>CM060923.1:696365308-697820308 GCA_030737875.1 Allium sativum
ATTAGAAAAGGTAATATATGTACATTGAAGGGGGGGTGCAAGGATTTCTCCGTCCATACTATATAAGGACGAAGCCGGGATCTTGATAAAGGTAGGGGCCATTTATAAAGAATATTTCAAACAAACATAAAAAAAAACTTGATTTACCTATCGGCCTTGAAAAACATGAACCAAAGGAGGACTTGAAAATCAAAAATCAAAAGAAGCTTGTCAATTGCCTGCAAGAACATGCATCTTCATAGTGTTACAAGGATACTTAATCAGCTTTAGAATAAAGTTAAATTATCAAAATTTCCGCATACATATTTTATTATCTCGACCAAAATCCAAACAACAAGAATATCATATCATCAAAATTTGAACTAGTTTTTGCATAACATCAAATAAGAACATCATAATATTATGTTTCACTTACTATTGCCATTAACATCTGAACATCAAGTTCTCCTTGAATCCTTCTATTTCTTCTACAGGTAAATGCTTGGCTATACAACCTCTACAAAAGATTATATCAGCTTTGATATTAAAGCTCTAATCTTTCATAATCCTGTCAAAAGTTCAGAGCTAATTACTCATAGTGATTTCTTTTTGATCTTGTTCATTACTGAGATCTGTTTCATCCTATATCTCGTTGTTTCTCTCCAAGTGGAATGTTTAGAGTTGTATCTACTTTCTTTGACACCTTTGGCCATGGCTCCCTCTCAAAATCTTTTTTTGGACCTAACTTTTCCTGTGCAATTCCCTCATCAGTTTTTGTTATTTAAAACAATATGTCCATCCATCACAAGCATGCTACTAAAAGTTTAACCCGTATCATTTAAAGGGTACATGTCGAAAATGGAGGAACGACACACAACAATATGTATAGTATCACACCATCACTCCATACATCTACCTCAGGTCCATAATTTCTTTTCAAAACTTTAGGCACCATTTAATATTGACTTCCAAGTTGGATTATGTTGGCTAGCTTTTGGATCAAGCCACCAAGGTTCATATATAGAGAAAATATGGATCCACACATGTCAAAACCATTAAAGATTCGATCGTAGTCTTCCTATCTCCCTTGGATCGTGACGCTACTACACCCCCTCCCCTCGATCGCAGCTTCCTACCTCGATCCGATCCATCCACACCTGAGTCATTACCACGATCTGATCCCTAAAGCTGAGAGATGAAGGCCACGACCAAGCCACTCAGGATCAGAAGATGAAGGATCTTGCGACACCTGTCCATAACTGCCATTTTGACCATTTCTTCATCAAGCTACGAACCAATCCAAGATCCTCGGGATTTGTGCCACGTGTGACCACGATCCGTCTGCAAATATCACCTATAAATAGCCCCAAACTTGGCATTTTTGAGGATCTTTTGGCAGTACTAAGTGTTGTTTCCACCATTACTGTCTCCGCATTTTTTCTTATCAATATTTATTTGAAATCATTGAGCGAATCAACATTGTAAAAGTGATACTGAAAGAAAATCCATTGGTTGTACTCGAATTTCACGTATAATCATAGATATAAAGTGGACGTAGGCTCGTTAACGCCGAACCACTATAAATCTTATGTGTTTTCTTGCATTTCTAGATATAAATCTCTACCAATTCAGATAATTTGGGTGTTAGAGCCACTTTTGGATCTAACATTTTGGTGCTTTCACCGAGAAGGAAGTCTCAGCATTTCAGATTGTTGTTCTATTGTTTGGATAGTCAAGTCTGAAGAAAACAGTCCAAAACTTCACTGTTTCAATTTTTGAAGATCCCAGCAAATCCAAAGTATTATGGCTGGAAAGAAGTGTAAGGAAGTACGAACTTCACCGGCCACAACGTTCAGGAGCAGTCGAGGTTGAACTGGAGTCCTCGGATCGTGGAGATGGAGGAACGATCCGAAATAGAGCGGGTGCCACGAACCATGTAGCTGGAGGCATGACGAACTGTTCCCAAGATAACTCCACCCTCCTTCTAGCGAATACTCCCACGACCCAAACCCAGGGGACCACCACGATCCGCACCCAGGGACCACCACGAACGGACGCCAAGAGGCAGCCACGAGCCAGCAGACTAAGGGGACCATGATCCGAAATGACAATCAGACCACTACTCGACCTGGGAAGGAAATTATGGCTCATTCCGCTCGTGCTGGTACTTCTACTCAACCTGGTTCCTTACGTATAAGAGAAGATGAAGATAACCAGTTCGACCCTTCTTCTCCAGTTACCGAAGGACATCTGGCCCGCATACATGAAGCATTGGATAGGCAAACTGATGAATTGGCCGCTCAAAGGCAAGAGAGCTCGTTGCTGCGTCAGAATATTACTTCCCTAGGAAGACGCATTGACGATATTCAAAGGCAGGTTTCACCACCTCCAGCTCACCCTTTATCCCTTGAACACACATCCTCGTCTGAAGAACCTCGTAGAAACCGGCGATGGACTCCACTGGAAAGGGCTAAGAATATAGAGGCGCTTAATCAAGAAACCAATAAATGTAACTTAAATGAGCCAATCCTACCGCCAAGGAATGGAAACGTTGTTGATCCTGCTCAGAATCGACTCATTCCTCCTGCTCGTCGCGCGACGGATCACGACAATAGGGGGCAGGGGAGTTCCGCTCTAGACACAGACCTTGCAGCAACACGTCAAAGAAATGCTGGGGAGGCTCGCAGGGCAAGATGTGTTGACCCCGAGTCCACCCTGACCCATGCAGATGTCGAAGCCATGATTAGGCAAGTAATGGTGGAAGGTCGTGGACAAAGATCTGAAGATTAGGGTATAGGCCGTAGTTATTCGCCCTTTACCGATGATATTTAGAGGTTCGATTCCCAAGGAAATTTAACATGCCACCTACGAACCGTTATGCAGGAAGGGCTGATCCATTCCAGCACCTGATGAGATATTCATGGTACATGAATGCAGCTGCCGCTTCCGACGCTATGAAGTGTAAGGCATTTCCGATATTTCCGGAGGATACAACGTTAATGTGGTTTACCCGTAAGCCAGCGTGATCGATCTCCAGTTTCAGGGAATAAAGTGAACAGTTTGTAAACCAGTTCCGGCTACATACCCAGATATCTAAGAATGTCATTGAGTTATCCCTCATTAAGCAATGTCCGGACGAATCTTTGAGGTCCTATCTAGATCGCTTCAATTTAGTAGTTACGGAGGTTAGAGATCCCCATAAACAAACTGTTTTGATGGCTTTGATTGACGGAGTGGATAAGGATACAGAGTTTGGAAGATAACTGGTTGGTAAACCACCGTTAACTAGAGAAATATTTTATGAAAAGGCCCACATCCGCTTGCGTCGAGAGGAAATTTACGCCAACCGAAAGAGGAAGGCTACTGATAAGGAGGATATCCAAAGTAATGTGGCCATCAAGCAGATGGGAGATAGCTCAGGAAAAGTTGAAGTTATTGTCGGGAACAAGAATCAAGGCAATGGTCGCCAATCGGGGAATGATAATAACAAAAATCGAAAGAGGAACCGAGGAAATAACTCTCAGAGAAGATCCAGGCCTGGGCCATTTGAGAGTTTTACACCGTTAAATGATACCGTGGAAAATATCTTTCTGGATATGTACAATGTTCTCCAGTATAAGAGGCCTCCTCCAAGAGATTCGACGGAGAAGGAACGTGAGACTACGAAATTTTGCCTTTTTCACCAAACTCATGGTCACACCGCAAATGAATGTCGTCATCTAAGAGATGTGGTCGAAAAGCCACTTCGAGAAGGAAAGCCTGATGAATATAACGTGACTCCTAGGGACAGGGGGCAAGCCGTACAAGCCCCGAACCAAAGCCAACCTACTGCCAAACCAATGGCTCAGCAAAAAGGAAAAAATATCGTTATCAATACTATAGTTGGTGGGCTTCATCTGGCAGGGCACACTTCGAGAGCTATGGATCAGTACGTGAATGCAGCTAAACAACATTTTGAAGTAGGGGAATGTAGCAATCCCGAGGATAATGCCCCGATTAAGCAACAAAAGACGATGTCTGATGACGTCATATTTCGCAATCAAGAAAGTATTGGAGTCCACTCCCCAACTGAAGACCCATTAGTAATCACCATTACCATCGGCCCAGCTATAGTCCATAAAGTTCTAGTGGATAACGGAAGTTCGGTTAACATTCTGCTTAAGAAAACATTCGACCAAATAAAACTCGAGCCGAAGGATTTGAAACCATGCGAGGGTTGGATACGTGGATTTAATGGAGCCTCGACCGCTCTGATAGGATACATGGAACTGTCAGTAACCCTTGGGGAAGGATAACGCCAGAGAGTGAGGAACCTCCCTTTTGTGGTTCTGGATATTGAGTCGCCGTACAATGCCTTCTTGGGCCGACTGGCCCTAGCTAAATTCAGGGCCTACATCGCACCCTGTGATTATTGTTGAAGTTCCCGACGGATGCTGGTGTGGGTATAGTCAAAGGAGATCAAGTGGTTGCACGAGCATGCTACATAGCGGAGCTGAAGTTGCTCCGTGAAGGAAGAGATGTGGAAACAAAGGGTGCTTCTTCCCCTCTAATGGAGGAAACGTCATAGCAACTAAAGAAAGTAACTCTGGGAGGTTCGCCCAGAGGGTTGCTCGAGGATATAGATCCCGGAGAGGATGAAGAGCGAGGGGGCAGAATGGCGACTCCCAATGAAGTGACTGTGGATGTACCAATCGACGATAGTGACCCAAAGAAGGTCCTAAAGATTTGATCCCAGCTGGATCATGTTCGAGCCAAAGAATTAACAAATTTCCTGAAAGTTAACTTGGATGTATTTGCCTGGACCCATGCGGACATGTGTGGAATATCTCCCTCGATTATGAGTCATTCATTTAGCATCAACCCGAAACATCCTCCTGTCAAACAAAAAGGCGAATGCTTGGCCCAGACAGGTCTGCTTCCTTGAAGGAAGAAGTCGAAAAGCTGAGAAGTAATGGGCTTATTAAAGATTCCATATACCCTGATTGGAATTCAAACTCGATTTTGGTGAAGAAGGCCAATGGAAAGTGGTGCACATGCATTGACTTCTTAGATTTAAAAAAAGCCTGCCCGAAGGATAGCTTTCAGTTACCTAGAATCGATCAGCTTGTAGATTCGACGGAAGGTCATGAGCTTCTTTCTTTTTTGGATGCCTAATCAGGGTACAACCAAATCCCCATGCATGTCCTGGACCAAGTGCATACCAGCTTCATTACCGATCTGGGATTATACTGTTACGTAGTGATGCCTTTCGGTCTGAAGAATGCCGGTGCTACGTATCAGCGATTGGTGAATAGGATGTTCTACAACCAAATCGGGAAAACGATGGAGGTATACATCGACGACATGTTGGTAAAGTCCAGACAATCATCCGACCATACTGCTGATTAAGCGGAAATGTTTGCGATTCTCCGGAAATACAGGATGAAGCTAAATCCTTTGAAATGCTCATTTGGGTAGCATCTGGAAAATTCCTAGGGTTCATCGTCAGCTCATGTGGAATTGAAATCAATCAAGATCAAATTATAGAAATCTGAAATATTCAAGAACCAAAACAGATTAAAGATGTGCAAAGCCTTGCTGGAACAGTGGCAGCGCTGAGCAGATTTATCTCCAAAGCTACAGATAAATGCATCCCGTTTTTCGAGCTGATAAGGCTAGGCAAGCGCAAATTTAAATGGACTTTTGATTGTATAGAAGCATTCCAAAATCTGTTGAATCATCTGGAAAGACCCACGGTGTTGTCTAAGCCTGTGGATCACGAGGATTTGTTTGTGAACTTGGCGGTATCATTCCACGCGATCAGTTCGGCTTTGGTAAGAGAGGAAGATAAGTTGCGAAGACCGGTGTACTATGTAAGTAAGAAATTGGCGGCCGTAGAACGGAATTATCCAAAAATAGAAAAGCTTGCGTATAGCTTACTAATCGCATCCAGAAAACTTCGCCACTACTTCCAGGCTTATCCTATTACTGTGTACACCGATCACCTGCTCAAACAAGTTCTGCAAAGGCCAGAAGCATCAGGAATACTGCTTAAGTGGAATATTGAACTAAGTCAGTTCGACTTGAACTTCCAGCCCCGACGATCGATAAGGGGGAAAGTACTTGCAGACTTCATAGCAGAGTTTACCATCCCAAAAGATGAAGTAGTAACTGAAGAAGCTGACCCACCAAAGCTACTCCTTGACCCCTGTGCCTGGTAATTGTACACTGATGGAGCTAAGAACCATAGACGATCTGGTGCCGTAGTGGTGCTTGAAACCACAGAGAAATGGGTAATATACTACACTCTTAGATTGGAGTCCCACGTCACTAATAACGACTCCGAATACAAAGCCCTAACTGCTGGGTTGAAGCTCGCAAAGGAGTTGGAGATCACGAAGTTGGACATCTTTTGCGATTCCAAGAGAGTCGTGAATCAGGTCACTGGAGAGTTTCAGGCCAAGCGTCCGAGGCTGATATCATATTTGGAAAGAGTGAGGAAGTTGTTGGGCGGTTTTGATCACCACAGAATATCTCATATTCCTCGAACGGAGAATCAAAAGGTAGACAAGTTAGCGAAGGTGGCTAGCTCTGATAATCCTAAAGATATGGAGCTTGTTCCGATTGAAGTGTTACAGTCTCCTAGTGTAGATCAGATTGAAATTAATCCGGTACTAGAGATTGAACCTTAGAGGGAGTCGTGGATGACCCATCTAAAGAATTTTTTGATGAATGGAACGCTTCCAACAAAGAAAAGTGAGTGGCGTGCGGTTATCGGAAAGGCTTCCCGATATGTGTTGCAAGGCGAAGTTTTGTACAGACAAGGTTTCTTTATGCCCCTCCTCCGGTGCATCGCCCGTGACGACATCAAGCGTGTACTAATGGGGTCCACGAACGTGAATGTGGCGACCACACTGGAGGGCAAACATTGGAAAAGAAGATATTGCGATACGAGTATTTCTAGCCTATTATAAACAAGGATGTAGCCAAGTATGCACGACGTTGTGATGCGTGTCAGAAATTTTCCAAGATTCCTAAGGTACCTCCTACCTAGTTGAAGAAGATGACGAGCCCGTGGCCCTTCGCTATTTGGGGAATCGATATTATTGGAAGCCTCCCCGTAGCTAAGGGCGGAGCAAAATTCGCCATAGTGGCCATAGATTACTTCACCAAATGGGTCGAGGCTGAGCCATTGACCACGATCACAACCAAGCGAGTGATACTCTTTGTCATCAGGAACATTATATGCCGATTTGGGATACCAAAAGTCATCATAACCGACAATGGAACCCAGTTTGATAGCACCAAGTTTTGAGATTTTTTCCAGAAGTACCATATCGAGAAAAGATAAACCTCTGTGGCAAATTCGCAATCGAACAGACAGGTCAAAGCGGCGAACAAAGTAATTAAATCTATTCTGAAAAAAAGGTTAAAGGGGCCAAAGCCATGTGGGTTGATGAATTACTTTTGGGACTATGGGCCTACTTGACAACATACCAGTCACCAACAGGTCATACTCCATTTTCCCTTGCCTTTGGAGCCAAAGCGGTCATTCCGGTCGAGTTAGAAGTACCATCTAATCGAATCACTTATTGACCCAATGACCAACAATGAGTTGCTCCTTGAGTCTATGGATATGGTTGAAGAAAAGAGGGATGAAGCCGATCTACGCGCCTTGAGGCACAAGCAATAGTTTGCTCGGTATTACAACAAAAAAGTCCGAGCTTGAACCTTTGATCCCGGAGACTTGGTTCTGAAGCGCGTCTTTCTACCCCTAGTACATATGGGCCCGAAATGGGAAGGACCATACTCCATTTTACGAAGGCTTGATAATGGAACCTTCAAGCTAACAACCGTGGATGGAGATGAAATCCCCAAAGTATGGAATGCCCAGCATTTGCGGCCTTATTTGACATGAAATTGTTAGTTTTACTCTTTTGTTTTTAGGGCCATGTAAAAAGGCTTGACTTGCCTAGAACAGTCTGGTTACTTGAACAAAAGATTATAAAGTGGACGTAGGTCATGATTCGACTAAACCACTATAAAAATATCGCGTGTCATTTACCTTTTTTGTGTCATTTACCTTTTCTGCACTGTTTCTTGTCTGCTCTTTAATTTTATTTATAATAGATCATTACCATTTTGAGGTTTGTTTTAAACTATGCAGCGATCACAATACACCTAATTCAAAACACCATCTATCAGATCGGAAGACTAACGGTAACTAAAGTTCCAAAAGCTGCGGCGAGGTAAATCACACTACTTCTTGCACTCTAACTCTCGAGATTAGGGAGAGAGTATAAAGGACGCAAGGATAACGTCCCCAAGGCGTTCTGGTGTACCGCGATAAAACCTCCATGATAACACTCCACCCCGCTGAAGGATCGGGAGAGTATAAAGGCGCTAGAGACTTAGCGCCCCCATAATTCTTGCCCCGCTGAAGGATCGGTGAGCAGGATGAGAACCAAGCTCGAGCTCTAACCCGCTGAAGGATCGGGAGAGTATAAAGGTGCTGAAGACTTAGCGCCACAATAACTCTTACCCCGCTGAACGATTGAGAGAGTATAAAGGTGTAGTGACACATGCCACTCAAGGGCTCCTATCCCGTCCTACGATTGGGGACAAGAGTAAAATAGCAGCCCGAACCCCTCATTTCTGGGATTGGGGGGCATCACATATATGACTCAAATCAAACCTCAATAAGCCCTGGCCAGGCACCATATTAATGATTGATTAGGGGGCATATACATACGACACTTTGCATTCATGAACACTACGCGTTTACTTAGCGCACAAACTTTTCAATGATTATCACTCATGACTCCAGTATTTAGTTACGATTGCTTCAGTTATGATTATTTTTTAAGTTTTTTGATTAAAAATAATAAACTCTTTATACATGGTAAACATGCAGGCATGCGAAGATACAAAAGAAACGAATTTTCAGTAACTAAATGTGGAGTTACAAAAGTGAAGAGAAACAAAAGTGAGGGCCACTCTCACAACTACATCTCTGGGCTAGTGGAAAGCCAAAAAGAAAAATATGAACAAATAAATGCACTCTATTTATGCTTGGGATACGATTTTGATTTCTTTTCCTTCTTCTATTTCTCCAGCTCCTTTTTGTCGGCATCAGTGCGATCACTCTTCTTCCTCTTCCTCTTATCGACAAGAGCCTCCGGGGGAGAATGAAAAGGCTGGGAGGCAAGCTGTGAAGTTATTGATCTAGAGGAGAACTTTATGATCAGCCCGGTCTTGGGCTCAACCTCCGAAACAGGAGGAACATATAGAGGGTCCTGCTCCTCCTTCTTTAAAACTAATTGTCTCTCTTTCTTAGCCTACATATCAGCCAAGGTCTCGGTATCCTCATCCTTGATTTCTTCTGTGATGACTACATCATGCTCTTCATCTCCATGACCACCGTAAGTGTCTTGCAAAGCCCCAATAACTTCGGCATCCGCGGGAGCGTCAATGCTAGGTACCATAATAACCTTCTCTCTTGTTGCGTCCTCAGTTTGCTTTGGAACCTCAGGGACTCCAGCACAGTACTTGAAGGGATATTGGCTTTCTCTGCCTTTGCTTTCTCTTCCGTATCCATCTCGATCGGCTTGCCACCTATGTCATGAGAAGTAAATGTTAGCGATCTGGGAGATATTGTCGTCATCTCAGTTGTCTGTCCCGCGGTACGATGACAAGTTATAACTGCTTTGACAAGTTGTGGAGAGAATATGGAGATACCTTCAGCCGACACCTCGCCCAAATTTGTAATACTAACACCGGCAACTGAGGGGGTAGGAGCCAAGGGGATCAACGGATCATCAGGATTGTATTCCTCGATTTCGGAGGCCTTGGAATCCACGACCAAGCTAGAGCCTTCATTAATTTTATCTTTGCCCTTGAGCTTTGTTTTCTTTTTTTCAATCTCATTGTGGATCAAACGTCTGCCCATCTCCAAAGCCTCAGGCTCTTCACCTTTGAGATAAGTCTGAATGAGCCGTTTTTCATCAACCTCCTCGGTTTTCAATCGACGCTTTTCTCCCTCAACGATCATATCCCACACATTGGCCAAAGTAACGTGATAATCCTGAATCCACGAGATGTATCGGGTCTTAATAACTTGGCCAAAGAAGTTGAATAGTAGTTCTTCGAATCCCTCTATCTCTTTTTTGGTTGTAGCGAGCTCATCAGCAGTGGCGGAGGCCGATTCAAGAGCGCTATTAACATTACTTTCAGCAAGAGCTGCACGCTCTTCGGTTTGGATGAGCCGATCATTCAAGGATGCTTTTTCTTTTTCAACAAGAGTAAGACTGTCCTTTAAGCTTTCTTACTCTTTGTCCCAAGCAGCCTTATCAGTAGCAAAATGTTCCTGTGCTATTTTTAGTTCGGTGTTGATTGACCAGAGGTCTTCCGCTTCTTTTTTCAAAGCCAAAAGCTCTTGGCTATTTGAGTCGAGCTCGATGTGAAAGCGCTTTTTAGCACTCTCAAGCTCTGATTTGTAATTTTCCGCATCCTGCCGAGCCAAAGCGAGTTGTGCTTGTGTATCTTCTAGTTTCTTTTACATTTTGCTCCTGGCCCTAACGTTTTTGTCAATCTTCACTCTAATTCTGGATGCTTCTGTCTCTAGGTGGCGAATGGTAGCAGAAAGAGTGGCAACATGCTTCTTTATTGCCCTGTATTGTTTGGCTACGTGACTCACTCGCCCTATGACCTCCACATCCCAGTCCTCGGGAACCGGTTCAAGGTTTGGAACAAACTTCAGTCTCTCGAAGAAGATGTCGGGAAACTGCTTCTGCAAATGCTCTAGCTTGACCTGATTCTAGGAGGTGTAAACAACATCTTGTGTAGTGGTAGTATCCAAATCGCGCTGGCTACAAGGGACAATAGCTATTCTTTCCTTTTCTAAATCCTTGCTTGGATCTTTGTTTATATCTTTTGGCTCATGATTTTTCTTGGAAAACTTGCTATGGGAAGATGTGCTTTTTGGAGGAGTCAAGTCTTTGGGAAGCTGCTTACCCCCAGCCGGTGGCGCTGGACGACTATGGGATTTCCCAGCATTTTGCCTTGATGGAGAACGAGATGTCTAGAATGAGTTTGATAAGGATCACGGGATCGACAACTATCTCTACCCCGGCTCTCACTACGAGCATGTTCGGAATCAGAAAGAAGCCTCGGTGTGCTCGCTCGGAGAGAGCGATAAGAATAGGATTGTTTACGAGGCATTTTCCCTGCAAAGAAAACTAATGTGTATCAGAATCATGAATGCTGGTGGTATAGAAGTGTTGTGATGAGTGGTGCATGTGATTCGTGCATCCCGTATGATCCCCCCTAATAGACCGAGGCCCAGAGTCTGGTTCGTCTGTGTGCTCTCTTTATCCCCAACCGGAGCATTCACTTCCTCAGGGATTGGAAAGAATGGTTCTTCTTCAAAATATTCTTGTGTGTAAGCGTCGTCAGGTAGAGGGATTTTGCTCAGTTCTCCGAATATTTGTTCCTCCGTTAATTCATCATGAGTAGGAGGCTCGGCTGGTGGTGAAGTCCCTATGGGAGATTGTCCCTCAAAATCCGGAATTTCCTTTGGCTCATCGGCTCGGACCTCACCTCCTTTATATACGTTCATATCCTCATCATCTTGATTGATCATTGGTGAGGGGCTCTTATGAAGTTCAACGGTTTTCGTGACCTCCGAGGTCCCTTCACCTTTAGTCGGGGGCACATATTTATAAGGAATACCACCTACACCAAGTCCGAACATTACATCTAGAAGATAGTGCTTGTGAAGATTCTCATCGGTGATACATTTCTTGATTTTTAAGAAGTCTGATTTACTTTTGAGGAGGCGGGATAGTCGATCATCATATATTGAGCCTTCCATTTTCGGGAAGCTACGATCTGCATAAAGGAAAGAAACATGTTAGCATTTTGGTTATGTAATCGGATCACGCGTCTAGAGGTTTAAAGCTTACCTTATTTTAGCCACTTCCTTGTACACTTTGCTTGGTGTTTTATAGAGAACCAATCAGCTTTGGGATCCCCTATACTACTGTGACCTTCCGATAAAACTTTCCTATTCGCTATCGATTCAAAGAAAGAAAAGTTTGGAGTCGTTGTGGAACGTTGTTTGAAGAGATAGTAGAATTTTAAATCTTTGAAGGTAAGCTCAGTCTGTAGAATTTCCGAATACGCAATGTATAAAGTGTACAAGGCTGCGTAGGCATTAGGATGAAGCTACATAGGGGCAATGCGCAATCGTCTTAAGGTCTCAACAACGATTGGTGGAAATGGGGGAATAGTACCTACCCCGCACATTAGCCGACTGACATCCATATACCCTTTGGGGGCAGAATGGGGTCTATCTCTCCCTTCCGAAGTCTTCACATCATCCCAAGGGATCCCATGTCTCAAAAATATTTTCTTAAGCTTTGTATCATCTAATTTGGAAGCTAGTGAATCCGTAAGTTTCTCTTCTTCTATTTCCTTAACACCTGGGATCTCATCAGGGGGCCGATCATCCTCATCTTCAAGAGATCTACTTTTCAGAAGCTGTTGATTCTACATCAGTATCTGTCTCTTAATCAAAGTCAGAATTATCCCAATCCGAGTCTGAGGGAAGCACATTGGGATCACAATGCTTTGATGTCTCTGGCTCGGTACCTTTCTCCGGTGTCTCAGTCACTTGTTTATCAGACATAGCTGTGTTGGCGAGTAAAAATTATAACACGGTTGCCCGATCCCTGTGTGTGTATGTGCAAGTGTGTGCATGTGCATACAATAAGAAAAGCATGAAGTTGGTTAAATGAACGGGATATTAGTCGTTGTATGCTGTCAAGTTACACGGTTGTCCAGTCTATAAAGTTCATCTCGAAGGCTCTAACCTAACTGTCCAATATATGTTAATTGCTATGAATTGCTTAAGTTAATATGTGTCGGGGATCATCATCAAAGATGGTTTGTTGAAGTCTTGGGGATCGGATCGCGGTATAAAAGCCAATGCAGGGAACTGATATCGGACCGTGGGTGTCGGATCGCTGGCAAGTTATGCTAGTAAGACAACATCGCCTCATGATGTAGACTATGGATCGCAGAACGATCCAGTCTGTGACAACTCTCCCTTACCCGAACGGATCGTGAGAGGGACCCTCGATCCGTTCCACTCCATGTCTCCATCAGCTAGTACTCCCCCAATATATTATGATCCGATCCGTTGTTGCATTAAAACACCAGCTCCATTTCGCTTTCTTCCATTCCACTCATACCGCGATCCGAACCCGAACCTCACCTACAATCCGAACTCGCTTGTTCTTCCTCCTCCCTCATTTCTCCTCTCCATTCATGAAACCACGAAACTGAACCCATCTATCACTATTTCCAGACCCGGCGCCATCATTTTTCACCACCACTATGTTGGTGAAAAGGGAATAAGGAGGCGCGGAAAAGAAATCAAACAAAAGAAAACAAGACCATGGAAATCGAACTCGAATCGATGCTCAAAAAGAAGAGAAGAGATACAAGCGAGATTATCATTATTATTATCTTTTTATTGGAAGAAAATCTCGATTTTTTGTTGAAAGTCAAAGTAGGACTTTGAAGGTAAAAGGTAAGAAGAGTGGCGGCTGGTAAAAGAAGAAGTAAAAGGTGAAAGAAGGAGAGTAAAGCCGTTTATACAGCAAGAGAGAAGACCACTGATATTCCCTTCCTTGTCCTATATGGTTCGCCAGGCCATCATGGGCCACGAGCAGGCGGAAAGCCCATTGGGGGTCATGCATGGACCCTCCAGACCACGGTCCGAAGCCTATTGGATGACTCTAATTGAAGTTGTGGGATAGTCCACCATGGCTCGAGACTTGAAGTGACGATCCGAGCACTAGCGTGACTAATAGATTGGAAATGACAAAGTTCCATATTTGCAGAAATACAAAAGTTATTAAATGCTACTTCTTATAGGGAGTTTTGAGAATTACTTGGCGATCTGATAGCAATATCTCCATGAATTCAGAAGATGAAAATCACTCGATGAACAAAGAAATGACTGATGATACAACCCAATATTTACATCAGTCAAGGAACGCAACTTCCTGAAGCAATGTGACATTTTAGACAGACACGACCACTGATTCACATCGCTTCGTGAAAAGATAGCTCAGAAATTTCGAAGCATGTTCCATCCCTGATAAAACATACTTCAAGGGGGCAAAATGTTGGCTAGCTTTTGGACCAAGCCACCAAGGTTCGTATATAGAGATAATATGAATCCACACATGTCAAAACCATTAAAGATTCGATCATAGTCTTCCTATCTCCCTCGGATCGTGACGCTACTACACCCCCATCCCCCGATCGCAACTTCCTACCGCGATCTGATCCATCCACACCTGAGTCATTACCACGATCTGATCCCTGAAGCTGAGTGATGAAGGCCACGACCAAGTCACCCACGATCTGAAGATTAAGGATCTTGCGACACCTGTCCATAACTTCCATTTTGACCATTTCTTCATCAAGCTACGAACCAATCCAAGATCCTCGGGATTTGTGCCATGTGTGACCACGATCCGTCTGCAAATATCACCTATAAATAGCCCCAGACTTGGCATTTTTGAGGATCTTTTGGCAATTCTAAGTGTTGTTTCCACCATTACTATCTCCGCATTATTTCTTATCAATATTAATTCGAAATCGTTGAGCGAACAAACATTGTAAAAGTGATATTAAAAGAAAATCCATTGTTTGTACTTGAATTTCACGTATAATCATAGATATAAAGTGGACGTAAGCTCGTTAACGCCGAACCACTATAAATCTTGTGTATTTTCTGTGTTTTCTTGCATTTCTAGATATAAATCTATACTAATTCAGATAATTTGGGTGTTAGAGCCACTTTCAGATCTAATCGATTAGAATAGCGGAATTAGCTCATAACATTGCATTGATCTAGAAATAGAAAATTAAAATCATATAACAATTGCCTTAGTTTGAAAATAAGACCGAATGTACCTGGAGCTGTAACTGAAAGTATGCATAAGTAAATGAGCCAGCTACAGTAAAGCGCATAAGCTAAAGTGTAAAATGAGTACACAAAATATTGAAAAGTCAACTTAGTACAAATGTTGAAAAGTGCATAATTTCTCTATCAATATTAAAACATGGATGTAATGGAATGACATCTTTATTGATAGCCAATATATTTTTACCAAAAAACAGATTAAAGAGCAACATGTTTCAATTATAATGTTACATGTATAATCATGCTATGGTTTTGCATGCCTATCTCGATGCCAAGTGCACAAATTGCCATGAAAACATTTTCAAGTGCACAAATGTCATAAGTGAATGCACAGAGCACAAGTGCATAAGGTTACTGGTGTGAAACTTAGGTTCAACAAGTGTTTCAACAAAGTGCACGGCCATTAACAGGTTCAACCAAGTGAACATGAGCAAACATATATGCACATGAGCAAGACATGAACAATGTGCACCATGTTTCAAAACAGAACAAAATTATTAAAAAAACAAAATTAATCTTCATTACTTGAAAACTAGAATTAATAAACAAATGTACGTATACCTGAATCATATGACAAAGCTGGGTGAACTACTTTCGACCAGCGGCTTGTTTTCTAGCTTTTCCTCATTAGTCTCTTAAGCTTTATAATAAGCTGTTTTTATTCGACTCTTGTTCTCTCACCCATATTATATACAAAATGGATACAAAATGGTATAATAAAATAAATAAATTGTGAAAATCAGAATAACTTACAAGCAGTCAAGCAATTAAAAAGTACTAAATTAATTACAAAAATCAATAGATATGGAAATCATCCCTTAATTATGAACCAAAACATAAATAGAAGTCACTTGATCAAATTTTCTAAATAGGAATCAAGAGGAAATTTCATCTATTATATTAGGTGGAATGAGGATTTTTGTTGTTGGGACATCATCTCTATACCACTTAACATCACTAGCTTGATTTCCTATTCCATAACCACATTGAATATCGCGTAAAACTGGATCATCTTCATTTCCATTTTCCTTTTCGACATCACACCAGCCCCTCGACAGTTTCTTGATAACATTATAAAGTGCCTTATCAGTGGATCATGTACATATAAACACTTGCTGTACTTGTGAAGCCAAAACATACATATCAGATTTATGGCACAATCTATTGAAATTAACTTGAGTCATCTCATACAAAAATTTCTCTTCTTGATACAAGCAACACTTAAGTAAAACCACTGAAAATTTCTCCCCAATAATCAATTTCTGTTATTTCTTTAATTGCTCCATAGTAACTTACATTGCAACCAATGGATTTTGATCTTTTGAACTTGCAAAACTAGTGGTCAAGGCATTCGAGAATACACCATTATTATGTTTTTTGCACTTAGCATCTTTGTACTTTGTATGGAATCTATATCCATTAATATTGTATCCACTAAATTTCCTAATTGCCAGATTAGGGCCCACTGCAAGCACTTGTAGATCCTTTGAAATATCCTCTTTTTTCCTAACCTCATCCTTCAGCCATTTCCAGAATTCTTCGATACGTGCCCTCTCTCTTTTATATCTTCTCAATATTGCATGACCATCAATGAAGGCTTGATGTTCCCTGGAATAAACATGATGACATTAATATCAACAGAAAAATATTTTAATTCTTTAGTACTAGCTAGAATAAAATTAGAACCTAAAAACTTACTCCTTTAATTTCTCTATTACCTTGTTACCACAATTGCATAGAATGTAACGATGTCATGCAATCCACTTAGATTCTTTTAGATGAATAGCTTTTCCATCTTTATTTCTTCTTGTACCAATACCGTATTCCATATTTTGTGGACAACTTTCAAATTTAGGAACTACATCACCACTTAAGAATGTTGAGCAGAATTTCAAGCATTCTTCAACCAGGTAACCATCAGTGATGGAACCTACCGATTTAGATCTGTTTTGGACATAAGGTTTGAGTTTACCTAAATAAGGCTCAATTGGAAACATACCTCAAACGTGCATGGTCCACCGTACTCAACTTCCCTGCATAAGTGAACCGTCAAGTGAACCATTATTTCAAAGAAAGCCAGTAGAAATATCATCTCAAATTGTCAAACAATTTTGACTATTTCTCTTTTTGCCTCTTCACATCTTCCAAGTCAATTACCGTGCCTCAAAGACCTCTTAAGAATGCACCAAATCTTATCAGCGGCAATGCAACTTCAGGTCTTAGTGTTTTTTCACATCACATTGCAACAAGTATTGAAGTAAAAAATAAGTATCATGGGTCTTGTACCCTGAGAAAGTCCTTTCTTCCGTGTGAACAAACCGGCTGATATTGGTTACACAACCGTATGGCAATTTAGTATTCTCCGGGACTAAGAAAAATAATTCTTTTTCTTTATTCGTCGTGTCAAATATGGCAGCTATAATCTCAAAGTGTTAGCCGTCACTTGATAAAATAGGATGAAAAAGCTTCCTGGTGCCCATTTCCAATAAATCCAAATGAGCATTCAATTGGTCTTTTGACTCGCCTCTAATATTTAACAAAGTACCAAGTATTTTATCGCATATGTTTTTCTCTATATACATAACATCAAGGTTATGTCGCAATAAATTGCGGCTCCAATACGGTAAATTGAAAAATATTGACTTCTTTTTGAAAGGGGAATCCTTTTTCTTCCCAAAATCGTTTTCAAAGCCACACAATAGTTCTTCAATGTCTGTTCCTGATAAATTTCCCGGAATCTGTTCTATTTCAACTTCACCAATGAACCTCCTTTTATCAAACCTCCACTTGTGTTTCGGATACAGAAATTTTCTATGATTCATGTAGCACATCTTTTATTGTGTTTCAAGTACATTGAAGTAGTCTCATAATTGCATACGGGACAACCCAATTTACCATTTGTGCTCCAATAGGATAACATTGCATACCCCGGGAAATTACTAATTGTCCACAACATGCCTGCACGTAATACGAAATTTTGATTAGTAAGGGAATCATATGTTTCTATGCCTATATCCTATAATTCTTTCAACTATTTAATTAGAGGTTGCATATATACATCAATTTTATTCTTTGGAGACTCTGGACTGGAGATGATTGTTGAAGGAATTAGATTTTCGAGCTTTATTCACAACCAAGTTGGAGGTTTGTAGTTAACTAATACAATTGGCCATGTACTGTAAGTTGTAATTTGTTAACCGACGTTTTGGTCCAGTTCCTAAAAGTACACAAGACATTCTCAACACAACCCATTGCATGGTGTCAAGGCCAAGGAGGGCATCTAGGAGCGATGGAAACAGGTCGAAGAGGGATCGCGCCAAAAAAGACCTCGCAGTCCAAACCTAGCACCTGATCCATGGGCCGTAAGGACACCTGTATGGCCTTCGCACCCCCCAAGTGGCGACCTTTGTACCCTTGGAGTGTGTATTTCGCACCCCTAAGTGGTGCAAAATTCGCACTCCGCAGGGTGTGAAATTCAAAGCTAGAATGGTGCGAAATTCGCACCCAACCGCATGCGAATTTCGTGCCTTGCAGGGTGCGAAATTCACACCCAGCAGTGGGTTGAAATTTGTAAACTAGCATGCGAATTTCGCACCTCGGGAGGTATGAATTTCGCACCCCAAGAGGTGCGAAATTTGCACCCAGGGCAGGGTGCTAATTTCTGACATGTGTAGGTGTCGGACGCGAATTTCTGAGTGTGGCCCCCTAATTTTACCTACTACTACCTACTCCCACCTAATCCTGTCTACTCCCATCTATTCCTACCTAATCCCTTTCCAGTAAATACCCCTGCAGCATCATACTTCAAAGGGGTTGGAATTTGAGATCTTGAGACTTCATGAGAGCTCCTTTAGTGGCAACTCCACTTTGAGGAAGAAGAAGGGAAAAAGTGTCTTTTTCCTACATTTTGTAATATATGTCAATTATGACATCATATATGATAATGATGACATCATATGGCTTAGAAGCTAATGTAATGAGATGTCATGAGGAGATCTCAACCTTGTAACCTATTGTGATCAATAATACTCCAACAACGCTTCAAAGTGGACGTAGGCCCCTCACGAGGACGAACCACTATAAATCTCTTGTGTTACTTACTGCTTTCCATTCTTGTCTATATTACCAAATTAATTATTCCTAATTATTGGAATCTATGGTGTTCACGACATTTTTTGCTGTCAACATTTGGTGCTTTCACTGAGAAAACTCGGATTTTTGCGCCTTTGTCGCACAATGCCATCTCGACCTCTGACAAACTTTAGGTTCTTCAGCTTAACCTAACGCCGAGTCCGCTTAGGATGGCAAATCGAACAAAGAACATAATGATCGGCTCTTCAGCCGCGCCGAAGCCGGAATATCTTAACAGCCTCAGTAAAAGGATATCTCGACCACTAGTAAAAACATCCCACCTACTGTGGACCCCAAAGCTCCTGCAACACAAGCTCAGATTCGCACGCTTAGTGAGAAATATGATAACACGGTGGTCGAGCTCAATCAAGCATTAAGGAACAACATCGACATTATGCGACAACTTCAATAAAGTCAGCGCATCGTCGCTCGACTTCAACTAATCCGGAACAACGCTCGACCTTGACAAACTATCTCGAAAACATCTTCCTCCGAGTCAAGGGGCCCACATCAAAGAAGGAGGTTTACCCTCATCAACAATGTCACCGTCTGCACCGACGCTCTCGACAATGGTAACGGCAATGACAATGGCCGCGCCAACGACAACGAGAACGGCAATGACGACCGAACTACAGTCACATATAGCGAGGGTGCACAATACCAAGATCGCTCACTCTTGATCATCAATGACGGACCAGGTCCGACCGACCAAACCCTTCCTCGACAAAACCCAACGGTCGCCCATCGAGACAATGGACCTACTATGCCAACGGCCCGCATTTTCTAGAAAAGGATCCGTAACAACCCGCTCCTCAATAGGATCCGACTATAGACATCGAAGATATGGAAAAAGAGGATCCGAACATCCATCATAAAAGACGCCCTCGCAATAGAACTCTAGAACCTCATGAAAATCCATGGGTCCTAATGGAGGATCCTCATCCAACTTATCTTATCGACACGGTCCGAATAATCATGAGAGAAACCATGGAAATGTGCATGATTCATCGAAGGTACACATTAGGTGCGTCCCCTTAACTAGAAGAGTAAACTTAGTTGAGTGGCCACGACGCTTCAGCATGCCCCAAATGCCACTCTACAATGGCTCTACTATTCATTGTGCTTTCTTGAACCGTTATGAATGGCAAATGGATTAAGTCGGGGCAAAGATCCAGTCAAATGCAAGTGCTTCCCAGTATTCCTATCAGCGACCGCTTTACTTCGGTTCTCTCGCCTCCCACTTGATTCCATCAACAACTTCGTCCAGCTAGCGACAGAACTAGTCAAGCATTTCAGGATGCAAATCCCAACTCCAAAAAATCGCCTTACTTTATCCAACCTATACAAAGGACCCGTTGAGTCGCTCAAAAGCTATCTCTCCCAGTTTAACATCGCCCTTGCCGAGGTCGAGGATCTGAACCCTCACACCATATTCTTTCAGTTATCCAAAGGTGTCCTTCCTACTTCCGAGTTCGGGGCATGGCTCGATTGGAAGTAGCCAAAAAGCCTTGATGCCTTCTATGAGAAGGAAAATCTGTATTTATGTCAAGAGAATGCAAGATGGAACCGACTCTCCGCCACAAGTCGCCCCACCGACCCCCAAGCGGGCACAACAAATAACAACCTCAGAGGAAAACAAGTCGGAGAGGCCTTTGATCAGAACAAGGGGGCAGGTACCAATAGGCAAAGGCCGAACAATGGTCAGCAAGGTGGCCGGAACAATAGTCAGGCCCTGACCGAGCCAAGGAAACCCGGTCCTTACCGAGCCTTCGAGGCGTGCACCCCGCTGAACGAAGACTTAGAAACAAACTACTTGGAGACATGCAATACATTGCCATACAAGAAGCTACGCACTGGAGAATCAACTGACCACGAGAAAAATACCGGGAGGTACTGTCGATACCACGTTGTGTACATGCATGATACCAATGAGTGTCACCATCATAGGGACGCAATCGAGAAGCTTTTCCATGAGAAATGAATTGAGCAATATGTCCAAGAACCCTTTCCTCCTGAGAAAAATTCAAAGCTTCTGACGCCAGCACCTCAGGCGCCCGCCAAGATGGTTGCGGGTCCATCTAACCCAAGGAGAGGGATCGTGATCAACACTATATGTGGCGGACCTTACCCCACACACGACAACTTTCGGAAAATGGAAGAGTATATGAGTTCCATAAAGCGCGCTACCTATGAGGCTTGATCCACTCCCGACGAACCCATCCCATCCGAGCTCCAAAAAACCATGCCGTACGACATTGTTTTCCATGAAAGAGATTCTATGGGGGTTGAGATCCCAACCATCGATCCATTAGTTATTACAGCTCAAATTGGTCTTGCTTCTGTTCGAAAAGTATTGATTGACTCAGGAAGCTCGATCATCATTATTTTCAAGGCTGCTTATGATCAGATGAAATTGGAAACAAAGGACCTAAAGCCATGCCACGCCACGATCCATGATTTCAATGGGGCTTCTAGTTGCCCGGTGGGAATGATCGATTTGCCTGTAGAACCGGGCAAGAGGGACCAAAGCCAGGTTCGAATCATCACTTTCGTGGATATAAACATTGATTCCATCTATAAGCTTTCCTTGGATGCCCTTTCCTCGCTGAATTCCGGGTCTTCATGTCGCCATGGTCTCTCCTAATGAAATTCGCAATGGAAAACAGGATTGGAACAATTTGAGGCGACCAAGCAGACGCCATCGAATGTTATGCAATAGAATAGAAGAATGAGCATAATAAGGACAAGGCAAAGTCGTGCCCACACCTTCTTGCGCCAAGACTGTCTCCGCATAGCAATCAGTGACGGCTGGGCCTTGGCTCAAGCGACACTGTCGTCTTTCCGATGACCTTGACCCACGAAAAGAGGAAGCGACTGAATACGAAAGGGCCACTCCGGTCGAGCCCAAAGTGGATATTCCAATTAATCCCGACGATCCATCAAGGATGTTAAAGATTGGATTGCAACTTCACCCCGCAATCAAAGAAGATCCTAAAAATTTCTTGAACTCAAATTTGGACGTGTTCGCTTGGACTCACTCCGATCTGAAAGGCATCAATCCCGCGGTCGCTTGCCATTGTTTAAGTATCGATCCCACAATGCCTCCAATCAAGCATAAGTGCCGCTTCCTAAGACCCGAGAGGTCCAAAGCACTGGAGGAAGAGGTAGACCGTCTACTCCACAATAACTTTATTTGGGAACCCGACTACCCCGAGTGGGTCTCCAATCCATTTTTGGTCAAAAAAGCCAACGGTAAATGGCGAACATGCATAGACTTCTCCGATTTAAACAAGTCATGTCCCAAGGATAGCTTCCCGCTCCCAAAGATCGATCGACTGGTTGATTCAACCACCGAATACCAACAACTATCTTTCATGGACACTTACTTAGGCTACAATCAAATCCCGATGAATCTTCACTACCAGGATCATACCTCTTTAATAACAGACCTTGGACTTTACTACTATTGCGTCATGCATTTCGGCCTTAAGAATGACAGCTCCACCTATCAGCGAATGGTTAATCGGCTCTATAAAAACCAAATTGGGAAGTCCATGGAGGTGTACGTGGATGACATGTTGTTCAAATCAAAAGAATCCAGCGACCACATTCATGACCTCTGTGAAATGTTCGATATCCTTCGCTAGTACGGTATGAAACTCAATGCTCTAAAGTGCTCCTTTGGAGTCGCTTCAGGGACATTCTTGGGTTTCATCGTCAATTCCCTGGGAATCAAAGCCAATCTAGAAAATACCCAATCTATTCGGGGCATCCAAATCACCAAGAAAATCAAGGATGTCCAAAGTCTAAACGTAAAGATCGCCGCTTTAAGTCGGTTCATCTCTAAAGCCACCGACAAGTGCATTCCTTTCGTTGATTTACTTCGAAAAGGAAAACGCAACATCGAGTGGACTCAAGAATGCTTTTCCGGATTCACAGACCTATTGTACCAATTAGAGTGACCATCTATCTTATCTAAGCTCATGGATCACGAGGACTTATATGTTTATTTGTTTGTTTTTGTGTAGGCAATCAGCTCGACACTCATACGCATTGAAACCACGTTCAACGACCCATATACTACATGAGAAAATGACTGATGAGAGAAGAAAAGAACTACCAGAAGTTGGAAAAGCTTGCATTGTACCTATTGATTTCTTCTCCAAAGCTTCAACCATACTTCCAGTCTCACCCTATAAAGGTGTTCACCGTTCAGCTATTGCTGCCAGTCCTACATCGACCCGAAGCATCTGGACGGCTACTAAAGTGGAGTACGGAACTAAGCCAATTCGAGATAACATTCATCCCCCGCCGAGTCATTCTCGGCCAAGCTCTCGCCGATTTCATAGTAAAATTAACAGCCCCTGAGGAGGCTCCTACAGAGAACGTTGAGGCTTCCAATAATCATTGGAAATTGTTCATGGACGCCTCCTCCAACAGCAAATGCTCCGGGGCTAGAGTCGTATTCATCATCTCTAAAGAACGCCCAATATGCTACGCGCTAAAATTGAATTTCACTGCTACCAACAACGATGCTGAACATGAGGCCTTGATAGTCGGGCTTAGAATAGCGATCGAGATAAAATTGAAGATAATCCAAATTTTCTCCCATTCACAACTCATCGTCCGTTAAGTGCAAGGGGAATATCAAGCTAAGGGAGAACGACTTTCCCTGTACTTCACTCAGGTTCAGGAATTTCTCACCTACATCGACCGTTTCGTCATCACACACATCCCTCAAGAACAAAATGAAAAAGCAGATTCACTAGCCAAACTAGCAAGCTCCGAGGAGCCGCAACTCTAAGGGTTCGCCCTTGCCGAAGTGCTCAAGTCCCCTAGTATTAAGCAAACACAAAACTAAGGCGGTCATGAACGCCGAATCCAAACCTGAATCTGGGATGACACTGATCAAGAATTACCTGTGGCATGGGAACCTTCCAGGAAGCTACAAGGAAAGGCGATCACTCACACGCTAATCAACACGCTATCTTCTTAGGGTTGGGGTGCTCTAACGTAGGGGTTTCTCTATACCACTGCTCAGATGCGTAGCCCATCAGGATGCCACCCGAGTGCTTACTAGTGTGCAAGAAGGTGAGTTCGATGACCATACTGGAGGACAAATCCTGGCCAGAAAGATACATAGACATTGTTATTATTGGCCCATGCTCGATCAATATGCCGCAGACTATACTCGCAAATGATACAAGTGCCAACGGTTCTCAAAGATCCCGAGGGCCCCGCCTACAGAGTTGACAGAATAGACTAGCCCATGGCCATTCTTCATATGGGGAATCAACATCATCAGAACTCTCCCAATGACTAGATGTAGGGCACGATATGCCGTCGTCGCAGTTGCTTATTTTACCAAATGGGCAGAGGTTGAAGCCCTCGCCACAATCACCACCAAGAAGATGATCAACTTCGTTATATGCAACGTCATTACTCGATATGGGGTCCCTTAATCTATCATCTCCGGCAATGGCACTCAGTTCGAGAGCGCCAAATTCAAAGCTTTCTGACAGCGACACAACATCGAAAAAAGATTTTCGGTGGTGGCTCATCCCCAAGCCAACGGGGAAGTCGAGGCGGTTAATAAGTTCATCAAATCCATTATCATGAAACGTCTAGAAAAGGGTGGGGTTATGTGGGCGGACGAACTTCCTCTAGCTCTATGGGACTATCGAACCCCCTACAAGGCAGCAACTGGACACAGTCCTTTTTCTCTTGCGAACGGGTCCGAAGCCGTCATTCCCATTGATCTCTAGCTTCCATCCCATCAAGTTAATTATTTCAACACAAAGATAAACCAAAAATTACTTCTGGGATCACTCGACTTTCTATAAGAGAGAAGGAACGAAGATGTCCTCAGAGCCGCCGCCCAACGACAACGAGTCGCCCGATACTTCAATTCCAGGGTCCGCCGTAAGGACATCAACATCGGCGACCTAGTCTTGAAACAGATGTTCCCTCACCAGCAGTTCTCGCTCCTTGTTGGGATGGCCCATACTCCATACATCGAAGGCTCAATGATGGAACTTTCAAACTCGCAACCGTGGACGGAGCCAAACTCCCAAGGGCATGGAATAGTGAACATATCTGCCGCTAGTTTACGTAACTCAGTGCAAAGTTTTTTATGCTTTGCAATGATGTTTTGTCTTCTAACAATTTAAGGCGTTATAAAGGCTCTTATTGCCAAAGTTATAAACATAAATGATGTCAAAATTTCTATCTCTTTCTTTTGTTTACTCCGTGCATGACATGTTTGACTAATCTTGACGACAAGCTTGTATATGAACAACCGATCGCCGTCCCGGCCCACGTACGCGGGAGCCGGAACCGCCATCCCAAACCTCGACCCAACCTCAAGGTCGAACTACACAAGCTACGACCGGTACCCCAAGCACGGGAGCCGGCAATGCTACTCTAGTCGCCGTCCCACGTCACGACTGAGCATAAATAAACGTGAACTCAAACCTCTGCCCCATGCCAAGGCCGAGGATAAATCGTTCCGTACCCAAGTCCCAAGCGACTTAGGGCCACCAACAACCAGCCAGGAGTAATGAAAATTTCTCCCCTGGCTACGGGTGCCGATCAAATCTTGGCGCAGCAGAGAGACCGGCCTTAAATCGTTTCCTTCTCGAAGCTCTCAAGGCTAATGGGTAGCCAATGGCCACGATCGGACCCTACGGGCTAATGATCCGGGCTTCTCCTCTCAAGAAAATAAACGACGTTTGCAGCTCGCCTCAACCCGATGAACGATGGGAGAGAAACAAACCGGATGAACCGCATAACACAACGTCATACGCCTTCGCTACACTTGGGTTAACCCCGGGAAACCCAAAACAGTAGGCACTCAGCCTGGCTTCGCAAAGTAAGGTTTTCTTGAGATGAGGGGAGATGAGGGAAACAAACGAGAAGCCTACGCTTAATCACGCCCCTCTGGAATAATCAACCCAGTGCGTGGCCCCTTGATCTCTTTTCGTTAAGTGTAATGATAAGTATGCCTATGCAAGTACAGGACGCTCGAAAACATAAGAAGAACATTCGAACAATCGACACAAATTGCGATCTTTACTAATTAATATACAATTTCCACACACACACAAATTAAACAAGCTACATGTCTAACATCTTTCTATCTAATGAAAGGGTGTATATGAGAAGCACACCGTGTCTTGAAAAACCAAAAGCGAGGCCATAACCGCGTAAACTATCAGCCTACAATACTAAAATGAACGGTAACTTCTACTCAAGTGACTAACACTAACCGTGTCTTTTCTTTTTGTCCTTGTGTTTCTTCTTTGTAGATTTGGCACTTGACGGTTCATCCTTCGTGCTACGCCTCTTCTTACCAGATCCGCTTCTTCCACCTCGTCCCTTCAGGAAAGTGGTCGATTCATGAAAAGTCAAGAGACGCCTCTCGTCCGCACCTTCCCCGCTAGAGACCTTGGTGATATTAATTAGGCGGTATGCAGCGCAGGCACGGGGCACTTCCTGTAGCAAGGCCTACTATAGCATCACTCTTCTTCAGTATCTCCTTGCCCTCTCGCTTAGCCCTTTCCTAGGCCTCTCTGGCGGCACGTCGCTCCGCAAACTTCCGGGACTTATGCAAAGTGACAACACCAACCTCGGTTTTCTCAAGGGACTCGATGGCCCTCTGCTTGGCTTCTTCATCCTTCCTTTTCTTCAGGGCCTCATTAGTAACCATCTTCTTCTCTGCCTCCTCACCGGCCCTCCTCCGTGCCACCATTTCGGTGGCTCTCGCCTCAGCATCCCGTTTGGTCTTCTTTAGGACCTCCTTCCTGGCAATCTCATCCTGCCTCCGCTTCTCCTCCACTTCCTCACTTTTAGCCACCATCTTGGCTTGTTAAGCCTCCACCATGGCCACCATCGAAGGCATATCGGCTTCCACTGGACCTCTGGAATGAGAACTCTGCCCGTCAGCCACCTCTCCTTCCTCCATAAGGTTTTCAACAAAGCTAGGCGTTATGCTTATATCCAATAAGGTGTCAATCGGACCATCGCCTTCTCCAAATTGCACCCTTGCGGGTCCTGGCCTAGGTTTGGGCACTTGCGGTATCAAGGGGGTAGGGCCCGATGCCGTGGTCATTCCAGGAAGGGTTGTATAGTAAAAACACGATCTTTTATTCCGCAAATTCGATAATAACGTCATCCTCTGGGATGGATGGCAAAAAAAATTTGCCTCCATAAAGGGATCGTGTAGAAAGTATATGAGGGTTATTCGTGGTGGCAGGTAAAGTGAATCTGTTCTACCCCAGCTCCAGATGCTCAGGGACATACTCGGTTGAAACCCTAGTCAAATCTGCGGGATCGCTCACTATAGCCGATTCAGGGGCCGGTGGCTGGTGAGAGCCTCCCACTCCAAATGTATCTACTACTACAACAATCTAAGTTATGATAAAGTTTCCCTTCTCGGTAGTGGGTCTCTCGATCCTCTCCTTCTCGGCATCCTCAAGAAACAACCTCTTGCCCTCCCCCAGCTTCTCGCGCTCTTCAGCGGTCAAGAGATCAATCATGAGCTGTTATTGGCCAAGGACCCGACATCCACTTTGCGCAAATAGGCCTCATACGGAACCAACATCTCCTAGGTTCGAGCTAGTTCAAGGGGGTAATCTTCGACCCACGAAAGCCTATGAAATCTTATAACTTTGACATACATGTTTCGGTTATCGCCCTCCATGGACGATTGTACCTGGAATTCTGTATCCTCCAGCTGCTCTCTCAGTTTTTCCACCTCGCTCAGATGTGTCGCTCTCAATCCATCCATCGTGCCCAAAATATCCCGATTACTGGCCTCCGCATCCTCTTTGGCCTTCTTCATCTCCTCAAGCTGCCTCTTAAAGTTGTCGTTCTCCGCTCTCAAAGCATTATTATCATCCTAGAGCTGACTAACTTGCTTATTTTCTTTCTTCAAGTCAGCACATGCTTAAACTATCTTAGCCTTGTCCTTTTTTTAAGTTATGTTCTTAGTGGTCAAGTAACCATGGTATCTTTGAAATTTGCAAGAGCATGCTCTGACTCCCTCTTCAATGTCTCATGAGCCTACTTCATCTCCACTAGAGCGACGTGGTTAGAAATTAGAAATTGGAAACATAAAGGCTAACAATTAAAACAACCATTGCACAACAGGTAGACCTACCTGTCTCTGTTTCCAAGCGACCGAAAGTGATCTTCTCACAATTAATTGTCAATTTCCGATTAATTAGCTCTAGTTTCTTCTTCTTGATGAGCTAAGAAAGATGATAAGAATACTTGGTAAGTTCATTGGTCTGTTGATACGCAGCCTTCACATGCATCCACATTTCCCCGGACTCCCTAGTTGGGGCTGGATGGAGATCAGAGAGAAACATCATCTCGTCAAAGTAATAACGAGGAAAATAATGTTTTAAGAATGCCCTCCACTCCTCTATTGAAAGCTCTAGTATTTGAGGCTCTGTCAGATCTTTCATCTCTATCACGATCGCCTCGTCCGACCTCAGCTGATCAAACAATGGCCCCTTCCCCTTAGTAGTTTGAGCAGAATCCAAGGGTGATGTAAAAGGTGGAGTTGTTGATGACAAGTGCCTTGATCCACCTATGTTGAGTCGACAATCTCCCATGGACACTCGGGTTAGAGGAGGGGGAGGAGTAGACAAAGCCAATTGGGGTCTATTGGGTCGATGGCTCTCACTGCTATGATCCTGTAATGGTGGGGCATCACCATACAAACTGGCCCCGCTCCTAAAGGAACCAAGAAAAGCCCTCTGAGTTCGTCACCGGCCTCAAGATCCATGACTTCGTCCTCCATGCCCTCGAGCCATATCACTTGTTAAAGGAAAGAAATAAAGCAAGTCAAGTCGCGCATTTAGAAGAATCTCTGCGCTATGCAATGTTTATGAGTGTATGCCCTAAGTGTTCTCTCAACAAACCAGATTGTGGTCCACTAGAAGGAGTTAAGCGCTCCGCAGCAATAGCTAATTCGTCCATGCTAGTTGGAGTCGGCCACTGGGATATTTCTAGGTCAAGTTTATTTAAGCCATCAAACTGGCGCTCATCTTCAAGTGGGGTCACAACTCTTGGAGAGGTCACTGGAGATGATGGCCTGATCAGCACTTCCGCCCCTCCTATCGAAGGCGGGATGGGAACATTCATTGGGCCCTTGTCTCCAGCTGCGGCCTCCTCACCAGGAGCCCCATTTCCACCGGCATCTCCCTGGAACTTGACAAATTGTTTTGGCTTGGGCCACGTAATAGGAAACTTTCTTTTCAGACCAGGAGTCACAAGGCCTTTCGCCACCACCTTTTTTGGCATAGTGCTTGCCACTGTAGGCCTAATTATAGCTCGAGCATCCGGGAGCAACCTAGCACGGTGAAGGCGCTCTTGGCTTGTCAAAGTATCAGTTTTGCGAAACTCTTCGGGAATCGTCCGTAAAGCATCAAGGCGTTGCCTGTACTCCTCACAGCTGTGCGCTTCTGGATTTCCTACCTCAATAAAAAAGAAATGATGAGACTCAGGCTCCACGAACTTTACAGTAAGGGGTGGAGTTCGAAAATACTTACTCCCCTCTATCCACCTCCTTGAAAATCTAGGAGGACAACGCACAAAGAACCGTTCTTTTTTGAATTGAGACGACCCGGGCCATTTCCCGATGAAGAATTTGGTGGCGGCTGACGCTTCTAGGAACCATTGGGAGGGTGACCTTCTAAACGTTCTCCTCAGACTGAAAAAAAATTCCGAATGTCCTCTCTAGTGGGTTCCATGTGCAAATATTCCTGGTAAAGAACATAAGTGCCTAAGAGCGAAGAATAAGCATTCGGGTGCAGTTGCAAAGGTGCAAGGAAAAAATAGGATATCATGTCCTAGACAAAGTCATTGGCCGGGGGCACGCATCCCACAAAACAAGCTTACCTATTCCAAGCAGTCAAACCCTCGGGCGGTGCATGTGCTCTGCCACCCTCTCCCAGTGCATGGGCATCACCCACCAGAATATTGAACCACTACGCCAATTTCCTAATCGTTGTAGCATCCATGCACAACGGTACTGAATCTGTTGGATTTTCCACGATAACTTCATAGGGCAACATATTCGGGGATATTGGAGCAGCCGGTGCAACTCTACTAAAAATATCCACATTCTCAGCCTCTGCATATATGACCAAAGAATGTAAGCTCTCAGTTTGTTCCCCGTGTTCGGACACTCCGAGCGAACTAGCTATTTGTGAAGGAATGGATCCTTCAGTAGTCTCAAGCTTGCTGCCAGTCGAGCTATCGCTGTTGGTAGAATCAGATGTATGTGACAACGGGGAGGAAGCCTCGGCCTCCAAGGTCTTCCCAGTTTTTTTATCTTGTTTACATCGCTAGCCATACTTTAATACACTAGTATTCGACATCGCAGGGTAATAACATGTACCCCTCGTGTTGGTGAAAACTAACAAGTGTGTGCGGTGTCATGCATGATCCAGATGTGCAGAGAAGATTTAAACAGTCCAACAGTTCGGTCACAGGTCAAGTATATGTTCTATCCTATGTGGAAGATCTGAATCCCTGTCCGCACAATTAACTGCTTGCGCGCTAGGTGCAGTCATGAAAGCGAATAAGTGGTACATAAAACCAAGGGCTGGCAGTCTGGAGATCGAAGTCCTGTAAAGGAGAAGCAACACCCTGCCAAGGCATGACGTGAAGCAACTGCGCCAAGCAACTCTGGAAGAAGAATCGAACCCATATCGGGGTTCGAAATCCCAAACCTCCCACGGGATTTAAAAATTCGAACCCCTCAGGTTTTGGAAATTCGAACCCCAAAGGTTTGGGAATTCGAAACCCGGAGATTTGAATATTCGAACCCCTATAGGGCTCGTGAATTCAAACCCCCATAGGGTTTGAAAATTCGAACCCCTTACAGGTTAGGAAATTCGAACCCTCGAGGTTCGAATGTTCGAATCCCCCAGAGGATTCGAAAGCTCGAGCCTTTGATAGGTTTAGATTTTTGAGGCTCCTCCAAGTCTTGGCCCTTCGACCTCCCTCCTACAATTTTTATTCAACCCCTTTCCTTACCTCATGGTTGAGTTCTGAAGCTTTCAAATCAATAGCGGCCAACGAAGAAAGTAATGAAAGGAGGAAAATTGGGGGCTACTTATAACAAAAAGGAAAAAATTCCTTGGTGTTCCCCGAACCTCGAAGTCGCGGGTTCAAAATTTCAAACCCCCAGAGCTTGGAATTTTGAACCCTGAGGGCTTGTAATTTCGAACCCTCAGGGTTCAAAATTTCGAACCCCTAGGATTCGAAATTTCGAACCTCTGTGGTTCTGAATTTTGAACCCCTAAGATTCGAAATTTGGTAACTTATGTGTAGAAATTCGCACTCAAAAATAATTTTCTCGTACCCTTAGGCTCAAAGCATATACCACACGCTAATGTATATATATTACATGCATATTGTTGATCCCTTAAAAATCCATGTGCACATTGAGTTACATAGAACTAAGCGGAAGATACGGAACAAACACCATCAGGGTCGGTCGTGCACAATGTTATCTGAGGCACTTAAACGACTCACAAAGATAGGAAGCCACTGTGCAGAAAAAGATTCAAACATCAAATCCAAGACAAATCGATTACCCAGTGCGATCGGGAATGATGGCACAATATGTTATGAGTAGTGCAACTCAATAAAGATAAAAGTTGTATATCCTGTAGAAGCTGCCCACAACAATGGAAAACACTTGACCTAATACCAAAGTTCAATCGTATGTATCATGGCAGGATTCAAGGCCGCATGTATATTTGACAACCGCTCATGGATAACAACTCCTATTGCTCTAATCTTCCTACTAGTCGAACGCCAACACTTTGGCCAGATATAATCTACCTGTCGGTCGTCCATCAGCTCTTAGAAAGAGTGCACTTACATCTCAAGTCGCAAGCCTTGGTCAGTCACCTTCAGACTAAAAGGATCATCGCCAACTCACTCAGGTTCAGACATAGCTGCATCAATGAACTATGATCGTCCATCCGCACATCTCACAATCAAGCGAATCAGATAACCACTCATCGATTGTCAGATATAGCCATGCCCGAAGGACACCGATTAAAGTCACCCACTCAACTACTCAAAATGCTCGCTCCTATAAAGTCACTCGCACATGACAACTGGATACATCTGTCAATAGCTGGCTGCAGCTAGCCGATGTCACGTTTGTAATTAATGGGATGAACGACCCATAGCCTGCATATACAGACTTCAAATGATTCTCTGAAGGGAGCTCACCTACAAATACGCTGTGGCTGCCAGTGTAAAGGGAATCGAATCTTTTCAACCACAAAGTGCTGCAAAATTCCATTCTCGGTCACTCCTCAAGCACTTGGAAATAATGACCATCTTCCCCACTCGAAATTCCATCACCTATTTGGTCATGGCATCAAGTACAACTTTGTAACTAGGGGAAACGAAGACATCCTCCTTCTCAATCATTCACCCATCCTTCTCCTCCTCAAACTCTACCATTCTCTTATAAAATCCCAAGATTGAAATGTATGAATGAGAGTATATTGAGTGGATATAGAGATGTATGAAAAAAAGAGAGTTTATATATTTTGTAATCCCAGTTATAAGAATGCAAGCTATCTTCATAGTGGATGTAGGCCTAATATAAGGCTGAACCACTCTAAATCTTGTCTCTATTTTATCTTCCTCACATTTTCATTTACAATTGTTATCAAGTACGACACCATTTATTTTCCTACCATATTGGTGAAGTACAATTTTAGTACCTTTGGTGTTTAAGCATTTTTTGGTGAAAACATTTTGGCGCCCACCGTGGGGTTGTATTTGCTTCTTTCCCCATTAAGGTCCAATGAGATTTTCCGAGAAAAACTCTGCTTAGAGTCATGGACATGCTGAGGGGAGTCACAGACAAAGTCAACAGCCCCAACAACAGTGTTAACACCATCACGTCACCCACTACCTATTTCGGGGTAGGAATGCTGCCTGAAATTGAAGAAACTGTAATGAAGAAAAAATTAGAAGAAGCAATGAAAGGATTAACGAGTCGAATAACAATTGCGAACAATGCAATGATGAAGAAACTCGAGTCAATACTTGCTATTTAAGCCGCCACCGCAAAAGCCACGCTGAATGCCACTTGTTCTTCGTTCGCTCGAACGTATTGCGAGCTAGTGGTAGAGTTCTATGCTTCAAGCTCAAAACAGTAGAATTCCATTCAAAAAGTTGCGCATCACGCTAATCTGGATTATGGAGAAAACAAAGCACCGGTGCATGACCACTTTGACGACAAAGTCGCGAAACGGATACAGTCCCACCATTAGAAGGTTGTCTCTTCCAAAAGAATGCCCAAATTCCTTGACCCCAGGTCACAAGAACGCATCTAGACCAAAAATTGGTAAAGAAGACGGCACCCGATCACATGATCAAAGCATGGAGTGATAATACATTTTGGGAATGGAGCGTGAAATTATGGAGGAAAGTCTGAAGAAGAAGGATGATAGAAAAGAATAGGAATCCTTCCCGACTAAAACCCCACTCACTAAATGGATTAAGAAGACTATGTATCAACAAAAATTCGAACCTCCAAAGTTGTAGTCCTATAATGGGACAGGCGACCCTAATATATTCCTGTGTAAATATGACCAGTATATGAATGGGGCATGCGCTACCGATGAAATCAAGTGCTTATATTTCCCAACTTATCTAGAAGGGGTGGCTTACCTATGGTTCACAAAGCTGCCGCCACAGTCTGTGGACGACTCCACTACCCAGGCTAAACTATTCATCAAGCAATTCAAAACCTAGGCACCCAGAGTTCAGGATGTTATGGGGCTTAGTGAACTACAACAAAGACCAGGAGAGTCCATCAAAGCTTTTCTCACTCGCTTTGATGTCGTAGTGGCTGAAGTCGAGAATTTCAAGCCCCATCTAGTCCTAATGGCTCTGAAAGGTGGCATATGTAAAGAGACCGAATTGGGGCGGTGGATCAAGAAGAAGAAACCAAGTACACTTGAACAATTACTCAACAAAGCTGAAAAATGCATATGTATTGAAGAAAAATCGAAATATGGACAGATAGGGAAGAAAGGAAATGCGCAAAGTAGAACTAATAGTCAGAAAAGGAGCAATGAAGGGAAAGACGGTCGGGCAAAAAAGAAACTACGCTTTTTCAAGAATTCCGAGTTCACTCCCCTTAATACTACTATTGGAAATATCTTCATGTAAATTAAGAAAACAGAGAGATACCCAGTCTTGAAACAAAGGCAGGTCAAAGATGTCGCTATAAAGTTAGGAAGATTTTGTCAATTCCACAAACAGCTAGGACACTATACCAACGACTGTAGGCACTTGAAGTTAGTAATCGAGGGACGAATCGGAAAAAACCATTTACAGCAATATGTATGTTAGCCTGCTTTGTGATAAGATTATCCAAAGCCCACTTACTCTATCAGGAAGGCCACTCAGGGCTTGAGTATGAACTGGCAAAGATCAGCATCTACTTGGAAAAAGTAACAGAGGATGGGAAAACTCGTATTTTTGCGCATAAAAGCTTACGGTTGGATTCCACCATTTTGGATCAAGCTAAAGCGAATGTTTCTAACCGACCAAACCGGATCGGGTAAACCGGATCGGGTCATCCGGATCGGGCCATCCAGATCGGGCCATCCGGATCGGGTCACTCATCCTAACCGAATTCTGGGCAGTTAAAGACCATTTCCCCATGTTCTCCACTACTTTCGGGATTTACTCTTAAGCTGCCATGTGGCCACTCAACCCTAACCGAATTTCTAACAAAAAATACACATACAACGCATCATTTTTGGGGGATTTTTTGGCACTTCATTTATTCATGGCAGCATGGCCGAATTCCATCATAAATAACCACCTTATTCTCAATGAAAATAATGAATTCGGAGAGAATGATTCATTGTATTTGAGTGTTTGAATGTAAATATTCAGTGTAATTGTAATTCTGGAATGAAATGAAGAACTATAAAGTGGATGTAAGCTCATTAACGCCGAACCACTATAAATCTTGTCTGTTGATTGATTTCTCTTGCTTTTTCGTACAGGATTTCTTATTATTCTCTGCAAAACATGATCAATTGGGTGTTAGTGCCATTTTTTGGTCTAACATTTTGGTGCTTTCACTAAGAAATGAAAATTCTCGGCTTTTCGGATTATTTATCTACTGTTTGGATCTCCAAGTCCGAAGAGATAATCCGTATTCTCATCACTTTCGAAGCTTTCGATGATTTCAGCAATTCTGTATATTGTGGCCCCAAGAAGAGATGGTAACCGACTCGTTTCTCGAAGAAGCAAAGTCGATGGAGAGCATCCTGGTGACAAACAGCTCACGACAGTAGCTCGGGCTTCGAATTGAGTGTGTTCGGGTCGTATCCAATCCAATCCGACAACCAAAGACGCATTTCTACCCAAAGCATGGATGTCTCTAGAATGAAGCAATGGGTTCAAAACGATCCGCCCGACACAGTAGCAACGTTTCACCATGGCCCTCAACTTCGGATCGGATCAGATATGTTTCCAGTTCGAATGAGCTCCAGATCAGATGCATATGAAAGGACCGAGTGAGACGCAGATTGAGCCTTTGGATCGGATGTAGATGAAGCGTAGGCCAATATCCATATGGGGTCGGATCAGGTCCTACCCGACCCGAACAAGAATCTCCGACCCGAATCAGAGGGGAGATCCGAACCGACCGCCTGTTGAAGACGTTCCCCCGACCTGATGACATACCCGAACCACAATCTTGACACATGACTCGAACCTCAAATTGAAGGTAAGTTCCGACACGATCCGAAATTGCTATTTTTGGGGGAAAATGCATTTTTCAGATCATTTCAGAAAAGGCTCCATCTACCGAAATCGAAAAAATCGTGTGGTGCCCACATTTTCTACGTAACCGGTCAGGTCGATCGCCGCCGGGACTGTGGGGCCCTGGACCCCACCGGCGCTACGCCCGGACCCGCTGACGGCCTTGCCTTCGGCTCGGAGCATGGCTCGCCTTCGGCTCAATGTATATTTTGGCTAATATTAGTCATCAAAGCTTGTAAATGAAGATTAGACAGATAGTTAAAGAATATGACAACTAAATGGCAACGACTGGGATTCCTCCAGAAGCCATGACCTTTATTTGTCGATGTTATTCAATGTGAGGAGATCAGATTCAGCTTGCTATCAGTGACAGTATATGAGATAGTGATTGTCTAATAGTGGTCTCCTCTTTTGGAACTCCGATAGTGTATAGATTTCAGCAATGCAACTGATGTTGTTCCCTAATGAGTAGTGACCACCTCATTTATGTAACTTAAACCCGTCCAATCGGCGGAACACCGAATGATGGTTATATAGAACAGTGCGAGCACTGCTTCAAAGATGATTCATATGATCTTAGTGACCATGATTGCCAATAATGGGATACCAGAAAGCATCTAAGGATCTCAGCATCCCAAAACTACACTTCAGTTGTAAGATGTGATGAATGACATATGTCCTGCAGTTCACCTCTCGAAAAACTCGGCTAACCTTTGCAATGGCTATTTTCTATCAAACGCATCGACGAAGACTGATTTCCATCGAATAAGGGGTCAACATACTTTGGTGCCCAGAGTTAGCTACTAGTTGAACCACCACACGCTGTGATTGGACCTATGGATCCTTTCCCGGATTATAACAACTTGATTGCTCACCAGCCACCATACGACCTTGGTCAAGTAATCAGAGCTCGTGATTAAAGCAAATATGAATCAACCATCAGCTCTCTACTTCTTGTTTCCATTGTGACATGACGCATGAATATTACTAAAGTTTTGCAAATTACGCCGTCGTATTCAAGCTTATCTGATGAAGGTCTAGACTGACTAGCTCCAATAGAATTCAGAACTTAAACTGTAGACTAATGTCTATTGCTCAAAATTCCCAACCGAAACCGGAGTGGGAACGAGATGGAATATGCTACACATCAGAGATGGAACCCAAATACACTTCCCCTCCTGATGAGATGGAGTGTAAGGGAGGCATTGGCATAGCAAGCAAAGGAAACATCACACAAAGAGTTACCCGATGATCTGCTCGAAGACATGGATCTTAGATAAGATGAAGATTTAGGATGTAGGAGGGCGACATATAACGAAGCAACTGCCCAAAGATCGAAAAGCTTTTTTATAGTTTGATGATTGCTTCGAGGAAACTCCACCACTATTTCCATGTTCATCTAATTGTGATACACACTGATTGGCCAATACAACAGGTCCTACAACGACCCAAGGCATCTGGATGATTGCTCGAACGAAACATCAAACTGAGCCAGTTTGATCATAATTCCTTTCTATAGAAGTCCATATGGGGGAAAGTATTAACCGACTTCATCATTAAGTTTACCATTCCCGAAGAGGGCGTAATAGATGAAGAAGATGACCCCTCAAAATGAAAGATGAAAACCAAGCACATGGATGTTGTATACAGACGGTGCAAAGAATAATTGACAGTCCGGCATTGGAGTTGTATTGATTCGAAGGACGTTCCAAATGAAGGGACTACGACTCGCAGCTTACATAGAATAAGTAGAAGAGTTGTTACATGGATGGGAACATTACAACATGTCTCAAATTCCGCACACAGAAAATTAGAAAGAAAATTACCTGGCCAAGTTAGAAAGTTCCGACAATCCAGAAGAGATGAAGATAATCCCAATCAAGGCATTACAAACTCCGACCATTGATCTGATGAAAGTTGATCCAGTGTTGGAGACTGAACCTAAAAGAGATTCATGGACAACCCCCGTAAAGAATTCCCCGCGGTATGGACTGCATCCAGCAAGGCGACATTGCTTATTTCCGTTGGAAGGTTGTCCTAAGATTGACAGCAACGAGTCCTATTGCTAAATAAACCAACCTGAATGATTATACAAAAGCACTCATCAACTTTCCACTAGATGGGAGATGTACACGAATGAAGCTTCTGATGAAAGACACCTTGGAGTTAGAAAATAAAGATTCACAATTCCACCCCATTGATCGATTATCTGCCAAGTAGCTCATGCTCCAAATGTTGGGGACAATAGGAGACTCAAGCGTGGATTGCTCATGATTACATCATCTAATTCATTGCTGATACATCATAAGCCTGCATGACCAATTGCCTTAGTCTTTCTGGAAGAGTGGCGAGTTGAGGGTTTGGAACACTTAAACCTGGATGTTGATTGATTGTTTGTATATAAACTTTTATCTTCGGCATGGGATCGAAAGCATATCTACAGACGGATGAGGCATATTTATCCTTATGGCTCCCGAACCAACTTCCTGACATGGAAGGGGCAAAAATCCTTTAAGCATGAACCCATTTTCAGCGATATCCTACTTCGTAGCATGCAGAGTGCAAAGTTCCTCTAACCATAGATCCATTGTTCTCCTGCCAACCACCGTCCTAGAACCAATATGATGATGTGCTACTATTAGCGGTACAGACGTGACTCCCTGACACTCAATCCTTGCCTTTGGTATGGGGGCAAGAAGGCGATTCAAAGGCAACCTCGTCATTCGCGTATAGTGTTTACCTAGCTGCCTTTGTCGCTCCAAGACCCCAATCAAGCCATTCCCTGGCAGAGATTAGGCAAGGGAAAATGGAACTACAAAGAACCTACAGTGCCGTTTTGGCTTCGAATGATATTCATTCCTTTAAGAGGATTACTCTTTAACCATGACTCTTATGTTTTCATGCTTTACAAGTTATTGATGTAATTGACTCAGATGAATTGATATGTGGATTGTGTAGGTACCTCGGTTTTGACATCGATCAGACTTCTAGCACCCGCATATGGAGTTATGGAATAAACCCATAATGGGTTCGACTGAACTGCTCGTATACAAAGGCACGGCCTCCGCCTGAAAGAGGTTGTACAGCTCAAGGTGGATCTGAGATGACCTTTCACTCCTAGGCTCATACGTGGCAGAGCTAAAGATAATTATGCATTGACTTTTGCATTTCAAAGTTGGAATCCGATTTCAGATGGATGCAGTTCGACCGTCTACATGGCTCGATCCTATATTTGACGCCACCAAATTACATGAATCCAAATAAAGGAGGAAGCACTACCCCTTGATATGCTTACTTATCAATCATGCAATTTACTCTAACATGCTTCCCGAGTTATTGACATAACTAACTCATGCAATATGAATGATGCGGGTACCCAAAGTTTGGTGCCAATCACTCCTCACATGGATTGATCGGAAGAACGCAGAGCCTTGGCAAACATTTTCTAACTGTTTTCCCAACTAACTCTAATCCTCAAGGCTTGGATAGATGTATGAACCTAGGACGGGTGTGAGGGGCACCCCAGGATTAAAGACCAATCGATCCATGACACTAACTCTCATGATTTGAGAGAGCGTTTAAAGGACGATACTACAATGTCCGACTAAACTCCATCCCACAAGTCGACGGGACAAGAGAGACTTGATTATTGCAAATGGCCACCTTTACCCATGAATCAGGGATTATGAGGTAGCGCCTAAGAGAGTGTGGTCCGATTGCTTGCCCGAAAAACTCCATCCGCCAGAGTGAAGCATGGAGTAAGGACTAAAACCGAGTTTGAGAACGACACTCGACACGGTGGACTACCACTCTTGGAAATAGAGTGTAAAAGGAGCGCCGGGGTGAATGATGCGACTGTTCGCCCAATTAACTCTAACTCTCATGATTCGAGAGAGATTATAAAGGACGGGAAGACGACGTCCTCAAGGCGTGATGGTGCACCACGATTAAAGACTGCCTTGATTACACTCTAACCTGGGCATACGTCAGGAGAGTATAAAGGTGCTGAGATTAAGTACCGAAGACAACAGGCTCCTACCCCACTGAAGGATTGGGGATAAGATTGAAAGCTGAGCCGATGTCCCCTGCGGAAGGATTGGAGGCAACACAATGTCGAACAAGCCCTGACTGGGCACTTTATCCATGATTGATTGGGGGCACACATACATCACCACCCCTTAGATAAATTCTATATGATTTGTTATATACTATTTGATTATAGGGATTCTGAATTGAAACCCTTATTTGATTGTGATATGTTTTATTACCTACTACATAGAGATTCGCTTTGTTTACAGAGTACAGTCTTGTACAAGATAACATGACAAGAATGTGAGGGCCGCACTCGCGATAACCATAGCAGGCCAGTGGAAAACAAACAAAGGTCCCCGTTTAGAAGGCTGACACTGATGCCTAATACTAAACTTCCCATGTGAATCAAGACGACGACCGAAAGGAGGCCTTGAGAGTGGATTATTTAATGATGTACCACGCGACTTAAGGTAAAAACCAAAAGGAGGCCCTAAGAGTGGTGTATCAAATCAACATACACGCCTACGTGTGACTGATCGTAGCACAAGTGCAATGACGAGTGCCACCACGCAAATACACTGAATGGAAAACGCTTCGACTTGAGCACTTGGATAACTCAATCACTTGATCTTTGAAAGCAATGACTCTCTTCCATGCATCCATGTCTAAATTTAAAAGGGATGTGATACAACTACCAATCCTTCACCATTACCCCTGGACTGGGGTCATACTGTTGAAAATATTTACAAATGGCATAATTTATATGTCTGTGTCTAATTTGTACCTCGATCTTGACAGGTCACTCGAGGACCATGGAATGGATGTAGACTGAACGTCCATTTTCTAGTCCTAACCAACTTCTCGATAGAAAGACCCTGGATAACGGGCATGCCATTACTTTGACTTCTAGCTTACAAGGAAAAGCGATCTGCTTGATACTCTGACTCAAAGGCTAAGAAGAAGGAAGATATAAATTTCTTTCGTGCTGAGGATATTGGCGCAGAAGGCGCTAGGAACAAACGAAGTTAGCTGATTTCCTCTTACGATGATCCCTCAGCATGTCAAGCTGGATATAAAATGGATGGTAACCTTGGTGATTTGAGAACTCAGATGGTTCAGAAGATGAACTTCTCCGGAAATGGCAGAAAACAATGGATAACTTCTTTACCTGGATAGATGGAAGGCCGAGTAACTACGACTTACTCGCTGGAGCGAGCACCGTGGAAATTCAGGCAACAATGAACTTGGCTCAAACACTCCCTGCTCCGTGGTCCAGATCATATGAGGCCCTGGGGCAAGTTGGCATAGTCGTCTTTAATGAAACAAGATGCAACCAACCTCCTCCCAGGCACTTGTAGCATGTAACTTCTGACCATAACATTTTGGATGAAAACGATGGATATGCAAGAGTCACTGAGAACTTAAACAAAGCCCGAACAACCTTTGCTCTAGTTCAGATGAATGTTTAAATTCCATCTCAACCTCAAAATGAGGCTCCCCATGTAGGGGAAAACGAGCGCATTTGAGACAACTATAATCTGACTTTATTGCTACCCGACTCCGAACCTCAGAGATTGGATGGGAGACTAAAGACTAACATGAGATGGACACGAACAAGTCATTTTGTATCAAACTCTAACTCACAACTTGATGAGGGAGTATGAATTCAGAGAATACATGAATTTGATGATTACCATTTAGTAAAATCCCCGTGGATGGGGAGTGCAGGATACAAGCTTCGAGCAACATAATTTGACTATCCGCCAACTTTAGGCACATTTTCTATTATCGGAGTTCCGCAAGATCCCAGAATATAACCAAAAGAATGTCTCCTTAAGGACAACCTGCATACATCCGAGTAGTGGATCACCATCCATAATTAAAAACAGAAGCCTGATTGACGGTTATTACATATCCGCAACCAAGAAGCCAGAGACTGGCTTCCACCCACTTCAAGACTTTATACCGGGGGCACCAGCGCTAAATTGGACAATTGGCGACAACTTCTCAAAGACGAGGGCTAGATTGCCAACATTAATTGATGCTTTAACAGAGCTCCGGCAAGACCCTGCAAGTATTCCTTGAAAGATTCAATGTCGCAGTTGCATCGATAAATCGACCTGGACCATATATGGTGTTGATCGCAGCAGTATCCGGCATTCTGGATATCTCAAACTTCGAAATCTCTCTGCAACGAGACCCACCAAGAGGACTTGGCAGATTCACCTCTGAAACAAACCTCGGTATCTCTCTACCATGAGATTTTCCTAGAAACATTGGAAAATCCTATCCTAAGACAGACAGATTCATGCAACAAGAGGGTGCTAGTGTTGAAATAGATAATCTCAATGTCTTCACGACAAAATGGAGCACCATCTGACTCTTAAAATGATAAAGGAAAAAGAAAAGCCCCAGGAATGACTGACAAGAATTTACAATTCCAGAAAAGACCAATTTCCTTAATCAGGCCCACGATTTTGATTGTCGAGCTTAATGGAACCAAGCATGGGAGATAGACTCAACAAGACTGTGATGGCTATTTCGGATCATGCCAAAGTATGAACGAAAGAGCTTGAATAACTCACTAACGACATTCGCTCGCTTGCAAGATTGATGAGCTTACTCAACTTTTTTGCTGATGCAAGGAGAGTATCTAAGTTCGCTGATACTCAATAAGGCGATCACTGCTTTCTGAATAAACAGATGGGATGACCCCGACTGGAATGTAATTTGACCATTCGCATGTATAACTCCAACCCTTGATGACTTGGGAAAGTGCACAAAATGACACAGGGTGACTGAGATTGCTGAACCTGCATCTCTAACCCGATGCGGCAGAAAAAAGTATAAAGGATAAAAGATTGGATGTCCGATTGACTTTGCATAACCCCCACCGATGCTGAGGGCATAAGCACTAACATCGCTCGTCCTCCACTGATGCTAGGAGCATCACCTTCGACCGACAGATTGACTTTGAACATGACCATGACCCAATGCATGATTCAGAACATATACATTATATCTTTAGAATATGACGTGATTCATCTCGACCATCTAAGTGAGCCAACTAACGAATCAAGCATAAATCCAAAGACTTGATCCGTTACTGCATCAAATGGAGGTTATGATGAACTCCTCTTCTGCCTTACGATTGTGATAGTCTTACCAGCTATTGGCTTCCATGTTTTCAACAACATCTCGTATGGACTCGTATGTGATCACGTGATTATAAAATGATCCGGAGTGATCATGGCTTTCGGATACCCTATTGTTACGATTAAACGCAATCATTGAGTACTAGATTAATATACTGATATCGAGATAATCCAAATCCAAGAAAAAATGACAGATTCATATGCCAACTCGGATGCGCTCTGTCCCGACGGTCCAAATGCTAGCTCAAAACACGAAGATTTTGACACCACCCTATGACTTGGATGGCTATTTTATACATTGACTTATACATAAAAGAAATACTAGCTTAGTAATGCACTTGACTTGTTTAGGAAGACAGTGTCGTTTGGCATTAGCTTGTGCAAGTACGATCTCACACAAAAGTCAATGATATTGCATGACCTATGATGAAGGAATTCGATGAGGTCTAAATGATTATTTGATCATCTTGACCACTCTAGCCATGGAATTTGGCCTGATAAACATCAATGGAAGCAGTGTGGTATATGACAAGCCATTTATACAGGAAAAGATCCATACAACGGAACTACTCAGTACTCATTAGGACACAACAGTCTGATAATGCCTCCTCAGGGGTGGATGATGTTCGAAAAAGATTTTGCTCGACTTATTCAAAGCACATCTCATTTGCAATAAGATGTACTTTATGGGGCAAAATGTTAGCCTGCTTTGTGATCAGATTATCCAAAGCCCAAGAACTCTATTAGGAAGGCCACTCAGGGCTTGAGTATGAACTGGTAGAGATCAGCATCTGCTTGGATGAAGTAACAAAGGATGGGAAAACTCGTATTTTTGCGCATATAAGCTTTGGGTTGTATTCCACCATTTTGGATCAAGCTAAAGTGAATATTTCTAACCGACCAAACCGGATCGGGTAAACCGGATCGGGTCATCCGGATCGGGTTATCCGGATCGGGCCATCCGGATTGGGCCATCCGGATCGGGTCACTCATCCTAACCGAATTCTGGGCAGTTAAAGACCATTTCACCATGTTCTCCACTACTTTCGGGATTTACTCTAAAGCTGCCACGTGGCCACTCAACCCTAACCGAATTTCTACCTATAAATACACATACAATGCATCATTTTTGGGCAACTTTTTGGCACTTCATTTATTCATGGCAGCATGGCCGAATTCCATCATAAATAACCACCTTATTCTCAATGAAAATAATGAATTCGGGGAGAATGATTCATTGTATTTGAGTGTTTGAATGTAAATATTCAGTGTAATTGTAATTCCGGAATGAAATGAAGAACTATAAAGTGGATGTAGGCTCATTAACGCCGAACCACTATAAATCTTGTGTGTTGATTGATTTCTCTTGCTTTTTTGTACAGGATTTCTAATTATTCTCTGCAAAACATGATCAATTGGGTGTTAGTGCCATTTTTTGGTCTAACAATGTACAAGACCGTGAATGTTGTTTCGGCTCTCCGCAAACAAAGGGCAACAAGCTTTAAAGAAAAAAAGGCCTAGACCAATAACTGGTGTTTTGATCATGGAGCTTTGAACTAGAACCCCCATTACTTTGCTTTACTACTTTGGTTTTGTCTTATTACTTAAATCACTTTTCCCCGCTTTGTTATTCACTATGTTCATATTAAGTAATGGTTTACTTGCAAAACTTTGTGCATCAAAAATTAATTACGTGCCTACCTGAGTAACATACTTATTAGTCAATGTTAAAAAACGATCTCTTGGAATGTAGGCATTGTAAAATTAATCGATCAAACACAGCTGAACTGTAACGAGAAGAGTCTCAAGGCACATCTTAAACAATGCAGCTTGAGAATTACATACATCAGGCAAGATAAAATGGGATGAATAGACACATCGCCTCAAGAGAACAAGCGACTCTAAGACAAACAATGAGTCAAAAGGCTGCATCTCTCATTATGAAATATGCTGAATTCTTAGCAAACATCCATTCAAGTGATTGGCGTAAGGCTTCGGTGGAGATCCAAGAATATTACCAAATCTGTCCCGCGGATAAAATTGCTAGCCCCAAAGAGGCACCTTGTCAACTGTAGGACACGAACTCCTTATAACCGAAATCAAATTTAGTAGTAAGGATTAATGTCCGCCTCCTAGGGCCAATGCAATAAAAAAAAATCTGAGCTGGAAAACACCAGTCCTAGTGTTGGAAGGACCCACAAACATGCTGGAAAGACCAGCGCAAACTAGGTGCAAGAGGGTAACAGAAATCCTAGCCGGAAGGGGTATCCATTCCAGGATCTTTTTGAATAACTAAAATAATCTTATCAAACGGAGCCTAGAATGGATCAAAAATTTATAACCCAGGACCTCCCCAGAGGGCATGTATTCAAAACCAGCCTCCGAAGGGCTAGGTCTGCCAGGTCAGTCAGGCGTGGGGTTGAATACAACTTAATAAAAGTTACCAAACACGTTTATAATAATACAGACGCGTAATAACCTGCGATAAATAATAAATTTCGGGGCTTGAATAAATCACCAAGACCACACACCAAAAAAAATCGGGAGCAACCGTACGATTAACTGAGCGCTCGACTAAACATATAAATCAAAATAAAGGTGCAGCGTGTGACGCATTAACGCAAATAAAGTTGGAATACATAACAAAAACCATAGCACACTACGGTCCAAAGCAGGCCATAAAAGTCGCTAACATAAACGTACGATAATAAGCGAGGCTGGCTCCCGCATACACAAGCTAGACTAGAAGTATCACCCTAAACTAAAGCCAAAATAACAAAAGGTAGAACAATAGCAAGCCACAACATTCAGATGAGGTAAGCAATCATCTTCTCCCTGGATTCAAGAGGCTAGATGAGCTCGAGCCTGTCTTTCTCCAAAGCATGAAGTCGATCGATATTCTCTTAATTTTCCTTCTGAAGATCTTCAACAAGAGAACGCCAAGCACCTAGTTGCTTTACAATGTAATCCCTGACATTTATGATAAGGTCTTCAACCAGATTTGGACGTGCCTCCAACTTGTTGAACTCAGCCAATATGCAATCCTTCATAGCATACATTTTGCCTGCAATAATCCATCTATCAAATGGATATATATACACATCAGAGCGCATGCTAGCTGGTCACCAACCCTCAAATTGCTCAGCCAATTCAGGGTGGCAAGGATTGGGAACACAAAGAGGTCTCTGGACAGTTGCGGGTTTGGAGTGATAAACGAAGAAGCCACGGGTAGATGACCAAAAGCAATCTGAACTTCTGGGACAGGGAGTTCATTCAATAAACGATGGCTTTGAATACCAGCTGCATCCAGGTTCTTTTTACCTTGAAGCCTCTTTTTTCTACCAGGCTTTCCCGTCGACTTCTTCCTAAGTCTCCTAGACATGAAGCATTCCATCCTTAGGCGACCTATTTTAAACGAAAATCAATATGGGCTCATACAACAACCGTAAGTGATTGAGAATAGCCTGGACAAACTCGGACATTAACATGAAAAATTTAACTAGAGAATCCTGAGGCATTCCCTCAAACAACTTATAAGCAATACCAACACCAATACCAAGATTTCAAAGAGAGCCACCAGGCGGTTCAGACTCTTCAAGATAATTACAGAAATGGTATCTTTGCTAGACAAAACTTGGCTATTGCCAAAATCCCAAATTCATATTTAATCCAATCAGACCACACTTAGAACACCCTAGCCTGGAAATATATAAGTATTCAAGCAAAATGAGGCAAAATAAAGGGAAGACTCACCCAAAAAGATCATGATGCTTCGGATCCAAAAGGAAGCTGCTCGAGGTAAACGTGTGATACTGTAAGCATTAAGCAAAATAATGAGATAATGAAGCCGAAACCTTTTGAAGAAAAATCAAGGCAAGAATAACAGACATGGATTACCTGGTAAAACCCTTGGGGAAGCACAACTACAGTCGAAAGAATTTCTCAAAGAAAAGAGGTAAAATGAAGAAGGTTAAAGGTAAATAAGAGGGAAGATTAAAAGGCGAACAACCACAGCATTCTTGCCACGTCAACTTAATGCTTCCATCAAGTTCCAGCTAGCGTCCCATAATTCGACCGTTAGCGCAACAATTAGAAGACACGTTGGACTTCTCACTCACAGAAAGGGACGATATCGATCCACCACAATGGAACAATCTTAAGTTTCGCACGAACGACCCTTCGATGAGTCCGATTAGACCTACCAAACAATGTTGCGATCAATTATGTTGAAGCCAGTAATCCATTGCTAAAAGAAATTACGGACTTCGAGGGGCAAGTGTTGATCCCTTAAAAATCCATATGCATATTGAGTTACAAAGAACTAAGTGGAAGATACGGAACAGACACCATCAGGTTGGTCGCGCACAATGTTATCTGAGGCACTTAAACGACTCACGAAAGGCAGGAAACGACTGTGTAGAACAAGATTCAAACATCAAATCCAAGACAAGTCAATTTCCCATTGTGATCGGGAATGATGGCATAATATGTTATGTGTAGTGCAACTCAATAAAGATAAAGGTCGTATATCCTATAGAAGTCGCCCACAACAATGGAAGATGCTTGACCTATTACCAAAGTTTGGTCGTATGTATCTGGCCAGGATTCAAGGTCGCACGTACATTCGACAATCGCTCACGGATAGCAATTCCTTTCGCTCAAATGTTCCTACTAGTCGAACGCCAACACTTTGGCCAAATATCATCTACCGGTTGGTCGTGCATCAGCTGTTAGAAAGAGTGCACTTACATCTCAAGTCGCAAGCCTTGGTCAATCACCCCCAGACTAAAAGGATCATGGCCTGCTCAATCAAGTTCAGACATAGCCGCATCAGGGAACTATGATCGTCCATCCGCTCATCTCATAATCAAGCGAATTAGATAACAACTCGTCGATTTCCAGATATAGCCACGCCCGAAGGACACTGATTAGAGTCACCCACTCAATTACTGAAAATTCTTGCTCCTATAAAGTCGCTCGGACATGACAACAAGATACAACTGTCAACCGCTGGCTACAACTAGGCTATGGCACGTTTGTAATTAATGGAATAAACGACCCTTAGCCTGCATATACAGATTTAGATCATTTCCTGAAGGGAGCTCACCTATAAAAACTCCATGGTTGCCAGCGTAAAGGGGATCAAATCTTTTCAACCACAAAGTTCTGTTAAAGTCCATTCACAGTCACTCCTCAAGCACTTGGAAGTAATGATCATCTTCTCCACTCGAAGTTCCATCACCTATTTGATCATGACATCAAGTGCAACCTTGTAACTAGGTGGAACAAAGACATCCTCCTTTTTAATCAAACACCCATCCTTCTCCTCCTCAAACTCTACCATTCTCTCATAAATCCCAGGACTGAATTGTATGAATGAGAGTAAATTGAGTGGATATAGAGACGTATGAAAAAAAGATAGTTTATGTATTTGTAATCCCCGTTATAAGAATGCAGGCTATCTTCATAGTGGACATAGGCCTAATATAAGGCTGAACCACTCTAAATTTTGTCTCTATTTTATCTTCCTCACATTTTCGTTTTCAATTGTTATCAAGTATAGCTCCATTTATTTCCCTACCATATTGGTGAAGTACAATTTTAGTACCTTTCGTGTTTAAGCCATTTTTTGGTGAAAACACATATACCAACCACTACAAACACGTGGAGTTGACGCATTACAAATACTTAAATATGTGAGCACATCGCTGCACCAAGGACGGGTCATTCGCAATTCCGCAGCGAACGAGCCTGAAAACTCACATCCATTTTTCTTTCACCTATAGGACAAGTCAACAACCCGACTACTGTTTTAATCAATCCAAAACACATCACGTCGAGACAAAACGTACTTTGGGGGGTAAATGTTAACCGGCCTTTTGGTCCAGTTCCCAAAAGAACATAGGACATTCTCAACTTAACCCATCGCATGGAGTCAAGGCCAGGGAATACATCTAGGAGCGAAGGAAACTGGTCGAAGAGGGATCGCAGCAACAAAGACCTCACAGTCCAAGCCGGGAACCCGAGCTACGGGCCGTCAAGACACCTATAACCATGGCCTTCACACCCCCCAAGAGGCAACCTTCGTACCCCTCGAGGTGTGAATTTAGCACCCCTAAGGTGTCCAAAATTCTCACCCTGCAGGGTGCGAAATTCGCACACTGTAGGGTGCGAAATTCTCACCTAGCAGCGTGCGAAGTCCGCAACCAACTGGGTGCGAAATTCGCACCCAGCAGGGGCTGAAATTCGCACCTAGCAGGGGGTGAAATTCGTACCTTGGGGTGCGAATTTTGCACCCCGAGAGGTACAAATTTCGCACCCCCATGGGGTTCGAATTTCCCACCGAGAGGTGCAAAATTCACACTGCAAGCTGGGTGTGAATTTCTGGCATGTGCAGGTGTCAGGCGCGAATTTCTGGCTGTGACCCCTATTTTTACCTACTCCTACCTACTTCTACCTACTCCCACCTGCTCCTACCTAATCTCTTTCCTATAAATATCCGACAACATCATATTTCAAAGGGGTTGGAATTTGAGACCTTGAGACTTCATGAGAGCTCCTTTAATGGCATCTCCACTTTGAGGAAGAAGAAGGAGAAAAGTGTTTATTCCTATATTTTGTAATATATGTCAATTATGACATCATATACAATAATGATGACATCATATAGCTTAGAAGCTAATGTAATGAGATGACATGAGAAGGTCTCAACCTTGTAACCTATTGTGATCAATAATATTCCAGCAATGCTTCAAAGTGGACGTAGGCCCCCTCACGAAGCCAAACCACTACAAATCCCTTGTGTATTTACTACTTTCCATTCTTGTCTATACCACCAAATTAATTATTCCTAGTTATTGGAATCTTTAGTACTTACGACATTTTCTGATGTCAACATTCTCATTATACGAAAAGGATTTAATCCATCAGAGGCTACGCCCAATCTGATATTTCTATTTTCTGATGAAAAACCAGGAAACATAGCATCCATTGCCTTCCAAGACACGCTATCAGCTGGATTGCTAAGTTTTCAATCTTTTTTTCATCCCACTGAATGCCATGTCATAAGTTGTGCAAACTCTTTGCATATGAACAGCCTTTTCAACCTTGGTTTTAGAGGAAAGTAACACATCATTTTTGATAGGACTCTGCGACTCAACTTCGTTGAGTCATTGTCACTGGTTGTTTCCCTTTTCACAGGTTCCCACCTTGAAACACCACAAATTTCACATACATCTTTATCTTTATTTTCTCCCAATACAACATGCAATCATTTGGACATGTGTATTTTTTTGTATTCAAGACCTAAATCTTTAATGATATTGTTAGCCTGCTTTGTGACCAGGCTACCCAAAGCAAAGATCATGTTGACACACTTTTTGGCAAATGATGTCACATATGGAATCTCTGGATAACATCACTCTCCGGCATTGGAAGCATCGTCGGAAGACACAGGGCAGTTTGGTCAAAATTACAACATCAGTATAAACTAGCCCGAAACCCCTATCAAACGACCTCATTTGGATCTAAACACATCAAATACTTGTATCCTTCTGAATTAGCTTCAAGTAGAGCTTTCGTTTGGTTCAATCGGCCTTATGGCTTGAAAGTTACGTCCGTTTCCACGAACGCATACATAAATATGGAAAAAAACCTGCATTTTGGGTTTTTTGAAGATCGGATCGTGACCACCCCCTTGGGTCGGATCGTGACCACCCCCTGGGGTCGGTTCATGACCATGACCCGTCCTGACCATCACCATCACGACCATCACTAGCTCACCACCCCGGTTCACTAACCGTGACCACGAACGGCGACTAGGACCCGCTACTACGCATGTGGATTTTTACCTATTCTCAATGCTATGATCGCTCCTACTTTCCCGGATCAGGTGCCACGTGTCCTACCCCGACCCCATCACCATATGATCTCTCCTACAGCTATAAATACACCTCCATAGGGCATTTTCAAGGGACTTTTGGCATCTCCTGGTCCGTGGCTGCCATGGCCAACACTTTTCCATGAATAACCACCATCTTCTCCAATAGAATCAATGGGTTCAGTGAGAATTATTCATTGAATTCAAGTGATTGAGAGACAATATTCATTGTAATTATAATCTATGAGTGAAATGAGAAAATATGAAGTGGACATAGGCTCGTTAACGCCGAACCACTCTAAAAATCTTGTTGTCTTGCTTTTTTCCCAATTTTTAAGTTATTTCTTTATATCCTATGCTCGAAATACAACAATTTGGGTGTTAGGACCATTTTTTGGTCTAACATTTTGGTTCTTTCACTAAGAACTGAATTCTCAGCCTATCAGATCGCTGTTCCATTATTTCGGTTTGAAAGTCCGAAGAAAACGATCTGCATTTCTACATTTTTGAAGATTCCTTTGATTTGAGAAAATTGGAACTTCGTGCCTTCGAAGAAATCTAAGGAAATTAAAACTTCACGGGCGAATAAGGCCAATGAAGAATGGGTGCAAGAGCAGGTTGTAGCAGGTTAACTCATATTTCTAAGTGGCTCATGTAGCTCGTGATTCTTCCTAGATATACATTCACATGCTCACGAGTGGGTTTGGCTGGCTCGTGCCCCCCATTCACGAGTGGAGGTGTGCTTATGAACAGAATTGGCAAACCATCACGAACAGGTGCCACGTGCTAAACATGCATGAGCTGATGATCCATGAATAGTGAGTCACGAATTGGATCCACGAGCCAAACATTAACAATTCAGCTATGAGCTGATGATCCATGAACAGGGAGTCACGAATTGGATCCATGAGCCAAACATTAACAATTCAGCTTCAGATCACGAACCGCCTCACGGCTCGTGGAATGACCTCCACGACTCGGGCAAGAAGAGCTATTGCTAACTGCCCAAAGTGACCTTCACGACCCGACCAAGAGCCGGATCCACGACCCGATCCGAAGACACTGATTCAGCCGATGATCCGAACCACGAACCATGAACAGGAGGACTGTAGCGAATCGCGATCTAGAAATTTGATGGCGAACAAGGGTCACGAACCGACCCAAAAAAGTGATAGTTTTTGGAAAAATACAATTCTCAGATCATTTCAGAAAAGACTCCATCTTCCAAAATCGAAAAAATCGTGCGGTGCCCACATTTTGACCTAACCGGTTAGGTCGATCGCCGCCGGGACTGTGGGGCCCCAGACCCCCACCGGCGCTGCGCCCATACCCGCTGACGGCCTCGCTCTCGGTTCGGAGTACGTTTTTGTCCTGCAATAACCAAGATTTAGTAGATATTCTGAGGAAATCGACAGCAAATTGGCAACGAGGGGAACTCTTCCTAGAGCCATAACACCTATTTATTGATGTTATTCAATGTGAGGAGCAATTGAAAAGATTCGGCATGCCAGCTATGATGGTATACGAGATAGTGATTGTATCACAACCGGCTCCTCCTCAAGATCCTCGATGTTGTATAGATGATGATGTTCCTAAACGAGTAGTGATCACCTAGTTTACATGACTTAAACCTGTCCAACTGATGAAGTCTCAAATGCCATTAACATAGAACAATCTAGACACTATTCTGAAGATGACTCAGAAGATCCCAATGACCATGATTCTCAATGATGGGATGTCCGTTAGCGAATAAGGATCCTGGCACTACAAATTTACCCTTCACTTAAATGATGTAATGAAAGACAAGTGTTCTCTGGTTTTCTCTCTGAATAGCTTGGCTAACCTTTGAAATGCTTATTTTCCGTCAACCGCATCGAGGGAGATTGGTTTCCGTCGAATGAGGGTTAGATCAACACACTTTGGTTGCCAGAGTCAGATACCAATTGAACCACTGCAGGCCATGATTGGACATATGCGGATGATAGCAACTTGACTGCTCACCAGCCTCCATATGACCTTGGTCAAGAGATAAGCTTTTGAGATCGAAGTAAATATGAATCAATCTTACTTTCGTTTTGACAAAACACATGAACATTACTTGAAGCCTCATAAGCTATGCTATTGTATTCAAGCTTATCTGATCAAGGTCCAAATAGACCCGCTCCAACAGAATTCAGAGCCTGCATTGCACCCTAGTGCCTATTGCTAAATATCCTAACCGAAGATGGAGTAGGGAGGACCTATGGTCACCAAGCTATTGGAGAAGCTGACTATTCAGCTGGATAGAATATGCTACGCAACACAGATGGCGTGAAACCCAAAGACGCTTCCCCTCCAGATGAAATGGAGTGTGAAGGAGGCGTCAATATTCCGAATAAAGGGAGCATCACAAAAGGAATTACCCGATGATCTGCTCGAAGACATAGATCCCAGAGAGGACGGTGATTCAGGATGCAGAAGGGTAACATATAATGATGCAACTGCACATGTTCCGACTATCGACATCGACCTGACTAAGGTTTTGAAATCGGATCTCATATAGACCTCTTCCGAACAAGGAACCTACTTGCCTTCTATAGCAAATAAGATGTATTCTCGGTCCAAGGAAATCATCCACCTTGAAAGCCCATGCAAGTCCATGTAGATGATACTCTTTTGGAGTTTGAGCGATCCACCTATCACGTTTCAGATCTAACAGAGATGTTCAATATTTGGAATAAAGCTAAACCCTTTGAAATGTTTGTTTGTTGATTGCATCAGGAAAGCTTGTTGGCCTCATAGTTAGCTAAGACAGGATCGAAATCAACCCTGATCAAATTGCAATGATCCTAAACATCCATGAACAACAAAGAATTAAAGTCGTCTGATGCTTTGCAAGAAAGTTGGCACCACTTGCAGGTAAGAAGGATAGGGTCCAGAAACTAGCCTATAATGTGAGTAAGAAGGTAGCCGTGGTAGAATGCAACTACCCAAAGATTGAAAAGCTTGTCTACAACTTGCTGATTGTTCTGAGAAAGCTCCCTCGCTACTTCCTAGTTCATCCTATTTTGATACACACTCTTTAGCCACTACGACAGGGCCTGCAACGACCTAAGGCACCTGGAAGATTGCTCGAACAAAACATCGAGCTGAGTCAGTTTGATCTCAATTCCCTCCTAATGAAATCCATTTGGGGGGCAAGCATTGGCCGAATCTATCATTCAGTTCACCATTCCCAAAGAGGATATACTAGGTGAAGAAGATAACCCCCGGAGGATGGCTCGAAAGGAATTCCAGGCGAAGGAACTGTAACTCGCAACTTACGTAGAACCGGTAGAAGAGCCGTTGGGTGGATTGGAACGTTACAACATATCTCATGTCCTACGAATAGAAGATCAAAAGGCGAATAATCTGGCTAAGTGTGATTGTTCCGAAAATCTAGAAACGACAGAGATGATCCCAATCAAGACACTACGAACTCCAACCATTGATCTGATGGAAGTTGATCCAGTGTTGGATACTACACCCGAATGAGAATCACTGACAACCCCCGTAAAAAACTTCCTGCAGTACAGAGTGCTTTCGGCAATGAGAACGAATGGCGTACCATCGTTCTTTATGCCTCAAGATATCACGTGCAAGGCAACATGGCTTATTTCCCTTGGAAGGTTGTCCAGAGATAGAAATCAATGTATCCCATTGCTAAATTTACCTCCCTAAATGATTTGACAGATTCACACTTCCACTCCCTTCATCGATTATATGCCAAGCAAACTCGTGCCCCAAACGCTGGGGGCAACTGGAAATTCGAGCGCGGTTCGCTCAAGATTGCATCTGATTCAAGGCTGATGCATCAGATTTGTATAACCGACTGCCTTAGTCTTGCTCGAAGATTTTCAAGTTAAAGGTTTGGAACACTTGAGCCCAAATGTTGAATGATTGTCTGCATACCATCCTCTTGTCCCTGATATGGGATCGAAGGCATAGCAGCAAATATATGAGATATGACTATTTCACCAGCAACAATATCCTATTTCCTAGCATAGAAAGTGCAAAAGTTTCTATAAGCATGAATCCATTGTTCTCATGCCAATTTCCATCCTAATACCAATGCGATGATATGCTACCATTAGCGATACAGTCATGACTTCCTAGCACTCTATCCTTACCCTCAGCATGGGGGCAAAAAGGTGATTCAAAGGAGATGCGACCTCATCACTCGCCAGTGATACTTACCTAACCGTCTTTGCCATCTCAAGACCCCGATCAAGGTCTATTCATTTTTGGGACTGCCACCCCACGATAGTATGAAAAGATATCCTTCATCAACTAAGAGACTTTGGCAGCCCTTCACCGGAAGAGATAGGGAAAAGCAAAATGGACCTGCAATGCCATTTTCGCTCAGAATGATACTCATTCCTTTAATAGGATTATTCTTTAGCCATGACTCTTGTATCCGCATGCTTTATGAGTAATTGATGTGATTAACTCAGATGAATTAATTTGTGGATGGTGTAGGTACCTAGGATCTAGTGCCAATTAGACTTGTAACACCCTTCTTAGGAATTATAGATCATTACCATAACGAGCCCGATTGAACTGCTCGTTAACAAAGCCACGCACTCCGTCTAAAGAAAGTTGTATAACTTAAGGTACATACGAGATGACCATAGAATCCTTGGCTCACACATGACAGACCACAAGACAATTGCACATAAATCATCGAATTGCAAAGTCGGAGTCCGACTCCAAATGGACGTGGTGTGACCATCTACATGGCTCGATCCTATCCTCGATGCCACCAGATTACATGATTCCCGACAGGGGGGCAGCAGTGCCCATTAATATCCTTACTTTTCAGTCATAAGATTTGCTTTTACATGCCACTTGAGTTATTGACATGACTAATTCACGCGATATGAATGATGCAGGTACCCGGAGTTTGGTGCCAACCACTCTTCCCGTTGATTGTTCGAAGGAACGCAAAGCTTTGACAAACATTTGTTGTATATAACAGTGTTGTATACACAATTATATGATTTTTGTTTGATGATAACAACCAAATATATTTTACTATTGAATGTGTTTGTAACTGTACTGTTATACTACACATCAGACATGAATATAATATTTCTATTTAAGTAAAATACAACTATACAGAAATTTAAATATTCACACAGTATTTTAAATATTCACACAGTATTTTATTTGAATAAGAATATTTTATTTCGGTATTTAAACAGTACAGATTTACAACTCCACTATTTGTACATACATCACTAATATACATTTCAATATATTCAATTTCGTACTTAGCTCCTCTTTACAATACTTACACTTTCATATACACTACATTTCTATACAGTTCACTTGTATATACTGACACATATGAATATCATCATCTTCAGTCTTCTTGACTTCACAGCATTCCACAGTCAATCCAGTTATCTTCATATCTGTCACATACAGAAGAACACACACAGTAGACTGCCACAAAAATAAAAATTAAATAAAAGCAAATAAAAAATTTATTTTTAATTTTTATTTGCCTCAGATTTGCGGTGTGTTTCTCATCATTTTTCTAGACTTTGTTTGATATGCAGGGACAGAAAAATCTCGTCTGATGGCTGCATGTACACACGTATACACGTGTGCACTGCCACGCCAATCAATATGCATCTGAGGAGTAGCCACAAGGACCATCTCAACTCAGTGCATATAGTCGAGAGTGCTAAATCAAAACAGCAAAAACAAGTGGTCGAGCATAATGAAAAATGCGAGTACAAAGTAAAAACATGATCAGCAATAAAGAATCAAAAAGAAAATCATTTTTTTGAGAGCAACTCAAGGCAGACTTAAATCAAGTATTTCAAAAATCATGCAAAGAAAAACAACTCAGTTTTAAGGCCATATGGTGCACAAACAAAAAGGAAGGACACCATTACAACCCAGTTTTAAAGTGAAGCACAAGTACAAACAACATAGTGCGGCAGTAAAACTACAGGAAGTAACAAGATGGATGAACACAACTACAAATGGTCAAGAACAAAGCAAGCATGCAAATGAAAGTGATTAACATACTAATGCAGGTGGTGTTTCGTGCTATTAGTTCAAGTATGTAAATGGTGCAACCCAAAATTCAAAGATGGTCAAAGCAATTGGATATATAAGCACAATGCTAAACATCAGCATATAGGATTTCATTCAAGTTCAGTCTACATGAAATCAAAATAGCATAGTACAAATGACACAGGCAGCATGGGCAAATGGTCGAGCACAAGTCAATAAGATAGCAAAGTGGCATAGTGTAGAGCAGCAATAATATACACAAGCCAAAGGCATTTCAAGATACAAACAGTGGCACACAGGAAACTACACAATTCAAAGCAAAAGCATGATAACTGTATTGTTCAAAGGAAGACCAAGGCAGCAAATCAAGGTCGAGGCATGTAGTAACAGTCATACAAGTGCAGTACCCATTTTGATCAGTAAAAAAGTTAACATGGTGTAGCAAAAGGAAAGTTACTTAAGTAAAATAACCATTCACAAGGTCAAGTAAAGCTCCTGTTCTTATCAGTTCAAATAAACAGAAGATTACAAAGTGAAGTATTAAGTGTAGTTGTGAAATCACTTGGATGGTGCAAGAATGACAAAAGTATCAAGAGTAATATCTGTTCAAATATATGGCAGATCAAGTTGAGTGTTTGTTCATCAAGTCACGGCTAATAAGAATGACATCAGTTCAAAATCAAGTGATACAAGTCCATACAGTAAAACAGTGTTAAATGCAACAGTTCTTACCAGTTCAAATCACAAGCATGAAATTCAAGTGCATAAACAATATAGCACCAGTTCAAATGTTTGGCAAAACATAGTATCTGTTCTTATTTAAAAGGTAATCAAGAGCAATGTGTGTTTCCATTTTCAATCAAGGGTTATTATGGTTCCATAAAGTTAGCATTTTTTTTGGAAGAAAAATTCTCGAACAAAACAGTGTTTAAATCAAAGTTTTAAAAGGCAGCAAAACTCAAATTTAATCCTTCCAGAATTCAAGACTAATTCAGAGCTCCAAAAATCTAAGAAATAAATTTCAAAGTCAAGAAGGACCATTTCAAAATTGAAAGATTCATCACGCAAAACGTTTCCAGAAAATTGGATTTACAAATCTGTTATATCGAGAATTTCTAGAAGGAAGACTCAGTCAAAAATCACCAGATTATTCGCAAGAAAGCCAATTCAAAAGCCCCAAAATTCTCGTATTCAAAATTGAAAGATTCATCACGCAAAATGTTTCCATAAAATTGGATTTACAAATCTGTTATATCGAGAATTTCTAGAAGGAAGACTCAGTCAAAAATCACCAGATTATTCGCAAGAAAGCCAATTCAAAAGCCCCAAAATTCTCGTATTCAAAATTGAAAGATTCATCATGCAAAATGTTTCCAGAAAATTGGATTCACAAATCTGTTATATCGAGAAATTCTAGAAGGAAGACTCAATCAAAAATCACCAGATTATTCGCAAGAAAGCCAATTCAAAAAGCCCCAAAATTCTCGTATATACCATGGCCAAGTCTCAACGTAGAAATCAGAGCAAATATTTAGGAGTTTTAATCCTATAAATACACCAAATCATCATCAGTTTTAACATCATCCAAGTTCAAGCACAATCAAAGAGAAACTCGAATTAAAAATCATACCAGAGAACAAGTAAGCAACTTGGACCCAAATCGAAGCATTTAAAAGCAACATCGAAGTCGCACATCAAAGAATCGCATCTCCATCACTCAAGTGCAGAGATTTGGGGGAAGACTGAAGAAACCCTAGGAATTTCTCAAGAGCCGCCGCCATTTCTTTATTTCAGAGAAAAAAGTCGAGCTAAAGTAAAGTGGTGTAGCACAAGTGAAAAAAAGAGGCCGGCCAAGGGTTATACAAAAGGAGGATAACCCTAATTTAAACTCCAAGGGTTTCTAGTTTTATAAGGGTTTTTATTTTCTTATTTTTTAATTGTAATCAAATCTGTAATTTTTCTAGTTTGACTTTGAAAACTAGGGAGACGAATTACAGGGTTTGTAATTCGGGGAAATCTGGTTTTGGGGATAAAAACCAGTGCAGGGTTTTGAGCGTAGGGTTAAGAACAGTTGGGAGCGAGTGTCGCGAGTTTACAGGGAATTGTAAGCGTAGAGATTGTTTTAACTCCTAGTAGAAACCTTGGGGAATGCAGCAGTAGGCAGGGTTTTGCCGAAGCTGGGTATATCTGTGTGTTATTTATTTTCCGCATTTATTCTGATTATTATCTGTGCTGTGATTATTTAATTACTCTGTGAAAATCTGCGATAAACCCTATTCACCCCCCCTCTAGGGTTAATTTAGATCCTACAAGTGGTATCAGAGCAGGTATTTTTATTTTATTTTAACTCTAGAGTCATGAATCTGTCTAATAATGCTTTTTCTGAGGGTCAGTCCATAGCTAGGCCACCAATGTTTAATGGAATTGATTATGCCTATTGGAAAGCTAGGATGAAAATTTACTTAAGTTCTGTCGATTATGATGTGTGGGATATTATTGAAACGGGTTATAGATCTCCCACTGTTATTGTTAGTGGTGTTGAAATTCCTAAATCAAAAGATAGGTGGGATGCTAATGATAAAAAATTATTTTCAACTAATGCCAAAGCAATGAATGCTTTAATTTGTGCTCTTGATAAAACTGAATTTAATCGAATTTCTCATTGTGAGACAGCACAGGAAATATGGCATACGTTGGAGGTCACACACGAAGGGACATCTCAAGTAAAGGAATCTCGTCTCGCTCTACTCAGCAACGAATATGAAAATTTCTCTATGCAAAAAGACGAAGATATAAAAGAGATGTATGGACGCTTCTCATCACTGGTCTACAATGCAAAAGCTCTTGGCAAAACCTATACCGAAGTGGAATTGATCAGAAAGATACTGAGAGTGCTACCGATGAATTTTGAAGCAAAGGTGACGGCGATTCAAGAATCAAAAGATCTAAATAAAGTAAGCATGGAAGAGTTGATCGGAAATCTGATAACTTACGAGATGGAGTTAAAAGCAAGAGAAGAACGAAAGGATTCTGAATCAAAGAAAAAGACGATCGCTCTAAATAATTCTGTTGAAAGTAATGATGATAATCCCGCTGAAGAGCTAGCCATGGTTTTGAAAAAGTGGGCCAAAGGAAAATACAAACCACGAAAGAAGAATTCAAAAACCGACAAGTCTGAAAGTTCAGATAGTTCAAACGATGAAGTGTTTTGCTACAATTGCAAGAAACCCGGACATATCAAACCAAATTGCCCACATCTTAAAAATGAAAAGAAGAAGAAGTTCAGAAGAAAGAAGAAAGCCTTTGCTGCTACATGGGATGACGAAGAAGGAGAAGAAGTTTCTGAAAGTGAAGAAGAGGAAGCTAATTTGTGTCTTATGGCTCATTCTGTTTCAGAAAGTAGTGAAGGGGATTCAAGTGAGGTATCGAGTTTTACTTATAAAGATTTAATTCTAATGTGTCACGATCTCACAAAAACCGTTGATTCTCTTGAACTAAAAGTTAAGAAATTAAAATCTGATAGGTCAAAACTAGTTCAAGAAAATAACAGTTTAGAAACAAAACTTGAAAAAGTCAAGAATTCACCGCTTTCAGAATGTGAAAAATGTCAATTTTTGAGTAACGATTTTTTGAAATTAAAAACTGATCTTGAGTTACTTAAAAGTGAAAACATGAATTTGAAAAATAAAAATCTTGATTTTGAAAAGGTGATTGAAAAGATTAGAGAATCTGAAAAACTTGATTTTGAAAAGCGAGAACAATTTGAAATTGAAATTTCCAAGTCCAATGCTAGAATCAAAGCACTTGAAAACGAAAATTTGATTTTAAAACAAACTGATGCTGAAAAAAGGAAAATCACTATTAATCGTTGTTCAAATTTAATGAAAGAAAATAGCGATCTCAAATTTAAAATTCAACGACTTGAGTCAGCTTTGACTAAATTTTCTAAAGGAGAGAAATCGTTGAATATGTTGTTAAAAAATCAATTTTTTGTTCAGAATAAAAAGGGACTTGGATTGGAATCTGATCAAGTTAAAAAACAAAATTTTAATGATTTTAAAAATCCTTTAATTGGCTTTGAAAACGATCAAATTGAATTTTTGAAATTTAATAATTCCAAAGGGTTTTTAAATCATAAACAAATTGATAACTCGTTTAAAAACAATTCATTTAAATCTGTTTGGATTCCAAAAATTAACAAAATAAATTTAAGCAAATCTAAACAAATTTGGGTTCCAAAGGGTACGCTAGTGAATAATAAAGGATTGTTATATAAACGGGTTTGGGTACCAAAACGTGTAAACAAAGATAAGAGTGGTAAAACAACTTTTGTTAGACCACTAGATCATATAAACATTTAGGTACTGTGGGAGGCTGAGGAACAACTGTGCTTAAGTTAGATAAAATTCGAGATGATTCATATATCAAATTATTTGGAGTTCCTTAGCCATAGATTCAGAGTTGGAGATTCATTACATCACGTTGATTATGGTAAGTCAGGTATGATCTCTAAACTCGTACTTTTATTCTTTTTAGTTTATTTTTTACTTGGCTGTTTTTGAAATCATTCATTGTGGATTGTTGAAATTCTTGGATTATAAAAAAAAAAAAAAATTGATTTTTTTATTTTAAACAATTATCTTCCGATTTGATAAGTTGACTGTTTCTTGAGTTTGTCTAAAAATTCTCTGAGGATGTCACTTGTGATTCTTGTTTTTGAAAATGATCTTGTGCTGCTCTGATAAGGAAATTGATTTGATTCGTTTTAAGTGTGTTGGTGATTAAATGATAAGTTAGAAAATCAGTAACTGGATTTAGTTAAAATTCATAGACAATTTGAATTAAATATATAAGTTGTTTTAAAAATTGTCTAGGAGCAATCAGTGTTAAAAATATTAGAAAATTTCATTTTTTAACTGATTGATTTTTTAAGCTGATTTTCAACTTGCATTTTTCAAAAAAAAAAAAAAAAAAAAAAAAAACTCCTCTTAAAATTGATATTTTCAATTTTAAAATTATTTTTGATTATTTATTCAAAAATTGAAATTATTGATTAATTTGAACCGTTTTGGGACTCATCAAAATTATTGATAGATTTATGAAACTGTGATGAGTTGCGACTATGGTATAATTCATAACTAGAAGAGATATTATTTTAAATCTCATGATGATTAAACAGATTTTATAATATCTTTGAATTAGAGCTTATTTCACGACCATCTTCTATATCTACCATATTTCTGTCATTCATCATGGTTTTATTTAATTTGGGGAGTTCTAATTATTCTTGAAATTAAAAAAAAATAAAATAATAAATAAATAATTTATCCTTGGTATTCACTCCCATTTAAAAATCCTCGCGGTTATGCGTGGGTGGATTACCTTAATTTCTATGTGCTTCCATTCTCACTTAAAAGACCTTCGGGCTGTGCATGGATGGAACTCATTAGAGAGGATAAAGTTAAGTTACTACTAACCCCATTTAAAAGACCTTTGGGCTATGCGTGGTTAGAAAGTGCTTAACACTTTTTTAGCATATTTAAAATCTTTAAAATTCATATTCAAATATTCAATTTTTATTGAACTCTCCTCATTCGATAAAATCCATCGTAAATCCATTCATTCTGAAAGTGAAATTTGCTTCTGATTTAAAGATTATTATGATTTTTGTTTGATTAAATGGGATTTGCGATATATATTCTCTCTCTTAATTTGAATTTATATTTATAGTCAATATTCATCACTATTTCAATTTCTATTATCCTTTTGATGATAACAAAAGGGGGAGAATGGTCAAGATTTTGATTGATGAGTATTTAATTCAAAGATATTTTAATATTGGAAATTAAATATCTAGGGAGAGATTGGTCAATTGGATTTCATCATTCATATTTTTCCACATATATAGGGGGAGTTCAGTTGTAGGGGGAGCATACAAATAGGGGGAGTAATATATTTCACGTTCAAAACACATTCAAAATCTTTTATTTGTTTGTCATCATCAAAAGGGGGAGATTGTTGTATATAACAGTGTTGTATACACAATTATATGATTTTTGTTTGATGATAACAACCAAATATATTTTACTATTGAATGTGTTTGTAACTGTACTGTTATACTACACATCAGACAGGAATATAATATTTCTATTTAAGTAAAATACAACTATACAGAAATTTAAATATTCACACGGTATTTTAAATATTCACACAGTATTTTATTTGAATAAGAATATTTTATTTCGGTATTTAAACAGTACAGATTTACAACTCCACTATTTGTACATACATCACTAATATACATTTCAATATATTCAATTTCGTACTTAGCTCCTCTTTACAATACTTACACTTTCATATACACTACATTTCTATACAGTTCACTTGTATATACTGACACATATGAATATCATCATCTTCAGTCTTCTTGACTTCACAGCATTCCACAGTCAATCCAGTTATCTTCATATCTGTCACATACAGAAGAACACACACAGTAGACTGCCACAAAAATAAAAATTAAATAAAAGCAAATAAAAAATTTATTTTTAATTTTTATTTGCCTCAGATTTGCGGTGTGTTTCTCATCATTTTTCTAGACTTTGTTTGATATGCAGGGACAGAAAAATCTCGTCTGATGGCTGCATGTACACACGTATACACGTGTGCACTGCCACGCCAATCAATATGCATCTGAGGAGTAGCCACAAGGACCATCTCAACTCAGTGCATATAGTCGAGAGTGCTAAATCAAAACAGCAAAAACAAGTGGTCGAGCATAATGAAAAATGCGAGTACAAAGTAAAAACATGATCAGGAATAAAGAATCAAAAAGAAAATCATTTTTTTGAGAGCAACTCAAGGCAGGCTTAAATCAAGTATTTCAAAAATCATGCAAAGAAAAACAACTCAGTTTTAAGGCCATATGGTGCACAAACAAAAAGGAAGGACACCATTACAACCCAGTTTTAAAGTGAAGCACAAGTACAAACAACATAGTGCGGCAGTAAAACTACAGGAAGTAACAAGATGGATGAACACAACTACAAATGGTCAAGAACAAAGCAAGCATGCAAATGAAAGTGATTAACATACTAATGCAGGTGGTGTTTCGTGCTATTAGTTCAAGTATGTAAATGGTGCAACCCAAAATTCAAAGATGGTCAAAGCAATTGGATATATAAGCACAATGCTAAACATCAGCATATAGGATTTCATTCAAGTTCAGTCTACATGAAATCAAAATAGCATAGTACAAATGACACAGGCAGCATGGGCAAATGGTCGAGCACAAGTCAATAAGATAGCAAAGTGGCATAGTGTAGAGCAGCAATAATATACACAAGCCAAAGGCATTTCAAGATACAAACAGTGGCACACAGGAAACTACACAATTCAAAGCAAAAGCATGATAACTGTATTGTTCAAAGGAAGACCAAGGCAGCAAATCAAGGTCGAGGCATGTAGTAACAGTCATACAAGTGCAGTACCCATTTTGATCAGTAAAAAAGTTAACATGGTGTAGCAAAAGGAAAGTTACTTAAGTAAAATAACCATTCACAAGGTCAAGTAAAGCTCCTGTTCTTATCAGTTCAAATAAACAGAAGATTACAAAGTGAAGTATTAAGTGTAGTTGTGAAATCACTTGGATGGTGCAAGAATGACAAAAGTATCAAGAGTAATATCTGTTCAAATATATGGCAGATCAAGTTGAGTGTTTGTTCATCAAGTCACGGCTAATAAGAATGACATCAGTTCAAAATCAAGTGATACAAGTCCATACAGTAAAACAGTGTTAAATGCAACAGTTCTTACCAGTTCAAATCACAAGCATGAAATTCAAGTGCATAAACAATATAGCACCAGTTCAAATGTTTGGCAAAACATAGTATCTGTTCTTATTTAAAAGGTAATCAAGAGCAATGTGTGTTTCCATTTTCAATCAAGGGTTATTATGGTTCCATAAAGTTAGCATTTTTTTTGGAAGAAAAATTCTCGAACAAAACAGTGTTTAAATCAAAGTTTTAAAAGGCAGCAAAACTCAAATTTAATCCTTCCAGAATTCAAGACTAATTCAGAGCTCCAAAAATCTAAGAAATAAATTTCAAAGTCAAGAAGGACCATTTCAAAATTGAAAGATTCATCACGCAAAACGTTTCCAGAAAATTGGATTTACAAATCTGTTATATCGAGAATTTCTAGAAGGAAGACTCAGTCAAAAATCACCAGATTATTCGCAAGAAAGCCAATTCAAAAGCCCCAAAATTCTCGTATTCAAAATTGAAAGATTCATCACGCAAAATGTTTCCATAAAATTGGATTTACAAATCTGTTATATCGAGAATTTCTAGAAGGAAGACTCAGTCAAAAATCACCAGATTATTCGCAAGAAAGCCAATTCAAAAGCCCCAAAATTCTCGTATTCAAAATTGAAAGATTCATCATGCAAAATGTTTCCAGAAAATTGGATTCACAAATCTGTTATATCGAGAAATTCTAGAAGGAAGACTCAGTCAAAAATCACCAGATTATTCGCAAGAAAGCCAATTCAAAAAGCCCCAAAATTCTCGTATATACCATGGCCATGTCTCAACGTAGAAATCAGAGCAAATATTTAGGAGTTTTAATCCTATAAATACACCAAATCATCATTAGTTTTAACATCATCCAAGTTCAAGCACAATCAAAGAGAAACTCGAATTAAAAATCATACCAGAGAACAAGTAAGCAACTTGGACCCAAATCGAAGCATTTAAAAGCAACATCGAAGTCGCACATCAAAGAATCGCATCTCCATCACTCAAGTGCAGAGATTTGGGGGAAGACTGAAGAAACCCTAGGAATTTCTCAAGAGCCGCCGCCATTTCTTTATTTCAGAGAAAAAAGTCGAGCTAAAGTAAAGTGGTGTAGCACAAGTGAAAAAAAGAGGCCGGCCAAGGGTTATACAAAAGGAGGATAACCCTAATTTAAACTCCAAGGGTTTCTAGTTTTATAAGGGTTTTTATTTTCTTATTTTTTAATTGTAATCAAATCTGTAAGTTTTCTAGTTTGACTTTGAAAACTAGGGAGACGAATTACAGGGTTTGTAATTCGGGGAAATCTGGTTTTGGGGATAAAAACCAGTGCAGGGTTTTGAGCGTAGGGTTAAGAACAGTTGGGAGCGAGTGTCGCGAGTTTATAGGGAATTGTAAGCGTAGAGATTGTTTTAACTCCTAGTAGAAACCTTGGGGAATGCAGCAGTAGGCAGGGTTTTGCCGAAGCTGGGTATATCTGTGTGTTATTTATTTTCCGCATTTATTCTGATTATTATCTGTGCTGTGATTATTTAATTACTCTGTGAAAATCTGCGATAAACCCTATTCACCCCCCCTCTAGGGTTAATTTAGATCCTACAACATTTTCCGATAAACTCTACTCCTCAGAGCTTGGATAGGAGCATCAATTTAGGACAAGTGTTATGGGCGCGCCATGACTAAAGACCACCCGATCCGTGACTCTAACTCTCAAGATTCGAGAGAGAGTATAAAGGATAGGAAGATGATGTCCGCCACTCTAACTGTCAAGATTCGAGAGAGAGTATAAAGGACGCGAAGATGACGTCCACAAGACGTGAAGGTGCACCATGATAAAAGCGGCCTTGATAACGCACCAACCCGTTGAAGGATCGGGAGAGTATAGAGGCACTATAGATTTTGCGCCCGCAGAACTTCTGCCTCACTGAAGGATCGGTGAGCAGACTAAGAACCAAGCTCGAACTCTAACCCGCTGAAGAATCGGGAGAGTATAAAGGCACCATGGATTAGTTCCCCAAGAACTCTAACCCGCTGAAGGATCGGGAGAGTATAAAGGTTCTAGACACTTAGCGCCACAAGAAATCTTACCCCGCTGAAGGATCGGTAGAGTATAAAGGCATAGATTAAAATTCCAGTCAAGGGCTCCTACCCCGCCGGAGTGTTGGGGGCCAGACTAAAAGTTGAGCCCAGATCCTCCATGTCCGGATATAGGGGAAAAATAGTTAAGGTCCTAATCAATCCTCAACAAAGTCCTGGCCAAGCACTAAGTTAATGATTGATTGGGGGCATACCTGTACACACATACTATTTTAGTGCATTTTCATTTATAATTGCATTAACAACTTATAACGCTTCCTGAATTATTTGACCATTTGCGTTTCAAATGTTTAAATGCATAACTAATTATGGAATGTTCGCAGGTACAAGACAATGTGAACGAAACAAAATTTTAATTATTAAATGCAGGTTTACAAAAGATAACTAGTCAAGAACGCGAGGGCCTCTCTCGCAACAATAGCAGCATGCGAATGAAAAATGAACAAAGGGTCGCTTTCAGAAGGATGACCCAGGCCCCTTGAAGACCAGAAAACAGATGCAAAGAGAACGTCCATCTGCTGATCCCAACTTACTTCCAGAATGGGAAGCTCCGATAAGGCGGGATATATCCCATATAATAATTGAACGCGACGCAACCATTTCGTCCCCGACCTTTCCCTTGATGCATAGAGAAAACGGGAGCAATAAAGGTGACTATGATCCAACTATTCATCGCTTGATTTCAATCCTTGGAGCTTGGATGGGAGGGTGGAGATTAGCATTGGATGAGTACCAATAAATCATTTTGCTCTCTACTCCGACTCTTAGTGCGAGGAGTGAATATAAATCCAGAGAAGATATGGATTCAAACCCTGCTACTCAAAACAAACCCCCGAGGATGGGGGCACCGAATACGAGCCTCAAGCAGCGTAGTTAAACTACTTGTTGCCTCTGTTCCCAGTTGACTGACAGAAGCCTGATTGACGGCTAACGCACATGTGGATCTAAGAAGCTCGAGGCCGATCTTCACTTATTTCAAGACTTTACACTGGGGGGATGAATGACAATTGAAAGGCCAAGCAACAATCATCAGTTCGCTGGAAATGATAAAATCGAAGTTCAAGAAATGGTGAACTTGACTCGGCCAGATAGCAACCATCATCTCAGATTGAACACAAACCAATCAACAGGCGTGCAGCATGCGGCTTCGGTTCAGAACATCGTGGATGGAAACATGGACAATGGAACAGCTACCTGTAACATCCTAGATGAGAATGCAAGAATTGTAACAAACTCAGGTTATGAACGAACAACTTTAGCTCCAACTCAAATGGATACTCAAGCGACATTCCATATTCGGCTCCAAGAAAGAATGCAATAATTCGAAGAACAGGAACCTGGTCGGGTCGAATGACTCGAACCACTACCCGGGGGCAATATTGAAGCGGAAGCAAGAAATTAGCAAAGACCCCCTTTGTAATCTCAGACTCGATGCTTGGGCCACCATCCATGATCTTGACAATGTGCAGCAATTCTTTAATAACAACCTGCTCGCCAGTTTGAGTTGGTGCCTCTCGAGGCGCGGCACTTCTCAAGATGATCGGGATAACGGCAATCACAGCCCTTTCAAATGGGACACGAGAATCCACCGTTATTCTCTCGAACTTTAAACATTCTCGGTAATGAGATTTTCTCAGAAGCTATGAAGAATTCAACCCTAAGGTCAACATGCTTTTATGACAAGAAGGTGTTAATGTCGAGATGGGCGATCTTGATGCTTTGGTGACAAAGAATGGAGCACCTTCCAACTCCTGAAGCGATAAGGACAAAGGAAAAGCCTTGGAAAAGAATGATAAGAATGTGTAGTTCCAAAAAGAATCTATACCACTTATCGAGCTCATGATCTTGTTTGTCAATCTCAATTGATCTGAGCATGAGAAAGAGACTCAAAAAGACTGTGATGACCATTTCGGACTATGCTGAAGCATAAACGAAGGGGCCCAACAAACTTCATAATGACATTTAGTCACTCGCATTTTACAAGATTACTTAACTCCACAACTGATGCAATGGGATTAACCGAATTCGCTGATGCCCGATGAGGCAATCCTCACTATTCGATTAAAGAGAAGAGACGATATCAAAAATTGAAATTTAAATCGTAACCCTAAGGTGATGTGAGAGAGTGTTATACCTAAAAATTGAAATTCAATCCCTAAAGCGATGTGAACAATGATTGAACCCCTAAATCGGATCCCTAATTGAACTGAAATCGTTTAACAAAGCTTGTACCCCCATATCAAAGCTCTAATTAAACCGAAATTATTGAACCCCAACTTAAAAATGTTTGCTTGAACATTTGCATGAAAACAGAGAAGAATCAAAATGTTTTCGCAAAAGGAAATGATATTTGCTTAATGAAACCGGGAATAAGGAAAATGAAAATAAGATGGCGGGGAACGAAAAGAGGGTAAGAATTGAGTCGCATCAAAGAAAATTTGTTGTATGTATAAGAAGCAATCAGGATTGATGAGGCGTCACGTTATCCAACATAACATCTGATTCACGTGGTTCACCGCATAAGACATAGGAAGGTCTGATATAGCAACAGTATATAAAATGTTGCATTGTGTTACACTTTTTAAGCTACCCCAACACATTTTTATGGCTAAGGTAACATAAAAAACAGAACGTTGCAGTAGGACCAAAATATGATAGCTATAGTCGCATTTTGGCCGGCAACTTCTTGCAAAATCATTGCAATAGGCTGTTTATGGCGTAGTGAGTGTTCCAAACAATATTTGGAGTGTGCTCTATACAATTAATACTACAAGATCATTGAGAGTAGCAAGAACAGGAACTAGGGAAGGCTTAGAGACTAATTACGACAGGTACCCACCTTCTGATAGGTGGTTAGAGAGTGGGAGTGTAACGCCCCATAATTTTAAAGAACATTAAAACGATAAACTAAATAATACTTTATTAAATATTGGGAACTAAGTAAAATAGATCATTCCATTGCGTTCGCCTCGGAAATCTGCTTAAGATAGACTCCGAGTTTACGTAAAACGGACATCGTATGAGGTGGATATGAAGCTTAGAAATTTGTATGCGTATAAGAGGAATATATATATATATATATATATATCAACTCAATTTTTTCAAAACAACTTAAAACTTGGAGAGGGAACCATGCTTGTTGGGTCTAACCCACGTCGGAGCTGGTTCGACCTATGGGTCGACCCATAGGTCGACCTAGTTGAGGGTGGGTCGACCAAACCAAGATCTGGCTGAATTCTTTCCGCTGTTTCTGGACGTTTTTATGACCGGGTTTGTTGAAGGTAGGCTATATATAGAATAGCATTTCTATTTTTTTTTCTATACCTAAAACAATGGAGATAATGAAATGTTGCCTCTGCTTGGTTTGAATTAGCCTGTCTTCTTCAACATCAGCCTATATACGTATATAAGGAATCCTTTTGCCACATCAGCATAATTTTATCTGTTCTTTAGATCCAATCTCTATGGGTTCATGTTACTTTTATATATAAAAATTTAACTAGTAATTCTGACATGTTTATAAACCTGGATCTAAACCTATACCTGTTAAGAATCTGATTCATATCTAAATAGTTTGTTATTACATGTATTCTTCTATACACATGATCTGTTATTCAGTTCTTATATGCCTATTTCTGTTATCATATGCCCATCTCTGTTACTATATGCTTATTTAGTTTTATATGCCTATTCTGTTCTTCTCTCTCATTCCCTTTATTTTTATATCCTAGGCTACCTTCGAGCCTAGGCCAATATCGTTGAAACAAGCATAGTAACGAAATTGGGATAACTTGGGAATGATAATTTAGGGGCATAACTTGTACTATGAACCATGACTGGAATTTGGGGGTATAACCTGTACTGTGAAGTATAACTTAAATTTGGGGCATATTCTATACTATGAATTATGATTTGAGATTTAGGCATATAAATCTGTAGGTTTGATTCAAAGATGAAGCGGAATATGTCAATGAAACTATAAGTAACCTGTGAAACATGTTGGGGATTATGCATACCTGTTAACCTGTAATACTTAACGTGTTATATATGTGGGGGTTACATACATATAAAACAGTTAATGTATGGATTGTTTAATCTGTAGGTGGGGTTAATTAGACATGTTGAATCTGTGGGGTTAAGTAAATTTGTTAAATCTATGGGGGGGTTATACGAACGCGTTAAACTTAACATGTTTGATCTATTGGGGTTATGCTGGCTTGTTAATATGTTAGACAAAACCTGACAAAATCCTAGTTATTTGGGGATAGAAGCCTAAGGGATGGCTTGTGTCATCTGTTGTATGGGGCCCATATCATTCAATAACCCATTCTGGTATTAAAGTTGGACCCCACAATAGTAGGGTCTGGGCATGCTTACTAAACTGATTATAAGAGGTTCATTTGGGTGGAGGAGCTCTAATGGCAAGTTCTAACGGAGTCATGTGCGTGCATGGGTCCGGCTTGCTTGGGAAAATAAGTCGCTATAACACCAGTAAATAGGTCTGTGTCCTTCTATAGGTTGCCACTTTAGGAAGTAATACACCCTACTGTGGGGACGACACAGGGTATTTACGAGTTAGGTAGCCAATTAATTGGGGGTAGTGATTGGGGTACATATAGTACCGCTTGTTTCTGTGGGTACCTGTATTTCTGTTTTGGGTAACACCCGTTATTTCTATTTATGTACCGATTATTTCTGTTTGGGGTAAAACCCGTTACTAGAGTACACCTAAAACTACCATTATGTTTCTGTTGGGATCATTCTGTTTTTGTTAAGTAATTAGGCTATAACCAACCCCGTCGCATATTTATTATACTAGTATGGGTGCAGAAAAAGTGTTTGAGAAGCATAATCTACTCTGTTTAATCTGGTTATTTTGTTCAGCCCTTGCATACCTATTATATGATACTGTTATCTCTCATCTAGTTTATATGACTGTCATCATGCTTTTAATTCTTCATATGTTAAAATTCAATGGACTCACCGGACTTTATGTGTGACCCATTTTGTTTCCATTTCTCTCTCTTCCTTCCCCCCCCAGGTTCTCAGGGTAGGAACGCTCAGGCTCGATTAGGGCTCTCTCTTCTGTTTCTTCTTGGATTTGGATTTGCTTCGATGTATCGCTTTGACTACTTGTCAACTTGTTTATGGCTACTTATGGGTATTACGATTTTTCATTTATGTACTCTGGTTTTTAGCGCATAACAAATGTTTTTATTTAAAGTATTTTGTTCCTCTATTTCAGTCTGATGTTGTAACTGAATTTTGAGACCATAATGTTTTCTATTGGAAAATAAAGTTTTAAATTTCCGCTGCTATTTTATATATCTATCTTGTGAGATTCTTTTATGTTTACCCATAACGCTTCACGGAACTTAATGCATTTTGTTAAAGCGTGACATTAACGAACATGTGGTGTCACATTAGGTATCAGAGTTGAAGCTCACAAGATCGTATAAAAGGTTTTGAAAATTGTTTTCGAAAGGTTTCAAAAATAAAGTATTTTCAAAAGAAAAGTCTGTTTCTGGAAACATATTCCCAAAATCCATATAACATATTTTTCGATTCTCTGTTTGAATTCCTTTTCCCTTTCTTTTCAGAATGTCTCGAGAACCAAATATTCCCAAGGTCGTTTACATACGGGCTTGGTTATGTAGATATCTTAGTTTTATGGTGCCTGCCAAAGGCCAAGCAAATGCCACTCCCCTAGTTGTAGCCGCTATTCCTGCACCTCCGCGAGCGGATAATTTCTCTAAGATATGCAAGGATTTCTGTGCTACAGGAAGAAAGCCATTCCAAGGAACAGAGAACATTGTGGAAGCATGAAATTGGCTAAAAGAGATAGAGAAATTTTTTGGGCTTTTTAAGGTTGATGACTGTAGAAATATAAAGTTGGCTACATGGCAGCTTAAGGACGAGGCTTCATTCTGGTGGGAAGTGACGCAAGCAGGGCCTCTAGCAGAAATTTGTGATTATTTCTGATAGAGGTTCGAGATGAAGTTTCTTTTTTAGGTAGAAGAGAGTATGCAAATGGAGTGGTTTTTGGCACTTAAGCAAGGAAGCATGTATGTCCAAGAGTATGTTACTAAGTTCAACCACTTGGCGAGGTTTGGTTTGGAACTGGTGAATACCCTGCACAAGAAAGCTTTCAGGTTTGCAAGAGAGTCGAATCAGTCCCTTCAAGCATGACATTATCTCACATTCCAATGGGGGCCACTTTTGAGAGACTGATTATATGGCATTGATGCACGAAGATGGAAAACATGAGAAAAACGAGGCTAATATAGATGAGAAACAAAACAAGAAAGTGTTTCCTAAGAAAGAACTACAAAAGATGGGCGGAAAGAACAACAATGCTCAAGGCAAGAAGAAATGTCATGCTTGTGGGAGTTTGGATCAATTGGTCAAAGATCGCAGAAAAAGGAAGAATGCTTGCTTCCACTAGGGTGAGGCTGGACACTATTCTAGAGATTCCCCAAGAAGAAAGGACAGGGCCTAAGGGCAGGAACCGTTGAAGGGTAGGTGCATGCTCTCGAGGCAAGTGTACCGGACAGAGTTAGGAAAGTTCCTATTGAAGGTTTGATTTCTCCTTCCAATCATCCGTTAGGACTCTTTTTTCTTCTGGCGCTTCTCATTCTTTTATATCTGATTCTTGTGTTGAGTCTCTACAGCTTAGTACTAGTATTGTTTCGGATCTTGATATTGTCTCAAACCACATTGAGGGCACGGCTCATCGTTTATGATTTGTCGGGGTTTGAGAATATCTATATGGGATGTCGAGTTTGAGTGCGGCACATATGTGCTTGGTTTTATGGGTTATCTAGGGCCGAATTGGTTAGCCATGTATGGTGCCATTTTGGACTGTGAGAGGAGGGTCTTAAGACTTTTGAATTACTGAGGGAGGACTCTTAAGATTTCTTGTGACCCAAAAGGGTCTGTTATGCTTAGTTTACTAGAATCACTTGATGCTTCTGTCGATAATTTGCGACCTGTACCTTTTGTCTATGATTATCCAGATGTTGTTGAGGAGGTTAGGGGCTTATCTCCCAGGAGATTGATTTCCGGATATACTTGGTGGATAGTGCTAAGCCAATCGCGTTGCATGTGCACCACTTGGCTCCTAGAGAGGGAGCTTAGCAAGCAAGTATGGGAGCTACTTAAGAAGGGGTTTATTAGCTGAAGCATATCAGAATGGGATGCTCCAGTCGTCTTCGTAACTAAGGAAAATGGCTCGCTTTGCTTATGTATGGATTACAGGGAGTTGAACAAGCTCATTAATAAAAATAGGCACCCACTTTCGAGGATTGATGATCTGTTCGACTAGCTTGTTGGTGCATCTATTTTCTCTCAGTTAGACTTGGCCATGGGGTTTCATCAGTTGAGGATGGCCGAGAATAGTATAGACAAGACCGCTTTTAGAACCCCAGATGGTTTCTTTGAGTTCCTAGTCATGCCTTTTGGGTTGACGAATGCACCCCGCATATTTTGTGGATCTAATGAGTAGGGTATCCCGTGAGTTTTTGAATAAGTTCGTTGTGGTCTTTTTGAATGACATTCTGATCTTCTTGAAGAGAGAGGAAGAGCATGCCCTACAATTGGGGGAGGTTTTGAGGACTCTCCGGGCGCACCAGCTAAAGGCAAAATTCTCCAAATGTCACTTTTGGAGAGAGGAAGTAAGATTTTAGTGCATGTGGTCTCCAAGGATGGGATAGCGGTGGATCCCGCGAAAGTAATTGAAGTTCAAGATTAGAAGGTTCTAAAGAATGCAATGGAGATGAGGAGTTTTCTCAGTTTACCGGGCTATTATAGGAATTTTATCAAGGACTTCGCAAAGATATTAGCCCCACTCACCATATTGACGAAGAAGAATCTGACCTTTTCATGGAGCATTGACTGTGAGGATGCTTTTCAGCTGCTAAATAGGGCTTTGACAACAGCCCCAGTCTTCACTTTGCCTAATGGGAGTAAAGTGCTCAAAGTGTACACTGATGTATGTGTTATAGGACTTGGTGTCATCTTGATGCAAGAGGGGATAGTGGTATATTACGATGGTAGACAATTGAGAGTCCATGAGAAGAACTACCCTACCCATGATATAGAGTTGGCTGCTATAGTATTTGCGCTTAAAACTTGGCAACATTATCTACTTGGAGAGAGGTTCGAGTTATACACGGATCATATATCTCTTAAGTATCTGTTCTTGCAAAGGGATCTCAACTTGAGACAGCAGAGATGGATGGATTTCCTAGCATCTTATGATTTTGAGATTTCTTATATCTCGGGCTAGGGAAATGTGGTGGTGAATGCATTAAGTGGGCAGAGGATGACTTTGAGTCCTCTATTAGTAGAGAGGCATAGCTTAGAGTACATATCGACCTTCGATTTTAGGCCATCTATGAATCTTACACCTGGTTTGTTGGCATCCTTAGAGGTGCAACCTACTCTTATGGATCAGATAGGATCTTTGCAGCGAGAGGACCTACAAATAACAAACATCTTAGATAGGCTCAGTAGAGGGGAGACTTCTAGTCACCTCAGTAGATATTCTACGGATGAAAGAGAGTGGTTGCGACGGGATGGAAGGCTTTGTGTTCCCCGAGTTGGGATTTTGTTGAAGACAGTCCTTGAGGAAGCCCATCATTTTAGAATAACTATCCATTCGGGCTGTGATAAGATGTATAAATATATGAAGAAGGTTTTCTTTCAGGCTGGGATGAAAAAAGTCGTAGCGGAATTTGTCTCTCTATGTTTAGTTTTCCAGCATGTTAAAGATGAACAAAGGAAGCCTGGTGGTTTGCTTCATCCTCTGGAAGTCCCACAGTGGAAGTGGGAGAGCGTCTCTATGGATTTCATCGATGGTTTGTCTAGATCAAAGAAAGGCAACACCAGTATTTGGGTTATAGTAGACAGGCTTACTAAGAGCACTCATTTCATTCCTTTTGAGAGTAAGAGAATGGTAGCGTGGATAGCATTAGTTTATCTTCGTGAGATAGTCCTTCTACATGGAGTACCTTCTAGTATTGTGAGTGATCGTGACCCTATCTTCACTAGTGAGTCTTCAAAAGCCTGAAAGAGGCATTAGGTACACATTTATGTTTAAGCACCGTGTATCACCCTTAGACGATAGCAGACTGAGAGAGTGAATAGAGTTCTTGTGGATCTTTTGTGATTGTTATCCTAGACTTCGGAGGGACTTGGGAAGAGCATCTTCTGTTGGTTGAATTCTCCTACAACAACAGTTATCAGACTAGTATAGGAAAGGCACCCTTCGAGGCATTGTATGGACGACCTTGTAGATCACCGACTTGTTGGTGGGAGTCTACAGATGGGCTTCTACTTAGACCTGAGACGATTAGAGAAACTTCAGAAAAGGTTGATCTTATCCGTAGATGCATGAAGATAGCTCAAGATAGGCAGAAGTCCTATGCAGATAAGAGGACGTATATTGAGTTTGAGGTGGGAGTTATGGTTTTCATCAAAGTATCACCTTTGAGGAATGTGGCTCGCTTTGGATCTATAAGAAAATTGGTGCCAAGGATCATAGCGCCATTTATCATGGTGGAAAGAATAGATCGAATGGCCTATAGAGTAAAGCTACCAGAGAGATTAGCTGGTATTCCTGGTATTTTCCATGTTTCTCATTTGCGGAAGTATCTGCACGATACAGCAGAGGTAGTTGAGCCAAGCATGCTAGAGGATGTAGAGGTAGAATGGGAGGCGAAGTTAGACGGGTTCCTACCTATATACTTGGATCAGAGGTTAAGAAGCTTCGCAACCAAGAAGTCAAATTTATGAAACTTCAATGGGGAGAAGACCACGAAGATGCAACTTGGGAGACTGAAGACAAGATTCGCGCTTCGTACCCTTTTCATTTCAAGGGTATGTTCTTAACTTCTTTTTACAGGCTTTTATTCATACTTGCTTCTGTCATTAGAGTTTATCCGATCGATCGAATCTTCGACCTTGAGGTAGGAAAAACCAGTGGATGTAAACATGTGTTTGAAACATGTTATGTTTGATGGATGCAAGTGGATGCAAGTGCTTGCTAGTGGTTGCTCGTGGATGCATATACGCACACAAAGGACTAGATCGGCTCAAATCACTCTCATACAGCATATGGATGTGTGTGCATTTTAAATATTTATGAATGGAAATGATTGTATCATCATATAGAGATGTTGCAATTGGATGAATGATTGTGCACATATATCGCGTTTGTTTGATATATTAGGACAATTTGCATAAATATTGGATTCATGCACTAACATACATTGCATTAAGGAGGTTGATTTGAATCAGTGGACCGCCTGATTTTTTTTCGCATTAGCATACGGACGTATGCATACACCTTTGCATACATTCATATAAGCATTAGAAATCTCTTAAGGAAAATGGATGTCTGTGATTAATGGAAGAGTAGATGGTTGAAGGATGTTAGGATAAACATTCCTTAGAGATTTCGGGGACGAAACCCTCTAAGTAGGGAAGAATCAAACAACCCATAATTTTGGAGGACATTGAAATGATAAACTAAAGAATACTTAATTAAATATTGGGAATTAAGTAAAACAGACCATACCATTGCGTTAGTCTCAGACTGCTTAAGATAGACTCTGAGTTTGCTTAAAAAGGACATCGTACGAGGAAGAAATGCAGCTTAGCAGTTTGTACACATGTAAGAGGAATATATATATAAATCAACTATAAATTTTCAAAATAGTTTAAAAAAGAAAGAAGGAAATCTAGGCGGGAACAAGGCCCATTGGGTCTGACCCACACCTACGCTAGGTTTACCAAAGGCCACGTGGGTCGAACCATGGGTCGACCCAACTAGGATCTGGCCAAATTCTTTCTGTTGTTTCTGGACTTTTTTTGATCGGGTTCATTGGAGGTAGGCCATATACATAGGATAGAATTTCTATTGTTTTTCTACACCTAAAATCATAGAGATAATGAAATGTTTCCTCTTTTTCGATTGAATCACCCTATCTTCTTTAACATTACCCTATATACGTATACAAGGACACCTTCTTTCAACATCACATATTTTCTCTGTTCTTTAGATCCAATCTCTGTGAATTCATGTTACTTTTTGTAACACCCTGAATTTTTAACAATGGTAAATAGGATAAATTATATGATAACTAATTTAATATTCAGAACTAGAGGAAACGAACTACACAATTACATTCGTCTCAAAATTCTGGTCAGGATAGACATTTGGTTTGAGTAAATGGACACCATATGAAGAAGTTATGAGGGTTTTAAGTTTGTATACGCGCAGCAAGATTATATATATAGCATGAGTCAGAGATGAGTCAGAATTTTATCCACAATAGTTCAAATTTGAAAAATTCGTCAAGGCGTCAAAAATCCCGCTCTAGGGGGTCGACCCCATAGAGGGGTGTCGACCAAGGGGTCGACCCCCCTTAAGGGGTGTCGACATATGGGTCGACCCACCCACAGGGGTGTCGACACCCTTAGGGCTGACATGGCACTCGGTTTCAGGGGGTCCGGCAACTATATATATGTGTCATATTCTCCTATTTTTTTTATTGGAAATCATGGAGGCCATATGCTGTCGGGATACGAACTAAGACGGAACCATTTTCTTCAACAATATACTTTGCAAATCAAATTCAGAAATTCAAGATCCGTTCCTTCTCAATTCTCTAAACCTAACGCTATGAGTTTCTAGTTGCTTTTAGGTTTAGCTAAATAAAAGTAAATTGTGAAAGACTGTGAACTGGATATGTTGTAAACTGTGGATCTATGCTATTGTTAAATCTTATATTATGTCGTAATAGTTCTATACTTTTAGATCTACTGCAACTGTGATTATTCTATTATGTTACTTATGTGGATCATGACTTGTAACTATATTGTGGTGAATGTAAATCTGTTAATTTGGACAGTTGTAAATTGGTTAGATCTAATTCTTTATGTAAATCACCTTTACCTGTCATATTGAGATCAACTTAGATAAGTTGTAACTTGGACATGAGAACCCACATTTAGATCTAAACATGCTACTATGTCATTCTAATGGTGTTAGATATACCTTAGCCTATAGATCTGAATTATATGATCTAATTTATCACCTTGTGTTATCATGTTAGATCTAATCCGATAGGACATCTAAATTGATAATTTAGATCTTACTATGCTTATTATTACAGCATAATTATGTTAGAATCAATTGACTTCCTCTAGTTCATCAGTTTTATGTCCACCTTGTTATGATGATTAATTACATGTCCATTCACCCTATTATCATGCTAGTTTATGTTTATGCCAAAATGATCACTTTAGTTGTATTCCCATTATTTTCCCTATTAGCGTTCGTGACTAGGATATTGTTTAGCCTAGGCTTGCCGCCAGTTTATGAGTACAATAGTTTGGGAACGGGGTGAAGGGTTAATATTAGCATAATTAGAATATTAACATTATTGGACATACAATTCAAATGGGAATAAAAAGAGAAACAATCACCTATAATGACATAGGTTGATTTAGATAAAAATGGAAAGTCCAGTAATTACAGTTAGGAATTGTAGTTGCACTTATGACACGAGGTTAGGTTTCATTAGTGGTGGAAGTCTGCCTGGACCTGACCGGCGTATCCAGCAGCTACTAATGTTGAACCTAATGTGAGAGGTATAAGTTTGCAAATATGAATCGGGCTAAGACATGAGGTTAGACCCAACTTTGGAATAAGATTGCCCGGACCCGACCGGCATATCCAGCATCTACACGTTGTAGGCCTTATGTAGGAGGCTTAGACCATTATAACTATAATTAGACATGGTAATGAACTGGACTGCTTAACCTAATTTAACCCATAAGGATTGTATGATTATGAACTTAAGTTAGGGTTAAGTAAAATTGGATAGGTAATGGGTGGGTTAAGTAAATTAGAGGGGTTGGGTAATATTTACATATAGGCCCACGAACTTAACCCAATAAGGTTATGTAATTAAAGACACCCTTTTAGTGTAAGCATAACTGACATAGGGCTATGTAATTAAAGACACCTAAGGGTATACATAGTCAGTGAAAAACCTAGTGGGGATACAAGACAAAAGGGAGATCTTGTATTAGATTGTGTGGGACCCATTTCAGTCAGTAACCCAGAGTAGGTATCAAATAAAGTACTCCATGCAAGGTGGAGAAGGGGAACGCTTACTAATTGGTTATAAGAGATCCAAACGAGACGGACGGTGTAGGCGGCGCAAACCGATCGGGTCATATGCGTGCATGAGCCGGGCAGAAGGGGATAGACGACCGTGACACTAGTAGATATGGTTGTGCACATCTTAAGGGTTTCCACATTAGGAAGTGATACCTCCTATTGTAGGTCTAGCACATGATATCTGCTGAGTAGGGAGCCGATCGATTAGGGTAGTGGTTAGGGTACACTCGGATGTATGCCCTAAGTCTACCAACTTATAGAGGAAGGGATCATTTCTTTTAGTTATACTAGTAACAGTGCAGAGTAATCATTAGAAAAGTGTATACACCTTACCTTGTCTACCTTGTCACACCTTCCGTTTATGCGGTAATCTCTCTTATCCACTTTATACGCCTAGCATGTTAATTTTATTTATTAATTGGATAAAAGTAACTAGACTCGCCAGACTTTATGTCTGACACTTTTGTTTCTCCTTCTTTCTTCCGTCCCCCCTCCCTCTAGGTTTTAAGGGACGAAACACTTAGGCTTAGTCAGGACTCAAATATCATCTTGCTAGGAACTACTTTTGAAGTATGGCTCAAGTTCTTGTCTCTACTATGGCTTAACTCTTTCAATTAGGGTATTATGTTTTTCATATTCTGATGTACTCTAATGATGCAAGACAGAAGTTATTTTATTGTAATGGTTTTTGTGACTTATGGAATTGTGGACCACGACATTATGATTTATGTTCGAAATAAAAATTCAAAATTTCCGCTGCTATCTTATTTATATCTGTCTTGTAATTATTATGTGTTTGTTTACCTATAATGCTTCATGAAACTTAACGCATTCCCTTAGTGAGTGACATTAGCAGACGTAGGGTGTCACACTTGGTATCAGAGCTGAAGGTGACTAGATTAGACAATAGTTTTAGAAAATATTTTCAAAATGGATTTTAAAATAAAGTATTTATAGAATGAAATGTTTGTTTTGAAAATATTCCCCAAGAAGCCATATGTTATATCCTTCGGTCCTTCGTCTAAATTTCTTCCTTTTTCCTTTTTCAGCATGTTTGGGGAACAAAACATTCTTAATATCGCTGAGGGCGTCACAATACCCAGATGGTTCCATAGGTATTTGCAGGCCACGGCGCCTGCCGAAGGCCAAAGAGACACTCCTCCCCCAACTGCACCAGTCATTCCTCCTCCCCCTCCAAGAGCAGATAACTTCGCCAAGATCTACAAGGACTTCTGTGCTATGGGAGGGAAGCCATTCCAATGCAACACTCGTAGAAGATAGGAACTAGTTTAAGGAGACCGAGGACTTGTTCGTAATCTTTGAAGTAGAAGATCAAAGAAAGATTCAGTTAATTGCTTGGCTATTAAAGGAAAAGCTGCATTTTGGTGGGAAGTCACCCAAGCTGAGCATCCGGTGGAAAGTTGGAAAGATTTTAGACAAAGTTTCGAAATGAAATTTCTTTCCCAAGCTGAGAGAAGCATACAGATGGAGAGGTTTTTAGCACTTAAATGTGGAAACTTGACAGTGAAGAAGTATGTGAACAATTTCAACCAACTGGCAAGGTTCGGGTTAGAGTTGGTGGATATATTGCAAAAAAGGGCTTTGTGATTTGCTAAAGGGACGAATGAGCCTCGGCATGGGTTAGCCATGTCCCATATTCCAATGGGGGCCACTTTTGAAAAGCTTGTTGATATGGCCTTAATGCATGAGGAGGATAAGGGAGAAAAGAAGGAAGCAAAAGCTGAGGGGACATCGCGGAATAAGAAGGTGCGGCCCAAGAAGGGACAACAATAATAGCAGAAGAAAGAAGGGAAAGACGATAAAGGCAAGGATATGAGAAAATGTCATAATTGTGGAAAGGAGGGTCACTTGATCAAAGACTGTAAGTGAAGGAATAGTAATTGCTTCAATTGCGGAGAGGTCGGCCACTTCTCTAAAGTGTGCCCAAAGAAACAGGGATCGCAAGGACAAGGTCAAAGAGCGGGAACTTCTGGAGGGCAGGTGCATGCTCTCGCGATCAGTGCTCCTGAAATAGGTAGAAAAATTTCCATAGAAAGATTAACCACTCTTTCAAACCATCCAATTAGAACACTTTTTGATTCTGGCGCTTCACACTCATTTATATCTAGTTCTATGTTGAATCTCTGCACTTAATTACTAGTATAGTAGTAGATCTCGTAGTTGTTTCAAACCCCATTGGTGGTTCGGCTCATTTATCGATGATTTTTTGGGGTTCGAAAATATTTGTGTCAGGCGTCAAATTTGAATACGATGCACATATGCTCGGGTTTATGGGTTATGTGTTGATTCTAGGAATGGATTGGCTTACCACGTATGGGGCCATTCTGGATTGTGAGAGGAGGGTTATTAGACTCCTTCCTTTTCATGGGAAGGCCATAAAAGTTTCTTGTGACCCCCAAGGGTCTGTTATGCTTAGCTTTCTAGAGTCTCTATATGCATCCATAGATGATTTGTAATTTGTTCCAGTGGTTCGATATTATTCCGATGTTTTTGACGAGGTACGGGGTTTACCTCCAAGGCACGAGATCGACTTCCGCATATACCTGGTGGACATTGCAAACCCAGCTACATTACCGGTTCGCCACATGTCTCCAAGAGAAAGGAGGGAGCTGAGTAAGCAAGTAGGGGAGCTACTTGAGAAAGGGTTTATTAGATGAAGCATATCTGAATAGGGTGCTCCAGTAGTATTCGCAACTAAGGTAGATCGTTCACATCGTGTGTGTGTTGACTATAGAGAGTTGAATAAGCTCACCAAGAAGAATAGGCACCCGCTTCCAAGGATTGATAACTTATTTGATCAGCTTGTTGGTGTCTATGTATTTTCTCAGTTGTACTTGGCTAAGGCGTTCCATCAGTTGAGGGTGGCTGAGGACAGCATAGATAAGACTGCTTTTAGAAATTTGGACGGTTTCTTTTAATGGCTAGTGATGCCTTTTGGACTGACGAATGCACCCGCCTATTTTGTCGATCTGATGAGTAAGGTATTTCGGGAGTTCCTAAACAAATTTGTTGTAGTCTTTACTGATGATATTTTGATCTTCTATAAAAGCGAGGAAGAGCATGCCAAACATTTGAGAGAGGCTTTGAAAACTCTCTGTGTCCATCAGCTTAAGGCGAAGTTCTCCAAATGCCATTTTTGGAGAAAAGTGGTGAGCTTCTTAGGGCATGTGGTCTCCAAAGAAGGGATAGCTGTAGATCCCGCCAAGGTGGTTGCAGTGCAAGATTGGTAGATTCCTAAAAATTCAACCAATGTAAGAAGCTTTCTTGGGTTGGCAGGTTACTATAAGAAGTTCATTAAGGACTTCGCGAAGATATCATCCCCTCTCACCAGGCTGACAAACATTAATTTGGCATTTTCATGGGATATAGACTATGATGTTGCTTTCCAACGACTGAAGAGGGCTCTGACAACAGCCCCAGTCTTGACCTTGCCTGACGGGAATAAGGTGTTTACTATTTACAATGATGTGTATGGTACATGGCTTATTGCGGTTCTAATGCAAGAATGGAAAGCAGTATGTTATGGGGGTAGACAATTGAGAGTTCATGAAAAGAACTACCCCACCCATGATCCATAGTGTTTGCGATAAAAACTTGGCATCATTATTTACTTGGAGAAAGGTTTGAGTTATACAACGATCATAAATCTCTCAAGTATCTATTCTCACAAAAGGATCTCAACTTAAGGCGAAATGGTGGATGGAGTTCTCAGCTTCTCATGATTTTGAAATCGCTTATACACCTGGCAAGGGTAACGTGGTGGCAGATGTACTAAGTAGGCATTGGATGGCCCTAAGTCCTCTGTTTGTGGAAAGAAAGAAAAGAAAGAACTTGGAATTTATATCATCTTTTAATTTTAGACCTTCCATCGAGGCCTTGCCTATTTTGTTTGCATCCTTGGAGATACGACCAAGTCTTATGGACCAAATAGGAGCTTTGCAACAAGGTGATCCACAAAATTTAGACATCATTTAAAAGCTTAGAAGTGGAGAGGTCTCTAGTCACCTCAGTAGATATGTCATAGATAAAAAGGGGTTGTTGTGATGAGATGGAAGGCTTTGTGTTCCTCAAACTGGAAGCTTGATAAAGGCAGTCCTAGAAGAAGCCCACCATTCTAAGATGACTATTCATCTAGGTGGTGACAAGATGTATAGAGACATGAAGATGGTTTTATTTTAGGCTGGAATGAAGAAAGATGTAGCCGAATTTGTTTCTCAGTGTTTAGTTTGCCAGCAGGTCGAAGCTGAGCAAAAGAAGCCCAATGGATTACTTCATCCGTTGGAGGTTCCGCAGTGGAAATGAAAGAGCATCTCTATGGATTTCATAGATGGTTAGCCTAGGTCAAAGAAAGGCAATACCAGTATTTTGGTGGTGGTAGATAGACTCACAAAGAGCGCTCACTTATTCCAGATAAGATTAAGAGGATGACATCATGGTTGGCAACAATTTAGTCAGTGAGATACTTCATCTTCATGGGGTACATTCCAACATCGTAAGCAGTCGTGACCCCATCTTTATTAGCAAATTTTGGAGGAGTTTGCAAGAAGCATTAGGTACATAGTTGAGTTTGAGCACCTCTTATCATCCTCAGACAGATGGGCAGATGGAGAGGGCAAACAGAATCCTTGAAGATCTTTTAAGACTATACATCCTAGACTTTGGAGGGACTTTGGAAGAGCATCTTCCTTTAATAGAGTTTGCACAAAATAACAGTTGTCAAGAAAGCATCGGCATGGCACCCTTCGATGCATTGTACGGACGACCCTGCAGATCACCAACCTGTTGGTGGGAATCTACAGAAAGATTATTACTTGGACCATATATGGTCAGGGAAACATCTGAAAAGATAGACCTTATTCGACGGCGGAGAAGACAGCTCAAGATAGGCAGAAGTCCTATGCAAACAAGAGAAGAACCGACATCGAATTCGAAGTAGGAGACTTAGTTTTTGTCAAAGTATCACCGCTGAGGATTGTGGTTTGCTTCAGAGCAGTAGGGAAGTTGGCACCTTGGTTTGTGGGACCATTTCCCATAACCGAGAGAATTGGCCAAATGGCCTATAGAGTGAAACTTCCAGAAGATCTATCCGGTGTTCATGACGTTTTCCACGTCTCTCATCTGCGGAAGTGTCTACATGACACCGCAGAAGTTGTTGAGTCGAGTATGTTAGAAGAAGTAGAAGTGGAACGGGAGGCGACTGTCATACGAGTCCCTACCCGTATTCTTGGGCCAAAAGTTAAAAAGTTGCGCAATAAGGAGATCAAGTTGTTAAAGGTTCAATGGGGTGATAGCCCAGAGGATCCGACTTGGGAGACTGAAGACAAGATTCGTGCTTCGTACCCTTTTCTTTTTGAGTGCATGTTCTTAAATCCTTTTTCAAGGTTTTATCAGTACATGTTTCTGTCAATTGAGTATATCTTATCCATAGTATTTTTCTGCCTTTAGACAAGAATCCTATGGATGTAAACATGTGTTTGAAACATGTTATGCTTGGTCGATGCAAGTGGATGCAAGCGTTTGCTAGTGGTTGCTTATGGATGCATATACACACATTAGGCACTAAGATCGGCTCAATCACTTTTGTACGGCATATGGATGTGTGTGCATTTTCTTTTCTTTTATGAATGGAAATGGATGTATTAGCATATGGATGTTGCAATTGGATGAATGAGTGTGCACACATATAGAGCTTACATGTTATAATAGGATAATCTGCATACATATTGGATTTATGGAACTAACATACATTACATTAAGGAGGTCAACTGATTCAGTAGACCGCATGATTTTCGCAGTACAGTTAGGACATATACACACACCTTTGCATATATTCACATAATCATTAGAAATCTTTAAGGACAGTGGATGCCAGTGATTGGTGGATGAGTAGATGGATCTAAAGAAATCCTTTGAGTGGGGGAGAATGTAACACCCCGAATTTTTTACAATAGTAAATAGGATAAATTAAATAATAATTAATTTAATATTCAGAATTAGAAGAAAGGGTCTACACCATTGCTTTTGTCTCGAAATTTTATTCAAGATAGACATTTGTTTTGCGTAAAACGGACAATTATGAAGAATTATGAGGGTTTTAATTTGTATACGTGTAGAAAAATTATATATATATGTATTAGTCAGAGATGTGTCAGAATTTTATCTAGAACAGTTCGAATTTGAAAAATTCGTCAAGGCGGCAAAAATCCCGCTGTAGGGGTTCGACCACCCTAGAGGGGTGTCGACCTATGGGTCGACCAACTCACAGGAGTGTCGACAACCCTAGGGCTGACGTGGCACTCGGTTTTAGGGGGTCTGGCAGCTATATATATGTGTCTTACTCTCCTGTTTTCTTCATTGGAAATTATGGAGGCCATATGCTATCGGGATACAAACTAAGACGGAACCATTTTCTTCAACAACATACTTTGCGAATCAAATTCAGAAATTCAAGATCTGTTCTTTCTCAATTCTCTAAACCTAACGCTGTGAGTTTCTAGTTGCTTTTAGGTTTGGATAAATAAAAGTAAATTGTGAAAGACTGTGAACTGGATATGTTGTAAACTGTGGATCTATGCTGTTGTTAAATCTTATATTATGTCATAATAGATCTATACTTTTAGATCTATTGCAACTGTGATTATTCTATTATGTTACCTCTGTGAATCTTGACTTGTAACTATATTGTGGTGAATGTAAATTTGTTAGCTTGGACAGTTGTAACATTGGTTAGATCAAATTCTTTATGTAAATCACCTTTCACATGTCATATTGCGATCAACTTAGATTAGTTGTAAATTGGAAATGAGAACCCATATTTAGATCTAAACATTCTATTATGTCATTCTAATGGTGTTAGATCTACCTTAACCTCTGGATCTGAATTACGTGATCTAATTTATCACCTTGTGTTATCATGTTAGATCTAAACCAGTTGGACATCTAAATTACTAATTTAGATCTTACTATGCTTATTATGACAGCATAATTATGTTAGAATCAACTGACTGCCACCAGTTCATCAGTTTTATGTCCACCTTGTAATGATGATTAATTACATGTCCATTCACCCTATTATCACGCTAATTTATGTTTATACCAAAATGATCACTTTAGTTATAATCCCATTATTTTCCCTATTATCGTTTGTGACTAGGCTATTGTCTAGCCTAGGCACGCCGCCACTTTATGAGTACGCTAGTTTGGGAACAGGGGAGAATGGTTAATATTGGCATAATTAGAATATTAACATTATTGGACATATAATTCAAACGGGAATAAAAAGGGAAACAATCACCTATAATGACATAGGTAGATTTAGATAAAGATGGAATGTCTAGTAACTATAATTAGGGATTGTAATTGCACTTATGACACAAGGTTATGTTGAATTAGTGGTGGAAGTCTGCCCGGATCCGACCGGCATATCTAGTAACCACTAATATTGAACCTAATGTGAGAGGTCTAAGTGTGCAAATATGAATCGGGCTAAGACACGAGGTTAGACCCAACTGTGTAGTAAGGCTGCCGGAACCCGACCGGCATATCCAACATCCACACGTTGTAGCCCTAATATGGGAGGTCTAGCCCATTATAACCATAAATGGACATGGTAATGAATTGGACTATTTAACCTAATTTAGTCCATAAGGATTGTATGATTATGAACTTAAGTTAGGGTTTAGTAAAATTGGATGGGTAATGGGTGGGTTAAGCAAATTAGAGGGGGTGGGTAATATTTACATATAGGCCCACGAACTTAACCCAATAAGGTGATGTGATTAAAGACACCTAGATGTATACATAGTCAGTGAAAAACCTAGTGGGCATACAAGACAAAGGGGACAGCTTGTATCAGATTGTGTGGGACCCATTTCAATCAGTGACCCGGAGTAGGTATCAAATAAAGTACTCCGTGCTAGGCGGAGAAAGGGCATGCTTACTGAATGATTATAAGAGATCCAAACGAGATGGACGGTGTAGGCGGCGCAAACTGACCAGGCCGTGCGCGCGCATGAGCCGGGCGGAGGGGGATAAGACGATCGTGACACCAGTAGATATGGTTGTGCGTATCTTAGGGATTGCCACTTTAGGAAGTGATACCTCCTACTTTGGGGCCAGCACAGGATATCTACGAAGTAGGGAGCCGATCGATTAGGGCATTGGTTAGGGTACATTAGGACATATGCCCTAAGTCTACCAACTTATAGTGGAAAGGATCATCTCATTTTAGTTATATTAGTAATAGTGCAGAGTAATCATTAGAGAAGTGTATATACCTTGCCCTGTCTATCTTGTCACACCTGTCGTTTATGTAGTGATCTCTCTTATCCACTTTATATGCCTATCATGTTACTTTTATTTATTTACTAGCTAAAAGCAACTAGACTCGCCAGACTTTATGTATTACCCTTTTGTTTCTCCTTCTTTTTTCTGTCCCCCCCCCCTCACCCCAAGGTTCTCAGGAAGGAAACACTCAGGCTTAGTCAGGACCCAGATATCGTCTTGCCAGGAGCTACTTCTGAAGTATGGCTCAAGCTCTTGTCTCTACTATGTCTTAACTCTTTAAGTTGGGGAATTATGTTTTTCATACTCTTATGTACTCTGATGATGCATAAAAGAAGTTATTTTATTGTAATGGTTTTTGCGACTTATGATATTGTGTACCACGGCATTATGATTTATGTTTGAAATAAAAATTTAAAATTTCCGCTGCTATCTTATTTACATCTGTCTTGCAATTATTCTGTGTCTGTTTACCTATAATGCTTCATTGAATATAATGCATTCCCTTAGTGAGTGATATTAACGGATGTGGGCTGTCGCACTTTTAGATATAAGAATTTAACAAGTAACTCTGACATGTTTATAAATATGGATCTAAACCTATAACTGTTAAGAATCTAATTCGTACTTAAACAGTTTTGTTATGACATGTATTCTTCTATACTCCTGATCTGATGTTCAGTTCTAATATGCCTACCTCTGTTACTATACGCTTATTTTATTTTATATTCCTATTCAGTTCTTCTCTCTGTCATTTTTTTTTATTTTTATTTCCTACCTACCTTCGCACTGAGGTCAATATCGCTGAAACATGCATATACGGTGTAATGTGGGAATGATTGGGAATAATTTGGGGGCATAACCTGTACTATGAATCATGACTGGAATTTGAGGGCATAACATATATTGTGAACTATAACTAAAGTTTGGGTCATATCTTATACTGTGAATTATGACTTGAGATTTGGGCATATAAATCTGTAGGTTTAATTTAAAGATGAAGCAGAGCATGTTAATGAAACTGTAGGTAACATGTAAAACATGTTAGGGGTTATGCATACCTGTTAACCTGTAATACTTAACCAGTTAAATCTGTGGGGGTTAAATGCATATAAACCTGTTAATTTATGGCTTGTTTAATCTGTGAGTGGAGTTAAGTAAACATGTTGAATCTGCGGGGTTAAGTAAATCTGTTAAATCTATGGGGGCTTATATGAACCCATTAAACTTAACTATTTGATTTGTTAGGGTTATGCGGGCTTGCTAATATGTTAGGCACAACCTATCAAAATCATAATTAATTGGGGATAGAAGCCTAACAAGTGGCCTGTGTCATCAGTTGTGTGGGCCCATATCAGTTAGTAACCCATTCTAGTATTAAAGGGGAACCCCGCACCAGATGAGGGTTAGGTCACACTTACTGAATTGATTATAAGAGGTTCAACTGGGTGGAGGTGTTTTGATGGAACATTCCAACGGAGTCATGTGCGTGCATGGTTCCGGCTTATTTGGGAAAATAAGCATCTATAACACCAGTAAATAGGTTTGTGTCCTTCTGTAGGTTGCCACTTTAGGTAGTAATACACCCAATTGTGGGGATGACACAGGGTATTTACGAGTTAGGGAGCTGATCAATTGAGAAGGTAGTAATTAGGGTACATCTAGTCCTACCTATTTCTGTAGGGTACCTGTATTTCTGTTTGGGGTAATACCCATTATTTTTCAGGTACTGGTTATTTTTGTTTGGGGTAAAACCCGTTATTTTTGTTTTGTTACTGGTTTCTTTTGGGGCAAAACCAGTTACTAGAAAAAACCTAAAACTACCATTATGTAACGATCCGCCATTTTGACCGTGTCGAATCGACAAAACATGTCAACTCGAAACGTCCAAAACAACATATTGTTATTAGCTTCTGAGGTAAATGGAATGGATCATAGAATCACAGATCACAGATACAGAGCAATATAATATCTCACAGTGGAAAATTTAAAATACAATAGTAGTTCATGAAACTTTACATCAGAGTTTACATAAATAATACAACGGAAGTCTAATATAATAAATAACTGATAACAATCTGAAATTGAATGACAGAAATAATTGGATCACTGGAACAACTGATCAGATATATGTGAGCAAAATCCAATATAAGCTCCAAACTCCAAAGAAATCTTGAAAGCCGTGATAATCGATCTGACCCGATCAATAATACAAAATAAAACAACTTGGATCAGGACTGACATTCTCATGGAGGTAAATCAACTAAAATGAAATGTTCGACGAAATGCAATCAGTAACTTAAAGGATGTTTGGGATCACCATCCTCTAAGGATCCATCAAACTAATACTATATAATATAATACGCTATATACAATAGCGTCTATCAATAAAGTAAAATATCAAAATAGCGTAAGTGGGATTACCATGATTACCCTTACACCGTTTATATATTCCTGTAGTATATATAGTACCGTAATTCCTTCGTAAACTGGAGGTTGATCAGAGGGCACTCCATATAAAACAGTACAAAACAAAATCGTAGTGGGCTCGTATAAGGCATGCGACAAGGCACGCAAGGAATGCCAGGGTGGATTCACCATTTGCAGAGCCGGACTGGTGGTAACGCATAGTAGCTACTACCGCCCACCACTATACACACTCCCATAATCAAAAGGGCCCAAATCGAATCTCAACAGTAATAGAATAATATCAAAGAAGTGTGCTCGATAAGAGGTATGACCTCACTTGGTCCGCGCATAGCTCCTGTTTTAGCCACATCAAGCTGACTCAAGGTAGTCAGGGTCTCGTAATTAATATGAAATACAAAATGGAGTCGTTCGCCAAATCATCCCCTTCATTCTGGATCTCCACCGTGTACACAGTTGTTAAAGTGGTTTTCGATGTTGTCAGAGAGTATGACAATAGCCGATCCCAGTCTCTTTAACAACCAATCGTTTACATTTTTCACACCGTGGTCATTATTTTATAAATCACTTGATAAAATAGTTTATACGAAATCTCATATTCGAATTCGAAATCAAAATTTAAATATCTACTTCGAATATATTAAATTTTTAAAACAACACACTTATATCGCTTTAATCAAATGATTCATAAAAATCATAAAATCACAAATATATCATACATCAATACTGTAACATTTAACTTTGATTATAATTCCTGAAAGTATTCGCATAAAGGTTTTTGATTAAAAATCCAAAATTGACTTATATTCGAATTATAACTTAAAGAACTCAATTGCCATTTAAATCAATGCCAAAACATTTACTTCGATAATAATTTGGTTTGGTTTATACTCGCAAAAATCCAAGTTCAAAACAATTCAAATAATTCAAAATTTTCCTTCACAAGGAATCATTTCAAGTCGATTCATTTAAATCCGACATTTCGGTTCGAATTCGAAAATACGATTCAAGTCAAAACTTACACTTCAATTTAAACAAATTACATCATACTTATAATTCAAGTCATACAGTTCAAATTTGTTACTTCCACATTTTGAATCAAAATATTATATTTCGATTCAAATAAATTACGATTTAAAACCATTCTTTTTACATCAATTTTGCAAATTCTTAATTCAAACCAAACGATATAAGAATCAATTCTGCATATAACCTCTATTTATATTCCAGTTCATGTTAAAACACTTAAAATTGAATTCAATTCATATCGATTATAAATTTAAAATAAATCAATTTACCCAATTCACATTCTTTTCTTATCAAAGTTCATAATTTAAAACAATTCAAATTAAATTTCGTATCAGTTATAAATTTTAGTTTAAATATCAATTTACGCAATTCAAATTCATTTCTACTAAAATATTGTATCATTTCGAATTCATAACTTAATATGAGTTCATTCGTTATTCAGTTATCGTTATATAAATTACATCTTTAAACTTCGAAAATCGCGAAATCTAACTTATCCATGTTGAGCTTACTATTAAAACTATAAAATATATATATAAAAATTTATTTTGAAAATAGATATGCATGTATCAGTTTATAAAATTCTAAAATTAATTAGAAATAGATTATAAACATATATAAGTTTGAAATAATATAAAAATAGATTTAAAGAAATATTTATTCTAATAAAACAAAATTGAAATACTTATATGAATAAATCATATGGTTTAAAATAGATAAAATTATAAGTAAAATCTTAAAAACATTTAAATATATATTTACTCATAAAGTCATTTAAAACATATAATTTAAAATTTATAAAATTTATGTTTAAAGTCTTTAAAATATATAATATAAAAAATAAATTTCTCAAATCAGTTAACTTCGAAAACATGACCAACGATGTCCGTATACAGTTTTCTACCCTATGGTCAAGTATTACGGATATTTATCATTTCAAACCGCGATTTATAAAATTTCAATGGGTCTATCATTTCAACCCGCGATCCCAAATTCACTAAAAAATCGTTTAGGTTTATAATTTCAACCCATAGCAATTTTTCCGTATTCTAATGTCTGTTTGGGTATGTATCATTTCAACCTTTAGTGATTTTCCTAAACTAGGGATATCAACAATCACAAACAACAATCACACACACACACACACTTGTGTATATATATATATATATCATCAGTGCAGCTACGTGTCATATGAATATATCGTGTCACATATGATGTTTGTATATATCAAATCAAACAATTTCTATCAGCAGTCCTATACATTTCATATAACAGTTCATTGTTGATCTAACATTCATGAGAAATGTAAGTCAGGTGTGAGACAAACTCACCTTTCGTGGCACAGAAATGAAAATGGCATATGGACTGATGCAGAATTTAGACGGTGACTTCTAGGCACGACTCGAAATGAATTCAACTCGATGTCACTTGCTATTTATTTATTAATAAGGGGAGGTTAGGGAATTTCACAATGGATCGGTACGGTATCGGGTTTTGGGACTGTTCGGCTATTGGGTTTGGGCGGTTTACGGACTCAACATCAAATTTTATTTAAAATAAACACAACAAATTCTTTGTTACAAAGTAAGGCTTACAAATATATTTATAAAATATAAATATTTACATATTTGTATACACCGAAAACAATATTATATATAAAAAATTTATAAATACACAATGAAAACATACCCACTTAAGTCAAAGTCTAGTGGTCCAGTGGTTTACGAACACCATGAGTTGCTGCATGTAGTTTGCAGTGGCACAGGTTCGATCCCCAGCGGCCACAATACCGAGACATAGTGCACGGCCACTATAAAACCGGCTGAACCAAAAGGCATGGTAGACATAGTCTTCGTGTCCTCAAAGTTTTGTCAAAGTCTAGTGGTCCAGTGGTTTATGAACACCATGAGTTGCTGCATGTATTTGCAGTGGCACAGGTTCGATCCCCGTCGGCTACAATACGGAGACATAGTGCACAGCCACTTTAAAACTGGCATTAACCAAAGGGCATGGTAGACATAGTCTTCGTGCCCCCAAAGTTTAACGTGTAAAACCCTAAACACTAATTTTTAATAATGGTTGCTGCTCCAATTCCCGCCCAATCCCATCCACCAACCCCAAACCCTATCCCAGCCGTACCTTCAGCTGTTCCTCCATCTGACAAACCACCGTCCGTCCTTCCACCTCTACCTCAGCTAATAAAACCGCCTGACCCTGTGTCATCAACATCTCGTCCAATCATACCGATGCTTCTTTCTTCTTCTGAACTCCCTACCTTAATCCAAACCTGTTTTCCATCCTCATCGTCAACCAAATCCCTTTCAACCCCATCTTCTTTTGAATAGACTTGGACTTCCCTTTTTCAGCATCTACCCAGGAATGCAGGCAAGTACACACCTGTTCAAATGGACATAATCTTCAATGGAGATATAATGGTTCCCACCTATGATATTGTTAAAGCTGGTGAGGAAATTTGGGGAAATTATGTCGTTGGTTTCTTCCTCGACAAACCTTTATCTTATACCATGGTCATCGAGACTCTTAAAGCCAGATGGAAACTGAGAGGTAGAGTAAAGGTTAAATCGGATGGTACGCTATTTCTATTCTTATTCTCAGATGCTAAAGATAAAGAGAGAGTAATCAGTGGATATCCCATAGTAATGAAGAACAAGATGTTTATTATAAAAAGGTGGGATCCAAACGTCAGCAACGTGTGTGGTCTGATAAAGGCAGTACCGGTTTGGGTAAGATTAACAAATATCCCCATTTATTTGTGGTCGAATACAGGCCTTAATTGGTTATCAAATAGAATTGGCAAGCTGATTTGTTTTGACAGTACTACGGAGTCTATGGCCTATATTCAAGTAGCTAAGTGTTTAATTGAAATAACCCCTTTTGAAGAGTTACTTGAAGAGTTTCCGGTGCAAAACCCTGATGGATCTACGTAAATGATTCATGTAACGTATGTTTGGAAGCCTGAATTGTGTGTTCAATGTAGTGTATTCGGTCATAAAACACTGGATTGCAAGAAGAAGGATAATTTTGGAAGAGAAGCAAATGTTAATGAAAGCAAGAAAAAACAAAACGAGGAAATGCCGAGAAGCTCTTCTTATAATATCAGTAAAAATGCAAATATATCGCACACCAGTTCATGGACCAGAGTTGCAACAAATAATAGCAATGGCAAATTTTTAAATAGAGGTGATGCAAGCAAAAGCAAGGAAATCGTGTGTGATGCTCTTGCAAAGGCAAAAGAGAGAAAAACAATGGAAAAAACTGGACAGACTACCACTGCAAAAAACAAATATGTACAAAAGGGAAAGCAAAATGACATTAATAGATTTGAGGTATTGAAAGAAATAGAAGAAGGCGAAATTAAGGACTGTGATGAGGATGACAATATAGAAGTGGAGAATGATAATGTTGCTGTCAAGGAAGTGCACAAACAAAATGATGATGTTCTAATTGATTGGGTAGTAGAGACAAACAAAAATGAATGGAAACAAGGAAAGAAAAAGAAGAAAAACAGAGAAACAGAAGACAAAAAGAAAGGTGGCAATTTGAAAAAGAATGGTAGTGTCTCTCAACATGCATGCACTAATTCTGTTGTGCATGGCAACATAAATGGTGCTCACCAACCTCCTCAAATCATTGTGATTAATAAACTTCCTCACGACAAATCTCTCCACAAATCAAATCTTCCCCCCATCTTACCAAAACCATCAGCCTTTGTGGCTCCTACTCCAATTGTTTCACCACATTCTCGTGATGATTCAATCTTGCCCCCTTCCCTTAATGACATTATCATAGATCCACCACCTGACCTTACCAAAGACCAGTCCTCAAACCCATCATCCCCCCATTGCCTCTGATTTGCAAAAGACACTACAAGAAAGAAGGAAAGAAAGTGATCATTAGAATTTCGGATATAAAAGCAAAAAAGAAGAGGAAAAAAGCAAAAAAGCGGAGGTGTTTGTCTCCAAGTCCCTCCTCCATTGCTTCTCCTATCTCTTCTACATTGATGACACCTTTGGAAACAGATGATGATTCAGAGGATTTCTCTCAATGCCCAAAAAAAACCCGACATCTTATCCTAGAAGCTCTGTGAAATCTCTGACCAGTTTTAAATGATTCACAATGTTGCTGCGTGGAATATTCGTGGTGCACATAAAAAATCAAAACTTGATCAAGTTAAAAACCTTATCCGTGATCGTCACCTATCTCTCATCACTATCTCTGAAACAAAACTGAATCCTCGTCAATCTCAGATTGCCTCCAAGTATATAAATCCATCTTGGCACTTCCTAACCAATATTCAACATGCTCCTTACGGCAGATTGCTGATTTTATATGATCCTTCCATTTTCTCTTTAAGCGCAATCCTTTTCGACTATCAACTCATTCATTCCCATATCACCCACTTACCATCCTCCACCTCCTTCTATATAACCTTCATCTATACGAGCAATTTCCAAATTGAAACACAAAAACTTCATAACTACTTGCCTCATTTCTCTCAAAGCCCTCACCCCTGGTTGCTTATGGGAGATTTTAACTGCTCCTTTAAATCCGAACACAAAAGTGGTGGCAATCCCTTGTCAGTATCGGATATGTCCCCCTTGAATAATGCTATGCACCTCTCGGGCTTAATTGAAATCCCATCTTCTGGCTGTGCTTTCACATGGAGCAATAAGAACCTCTCCAAACCTAGAGCTCTAACTAAGATAGACCATGGTATGATGAATCCCATATCCCTCTCCTGTTGGCCCTCCATTCATATCCAAATTCCTATTCCATTACTCTCTGACCATTGCCCTCTCATTCTCAGCTTTGGAGCAGCAAACATTTTTAAACAAGTAAATTTTAAAATTTTTGATGAATGGATAAATAATGCTGATATGTTTCAGGTTGTCCAAACGGCTTGGAGCATTCACACGTATGGCAATCCTATGTACAACCTGCAAAAGAAATTAAAGAACACCAAAGAAGCTCTGAAGATTTGGTCTCGGAATGTATATGGGAAAGGAAACAAATTATCTTCCGTATTAGCAAAAGAGCTTGAACAAGTACAAAGCAAAAACTTCACTACTGGAGCTGATCTCAACTCATATATTCTGGAGAAAGAAATTACCGATAATCTGGATCGTGCATTGCAGTCCGAAGCTAGAATGATGCAGCAAAAATTAAAGAAGAATTGGTCTACTCTTGGTGATAGAAACTCAAAATTTTTCCATGCTTCCCTCAAAATCAAACAATCAAAATCCTTTATCCATTCCATATATGATATGCATGGCCGTCTGCATGACACCCCTAACCAGATCGATGATGCCTTCCTTGCTTACTATACTTCCCTTATAGGCAAACAACCTGATCATCCAGACCTATCCTTCACCTCTGGTTTGCCAATACCATCCTTAACCCCTAGTATGCGACAAGCTATCATAATCCCTGTTATTGATGAAGAAATTAAAAACTCCATATTTTCTATGCGGAAATCGGCTTCTCCAGGACCAGATGGATTCACTGCTACCTTCTTTATTCATTGTTGGCAAATAGTATCTAAGGATGTGTTAAAAGAGGTTCATAATTTTTTTGATAAAAATAAGATGTTGTCATCCGTCAACTCGACAAACCTAGCCTTAATTAAGAAAGTTACAAATCCTCTCGATGTATCTCATTTTAGACCGATAGCGTGTTGTAATGTCAAATACAAAGCTATATCTAGAATCCTTGCAATAAGACTCAAAATTGCTTTAGAGCCGTTAATATCTCTTAATCAAGCGGCTTTTTTACCCAATAGGAGCATTGTGGATAACATCTTATTGACCCATGAATTATTGAATGGGTACTCCAGGAAATACATATCTCCTCGAGCTCTGTTGAAAATTGACATAAGAAAGGCTTTTGATACGGTAAATTGGAGCACAATCATTCACATCATGGAAAGGATGAATTTTCCGAGCAAATTTGTAAATTGGATATACTTATGCATCTCTACAGTTAGATACTCGCTGGTATTTTATGCTCGTACGGTGGGTTATTTCAAGGGAAGCAACAGATTGCGGCAAGGAGATCCGGTTTCTCCCTACCTCTTTATTCTAGTTATGGAGACACTTAATCTTGAGATAGAGAGGCAGGTGACCTTAAAGAACTGCACATTGCATCCCATGTGCAGGAATCCTCGTGTTACTTCTCTGGTATTTTCCGATGACCTAATGATCTTCACCAAACCCACTGTAAAATCTCTACAAACCATAATGAAAACCCTTGTATCTTTCCATTCATTCTCCGGCCTCGAAATAAATACAGACAAATCTCAAATCCTCCTTGCAGGATTAGATTTAGAGCAAATTCAGGTTTGTCTGAACATCACCATGATGACGAGAATGAATAGCTCTATGTCTTACCTCGGTATCCCTCTTGCCACCAAAAGAATTTCGATAGCACAATGTATTCCGCTTTACGAAAAGATCACAGCTGTTATGTCTCGATGGGAAAATAGGTATATCTCTCATCCTGGTAGGCTAGTCATCATCAACTCTCTTATATTCTCTATGACAGTTTATTGGTGTAGAACTTTCATTCTGGCGACGAAATTGCTATCTATGATAAGATCGACAATGCGTAATTTCCTATGGACCGGTCCATGCATTCTAGAAAATTGTCTCCAATAGCTTTTAAAAAACTGGAAAAACCAAAACAGAAAGGTGGCCTTGGCATCAAAAATATAAGCATATGGAACTATGCTGCATTATCCATTCTTTTTGAGAGAATCGTCGTATGATCGAAGTCTATATAGGTCGACTGGTGCATCAGCCACAATCTGAAATCTGACAATATATGGACTGTTGCTCCAAAACCGATGTGTAGTTGGGTGTGGAAGACTGTGCTGAAAGTGCGAGACAAGTTATTACCATTCTCATGTATTCTATTATCCCAAGATAGTAGAGATAAATTCTGGAATACGTCGTGGTTGAGAACTGGTATGCTGCTTAGCAAAACATTTCCGTACGATTCCATAATGCAAAGTAGTATACCTTTGAATGCGCGTGCGATGTCCTACATTGTTGATGGATTCATCAGTATTCCGGTCTGTGGTAATAATGCTATTGATGTAGTGTTGCAACGCTTCAATGGAAGGAGATACCAAATGAACCAGCATGCTACATATGGTTGGACTGATTCACACCTAAAGCACAGTACTGATGTGGTTTACTCTGAGCTATCTGCTGTAGCGAGCATGCCAAAACTTAAATGGTACAAGAGGATATGGGATAAACATGCGTCGGAACGGTTAAACTTTCACGGCTGGAGGGTTTACCACAATGCAATACACACTCGCGCTAATCTTCGTGCTAAGGGGATTTATGTTCCCGATGTTTGCGTCTTCTGCAGGTCTGCCGAGGAGAATCACCACCACCTCTACTTCAGTTGCTCCTTTACTTATGTGTTATGGTCAAAGATCCGTAAAAGTGGTGGTTTCATGGGTCCTAAAAGAAACAGTGAGGAGGAATGGTATAGTATTTACAAAGCAACAAGATGGAAGCATAGCATCACATATGAATTGTTGATAATGTTCAAAGTTACATTGTCTGCAATCTAGAAGGAAAGAAATGAATGAGTATTTAATGCTCTCACCAAAACAAGACTGCAATTGTTTCATGAGATCAGCTCTAGTATAAGCAAAGAGATCACCATGTCTTCTTACTCTTTCGATCTGGAAGTGCTTCTTAGATGGTCTTAGCTTTCTCCTATCTTCTGTTCTTTTCTATCTCTTGTATTTATGTTTCTTGTATCCCCGTATTTATATTGTAAGCTCTATCTTATTATATAAATAATATGGTAGGGGCCATTCAACCCCACTGGCTTTGCCAAAAAAAAACATACCCACTTAACATATCGGAACTCACGCACAAATCAACATACATATTCACACAAACGCACGTCGGGCATTGCTCATAACACACACGACACTATACATACATACACAAATAAAAACTCACGCAATCAACATAGAATCACACATACATATGCACACGCTATGGGGAGGACGGACGGAGCAGGGGACGGCCTTGGTAGAATGGCAACGAATGGTTCAGGGCGAATTCGAGTTTGCCGTTGGTTGGTCAGCTGGAGAGGGAAGGGCACAATGCTGGTTGAACTCACGGACTGGCAGAAGGCCTCGGACTTCGATGTGGAAGAGAGGCAGGCTTCAGCTGAACGAGGCGAGCTAATGGAGTGCGGATGGGAGACTAATGGCGACTGTTGGAGGCTTGGGCGAAAGGCTTGGAGAGTCTTGCGAATGGGCAATGGAATGGATGAAGTAAAGGTGCAGTGGACCAGAGAGGACAGTTGGCTTGGAAGATCGCGCTGTTGCGATGGGAGAAAAAAAAGAAGAAAAAAGGAGAAGCAAATATGGCAGATCTATAAAAAGAAAGGGAAAGGCAATTGTAACAGGATAAAACAAATCGAACGGTGAGGAACGGGTAAAACGGAGAGAGAAAAGGAATGGGAAACGTGGCATTGGAAATGAGCAAATCGAACATTTATTTTTGAACTTTGAAATAAAAAAACAAAAAAAAAAACAGAATGTTTTAATAGAACTAAGAGAAAATGTTTGATTTTGGAATTCAAAAGTCCGACGGACATTTTGCAATCTAAATGTATTTTGGAAAAATGACTTGAAAAAAAAGGGCAAACGGTTTTATACGATATTAACATAGTGACCATTCACATTTTTTTTTCTCCACGATGTAAGCTAGGGAAAAATAAAACACCTAACGTTAGAAATCATGAAAGACAATAAATGGTTGGAAGACAAAAGCTTGTGTTAAAAATAGAAAGCTTGGCTTTTGGAATTGAGATGTCGTTTGCATGGTTAAAAAGAATGGCTTAAAATACATGTGTGCCAAATTGTATTTTAAAGTCTTAATGTGCGCATGCATGAAAATGTAAAGTAACATAAAGGATTATGCTAAATTTAACATGGCTTTTGAAAGTTTGAAACACAACGCAAGACCATGCATGCACTTCATAATTACTAGTAAATGTTCCATTCAGTATGCTTCAAAAAACCAAAAAATAATAATTAACTGGTTTAGTAAAACAAAATGACAGCTATTGCAGACCCGAAATGACTAGAAAAGTATGTAAGATCAGAAAAGGGACACACCGAACTCAGTTGGCTCTGTTTCAAAAATGAACCGTGCAAGCATTTCCACAATTTAAGCGCGAACCGAACACCGAAACTGACAAATGAATATATTATGTGAATCAGCGTGACAAGATAGACACAACGGTATAAAATTTGCAGTGCCAAGATGCTCCGTTCAAAAATGCATTACGGACCCCTTTAAACGAAAAATTCGGACGGAAAACAATTAAACGGAGGTCAAAACTTTGGATTTTCATGAAATGAATTTCGCCGTTAGATTCGTGACAACGAATTGAATATTTTTCATGTTTGTCAGAACTTGTTTTAGAGAGATTTAAATATCGTTAAAATTTGGACTGTTATGTGCAACTTTGCACTGAAAATTGCGCGATCGACAAACATTCAAATTTTCCAATGGAATTTTCAGAGCTGCTACGTCTCACTGTACGTATTTCAATTCTCGTTATGAAAATTCGTAAAATATTTCCAAAATAAAATTTGATATGAGAACGCCGGATGGAAAAACTAAATTAGCGAATTGAAACGATGTTTGTAAATAAAGTAAATAAATGAATAGATTTACCAATCAGAACGCGAACAATATAAAGCGAGAAATATATTGAAAAATAAACAAAGATAAAATTACATTAATATCAATAACAAAATATATAATCATATGAGTTTACTATTAAAGTAAATTCCTAAGAAAGGAATTTTAATAACTCAATAAAATAAAAGGATCTAAAATAGAAATATGGATTTGCATTACGAAAGCATATTTATCAAAACCCAATTCATTTGTTATATAAAACCAAAATAAATTTAGATTTAAATCATAAATCAAAATGAAATACAAAAAAATTGAGTTTTAAACAAATAAAACAAAATTGAAATTGAAATTTTTTAAATTAACTTATTAAATAAAATACACTTAAAATTCAGGATGTCACAATCTCCCCTACTCAAACCTTTTCGTCCCCGAAAAGGAACGAAGTAGGGAAATAGTAATTAAACAATATATTTAAACCAAATGGCCCATAAATTTTCTTATATATATATATATGATTTGAAATGTATATATAAATCAATAGAAAAATATTTCAAGCTTTTCAAAATAGTTTAAAGTATTCACTCGACGTCTCGACTGGCTGTATATATCCATCCTACTTTCGAAACCCGAAAATAGATATCAATAATGCTGTAGTCATCACCAGAATCATTTTCAAGCGACTAGAGTGTGACTCTATATCTATCTAATACATATAGAATTTAACATATACGTTGATCAGACGTATACGCCAAATCACTAAGTATTCAATAGGCCAATTTAATGTCAAATAAATACTCAAAACATATTTCTATGTTTAAACATAATATATACCTAAAATTTTCAAATCATATATTACTATTAATATATTTCAAATCATAAAAATTTTAAGTAGGGAAAATTTATATCTCTCCCACACTCATTTATTTATTAAAAATTCAACCACAATCAATGATAAATAACTATCAATGTATATAATAATATTATACTATATTATACCAAAATATTTCAAACTCAAGTTATTGACATTTAAACTTATAAAACTTAACTAATTCTATAAATTTAACATATAAATACATTACAACTATATTTTTTACAAAATATTGCTATTACCAAAACATAGGGTTATTTATAAATATCAAAATTCAATATTGCATTAAAATCTTATATAGTAAATATCTTTCAAAATATAATTTCAAACAAATATTTAATCCGAATGAACCCACTAGAAGACCAATACTCACCTTCTACATCCTAACTTGTTATGGACAAAGATAAGTTATAGAATTTCAGTAAAGCTGAATGAACGAAAGAACCTAATCAAAGAGGATTTACTAAGGAAGATGGAATCGAGTGGAAAGGAAATTTCAGTAAAGATATAAATATTAAACGAAATTTATATCCAAAAATGTTAGTTTAAACATTTAAAATCATTTTAAAAACCATTTGTACTTTAAAAATACGCTCTCTCTCTCTCTCAAGAAGGATTCTGCGACTGATTCCACTTATTCTAGGGTAACACTACCCTATCTCTAATGAGCTTTTACCCCATATGCTAAAGCTTTGATAAAACCAAAGCTTTGATACCACATGTAACGATCCGCCATTTTGACCGTGTCGAATAGACAAAACTTGTCAACTCAAAACGTCCAAAACAACAGATTGTTATTAGCTTCTGAGGTAAATGGAATAGATCATAGAATCACAGATCACAGATACAGAGCAATATAATATCTCACAGTGGAAACTTTAAAATACAATAGTAGTTCATGAAACTTTGCATCAGAGTTTACATAAATAATACAACGGAAGTCTAATATAATAAATAATTGATAACAATCTGAAATTGAATGATAGAAATAACAGGGTCACTGGAACAACTGATCAGATATATGTGTGCAAAAATCCAATATAAGCTCCAAACTCCAAAGAAATCTTGAAAGCCATGATAATCGATCTGAACCAAGCAATAATACAAAACAAAACAACTCGGATCAGAACTGATATTCTCATAGAGGTAAATCGACTCAAATGAAATGTTTGATGAAATGCAATCAGTAACTCAAAGGATGTTTGGGATCACCATCCTCTAAGGATCCGTCAAACTAATACGATATAGTATAATACGCTATATACAATAGCGTCTATCAATAAAGTAAAATATCAAAATAGCGTAAGTGGGATTACCATGATTACCCTTGCACCATTTATATATTCCTGTAGTATATACAGTACCGTAATTCCTTCATAAACATGAGGTTGATCAGAGGGCACTCCATATAAAATAGTACAAAACAAAATCGCAGTGGGCTCATATAAGGCATGTGACAAGGCACGCAATGAATGCCAGTGTGGATTCACCATTTGCAGAGCCGGACTGGTGGTAACGCATAGTAGCTACTATCGCCTACCTCGATACACACTTCCATAATCAAAAGGGCCTAAATCGAATCTCAACAGTAATAGAATAATATCGAAGAAGTGTGCTCGATAAGAGGCATGACCTCACTTGGTCCGTGCATAGCTCCTGTTTTAGCCACATCAAGCTGACTCAAGGTAGTCAGGGTCTCGTAATTAATATGAAATACAAAATGGAGTCGTTCGCCAAATCATCCCCTACATTCTGGAACTCTACCGCGTACACAGTTATTAAAGTGGTTTTCGGTGTTGGCAGAGAGTATGACAATAGCCGATCCCGGTCTCTTTAACAACCAATCGTTTACATTTTTCATACTGTGGTCATTATTTTATAAATCACTTTATAAAATAGTTTATATGAAGTCTCATATTCGAATTCAAAATCAAAATTTAAATATCTACTTCGAATATATTAAATTTTGAAAACAACACACTTATATCGCTTAAATCAAATGATTCATAAAAATCATAAAATCTCAAATATAGCATACATCAATACTGTAACATTTAACTTTGATTATAATTTCCGAAAGTATTCGCATAAAGATTTTTGATTAAAAATCCAAAATTGACTTATATTCGAATTATAACTTAAAGAACTCAATTGCCATTTAAATCGATGCCAAAACATTTACTTCAATAATAATTTGGTTTGGTTTATATTAGGAAAAATCCAAGTTCAAAACAATAAAAATAATTCAAAAATTTCCTTCACAAGGAATCATTTCAAGTCAATTCATTTAAATCCGACATTTCGGTTCGAATTCGAATATACGATTCAAGTCAAAACTTACACTTCAATTTAAATAAATTACATCGTACTTATAATTCAAGTCATATAGTTCAAATTTGTTACTTCTACATTTTGAATCAAAATCTTATATTTCCATTCAAATAAATTACGATTTAAAACCATTCTTTTTACATCAATTTAGCAAATTATTAATTCAAACTAAACGATATAAGAATCAACTCTGCATATAACCTCTATATATATATATTCCAATTCATGTTAAAACACTTAAAATTGAATTAAATTCATATCGATTATAATTTTAAAATAAATCAATTTACCCAATTCACATTCTTTTCTTATCAAAGTTCATAATTTAAAACAATTCAAATTAAATTTCGTATCAATTATAAATTTTAGTTTTAATATCAATTTTCGCAATTCAAATTCATTTCTTCTAAAATATTGTGTCAATTCGAATTCATAACTTAATATGAGTTCATTCGTTATTCTGTTATCGTTATATAAATTACATCTTTAAACTTCGAAAATCGCGAAATCTAACTTATTCATCTTGAGTTTACTATTAAAGTTATAAAATATATATAAGAAAATTTATTTTGAAAATAGATATGCATGTATCAGTTTATAAAATTCTAAAATTAATTAGAAATAGATTATAAACATATATAAGTTTAAAATAATATAAAAATAGATTTAAAGAAATATTTATTCAAATAAAACAAAATTGAAATACTTTTATGAATAAATCATATGGTTTAAAATAGATAAAATTATAACTAAAATCATAAAAACATTTAAATATATATTTACTCATAAAGTCATTTAAAATATATAATTTAAAATTTATAAAACTTATGTTTAAAATCTTTAAAATATATAATATAAAAAATAAAATTTTCAAATCAGTTAACTTCGAAAACATGACCAACGGTGTCCGTATATAGTTTTCTACCCTATGGTCAAGTAATACAGATATTTATCATTTCAATCTACGATTTATAAAATTTCAACGGGTCTATCATTTCAACCCACGATCCCAAATTCACTAAAAAATCGTTCAGGTTTATCATTTCAACCCATAACATTTTTTCCTTATTCTAATTTCCGTTCGGGTATGTATCATTTCAACCTTCAGTGATTTTCCTAAACTAGGGATATCAACTATCACAAACAACAATCACACACACACTTATATATATATATATATATCATCAGTGCATCTACGTGTCATATGAATATATCGTGTCACATATGATGTGCGTATATGTCAAATTAAACAATTTCTATTAGCAGTCCTATACATTTCATATAACAGTTCATTATTGATCTAACATCCATGAGAAATGTAAGTCAGGTGTGAGATAAACTCACCTTTCGTGTCACAGAAATGAAAATGGCATACGAACTGATGCAGAATTCAGACGATGACTTCCAGGCACGACTCGAAATGAATTCAACTCGATGTCACTTGGTATTTATTTATTAATAAGGGGAGGTTAGGGAATTTCACAATGGACCGGTACGGTATCGGGTTTTGGGACTGTTCAGCTATTGGGTTTGGGACGGTTTACGAACTCAACATCAAATTTTATTTAAAATAAACAAAATAAATTCTTTATTACAAAGTAAGGTTTACAAATGTATTTATAATGTATAAATATTTGTATACTTGTATACACCGAAAACAATATTATATATATATAATTTATAAATACACAATGAAAACATAACCACTTAACATATCGGAACTCACACACAAATCCACATTATTCACACAAACGCACGTCGGACATTGCTCATAACACATACACGGCACTACACATACATACACAATTAAAAACTCACACAATCAACATAGAATCACACATACATATGCACACGCTATGGGGAGGAAGGATGGAGCAGGGGACAGCCTTGGTAGAATGGCAACGAATGGTTCAGGGTGAATTCGAGTTTGCCGTTGGTTGGCCAGCGGGAGAGGGAAGGGCGCAATGCTGGTTGAACTCACGAACTGGCAGAAGGCCTCGGACTTTGGTGTGGAAGAGAGGCAGGCTTCAGCTGAATGAGGCGAGAGCTAATGGAGTGCAGATGGGAGACTAATGGCGGCTGTTGGAGGCTTGGGCGAAGGGCTTGGAGAGGCTCGCGAATGCGCAATGGGATGGATGAAGTAAAGGAGCAGCGGACCGGAGAGGTGAGTTGGCTTGGAAGACCGCGCTGTTGCGATGGGAGAAAAAAAAGAAGAAAAGAAGAAGCAAATATGGCAGATGTAACACCCCACACCCGCTACGGTCACTCTCTAAGGGAATGCCATAACATCGGCGGAGTATTTTGAGTGAATATAGAACAGAGAAATTACAGCAAGACAGATATAAGTAATACTTGAAAATTTAAAACAGCATTTCATTGCAGCGGAAAGTAAAACATGTCTGGTTACATCACAAAACCATAATAAGAGTCAAGTACAAATATCCATTCTGCTAAATAAAAATACATAATCCCAATACATGAACTGACAGCCATAAAAGAAAAGGGTAAGCTGAGCTCTACATCTAGGGTCCAAGCTCCAAGAGAGTAATAAAAGCAGCCTGACCAAAGCCCACTCGTGCTGGGCCCACTCTGAGAACCTGAGGGTTGGGAAAAAGATAAAAACAACGGGGTCAGACATAAGTCTGAGCGAGTCCTATAACTTTAACAATACAATCATTAAAGTAACCAGAGAAGACATAAGCTTGATATATGGTAACGTCTGGGGATGAATGGCTACACTAAGCAGCTTGGTAGACTTAGGATAAACTAAGATGATCGTAAAGACGCATCTACCCACCCAAGGATAATTACTACACTGCACCACACTAGTCATTCCTACTTAAAGGTTGATCCCTCCCAAGGACTTAGAAAATTTACCCAGTAGTTTCGTGTACCCCTAGCTGACTACATAGGTGCCGTCTGCCCCTATCTCCACTAGGTGTACCCACTACTCCCAAGTGATTGGCTCCCTACCGTAGATACCCGTGCTGGCCCCATAGTGGGGTGTATCACTCCCCAAAGTGGCAACCCGATACAATCAACGGTGCACGGCTTATACCTACACGATGCAACAACGTCTTACCTACCAGCCCGGGTCCACACACGCATATGAAACCCGTTGGACTTGCGTTGCCACCGCTAACCCGTTTTGGCCTCTTATAGTCAAGCCCAGTACGCGTGTCCCGTCCTCGACATGGGTCGAGCCCAATAAGATACATATGGGTTACTGGTTGAAATGGGCCCCCACAAGCTACCCACCTAAGCTTGTCCCTTTTTCTAGTGTATCCCACTTAACCCTTTAATCATGTTTAATTACATGTTTCCACTTGGTTAAGTATTCTAATCGTATTTTCTATTGCCACCCAAGGCAACCCACTAGATTTCCACATGCCGCCCAAGGCACCCACTTAACCCCTCATGCCCCACTACATGCTTATCTGGTTAAGTGTTTCTTAATTGATTAAGAACGTAACCCTTGTAAAGACCTCTCACATTAGACCGTCTTTTATGGCAGCTGGATTTGCCGGTCGGTTCCGGGCAGCCTTACGCCATAACAGAGTCTAACCTCGTGTCTTTACACTTGTCACGTATTTAGTTTATGCCTAAGACCTCTCACATTGGGCCAATTATTTGTAGCCGCTGGATTTGCCGGGCGGTTCCGGGCAGTCTTATGCTACAAAAGGGTCCAACCTCGTGTCTTAGTCGATTAATTACACCTAATTAATCACCCCCATAATTTGTATTGATTATCCCTAATTAATTACACAATTTTAAGAATATGGGTAGACCTAACTCAATAGGTAAATTCCCAATTCCATAGTATGGGTAGACCTAACTTAATAGGTAAATTCCCAACTCCATAATATGGGTAGACCTAACTTAATAGGTAAATTCCCAATTATGTCCATTCATTTTATGTTATACACATTTCTTATTAACATGCATATTAACCCCATCGTTACCCACGTAATTCGTTTTCATGACATGTCATATAGATGGGAAGATTCACTATAAATGTAATGGGTTCAATCTTAGCACAACGTTGGCATTTACATGGGTTTAAAAGGTGTCAACTTGCATCATAACATTAAACCCAACTAGCATAAATCATTAACCCCAAACTTGCATGAATACACATATGTCATATAAAGGTAACTTGCATAAGTGTTCATAGGTTATACAAAGGGTGAACTTGCATATGTGACTTGCATCATAAATAGGGTAAACATGCATATGCATAGCATAGCATACAAAGGTGTCATCTTGCATATGTATGCATCTTATTTAAAAAGGGTAAACTTGCATGTCAGAATGTATGCATAAAACCAAATACTTAACATGCATAAAATCAAATACTTAGCATGCATAAAACCAAACACTTAGCATGCATAAAATCAAATACTTAGCATGCATAAAACCAAACACTTAGCATGCATAAAATCAAATACTTAGCATGCATAAAACCAAACACTTAGCATGCATAAAATCCACATACTTAACATGCATAAAACCAAACACTTAGCATGCATAAAATCAAATACTTAGCATGCATAAAACCCACCACTTAACTTGCATAAACATAGGGTTAACATTAAACATAGATTAGCAAACTAACATCATATCATATGACTTAAAACCCATTTATCCACAAGCAAGACCATAGATCTCATCATGCCTCATCTACTTAATTTAGCAATTGGTAATTAAAGTGATAGAAACTCACCAAAACTAAGATTAGCAAACTTATGAAGTAGAACTAGTTGCTATATTTGAAGATGGTGATGATTAGAGGTTGATTAGCTTGCAACTTTCTTCATAAACTAGTGGAGGCTCCTTCTAAGTTTGATTTTGGCGGCATGGTGGCATCAATTCTATTTTTAGTATGGATTAAGCTTGCATTAGGGTGTATTTATAGGATTAGGGTGTGTTTTGGACCATAGGATTAGCCCTAGGTTAGATTAGGTCCGTCAGATTTAGGAAGTTTCTAGAGAATAGCCCAAAACACAGCCAAACCCTAAAATGGTGCACCAGGTTAAACCTGCCGAGCACCCCCTGTCGACACCCAAGTCAACAGGGCTGTCGACTTGGTCCTAGCCAAGTCGACTACCCAGTCGACAGGGCTGTCGACTTGGGTAGGTAGGCGGGAATTTTTCCCTCCTTCGCCTAATGGCTCCAATTTCGAAATTTAAACCTGAATTTTAAATCTGTTTTGAACTTTTAATTTTATGCAAACTTCATTGGGCCATAACTGGGCCATACGGACTCCGATTTTCGAAAACTCGGACTCTATTTCGCGTATTTTTCCGAGATGAACGCAATGACGCAGCCCGTTTCCCCAAATTCTCACATCTGAGATTATTTATCCTGCAATTAGTGAATTTTAGCATTAACCGAAATTCGGGGTGTTACATTCTCCCCTCCTTAAAGGATTTCGCCCCCGAAATCTCTAAGATAAGGAGAATGCATATCCTACCATCCAAACAACCATCTACTCAATCCATCAAACACGGGCATCCATTGTCCTTAAAACAATTTCTACTGATGTATGAGCGTATGCAAAAAGTGTGTGTACATGTTCCCTATCTAATGTATGAACATATGCAAACCATGATAGTGCCATGCATCCAATATGTATGCGAGAGAACCCTATTGACACATACAATATCTACATGAGCGCACAATCATTCACCAAAATGCATCATCCAGATGATAAGTCAACCATTATACATCCATAAATATAGCTATCTACACACAATTATATGCAATATGCAATATGAAGTGACTGAGCCGATCTAGTGCCTAGAGTGTGTGTATATGCATCCACGAGCAACCACTAGCAAACACTTGCATCCACTTGCATCCATCAACCATAACATGTCTCAAACACATGTTTCAACCATAGGTTTACCCTATCTAAAGGTCAAAAGTACTAACGAGAGGACATACTAAAAATAAGATAAGTACTAGGCAAACAATAAAGGAGAAGTTAAAAGACATACCCTCAAAAAGGAATGGGTACAATGAACGAATCTTCGCTTCCGTCTCCCAAGTAGCGTTGCCCTCATCTTCTCCCCATTGTATTTTGACTAGTTGAACCTCTTGATTCCTCAATTTCCTAGTCTCTGACCCAAGGATGCGAGTAGGAGCTCGTCGAATAGTCACATCACGCTCCACTTCTACTTCTTTAAGCAAGCTCGGCTCTACCACCTCTGCGGTCTCATGTAGGCACTTCCTCAAATGTGACACATGGAATACATCATGTACACCACTAAGTCTGTCGGGCAACTCCACTCTATATGCCATCCATCCAATCCTTTCCTTAATAGGAAACGGCCCTACGAACCTTGGTGCTAACTTCCCAACAGATCCAAAGCGAACCACATTTCGTAACGGAGACACTTTGACAAAGACCATGTCCCCAACTTCAAACTCAAGGTCCGTCCTCCTCTTGTACGCATAAGATTTTTGCCTATCCTGCGCTGCTTTCATCCTTCTTCGAATCAAGTCAATCTTCTCAGAAGTCTCCCTAAACATATCAGGCCAAAGCAAGATCTTGTCCGTAGATTCCCACCAACATGTAGGTGATCGACAAGGCCTTCCATAAAGAGCTTCGAAAGGAGCCATACCAATGCTGGACTGAAAGCTGTTATTATATGTGAACTCCACCAATGGAAGATGCTCTTCCCATGTACCTCCAAAATCTAAGATACAAAGCCTCAAAAGGTCTTCTAGGACACGATTCACCCTCTCAGTCTGGCCGTCCGTCTGAGGATGATATGCGGTGCTCAGACATAATTGAGTCCCCACTGCTTCTTGCAAACTTTTCCAGAACTCACTAGTGAAGATAGGATCTCGATCAGTCACTATGCTAGAGGGTACCCCATGCAATCGAACTATCTCTCGAAGATATACTGAAGCTAGCCATGGAGCAGTCCTCTTGCTCTTCACAGGTACGAAATGGGCGCTTTTTGTAAGTCTGTCTACCACAACCCAAATTCCCGTATTACCCTTTCTCGATCTGGGTAACCCGTCAATAAAATCCATCGAGACGCTATCCCACTTCCATTGCGGAACTTCCAATGGGTGAAGCAACCCACCTGGTTTCTTTTGCTCCGCTTTCACTTGTTGGCACACCAAGCATCGAGCGACATACTCGGCCACGTCTTTCTTCATACCGGCCCAGAAGAAAACCCACTTCATGTCTTGGTACATCTTGTCCCCACCGGGATGAATGGTCATCCTAGAACGGTGTGCATCATCAAGAATAGCCTTCCTCAAACCCTCGTCTTGCGGTACACAAAGTCTACCGTCTCTACGTAAGCACCCCCTATCGTCTAGGGTGTACCTACTCAAATGGCTGGACGACTCCCCCCTTATGAGCTTCTCTACCAACTCAACCAACTGTGGGTCGTCCCTCTGTGCTTCTCCAATCCGCCCCAAAAGAGTAGGTCTGACCTCCAAGGATGCTAGCAAACCGGGTATATAGTCAATGGAAGGTCTGAAATCAAACATCGAGATAAATTCCAGGCTTCGTTGTTCCACGAACAATGGACTCAAGGACAACCTTTTTCTGCTCAAGGCGTCCGCCACCACGTTGCCCTTGCCAGGGGTATACGCTATCTCGAAATCATAGGATACTAAGAACTCCATCCACCTTTGGTGTCTCAAATTCAAGTCCTTCTGAGAAAACAAGTAATTCAATGATTTGTGGTCAGTGAACAATTCGAATCTCTCACCAAGAAGATAATGGCGCCAAATCTTAAGTGCAAAAACAATAGCGGCCAACTCTAAATCATGGGTAGGGTAATTTTTCTCATGTGCCCTCAACTGCCTTCCACCATAGGCTATTACTCTTCCCTCCTGCATTAAGACTGCGCCCAGTCCTGTCCCACAAGCATCGGTATAGACAACAAATGGCTTACTCCCATCCGGCAACACTAAAACTGGAGCAGTGGTTAAAGCTCTCTTTAACCGTCGGAACGCATCATCACAATCTACGTCCCATGCGAAAACAAGATTCTTCTTCGTAAGGCGGGTTAATGGGGCTGATATCTTCGCGAAGTCTTTGATAAACTTCCTATAGTAACCCGCCAATCCCAAGAAACTTCTTACTTCGGTAGCATTTCTAGGAACCTTCCAATCTTGAATTGATACTACCTTCGCGGGATCCACAGCTATCCCTTCCTTGGAGACCACGTGCCCCCAGAACCGCACTTCCTTCCTCCAGAAGTGACATTTAGAGAATTTAGCCTTAAGGCTATGTGCTCGAAGAGTCCCCAACACCTCCCCAAGATGTAGGGCATGCTCTTCTTCACTCTTAGAAAATACTAAGATATCATCCACAAAGACCACCACGAACTTATTAAGGAACTCCCTGAACACCCTACTCATCAAATCAACAAAGTATGCAGGGGCGTTCGTCAACCCAAATGGCATCACCAGCCACTCATAGAAACCATCCGGAGTCCTAAAGGCAGTCTTGTCTATGTTATCCTCAGCCACCCTCAACTGATGAAACCCCGTGGCTAAGTCCAACTGAGAAAATACTGAAGCGCCAACCAACTGATCGAAAAGATCATCAATCCTCGGCAATGGGTGTCGATTCTTCTTTGTGAGCTTATTGAGTTCTCTATAGTCTACACAAAGTCTGAGGGACCCATCCGCCTTCGTAGCAAAAACTACTGGAGCACCCCACTCCGATATACTTCGTCTTATGAACCCCTTCTCAAGCAACTCCCCTACTTGCTTATTGAGTTCCCTCCTCTCACGAGGAGCCATGTGGCGCACTGGTAAAGATACAGGTTTAGCATTATCCAGCAGATATATTCGGAAGTCAATCTCCCGCTTCGGAGGTAAGCCATTCACCTCCTTAAACACATCCGAGTATTCCCGGACCACTCTAACAGATTGCAAACTCTCGACCGAAGCGTCAAGCGATTCAAGATAACTTAGCATAACAGAATCCATGGGATTACAAGAGATCTCGAGAGTGTTACCCAAGCGGGTCATGAGCCTAACAACTCTCCTTTCGCAATCAAGAACGGCACCATTACTGGATAACCAGTCCATGCCCAAAATCAATCCATAGCCCGTGAAGCCCAAAACAAAAGCATCACATCTAAACTCAATGCTAAGTATAGAAATCTTCAAACCCAAGCATATCATGGACAAATAAGTGGAGCCCCCAATTGGGTTTGAAACAACCAAGGGATCATCTACTAGACTGGTGTCTAAGTGCAGTGACTCAACTAATGATGATGAGATAAACGAATGCGATGCGCCAGAATCAAACAATGTACGGACAGGATGATCAGATAGAAAAACCAGACTTTCCACGGAAATAGTTCTACCTCTTTCTCGAATCGGTGGAGCTGCGAGAGCCTGAACTTGCCCCCTTGCCTGAGCTGGTGCCACAAGAGCTTGCACCTGTCCTCCTGAGGTAGACCCCGTCCTTTGCCCTTTCTTAGGACAGTCTTTCACTAGATGTCCTGCTTCGCCACAGTGGAAGCAGCCAGTCTTCTTCTTCTTGCGACAATCCTTGCTTAGGTGGCCAGGTGTCCCAAAATTGAAACACTTCTTCTTGCCCCTGCCACCGTTGCCTTTCCCACCCTTGTTTTGTTGTTGTTGCTGAGGTCTCTTTTGATCTCCCTTCTTCTCGGGTGCCTTATTAGCATTGGGACCCTTCTCTTCTTCATGCATGAGTGCCATGTCAACTAGCTTCTCGAAGGTGGCCCCCATAGGGATATGAGTCATAGTCAACCCATGCATCGGTTCATTCAAGCCTTTCACGAACCTCAAAGCCTTCTTCTCCGGTGTATTCACCATGTCTAGGCCAAACCTTGCCAATTGATTAAACTTGTTGACATATTCCTTCACTGAGAGATTTCCTTGCTTTAGAGTCAAGAATCTTTCCATATACAAGTTTTCCTCCGCCCTTGAGAGAAACTTTGCCACAAATCTTTGCCTAAAATCCGCCCAAGAGTCAACGGGGCGTTCTCCATTAGTGACCTCCCACCAAAATGAGGCCTCTCCCTTCATTAACCAAGCAGCTAACTTGACTTTCTTTCCTTCTTCCATCTCAAAGATATCTATCAACTCTTCCACCTCCTTAAGCCAATCTCTAGCCTCCACAAAAGTTTCAGATCCTTGAAAAGGTTTCCCTCCCATAGCTTTAAATTCCTTGCAAGTCTTAGCAAAAGTATCCGTGCGAGGAGGAGGGGGAGGAGGAAGATCGGGTGCTACCGTTGGTGGGGGAACATTTGCTGGACCCGCAGTAGTGGCCCTAGCCTCCATCAATCTCCTATACCATACTGGTATCGTCACACCCTCCGGAAAGTTAAGATCCTCAGCCATGCTTAAACGAAAAAGGAAAGATTCAAAACGGAGAATTCGAAAGATAAAGATATGGCTATTGGGGATTATGCTTTTCTTTCAAAAACTTTTCTCTTTAAAGACATGTTTTTGAAAATATCTTTTCCAAAAATGTTTTTAGAAAAATAGTTTTCTAAAAATTTTATCTGCTACGGTAACCTTTGCTCTGATACCACGTGTAACACCCCACACCCGCTACGGTCACTCTCTAAGGGAATGCCATAACATCGGCGGTGTATTTTGAGTGAATATAGAACAGAGAAATTACAGCAAGACAGATATAAGTAATACTTGAAAATTTAAAACAACATTTCATTGCAGCGGAAAGTAAAACATGTCTGGTTACATCACAAAACCATAATAAGAGTCAAGTACAAATATCCATTCTGCTAAATAAAAATACATAATCCCAATACATGAACTGATAGCCATAAAAGAAAAGGGTAAGCTGAGCTCAACATCTAGGGTCCAAGCTCCAAGAGAGTAATAAAAGCAACCTGATCAAAGCCCACTCGTGCTGGCCCACTCTGAGAACCTGAGGGTTGGGAAAAGATAAAAACAACGGGGTCAGACATAAGTCTGAGCGAGTCCTATAACTTTAAAAATACAATCATTAAAGTAACCAGAGAAGACATAAGCTTGATATACGGTAACGTCTGGGGATGAATGGCTACACTAAGCAGCTTGGTAGACTTAGGATAAACTAAGATGACCGTAAAGACGCATCTACCCACCCAAGGATAATTACTACACTGCACCACACCAGACATTCCTACTTAAAGGTTTATCCCTTCCAAGGACTTAGAAAATTTACCCAGTAGTTTCGTGTACCCCTAGCTGACTACATAGGTGCCGTCTGCCCCTATCTCCACTAGGTGTACCCACTACTCCCAAGTGATCGGCTCCCTACCGTAGATACCCGTGCTGGCCCCACAGTGGGGTGTATCACTCCCCAAAGTGGCAACCCGATACAATCAACGGTGCACGGCTTATACCTACACGATGCAACAACGTCTTACCTACCAGCCCGGGTCCACACACGCATATGAAACCCGTTGGACTTGCGTTGCCACCGCTAACCCGTTTTGGCCTCTTATAGTCAAGCCCAGTACGCGTGTCCCGTCCTCGACATGGGTCGAGCCCAATAAGATACATATGGGTTACTGGTTGAAATAGGCCCCCACAAGCTACCCACCTAAGCTTGTCCCTTTTTCTAGTGTATCCCACTTAACCCTTTAATCATTTTTAATTACATGTTTCCACTTGGTTAAGTATTCTAATCGTATTTTCTATTGCCACCCAAGGCAACCCACTAGATTTCCACATGCCGCCCAAGGCACCCACTTAACCCCTCATGCCCCACTACATGCTTATCTGGTTAAGTGTTTCTTAATTGATTAAGAACGTAACCCTTGTAAAGACCTCTCACATTAGACCGTCTTTTATGGCAGCTGGATTTGCCGGTCGGTTCCGGGCACCCTTACGCCATAACAGAGTCTAACCTCGTGTCTTTACACTTGTCACGTATTTAGTTTATGCCTAAGACCTCTCACATTGGGCCAATCATTTGTAGCCACTGGATTTGCCGGGCGGTTCCGGGCAGTCTTATGCTACAAAAGGGTCCAACCTCGTGTCTTAGTCGATTAATTACACCTAATTAATCACCCCCATAATTTGTATTGATTATCCCTAATTAATTACACAATTTTAAGAATATGGGTAGACCTAACTCAATAGGTAAATTCCCAATTCCATAGTATGGGTAGACCTAACTTAATAGGTAAATTCCCAACTCCATAATATGGGTAGACCTAACTTAATAGGTAAATTCCCAATTATGTCCATTCATTTTATGTTATACACATTTCTTATTAACATGCATATTAACCCCATCGTTACCCACGTAATTCGTTTTCATGACATGTCATATAGATGGGAAGATTCACTATAAATGTAATGGGTTCAATCTTAGCACAACGTTGGCATTTACATGGGTTTAAAAGGTGTCAACTTGCATCATAACATTAAACCAAACTAGCATAAATCATTAACCCCAAACTTGCATGAATACACATATGTCATATAAAGGTAACTTGCATAAGTGTTCATAGGTTATACAAAGGGTGAACTTGCATATGTGACTTGCATCATAAATAGGGTAAACATGCATATGCATAGCATAGCATACAAAGGTGTCATCTTGCATATGTATGCATCTTATTTAAAAATGGTAAACTTGCATGTCAGAATGTATGCATAAAACCAAATACTTAACATGCATAAAATCAAATACTTAGCATGCATAAAACCAAACACTTAGCATGCATAAAATCAAATACTTAGCATGCATAAAACCAAACACTTAGCATGCATAAAATCAAATACTTAGCATGCATAAAACCAAACACTTAGCATGCATAAAATCCACATACTTAACATGCATAAAACCAAACACTTAGCATGCATAAAATCAAATACTTAGCATGCATAAAACCCACCACTTAACTTGCATAAACATAGGGTTAACATTAAACATAGATTAGCAAACTAACATCATATCATATGACTTAAAACCCATTTATCCACAAGCAAGACCATAGATCTCATCATGCCTCATCTACTTAATTTAGCAATTGGTAATTAAAGTGATAGAAACTCACCAAAACTAAGATTAGCAAACTTATGAAGTAGAACTAGTTGCTATATTTGAAGATGGTGATGATTAGAGGTTGATTAGCTTGCAACTTTCTTCATAAACTAGTGGAGGCTCCTTCTAAGTTTGATTTTGGCGGCATGGTGGCATCAATTCTATTTTTAGTATGGATTAGGCTTGCATTAGGGTGTATTTATAGGATTAGGGTGTGTTTTGGACCATAGGATTAGCCCTAGGTTAGATTAGGTCCGTCAGATTTAGGAAGTTTCTAGAGAATAGCCCAAAACACAGCCAAACCCTAAAATGGTGCACCAGGTTAAACCTGCCGAGCACCCCCTGTCGACACCCAAGTCGACAGGGCTGTCGACTTGGTCCTAGCCAAGTCGACTACCCAGTCGATAGGGCTGTCGACTTGGGTAGGTAGGCGGGAATTTTTCCCTCCTTCGCCTAATGGCTCCAATTTCGAAATTTAAACCTGAATTTTAAATCTGTTTTGAACTTTTAATTTTATGCAAACTTCATTGGGCCATAACTGGACCATACGGACTCCGATTTTCGAAAACTCGGACTCTATTTCGCGTATTTTTCCGAGATGAACGCAATGACCCAGCCCGTTTCCCCAAATTCTCACATCTGAGATTATTTATCCTGCAATTAGTGAATTTTAGCATTAACCGAAATTCGGGGTGTTACATTCTCCCCTCCTTAAAGGATTTCGCCCCCGAAATCTCTAAGATAAGGAGAATGCATATCCTACCATCCAAACAACCATCTACTCAATCCATCAAACACGGGCATCCATTGTCCTTAAAACAATTTCTACTGATGTATGAGCATATGCAAAAAGTGTGTGTACATGTTCCCTATCTAATGTATGAACATATGCAAACCATGATAGTGCCATGCATCCAATATGTATGCGAGAGAACCCTATTGACACATACAATATCTACATGAGTGCACAATCATTCACCAAAATGCATCATCCAGATGATAAGTCAACCATTATACATCCATAAATATAGCTATCTACACACAATTATATGCAATATGCAATATGAAGTGACTGAGCCGATCTAGTGCCTAGAGTGTGTGTATATGCATCCACGAGCAACCACTAGCAAACACTTGCATCCACTTGCATCCATCAACCATAACATGTCTCAAACACATGTTTCAACCATAGGTTTACCCTATCTAAAGGTCAAAAGTACTAACGAGAGGACATACTAAAAATAAGATAAGTACTAGGCAAACAATAAAGGAGAAGTTAAAAGATATACCCTCAAAAAGGAATGGGTACAATAAACGAATCTTCGCTTCCGTCTCCCAAGTAGCGTTGCCCTCATCTTCTCCCCATTGTATTTTGACTAGTTGAACCTCTTGATTCCTCAATTTCCTAGTCTCTGACCCAAGGATGCGAGTAGGAGCTCGTCGAATAGTCACATCACGCTCCACTTCTACTTCTTTAAGCAAGCTCGGCTCTACCACCTCTGCGGTCTCATGTAGGCACTTCCTCAAATGTGACACATGGAATACATCATGTACACCACTAAGTCTGTCGGGCAACTCCACTCTATATGCCATCCATCCAATCCTTTCCTTAATAGGAAACGGCCCTACGAACCTTGGTGCTAACTTCCCAACAGATCCAAAGCGAACGACATTTCGTAACGGAGACACTTTGACAAAGACCATGTCCCCAACTTCAAACTCAAGGTCCGTCCTCCTCTTGTACGCATAAGATTTTTGCCTATCCTGCGCTGCTTTCATCCTTCTTCGAATCAAGTCAATCTTCTCAGAAGTCTCCCTAAACATATCAGGCCAAAGCAAGATCTTGTCCGTAGATTCCCACCAACATGTAGGTGATCGACAAGGCCTTCCATAAAGAGCTTCGAAAGGAGCCATACCAATGCTGGACTGAAAGCTGTTATTATATGCGAACTCCACCAATGGAAGATGCTCTTCCCATGTACCTCCAAAATCTAAGATACAAAGCCTCAAAAGGTCTTCTAGGACACGATTCACCCTCTCAGTCCGGCCGTCCGTCTGAGGATGATATGCGGTGCTCAGACATAATTGAGTCCCCACTACTTCTTGCAAACTTTTCCAGAACTCACTAGTGAAGATAGGATCTAGATCAGTCACTATGCTAGAGGGTACCCCATGCAATCGAACTATCTCTCGAAGATATACTGAAGCTAGCCATGGAGCAGTCCTCTTGCTCTTCACAGGTACGAAATGGGCGCTTTTAGTAAGTCTGTCTACCACAACCCAAATTCCCGTATTACCCTTTCTCGATCTGGGTAACCCGTCAATAAAATCCATCGAGACGCTATCCCACTTCCATTGCGGAACTTCCAATGGGTGAAGCAACCCACCTGGTTTCTTTTGCTCCGCTTTCACTTGTTGGCACACCAAGCATCGAGCGACATACTCGGCCACATCTTTCTTCATACCGGCCCAGAAGAAAACCCACTTCATGTCTTGGTACATCTTGTCCCCACCGGGATGAATGGTCATCCTAGAACGGTGTGCATCATCAAGAATAGCCTTCCTCAAACCCTCGTCTTGCGGTACACAAAGTCTACCGTCTCTACGTAAGCACCCCCTATCGTCTAGGGTGTACCTACTCAAATGGCTGGACGACTCCCCCCTTATGAGCTTCTCTACCAACTCAACCAACTGTGGGTCGTCCCTCTGTGCTTCTCCAATCCGCCCCAAAAGAGTAGGTCTGACCTCCAAGGATGCTAGCAAACCGGGTATATAGTCAATGGAAGGTCTGAAATCAAACATCGAGATAAATTCCAGGCTTCGTTGTTCCACGAACAATGGACTCAAGGACAACCTTTTTCTGCTCAAGGCGTCCGCCACCACGTTGCCCTTGCCAGGGGTATACGCTATCTCGAAATCATAGGATACTAAGAACTCCATCCACCTTTGGTGTCTCAAATTCAAGTCCTTCTGAGAAAACAAGTACTTCAATGATTTGTGGTCAGTGAACAATTCGAATCTCTCACCAAGAAGATAATGGCGCCAAATCTTAAGTGCAAAAACAATAGCGGCCAACTCTAAATCATGGGTAGGGTAATTTTTCTCATGTGCCCTCAACTGCCTTCCACCATAGGCTATTACTCTTCCCTCCTGCATTAAGACTGCGCCCAGTCCTGTCCCACAAGCATCGGTATAGACAACAAATGGCTTACTCCCATCCGGCAACACTAAAACTGGAGCAGTGGTTAAAGCTCTCTTTAACCGTCGGAACGCATCATCACAATCTACGTCCCATGCGAAAACAAGATTCTTCTTCGTAAGGCGGGTTAATGGGGCTGATATCTTCGCGAAGTCTTTGATAAACTTCCTATAGTAACCCGCCAATCCCAAGAAACTTCTTACTTCGGTAGCATTTCTAGGAACCTTCCAATCTTGAATTGATACTACCTTCGCGGGATCCACAGCTATCCCTTCCTTGGAGACCACGTGCCCCCAGAACCGCACTTCCTTCCTCCAGAAGTGACATTTAGAGAATTTAGCCTTAAGGCTATGTGCTCGAAGAGTCCCCAACACCTCCCCAAGATGTAGGGCATGCTCTTCTTCACTCTTAGAAAATACTAAGATATCATCCACAAAGACCACCACGAACTTATTAAGGAACTCCCTGAACACCCTACTCATCAAATCAACAAAGTATGCAGGGGCGTTCGTCAACCCAAATGGCATCACCAGCCACTCATAGAAACCATCCGGAGTCCTAAAGGCAGTCTTGTCTATGCTATCCTCAGCCACCCTCAACTGATAAAACCCCGTGGCTAAGTCCAACTGAGAAAATACTGAAGCGCCAACCAACTGATCGAAAAGATCATCAATCCTCGACAATGGGTGTCGATTCTTCTTTGTGAGCTTATTGAGTTCTCTATAGTCTACACAAAGTCTGAGGGACCCATCCGCCTTCGTAGCAAAAACTACTGGAGCACCCCACTCCGATATACTTCGTCTTATGAACCCCTTCTCAAGCAACTCCCCTACTTGCTTATTGAGTTCTCTCCTCTCACGAGGAGCCATGTGGCGCACTGGTAAAGATACAGGTTTAGCATTATCCAGCAGATATATTCGGAAGTCAATCTCCCGCTTCGGAGGTAAGCCATTCACCTCCTTAAACACATCCGAGTATTCCCGGACCACTCTAACAGATTGCAAACTCTCGACCGAAGCGTCAAGCGATTCAAGATAACTTAGCATAACAGAATCCATGGGATTACAAGAGATCTCGAGAGTGTTACCCAAGCGGGTCATGAGCCTAACAACTCTCCTTTCGCAATCAAGAACGGCACCATTACTGGATAACCAGTCCATGCCCAAAATCAATCCATAGCCCGTGAAGCCCAAAACAAAAGCATCACATCTAAACTCAATGCTAAGTATAGAAATCTTCAAACCTAAACATATCATGGACAAATAAGTGGAGCCCCCAATTGGGTTTGAAACAACCAAGGGATCATCTACTAGACTGGTGTCTAAGTGCAGTGACTCAACTAATGATGATGAGATAAACGAATGCGATGCGCCAGAATCAAACAATGTACGGACAGGATGATCAAATAGAAAAACCAGACTTTCCACAGAAATAGTTCTACCTCTTTCTCGAATCGGTGGAGCTGCGAGAGCCTGAACTTGCCCCCTTGCCTGAGCTGGTGCCACAAGAGCTTGCACCTGTCCTCCTGAGGTAGACCCCGTCCTTTGCCCTTTCTTAGGACAGTCTTTCACTAGATGTCCTGCTTCGCCACAGTGGAAGCAGCCAGTCTTCTTCTTCTTGCGACAATCCTTGCTTAGGTGGCCAGGTGTCCCAAAATTGAAACACTTCTTCTTGCCCCTGCCACCGTTGCCTTTCCCACCCTTGTTTTGCTGTTGTTGCTGAGGTCTCTTTTGATCTCCCTTCTTCTCGGGTGCCTTATTAGCATTGTGACCCTTCTCTTCTTCATGCATGAGTGCCATGTCAACTAGCTTCTCGAAGGTGGCCCCCATAGGGATATGAGTCATAGTCAACCCATGCATCGGTTCATTCAAGCCTTTCACGAACCTCAAAGCCTTCTTCTCCGGTGTATTCACCATGTCTAGGCCAAACCTTGCCAATTGATTAAACTTGTTGACATATTCCTTCACTGAGAGATTTCCTTGCTTTAGAGTCAAGAATCTTTCCATATACAAGTTTTCCTCCGCCCTTGAGAGAAACTTTGCCACAAATCTTTGCCTAAAATCCGCCCAAGAGTCAACGGGGCGTTCTCCATTAGTGACCTCCCACCAAAATGAGGCCTCTCCCTTCATTAACCAAGCAGCTAACTTGACTTTCTTTCCTTCTTCCATCTCAAAGATATCTATCAACTCTTCCACCTCCTTAAGCCAATCTCTAGCCTCCACAAAAGTTTCAGATCCTTGAAAAGGTTTCCCTCCCATAGCTTTAAATTCCTTGCAAGTCTTAGCAAAAGTATCCGTGCGAGGAGGAGGGGGAGGAGGAAGATCGGGTGCTACCGTTGGTGGGGGAACATTTGCTGGACCCGCAGTAGTGGCCCTAGCCTCCATCAATCTCCTATACCATACTGGTATCGTCACACCCTCCGGAAAGTTAAGATCCTCAGCCATGCTTAAACGAAAAAGGAAAGATTCAAAACGGAGAATTCGAAAGATAAAGATATGGCTATTGGGGATTATGCTTTTCTTTCAAAAACTTTTCTCTTTAAAGACATGTTTTTGAAAATATCTTTTCCAAAAATGTTTTTAGAAAAATAGTTTTCTAAAAATTTTATCTGCTACGGTAACCTTTGCTCTGATACCACGTGTAACAACCCACACCCGCTACGGTCACTCTCTAAGGGAATGCCATAACATCGGCGGTGTATTTTGAGTGAATATAGAACAGAGAAATTACAGCAAGACAGATATAAGTAATACTTGAAAATTTAAAACAACATTTCATTGCAGCGGAAAGTAAAACATGTCTGGTTACATCACAAAACCATAATAAGAGTCAAGTACAAATATCCATTCTGCTAAATAAAAATACATAATCCCAATACATGAACTGATAGCCATAAAAGAAAAGGGTAAGCTGAGCTCAACATCTAGGGTCCAAGCTCCAAGAGAGTAATAAAAGCAACCTGATCAAAGCCCACTCGTGCTGGCCCACTCTGAGAACCTGAGGGTTGGGAAAAAGATAAAAACAACGGGGTCAGACATAAGTCTGAGCGAGTCCTATAACTTTAAAAATACAATCATTAAAGTAACCAGAGAAGACATAAGCTTGATATACGGTAACGTCTGGGGATGAATGGCTACACTAAGCAGCTTGGTAGACTTAGGATAAACTAAGATGACCGTAAAGACGCATCTACCCACCCAAGGATAATTACTACACTGCACCACACCAGTCATTCCTACTTAAAGGTTTATCCCTTCCAAGGACTTAGAAAATTTACCCAGTAGTTTCGTGTACCCCTAGCTGACTACATAGGTGCCGTCTGCCCCTATCTCCACTAGGTGTACCCACTACTCCCAAGTGATCGGCTCCCTACCGTAGATACCCGTGCTGGCCCCACAGTGGGGTGTATCACTCCCCAAAGTGGCAACCCGATACAATCAACGGTGCACGGCTTATACCTACACGATGCAACAACGTCTTACCTACCAGCCCGGGTCCACACACGCATATGAAACCCGTTGGACTTGCGTTGCCACCGCTAACCCGTTTTGGCCTCTTATAGTCAAGCCCAGTACGCGTGTCCCGTCCTCGACATGGGTCGAGCCCAATAAGATACATATGGGTTACTGGTTGAAATGGGCCCCCACAAGCTACCCACCTAAGCTTGTCCCTTTTTCTAGTGTATCCCACTTAACCCTTTAATCATGTTTAATTACATGTTTCCACTTGGTTAAGTATTCTAATCGTATTTTCTATTGCCACCCAAGGCAACCCACTAGATTTCCACATGCCGCCCAAGGCACCCACTTAACCCCTCATGCCCCACTACATGCTTATCTGGTTAAGTGTTTCTTAATTGATTAAGAACGTAACCCTTGTAAAGACCTCTCACATTAGACCGTCTTTTATGGCAGCTGGATTTGCTGGTCGGTTCCGGGCAGCCTTACGCCATAACAGAGTCTAACCTCGTGTCTTTACACTTGTCACGTATTTAGTTTATGCCTAAGACCTCTCACATTGGGCCAATCATTTGTAGCCGCTGGATTTGCCGGGCGGTTCCGGGCAGTCTTATGCTACAAAAGGGTCCAACCTCGTGTCTTAGTCGATTAATTACACCTAATTAATCACCCCCATAATTTGTATTGATTATCCCTAATTAATTACACAATTTTTAGAATATGGGTAGACCTAACTCAATAGGTAAATTCCCAATTCCATAGTATGGGTAGACCTAACTTAATAGGTAAATTCCCAACTCCATAATATGGGTAGACCTAACTTAATAGGTAAATTCCAAATTATGTCCATTCATTTTATGTTATACACATTTCTTATTAACATGCATATTAACCCCATCGTTTCCCACGTAATTCGTTTTCATGACATGTCATATAGATGGGAAGATTCACTATAAATGTAATGGGTTCAATCTTAGCACAACGTTGGCATTTACATGGGTTTAAAAGGTGTCAACTTGCATCATAACATTAAACACAACTAGCATAAATCATTAACCCCAAACTTGCAAGAATACACATATGTCATATAAAGGTAACTTGCATAAGTGTTCATAGGTTATACAAAGGGTGAACTTGCATATGTGACTTGCATCATAAATAGGGTAAACGTGCATATGCATAGCATAGCATACAAAGGTGTCATCTTGCATATGTATGCATCTTATTTAAAAAGGGTAAACTTGCATGTCACAATGTATGCATAAAACCAAACACTTAACATGCATAAAAACAAATACTTAGCATGCATAAAACCAAACACTTAGCATGCATAAAATCCACAAACTTAACATGCATAAAACCAAACACTTAGCATGCATAAAATCAAATACTTAGCATGCATAAAACCCACCACTTAACTTGCATAAACATAGGGTTAACATTAAACATAGATTAGCAAACTAACATCATATCATATGACTTAAAACCCATTTATCCACAAGCAAGACCATAGATCTCATCATGCCTCATCTACTTAATTTAGCAATTGGTAATTAAAGTGATAGAAACTCACCAAAACCAAGATTAGCAAACTTATGAAGTAGAACTAGTTGCTATATTTGAAGATGGTGATGATTAGAGGTTGATTAGCTTGCAACTTAATTCATAAACTAGTGGAGGCTCCTTCTAAGTTTGATTTTGGCGGCATGGTGGCATCAATTCTATTTTTAGTATGGATTAGGCTTGCATTAGGGTGTATTTATAGGATTAGGGTGTGTTTTGGACCATAGGATTAGCCCTAGGTTAGATTAGGTCCGTCAGATTTAGGAAGTTTCTAGAGAATAACCCAAAACACAGCCAAACCCTAAAATGGTGCACCAGGTTAAACCTGCCGAGCACCCCCTGTCGACACCCAAGTCGACAGGGCTGTCGACTTGGTCCTAGCCAAGTCGACTGCCCAGTCGACAGGGCTATCGACTTGGGTAGGTAGGCGGGAATTTTTCCCTCCTTTGCCCAATGGCTCCAATTTCGAAATTTAAACCTGAATTTTAAATCTGTTTTGAACTTTTAATTTTCTGCAAACTTCATTGGGCCATAACTGGGCCATACGGACTCCGATTTTCGAAAACTCGGACTCTATTTCGCGTATTTTTCCGAGACGAACGCAATGACGCAGCCCGTTTCCCCCAATTCTCACATCTGAGATTATTTATCCTGCAATTAGTGAATTTTAGCATTAACCGAAATTCGGGGTGTTACAGCAGATCTATAAAAAGAAAGGGAATGGCAATTGTAAAAGGATGAAACAAATTGAACGTTGAGGAACGGGTAAAATGGAGAGAGAAAAGGAATGGGAAACGTGGCGTTGGAAGTGGGCAAATCGAAAGTTTATTTTTGAACATTGAAATAAAAAAAACTGAATGTTTTAACAGAACTAAGAGAAAATGTTTGATTTTGGAATTCAAAAGTCTGACAGACATTTTGCAATCTAAACGTATTTTGGAAAAATGGCTTGAAAAAAAGGGCAAACGGTTTTATATGATATTAACATAGTGACCATTCACATATTTTTTTCTCTACAATGTAATCTAGGTAAAAATAAAAGACCTAATGTTAGAAATCATGAAAGACAACAAATGGTTGGAAGAAAAAAGCTTGCGTTAAAAATAGAAAGCATGGCTTTTGGAATTGAGATGTCGTGTTCATGGTCAAAAAGAATGGCTTGAAATACATGTGTGCCAAATGGTATTTTAAAGTCTTAATGTGCGCATGCATGAAAATGTAAAGTAACATAAAGGATTATGCTAAATTTAACATGGCTTTTGAAAGTTCGAAACACAACGCAAGACCATGCATGCACTTCATAATTACTAGTAAATGTTCCATTCAGTATGCTTCAAAAAAACAAAAAATAATAATTAACTGGTTTAGTAAAACAAAATGACAGCTATTGCAGACCCGAAATGACTAGAAAAGTATGTAAGATCGGAAAAGGGAAACACCGAACTCAGTTGGCTCTATTTCAAAAATGAACCATGCAAGCATTTTCACAATTTCAACGCGAATCAAACACCGAAACTGACAAATGAATATATTATGGGAATCAGCGCGACAAGATAGACACAACGGTATAAAATTTGCAGTGCCAAGATGCTCCGTTCAAAAATGCATTACGGACCCCTTTAAACAAAAAATTCGGACGGAAAACAATTAAACGGAGGTCAAAACGTCCGATTTTCACGAAATGAATTTCGCCGTCAGATTCGTGACAACGAATAGAATATTTTTCATGTTTGTCCGAACTTGTTTCAGAGAGATTTAAAAATCGTTAAAATTTGCACTGTTATGCGCAGCTTTGCACTGAAAATTGCGCGATCGACAAACATTCAAATTTTCTGATGGAATTTTCAGAGCTTCTACGTCTCACTATACGTATTTCATTCTTGTTATGAAAAATCGTAAAATATTTCCAAAATAAAATTTGATATGAGAACGCCGGATGAAAAAACTAAATTAGCGAATTGAAACGATGTTTGTAAATAAAGTAAATAAATGAATAGATTTACCAATCAGAACGCGAACTTATAAACCGAGATATATATTGAAAAATAATCAAAGATAAAATTATATTAATATCAATAACAAAATATATAATCATATGAGTTTACTATTAAAGTAAATTCCTAAGAAGTGAATTTTAATAACTCGATAAAATAAAAGGATCTAAAATAGAAATATTGATTTGCATTACGAAAGCATACTTATCAAAACCCAATTCATTTATTATATAAAACCAAAATAAATTTAGATTTAAATCATAAATCAAAATGAAATACAAACAAATTGAGTTTTAAACAAATAAAATAAAATAGAAATCAAAATATTTTAAATTAACTTATTAAATAAAATATGCTTAAAATTCAGGATGTTATACATTATGTTTCTATAGGGATGATTCTGTTTTTGTAAAGTAATTATGGGATACCAAACCTCGTCGTATATCTATTAAACTAGTATGTGTGCAAAGAAAAGTATTTGAGAAACATAATCTACTTTGTTTATTCTGCTTATTCTGTTCAGCCAGTTCATACCTATTATATGATATTGTTATCTCTCATCCACTTTATTAGCATGTCATGATACTTTTACTTCTTTATATGTTAAAAGAAACTGGACTCGCTAGACTTTATGTCTGACCCGTTTGGTATTCTTTTCTCTCTCTTACTTCCTTCCCTCTCCCCAAGTTCTCAAGGTGGGAATGCTCGTGTCTGATTAGGACCCTCTCTTCTGTTTCTACTTGGATTTGGATCTGCTTTAATGTATCGCTTTGACTACTTGTTTATAAATATTTATGGGGATTATGACTTTCATTTCTTCACTCTGATGGTTTTTAACTCAAGACAGATGTTTTTATTTGATATATTTTGTTCTAGTATTTCAGTCTGATGTTGTAACTAGATTTAAAGACCATGATGTTTTATGCTGGAAAATAAAGTTTTAAATTTCCGCCTCTATTTTATATATCTATCTTGTGAGATTTTGTTCTGCTTACCTATAACGCTTCACGGAACTTAATGCATTCTATTAAAGAGTGGCATTAACGGATGTGGGGTGTCTCAAGGAGTTTAGCTGGAAGAGGAGTAGGTTTACAAAAGAGGATCACTTACAAATTTTCTCGATGTGACCAAAAAATTAGCAACCAATGCAAATATCAAGCTTCCACCTATGGAAAATGTCAATCACAACCACACGACCTTTAATAATCACCGCAATAGAAGAAGACTGAAGTTTCCGAGGAGTAATTTCAATAAGTTCCTTAACATAAGTAAAATTTCGTGTTGCTATGGTATTTGCATCAAAACATTTCAATTTACCTAGGTAGCACACCAACCAATTTAAACCTAAAAGAGATTGCAACACTGAGGGAACATGAGAGAATTGAGCCCAAATAAGGATAAAAAAGATCAACACATGAGTTGAATCTACACATAGACATCATAACATGATTAAGAAAGGGACGCTGACTAGAATAGAAGGTTTGGCTTCTAGAACTCATCCTCTTTCCTTTGAATTAGAGAACTTAAGATATAACATGTCGTCAACAAAGCTTACTTGCAACCCACCTCCAATTTTCCAAAATCGACAAACATGCTCATAGAAATCAGTTTCCAAAAGGGTAGGAATCAAGAAAAAACTCACTAAATAATCCAATCAGAAGTCAAAACCAGCCTGCACTACATCATCTAGAAGCTCCATGGGGTTTCTGTAACACCCCGCAATTTAAGACAATTAAATATTTAATAGTGCATATGTGTGTATATATGCATAGACATAAATATAAAAGAAGGAAAAAAATTAAGAGTAATATATGACTACATGTAATAAATAAATGCATTGGAAAAAAAGAAAAGAACAATGACCACCATTGTTCTAAGCCTTGTTAACAAAAGCCTAAGTAGTGCAGTTGGTTAGAGCATGTAGCTTTCATGAGAGTGGCACAAGCTCGATCCTCGTAGGCGCCATATTTTTATTTTAAAGGAACGACTAAAATAACACATGCTCTAAAGAGAAAATATGTATAAATGCATATATAAGAAAATTATACATATAATGAAGTAAAAAAAAATATGTATACATGTATATGAAAATATATGCGAATATATGTGTGAATATATATATATATATACACACACACAAAGGAGAAATTCAAAATAAGGCTGCATTCAAAGAAATATGGTAAAAAAATAAATAACGGCATAGCATCGTTTGAATTTAGAAAATGGAATAAAATTTGTGCGCGTGTATGCGTGTATATATATATATGTGTGTGTATGTGTGTGTGTGTAAAATGGGCATTTGAAGTTTTGCATACATATAAGAAGATTATATGTAAATATAATATTTAAATAAATCAAACAAAGTATAATGGGACATTAATCAAACGTTTAAAATTAAAAATGTTAAAATGATAAACATCTGCCCAAAATTGCTCGCGGGACCCAGGGTTCGACCCTGAGGTCGATACACCCATAAGGGGGTCGATCCTAGGGTCAACACAACTATAGTGGGGTAGATCCCGGGTTCGAGCCATCCTAGATCTGGGCAGATTCATTGATGAATCTGGACTGTTTTCTTAACCATGTACATTGCTGACTCAGCGTTGTGTGCACGATAAGATCCTGAACACCTATAAATAGGCTAGTAGAGCCTACCCTAAATCTCACATTTTCTGAGAGACTTCCTAAGCTCTGCCATTCTTCTTCCTCCTCAAATATCTTCAGAAAAATAGAATAATTAGTTTAGAAAAATTCTAATTCAACATCTAGAGGAAAAGAATGTATATTCTAAAGAAGGTGTTCAGAGTTATATTCGACGTAAGGTAAATTTGTGGATTTAGTTAATTTAAATTTCTCCTCTTTTTTCCCTTTTTCTTTTAGCTGATATTTGTGGATCCATAGATATTTATGTTCTAAATTTAGTTAGGAGAACCATGGAATGCTAGATCTGGGCCATATTCATTAATTGGAAAGCATTTAGGTGAGTGAAGTTAAGTTATACCTTTTTGATAATGATATATTTATCGTTTGACATTCCCCATTAATATGCAATGTAAATTTGCTAGAATGTTGAAATGTTAATAGATTGAAATGACTATATGTTGAAATATAAACCTGTTAAAACATGTGGAAACGATTAATATTTTATACGTTCATGTTCTAATTACATGTTAATTTGTGGAATATTATGTACTTAAACGCTTAATTGTAAAAAATGGGATAATTACATGTTAATTTGTTAGAATGGAATAATTACATGATTCGATGATTACATGTCATTTTAAAATGAAGTTAATTACATGTTTGGAAGAACATGAGACATGGTAATTTGATAATGGATTTAATACGATATCAAGTATGACATGAAAAAATAGATTATAGTAAATTTGGAAAGAATGAATATGCCTAAATTTACAGTAAACAGAAAACTGTTAACCGTACTTAGACATGAGGTTGAATCCAACTTATGGTAGAAGTCTTCCCGGAACCACCCGGCAAATCCAACGTCCACAAGTTGTTGGCTAAATGTGAGAGGTCTAATGCATAAACATATACATAAATATATGTATACAAAATGATAGAAATAAATGGCACTAATTATGATTGATGATAATGTTATATAATAGGTAGTCTTGTCCTTGGGAGAAGTGGAAATTATAACATAAGTTATAATAAATGGAAAGGAAACTTATTAGCAAACCTTAGTTAAGAGAATTAAGTTAATAAGTAAGCAACGACGAGTTGTAGGGACAGTGTAAGATGGAATTATGATTAAATAAGAAAAATCGAGGTTAATATATGAGACGAAATAAGTTATATTTCATCATAAATAATAAGTGACATGTTAAGCAGAAAACATGTGAATTGAGATGAAGTATATTTAATTACATATTAAGTAGAACATGTTGTTGTAACAATGGAATCAGACAATGAATAATATAAAGAGATTGTAGATTACATATCTTGGATTAAAACCTAAAGAATAACATGTTATGGGCTTATTAATAAACTTAAATGGATTAAGTTATAACTGAAATTAATAAGCAAGAGGAACTTGGTAACTTGAATAAGAAGTTAATGTGAATGGGAATAACCAGGTTAACTAGAAATATGACGAGGTAGACCAAGCACGTAATTAATTTTTTAGACATAGGGTCTAATGCAACATCAACCTGAAGCGCTTGGGCCAGTTTGTACGTCTGAAGGCGAATAACCCAACGGGGTAGATCATCACGGTGTCATGGGACACGAGGGGAGCGCACGTCCATCTGACTATTATGCATGTTATACTTGTTGTTCTACGGATATTTTGTTCGCTTCGAAGGACTAGAAAAGGAAGCACGTGGCTTCCTGGGACATGGAGGGTATTCTTGGTAGTTCTTTGTGCTATGACAATATTCGACTGTGCTCTCAGAGGTTAGGTCTGTGCGTCTCTATGGTGAGTATACCTTGACCGCTGCGATGGTTTGGCGAAAACAAGTTTTAGAGAAGAAAAAAAAGTTTTAACACTTTTAATTTTTGAAAGAAAAATGTAATGAAAAGAAAGGAGGCCAAACCATGTTTTAAAAAGAATGGAGTAGGTAAGGACTAGTGCCTAGAAAAGGACGAGAGAAAGTTAAAGCTATGAATTAAACAATTGGAACCAACTAGAGATTGGTTGAGTTGAGTGATTCTCTGGGTGTCAATCTGATGTTGATTTCGGTCTTCGGGGTTGATATTTAGGGAGTTACTCTCTTGCCAATTTACGGTCAGGGATTAGCTAATAATAAACTAATGGAAAATTCCCGTAGAATGCTTAAGCATTGAGAAACCTAGGTTTGTTGCTTAAGAAAGAGAGAAAAAGTATAGGTTAGTAATGCATAGCAAGTACTAATAGTGACTACTAAGTAGTAAAGGGCAAGTAAGTGGGTAGATCCTGCTATGTGGACTCGCAATCTGAGATGACAAAGTCCTAAGATTCTTGGCCCATAGTAGTAACTGTGTTGGATGCTGTTTGAGTTGAAAACAGAAAAAATCTTATTTGAAATAATAAACTTAAGTAACTGGATTAAGTCAAATAAGCTACGAAAGAGAAAAGCCTAAGCTAACAAGAGACAATAAATTCAGTAAGGCAACAAATGTGACGGGAAAATAAAATGGAAATTTTAAGAAAAAGATGAATAAATATGAAATTATTCCCAAATAAGATGAAAGAGAAAGGAAAGTTTTCTTATGTGGTTGTGCTTGGATAGGAAAGTAGGAAGTTTTTATAGAATAGTTATATAAAAATCCGAGTGCAATTGTAAAAGGTACAGCGAAAAATGTAAATTCTTCCGTTTTATATCTTTTGTAACATAAGAAATTGAATTTAGAAACTTAGATTTTTCTAAATTTCGAATTTAATGATGGTTGGTAGGGTTTTGTATGCGACAACTGGGTGAACCATGCTCTTATTCTATAAGAGTATGGGAAAACTTGGATGAAAAATATTTTGATTTTTCAAGAATATTGCATTCATATAGAACTACAAATATATTTAGGATGTGAGCATCATGTTTTGAAAGGGTTTTTAAATTTTGCATACGTATAAGTGGATCCAAATTAGGCATACATACTTTACTATGATGTATCTCACTTTGCTCATGTGCACAATGTTTGCAACAATAGGATGCACACTGGATGAATGGATATTGCGAGGGATTATCTATTTTACTCTTATCGAATTTCGGGGACGAAATTATTTAAGGGTGGGAGAATGTAACACCCGACATTTTTAATATAATTAAAAATGTACAAATATGAACATATGCATAGATAGGTAAATAATGGTGATATATAATGAAAAATTAATTCATACATTGAAGAGTAAGGAAATTAATGCGATAACAATGTGTGTAATCGAAGAGATGAGAAAATAAAAATACTTAATTTAAATATCAGGAATAAGTAAACGGACATCACCATTGCGTCCATCTCGGAATTCTGGTCAGGATAGACACCTGGTTTGCGTAAAACGGACATCACATGAAGAAGTTATTAAGCCTAGAAGTTTGTATACGCATATGAGAAATATATATATGTATATATATATATACAAAAAAATTAAAATATAAAATAAAGAATAAAATAAGGATTGCATGTAATAAACAAATGCACTGAAAAAAACATATAATGCATTAACATTAAAAGAAAAAGATTCATGCAATGGTTTAATTTAATTATTGTAACTAACATGAAAAAGAGAAGTAAGGAGAGAACAATAATTATCATTGCTATAAGACTTATCAACAAAAGACTTCATAGCTCAGTTGGTTAAGATATTGGATTTGTAATATGGAGGTCGGGGGTTCGAACCCCAGCGGCAGCATAATTATTATCTTTGTTTTAGAGAGGGCCAACTGAACATGCAAATATATGTACGTATACAAATTCAAAATTTGAAAGGATAAGAACGTACATATAAGGAAATAAAGAAAACATATGTATATATATGAGAATATATATATATATACATGCATAAATATAGGTATACAAAAGATAAAATTCAAGATAAGGCTACAGTCAATGAAATATGGCAAGAATCAAATAATGGTGCATCATCATTTGAATTTTGAAAATAAAACGAAAATTGTGCGTATATATATATACTCGTAAAATGGTCGGTAAAGTAATTGTGTACATATAAGAATATTTCATGTGAATAAAACAGTTAAATAAATTCCAGAAATTCGAAAGTTCAAAAATCAAATTTCTACGCCAAAACAATTAAAACATTCGAAATTCGAATTTCTGCGCCAAAACAGCTTGCGGGACCCAATGCTGAGTCAGCGCTGCGTGTACGATAAGATTTGGCTAGATTCATCTGCGAACCTGGACTATTTTCTTAACTGGGTTCAATGCTGACTCAGCGCTGCGTGTACGATAAGGTCTTGAGCACCTATATAAACACCCCTAAGGCAACAGTTTTCTCTACACATCTTCATTTTGCTTATACTCTTCCCTAATTCATATCAAAATAAATCAAAGACGGGGTTATGCTGCTCAAGTTCTTCGTTAGAATTCAAGTAGAAAATCAAAGGCTAGTTCAACGACTTCAACAACTATTTTCTAAGAATCAAATCTAAATTAGAGGATCGATAATCTACGTCAAGGGACAACTTTTCATTTTCAGAAATCAGATCCCAAAATTCAAGATCCGTTCTCAAATCAGTGAGTGGGATTACAATACACTTCATGCATAATAGTATTATTATCGTTCATCATTCCTCAGTTAAAATCCATATTGCAATTTAAAATAATATTTGTATGCTTAATCTTTTCCTTTTCCCTATTCTTCCTTTTTATTTTTGGAACTTGGCTACCTTCGAGCCAAGGCCAACAGCGCGTAAAATATAGTTATTTGGGAAGAGCTTGAGATTTAACCGATGAATTAGGCAATTTGGGTAAAAAGATTATTACACGAATGGCTGTGTAAGCAAAGTAGAAATGGGTTAAGTAGCGCTTGACATACGAATAAGCTTAACCAACATATGAGGAATGATAGCAACTTGTTAGGAACACATGTATAGGAAACTGGAATAATAGGTATAGCCTATTAACGGGATTATAAGCATGAACATAAATTGGGGTTTTTGGGTAAAGCTTGAATTTGAGACTTGAAAATTGGATATGTCGTTAAGATCCTAGAAACATAATTAAAAATGGAATATGTTGGACAAACCATGTTTTTATGTAATTGTGGAACTCGACACATAACATGAAATTGACAATAGTGGCATAACTTGAACATGAACATGCTTTTGAATTGGTAATTGACATTTGATATCTAGAATGAACATGAACATGTTTGTAAATTTATAATTGGCCTATGACACCTAGAATAGACATGAATTGTTAATTGGCTAAACATGAAACATGGTTAAATCGAGGTTAGGATGAGTTTGCGGTGTAATCCGGCCCGGAACTGCCAGGCACATCCAGTGACTGCAAACAATAGGTTCTGATGTGAGAAGTTAGTCATAACGTGCTTGAAACCCGAGGTTAGATTGAGTTATGGTGTAATCCTGCCCGGAACCAACCGGAACATCCAGCGACCGCAACAATAGGTCTAATGTGAGAGGTTGGGCATTAATAATTAATTAATGCTAATGACACATGCTAGTATGGTAAGGTTAAGTCAACATGAAACACTAGACAACACTTAACCAATTTGGCATGATATATGGGTGGGTCAAGTCAACGTGAACCGCTAGATAACACTTAACCAATTTGACATGATATATGGGCGGGTTAAGTCAACATGAACTGATAGAGAACACTTAACCAATTTAGCATGGTACGTGGGTTGAATTAAATATGTGATTGGGGGTTAAGTCAACTTGGACACATGGGCATACTTAACCAATATAACAGTATCAAAGCAAGGAAAAGTGGGGAATGATAAGATTAAATAATAGATAAACTTATCCTAGGGATAAGAAATGAATATGACTTAAGATGTAATACAAGACTCGAAGGGTGGGACGACTTATACCATGAAATAAGTTAATCTAAGCCGAAAATGTGGGAAAACACCCATACGCTATCATTTGATATAGAGAACTTAAGTCGTTCTTTAATTCATTGGTAAACCTTAGTTAAAAGGAACTAAGTAACAAACCTTAGTTAAAGAGAACTAAGTAACAGAAACTAAGTATCAAACCTTGGTTAAGAGAACCAAGTAATAAACCTTAGTTAAGAGGACTAAGTTGTAAACCTTAGTTAAGAAAACGAACGATTAAGAGAACTAAGTAGTAAACCTTAGTTAAGAGGACTAAGTAGTAAACCTTAGTTAAGAAAGCTAACGATTCATGAAACTAAGTAGTGAACCTTAGTTAGGAAAGCTAACAATTCAGGAAACTAAGTAATAAACCTTAGTTAAGAGAACAAAGTAGTAAACCATAGTCAAGAAAGCCAAGTAGAACACAAGGAGGAGCGAACGTCCATCTGATCATGAAGAATGCTCCAACGAACTGGGTTACGAAGAACGCGACTTCGAGGGGACATGAGGGTACTCTTGTTATCCCTCTATGAGGTTGCAGATGATCCTCCTGGGCTCACAGAGGTTAAGGTCTGCATTAGAAGAGCCAAGGGTATGCCTTGGTTGCAATATAAGCAACCTAAAGACTAGGATGGGTCAGCATGAGGCGGCGATATCTTGTTTAGCCCTGTGATAGCATATCGTCGTCTACCTACCATCTTGAGTCAATCGTGATACGCAAGTGGAAAGGCGGAGAACTCCAAAAGACCATATATTTTGCTATCTAGTTATGGCTGAGGGTGGCCAACAGGTTTGTAAGGGCATAGAGGGCCTGCGTACAGTTCTCATTCTTGATTTTCTTGGGTGCCTTTCATTAGTTGAGGGAGGGGTCAAGTGGGACCATAGCCACATACAGATAAAACAGACCTTAGCATTTGTATCGGCAGATAACTTAAAGCTCCGGACCGAGTTCCGTGTTTCTTGATTAGCCCTGCCACGGCGCTCGGGCCGCACATATAGAGGACATGTGCAACTAGATATCTAGCACGTTTAACGACACGATTGGGACGTAAAGTCTAGGAATATATATCGCTCTGGGTAGTGTGTCCTAGACCAGAGGGCATTGTTCGATAGGTAGCATAAACCCTAGTCGCCTTAGGTAGCATAAACCCTGGTCGGATCTAGAAAGAGTTCAATAGGTAGCATAAACTCCAGTGGCCCTGGGTAGCGTAAAACCTAGTTGAATCTAGGAAGCGCTGGATAGAAAACCCTAGATTAGATCTAGGTAATAAACAGAATCTAGCACGATCAAGAGTGGTAGTCCAAATGATTTCGAGAATGGTGGCACTACACTAAAGAAGTATAGATTTACATGATGAAGCACGTACGACATACGAAAAGGGACTGTATATATACACGGAAAGGATTATACGAGTTGGGGGTATCTACATATACGTTGTATTAGGTTATTCTACTAGTGGGACATGAGTATAGCCTAGAGAGCTAATAACGCGAATAACCTAATAAGCAAGAAAATATAACTGAATGGTATATGTAGGATTATGCAGAATTTTATTCTAAGTCCATCACACAGAACTTATGTTCTGAACCCCTCCTCATTACATACTTTCAGGTTAGGTTCATGACAGAGATGGTATAAGCTTTGGATACTGGTTAGGTAGTATGTTTTATAAGGTAAAGCTATATTTAAAGTATATTATACTTTGAATTCCTTCCGCTGTAAGATTCTTATGAATTATGACATGTTTTCTTTATCTCTGTCTTTTTCTACAAGATACCAGAGTGCCCATGTCTGGTTTCGATAGATTGGGTTTTTAAAAAAAAATCGGTCTGTCGAAATCTGGGTTGTTACAAGACACATGCATGTCCGCTATGGGTGGTATATCATAGAATCTAAGACCCTACTCTATGATGGAATCTGATTTGATCAAAGGTGGCAGTCCGTATGCTTACGTAGCATGGCAATGGAAAATTCTATGCGGAACGCAGCATTGTTATATAGAAATCCGTACGTTATTCCGGCGTAGGATGAGTGACTACGTATATTTTTGTGGCGTTACGGTGGAGAACTTGCAAGTGGGGTACCATGGGGTGTACCATAATATTGGGGGTAGCTACATATATACCGTACTAGGTTAACTCGCTAGGAAGTAGATGGATACGATGTGTGTGTAAGCCTTGAGTGTTGTTAACCTTAGTAACCGAATAAGCAAGAAAATGTCACTAAACGATATATGTAGAGTTATCTAAAACATGTAGTTTAAATCTAGTAACTAGAACTTGTGTTCTGACCCATTCCTCGTAACAAACTCCCAGGTTAGATTTGTTGCAAGGATATGATAGCTTGGGATACTGGTTAGGCAGTATTATTATCTGGTTAAGGATATATTTTGATTATATTATATTTTATTCATTTCCCTGTGAGATGTTTTCTGAACTCTGATATATTTTATATCTCTGTCTTTTCTGCAGTATACTAGACCAACAAACACGCATTTTGATAGATTAGATTTTTGAGGAAAAAAAACGGTCTATCGGAATTCGGGTTGTTACAGTTTCAGCTATTTCAAATTGTATTGGGGTGAACACTCCTACATTACGTGGTAGCATATCAAGCGATGATAACCACTCAGGGGGTTGGTTATGTGACACCCCACGTCCGTTAATTTCACTCTTTATCAGAATGCATTAAGTTCCGTGAAGCATTATAGGTAAACAAAAATAGAATCTCACAAGACAGATCCATAAAATAGCAGCGGAAATTTAAAAATTTATTTTCCAACTGAAAACATCATGGTCTCAAATTCCAGTTACAACCTTAGACTAACATACTGGAACAAAACACATCAAATAAAAACATTTATCTAGCGCTAAAAACCATCAGAATACAGAAATGAAAAATCAAAATCCCCATAAGTAGCCATAAACAACTAGAAAAGCAGTGTGGTACATCAAAGCAGATCCAAATCCAAACAAAAACAGAAGAGAGAATCCTAATCAAGCTTGAGCGTTCCCACCCTGATAACCTAGGAGGGGAGGAAGAGAGAGAAGGAAACAAAATGGGTCGGATATAAAGTCTGGCAAGTCCAGATACTTTTAGCATATAAAGAAATAAAAGTATCAAGACAGTAAATAAACTGAATGAGAGATAACTGTAGTATATAACAAGTATAAACAGGATGAACATAATAAACAGGTTTAACTATGCTTCTCAACTGCTTTCTCTGCACCAATACTAGCATAAAAGATTAAGTGTTTTCCGATTACTTTACATAATTAGATTGACTCAAACAAAAAAAGATAGATTTAGGTATGCTTCTAGTAACGGGTTTTACCCCAAACAGAAGTAACAGGTACCCCCAACAGAAATAACAGGTGTTACCTCAAAATAGAAATAACAGGTACCTAAATAGGACTCGATGTACCCTAATTCCTACCCCATGCGATGGACTATCTAACACGTAAATACCTTGTGTCGGCCGCACAGTAGGGTGTATTACTTCCTAAAGAGGCAACCTACAGAAGAACACAGACCTATTTACAAATGTTATGGCATCTTACTTTTCCAAGCAGGTCGGACCCATGCGCGCACATGACCCCATTGGAACGCGCCATTAGAACGCCCCATCCTAGATGAACCTCTTACAATTAGCTAAGTAAGCACGCCCTGACCCCTACCTAGTGTGGGTTCCCCGATTAATTCAAGAATGGGTTATTGACTAATATGAGTTCCACACCACAGATGACACAAATCAAACCCAAAAACCTGTGTCCCCAATCAACTGGGTCTTCCACAAGTTAAGTCTGGCAGCCTAGCCTTCCCACAAATTCAACAGGTTAAGTTTTTACGGGTTAACAATGTCCATACAACCCCAATAGATTAAACAGGTTTACTTAACCCCATAGTTTAAACAGGTTACACAGATGACATACAGTTTCATTAACATGTTCCATTTAATCTTTGAATTAAGCCTACAAATTTACATGCTCATACACCCTAAATTACAGTCGCATTTCATAGTATAAGGTATGCCCTAAGTTTCCCTCTTTTATTTTAATTCCAAATATTCCCCAATTTTTCCCAATTTCGTTCATACGTACGTCTCTTATGATATTGGCCTAGTCACGAAGGTAATCTAGGCTTATAAAGTAAAAAGGGAATAAGAGAAGGAGAAGAACAAAATTAGGCATATAATATCATGAATAGGCATAAATTAACAATTGAATATTAGAATAGGTGTATGGAAAATTACATGTAATTATAGCATATCTATTTAGATATAAATCAATTTCTTAATAAGCATAGGCTCAGATCTGGTTTCTTAACATGTCAAGGTTACTGTTAAATTTTGATATCTAAAATTAACATGAACTCACAGAGAATGGATTCGGAGTAAAAGAAATATCTCTGATGTATGTATAGGTTGTTTTTGTAGCAGATAGTCCAATTCAATCCAAGCTGACAGAGCACCCCTTGCCTCCATTGTTTTTGGTGTAGAAAACAATAGAAATGTTGGCCTTTATATAGACTTTTTACCAACTAATCTCACAAACAAACAATTCCAGATTTAGGGAATGAACCTAGCTAGATCTGAGGTGGGTCGACCCTAGGGTCGGCATACCCTTGTATGGGTCGACCCATAGGTCAACCCCCTTAGGGTGTGGGCTGAGCACCAGTTGGTCTTAACCCCGTGTGGTCTTCCTGCTTCTCTAATTTGAATTATTTTGAAATTCTGCTTTTATTTGTGTTTATATATATATATATATTCTTATATGTATACAGACTTCTAACCTTAGTATCTTCTTCATATACGATGTCTGTTTTACGCAAACGCAGAGTCTATATGAACCATAATTCCGAGACGAACACAAAGGTATTGTCCGTTTTACTAAACTCCAAACATTAAATTAGTTATTCTTTAGTTTATTAATGTTCTTTAAAATTACGGGGTGTTACATTCTCCTATACTTAAATGATTTCATCCTCGAAATCTCCAAGTTAAGAAGAATGTTACTATCATAACAACCACAACCATCAACTCATCCATCATCCACAAGCATCCAATGTCCTCAAGATTTTTCTAATGCTTACATGAACATATGAAATGGTGTGTGTATATGTCCTTATACTAATGCAAAAATTCAGGTGATCGACTGATTCAGTTGACCTCCTTAGTGCAATTTATGTTCGTTCCATGTAACAAAAATGTATGCAAATAATCCTGGTATAACATGTAAGTTCTATATGTGTGCACATCCATTCATCCAAATTCAACATCCATATGAAGATACATCTGATTTCATCCGTAATAAAGTTTAAATGCACATGCAGATGCAATATGTAAGTGATTGAGCTGATCTAGTGCCTAGTGTGTGTAATTAGGCATCCACAAGCAACAACGAGCAAACATTTGCATCCACTTGCATCCATCAAATATAACATGTTTCAAACACATGTTTACACTCATTGGTTTTCTACCAAAAGGTCGAAGATACGATCGGTAGGATACGAAGGAATGATAGAAGCAAGTACAATTAAAAGCTTGGAAAAAGAAGTTAAGAACATACCTTGAAAAGAAAAGGTTACGAAGCTCGAATCTTGTCCTCAATCTCATAAGTTGTATCTTCACTATCTTCCCCACATTGTACTTTCAACAACTTGACCTCTCTATTATGTAACTTCTTAACATCTGATTCAAGTATACAGGTAGGAACTCATCTAACTATCGCCTCCCTTTCTACCTCTACTTTCTCAAGCGTACTTGCCTCAACTACCTCTGTTGTATCATGCAGACATTTTTACAAATGGGAAACATGGAAAACATCATGAGCACCTGCCAACCTCTCTGGTAATCTCACCCTATAGGCCATTTGACTTATCCTTTCCACTATGGGAAATGGCTTTACAAACCTTGGCGCCAATTTCCCTACAGATCCAAAGCGAATCACACTGCTCATTGGTGATACCTTGATGAGAACCATTTCTCCTACCTCAAACTCAATGTTAGTCCTTCTCTTATCAGCGTAGGACTTATGTCTGTCCTGAGCTGACTTTACATGTCTACGAATAAGATCAATCTTCTCTGAAGTCTCTCCAGTCATCTCCGGTCCAAGTAGAAGCCTATCCGTAAACTCCCACCAAAAAGTCGGTGAACTACAAGCTCGTCCATATAGTCCCTCAAAGGGTGCCATGCCAATACTAGTCTGATAGATGTTTTCATAGGCGAACTCCACCAGGGGAAGGAGCTCCTTCCAAGTCCCTCCGTAGTCTAGGATACACAGCCTTAAAAGAACCTCAAGAACTCAATTCACCCTTTGAGTTTCTCCATCGGTCTGAGCGTGATACTCGGTGCTCAAACATAACTGCGTAGCTAATGCCTCTTCCAAGCTCTTCTAGAACTCACTAGTGAAGATGGGATCACAATCACTCACTATGCTAGAAGGTACTCCATGTAGATGGACTATCTCACGAAGATAAACTGATGCCAACCATGATGTTGTTCTCTTGCTCTTATCAGGAATAAAATGAGCGCTCTTAGTAAGCCTATCTACTATAACCCAAATACTAGTATTTCCCTTCTTTAATCTAGGAAAACCATCGATGAAATCCATAGAGATGCTCTCTCACTTCCACTGTGGGACCTCCTAAGGATGAAGCAAACTGCCAGTCTTTTGCTATTATGCTTTAACTTGCTGGCATATTAAGCATTGATCTACGATTTCCGCTAGATCTTTTTCATCCCATCCCACAAGAAAACCCTCCGCATGTCCCAAATCATCTTATCGTCGCCCGGATGGATAATTATCCTAGAATGATGGGCTTCCTCAAGGACTGCCTTCAACAGACTTCAAATTTGAGAACACAAAGCCTACCATCTAGTCATAGCCACCCTTGATCATCCATGGAATATCTACTAAGGTTACTAGAAGTCTCCCCTCTACTGACCCTATACAAGATGTCTGCTATCTATGTGTCCTCTCGTTGCGAAGATCCTATGTGATCCATATGAGTAGGTCGCACCTCTAGAGATGCTAACAAACTAGGTGTAAGATCCGTAGATGGACTAAAATCGAAGGTCGATATGTACTCCAAACTCCGCCTCTCTACAAATAGAGGACTCAATGTCATCATCTTCCTACTCAGTGCGTCTGCCACTACATTACCCTTGCATGCGTATAAGCAATCTCAAAATCATATGACTCTAGGATCTCCATCCATATCTGTTGTCTCAAATTAAGATCCTTCGACAAGAACATATACAGGAGCGACTTATAGTCAGTATATAACTCAAACCTTTCTACCACGAGATAATGCCGCTAAGTATTAAGTGTGAATATTATTGCAGCCAACTCCAAATCATGGGTAGGGTACTTCTTCTCATGACCCTTCAGTTGTCTACTACCATAGCATACTACCCTCCCTTCCTGCATCAAAACAACACTGAGCCCTGTACCACAAGAATTAGTATACACTCTAAACACCTTGCTCCCATTAGCAATGTCAAAAATGGAGCTATTGTCAGAGCTCGCTTTAATCGTTGAAAAGCATCCTCACAATCAATATTCCAAGCAAATGCCAGATTCTTTTTGGTTAGTCTAGTGAATGGGGATGATATCCTTGCGAAGTCCTGAATAAACTTCCTATAGTAGCCCGCTAAACCAAGAAAATTTCTCACCTCTGTTGCATTCTTTGGAACTTTCTAACCCTAAATTGCAAATACATTGTAGGATCCGCCGCTATCTCATCCGTGGAGACCACATGCCCTAAAAATCTCACCTCCTTTCTCCAAAAGTGAAACTTGGAGCACTTCGCTTTAAGCTGGTGTGCTCTGAGAGTCCTCAAGATCTCTCCTAAATGTAGGGGTTACTCTTCCTCACGCTTTGAGAAAATTAGAATGTCATCTACAAACACCACCATAAACTTATTCAGAAACTCCCTAAACACTCTCTCATTAGATCCACAAAAAACGCGGGTTCATTCGTCAAACCAAATGGCATGACTAACCACTCACAGAAGCCTTGTAGAGTTTTGAAGGCAGTCTTGTCTATATTGTCCTCGACCATAATCACTTAATGAAATCCTGTGGCCAAGTCTAACTATGAGAAAACAGATGCTCCAACAACCTGGTCAAACAGATCGTCAATCATCGGAAGCAGGTTCCTATTTTTCTCAATGAACTCATTAAACTCCATGTAATCCACACATAGGCGAAGCGAGCCATCTTCCTTTGTTGCAAAGACGACTGGACCACCCCATTCTGATATACTTCTCCTAATAAACCCCTTCTCAAGTAGCTCCGCTACTTTCTTGCTATGTCCCCTCCTTTCCATAGGAGCCATGTGGCACACAGCCAATGCGACTGAATTTGCATTATCCACTAAGTGTATTCGGAAATCAATCTCATACCTTGGAGGTAAGCCCCTAACCTCATCAAAAACATCTGGATACTCATAGACTATAGGCACATATTGCAAATCATCGACCAAAGCATCAAGAGATTCTTTGAAAGTAAGCATGGCAGACCCCCTTGCGTGATAGGAAATCATGAGAGTCCTCCCATGGCAAGTCAAACGTCTAGCAACCCTCCTCTCATAGTCTAGGATGGCACAATACATAGCTAGTCAATCCATCCCAAGAGTCAAACCGTAGCCCATGAAACCAAACACATATGCATCACACTCAAACACGACACCCAACACAGTTATCCTCAAACCTCGACATATCATAGACAGAAGAGCCGTGCCCCAATGGGGTTTGAGACAATAACAGGATCAGAAACAATACTAGTACTAAGATGCAGAGACTTAACTACAGAATCAAATATAAAAGAATGAGAAGCGCCAAAATAAAAAAGAGTGTAACTAGATGATCGAAAAAGGGGAATCATACTTTCAAAAGAAACTTTTCGACTATTTCCTGGTCTACTAGCCTCAAGAGCATGCACCTGCCCTTCAGAAGGTCCTGTCCATTTCCCCATGTCCTTGCTTCCTCGGGCACTCCTTGCTGTAACGTCCAGTTTCACCACAGCTGTAACATGCATTCTTCTTTTTTCTGCAATCCTTGACCACATGACCTAAGCCCCCACAACCATGACATTTCTTCTTTTTCTGAGCTTTGTCATTCTTTCTACCTTTATTTTGTTGTTCTTTCTTGGGCTACAATTTCTTGTTTTACATCTCATTAGTCTTAGCCTCCTTTGTCTCATTGTTACTGTCTATGTGCATCAGTGCCATATCAACCAGTCTAACAAAATTTGCTTCCATAGATATCTGAGATAATTCCAATGTTGGAAGAGGTAGATTCAATCCTCTTGCAAACCCTAAAGAATTCTTATGCGGGGTATTCACCAACTCCAAACCAAACCTTGCCAACCGATTGAACTTATTGGCATACTCTTTAATAGACATGCTTCCTCGCGTAAGTGCAAAGAAATTCACTATCTGCATACTCTCTTCTGCGTGAGAAAGAAACTTCATATCGATTCTCTATCAGAAATCATACCAAGTATCAACTGGACACCCTGCTTGCGTCACTTCCCACCAGAACAAAGCCTCATCCTTAAGCTACCATGCAGCCAAACGTATCTTCCTTCGGTCATCAAGCTCAAAAACCCCAAACAAATTCTCTGTCTCTTTTAGCCAATTTCATGCTTCCACAAAGCTTTCAGTTCCATGGAACGGTTTTCCTCCCCTAGCAAAGAAGTCCTTGCATATCTTAGAGAAATTTTCCGCTTGCGGAGGAGGAGGAACAACGGCTGCAACTGGGGGATGGGCATTTGTTTGGCCTCCGGCACGCGCCGTAGCCTCAAGATATGTACAGAACCAAGCTGGTATCTGAACAACCTTAGGAAGATTCGATTCCCCATACATGCTGGAAAGAAAAGGAAAAGGGGTTCAAACAGAAAATCGAAAGATATTTTATATGGCCTTAGGGAATATGTTTTTCAAAAATAGTATTTTCTTTGAAAATACTTTGCCTTTGAAAACAATTTTCAAAACTTTTATATGATCTTGTAATCTTCAGCTCTTATACCAAATGTGACACCCCACGTCCATTAATGTCACTTTTTATCAGAATGCATTAAGTTCCATAAAGCGTTATAGGTAAATAGAAACAGAATCTCACAAGATGGATATAGAAATTTAAAACTTTATTTTGCAACAGAAAAACAACATGGTCTCAAAAATCCAGTTACAACCTCAGACTAAAATACTTGAACAAAATGCATTAAATAAAAACATATGTCTTATGCTAAAAATTATCAGAATACAGAAATGAAAAATCACAATCCCTATAAGTATCCATAAGCAAGTAGACAAGTAGTCAAAGCGATACATCAAAGCAGATACAAATCCAAGCAGAAACATAAAAGAGAATCATAATCAAGCCCGAGCGTTCCGACCCTGAGAACCTAGGGGAGGGGAAGAGAGAGAAAAGGAAATAAACGGGTCAGATATAACGTTTGGTTAGTCCAGTCACTTTTAGCATACAAAGAAGTAAAAGTATCAAGACATTAAATAAATTGGATAAGAGATAATTGTAGTATATAATAGGTATTAACATAATGAACAGAATGAACAGGATTAACTATGCTTCTCAACTACTTTCTTTGCACCAATACTAGTATACCGAATTAAGTGCTTTCCAATTACTTAACAGAAACAAAATGATCCCAACAGAAACATAACGGTAGATTTAGGTGTAATTCTAGCAGAAACCCCAAACAAAAATAATAGGTACCCTAACAGAAATAACGGCCGTTACCCCAAATAGAAATAACAGGTACCTAAACAGGACAAGATGTACCCTAATTACTACCCCCAAGTGATCAACTCCCTAACACGTAAATACCCTGTGTTGACCCCTGCAGTAGGATGTATTACTTCCTAAAGTGGCAATCTACAGAAGAACACAGACCTATTTGTAGGTCTTATGGTGGCTTATTTTCCCAGCAGGCCTGACAAATGCATGCATATGACCCCGTTGGAACGCGCCATTAGAACACCTCTTCCCAGATGAGCCTCTTACAATTATCTCAGTAAGCGTGCCCTGAACCCTACCTACTGCACAATCCCCGTTCAATTGCAGAATGGGTTACTGACTAATATGGGTGCCACACCATATATGACATTAGTCAAACTCCTAAACTTGTGTCCTAGATCAACTAGAATTTCCATAAGTTAAGTATTACAGCCTAACCCTTCCAAAAATTCAATAGCTTAAGTTTTCCCAGGTTAACAATATCTATAAAACCCTAGCAGATTAAAAAAGTTTACTTAACGCTATAGTTTGAACAGATTACACAGATGACATACAGCTTCATTAACATGTTCTACTTAATCTTTGAATTAAGCCTACAGGTTTACATGTTCATACACCCCAAATTACAATCATATTTCATAGTATAAGGTATGCCCTAAGTTTCCCTCTTTTATTTTCATTCTAAATATTCCCCAATTTTTTCCTATTTCATTCACACGTATGTCTCTTACGAGATTGGCCTAGGCTCGAATGTATCCTAAGCTTATAAAATAAAAAAGGAATAATATATGTAGAAGAACATAATTAGGCATATAATAACAGAAATAGGCATAAATCAACAATTGAACAACAGAATAGTTTGTATGGAAAATTACATGTAATTATAGCAGATCTATTTAGATATAAATTGGTTTCTTAACAAGCATAAACTCGAATCCAGTTTATTAAAATGTCAAAGTTGCTGTTAAATTTTTATATCTAAAAGTAACATGAACTCACAGAGATTAGATCGGAGAAAAGAATTATCTCTGATGTATGTATAGGATGTTGTTGTAGAAGATAGTCTAATTCAATCCAAGCTAAGACAACATATCCTTGTCTCCATTGTTTTAGGTGTAGAAAACAATAGAAATGTTGGCCTTTATATAGACTTTTTTCCAATGAATCTCGTAAACAAACAAGTCTAGGTTCGGAAAAAGAACCCGTTCAGATCAGGGGTGGGTCGACCCCGGGGTCAACCTTAGTGTCGACACACCCTTGTAGGTCGACCGATAGGTCGACCCCCCAAGGGTTTGGATCGACCCCCATCGAGTTTTAATCCCGCGTGGTCTTCCTGCTTCTCCAATTCGAATTGATTTGAAATTCTAGTTTTATTTGTGTATATGTATGTATATATATATCTTATGTGTATACAAAATTCTGACCTAAATACCTTCTTCATATGATGTCTGTTTTACGCAAACTCGGAGTATATCTAAACTAAAATTCCGGGACAAGCGGCAATGGTATTGTCCGTTTTACTTAATTCCCAACATTAAATTTTGTATTCTTTGGTTTATTAATGATCTTTAAAATTACGGGATGTTATAGGTTACAACAGCCATAGGCAAGTGACCTACAGATCCATTTTTCCAACAATTCTACTTCAAACCCTGATCTAAAGCAACATCCACATTGAACTGAACTATGCTAGTATTATAAACCAAGTCACTTTCAACATTACTTAGATTTAATCTGTTAAGGAACATCATCTTTGGACTGAACTTTGCTAGCTTCACAAACTAGATCGCATTAATAGAAGTAACAATGCTAACGGAGCCAGCCAAAACAACATTACCTAAATTATCATTTAGAAGTTCCTAATATTGGGCAGTAAAGGCCGAAGCTAGCAAAGGTGGTATAGGTGCAATCGAAATCCCAGTAGCTAAGATACCTAAAATCGGAGCTTCAGCAGTTTCAATATCCAAGAGGGAACTGTAATGGTTTATGGGAGGTGTCGCTGCAGCTCCACGAAGAGGTGAAAAATCAGTGACATAGTCGACCAAGGTAGGAGCCGACAGCTTAGATCTAGAGTTGGAGTAAGCAGGTTCAGAACGGGTCGACGAGAACAATAGGTGGAGAGGAGTGGACGACATGTGCGAACAGGAGTGGAGTGAGGAGATGAAACATAGGATAATAAGGGGAAATGAGAGGAGGAGGTCTGCCAGAATGGGGATTATGGATTGCGAGTATTGCCTGTAGGGAACTCCATTAAAAAGTTTTTTCTAGAATAATTTTTGCTAGGTTTAAAGAGCATTTTTTAGTATTTATGCCAATATTGTGAATACTTTGTATTGTAAAAGCGAAAGTTTATATTTCCTCTATACTATAACTCTTTAAATTGAGAGAGATACCACCATGTCTTGTAATTTTCTTATAATTGATTTGGCTTGTAATCTCTTAGGGTGCATTCTTAAAGAACTGTAACGGGGTATTTGAGCGGGGAATTTGAACGTGTTACTATAGGGAATGGGGAATGTATTTTTCGCTGCGAACGGGGTATTGAAGCGTGGTATTTGAGCAAGGTATTTAATTGTTAAATTAATTGTTCTGGTTTAATTAAATACTAGTTTAACAAAATAAAATGACTACATTTCATTACACAAATGGAAATACAAACATAAATACAACAACTGGACTGAAATTAAAACAAGTACATGAAAATGCAAAAAGTACAATGATGTGGTAATGTGCTCAACTCCACTAAAATAAACCCACATATACCACCATAGGTAAGATCCTGAATAATCTCCACATTTCTCAGATCATTGTGGAAAATCATCAGAATCTCCCAACGCTCGACATTTAACGCTCCTCGAACAATCTCGTAGCAACGGGCAGCAAGTTCCGATACGCAGTCTGTCACAAACGAGCGACTCGAGCTGCCACGCTCTACGTGTCTACACCTAGAGGGCTAACCAGAAGGGGGCTCACCGCTAGCCATCCAGTCAGAATAATAACCAGCGTCGGCAGTAGTGAAAGTTGCAGTCGGCTCAGGTGAGGTGAAGGTGCAGTAGGAGGTGCAATCATAGGAATCATATATACACAAGCAGTTGTACGCATACAACCGCTAAATAATGTGTCCTGCTCTCGGAACATCATCGGCGCGTTCCTCCTGAATCGCCTAAAAGGTCTGCTAGCGAGAGTAGCCCAAAAATCAATAGGACCGTCCAGAAAATCGAACTCTGGATCTCATTCCCCGCCATGTGTCTTGAGCAGTCTATCCCACTTGCGAAACATCTATTTCATAGTATCCCACTTATTTATGGTTTGGGTTTCAGTAAAACCCAGCTTATAATAGGCGTTCATCGCTACTGCAACTGATGAATAGAAGTTGCTATCGTCGGTCATGCACTCGTCCAGATACTCTATACAAATGTCTATAAAAGCAATCTCGTTCTTCTCTCCAGTTAGCAAATGGCTGCAAAGTAGCGGAGGTAGAACCGGTAGACATAATGGATAGTAAAAAAAATCTAGAAAAAATAAATGTTACAGAACATTGAAAAATAAACTAAATGGTTTAAAAAAGCCTTTTTTGAAGCTTGAATAGGCGCGAAAAAATTCGGAAATGTGGATGGGGAGGAGGATGTTTGTTTGGTGGGGGAGAAAATGACAGAGGTGAGGAATTTATAGCTGCGAATGGATACGTATTTCAGGATACTTTCCAAACGTCGGACACCAAAGGATACTTTCCCAACGTCTCCCAAAAGCTCCAGCTGAACGGTCAGAAGTTTTCTTGCATCCGATGCGTCGGATGCAAACGGTAACATTGGCTTGGCAACTTTTGACGGCAAACGGGGCCTTATAGTTGTTGATTGGGGCAAAAAGGTTTATTTGATCTCAGTGAAAGTCGGATACAAATCCAAACCACGTTCTCTTTTGTACATCTTTGCTTCTTTTTATTCTTTTTATTTGATATTGTGTGATTGCATATTTGATTTTGAACTGCACTAGTATTGAAACAGAACAAAAATTAATTTGGATTAAATCATTTTCACATATTGCTACCCTTTACACCATGGGGTCTATATTCTATGCAGTTAATATTAATAAAGATGAAAACCCATTTCAGGATGCATTCATGTTAAAATTTCAATGCAAAAATTACTAGCATGGTTCATTGTATCTTTTCCTTTGAAGCGGTCAGAGTGTAATGCATCTAGCAAAGAATCAAGCTTATATTTTTTTGATGAAACATGTTGATATCAAAGGCTTCTTTCTCATGATTAAGAATGAACAAAACAAAATAAGTTTTTTAAAGATAAGTACTATGGAAATCCTTTAGATATGATGACTATTAAAGGCAAAATACATCGTAAATGCCCAAGATTCTTAGTTACTTTAGAATTATAGTTTCACGTGGAAAAATAAGTACGGAAGCAGAAAATAACACAAGAGATTTATAGTGGTTCGGTCTCACTAGAGCCCTACATCCACTTTGGAAGGGTCATTGGAATATTTTTAATAACATAAAGTTACAAGGTTGAGACTATCTCATGACATCCTTTTACAGACATCTCTAATTTATATAAGGACATAATTGCCATATGCAAATATTAGGAAAAGAGACGTTTGCCCTTCTTCTTCCTCAAAGCATGGATGACATTAAAGAAGCTACTTGGAGCTCTCAAGAGATGTCAAATCACTAAATTCCAACCCTTTTGATGTGTGAGCTTGAGGGGTATCTATATTGGAATGGTTAGGTGGGAGTAGTTGGAGGAAATAGGAGTACAGGGACCACACCAGAAATCTTAGATCCCATAGTGCATACTACCTGAACCTTGGACCCCTAGATACAAGTATTGGAAACTCGTACCCCTCCATGGGGTATGAAATTCATAGACCATTGGGTATGAATTTCATACCCAAAGGGGTACATTATTCATAACCCGAGGGGTACGAAGGAGTCCGAACCGAATATGGGGGGTCGAGGCTAGTGATACACAATACTTTCTAGAACTCATGGTATTGTTTGGCGATAATTGGAGGAGTGGCGAGGTTCCTGTAGGCATGATCCCTTCTCGTCTCTTTTCCTTTACTCCATGGTGACACTCCAGGCTTTAACTTCACGAGATACGTTGATTCGAGCGTGTCTTGCGTACTTTTGGGAATAGGGCCAAAAGGTCAGTTAACGTTTGCTCCCCCTAAAGTACGTTTTGTCTTGACATGATGTGCTTTGCATTGATTGGATTAGTTGTTGAATAGTCGACTTTTTCTGAAAACTTACAAAAGTGATGCTGGTTGTTGAGCTCGTTTACTTCATTACCGTAAATGAGTCGTCGTGGACAGGACGTCATGTTTACGACATCATGTACATGCATTGTATTGAATTCATGCCTGTGTAATCATTCGTATACAAACACACTGGGTACATATGTATATTTTTTGTTTTGTTTTGTTTTTTTCGTACCTACGCTTAGGGTTACGAGAATTTCATACCCTAAACGGGGTATGAGAATTTGTGAATTGTTGGGGAACACGAAGAGTCGGCTTGGCCCCTTTTTCTATATAAATACGAGTCCCCCCCCCACCCTCACTCTCTCCCTTCTTCTTACTTTTTTCTCTGCTGCCATTAAACTCGAGAACCCGAACCCGATAATTTGAACACTTGACAATAGGTAGGATTCAAAATTCCTTGGAGGCGCGAGCCCTCCCATTTAAAGCTCGTCCATGGTTCCTGATGGAAACACCGAGGCTAATGTTGAGTTTCTCATAGGCACAGGTTTGGAGTTGGAGAGAGGAAGACATGCGAGAGTGAAAATAGAAGGGGTAAGAAGAAAAAGGGGGGATCGAGCGCTGCGATGGTGAAGGAGAAGAGGGAGTTTCCTGGGATGATGTGGGGAAGAGTTCATACCCCAATCGGGGTACGAGATTCGTATCTTATGGGATACGAGATTCGTACCCAGTGGGGTACGAGACTCCTACCCATTGGGGCCCGGGATACCGACCTCGTGGGGTACGAGACTCGTACCCAATAGGGTTTGAAATTTCATACCCCGTGAGATTTGAGCTTTCGTACTCTTATCAGGGAACGAAGTCTTCATGTTTTTCAGGGAGCTTCCAAATCTACCACCGTGTCGTGCATTTCTTTTGGAATTCTGATTTTTTGACTGCCCCCTTCTTGGTTCGTGCCATTTTTGTGTCATTTGCATGACCGAACCAATGCAAATGTTGATGGTCGTGCAATTGAGCTTAAGTTTACACATAATATTAGAACATATACTTTAACTATGACGGGACTATCAGATTATTGGACCTCTTTCCGTAGACTTTAATTGTGACGCAGATGTGGCTTGGCCCGAATCTAGTAACATTAGTCTATTGGGATGATGGAGACAGTCTCAGGGACTTGTCGTTGCGACCTATGTTCTTGACTAGTGAACTGTATTATCTTGGTATCGCATAACACTGCACGCACATGTTAGTTTGCACCAACACGAGGGGTACAGGTTATTCAACTGCGATGTCTAACGCAAGTGTGTTAAAGTATACCTAGCAATAAAGACAAGATCCATGACTGAATAGATTTCGAAAGCAGAAACTTCTTTGCCTTCTTCGCATAAATCTGACTCAACTAAAAATGCTAGCTCAACGGGTAGTGAGCTTGAGACTTCCGAGAAAACCACTCCTTCTCAGACAATAGATTTACCCGAGGCATCAGATTAAAGGAAACATCTAGAAAGACAACACTCCCCGGTTGTACACGAGGAGGCAGAGAATGTAGGTATTGTCGAGCGAGATGCATCGGTGGCGCCAAACACATTGCAGGACGCGGTTATACTATAAAATCCACCAGATTCGATGCCTTCGCAAATGGACGCAACGACATTAAGAAAATGGCGTTGCGGTTTCGCTTTCCCGACAGGGACGTTCGCACATCGGGAGAGGATGGTAAGGCTCATGCACCGCCAGAGGGATATACTGCCTAGAACATGCAGGTTTGTATTGCTAGGTGTGTGCCCCCAGCCAATAATTTTATTTGAGATAGATTGTATTATTTCCACCTTGTGCCATTGCAGCTGCATCCAAGTGCGTTTGCTACCCTATTAGGCACCTAAGTTCTCCATCAGGAGTATTTGCAGTCAGAACCCACCGCGGAAGAAATTAGGTACTTGTTTCAATTAAAGAGAAGAGGTAATATATCGTTGTCTCAACATTTTCTAAAAGCTTCGCCTGCCACTTAACTTTTTTCTCTGGACGTGGCCCAAACTGATCGTACACAGATATGAATTGTTCTTTGTGCGTTGTCCCCCTGGATTTACGAGGAGGTGACTGGAAGGTAGTAAGCATTCTTGATATTCGCGTTTTATTTTAAAGTTTGCAAATTCGATGTCTTATGTTTGACCTCGCTTTTTCATGGCAGGAAACCCTGAGGTGCCCAATGACATCGAGTACCAACAACGCCTCGAAGCTCTACGAGTGATACCGGCCAAGCCGCGTTCTATCGATAAAGTCATAAGTCAAAATTGCCTTCGTCATGCGGCCTGCTCCTTGACAATCGAGCTATAATTTGGTGCGCCGTTGTAGGCGGTAGACAAAAAGCGGGGGCGAGGAAATATAAAGGAGCTCCTAGTCGGAAGAAGATGCCACCTGCTGGACCTAACCGTGAAAAGCTGCTAAAAACCAAGGAGAATCTAGTAAGGATAAGGTTGTCGATGTAGAGGCAGTTATTAGGGGAGAGGACCCGTTGAGCGCTCCCGTTCCACTTATAACAGACGAGGCGGGGGTAGTAGTGTTGATAAGGCTACAGTCTTCGATGACTCCTTCAGAGGTCACCATCCCACTTGAGAAAGAGGGCTAGTTTGATGATCTCAATAAACTTCCTCTAGACTTGTCTCTTTGGCTTCGTACGACAAGTATGGAAGAGATAGATCTAGCAGCGGAGTGGTTCACTCCTTCGGGCGGACCATTATCTGGTCTGTTGAGACAGCACTTTGGACATAAACTCATAAACATTGCATAACATGGAGTTTTCTAGTATGGGTGAAGTATATGAATTTGAACTGTTTCTTTGGCAAGTTACATGGCAAGAGGACATGGAGGACGAGGCTATGGGCACGTAGTTTGCTGATTACCTAAGAATAATTTTCTTGATAACTCTAGGAGAGGGACTAGTCTGCTTGGTGACTCTCCGCCTCCTCCTGACCGTAGCAGTGAAAACCGTCATAGAGATCGATCTTGGCGATCGCCAGCTCCTCCTCATCCCCTCCGAACATTCGGGGTAGATTCTTGGTTTGATGTAGGAAGTTCAAGGCACTTGTCATCGATAGTCCCTTCTCACACAGAGCCTTTGGCTCCTAACCAAGTTACTAAGGGGAATGAATTGTCGATTAGCCATTCGTGGCCGAAGGGAATGACTACAATGAAGAAGCAGGCCTGAGAGTCGAGAGTTTTCTGTTGATGAAAGGAAGTCATCGCTAAAGCAGAAATTTCCTCAACTTTATTTTGACGAGTTGGTATTCCTTTCTGATATTAGTCTGATTCTGGTTAAGGATTCCAAGGAGGTATGGACGCATGTGAAGGTCGTGTATCACCAGGCCGAGGAGCACACTAAGTATTCCTTCTATCTCTCCGAACTGATTAGGAGGAAGAACATGGAGATCATGAATCAAAGGCTAAGTATTGATACCGAGTGGACCACCGTTCGCAACATGGAGAAGGGAATAGGTAGGTCTTCCTCCTATGTCGTAAACATTTCTTCGTTCACCTTTACGCCCTCGAATGTTAACTTTTATTGTTGTTGTTACAGTGGAGTTGAAGCAGACATATGAGATGCTGAAAAAGGAGGCGGAGCATGCCAACTCAACTTTTAAGGATATCGCAGCCTCGTTAAAAACTTAGAACATGGCTTTGAAAGGGGACAAAGACAATCTGGAAAAAGTAATGGAGAAAGACAACGAGCGGGTATCTTAGGTTCAGAAGGACAACGAGGCTTTGAGGGCGGAGAATGAGAGGTTGAGGGTTGAGAATGTGGAGGTCGTTGAGCTGAGAAGGCAGCTAGAGGTGGTAAGGAAGGAAAAGGACGATGTCAAGGCAAGCAATAAGGATGCATTGAGCTTGTTGGAGCGATCGAAGTAGGAGATCGAGGATACAGATGTTCGGGCTGAGGCGTCCCTCGAGGAGCATATTTGAAATATGTACATCAAGGTTATAAACTCTCGCGGAATCTCCTAGGTTGAGGAATACCCTCAGCTGCTGAAGAAAATATGGGAGAGACTGATGTCGTATGAGGCTTATTTGTGTCAGTTGGATATGAGAACCTTAGACGAGCGTCAACTGATGACAAAGATCTTGGTTGACGACGAAAGCGCCAAGTTGGAGGAAGGGAGGAAATTGTTGGAGGAAGACGATGAAAGGGAGAGACAGGTATAGTGTGATGCGGAAAAGGGGAAGTTTGTTCCTACTTAGAGCGTGGTCATAGGTGAGACTTTTTCAGAAGGAATCTCTTATGGGACAATGGTTCCCAAATCCACCACAACTAGAAATCCCACAGCTTCTTTCCGGGTCTCGACTGGGTACGAGCCCAAGCATCTGGGACTGGGAGTGACTGGATTTAGTTTATCTGCTACTGCAAGCACACTCCCCATCATACCTGCGCCAACTCTGTCTAGAGGTAAATTCTCTTTGCCACAAAATTCCTGAAGATGATGTGATTACCAAATTTGTGGACTAAAAAGTTGTGTTTCTACTGTGCACCCTTCCTTGAACTTTTATGACACCGGGCTTTGCCCTCATACCTCCACAAATAACGGAATCTAGGCCAGGACTTCCAGGGATACAACTTCGAGAGGAAGGCGGTCAGCTGGACACTTTCTCAGATGCCGAGCTGGGGTCCAGTATTTATAAGAGCCTTCTTGAGGAAGGTGAGGTTGTGGAAAGTCAGAGTGCCCATGTGGAGGGTCCTATGGAGGCCGACATTCGATGCAAGCTTTTGTGGAGGCCTAAATGGCTCAGATGGTGGCCAAGTCTAAGAAGCAGGAAGACAAGAGGAGGCAGAGCGAGGCCGCTAGGCAGGAGGCCCACGCGAAGGCAAGGTAGGAAGCTAAGTATAGAGCTACTCGCATCGTTGAGAAGTGTAAGGCCGACACTGAGGTGGAGAAGGTGAGGATTGCCGAAAAGGCTTGGAAGAAAATGATCGCCAACGAGGCTGAGAAGGAGAGAATTGTTGCAAGGCTAGGAGGAATGAAGCTGAGGATGTTAAGTAGAGAGATACCGAGACCTTCGAGAAGCTCAAGGCTGATGACGCTGTGAAGCTCAAATCCAAGAAGCTAGCCGACCAAAAGACTACTACATAGGCCAAGAAGAAAGCAAAGTCGGAGGCTCAGGAAGTCCCAGGAAAGGGCGACGTTGTGCTAGCCTTTGTTGTTAATGCTGCCCCCAAGCCATTGCAGTACACTACCCCTACCGTGATCATGGAGATTACGAGCGGTGCGGATGAGGGAGGAAGACGCATGTCGATTTCTCATGAGTCGGTAACCCCTCTGACGGGCAGAGGAGGAAGAAATGGGAGCGGATCTGGAAGGAAGAGGCCTAGCACTACATAGCGCTTCAGTGTTGAACCTGTTAAAAAGAAGCAAAAGAAGATACACGAGTAGTGTTAATGTTAGACCCAAAAGTGGTTCTAACACCCAAATTGATTAGAAACAAGATTATATGAGACAATAATAAAAATGAACACACAGGATTTATAGTGGTTCGGCGAAGAAATGCCTACGTCCACTTATTTTTCACTATATTCAGTAATCCAGTTACAAATGCAATGTAAGATTCACTCACAACTCACTTTTGTTCACTCAAATGATTAAAACAAGAAATGAAAGATGATTTGGATGCTCCGGGAGTAAAGGAGTTCGGATGATGGAGGTACTTGGATTCTCAAAAGTGCTGAAAAAGATCCTTCTCTTTGTCTCTAGATGGGGTATTTATAGGTGTGAATTTGCCTGAGATTCAATCCGGGTCGGAACACGTGTCATCCATCGCACTCTCTTCGGGTTCGGATGAACTATCAAGCTGACAACACATCAAAGAGATGGACGTTAGGGGTAGGAATCAGTCATAGCCGGTCCGGTTCTCCAGGCTATTTTATAGGAGATTAACCTGGATCATGGGTGCGGGTCGGAGGCGTGCAAGTTGGGGGTCGGATCGGAATACCCGATCCGAACCGGAGTGGCTTGGACGTCTCTCCTTCACTAATCATACTCCGCTCCGCTGCAGCGTCGTGACAAGCAAAAGGCTTTCCGATCCATTTGAGATTCATTGGCCTTCCGATCCGATCAGATATGCTTTGCCAATTTACCCAGTAAGAGCCATCCGATCCGAACAGGGAACTCTATCCGATCCGAACCAATATGCTGCTATCAATCTGAATTGCGGTGTTTTCTTCCGATCCGAACCGAAGTTTTATAACTTAAAATACTCTTCAATGGTTGGTTTCTTGACTTTGTGTTGCCTAGTTCGCAAAGTAGGCTAACATTTTGCCCCCTCAAAGGATGCTTTCGTTGTACAAAGCGTGCTTTGACGTTGTTTAAATGCTAATTCTTGAATCAGAACAGTCAGGAGTAATGCACAAATTTCCATTCGGTTCGGCGTCCGACCCGAGCACATTTTCTTCATTTCTAAGCAAATTTGGGAACTCTTCTTGCCACGTAATGCTTCTTGCAGGTATACTCCTCCTTTACTCTCCTTCTCTTCAATTCGAGTCGGATGCTAAATAAACGTGTGAAATTTCCACTCGGTTCGGATCCCGCTCCGAAGCGTTTTCGTGGATTTAGCTATTAGACATTGGGCCTTCAGAGAGAGTTGTGCTTCTGGGCCTTCATTCCGGTCCGAGCGGGTGAGACAAAACAGGAAGACGAGGAGTCAACACCATTCCTTTTATAAACTCACCACCGTCTTCATTCCTTCCTTCTTCTTTTTTACTGCCGCTCCCAACCATAGCATTGAAAACTTTAAAAACTCCAAAACTCCGAAATCATTCCTTGTAGATTTCTCAAATCAAGCACATAGGTAGCTTTTTAATCTCGAATAACATCGTAGTAAACGTACTTGATTTCAATTTGCGGTCGATTGGAGTGGTTTAGCCACAGAGCTTCGCTTGAACTCCACGTCGTTACTGGTGGATGCGCCGCCACTTCGAGGCGTTGCGAGGCTGGAGAGGGCAAATATCTGCCCTTAACGATAGCTTTGGTGATAAAATGGACTCGATTGTGAGTAGGGGGGAAAGAGGAAGGAGATGAAGAGTGGGATGACACACTGGAGTCGGTTCGGGTAGAAGACGAAGGAGCAAAAAGGAAGGAGAAGGAAGGGGAATCGGTTCGGGTTTCAGACTTCAGAAAAACAGGAAGGAAAGAAAACGTCGGTTCGGGTCGGAGAAGTGAATGGGATAAGAGGTTGAAGTTAATGGTCCGGTTTGGCGATACTGGTTCGGTTCGGATCGGGTCACCCGATCCGATCAGATCAGTCGTGCTTCCGAACCCGTTGCTTCCCTTGTCTTGAACTGACCTTGCTTTAATGAGGCATCCGAACCGACTGTTATCCGCATTTGTATCAAGCCAATCATCACATGCATATCCGAACCGAACCGAACGCATCAAACTTGGCACATAAAGACTACCCAACTAATTCAACTAACACTTACTCTAGACGAATATGCTTCGCGGACAGTTAGGATAGTGCCTTGTGAACATAAACGAGAATTAAGAACAACTCTGACTATCACCCTCTCTTTAAAGCTTCGTCTTACATTGCTGTACTTTTATTTTGTATTTCCCACATTTGCTGCACACACTTTAGTTCACACGCATACACAAAGAGGGGGACACGGGATAATTTACTCTAATTCGTGCTATTGCTTCTTCAATAGTTCCATGACCATGAGGCCCAGACGCTCTTCTCGTCTAGCTGAGAGGAAAGAAGCTCCGGAAACTTCCAACAAAACCACTCTTGAGGATATATCTTCTTCATCTGACCCAGAATGGGACAGTGAGGGTCCGGATTACGGAGTTGGTCATCGGGAAAGCGACGAAATGTCTTCTGAAAATGAAGTTTCCCTAGGCTTTGAGGAGGAAGGAGGGATTGGTGACAATCGAGCACCCGATGAATTTGACTCAGCCATTATATTGGAGTCACCTCCAGATTCTGTAGAATCGACAATTGACAACGACCGACTTATTAGAATTTGCTTGAAGTATGGAATAATGAAAAGGGACACCCTAGTGCCCTCACGCTCTGACCGTCCCCACAACCCTCCAGAAGGATATATGACGGTTACTCGACTGATGTGCATGGTTGGCGCCATTCCTCCGTTCTCGCCTTTCATCGTCGATTTCTTAAGACAAATGTGGATTGCCCCCATGCAGCTGCATCCCAATTCATATGCCTATTTGCACACCTTGTACATAGCATATCGCGAGATCCTAGGCCTAGAGCTCACATTTGATGATGTTCACTTCTTTTATAACTTTAAACATCGGACTCGAGAGACTCCATCCTTCTGCTACTTCGAATCAGTCCCGAAGAGAAAGATAATTTATGTACCATTTAGCAGTAAAGCTGGAGATTCCAGACTAGAGTGGTTCTATATAAAGCAACAGTCTGGGTGCGCCAGGAGATGGACAAAATCAAGTAAAGCATTGATTCTCTGATCCTGGACTCTATACACTTGAATCATCACCCTGACCTGTTTTCCTTTTTATTTGCAGTCGACAATCCCAAACAGATATCAGACCAGGTGTTCTTTGATCGGATGCACCGTCTTCTAAACGGCGACCAAAAATTCCTGACTATCGAAGAGGTCCTCAAAGATGAATACCTTCATTTTCACGGGCTGCTATCCGTTTTCCGTAGCATCGGTCATGGGACGGTCCCTTATGCATATATTCCTCCAGTGGAAACAGTTCCAAAGATGGGAGAAGGCTCGGGAATTCCTGCAACTCCTCTTCAAACTTCACCTTCTCCCTCTTCCACACAAGATGATGAACTGGCTAACCTGGCCAAGAAACATCGTGAAGGGTATATTGCCCCCGAGGAAACTACTTCTCCAGACAAGTCAAAGTCTCCCCGAGAGTCGCCATTTCGCGCTTCCGAAGGAGATGTTCCTGGCACTGATGAGCACATATTTCAGGGTTTGGGGGATCTCCCCTTACCTGAGACTATATATACTTCAGAAGATTTCAGGAAGGATCCTTTAGTCTTCACTTCTTCTGAAGAAACTACTCCTGCTAAGGCCAAAGAGCCTGCCCGCACCAGTCTAGCTTCAGACTCGGGTTGGTTGGGGGGACACACACCACTTAGGATGCACTTTACACCACAGCATTAGCATTCATTGCACTTTTTTCTCCATGAATCCATTGATTCTAAACTTCGCTTATTTTATCGTACAGGTACAATGTCTCGATCCTCTTATGATATAAGAAAGCTTCGCCGCAGCATGTCCAATCCTCCTCAGGATGCCGAGTATAATCGCCGGGATGACCGTGGTAGGGAGGAAAGAAGACCCTATGATCCTTATCGATCTCGAACCTCACGCTCCCGCTCACCAGTTCGACCGGAACAAGAGAAATACAAAAGCTATCAAGGTCGTAGGGAGGAGGATAGACCACAATCTAGGGATTCCACTTCCTCCCATGAAAAGCGGAGTAGAGAGAAAACTCCTCCAAAGGAAACTGGGTCTAGAAGTAAGCAAAAAGTCCCTGCTACTAAGCGACCTCGGACAGACAAGGGTTCTACAGAATCTTCTTCAGGAAGGGACACTGAACTAACAATCCTCGCCCCTCCTCCACCAGATGCGGGAACCGCAGTAAGGCTGGCATATTTAAAGGAGCAATTTCCCGAGCACTACTTCGAGACTCTGACCTTTCTACCTACCCTTGAACCTATTTCTTCTAATTGGGCAGAGGAGGCCAGAGCAAAGATTGATTTGGTGGAAAAACAATATACCGAGATGTTCAAGTATTCCCGCACTCTTTCTAGAATCATCCGCACTCTAATGACAAATGCTGACTCAATGCAAAAGACCGCAGAGGAGGATGCTAAGGCCTTAAAAACCTTAGGAAAAAACTTAGAAGACACTCAAGCTCAACTAGCTGTCGCTCAAAAGAACGCTTCTAACTTCAAACAACAATTTGAGGACATGCAAAAGCGCTATCATGACCTGCTTGAATCCCACACTCAGGAGCGTTCTGAGTTGAAGAAGCAAGCTGACGAGGCCAAATCAGAGGCTGCTAAGACACGCCTTGCTTATGCTGAGCTTGAGCAGAAAAACGCCAAGTTAGCGAAAAGGAGTGCTGAGTTAGAAAAGAAAAACGCTGACTTGGCTTCAAAATTGTTGGAGGCGGAAAACAGGGCTGCTCTGGCTGAGGGCAATGTGGAATGCGCTATTAAATCTGCGGAGGAAACCCGCAAACAACTATCAGAGGCAGAGGCTGATGTTCAGGGCTTCGGCGAGCTAATGATAGAATTCTTCGCGCACATCATTCGTCGTCGAAACATTTCTTGGATCGAGGACTATCCGTCCACTCTAGTTCATGTGTGGAATCAAATCGTCGAGTGGGAAAAAGAAGAACTTAAGGTCGATTCCCTCGATGAAGATAAGCTGATGGAGAAATACCTAAGAGACGACGAACCGGAGCGCCTAGCTGAAGGGCGCCGTCTAATTGCTGAGGCCATGGAAGAAGAGAGGCGGAAGTCTAAGCAGAAAACCATTCCTGAAGCTGGTTCCTCTTCTTCGGCTCCTGTAACTCCCGAAGTAGAAGGGTACGATCCCGAAAACCCGGGAATTCCCCGAACAACTTTGCTATCTCCCATTCCTGAAATAACTCCAGAGGTAGTAGTCACCCCCGCTGAAAAGTCTTCAGAAGGTATCCCTATCTTTTCTCCTCAATTTGCCAAGGCTACTACTACCTTTGGCTACATGATCGAACGCTCAATGATAAATCCTTTGCTTTCGCCTGAGTTGATAACCGATGTTTCTCATTCTGTAGGCGTTGAATCATCCGCAAAGACAGATGTAGCTCAAGGAGCTACCGCTGGGACAAAGCCCGCTGATAGGGTCAAAGAAGGGGAAGACAAGGCTGCTTCAACAGACCTGGGGGAAAGAAGTGAGCCAACTAAGGTCACTACTCCCCATAATGAAGAAATGATTGCAGCTTTAAAAGACGACGGAGGAGGCGAGGGGCATGATGAGGAACCAGAGGTTACAATAACCGGGGAGTCAAAAAGCGCCGATGACGTTACCTTGGCGGCCATGAAGGCCGATCAAGACAAGCGCTTGCAATTAAAGGCTGAAGAATTAGACCCTGAGGTCCTCAAGCCCCTCGCAGTTGTGGATGCAGGTTCAAGGTTAGTTGTTAAGCTCTCAACTAGATCTATTACCGAAGAACTTGCTAAAAAATCTTCTCTTGATTCCAGTGCCCAGCCTTCCGGGAAGAAGTCTGCTGGCTCCAGTACTACATCCTCAGGGAAAAAGAAATCAAAACGAATCTTGACTGAAGCCGAGAAGGAAGTAAAGGATGCGGAAAAAGCTGCCAAGAAATCGAAGGCTCATCCCAAACCAAAATAGTGGGTTCTCCTGTGTCTTTTTAGCATCTTTGTAAACCAATAAGTGCTGCTACACCAGCAGCTTCCGCATTTTCTTTTTCAGTTATTTCCCTGTACAAATTCATTCATTTGTAAATAAAAATAATTCACTTTTTGCAATGTTTATCTGTTAGCAATTCTGCACTTATGTAAAAATGCATATCCATAGTTATGAAACAAAGTTGTGGAGAGGGGAGATATGTGTATGTATACGTGTCCCCAGTCAATTTCCATAAGTTATTCAATGCTCAGCTATGCAATCTGAATGCTCCCGATTCTCTAACGGGATAGCATTTCCTGTGTCATCAATACCTGTTGTTTTTCCTGGCATTTCTTTTATACTCTCTCTCATTCTCTTAAGAGTTAGAGTTCAAGTTCAGTTATTTGTTTACTCCCCGGTCGTTCAACGGGAAAAGATTTCTTTCTCGGCGCTCGGTCGGAGACGCCTTTATACTCTCTTTCTCTCTGGAAAGTTAGAGTTCGGAGTTAAATCTTTTTCTCAGCGCTCAGTCGGAGACGCTTTTATACTCTCTCTCTTTCTCTGGAGAGTTAGAGTTCAGAATAGAATTTCTTTTTCAGCGCTCAGTCTGAGACGCTTTTATACTCTCTCTCTTTCTCTGCAGAGTTAGAGTTAGAATGTCGTTTTCTCATTCTTTTATGTCTTATTGCACAAACAATCGTTGTGCTTCTTTTTATGTCTAAACTGTTTTCAACCTTTTTAGGCTCTGAGTTATCCTGCATTTTATAATCACAACAGAATAACTAATGAATGTAAATGCATAAAAGTAAATAACACACAATATTTTTATAGTGGTTCAGCTAAGTCGTAGCCTACATCCACTTTATAGTCCTTTATTCATATCATCAGATTTTCCCAAGGCAAGTCGTGCCTTATTACAGAGTTTACAGGAAGAACAGCAAAAAGTATAGCATTTCTAATCCAAATACCGCATTAAGTGTTGGGCATTCCATGCTCGAGGGACTTCTTCGCCATCTACGGTCGTTAACTTGAATGTTCCTTTATCAAGTTTCCGTTGGATGACAAAGGGTCCTTCCCATTTTGGGCCGAGGTGAGGAAGAGATGGAAAAACTCTCTTTAGCACCAAATCTCCTGGTTCAAAAGTTCTGAGGCGAACTTTTTTGTCATAATAGCGTGCCATCTGACGCCGATGTCTTGCTGCACGCAAGTCTGCTTCGTCCCTTTTCTCTTCGACTTCATCAAGAGACTCAAGTAAAAGTGCCCGATTCGTCATCGGGTCGTAATACGTCACCCTGTGGGAAGGAACTTCCAGTTCAACTGGAATTACTGCTTCTGAGCCAAAGGAGAGAGAGAAAGGGGTATGACCGGTAGCCGTTTTAAACGTTGTTCGATATGCCCACAAGGCTAGGGGCAATTCGTCAACCCATCTTGCCTTTGCACGCTCCAACCGTTTCTTGAGGATGGATTTTATAACTTTGTTTACTGCCTCTACTTGCCCATTCGATTGTGGATAGGCAACTGCAGTGTATCGCTTGTCTATCTTATATTTTTGGCAAAAATTTCGGAATTCAGAGCTATCAAACTGGGTTCCGTTGTCAGTTATAATCGTCCTTGGAATCCCGAACCGGCATATAATATTTCTGACCACAAAACTTATCACCTTTCTTGTGGTGATCTTAGTCAAGGGCTCAGCTTCCACCCACTTTGTGAAATAATCCACGGCTACTATGGCATACTTTGCCCCTCCTTTAGCAATTGGTAAAACTCCAATGATATCGATTCCCCATGTAGCAAATGGCCAAGGACTCACCATCGATTTAAGCTGGGTTGACGGTGCCCTGGGGATTTTGGCGAATCTCTGGCACTTATCGCAGCGCCGTGAATAATCAACTGCATATTTGTTGATCGTAGGCCAGAAGTATCCATACCGCAATATTTTCTTTGCTAAAGTTTGACCTCCTGTATGATCTCCACACTCACCTTCGTGCACTTCTCTCAGTACACGCTTGATGTCGTCGTGTGCGATACATCGTAACAGGGGCATAGAAAATCCTTGTCTATAGAGAGTATCGTCTTGCATAACATATCTGGCAGCTTTGCGAACTACAGCTCTTTTCTCACTTTTCTTCGATGGGAGTGTCCCATTCTTAAGAAAACTCTAGATTGGAGTCATCCATGACTCCTTCTATGGTTCCGCTTCAAGAACGAATTCAATTTCCATTGACTCAAAGCTTGGCGACTCCAACGTTTCAATTGGAATTACCCCAGTCTCTTCTGGATTGTCAGAACTAGCCAATTTTGCTAGTCTATCCGCTTTCTGGTTTTCTACTCTGGGAATATGTGTTATGTTGTACCTCTCTAAGCTATTTAATAGCTCTATCACTTTCTTGAGGTAAGCGACAAGTCGAGGTCCTCGAGCCGCGAATTCCTCTCGCACTTGACAAACAACAATCTTAGAGTCACAAAATATGTCCATCATTTTTACTCCGAGGTCTTTAGCGAGTTTCAGCCCGGCAATCAGGGCTTCATACTCAGAGTCATTGTTTGTTGCCGAAAATTCTAATCGCAGGGCGTAATATAACGACCGTCCCTCGGGAGTGACTAAGACAATTCCAGCTCCGGATCTTCGGTCGTTTTTAGCTCCATCTGTATATAACTTCCACGAATTCATCTCTAGCTTATCCTCGGATTTGACCACTCGGTCATTGATTATTTCTTCCTCTGGGATGGTGAACTCCGCAATAAAGTCTGCTAGAGCTTGCCCCCTGATTGACTTTCGTGGTTGAAAATTCAAATCAAACTGGCTTAGTTCTATGTTCCATTTAATCAACCTTCCCGACGCTTCGGGTCTCTGCAACACCTGTCTTAACGGCTGATCGGTGTATATGGTTATTGGATGGGCTTGGAAATAGTGACGAAGTTTTCGGGATGCAATCAGGAGGCTGTAAGCAAGCTTCTCGATCTTTGGGTAGTTGCGCTCTGCCGCTGCTAATTTCTTACTCACATAGTATACTGGCCTTTGTACTTTGTCTTCTTCTCGAACCAGGGCTGTGCTGACAGCGTGAGCCGAGACTGCTAGATAAACAAATAGTTCTTCGTGATCTACGGGCTTTGATAAGATTGGAGGTTTCTCTAACAGCTCTAACAGATTTTGAAAGGCCTCGACACAATCGGGAGTCCACTGGAAGTTCTTCTTTCCCCTTTTTATTAAATCAAAAAATGGAACACATTTATCAGTGGCTTTGGAGATGAATCTACTCAGCGCCGCTACCTTCCCTGCCAGACTTTGGACGTCTTTAATTCTCCTTGGTTCTTCGATATTTCTGATCGCCGCTATCTGGCTAGGGTTGATCTCAATTCCTCGGGAACTCACAATGAAGCCAAGGAACTTTCCCGACGCCACTCCAAATGAACATTTTAAAGGATTCAATTTCATACGGTATTTTCGCAAGATACCAAACATTTCCGCTAAGTCTTGCGTATGACTGGAAGACTGCTTTGATTTAACAAGCATATCATCCACGTAAACTTCCATGGTTTTTCCTATTTGATCATAAAACATTCTATTTACCAACCGCTGATAAGTAGCTCCAGCGTTTTTTAATCCGAATGGCATTACAACATAACAATATAACCCCAAATTCGTAATGAAACTTGTATGCTCTTGGTCTGGTACATGCATAGGAATTTGGTTGTATCCAGAGTATGCGTCCATGAAAGAGAGAAGTTCATGACCTGCTGTCGAGTCTACAAGCTGGTCAATCCTAGGAAGTGGGAAACTATCTTTTGGGCAAGCCTTATTTAAGTCTGAAAAGTCAATACAAGTTCGCCACTTTCCGTTTGGCTTCTTTACCAGGACGGGATTCGATATCCAGTCGGGATAGGTCGAATCTCGAATAAATCCATTTTGCTTCAATTTCTCTACTTCCTCTTTAAGGGCAGCCGACCTCTCTGGGCCCAGCGTGCATCTCTTTTGCTTCACAGGCGGATGCTTCGGATTTATATTCAATTTGTGACTGATAATGGAAGGTGATATCCCACACATGTCAGCATGGGTCCAGGCGAACACATCTAAGTTTGCCTTCAAGAAGTCCGTCAGTTCTTCAGCACGACGTGGATCCAATTGGGAACCAATCTTCAAAACTTTCGTCGGATCAGCCTTATCATCAGGAATTTCCACTGTCGTTTCATTAGGAGTTGCATTCCTAGCCTCTGGTTCCTCGTCTTTTCTAGGATCCAGGTCTTCAGGTGTTCCTTTGGGCAACTCCTTTGGGGTCAATTTCTCTAATTGCTATGCCGAGTCCCCCTTTGAGGGAGACGAGGCATCCTTACTCTCAGCATTAACTCCTTTCATCAACATCTTCAGTTCGGCCACATAGCAGGCCCGTCCAGAGACCTGATCCCCTCTTATTACTCCAGTTCCAGCTTCAGTTGGGAACTTTAGTAACAAGCACCAAGGGGCGATACAAACTCTAAATTCAGCGAGGGCAGGTCTCCCTAAAAATGCGTTATAGGGCGAATCTACGTCCAATACTACGAACTGAAGCATTCGCACTCTTCTACGTTCTCCTTGCCCTAGGGTCACGGGCAATTCTATATATCCCATGGGAGCTGTCGTCGCTCCGTTGAAGCCTCTAATCCATCCTTCACAAGGTTTCAGATCTTCGGGCTCAAGCTTCATCTGATCAAATGACTTCTTGAACAAAATATTAACGGAACTTCCGTTGTCTACTAATACCTTATGGACCAAGGCCGGCCCAATGGTGGTAGTAATAACCAACGGATCATTGGTGGGAGATTGTATCCCCGTGTTGTCTCGGCTGCGAAATACCACGTCATCGAACATGGTTTTTTGTTGTTTTATAGGGGTGACATCTTCCAAATCGTCACCTTCATTCACATCTAGATGCTTGGCAGCATTCACATATTGGTCCATTGACCTAAAACTTCGGATTGCCGGGTGAGGTCCGCCTACTATGGAGTTGATGACAATCCCTTTACCTTTCTGCTGCGCGGTAGGCTTAGGAGCAGGTAGGATCTGTTTTGGAGCCTGCTCTCCTTGCCCCCTGTCCCTCGGGGCAACCTTGTACTCATCCAACTTTCCTTCACGCAGCAACTTTTCAATTACATCCCTCAAATGCCGACACTCATTGGTCGAATGTCCATGTGTTCCGTGAAACAAGCAAAATTTCCCTGTCGCCATTTCTTTCTCGGTCGAATCACGAGGTGGCGGTCTTTTGTACTGCAACACATTGTACGTATCCAGGTAAATATTTTCCAGGGTGTCATTCAATGGTGTATAGTTCTCGTAATTCTGGAATCGGGGCCTTTTGTTAGAGTCGCTTCCCCTATTTCTGTTTCTCCTGTTACCGTTCGAATTACGGTTGTTGTTGTTTCCCCCATTTCCAGTATTGCTGTTTCCACCCTTATTTCCTACATTTACTTCAACCTTGCCAGAACTTTCCCCAGACTGCTTCACGGCAATATTACTCTGCACATTCTCCTTTGAAGCTGTCTCGGACTTTCTCTTCCGGTTTGCCCTGGCCTCCTCTCGTCTTAAATAAATATCGGCTTTTTCGTAGAATATCGCCCTCGTGGGGGGTGTCTTCCCAGAAAGGTAGTCTCCAAACTCAGACTCAGGGTCGACTCCTTCCTTCAATGCCATCAGAATAGTGGGCTCATGCGGGTCACTGACCTCAGTTACAGCTTGGTTAAAACGATCTAAATATGCCCTTAAAGTCTCTCCCGGCACCTGTTTGATTCTCGACAATTCGATAACACTCTTGGACTTTCGGGCATGTAATCGAAACTGGTTCATGAAACGCTCGCTTAGTTCTTTGTAATTAGAAATCGAACGAGGAGGCAGTCGGGTAAACCAGAACAATGCCACATCTTCTAGGTAGATTGGGAAGGCTTTGCACTTCACTTCATCAGGGGCAGCAGCGGCGTTCATAAGCCACGAATACCGCATCAAATGCTGTCCCGGATCAGTCCTTCCGTTATATTTGTCCATCTGTGGCAAGTTAAAGCGTCGGGGAAACTGGAAGTCTAGGATATCGTCAATGAACGGAGTATGGCTTCGCTCGATGCCATAGTCTTCATTTGTATAATTCCGGCTCTGGGACATAATTCGGCGAACCATTGCCTGTACATCGGCACTAGTTAGGGGCTGCTCAGGTTCCCTGGCCCTAGTGTCCGAGTTCCTTCTGGGCTCATGCTCAGGAGATGCCCTTCTTCTTCGAGCTGCCTCTACTCGATTCCTTTCCCTGTGTTCCCGGTCGATCTCGGGAAGAGGGGACTGGAGTCTTTGCCCCCGAGCGGGGCTATCGTTTCCTAATGCTCGTGCGATATCCTCGCGAGATCCCAAAGATCCAAACGTTAGCTGCTCCACGTTCTGAGGTCGTTCGAGTGGCCTTCGCTCACGGGGCCTCTCTTCCTCGGAAGATGAAGATTGATCTACGGGTGTTTGACGAACCGGTGATGGAGTTCTTTGCCGGCGGAGCTCATTGATCTCCCGACTCATGAGCCTCATATTTTCCTGCATCATGAGGTTAGTGCGCTCATGAACTCTCATAGCTTCCCTTGTGCTCTCAAGCATGTCAAGCAAGCGCGAAAAATCTCCTTGAGTGATGGGCGCAGATGGATTGACCTGATCTCCAACCCTGGCAGCTGGAATTGGAGCATTCGTAGGGACTCGAGTAGAGGTTCCAGCTTCACCTAGCATCGGGTCAGATCGGAGGTAAGAGGTCGGGTCGGATCGGAGCTGGGGTGCCTGGTCGGATCGGAGCGCAGCAGGCAGTTCGGGTCGGTTCAGATTGGGGGAATGCACTGCTTCTGAGTCTCCTACCCGGATCGGATCGGAGCTCTCCCCCTGCTGGCGGCTCGGATTTCCTGCATTGATTCTTCCTGCTGCTGAACTCTGCCCCCGAGACCTTGTTACAACAGCATTTTGCTGATCTTCGCCAGCTCCATTTCCTCGAACAGACTGTACTTCCTTGCCTTTTCCTTTGGCCATGAGTTTTTGACAATTACTTCAACGAATGTAAGAAAGCGGAGGAACTTAAGGATTCACTTCTTTGAACTCAACGGTCCAAAAAGTAGAAAGAGATCCCGGAAAATAAAGAATTTAGATGAGGATTCTCAGTGAAAGCACCAAAATGTTAGACCCAAAAGTGGTTCTAACACCCAAATTGATTAGAAACAAGATTATATGAGACAATAATAAAAATGAACACACAGGATTTATAGTGGTTCGGCGAAGAAATGCCTACGTCCACTTATTTTTCACTATATTCAGTAATCCAGTTACAAATGCAATGTAAGATTCACTCACAACTCACTTTTGTTCACTCAAATGATTAAAACAAGAAATGAAAGATGATTTGGATGCTCCGGGAGTAAAGGAGTTCGGATGATGGAGGTACTTGGATTCTCAAAAGTGCTGAAAAAGATCCTTTTCTTTGTCTCTAGATGGGGTATTTATAGGTGTGAATTTGCCTGAGATTCAATCCGGGTCGGAACACGTGTCATCCATCGCACTCTCTTCGGGTTCGGATGAACTATCAAGCTGACAACACATCAAAGAGATGGACGTTAGGGGTAGGAATCAGTCATAGCCGGTCCGGTTCTCCAGGCTATTTTATAGGAGATTAACCTGGATCATGGGTGCGGGTCGGAGGCGTGCAAGTTGGGGGTCGGATCGGAATACCCGATCCGAACCGGAGTGGCTTGGACGTCTCTCCTTCACTAATCATACTCCGCTCCGCTGCAGCGTCGTGACAAGCAAAAGGCTTTCCGATCCATTTGAGATTCATTGGCCTTCCGATCCGATCAGATATGCTTTGCCAATTTACCCAGTAAGAGCCATCCGATCCGAACAGGGAACTCTATCCGATCCGAACCAATATGCTGCTATCAATCTGAATTGCGGTGTTTTCTTCCGATCCGAACCGAAGTCTTATAACTTAAAATACTCTTCAATGGTTGGTTTCTTGACTTTGTGTTGCCTAGTTCGCAAAGTAGGCTAACAATTAATAACTATAATGGATGTTATCGTTATTTTGGTCATGTAGGCCGATATTATACGCGAGTACAGCACTCGCTTTTGGTCTTTAAAGACATGGTGTGGTTTTGTGTACACTCTGTCATCAGCAAGAAAAGATATTAGACATGTAGTTTGTTTGTGTGTGTGCAAAAGGAAATATTAATTAGTAAAATTGCATTTCGTGTTAAGTGTTCGAATGTTCGTCTTATGTTTTCCAGCGTCATGTACTTGCACAAGCATACTTATTGTTACACTAACAGAAATGTGATCAGAGATCTTGCTCTAGGGTATTCCAGTTCTGTAGAGATCAAGCGTTGGTTCTTGTTCATGGGGGTATTCCTTAGCTTAGGAATCCCACGGAATTTGGAAGCCAGGCTAGGCGCCTTCAGCCTTGGACTGCCCAGAGTTAATTCCAAGTAGGGTGAAGGCGTGGACGTTGCAATTCATCCGACTTTTGGCTCTTGTGTCGTTCATTCTGGTTAAGAGCGCGAGGGCGTCGTTTATTCGCCTAAGGGTGACCGGATCCAGACCTGGAGGTCGGATGTTGGTCGATGGCTGCCCTCCAGCCCTATGGCTTAGGAGCGGAAATGATTTAAGCTTGGTCTCGGTGATGGGTAGAGATCCGACAGATACCTGGATCCCGACCCAGGGGTTTAGATGGAGCCGTACGACTAGTTATTATCTCGCTAGGTTGGTTGGCAGGATGGCCCAAGCCCAGGGACTTGAGGGTGGAATGATTTGTACTCGTTCTCGGTGCTGGGCTGTGATTCAAGTCAGGTTTATTTATACTTGGTCGCGTCGCGCGCTGGGGACTCGAGTAGCAGTATCGGCTCCTGTTATCAGGGTGTCCAGTGGTGATTGTCCTCAATATTGGTATGAGGTTCGAAAGGCGGCGTCGGCTCCCGTGCTCGGGGTGCCAATGCAGTGTTCGAATATTGTTGTGCGTAAGTTAGCTGTGATGCTGAACAAAACATATCATGCAGGAAATAAGCATGGAGAGGGCACGAGAAACTGAACATCATTCCTACTAATAACTTTGGCAGTAATAGCCTTTATAATGCCTTGAATATCAAGAAAACAAAACATCGTTGGAAAGCATTTATAACTGTACACCAAGATATGTAAAGTAGCGGTGGATATGTTCGTTGTTCCATACGTTGGGGAGCTCGTCTTCGTCTACGGTCGCTAGATTGGAAGTTCCATCATTGAGCTTATGTTGTATGCTGTATGCGCCTTCCCAGTGATTTTACTAGCATTGTTCAGCATAAAGTTAATTTAAGAATTTATTGTTTATAAGTTACCCAAAATGCTGAGTTTATATTTTAATTTATTTTATAATAATCATTTGTTGTAGATGTACAAAATTTCACTTGCGATTTTTCTGATGATGAACAGTAAGGGTATAACGATTCAACTAACTGTAGTTTAGGTTTATTTTATTTCTTTCATGTTTTAGGTCATTTTGTTAAACAAATTTGTAAAACTAAACTTTTTTGAAACTGAATGGAGTTGTAAAATGCTAAATTCACCAAAACAAGCAACAAGTACTAATCAAACTGACTATTAAATATCCGATGATTCACCCCGAGTTCCAAAAACTGCATCAAAATTTTGGCTTCCAATGTCCTCGAATTCAAGTTGCGAAGCTGAAAATTTTCCTTTGGTAGCTTCTTATTCTTGAGAATTTGCTAGTTGCTTTGTTTTTTCTACTTTATTTCTTTGGATTGTCAGATGCATACACTACAAGAAAAGGTGCAATTGGTGTCGGCCCTTTGCGACGGCTGGTTCTTGTAAGTATAAATATATTTCTCATTAGCAAAATTATATAAAATATGTAATATAATTTGTTTGTTAATTTATAGTGTTCTGTACTTGTCCGGGATGAAGATATGGATGTTTTCCTCACCGCATGGAACCAGAAGATGAGGAAAAATTATTTAGGCAGTGTATACAAGGCAAAAAAAGCAAAAAAGAGGCCTCAGTGGATGAGCGAGGAGGTCTACGCCGATTTCTAGAAATTGTGGGCCACGGAAGCTGCGAGGGTAGATTACTTAAGCTTGATTTAAAATTTTATTTTATATATCCATCAATTAATCATATAATTAAATATACAGGAGCTTTCAGAGCGAAATAGAGCAAACAGGCTCAAAAATCCTGCTTTGCATCGGGCTGGGTCTAAGTCCTTCTCCCAGCATCGTCGCGAATTGGTACGAACGATAAATTACATTTACAAATAGTTCTAAACTTTTTAAATCGTATTGATTAATTCCAAATATATATTTTATCATTTCATATGTCGACGCTCCAACGGGAGCCTACATTTGCTGAGGTATTTACGCAGACTCTTGCCGTCGAGCGGACAGATGAGGAGGGTAACACCTCATATACCTGGTCGGACCCTAAGTCCTGCGAAACGATGGTTAGCATTTGTAATAATTTGTATTTCACATTGTTAATTTGAATTGAGTATTTAATGTATTCCATAATTGTCCGCTATCGCAGGACAAATACAGGGCGGCCTTAGATGCTCGAGCGACGCAGTTTGGTCAAGAGCTGGACGTGGAGGAGTGTAATCGCATCTGGAACAAAATCATCGACCCACCTACCAGGGGTAGGCGCTACGGCTTCGGAAACATGGAGGTAAAGAGTTTTATTAAAGCGTTTTATATCGACAACTCTATTACAATAATTGTATAAAGCATGTAAAGTGTGTAAAAAAACTTTTGACAATGGTTTCTAACCTTTTTAATATAATTACAAATAGCGGGCACTCAGGCCTCTTATACGAGGCATCGGGATGAGGAGGAGATCAACATGCTTTGACAACAGGTTGCAGCCTTAGAAGATTTTCAGAAGATCAGGCTCGAGACCATGCTGGATGCGCGGATTGCTGCATATCTTCAGGAGCATGGTGTGATGCCGCTGAGTGAGCCCGTGGAGGAGGACAATGAGGACGAGGAGGACGGTGAGACTGATGATGATGAGTAGGTAGGTACTTGTCTTTTTTTTTATTTTGGACTTGTTTTGTAAATACAAACTAGTTGTTGGTGATGGACTTGAGATGTTTGTGGTATTTTGTGGAGACATGGTTTGTTTGATGGTATTTTGGACATGGTTTGTTTGATGTGGATATGGTAATGGTTTTTTGATAGTTTATAATTTATATATTTTTTTTGGACGTGTTGATGGTATGAGTTGATTTATAGTGTTGATGAGGTGATTGAATGTGAATTTGAGTTGATGGAATGTGAAATTGAGTGTATATGAGTTGCTGATGAACTGCATTTTGAGTTTTTGTGGTTTGACGACTTGTTAGCTGCTGAAATGTAAAAAAAAATTTACGGTTTGGCGACGGCTGGCCACGGCTGGTGATGGCGTTCTGGTCAAGTTTGGCGACGGCGGGCGACAGCTTACGAGGGTTTTTTACCCAGTTTTGCCACGTAAGGCAACGGCTGGTGATGGCTTTATTGCATGGCATAGTGACGGTTGGCGACGGCTTGTTAGGGCCATTTGGTGACGGTTTGTGACAGTTGTATGAATTATATCCGTTTTGTCCACGTGGCAACCTTGTCGTCGCTAGCCGTCGCTAAAGCGGTGTCCAAAGCCGTCGCCATAGCCGACGCTATTTACTTAGCGTCCACATTATTTGTGACGGCTTTTGGCGACGGCTGGCGACGGCTATTTGCCGTCGCTATTTGAGCCGTTTCTTGTAGTGATTGTGGAATACATTATCATCCAATTAGCTGAAACTAGTCTTTCTTGGATTAGGTCAACTTCTTATGATAAAATCGTCTATACAGCTTCGGCTATTGGCATCGTCATCATCAAATACTGTGTCAGGAGTAAGTATTTCTTTATGATATTTGCTTAATTTACTTTCCAGACTGTTATTCTGAACTTTTTAAATTGCACATTTAGATGTAATCCTTTGATATTGTGTATGATTTTCCGATGAATCCATTCTCGTCGTATTTCCTTCTTTGAGGTTATTAGTGACCAAACCAGAATCAATATTTGAAGCCAAGATGTAATTTTATCTTTGCTTTCATACGTTTTTGGTGCATCAACTTGTGCTTTAGAAGTTTGTCAAGCCAGACCATCAAAACCTTGTTTACTGGGATCACTGTCTAGAAGCTTCTTCTCAGTTTAATTATTTCCAGGCTTCAACATTCTATGAGTAGTGGTATAATCACAAGCGGGTGTTTTCGATTTTATTTCTCCCTTCGTTTTCCTGCTAAATTTTTCATGTAAGAAATAGGTACATAATAAAGGTACGCATGTGTTCATGAATTGAGTAAAACTCACTTGTGAGTCCGACTTGGTACATGTATTTGCACCTGTCAAAATATACTTGTTAAAATATGCATGAACATGCCTTAAACCCTGCCTGATTTATGTGTGTGTAAAGGTATGAACTCCTCGTATTGCCTACATACCCACATAATATAGGACTCACATAATTGCTTTGTACCTTCAGAAATCATCCATTAATGTCTCTCCAATGGTTAAGCTCCAATGTTGCTCCAAACTTTATTCTCAATACAGTGAACAACTACTTCTAATCATGTTTTGTAGTTCTCTCAGTCGTTCACTTGAATCGATATATAAGATCCTGCTAATATCCTAGTATTATTAAATAGTTTGGTGTTTGTGGCAAACGATCTTCCTTTTTTGTTTGATTTTGCATTGGGCATTTGCGCCGTGTTCAATTTTTTTCCTAAAAAGATTTAAAATTATTAACGTTGAGATATTTATGAGCTTTTCTTTCTCTTTAAATTTATCTTACCTACATTCAATTTCATCTGCCAAACTAAGTTGAGTTTTTTTCATCCATACCCACCCTTTTTAGAGAGGATTTACCATATTGTTTTGATCTGTTGCAATTGCCATATCTTGTATGACTTTTAAACTAGAATTCTCTTCTGGCATTATGCATACTTATATAGATTGCATGATTTAGATTTGCATTCTTAGGTATAAAAAGATTAAGCAATTTATTTTTGCTTTCCTATACATAAAAGTATAATACATAGCTTATTAGTTTTACTGATTGTAGTAATTAATACAGAGTATTGCAGGAGAAGGGCGCTTTAGGGTATGTTGTTGTTCTGATCAACTCGGCTCAACAATCTGAACTGTCTCATTCTTTAATTCTTAGTTTAATCTTATTTTTTCATGGATTTACTGAAGGCTTTTACCGTTTACGTGTTAGATTTATAATTAATCATCTCAAATTGAACACTATTGTTAGTGCAAGTATGAACTGATATTTGTATGCACGTCTTGGGTATATTGTTTTGTTTACATTCTTTGTTAAAGCAACAATCTTCTGGTATGCTGATTTCTTTATCTTTGTTTCTTTTTCACTTGAAGGAGTGGGCTTGTATTTTGGGTTGAAACTCTAGGTTCTGGTTATTTATATTCAAATCTTAGTAAGTGGGCTCAAACATACGGTGGTTTCTTCCAAAAGTCAAAATACTTGGAAGGAAAAGCTAACTAAATCTTGCCACTGGTATGAAATTTTCTCCATATGTCCCCTCGTTCTGTTGCCTTTATTTCTAATTTCAATATGATTGGTCATTTGATTGCTTCACCATTTGGCATGAATTATCATGCTTTAGGAACTGAGGCTACCTTTAACATTATTAGATCAGATAAACTGGGGTGAAAGATTTTATTTTGACTGTTGTGTTATATGGTGAATGCAAAACTGCTATTCATTACAATTTTGCCCAAAAAAAATTCATTTTTTCCTCTAAAAATAATTTAATAACCTCATTTTGTTTGCTTTAAACTCCTTTAACCTTCATTCAATTTAAGATGAGTCTGCACCATTGTTACCAGGACTGGACCAAACAGACGGTCCAGCCCAAAAAACCGTCAACCAGTAGGTAAAACAGCCCGAAAGTCTAATGAACCGCCATATGCATTCAACCTTTAAAAGCTTTGAAAGCCAGTCCAAAAGACACGGTCCAATACGGCTTAAACACCAAAACCGAAAAAACTTTGACTTAGTAGGCCATGCATTTCAGTGCAAAAGCCTGTACACTTGGTACAAACATTATTACAGCTAGGCGCACTTACTTATAGTTGTAAAGTGGAGTGCTACATCCGATTTTTCAAGGATATGGGACTTAGAACAAAATGCAAGTTCCCAGTCCTCATGGATTTCAAACACAAAGTTGTATGAACCAGTACATTACTCTGTAGTGATTAGGCCATTTCCATCTACTAATGATCCGATGTAGTCATTCTTTTTGATAACTCATCATTATTTCTTTATTAAATATTTTCATTTTGTCTATTAATAATTTTAAGTAAATAACTTATGCGTACACCTTTGTTGGCAGTCAGTGCGGTTCTGACGGTTCAACCGGTTCGACCATCAAAACCTTCGATCATGAATCACCGCGTTTCGACCCGTGGTTCGGTCATGATAACACTGGTCTGCACATTGAAATTACTTACATGTTAATGATACTGTTGTTATTCATATTTATTTAAATGATGGTAGTCGTTTGATTGTGAAAGTGATCTTTTGAAAGATGTGTCAAATATCATATTATATGCTTATAACTTCTTCATTTGAAAACAATTCCTTGTCCTTCTTATCCTGTTATTGTTTTTTAATATCTAATTTTCGATTATAAAGATTTTATCTTTAAATGAAACGTGTTGTCATGTTACTGTGATTAAAAATGCTGGCATCCTATAAACAAACCATATTCAAGCTTTTAACAACATAAACATGGGAGTTATTTTCTTGGTTTCCCTTCACATGCAATTAATATATTTATTTTTCAATTTACAAATATGAGAGTTATTTTCTTGGCTTCCCTTCATGTGCTTCTTCTTTTAGGGCATGGTGTGGCGTCTACGTGCTATACAGCAGGGGTTGAATTGATTGCCAATTCAGCTAGGCACTCAATCCTCTTTTGTAAAGTTGTACCATTTTGAAATAAAATTCTTCCTTGATGAAAATAATATTGTATGGAGATCATATGGTAACATCACATTAAAAATTCCATAAGCATAATTCAATCGACTTATGTTTTATCTTGAAATTTTGTTGTAAAGTAATTATTTTGACTAATATTTAGCTTGATAATTTGTAGTAGTATGTTGGAGTCAAAATCTAAGTTCCAGTAGCATTAAAGCCATCTTTTTGGAGAGGAAATAAAAATGAGGTATTTGGCCAGCTATTGTTTTAAGTGCTGTTAGAAGCCAACAACAAATCAGAAGGGTCAGGTATACGCAGTGACAGCAAGAACAAGCGTACAGTAATATCATGTAGTAACAAGAAAATAAGTCCATAATAATGTATTAAGGACAACACCTTTTTCGAAACCATTATATATGCCTTCAAATCTGGCCAATAAACACAAGTCAAATTACGATCAATATCTATTTTGAGTTATTTGATGTGACCGGAACTGATCTTAGCCAATTTAACAGTTATTTTGACATGAATAATATATAATTAAATGATGATCAAAGAATGACATATTTCCCATTGAAATGTTTTTATATTTTCAGCCTGAGAAAGATGGCATGGTTTTTCAAATATAGGCTTCAGTCAAAGTTGGATCTTGATTGCATAACTTCACCTGAACTAGCATGTTATACTGACTTATTATTGCCAGTTAAGTATAGTGTAAAATTATTGAAACTTTAACTTTAATTTTTTAGCGATTTGAGGATAAGGAACTTCTACCTGAGCTTTAAAGAATTTAAACACTTTCATATAGTATATGGTATATCCATGTTTATACAACTTTTTAATCAAACAAAAGTGAAATTTACTTGTTTATGTAATGATTTGAAAGAACTAATGATTAAATTGATTATATGTAACACCCCGTATTTATGTTAACATTAATGTTCACGAATTAAAGAATAACTAATCTCATATGGGAGAATTAAGGGAAATAGGTTGCACCATTGTGTTCGTCTCGGAATTCTGGTTGAGATAGAGTCTGAGTTTGCGTGAATTGGACTTCGTATGAGGAAGTTATGGCCATCGGAAGTTTCAGAAAATTCAAAACAAATTCAGAAAATTCAAATTTCGGTGTCAGACAGGCTAGGCGGGAAAATTCCCGCTAGGTCTAGGTCGACCATAGGGTCGACCTTCCCTGACCAGGTCGACCATAGGGTCGACCTGGGGGTCGACCTGCCCCCCCCCCCCCCCGGGCAGATTTGTTTTATGACCTGTTGATGACTAGATGCTAACTCATTAGGGTTTCTGATATGCTCTGATTGGCTGGGATTAATTCTGGGTTGATCATACAGCTTAAACTAATCCTAAACTCTATTAAACACCTATAGACTCAAACCCTAAAATCAAAACAAAAATTAGATTCATGGCCTCCATGCCGTCACCTAGCAACTCAGCATAGCCGCCACCAATTAGAGAGGAAGAAAGCTAATCTAATTCAATTCTTTTCAACCTTAACAACGAATCTTCTTCAAGGGAAAGCTATTACAACTTCAGAATTCAGAATTCAGAACTCAAGACCTTCTTTGAGTTGTGAGTTCGATAATTTTAATAAAATAATTAGCAAATTAATTGGATTGAGTTACGATGTGGACTATTTGGATATGATGTGAATTATTGACCGCATGTTATTATTCATGTAGTAAAATTATGATGTTTATGTTGTAAATTCTATGATGCTATCTTGTAAAGTTGAGATCATCTATGTTATAATTTTATGGTTGGCTTATGTATAATGGAATCACCATGTTGTTCATATGCTAGTTTGGGTATGTCGATTCATATGATTAATCATAAGTATGTATGCAAGTTTAGATTTTTATTAAGACATGAATCATATGCAAGCTGGGGAAAATTATATGTATAACCTTATATGCTTCATGACCTCTATTTTAGATCTAAAGTTAGGCTATGACATTTGTGAGTTATATGCCAAATTCTACATGCTAGTTTACATGTTTAGATGTAAGCTTATACCATTGTTATGTTGCATAAATCATATATGCAAGTTTATATGAATACATGTGTTTGAATATGAATCATGTTATGCAAGTTTGTGGTTATTGCCTATGCAAGTTTACACCTTTAGATATAGATCTATAACATACATGGTTTATGCAAGTTTGTGACAATTATCTAAACAAGTTTACACATTTAGATTTGGATCTATGACCTATGTTGTTTATGCAAGTTGTAACTTTGGCCTATGCAAGTTTTAGATGTAGAACATCATTCACACATGCAAGTTCACCCCTTATGTTTAGATCTAGTTTTAATTATATGTATGTTGTGATGTTTTCTCTTTATTCCATGAGTTAGATTATTCGAGTCTAACGTATATTTTACGTTAAAATGAATAAACGTACAACGTGGGGTAAAAGGGGATAATATTAAAAGATTTAATTGGCATAAATGCCTTAAAAGTCATAAAATAAATTTGTGATGAAATTGGTATGATTTTACATACCATAAATAGATGGACATAATTGAGTCAATTATGGCCATACTTAAGTTTGGAATTAATTGATGATTGGAATAGGGAAAGTAATTCAAATTGGGGAATGATTAACTAGGAGTAATTAATCGTCTAAGACACGAGGTTAGACTCTTTTGTGGTGTAAGACTGCCCGGACCCGCCCGGCAAATCCAGCTGCCACAAATGCCAGTCTAATGTGGGAGGTATTAGGCATAAACTAAATGTGTAACAGTTATAAAGACACAAGGTTAGACTCGTTTGTGGTGTGAGACTGCCCGGACCCACCCGGCAAATCCAGTTGCCAGAAATGCCAGTCTAATGTGAGAGGTCTTTATGAGGTTACGGTCTTAATGAATTAAGAAACACTTAACCAAATAAACATGTATTGGGACATGAGGGGGTTAAGTGGGTGCCTTGGGTGGCATGTGGAATCTAGTGGGTGCCTTGGGTGGCATTTGAAATACGATTAGAAATACTTAACCAAAATTGAACATGTAAGTGAACATGAATAAGAAGTGGGTTAAGTGGGATGTACTAGTGGGGACCAAGCTTAGGTGGATAGCTTGTGTCAAGTAATGGGAGCCCCGTTTCAACCAGTAACCGATATGTATATTTGTGGGCTCGACCCAAGTTGAGGACGGGACACGCATACTGGGCTTGACTGTAAGAGGCCAAACCTGGTTAGCGGTGGCAACGCAAGTCCAACGAGTTCATATGCGTGTGTGGACCCAGGCTGGTAGGTAAGACGTTGTTGCATCATGTAGGTATAAGCCGTGTATTATTTGTGGTATCGGGTTGCCACTTTGGGGAGTGATACACCCCACTGTGGAGCCAGCACGGGTATCTACGTGTTAGGGAGCCGATCGCTTGGGGGTAGTGGGTACACCTAGTGGAGATAGGGGCAGGCGGCACCTATGAAGGCAGCTAGGGGTGCATGAAACTACCATTATCATTATTTAAGTCTGTAGGCGGGATCAACCTTAGGGTGACTAGTGGTGGTGCAGTATAGAAATTATCCTACATCGTTGGTGTAGTTTAGTAATTATCTTATACTGGTTTAGGTGCGCTTTAATGATATCATTGTTCATCTTGTTTCCTTGTTTACTCTGCCATACTCAATGGTTCATGGTCATTTCCTGATTTTCCAACTTATGCCTTAGCCTAGTTACTTTGTTGATTATATTGTTAAAGTTATCGCACTCGCCAAACTTTATGTCTGACCCCCTTGTTTCCTCCACTTTTCTTCTTTCCTCCCCCTCCCCAGGTGCTCAGGTTGGAACTAGCACCAGTGGAGCTTGATTTTGGACAGCTGTGCTTCTTGCTTTTAGAAGATTGCTTGGATCGCTGAACTAGTTCAGCCTCTCTTTTATTTATGGCTATTTTGTATTGGGGATTATGTCCTTCAATTTATGTACTTTGATTTAGTCAAGATGGATATTATGTACTTGGCTCTGGTTTTGATGATGTAATCAAACATATGTATTTTCCGCTGCAATGAAATAAAGTTTTTAATTTTTCAAGTACTATTTGTATATGTCTTGTTGTTAAGTTTCTGTTCTATACTCACTTAAAACGCTCCATAAAAATTAATGCATTCCTATTGTGAGTGACATTAATGGACGTGGGGTGTTACACGCGGTATCAGAGCTGAAGGTTACCAGAACATATATGAATTTTGAAAAGTGTTTTTGAAAAACAACTTTTATAAAGAAGTACCTTCAAAAGTATGTTTTAAGGAAAGTATTTTCAAGAGAAAAGCTTATTTTAGAAAGCATAACACCAATGGCCATATATCTTTCCTTCGGTTCTTTTGTATTTAATCTTTCCTTTTTCGTTTCAGCATGTCTGAAGCATCTGAGATACCAGAGGGTGTTCATGTACCCGATTGGTTTCGTCAATATCTCGAGGCTGGGGCCGCCACCGCAGGTCCAGCAAATGCTCCTCCTCCTCCTCACGTCGATACTTTTGCTAAGATATGTAAGGACTTTCGGGCAATGGGTGGAAAACCTTTTCACGGGACGGAGACATTTGTTGAAGCTTGAAACTGGCTAAAGGAGGTGGAAGATTTGTTTGGAATCTTGGAAGTGGAAGATGGAAGAAAAGTCCAGTTAGCTGCCTGTCTAATGAAGGATGAGGCCTCGTTTTGGTGGGAGGTCACTAATGGAGAACGTCCAGTTGGTACATGGCCAGATTTTAGGTGGAGGTTTGAGGCGAAGTTTCTCTCACGGGCTTAAGAGAATCTATCCATGGAAAGGTTTCTAGCATTGAAGCAAGGGAATCTATCGGTGAAAGAGTACGTCAACAAATTCAATCAATTGGCAAGATTTGGCTTGGACTTGGTGAATACTCCTGAAAAGAAGGTCCTGAGATTTGTTAAGGGGTTGAACGAGCCGCTTCATGGGTTAGCTATGACCCACATCCCCATGGGGGCTACCTTTGAGAGGCTAGTTGACATGGCGCTTATGCATGAAGAAGAGAAGGGCGCCAATGCTAATAAGGCACCCGAGAAGAAAGGGGATCAAAAGAAGCCGCAACAGCAACAACAGAACAAGAAAGGTGGCAAAGGCAACAATGGTAAGGGAAAGAAGAGATGCTTTAACTGTGGGACACCCGGCCATCTAAGCAAAGATTGTAGGAAGAAAAAGAAGACCGGTTGTTTCCACTGTGGCGAAGCGGGGCATCTGATTAAGGACTGCCCAAGGAAAGGGCAGAGGGCAGGGTCTACCTCGGGAGGACAGGTGCAGGCTCTCATGGCACCAGCGCAGGCAAGGGGACAAGTTCAGGCTCTCGTGGTCCCACCGCTGCAAGAACGAGGTAGAGCAATTTCCGTTGAAAGTTTAGTTTTTATGTTTGATCATCCTGTCCGTACTTTATTTGATTCTGGCGCATCACATTCGTTTATCTCTACATCATTAGTTGAAACACTGCACCTAGATACTAGTCTGGTCACTGATCCCTTAGTAGTCTCAAATCCTATTGGTGGTTTGGCTCATCTTTCTATCATTTGTCGGGATTTGTGAGTGTTTATCTTAGGCGTTGAGTTTGAATGCAATGCCTTTGTTTTTGGCTTCATGGGCTACGGTTTGATTCTAGGTATGGATTGGTTAACTAGATATGGGGCCATCCTAGATTGTGAAAGAAGGGTAGTTAGATTGTTGACTAGCTTTGGAAAGACCCTTGATATTTCTTGTGACACTAGAGGTCCAGTGATGCTTAGTAACCTAGAATCCCTTGACGCATCCGATGATGACTTACATTGTTCCCATAGTTCGTGAATATGTTAATGTTTTCAATGAGGTGAGGGGTTTACCCCCAAAACATGAGATGGACTTTTGAATATATCTAGTAGATAATGCAAAGCCAGTTGCATTACCAGTGCGCCACATGGCTCCAAGAGAGAGAAGAGAACTCAGTAAGCAGGTGAAGGAGTTGCTTGAGAAGGGGTTCATCATACGTAGTATATCGGAGTGGGGTGCTCCAGTAGTATTTGCCACGAAGGCAGATGGGTCCCTTAGACTTTGTGTGGACTATAGAGAACTTAATAAGCTTACTAAGAAGAATAGACACCCACTGCCGAGGATTGATGATCTCTTCGATCAGTTAGTTGGCGCCTCAGTGTTTTCACGGTTGGACTTAGCCACGGGTTTCCATCAGTTGAGAGTGGCCGAGGATAGCATAGACTAGACTGCCTTTGGGACTTCAGACAGTTTCTTCGAGTGGCTTGTGATGCCCTTCGGTTTGACAAATGCCCCCGCATACTTTGTTGACTTGATGAGTAGGGTGTTTAGGGAGTACCTTAATAAATTCGTGGTAGTCTTTGTGGATGACATCTTGATCTTTTCTAAGAACGAGGAAGAGCATGTCCTACGTCTTAGGGAAGCGTTGGAGACTGTTCGAGCGCATACCCTTAAAGCTAAATTTTCTAAATGTCACTTTTGGAGGAAGGAAGTGAGATTCTTAGAGCACGTGGTTTCCAAAGAAGAGATAGCCGTGGATCCCGCAAAGGTAGTGGCCATCCAAGATTGGAAGGTCCCTAAAAATGCTACCGAGGTGAGGAGTTTCTTAGGGTTAGCTGGCTACTATAAGAAGTTTGTCAAGGACTTCATAAAATTATCAGCTCCATTAACACGGTTGATGAAGAAGAACTTAGTTTTCACATGGGACGTAGATTGTGATGATACGTTCCAATGTCTAAAGAGAGCTTTGACCACAACCCCCCAGTCTTAGTGTTTCCAGATGGGAGTAAGCCATTTACCGTTTATACCGATGCTTGTGGGACCGGACTAGGCGCCGTCTTAATGCAAGAGGGAAGGGTAATAGCCTATGGTGGAAGGCAGTTGAGAGTGCATGAGAGAAATTAACCTACACATGACCTAGAGTTGGCCGCTATTGTTTTCGCGCTAACGTCTTGGCGCCATTATCTTCTTGGCGAAAAATTCGAATTGTTCACTGACCACAAATCACTAAAATACTTATTCTCTCAGAAGGACTTGAACTTAAGGCAGCAAAGATGAATGGAATTCTTAGCATGCTACAACTTCGAGATAGCATATACCCCTGGAAAGGGTAACGTGGTGGCGGACGCCTTAAGTAGAAAAAGGTTATCCTTGAGTCCGTTGTTTGTTGAGCGCCGAAGCTTAGAGTTCATCTCTACGTTTGACTTTAAAACTTCCGTTGACTTTGCACCCGGTTTGCTAGCATCCTTGGAGGTCAGACCTACGCTTTTGGGATGGATTGGCGAGGCATAACGAGATGACCCACAGTTGGTTGAGTTAGTAAAGAAGCCCAAAAGAGGGTAGTCATCGAGTCATCTCCGTAGGTATACTCTAGATGATAAGGGTTGGTTACGTAGGGACGGTAGACTTTGTGTACCCAAAGACGAGGACCTAAGGAAGATCATTCTTGATGATGCACATCGTTCGAAGATGACCGTCTATCCCGGTGGGGACAAGATGTACATGGACATGAGACGAGTTTACTTTTGGGCCGGTATGAAGAGGGACGTGGCTGAGTTTGTCGCGAGATGCATGGTGTGCCAACAAGTAAAAGTAGAGCAAAAGAAGCCCGGTAGATTGCTTCACCCATTGGAGGTTCCATAATGGAAGTGGGAAAGTGTCTCGATGGACTTTGTGGACGGGTTACCGAGACCGAGAAAGGGTAATATGGGGATTTGGGTAGTGGTAGACAGACTTACTAAGAGCACCCATTTCATTCCCGTGAAGAGTAAGAGGACTGCTCCATGGTTAGCCTCCGTATACATTCGAGAGATAGTTCGTTTGCAAGGTGTTCCTTCTAGCATAGGGAGCGACCGCGATCCTATCTTTACTAGCGAATTTTGGAAGGGCTTGCAAGAGGCGGTAGGGACTCAGTTATGTTTGAGCACCGCATATCATCCTCGGACGGACGGCCAGACCGAGAGGGTGAATCGTATTCTAGAGGACCTATTGAGGCTATGTGTCTTAGACTTTGGAGGTACATGGGAGGAACATCTTCCGTTGGTGGAGTTCGCATATAATAATAGCTTTCAGTCTAGCATTGGCATCGCACCGTTCAAGGCTCTTTATGGACGGTCGTGTCGTTCGCCTACATGTTAGTGGGAGTCTACAGATAAGATCTTGCTTGGGGCCGATATGATTAGAGAGGCTTCAGAGAAGATCGATTTGATTCGAAGAAGGATGAAGACGGCGCAAGATAGGCAGAAATCTTATGCAGACAAGAGTAGGACAGATCTTGAGTTTGATATTAGGGACATGGTCTTTATCAAGATGTCTCCATTACGGAACGTCGTTCGCTTTGGGTCCGTTGGGAAGTTAGCACCAAGGTTCGTAGGACCGTTCCTATTAAGGAGAGGATTGGGCAGATGGCGTATAGAGTGGAGTTGCCCGAGAGACTTAGTGGTGTACACGATGTATTCCATGTATCACATTTGAGGAAGTGCTTGCACGAGACCGCGGAAGTGGTAGAGCCGAGCTTGCTTAGAGAGGTGGAGATAGAGCGTGATGCGACGATTCGAAGAGCTCCTACGTGCATTATTGGGTCGGAGGTTAAGAAGTTGAGGAATCGAGAGGTCAAGCTAGTCAAAGTGCAATGGGGAGAAGATGATAGCAACGCTACTTGGGAGACGGAAGACAAGATGCGTTCATTATACCCTTTTCTTTTAGAGGGTATGTCTTTTAATTTCACCTTTATCTCTTACCTTGCACTTATCTTATCTTTAGTATGTATTCTCGCTAGTACCTTTGACCTTTAGATAGGGTAGTCCTATGGTTGAAATATGTGTTTGAGACATGTTATGTATGACGGATGCATGTGGATGCAAGTGTTTGCTAGTGGTTGCTCGTGGATGCATTTACACACACTTTAGGCACTAGATCGGCTCAGTCACTTCATACTGCATATTGCATATAAATGTGTGTACATATTTAAGGAATGGATGTATAATGGTTGTACCATCATATAGATGCTGCATTTTGGTGAATGGTTGTGCACGCATGTAGAAGTAATATGTATCCATAGGATTCTTTCGCATACATAATGGACACATGGCACTATCATGGTTTGCATTAAGGAGGTCAACTGAATCAGTAGACCGCCTGATTTTGCATTAGATAGAGAACATATACACACTTCTTGCATATGTTCATACAGCATTAGAATTTTTCAAGGACAATGGGTGCCTGTGTTTGATGGTTGAGTAGATGGTTGTTTGGATGGTAGGATATGCATTCTCCTTAACTTGGAGATTTCGGGGAGGAAATCCTTTAAGGAGGGGAGATTGTAACACCCCGTATTTATGTTAACACTAATATTCATAAATTAAAGAATAACTAATCTCAGACAGGAGAATTAAGGGAAACAGGTTGCGCCATTGTGTTCATCTCGGAATTATGGTTGAGACAGAGTCCGAGTTTACGTGAACTGGACTTCGTATGAAGAAGTTATGGCCATCGGAAGTTTCAGAAAATTCAAAACAGATTTCAGAAAATTCAAATTTCGGAGTCAGACAGGCTAGGCGGGAAAATTCTCGCCAGGGCCAGGTCGACCATAGGGTCGACCTGGGGGTCGACCAACCCTCCCCCCCCCCCTCCCGGGGCATATTTGTTTTATGACCTGTTGATGACTAGATGCTGACTTATTAGGGTTTCTAATATGCTCTGATTGGTCGGGATTTATTCTGGGTTGATCGGACAGATTAAACTAATCCTAAACTCTATAAAAACACCTATAGACTCAAACCCTAAAATCAAAACAAAAATTAGATTCATGGCCTCCATGTCGTCACTTAGCAACTCAGCATAGCCGCCACCAATTAGAGAGGAAGAAAGCTAATCTAATTCAATTCTTTTCAACTTTAACAACGAATCTTCTTCAAGGGAAAGCTATTACAACTTCAGAATTCAGAGTTCAGAACTCAAGACCTTCTTTGAGTTGTGAGTTCGATAATTTTAATAAAATAATTAGCAAATTAATTGGATTGAGTTATGATGTGGACTATTTGGATATGATGTGAATTATTCATGTAGTAAAATTGTGATGTTTATGTTGTAAATTCTATGATGCTATCTTGTAAAGTTGAGATCATCTATGTTATAATTTTGTGGTTGGCTTATGTATAATCGAATCACCATGTTGTTCATATGCTAGTTTGGGTATTTTGATTCATATGATAAATCATAAGTATGTATGCAAGTTTAGATTTTTATTAAGACATGAATCATATGCAAGTTGGGGAAAATTATATGTATAACCTTATATACTTCATGACCTCTATTTTAGATCTAAAGTTAGGCTATGACATATGTGAGTTATATGCCAAATTATACATGCTAGTTTACATGTAAGTTTATACCATTGTTATGTTGCATAAATCACATATGCAAGTTTATATGAATACATGTGTTTGAATATGAATCATGTTATGCAAGTTTGTGGTTATTGCCTATGCAAGTTTACACCTTTAGATATAGATCTATGACATACATGGTTTATGCAAGTTTGTGACCATTATCTAAACAAGTTTACACCTTTAGATTTGGATCTATGACCTATGTTGTTTATGCAAGTTGTAACTTTGGCCTATGCAAGTTTTAGATGTAGAACATCATTCACACATGCAAGTTCACCCCTTATGTGTAGATCTAGTTTTAATTATATGTATGTTGTGACGTTTTCTCTTTATTCCATGAGTTAGACTATTCGAGTCTAACGTATATTTTACGTTAAAACGAATAAACATACAACATCGGGTTAAAAGGGGTAATATTAAAAGATTTAATTGGCATAAATGCCTTAAAATGCATAAAATAAATTTGTGATGAAATTGGTATGATTTTACATACCATAAATAGATGGAAATAATTGAGTCAATTATGGCCATAGCTAAATTTGGAATTAATTGATGATTAGAATGGGGAAAGTAATTCAAATTGGGGAATGATTAATTAGGAGTAATTAATCGTCTAAGACACGAGGTTAGGCTCTTTTCTGGTGTAAGACTGCCCGGACCCGCCCGGCAAATCCAACTGCCACAAATGCCAGTCTAATGTGGGAGGTCTTAGGCATAAACTAAATACGTAACAGTTGTAAAGACACGAGGTTAGAGTCGTTTGTGGTGTAAGACTGCCCGGACCCGCCCGGCAAATCCAGCTGCCATAAATGCCAGTCTAATGTGAGAGGTCTTTATGAGGTTACGGTCTTAATGAATTAAGAAACACTTAACCAAATAAACATGTAGTGGGACATGTGGGGGTTAAGTGGGTGTCCTGGGTGGCGTGTGGAATCTAGTGGGTGCCTTGGGTGGCATTTGAAATACGATTAGAAATACTTAACCAAAATTGAACATGTAAGTGAACATGAATAAGAAGTGGGTTAAGTGGGATGTACTAAAGGGGACCAAGCTTAGGTGGATAGATTGTATCAAGTAATGGGGACCATTTCAACCAGTAACCCATACGTAACTTTGTGGGCTCGACCCAAGTCGAGGACGGGACACACATACTGGGCTTGACTGTAAGAGGCCAAACCGGGTTAGCGGTAGCAATGCAAGTCCAACGGGTTCATATGCATGTGTGGACCCGGGCTGGTAGGTAAGATGTTGTTGCATCGTGTAGGTATAAGCCGTGCATTATTTGTGGTACCGGGTTGCCACTTTGGGGAGTGATACACCCCACTGTGGGGCTAGCATGGGTATCTACGAGTTAGGGAGCCGATCGCTTGGGGGTAGTGGGTACACCTAGTGGAGATAGGGGCAGGCGGCACCTATGAAGGCAGCTAGAGGTGCACGAAACTACCATTATCATTATTTAAGTCTGTAGGCGGGATCAACCTTAGGGTGACTAGTGGTGGTGCAGTATAGCAATTATCCTATAGTGTTGGTGTAGTTTAGTAATTATCTTATAATGGTTTAGGTGCGCTTTAACGATATCGTTGTTCATCTTGTTTCCTTGTTTACTCTGCCATACTCAATGGTTCATGGTCATTTCCTGATTTTCCAACTTATGCCTTAGCCTGGTTACTTTGGTGATTATATTGTTAAAGTTATCGCACTCGCCAGACTTTATGTCTGACCCCCTTTGTTTCCTTCTCTTTTCTTCCTCCCCCCCCCCCCCCCCCCCCCCCCCGCCCCCCCCTAAGGTGCACAGTTTGGAACTAGCACCAGTGAAGCTTGATTTTGGACAGCTGTGCTTCTTGCTTTTAGAAGAGTGCTTGGATCGCTGAAGTAAAGTTCAGCCACTCTTTTATTTATGGTTATTTTGTATTGCGGATTATGTCTTTCAATTTATGTACTTTGATTTAATCAAGATGGATATTATGTACTTGGCTCTGGTTTTGATGATGTAATCAAACATATGTATTTTCCGCTGCAATGAAATAAAGTTTTTAATTTTTCAAGTACTATTTATATCTGTCTTGTTGTTAAGTTTCTATTCTATACTCACTTAAAATGCTCCATAGAAGTTAATGCATTCCCTTTGTGAGTGACATTAATGGACGTGGGGTGTTACATTATAACTGAGGAGATACAAGCATTCTTATTTGTTCTTCATTTTCAGTGTGTAGGGAAGTTTGACAATGTTTTGTTTAGCTTCTAGTAAGTATCGCTTCCATAGATGAAATGTACATATTTACTTTTTACTCATGTGCTTAATCCAAAGAAGTTATCATCAAAAACTATTTAATGAGGCATTAAAGCTAAGTTAACAACAACCAGTTTAAAACATGTATGCTTTAAACATTCATTCATCTTGATACTATTGTTGTTTATTTATTTTCTACAGATGTCCTCCTACTCAAGGCCTTCGACCATTTATCGTGATTACTTCCCATGGCATTATTCATCTGTCTTTTCAGACGATTCGGGCGATACTCCTCAAATTGTTTGTTCACCCGAATCTTAGACACCCACTCCGCTAAGCGTCTATGAGAGAATAGATGAGCTTACAAAGGGATTTGACATTATTAGGTTTTTAGAATGTGGCACGGCCTACCAGGTCGACAACAACAACAAATTGCCACCCCTGCCGACATTCAATGTTGGAGAAGTGTGATCTCGAAGGTTGTTATGTCGTTTCAACATTGAACCAATATTCAAAACATTCTATTTGAATAAAAACGTCGGTCGTCGATATTTTATTTATGCAAACACTGGAACTCTTAGAGATTGTGGATCTATCCACTGGATTGACAAACCATTATGTGAACGTAGTGTGGAATTTGCATTAGAGGTTCTTGGAGAAAACGAAAGGCTTAAAAAGGAGCTTAAATTGGAAGATTTCATCGAGTTCAATAGATAAAATACATTTCAAATTTAAAAAGGTATGACTTTGAACTTATAACATTTACTACTAGTTGAAACTTAAATGATGCTATTTAATTAAATGCACGCAGGAAGCAATAGAAGAAGCGGAGAAAAAGAGAAAATTTGGTGGTATAAGCAATGCAAATTTTTGGATGTAAGGTTTGTTATATGGCTGTAGTTTCAGATTTGGTACTGTGGACTTCAAATATGAAAAATGTCTTTTATTTTGTTAATTATGTATTGTTGTTACTATGCAATTGGATATTGTTTCTAGATGTTCATTTGGTTATAATTTACATATGTACTGAATTTAGTATTTTTATGTATTGAATATTTTTTAGTTCATAACTTTCTTTTTCCACGAATATGGATTTATGTTTCCTATTGGTCTTGTTATATGTTGCTATATTAAGACAATATCATAGCTTAATGCATATTAAATAGCGCTTACGCTATCATGTATGCAAACATAAGTGTTGCATGCTACCAACGCTTATAAGTGTTGCGAATATAATGTTACCAATGCTTATAAGTTGAGAATGAATATTTGCCAACTCTTACAAGTGTTGTGAACTAACATTTACCAATGCTTATAAGCTTTGTACATAAAAATTTGCCAACGCTTATATGCGTTGCGAATATTCCCGACCCTCTCATAGTGACACATATAAGTGTCATTGAAATTACTAGCGACACTTATACTCGTTGGGAATCCCCTGTTTTGGTATAGTGGAAAAGACCCATTTTAGGACGAGGTCGCCGATGTTGAGTTCCTTGCGGCAGACTCTGGAGTTAAAGTATCGAGCTACTCGTTGTTGTTGGGCGATAGCTCTGAGTTTAGCTTCATTTCTCTTTTCTTTTTGTAAATCAAGCGATTCCGTAAGTAAATCTTGATTGATCTTCGGATCATAGTAGGTAATCTGACGAGATTGAAGCTTTTGCTCAATGGGGATAACGCCTTTGGATCCACAGGCAATGGCGAATGGATTGTGTCAGATTGTTGACTTATAGGTGGTCCGGTAGGCCCAAAGGTCCAGTAGGAGTTCATCTATCCACATGCCACCTGCTTTCTCCAGACGCTTATTGATGATGGATTTGATCATTTTGTTAACATCTTCAACTTACCCATTGGCTTGAGGGTAAGCCACCGCTGAAAATCTCTTTTCGATGTTGTGCCGCTGGTAGAAGGTTTTGAATTCGGTGTTCTCAAACTTGGTTCCATTGTCGAAGATGATGGCTTGAGGTACCATATAGCGGGTAATGATGTTGCGGACAACGAAGTTGATTACTTTCTTGGTAGTAATCGTGGCGAGAGCTTCGGCTTCTGCCCGTTTGGTGAAGTAATCGACTGTGATGATGGCACAGCATGCCCCCTCTAGCCATTGGATAAGTTCTAATGTTGTCTATTCCCTTACATGGCGAACAGCCATGGACTAACCATTTGCGTCAACTCAGTAGACGGGGCTCTTGGAATCTTGGAGAAGCCCTAGCATCTGTTGCACTTGCAGGCATAGTTCGCAGCGTCTTGATCGAGCATGGTCCAAATGTTGGCATGCTTGATGACTTTTCTTGCTAAGCTTTGCCCTTCGGTGTGGTCGCCGCACTCGCCTTCATGTACGTCTGTTAGCACTTGGTTGGCTTCATCGTGGGCTATGCATCACAGTAGCGGGACAGAGAAGCCTCTATAGTAGAGTACTTTCTCCATGACAATGTAGTGAGATGATCAGTGAGTGAGTGCTCGTCTTTCGTTGTAACATACCGGGAGGATCCCTTGCTGCAAGTAGTTCTTGATCGGTGTCATCCAAGATTCGGGTATGGCCTCTGTAACACCCCGAAAATTCTATAACTGTGAAATTAACAAATTAAAGTATAATTAATTTCAAATCAAAGAACTAAGGGAAACGGGATACGCCATTGCGTTCGTCTCGGAAAAATACGCGAAATAGAGTCCGAGTTTTCGAAAAACGGAGTCCGTATGAAGAAGATATGGCCTTCGGAAGTTTGAGAATCAAGTTTAAATTCAAACAGAATAAAATAATTAAAAAATCGGGCCCAATGGGCCAGGGCGGATAAACACCCGCCTAGGCCACCCAGGTCGACTGGGCTGTCGACCGGGGCTACCCATGTCGACAGGGCTGTCGACCGCCCTGTCGACAGGGGTGTCGACCTGGTCGAGCCCAGCCAACCTGGCTGGCCAGGTCTGTGTTTAGTCGATTTTCTGTGGTCTGCTTTGTCACTAGGGCTAGGTGGCGGGTTCTAATTGGTCTCTCTATCTAATGAATGGCTACGATCTAACCTAGCAACATCAATGGTCCGAATCAATTCCTAACCTCTATATAAACAACCCTAGACTAAACCCTAATCTATTCATTCAAATTAAGAACATAGCCGCCATGTTGCTGAGGAACGACTAAGAGTAGCCGCCAACTAGAGAGAGAATTAGGAAGAAAGTTCTAAAGCCTAAAGCAATTCAAGCAACCTAAAGCCAATCAATTCAACAAAGGAATCATATCTCTTAATTAGAGAATTCGCCGCAACCATTGTAAGTAGAGTATTACTTTGGTATGGATAAACAACTGTATTGATTTGTATGCTTGAATTGGGATAATAAAGTAGTTCATATTTGTGCAAAATTATGTTATTCATTATAAAGAACTACATGCGGTAGTTCTATGCAAGTATACGTTTGGAATATTGCGCAAATTATGTAATCTATGTTGAAGCTACATGTATGTAGTTGATTGAAATTCATGCAAGTTTGGGGCTTTGTTATTATGTCATCATGATGTATATTTTTGTGCATAAATCATTTTGCAAGTAATTGAAACAAGTTTGGTTGTTATAGTTCATAAGAAACTATGTTGGAATTTTGACACCATAATCCATGTATTAAGTCATGCTTTTGCAAACTTATGAATATGGCTAGGCTATGAATGATATTTGGCATAATTGAAATCCATGATTAAGTCTATCTTGTTTACAAGAATTATATGATGACATATGTGAGACATGGCTAGGTTAGACTCAAAAATCCCTTTTTGCAAGTTTAAAGCAAACACCATGTTTAGGAATATTTATGCATAAGTATGTTTATACCATCGTTATGTGATTAGACTTAAATCATGATTAAGTTGAACTATGCTTTTGTGTTAGTAACAAAGTATCCCCTTTGTAAACATGTAGAAACCTTATGAACATGACTTGTTTATGTTTATGCCTAATTGAGAACATAGGTCTATGTTGTAGTTAAGACTATGTGACACCTAATTTAGATTCTTATCTTAAGTTTACATGGTTTGGTTCATGTCACCTATGCTTTATGACCAAAGTATATATATGCAAGTACACCAGTTTCTATTATGTATTTCCAACGTCATATGCAAGTTCATGCGCTCACCTTCCCCTCTTTGTGTATGTAATCACGCTTTAAGCCTCCCCTTCTCGCATGGCTAAATTGGGCTTTAAAAGGCTAAGCCCAATATATATGAACGGACGTGTAAAACGGGGGAAAATAACGTTGGGTTAAAATTAATTAATTAATGAAAATATAAAATAGAAGGGCCCAAATTCAAGTATGGGTTGGGCCCGTGATGGGTGTAACCTTTACACCATTAACTTAATAATGGGCCGCAAATATTTACATATAAGAAATAAAGAGGAATGACAAGATATGTAAATGTAGAACATACGATGTGTTTAACCCGAGGTTGGATTGAGTTGTGATGTAAACCTGCCCGGAACCGCCCGGTTGTCCAGTAGTCACAACAATACCTATCCAATGTGGGAGGTTAAACATGGAGCCCAGCAAGGACCCGAGGTTAGACTGAGTTGTGGCGTAAGACTGCCCGGAACCAACCGGCAACAGGCAGCCACAACAATAACTGTCTAATGTGAGAGGTCAGGGCCTTAATAAGACAATTAAGGCTGAGTCAGGATTGTTAGGATTGAGTGAACTAAAGACTTAACCAAAATGGAACATGCTAAACTAAACGGACTGGTGGCGAATTCTCTAATTAAGAGATATGATTCCTTTGTTGAATTGATTGGCTTTAGGTTGCTTGAATTGGGATAATAAAGTAGTTCATATTTGTGCAAAATTATGTTATTCATTATAAAGAACTACATGCGGTAGTTCTATGCAAGTATACGTTTGGAATATTGCGCAAATTATGTAATCTATGTTGAAGCTACATGTATGTAGTTGATTGAAATTCATGCAAGTTTGGGGCTTTGTTATTATGTCATCATGATGTATATTTTTGTGCATAAATCATTTTGCAAGTAATTGAAACAAGTTTGGTTGTTATAGTTTATAAGAAACTATGTTGGAATTTTGACACCATAATCCATGTATTAAGTCATGCTTTTGCAAACTTATGAATATGGCTAGGCTATGAATGATATTTGGCATAATTGAAATCCATGATTAAGTCTATCTTGTTTACAAGAATTATATGATGACATATGTGAGACATGGCTAGGTTAGACTCAAAAATCCCTTTTTGCAAGTTTAAAGCAAACACCATGTTTAGGAATATTTATGCATAAGTATGTTTATACCATCGTTATGTGATTAGACTTAAATCATGATTAAGTTGAACTATGGCTTTGGACAATCCACTATGGGGCTTTTGCAGTTTATCTACGTTTTATTTATGCTTCTTTAGATAATGTACTCAAGACAGATTATGAAAGTGTTATGTTATGTTTTTGGAAAGGATGTTGTTGTAACACGTATTTGACTTTGTGAAATAAAGTTTATTGTTCTTCCGCTGTTTACAAATATGTGTTCTTATATCTGTCTTGTATATCTGTGACTTGTACTTATAAACCTCCACCAAAATTAGGGCATTCCCTTTGAGAGTGACCCTAACGGAGGTGGGGTGTTTCACTTGGTATCAGAGCATAGGTTTACCAGATAAGATAAAAAGTTTTGAAAAAATTATTTTCAAAAAGGAAATTTAAAGAAGCATTTTTAGAAGAAAAATATTATTTTATTTAAAAAAAAGGCAAAGTCCACTCCCCAAAGCCATAGGTACTATCTCTTATCCTTCGTTTTGAATCTATCCTTTTTGTTTCAGCATGTCCGAAGATCTTAACTTACCAGAAGGGGTACCAATACCTGGTTGGTTTAGACGATTCTTAGAAGCAAGGGCCACTCAGCCAGGTCCTACCATTCCTCCTCCCCCAGCTGCAGGAAATCATCCAGCCGCAGCGGCACCTTTTCCTCCACCTCCTCCTCGGGGAAACACGTTTGCTAAGATATGTAAAGATTTTAAAGCTATGGGAGGAAGGGATTTCCATGGAACTGAGTCCTTCATGGCAGCTAGAAATTGGCTGAAAGAAACGGAGGACCTATTCATCATCTTTGAGGTAGAAGATAGACAAAAAGTACAACTGGCGGTGTGGCTATTGAAGGGCGAGGCTTCCTACTGGTGGGAAGTCACTAATGCTGAAAGACCAGTGGAGACGTGGGAGGACTTTAGGGCAAGGTTTGAGACTAAATTTCTCTCAGATGCGGAAAGAAGTTTGCAGTTAAAAAAATTCTTATTTCTTAAGCAAGGGGACAAGACAGTCAGAGAATATGTGAATCAGTTCGATGAGCTGGCTAGGTTTGGGCTTGACCTAGTCAACACCCCGCACAAGAAGGCTCTCCGTTTCGTCAAAGGGTTGAATGAGCCATTACACAGTTTGGCCATGACCCATATACCCATGGGAGCCACGTATGAAAGATTGGTGCAAATGGCATTGCTGAATGAAGAGGACAAGGGCAAGAAGAAAGAGGGTTTGCAGCCCAAGAAGACAGACTTTAAGAAGGGCGGGAAAGGCAACAAAGAGAAGAGGAAGTGCAATTTCTGTGGCAAAGTGGGGCACTTAGTAAAGGACTGCCGGAAAAAGAAGGCCAAGGAGAATGGTGGGTGCTTTTCTTGCGGTGAGACAGGCCATAGGGCTAAGGACTGCCCAAAGAAACGAGGACAGGGGCAGAGGGCTGGATCCACCCCAGGGGCACAGGTCCATGTGCTAGAAGCGCCACCTCTGCAACAGCGAGGTATAAATACTTCTGTAGAAAGTGTAGTTTATCTTTATGATCACCCCGTTCGCACTTTATTTGATTCTGGCGCATCACACTCCTTTATCTCGTCTGCTTTAGTAGAATCTCTGCACCTAAGAACTAGTATGGTAGAGGACCCCTTAATTGTTTCAAACCCAATTGGGGGCCCAGCTCATTTGTCTATGATCTGTGTGGGATTGAAAATTTCTATTCTAAGTGTAGAATTTCAATGTAGTGCCTTTGTTTTGGGCTTTTCGGGGTATGGTTTGATTTTGGGTATGGATTGGCTATCCAGTAATGGGGCCATCCTTGATTGTGAGAAAAGGGTTGTTAGGCTCCTAACCCAGCTCGGTAATACTTTGGAAATTTCTTGTAATCCCTCGTATGCGGTTATGCTTAGTTATCTTGAATCGCTAGATGCCTCTGTTGAAAATTTGCAATCAGTTAGAGTGGTCCGGGAATATCCGGATGTCTTCGAAGAGGTGAAGGGCTTGCCTCCGAAGCGGGAAATAGACTTCCGCATATATCTTGTAGATAATGCAAAGCCCGTTGCGTTGCCCGTTAGACACATGGCTCCACGAGAAAGGAAAGAGCTCAGTAAACAGATTAAAGAGCTTCTAGAAAAGGGGTTCATTAGGAGGAGCATTTCAGAATGGGGCGCTCCGGTGGTGTTCGCTACAAAGGCGGATGGTTCACTCCGTCTATGTGTTGACTATAGGGAGCTCAACAAGCTAACGAAAAATAATAGGCACCCTCTCCCTAGAATTGACGATTTATTTGACCAGCTTGTAGGAGCGTCTATTTTCTCCCAACTCGATTTAGCAACCGGTTTTCATCAGCTAAGGGTGGCTGAAGATAGCATCGATAAAACGGCGTTCAGAACCCCAGACGGCTTCTTTGAATGGCTTGTCATGCCTTTCGGCTTGACAAATGCACCTGCTTACTTCGTGGATCTGATGAGTAGGGTATTTAGAGATTTCCTCAACAAATTCGTAGTGGTCTTCGTAGATGATATCCTTATCTTTTCAAAGAGTGAAGAGGAACATGCTCAGCACTTAAGGGCAATCATGGAAACTTTGCGAGTCCATCAACTAAAAGCCAAGTTCTCCAAATGCCACTTTTGGAGAGAAGAGGTGAGGTTCCTTGGGCACATAGTATCCAAACAAGGGTTAGCGGTGGACCCTGCGAAGGTAGTAGCGGTACAGGATTGGAAGACACCAAGGAATGCGACTGAGGTCCGAAGCTTTCTAGGACTAGCGGGTTTCTATCGAAAATTCATAAGGGATTTTGCGAAAATCTTAGCTCCACTCACGAAATTGACTAAGAAGAATCTAGTGTTCAATTGGGACTTGGATTGCGAGTTTGCTTTCCAACGACTAAAAAGGGCTCTTACAACAGCCCCAGTTTTGACGCTGCCAGATGGGAGCAAGATGTTCACTGTTTATACGGATGCATGTGGGACAGGGCTAGGCGCCGTCTTAATGCAAGAAGGAAGGGTAGTAGCTTATGGCGGGAGGCAGTTGAAAGTGCACGAAAAGAACTACCCAACCCACGATCTTGAGTTAGCCGCCATCGTCTTTGCACTCAAGTCTTGGCGACACTATCTCCTAGGTGAGAAGTTCGAACTTTACACTGACCATAAATCGTTGAAATATCTTTTCTCGCAGAAGGATCTTAACTTGAGGCAACAAAGATGGATGGAGTTTCTTGCCTCGTACGATTTCGAGATCTCCTACACTCCGGGCAAGGGCAACGTAGTTGCAGACGCGTTGAGCCAAAAGAAGTTGACCCTAAGCCCGTTGTTTGTTGAAAGACAAAGCCTAGAGTTTATAGCCAGCTTCGACTTTAGGCCTTCCTCCGATTTCGTACCGGGCTTGCTAGCATCTCTCGAAGTGCGCCCAACTTTAGTGGATTCAGTAGGGACAGCACAACGCGAAGACCCTCAGCTTGTAGAAATAATTGATAGGCTAATTAGGGGCGAGACTTCAAGTCACCTCAACAGATACTCCATCGACGATAAGGGTTTTCTAAGGCGAGATGGAAGACTATGCGTCCCACAGATAAACGATTTAATAAAGAAGGTTCTCGAAGAAGCACATCACTCCAAGATGACGATACACCCAGGCGGAGATAAAATGTACAAAGATATAAAAAGGACTTTCTCTTGGAACGGCATGAAAAAGGACGTGGCAGAATTCGTTTCTAAGTGTATGGTGTGCCAACAGGTTAAAGCGGAATAGAAAAAGCCTGGCGGACTACTGCATCCTCTAGAGGTCCCGCAGTGGAAGTGGGATAGCATCTCAATGGACTTCATCGATGGGCTGCCTAGGTCTAGGAGAGGCAACACTAGTATTTGGGTAATAGTGGATAGGCTTACTAAAAGCGCCCACTTTTTACCTGTCAAAAGTAAAAGAACTGCCTCATCCCTGGCATCACTTTACCTCAAGGAAATCGTCCGACTCCATGGAATACCGTCTAGCATCGTTAGTGACCGAGACCCCATCTTCACCAGTGAGTTTTGGCGGAGTCTGCAAGAAGCAGTAGGAACGCAGTTATGTTTGAGCACAGCCTATCATCCCCAAACCGACGGCCAAACAGAGAGAGTGAACAGAGTTTTGGAAGACCTCTTAAGGCTATGCGTCCTTGACTTCGGAGGGACATGGGAAGACCACCTTCCTTTGGTGGAATTTGCCTACAACAACAGCTATCAAGCAACCATCGGAATGGCGCCCTTCGAAGCTTTATATGGAAGACCGTGTCGATCGCCCACTTGTTGGTGGGAATCTACGGATAAGCTCATACTTGGACCAGATATGATCCGAGAGACCTCAGAGAAAGTAGACTTAATACGAAGAAAGATGAAGACGGCCCAAGACAGACAAAAGTCCTACGCCGACAAGAGGAGGACCGACCTTGAATTCGAGGTTGGAGACAGAGTTTTTCTCAAGGTATCACCGCTAAGAAACGTTGTTCGCTTTGGAACCACAGGAAATCTAGCACCAAGGTTCGTAGGGCCATTCCCTATTATCGAGAAAATTGGGAAAATGGCTTATAGATTAGAGCTACCCGAGAAGTTGGCTGGAGTCCACAACGTTTTTCACGTTTCACATCTCCGAAAATGTCTACATGAGTCTGCTGAAGTGTAGAGCCAAATATCCTCGAAGAGGCTGAAGTGGAACGCGAAGCAACCATAAGAAAAGTTCCAACCCGCATCTTAGGAACGGAATTGAAGAAGCTACGCAACCGCGAAGTCAAGCTCGTCAAAGTTCAGTGGAGCGACGCCGAGGGAGACGCGACTTGGGAAACTGAAGCTAGAATACGTACTGCCTACCCTTTTCTGTTCGAGGGTACATCCTTGATCTTTCTTTTTCCTTAAGTTGCGCTTTTATCTATCTTTTTAGGTATATTTCCTCGACCGTATCTTTTAGGTAGAAACCCTTTGGATGGAAACATGTAGTTGAAACATGTTATGGATGATGGTTGCAAGTGGTTGCAAGTGATTGCTAGTGGTTGCTCGTGGTTGCATATACACACACAATCTAGGTTTTAGATCGGCTCAGTCACTTCATATTGCATATGCATATATGTTTGTATTCGTATATGGTTGAACTTTAATGTATTGTCATGTGGATGTTGCATTTGTATTGAATAATTGAGCACTCATGTCGAATCATGAATAGGAAAATTTGCATACATAATGGATTCATGGCACTTACATAAGTTGCATTAAGGAGGTCAACTGAATCAGTAGACCGCCTGATTTTGCATTAGATAAGTACATGTACACACACACTTCGCATATGATCATGAAGCATTAGAAATCTTTTAAGGACAATGGATGCTCGTGTTTGATGGATGAGTAGATGGATGATTGGATGTTAGGATATACATTCCTCCTAACTTGAAGATTTCGGGGACGAAATCCTTTTAAGTGGGGGAGAATGTAACACCCCGAAAATTCTATAACTGTGAAATTAACAAATTAAAGTATAATTAATTTCAAATCAAAGAACTAAGGGAAACGGGATACGCCATTTCGTTCGTCTCGGAAAAATACGCGAAATAGAGTCCGAGTTTTCGAAAAACGGAGTCCGTATGAAGAAGATATGGCCTTCGGAAGTTTGAGAATCAAGTTTAAATTCAAACAGAATAAAATAATTAAAAAATCGGGCCCAATGGGCCAGGGCGGATAAACACCCGCCTAGGCCACCCAGGTCGACTGGGCTGTCGACCTGGGCTACCCATGTCGACAGGGCTGTCGACAGCCCTGTCGATAGGGGTGTCGACCTGGTCGAGCCCAGCCAACCTGGCTGGCCAGGTCTGTGTTTGGTCGATTTTCTGTGGTCTGCTTTGTCACTAGGGCTAGGTGGCGGGTTCTAATTGGTCTCTCTATCTAATGAATAGCTACGATCTAACCTAACAACATCAATGGTCTGAATCAATTCCTAACCTCTATATAAACAACCCTAGACTAAACCCTAATCTATTCATTCAAATTAAGAACATAGCCGCCATGTTGCTGAGGAACGACTAAGAGTAGCCGCCAACTAGAGAGAGAATTAGGAAGAAAGTTCTAAAGCCTAAAGCAATTCAAGCAACCTAAAGCCAATCAATTCAACAAAGGAATCATATCTCTTAATTAGAGAATTCGCCGCAACCATTGTAAGTAGAGTATTACTTTGGTATGGATAAACAACTGTATTGATTTGTATGCTTGAATTGGGATAATAAAGTAGTTCATATTTGTGCAAAATTATGTTATTCATTATAAAGAACTACATGCGGTAGTTCTATGCAAGTATACGTTTGGAATATTGCGCAAATTATGTAATCTATGTTGAAGCTACATGTATGTAGTTGATTGAAATTCATGCAAGTTTGGGGCTTTGTTATTATGTCATCATGATGTATATTTTTGTGCATAAATCATTTTGCAAGTAATTGAAACAAGTTTGGTTGTTATAGTTCATAAGAAACTATGTTGGAATTTTGACACCATAATCCATGTATTAAGTCATGCTTTTGCAAACTTATGAATATGGCTAGGCTATGAATGATATTTGGCATAATTGAAATCCATGATTAAGTCTATCTTGTTTACAAGAATTATATGATGACATATGTGAGACATGGCTAGGTTAGACTCAAAAATCCCTTTTTGCAAGTTTAAAGCAAACACCATGTTTAGGAATATTTATGCATAAGTATGTTTATACCATCGTTATGTGATTAGACTTAAATCATGATTAAGTTGAACTATGGCTTTGGACAATCCACTATGGGGCTTTTGCAGTTTATCTACGTTTTATTTATGCTTCTTTAGATAATGTACTCAAGACAGATTATGAAAGTGTTATGTTATGTTTTTGGAAAGGATGTTGTTGTAACACGTATTTGACTTTGTGAAATAAAGTTTATTGTTCTTCCGCTGTTTACAAATATGTGTTCTTATATCTGTCTTGTATATCTGTGACTTGTACTTATAAACCTCCACCAAAATTAGGGCATTCCCTTTGAGAGTGACCCTAACGGAGGTGGGGTGTTTCAGCCTCGGTGTCCATCGCCATATCAGACAGCATCTGGGAAATGCTTAATGAATCGAGCACTTCAACTGGAGCTTGTCCCATGAGCTATGCATCCTCGGAGCTCGCCAAATTGGCCAACGAGTTTGCCTTTTCAACCTGTTCTCGAGGAATATGCGTGATGATGAAGTAGTCGAAGTTAGTGAGAAATTCCCAAACCTAGGCGAGATAAGGAGCGAGTCGTGCCCCTTGGCTTGGCATTCCCCTTGTACCTTACACACGATGAGCTGTGAATCAGAGAAAATTTGGATAACCTTTAGGTCAAGTTCAATTGCGATTTTAAGACCGCTTATTAAGGCCTTATATTCTACGTCATTGTTCGAAGCAAGGAAGTTGAGCTTTAAAGCACAACATATTGGGCGCTCTTCTAGAGTGATGAGCACGACTCTGGCTCTACAGAATTTACTGTTAGAGGACCCATCTACAAATAGTCTCTATGGTATGTTAGGGACCTCGATCAGAAGGAGACTCCTCGGGGGCGGTGAATTATATTATGAAATCGGCGAGAGCCTGCCCGAGGATGGCTAGAGGGGAGTGAATGTTATCTCAAATTGACTCAACTCTATATTCCACATTAATAGTCGTCCGGATGCCTTTGGCCATTGCAGGACCGATCGTAGTGGCTGGTCAGTGTAGACTTTTATGGGGTGAGACTGGAAGTACGGTCGTAGCTTCGAGGAGGAGTTCAGTAAGCAGTAGGCTAATTTCTCAAGCTTCGGGTAATTCTTCTCTTCCCTTATCAACCTTATGCTGATGTATTAGACAGGTCATCGGACAAGGTCTTTGATGCATACCAGTACCGAACTGCCTGCCTGCGTGGAAACAGCAAATAAACATATAAGTCCTCCTGGTCCATAGGTTTGGACATGATAGGTGGTTGCTCTGAATGATTCAATAGGTCCTCGAATGCGGAGACGCATTCTGGGGTCCATTCGAAGTTGCGCTTCCCTTTACGGAGCAAGTCGAAAAAAGGAATGCATTTGTCAGTAGCCCTGGAGTTGAATCACCTTAAAGCGGTGACCTTCACGTTTAAACTTTGGACACCTTTGATGTTCTGAGAGACTTCAATGTCCCGAATAGCTTTGATTTTGTCTTTATTAGCTTCAATGCCTCGGGAATTGACAATGAAACCCAAAAATTTTCCTAAGGCAACTCCAAAGGAGCATTTTAGGTAATTGAGTTTCATGTCATAATGGGGGAGGACATCGAACATTTGAGAGAGGTAATGGACGTGGTCGCTCGATATTTTAGATTTACCAAGATATCGCCTACGTATACTTCCATGCATCTCTCGATCTGGTTTTTAAAGAGGCAGTTAACCATCCGTTGATAAGTGGCTCTTGCATTCTTGAGACCGAAAGGAATGAAAAGGTAGCAATAGAGCCCAGGATCGATTATGAAAGAGGCATGATCATGGTCAGAGAGACAAACTGGAATCTGATTATAGCCCGAATAGGTGTCTGTGAAGGATAAAAGCTAGTATTTGATGGTCGAATCAACAAATCCATCGATCTTAGAAAGTGGGAAGTTGTCCTCAGGGAATGCCTTGTTTATGTTGGAGAAGTCGATGCATGTTCGCCACTGGCTATTTGCTTTTTTTACCAGAACCGAGTTGGAAACCCATTCAGGGTAGTAGGCTTCACGGATGAAGTTGTTGTTAAGTAACCTGTCTACTTCTTCCTTTAGTGCGTTGGATCTTTCGGATCCCCAGAACCGGCATTTCTTCTTCACCGGATGCAGTGTGGGGTTGAGATTCAACTGGTGGCAAGCAATTGTAGGGCCGATACTGTAATAACTGGGGAATCGAGCCTATTTAAAATTTTATTTTGGCAATTTAACGAATTTTTATTATTTAAAATGAATTATTTTAAATAATAATGACGAGAAATTTATTTTGAATAGAATTCGAATGTATATATTTGTTTGAATCGTCGTTAGAATATAAATATTTTATTTTAATTATAAAAGGAATTGAAAATGGCGCGGTAGTTCGAAAATTCGATTTCTAATTTCAAATGAACGTACAGGATTCAAAATAAACCGGATTTTAGCAAAACCAAAAATATTAGAATATATTTGAGAATATCTTTCCAACAAATCCAAAAAATCAAAATTTCATAGCGAGAATCAAAAGTTACGCCCAGTTGAAAATTCAGAATAGTCGCTATGGAATTCTGGCCCTTAAAAATGGAAATTTTGCAAACGACCTCGGTTTTCGACGAAACCACCTTTGTTGGATCCGTGATGTCAAGTTATTGCTAGTTTCCAAAATTCGTAATTTTTCGAATCAATATGTGAGCGTGGCAAAGGAAAATGCGTTTGAGCAGTTTAAGTTGATTTTAATCGACTGGATAATGGCCATTTTTCAAACAGTCTCAGAATTCGATGAAAATAGTTTTGTTAGGACCGTATCGTCAATACGAAGCTAGAAAATATTTTTCGGGAATTTTTAGAGTTCGTATGTGGCCCTGATAAATTGAAATGCGCGTTCAAATTCAATATATAGAGTTATATTTTGATTTTGATAGAAACTGATCAAAACGACCAAATCAGCCTACGATACATATCCCATTGTGTTCGGAATGGGGGTAATTAGCTGTGGACGACAGGCGGTGGGTCTCGTTTCGAGGTCAAAATAAAAAGGTACCTTTTCGAAATTAAATAAATAAATTAATATATAAATTCTAACTCACCCTCTCCTCTCTCATAATCAGGTCAATGCCCCTTTTTCAAAATCTATTTTAATAAAAAAAGAAGATGAAAATGGTGACCGTCGTTCACCAGTACCTCGTCGCCTCCACCGCGGTCGCCTCCGCAGTCACCCCCTCCCTTCTGCTTCGCCTCCTCCTTCTTCCAACTTTCCAATCAAACGTGAACCTCCCCCACCCATCGCGATGCCTGAAACCGCGAGCTCCCTAATGCCGAGCACCCAAACCCCACTTCTCCTCATCGCCTATCCTCCGACCACCTACAAAGCTCTCCACCGCTCTGGCCAAGTCGAAGTCGGCATTTGGGGATCGAACTCCCTGTAGCAACCGTGAATAAACAGTGAAGGAAGGAGATGATAAGCAAAGTGAGTTTGCTGATTTTGTTTTATTGTTTTATTTTTTGAAATATGATTATTTTTAAATTGTAGAAAGTTAGGATTTTTATCTACCTAGAGCACGCTATAAAAAACGTATTTTTATTTATGTTGTAGTGAATAAAAATTCGATTTTTCTTTATAGGAATAGCGTATAAAAAAATGGATTTTTACTATATGAATGACATAGTAAAGATGTGATCTTTATATATGAAGTGGTGATGTAAAAGAATAAAAATTAGATTTTTATATTAAAAAAGAATAATTTTTTATAATAGAAAAGATTATATTTTTTAAAAAGAAAATATTAGATTTTTAGTTATGTAAAGGTATGATTTTTATCTATACCATAGCATAATAAAAATGTGATTTTTATAGCGATGATATAAAAAAATTCGATCTTTTTATATGAAGTAGAAATATAAAAATATAAATTTTATATAGAAAGAAGCATTGTAAAAATACATGAAGTAGAAATAAAAATATGATTTTTATTTATTGAAATAAAGTAATAAAAATATAATTTTTATTATGAACAGCGGGGCAAGGACTGCATTGGAATTTCAAACAGATCCAGACGGTTCAGCAGTTCAAAAGTAAAGCACGGCGGAGTGGAACCCAACTATGAGATCTCCTCACTTTTAATTTATTTTCTAGTTGAAATATATACTAGGATGCAGACGTGCTTAGCAGCACCCAATACCCTTCGTCCACAGACCATGGATGACTTGTTTATTTGATTGTTGTGTTGTGAAATTTGATTGTGTGATGTGGAATGAAATAAAATATTTTATAGTTAAAAATATGATTTTTAACGTGTATATAAAATAAATAGTAATAAACAAATCGGACGATTTGTTTATATACACTGATTTGACTGATATTGATTGGGACGATAAATTTTACACATCGCCCAACTGCACAAATAAAATCTGTGTTTGATTGTTGGAAACCCCACTCGGGTATTGGGATGACATTTGACGTACACTAATCCCGATAGTTTAGTTGTATGTCAATCGATGGGTTGACAGACTGTGTAAGCGTTAATTATTTATATTTAATGCTTACGCAGTTGTGTGGTGCACTCTGGATGATGGTTGATTATTTATCGTTGCTGTTATATACGTGTGTTGTATAGAATCCATGTAATTAACATTATATAGTAATTGATCGGGCCTCATTCCAATTTGGAAAATAAGGAATATTATAAAAATAAACTCATGTGTTGAATAAAAATAAATTCATGTGTTGAATAGAGAATATATTCATGTGTTGAATAGAAATAAATTCATGTGTTGAATAGAAAATAAATTCATGTGTTGAATAGAAAATAAATTCATGTATTGAATAGAAAATATATTCATGTGTTGAATAGAAAATAAATTCATGTGTTGAATAGAAATAGATTCATGTGTTGAATAGAAAATATATTCATGTGTTGAATAGAAAATAAATTCATGTGTTGAATAGAAATAAATTCATGTGTTGAATAGAAATAAAAATTCATGTGTTGAATAGAATAAATATTCATGTGTTGAATAGAATAAACATTCATGTGTTGAATAAAAGCCGTGTTGACTAGATTGACGCCATTTTGACGTGAACGATATTTATATCGATTTTATTCATTTTTATAATAAATATAGAAAAGAAATTGATTTCAAAATATAACGTTTTGAAAATATTATCATTTATATATCGATGATGTGGAATATTCAATTTTGATTTGAAATTGAATATGAAGTTGAAATCATTTTGAAAATGAATTTAAAACGATTTGTAAAAGATGTTTTAAAAGGAAATCGACAAAGTAAATATTATATATATTATATATATAATATAATGGCCTGAATAGAACGCGCCGCGCCGCAGCGGTTCGCGAATTTCGACCATTGACTTCGAATGGACGTTACAGGAGATCCGACCGTCGGATTCTCCTAAAACTGGAACCGTTAGGTTCGTATCGAAAAGAGATTTCTAACGAATATTAGAGAATTGAAATCTAATGGTTGGATTTGGAATTATCTCCAAATCAAATTTGGAAAAGGTCGCTATAAGTGCAGTTCGATGGTCGTTGATGGAATTCGACTGTACGGGCCTTGATAAAATTATTAAAAATAGTAATAATATGGGTAAAATCATAAGAAATGATTTGTGAAGAATTGGGATGAAAAATTCCAAATTTGAAAAGATAAAAATAGACTTTTATCGAAATGAACTGGTTTTGAACTAGAATTAAAATCCATTTATTTTTGAAATAAATAAATTGGATTTGAAATGGTTTTAAAAGTAACCAGAATTTCCAAAAATTGAATTGGAATGGATTTGAATCGAAATTGTCTTTGGAATATTTCGATGTTGGATTTCGTGAAGATACAGATACGGTTATGGGAATCTGAAAGATATATTTATATCGTTATTTCCAATACGATATTTGTTGGTCGTAAAATTTGATATTGAATATAAGCCGATATATTTTCTATTCAAAGCCTTGTATTTATTATCAAATGTGATTTAGGTTTGTCGTGAATGGTGTCTTCATTAACACTGCTCTTAAACCCGGTTGAGAAAAAGATTAAATCTTTTTATTTAGATTTAATGAAGTGTACCAATTAAATGATATTTAATTGGAATTGAACTGGAATTGATTTTTGGGTTTATCGTGAACGGTGTTTTGAATAACACTTGTGCTTAACCCGATAATTAATGGAATGTGATTTTGGGTTTATCATGAATCGTGTTTTAGATGACATTGGTTCGTTAACCCAGTTAAAGACAGAATATTGATTTTTGGGAAGATTAAAGCTAAGTGGAGTTTTAATGAATCTTTAATTAGATTGAAGTGATCGAGAATGGAGTATCACCAGTTTTGCTCCAGGCGATAGTTAAATCTTTAATTAGATTTGAACGTGAAATGGTAATTGAATTTACTGATAACACTGTGGTGTTAGATATGAAGTTTGACCAGTTTTACTTCATGGGATGAATAGGTTGGGATTGGGAAATTAAAACAAATGATTACTTCGGTAAGGTTCGCTAATCCCGACTAGTTTGAATTTATATTCAAAGGAAGATCAAAGAATAAATTTAAAGAATTTATCTTTGATAAAATTAATGGGAATCTTTCCCAAAGTATGAGAATATTTGAATAAAGGAATATTATGAATTGGAATGAGGCGTATGTTGTGTTTGCGTAACACTTGTTTATTATATACGCGATTTATTTAGAAAGACTGGGTTTATCCCATTCTTAATAACTGATTCGACGTGGTGTCGAGGATAATGACGGTGGTTGAAGACCAGAGGTCTTCACATTGTTTGGGTGATTACTAATGATCTTGATTGGGTTGTACACCCAAGAGGAGGGAATCAGTTGGTGATCGTCCAGACGTACTTGGAGATCGATGGATATGCGAGGTACAAGGTGCCTACGATTTCTTTCAGACCTAGAACGAACTTGTAAATGGACTGTGTGTCTGACATTGGATTTTATTCTGTGTGATTGATTTCAATTAAATATATATCTGTTTGGCGGCGGAGAATTTATTCTCTTGCTTCATGCCCTTCTCTGAGACGTACGAGCTCAGGGGTTATATATTGATGGATATCAATCGCATGGAGTGAATTGCCTAAGTGGCATGCCTAAGTCGCAATTGATCAAGGCTTTAAAGTCTTGTGGTTGATGATCAAAGCACAGCATGTGTGGCACAACTTTGTGTAGCGTTGATTCGCGATACCCCGGTTGTGAACCAGAAATGGGAGAGGACTTCAGGGAAGGCATGCGTTTCCTTCTAGGTAGAAGTGGCATCAGTGGTTTTTCACGCCCTGACGAGCTTGACTAATGTGGTTGCTGCTGTTGCGAGGCGCCTCGGATATATCGGTGACTGTGTGGAGCCGATGTAGTCATTGGACTCATTGACACCCCATAGGGTGGGGAAACGCAGTGTTCAGGCATTTTAATCCACATCGGTGGACCGGCCTTGACGATCCAAAGGCCTGACTAAGTACTTGCCTAAGGGGCGGGCTAGAGCATCTCGAATTCGGTGGAGGACGATACCTTGCCTCGGTTCACAAATGGAAATCCAGCTTCCAATACGTGACTTTGCGGTTTCGGTTGTAGATCCTAGTATGGCGACATAGTGGGATGGGGCACTTATGTCGTCTATGATTGATACTTATGATTGAAATTGTTTAGACACTATACACTTCTAGTAATAATAAAAGATGAAATTTAGCGTATCAAGCATTCTTGGGCTATTATAAGGTAAAATCTTATCCTCCAGCTTGTGTTGCATTATGTGATGGGACCTGGGTCTTATAATAGCTTCATTTTTCTTTATTTTGCATTGCGCTGTTATTTTGTGCACTGGTATTCTTGGGAGGAAACCCATTCCGTGTTATACGGCGTGGTCCCTTGATTTACTTAACTTTAAAATAAAGATTAATAACTATTTTAGTTCTCACACCAGTCCCATGACTGACCTGGAGTTTATTGTTTTAACCTAAACTCTGGGTGCCCTTATTTTGACACGGGCAGCTAGTAGTTTTGGTTTTGCAGATTTGTATTCACAGGATCCTGATTTACAGCTGGAATGATATCCGGAAAGCTCTGTATCCGTATATCTCCTTCAGTTGTGTTTTGTATTATTTTCCGCTGCTATGTAATGTATTGTAATCTCTGATATTTATCGAATGTGCAATATTTATTCATACTCGGTATATTCTTGTATTCTGATGGAATTATTGTAATAAGCAATGAAATGTTCTTCTGTTTGCATTCTGATTTGGCTTGTTCTCAAAACAATCAGGGGTTTCAAACAGTCTTGGTCGGTTCAGCGATCGATTTGGATCGAGCGAAATTCCTTTTCGTTACATTTGGTATCAGAGCTTTGGTTTACAAAGCTCAGAGAACAAGTCACATTAGAACCATACGAAACAATTCATCAGAGATTGGATTAGTAATATCCAATGAGAATGACTCGTTAGAGATAGGATCAGTACCATCCTAGAACGAGTGAGAAGAGTGATTTTTTTAAAGTAAAAATTAAAACAATTTTTGTTTTGAAAATTATATTCAATTATTCGTATTTGAATATTTATTTGTATTGATTCGGACAATCAAGTATATAGAGATTTTAGTATACGTCTGATCCACGTGTATTGAACCCTCAAATATATTCGATAGATATAGGATCACACTCTAGTCGCCCAGGCATGATTCTGATGATAGCGATCGCATCATCAGTATTTATGTTCGATTGATGAAAGTGGGATTTCTATATATTTCCAATTGACTGGTGTAAGAACCAAAATTATATAGGGCTTATTATTGTGATTTGGCACCAAAAATGTGATTTTTAACTATGTATCAAAATTTTGAATTTGAAAAGCTAATCAACTAATTGATTGCTGATTGTGTTGTTTCATTATCGGTTGACTAATTAAAAATTTTGAACCGTTTAGCCTAATGGAACCGAATATTGAATGTATTGAAAATTGTTTGAAAATGCATGCATATACATGTACTTACATTGAACAGGTCATAGCAAGGAGGCTAGAGCAGAAGAATAAAATTATTTGCCCAACAAATAGGTACATGTTTACAAATTTATTGGGTTTGGATGATTTTATGAGCCGATTGGCTAGTCGCTTGGCTGTTTCTTTTTCTTTTTGTATTGGTGAGGGCCATGGGAGGCTATTTGAAATATCCCGAAGTCCCCGGTGCAGGGGAGGTTATGGCGAAATTTTTCGAAAATTTAGGGTGTTAGCCAAATTTTTGAAAATTTTGAAAAGTTCTCAGAAACTGAAAAGTCGAAGAACTCAGGCCGTAAAGAAAATTATGAAAGTTGAGTTGATTAGTTAAACAACTTTCGGCTTCGTTCCTTTTCGGGGATGAAAAGTTTTAAGTGGGGGAGATTGTAATAACCCGGAAATCCGAGCCAATTAAAATGTTTTTTTTTGGCAATTTTAGCGAATTTTTATTATTTAAAATGAATTATTTTAAATAATAACGACGAGAAATTTATTTTGAACAGAATTCGAACGTATATATTTGTTTGTAGCATCGTTAGAATATAAATATTTTATTTTAATTATAAAAGGAATTGAAAATGGCACGGTAGTTCGAAAATTCGGTTTCTAATTTCAAATGAATGTACAGGATTCAAATAAACCGGATTTTCGCGAAACCAAAAATATTAGAATCTATTTGGGAATATCTTTCCAATGAATCCGAAAAATCAAAATTTCATAGCGGGAATCAAAAGTTACGCCCAGTTGAAAATTCAGAATAGTCGTTATGGAATTCTGGCCCTTAAAAATGGAAATTTTGCAAATGACCTCGGTTTTTGACGAAACCTCTTTTGTTAGATCCGTGTTGTCAACTTATCGCTAGATTCCAAAATTCGTAATATTTCGAATCAACATGTGAGCGTGGCGAAGGAAAACGCGTTTGACTAGTTTTATTTGATTTTAATCGACTGGAAAATGACCATTTTTCAAATGGTCTTAGAATTCAATGAAATTAGTTTTGTTAGACCGTATCATCAATACGAAGATAGAAAATATTTTTCGGGAATTTTTAGAGTTCGTATGTGGCCCCGGTAAATTGAAATGCGCGTTCAAATTCAATATATAGAGTTATATTTTGATTTTGACGGAAACTGATCGAAACGATCGAATCTGCCTACGATACATATCCCATTGTGTTCGGAATGGGGTAATTAGCTTTGGATGACAGGCGGTGGGTCTCATTTCAGGGTCAAAATAAAAAGGTACCTTTTTCGAAATTAAATAAATTAATTAATATATAAATTCTAACTCACCCTCTCCTCACTCATAATCAGGTCAACGCCCCTTTTTCAAAATCGGTTTTAATAAACAAAAAAAAGAAGATAAAAACGGTGACTGTCGTTCACCAGTACCTCGTCGCCTCCACCATCGCGGTCGCCTCCGCCATTACCCCCTTCTGCTTCGCCTCCTCCTTCTTCCAACTCTTCCGATCAAAGGCGAACCTCCCCCACCCATAGCGATGCCTGAAACCGCGAGCTCCCTAACTCGGAGCACCCAAACCCCACTGCTCCGCCTTGCCTATCCTCCGACCACCTGCAAAGCTCTCCACCGCTCTGGCCAAGTCGAAGTTGACATTTGGGGATCGAACTCCCTGTAGCAACCGTGAATAACCAGTGAAGGAAGGAGATGATAAGCAAAGTGAGTTTTCTGATTTTGTTTTATTCTTTTATTTTCTGAAATCTGATTCTCTTTAAATTGTAGAAAGCTAGGATTTTTATCTACCTATAGCGCGCTATAAAAATCGTATTTTTATTTATGTTGTAGTGAATAAAAATTCGATTTTTCTTTATAGGAATAGCGTATAAAAAAATGGATTTTTACTGTACGAATGAAATAGTAAAGATGTGATCATTATATGTGAAGTGATGATGTAAAAGAATAAAAATTAGATTTTTATATTAGAAAAGAATAAATTTTTATAATAGAAAAGATTTTTTTAAACAAGAAAATATAAGATTTTTAGTTTTGTATAGGTATGATTTTTATTTATACCATAGCATAATAAAAATTTGATTTTTATAGCGATGATATAAAAAAATTCGATCTTTCTATATGAAGTAGAAATATAAAAATATAGATTTTATAAAAAAAGAAGCGTTGTAAAAATATATGAAGTAGAAATACAAATATGATTTTTATTTATTGAAATGAAGCAATAAAAATATAATTTTTATTATGACCAGCTGGGCAAGGACTGCATTGGAATTTCAAACAAATCCAGACGGTTCATCAGTTCAAAAGTAAAGCACTGCGGAGTGTAACCCAACTGTGGGAACTCCTCACTTTTAATTTATTTTCTAGTTGAAATATATACTAGGATGCAGATGGTGCTTAGCAGCACCCGACACCCGTCGTCCACAGACCATGGATGACTTGTTTATTTGTGTGTTGTGTTGTGAAATTTGATTATGTGATGTGGAATGAAATAAAATAATTTATAGTGGAAAATATTATATAGTGAAAAATATGATTTTAACGTGTATATAAAATAAATAGTAATAAACAAATCGGATGATTTGTTTATATACACTGATTTGAATGATATTGATAAAGACGATAAATTTTACACATCGCCCAACTACACAAATAAAATCTGTGTTTGATTGTTTGAAACCCCACACGGGTATTGGGATGACATTTGACGTACACTTGTCCCGATTGTTTAGTTGTATGTCAATCAATGGGTTGACAGACTGTGTAAGCGTTAATTATTTATATTTAATGCTTATGCAGTTGTGTGGTGCACTATGGATGATGGTTGATTATTTATCGTTGCTGTTATATACGTGTGTTGTAAAGAATCCATATAATTAACATTATATGGTAATTGATTGGGCCTTATTCCAATTTGGAAAATAAGGAATATTATAAAAATAAATTCATGTGTTGAATAGAAATAAATTCATGTGTTGAATAGAAAATATATTCATGTGCTGAATAGAAATAAATTCATGTGTTGAATAGAAAATAAATTCATGTGTTGAATAGAAAATAAATTCATTCGTTGAATAGAAAATATATTCATGCGTTGAATAGAAATTATATTCATGTGTTGAATAGAAATAGATTCATGTGTTGAATAGAAAATATATTCATGTGTTGAATAGAAAATAAATTCATGTGTTGAATAGATATAAATTCATGTGTTGAATAGAAATAAAAATTCATGTGTTGAATAGAATAAATATTCATGTGTTGAATAAATAAACATTCTTGTGTTGAATAAAAGCCGTGTTGACTAGATTGACGCCATTTTGACGTGAACGATATTTATATCGATTTTATTCATTTTTAAAATGAATATAGAAAAGAAAGTGATTTCAAAATATAACGTTTTGAAAATATTATCATTTATATATCGATGATGTGGAATATTCAATTTTGATTCGAAATTGAATATGAAGTTGAAATCGTTTTGAAAACAAATTTAAAACGATTTGTAAAAGATGTTTTAAAAGGAAATCAACAAAGTATATATTATATATATGTTATATATATAATATAATGGCCTGAATAGAACGCGCCGCGCCGCGGCGGTTCGCGAATTTCGACCATTGACTTCGAATGGACGTTACGGGAGATCCGACCGTCGGATTCTTCTAAAACCGGAACCATTGGGTTCGTATCGAAAAGAACTTTCTAATAATATTAGAGATTTGAAATCTAATGGTGGGATTTGGAATTAAGTCCAAATCAAATTTGGAAAAGGTCGCCATAAGTGTTGTTCGATGGCCGTTGATGGAAATCGACTGTACGGGCATTGATAAAGTTATTGAAAATAGTAATAATTTGTGTAAAATCATAAGAAATGATTTGTGAATAATTGGGATGAAAAATTCCAAATTTGAAAAGATAAAAATAGATTTTTATCGAAATGAACTGGTTTTGAACTAGAATTAAAATCCATTTATTTTTGAAATAAATAAATTGGATTTGAAATGGTTTTAAAAGTAACCAGAATTTCCAATAATTGAATTGGAATGGATTTGAATCGAAATTGTCTTTGGAATATTTTGATGTTGGATTTCGTGAAGATACAAATATGGTTATGGGAATTTGAAAGATATATTTATATCGTTATTTCCAATACGATATTTGTTGGTCGTAGAATTTGATATTGAATATAAGCCGATATATTTTCTATTCAGAGCCTTGTATTTAATATCAAATGTGATTTGGGTTTGTCATGAATGGTTTCTTCATTAACACTATTCTTAAACCCAGTTGAGAAAAAGATTAAATCTTTTTATTTAGATTTAATGAAGTGTACCAATTAGATGGTGTTTAATTGGAATTGAATTGGAATTGATTTTTGGGTTTATCATGAATGGTGTTTTGAATAACACTTGTTCTTAACCTGATAATTAATGGAATGTGATTTTGGGTTTATCGTAAACCGTGTTTTAGATGACATTGGTTCTTTAACCCAGTTAAAGAGAGGATATTGATTTTTGGGAAGATTAAAACTAAGTGGAGTTTTAATGAATCTTTAATTAGATTGAAGTGATCGAAAACGGAGTATCACCAATTTTGCTCTAGACGATAGTTAAATCTTTAATTAGATTTGAACGTGAAATGGTAATTGAATTTACCAATAACCCCATGGTGTTAGATATAAAGTATGACCAGTTTTACTTCATGGGATGAATAGGTTGGGATTGGGAAATTAAAACAAATGATTACTTCGGTAAGGTTTGCTAATCCCGACTAGTTTGAATTTATATTCATAGGAAGATTAAAGAATAAATTTAAAGAATTTATCATTGATAAAATTAATGGGAATTTTTCCCAAAGTATGAGAATATTTGAATAAAGGAATATTCTGAATTGGAATGAGGCATATGTTGTGTTTGTGTAACACTTGTTTATTATATACGCGAGTTATTCAGAAAGACCGGGTTTATCCCATTCTGAATAACTGATTCGACATGGTGTCGAGGATGAAGATGGTGGTTGAAGACCAGAAGTCTTCACATCATTTGGGTGATTACTGATGATCTTGATTTGGCTGTACACCCAAGAGGAGGGAATCGGTTGGTGATCGTCCAGTCGTACTTGGAGATCGATGGATATGCGAGGTACAAGGTGCCTCCAGTTTCGTTCAGACCCAGAACGAACTTGTAAATGGACTGTGTGTCTGATATTAGATTTTATTCTGTGTGATTGATTTCTATTAAATATATATCTATTTGGTGGCGGAGAATTTATTCTCTTGCTTAACGCCCTTCTCTGAGACGTACGAGCTCAGGGGTTATATATTGATGGATATCAATCGCATGGAATGAATTGCCTGTGTGGCATGCCCAAGTGGCAATTGATCAAGGCTTTTGTTGAAAAGCAAAGTCTTGTGGTTGATGATCAAAGCACAGCCTGTGTGGCACATCTTTGTGTAGCGTTGATTCACTAGCCTCACACCCCGGTTGTGAACCAGAAACGGGAGAGGACTTCAGGGAGGGCATGTGTTTCCTTCTAGCTAGAAGTGGCGTCAGTGGTTTTACACGCCCTGATGAGCTTGACTTATGTGGTTGTTGCTGTTGCGAGGCGCCTTAGATATATCGGTGACTGTGTGGAGCCGATGGAGTCATTGGACTCATTGACACAGGTGGAAACGCAGTGTTCAGGCATTTTAATCCACATCGGTGGACCGGCCCTGATGATCCAGAGGCTTGACTGAGTACTTTCCTGAGGGGCGGGTTAGAGCGTCTCGAATTCGGTGGAGGACGATCCCTTGCCTCGGTTCACAGATGGAAATCCAGCTTCTAATACATGACTTTGCGGTTTTGATTGTAGAGCCTTGTATGGCGATATAGTGGGATGGGGCACTTATGCCGTCTTTGATTGATACTTATGATTGAAATTGTTTTGACACTACACACTAATAGTAATAATAAAAGATGAAATTTAGCGTATCAAGCATTCTTTGGCTATTATAAGGTAAAAACCTATCCTCCGGCTTGTGTTGCATTGTGTGATGGGATCTGGGTCTTATAATAGCTTCATTGTTCTTTATTTAGCATCGCGCTGTGATTTTATTCACTTGTATTCTTGGGAGGAAACCCGTTCCGTGTTATACGGCGTGGTCCCTTGATTTACCTAACTTTAAAATAAAGATTAATAATTGTTTTCGTTCTCACACCAGTCCCATGACTGACCTGGAGTTTATTGTTTTAACCTAAACTCTGGGTGCCCTTATTTGGACACGGGCGGCTAGTAGTATTGGTTTTGCAGATTCATATTCATAGGATCCTGTTTTGCAGCTGGAATGATATCTGGAAAGCTCTGTATCCCTATATCTCCTTCAGTTGTGTTTTGTATTATTTTCCACTGCTATGTAATGTATTGTAATCTCCGATATTTATCGAATGTGTAATATTTATTCGTACTCTGTATGTTCTTTTATTCTGATGGAATTGTTGTAATAAGCAATGAAATGTTCTTCTATTTTCATTCTGATTTGGCTTGTTCTCAAAACAATCAGGGGTTTCGAACGGTCTTCGTCGGTTTAGCGATCGATTCGGATCGAGCGAAATTCCTTCTTGTTACAGATATCCCTCATGTCTGAGTGGGTCCAAGTGAATACGTCTAGGTTGCCTCTTAAGTAATCCTCAAGATCTTCTTTTATCATGGGGTGGAGTTGCGACTCGATTTTCAAGACCATTGATGGGTCATCAAGGCTGATCGAAACGTCTACCGTAGGTTCAACTGGAGTAGCCCTCTCGTAATCGGGCTCTTTTCCCATCCTCGAATTGAGATTGTCGGAAAAACAGCAGTGGCGCCTGAGCCAATGCCCAGACGCCTTTGATTGCTAGGTCTTGGCGTAAGAGGGCAGAGACACAGTCTTGCCTTTGTCCTTGTTGCGTATATTCTTCCATTCTACAGCGTAACAATCTCTTGCAGTTTCTTGGTCACCTTTTTCTGTTTCGATCCCATTTACAGTTGGGAACTTCATTAGGAGGGACTATGGTGACATGTAGATTCGGAAATTAGCGGCATCCAATGAAGACATTGTAGAGAGAGATAACGTCGATAACCATGAAGGTGAGGACTCGGACCCGGCTCCGATCCCCTTCACCAAGTTCAATAGGTAGGTCAATCATTCCCACCGGGTGATTAGAGGATTCGTTGAAGCCGTGGATCGTGGCATGGCAAGGTTTTAAGTATTTGGTCTCTAACTTCATACGATCGTAGGAAGCTTTGAAGATGTATTGGCTGAAATCCCCGAGTCGATTAGTACCCTCTGGACGGAGTCAGCACCAATCTGAGCAGTGATTACTAGAGGGTGTGTGATTGGGATCTCAATTCCCATAGACTCTCTTTTGCGGAAAACAATATTGTCTGCATTGTCTTCTGGAGTTTGGCGGGGATTGATACATCCACAGCGGAACAAGCCTCATAGGTGGCATGCTTTATAGAGCTCACATGTTCTTCCGTTTTTCGAAAGCTTTCCTGCATGGGGTAAGGCCCGCCGCAGGTAGTGTTAATCACAGTACCTCACCTTTGGTTGGATAGACAAGGCACTGCCTTGGAAGGTGCTGGAATTGCGGGCGCAGGAGTACCCAAGTTTACTTCGGGAGGAAAAGTTTCTTGAACGTAATGCTCAAGGCGCTTTTCGTGGATAAGCTTTTTGATTGCATCCTTAAGTTGATAGCAATCATTTGTATTATGCATATACATGTCGTGGTATTGACAGTACTTATCGGTGTTATTTTCATGGTTAGTCTATTCTCTAGTGTCTGGCTTCTTGTACTGAAGCGTCTTACATGTTTCTAGGTAGATTGTTTCCAAGTCTTCATTCAGCGGGGTGTAGGTCACGTAAGTCTAGTAGTGACCTGGCCTCTTTGGATCCGTTGGAGCCTAGTTGTTGTTGCGGTCGCCCTGCCGTTACCTGGCTACGATTTGTAGGGACCTGCCTTCTTGTCACCAAAGGTTTCTCCAACCTGTTTCCCATTGTTGTTGTCGTCGATGGTATTGGCATGTGGGTTGTTGGAATGACGAGCCCGGGGGATTTGGTTACGCCTTGCTTCTTCTTGATATAGAACTGTATGGCCTTTTTGTAGAAAGCGCCAAGGCTCTTGGGTTACTTTTTGTCAATCCAGGCCCCGAATTCGAAAGTGGGAAGGATGCCTTTTGCGAGTTGGAAAAGCACGGTACGAGGCTCTGGGTCGTCTACCTCGGCAAGGGCGGTATTAAACCATGAGAGGTTGCTCTTGAGTGACTCGGCGGGTCCTCGGTGCAAATTAGACTGAGTGAGGGCATTTTTGGGAGTTGGGACGTGCATTCTGAATTGCTTAACCAATTTGGTGGCCAATTGGAGAAAGGTGTTGATAGAATGGAGCGGAAGGTGAGAGAACCAGATTAATACAGTGCTTGACAAGAAGACCTGGAAACACTTGCATTTAACCGGGTCGGTGGCCCGATTAGAGTCCATTTGCCACTCATAGCAGTTAAGAAAGGCACAGGGATCGGTCGTGCAGTCATAATGCGGCATTTGCGACATGCTAAAGCGTTGAAGCCATTTAGCTTCATGCACAATCCTATTGAAGGTATTACGCCTTAAGTGAGTTTCCTATGAGTCTTGGCATTCCCTCACATTTCTCTCACGATCCTTCAGACCATTTGGGAAGATAAGTTGGATGTGGGTCTGCCGGTGGAACACATAGGTTTCGTCGAACCTCTGAGGTCCTCTCTCGCAGTCGCCTTCTACGATGCACATCCTGGTCATCTTCTTCCATGTACTCAACATCTATGATCGGGTTTTGGCGTGGGTGGAGAGGCTAATCAGGTTGATGCGCATCTTGATCTGGAAGAACTTAGGCATGCTGGGTCGCCAGGAAAGTAGCTCCAAGGTTCAAAGTGGCGATAGTTGGGTTCTACCGAGGAGGGGTTCAGTTGCTCAGGACCGGCTCATCATTGATAACCAGTCAGGAATGGTCATGATATTGTGGCCCCTCGCTGTAAGAGATAGTAGTTCGGTCGCAATTTCCATTACCATTATGTAGCCATTGGCATTGTCGTTGGTATAGGCGTTAGAGCATACGACAACATTGTTAACGAGTCTAACCCTCCATCTCTGATGCGAGCCCATAGACTCGAAAAAGGAAGTTTCTGATATGGTGTGTTGAGGTCGGTCGTTGTTCCGAGTGAGCTGAAGTCGAGCGACAACATTATGACTTTCTTGGATTTGGCGCATGAGGTTGATGTTATCTCTTAATGCTTGATTGAGTTCGAGATCTGTGTTCTCATACTTCTTATTAAGCATGTGGTTCTGCTCTTGTATTGCAGGAGCTTCGGGGTCCATGGGAGGAAAGCTCTCATTTGCGGCTGAGATATCTGTTGGCTTAGGTTGCAGGGATGTTCCAGCTTCGGCTACAACAGAAGAGCCGATCATTGCATTCTTTGGTCGCTTCGACATCGTAAGCAGACTTGGCGGTAGGTTAATGAAGAAACGTTAAGCACGACGGAGTCGAGATGGTGATGTGCGACAAAGAAGTGAATCCAGGTTTTCTCAGTGAAAGCACATGTCGTAAACACCCAAAATGCTTAGTTACTTAAGTATTGTAGTTTGGCGTGGAAAAGTAAGTGCTGAAAGCAGTAAATAACACAAGAGATTTATAGTGGTTCAGTCTCGCTAGAGGCCTACGTCCACTTTGGAAGAGTCGTTGCAATATTATTAATAACAAAGAGTTACAAGGTTGAGACTATCTCATGACATCCTTTTACATACATCTCAATTTTATACGACGTCATAATTGTCATATGCAAATAATAGGAAAAAGATATTTTTTCCCTTCTTCTTCCTCAATGCATAGATGTCATTAAAGAGGTTATTTGGAGCTCTCAAGAGATGTCAAATCACTAAATTTCAACCCTTTTGAAGTGTGAGCTTGAGGGGTATTTATAATGGAGTGGTTAGGTAGGAGTAGGTAGGAGTAGGGGACCACACCAGAAATCTCGGATCCCGTAGTGCATACTACCCCAACCTCGGGGCCTATAGATGAAAGTATTGGAAACTCGTACCCCTCCATGGCGTACGAAGGAGTCTGAACCGAGTATGGGGGAGTCGAGGCTAGTGATACTCAAGATTTCTGGAGCTCAGAATATTGTTTGGCTATGCGGTTAAAGTATTGTGGAACTTGTTACTTAACCAAAATGACCGGTTACAACATGCTGGGCTTATTGTAACTTATTTGGGCCTTATGTGTTTTAGCCCAGTAACGTTTAATGTTATATAATCATGTACAGACACTTGTATCAATTCATTCGATCATATTACAAGTTTTACATCAATTCAAAATCACTTTTCTTACATGGTATCAGAGCACTAGCTCACCTAACGGCAGTTAAATCCTGATCCACCGCTTTGGCAACGATAGAGGGGAGTGACTTTTGTCTCCTCGGCTACGTATCATCATCGGAGATCAAACCTCTCTGATCATGCAGCGCCTGTTCTTATCTCACTGTGCGTGCCAGGCAAGAAATTACTTTCAAGGCGGCTACAACAGCTTTTCTTGGTCGTCTGAGATCTGAAATCTCATCATTTGACATTCTTGGCGTGAATTCATCAATTCTTGCATCTTTTTTAGAAGCAAGAACCTCCTTCACGACCAGTTTTCCCAAGTTTTTCTTTGCATAGGCTGCCATCCTCTCATTTAGGTGGCCTCGCCATACGGTTTTACCTTTCCTAATCATAATGGCAGGTCCTTCTGATGTAAACTCATCTGTAAATTCTGGTGTTGGTACTGCTGAATCAACCTCCACCACCCAGAGCCTCGTAAATCCAAAGACTCAAGTAATAACCACTCCTCTCGATGAAGAAAATTTCCTCCTTTGGAAATTCCAAATTGAAATAGCCTTGAAAGGTTATGACCTTCAAGATTATGTCAAAGGAACAAGGTCAGTGCCTCCTGCAATGATCAACGACAAAGATGGTAACATGGTCAGTAATCTAGCATACACACATCATCAGAAACAAGACAGTTTATTGTCCTCATGGCTTCTTTCATCCATTAGTACTAGTTTCTTATCTCAAGTCATAGGATGTAACTCACCCTATGAAATATGGTCAACAATACAACAAATCTTTAACTCTCAATCATTTATAAGAATAATGCATTATCGAAGGGAATTTTAAAATGCAAGAAAAGGGGACTTATTAATGAGAGAATACATTGCCAAGGTTAAGACTCTATGTGACAAACTGAAGGCAGTGGGGCATCATGTTTCAGACAATGAACAAATTCTTACTCTTACAAGTGGATTAGATGAAGAATATGAGTCGCTTGTTACCTTTATTGCCACTAAATCAATATTGCCTGATATCCAGACTGTGTACTCTACATTATTAGCGCATGAGGGCAGAGTAGAGCGAAGGAAACCCACACAAACTTATTTCAACATAAATCTTGCATCAAATACTAAAAATACGAACACAAACCAAGCAAGAAACGTACCTGGATTTGGCAGAGGCAACAGTCAAGGGCCAAGAGGAAATCCAAATCAGAGAGGAAGGGGAAGATCCAACAACACCCCAAGAATCAAATGTCAGATTTGTGAAAAACCTGGCACACAGCAAACAGGTGTTATTTCAGATTCAACACAGATGTGAACAATGCACAACAAATTTAATTCAACCAAAGAGGAGCTAACATAAACAAAGCATAAGGGAATCAAACAGTTCCAATGCAAAAAGCTCGGCCATGACAAGCAATAATGATGAATTTGGCAAAAATGATGACATCAACAGTGAGGATTGGTTTCCAGACTTTGGAGCAACCAATCACATCACCAACAACTTGCAAAATCTAAATCTTGGCAACAAGAACTACTCAGGTACGCAACTTTTACATACTTGCAATGGTGAAACAATGAATATATCACACACTGGAACTGGTTCGATTAAAGGAAGAAGAAACTTTTTCCTTAATAACTTACATAGGGTTCCAAATGTCAAGAAAAACCTTATTAGTGTTTCACAATTCACTAGTGACAATAAGGTATATTTTGAGTTTCACCTAGAATATTGCCTTGTTAGAGTAAAGACATATTATTACAAGGTAAATTGGATAATGGCTTATATCGATTCAGCAATTTGCAATCAAGTCTGGGGAATGAAAATAATACTTGGTGTTATAATGCCGATGTTCAATTTAACAATGATATTAACAAATTTAATTCTGATGACAATGTTTGTAATTCTGATAAGAATGACTGTAACAACATTAGAGATGATCTTAACATTTGGCATTGTAAAATAGGACACCCTAGTTATGACACTGTTATGAAGGTTCTAAATGATAATAATATTTCATATTAAAGTTTACCTGTTTCCACCATGTGTTCACACTGTTAAATTGACAAAATCCATAAACTGCCTTTTGGCAGATCCAAGACAGTTTATTCCAGACCCCTTGAACTACTAACAGCAGATTTATGGGGTCCTGCATCATTAAACTCAAGACAAGGATACAGGTATTATCTATCTATAGTTGATGCTTGCACCAGATATACCTGGATTTACTTTCTAAAAGCCAAGTCTGATATACACAATATTATGCTACAGTTCATTAGTTTTATTGAAAGACAAGTGAACTGCAGCATAAAAATCATACAAACAGATGGGGGCAGTGAGTTCCTACCCCTAAAAGGATTTTTTAATAATAAAGGGATAATTCATAGAACCACTTGCCCATACACATCTAAACAGAATGGCATAGTATAAAGAAAACACAGGCATATAGTAGATATTGGCCTAACTTTACTATTTAAGGCATCTATGCCACTGAAATACTGGAATGAGGCATTTGACAGTGCTGTGTATTTGATAAATGTCATGCTAACTAAGGTTTTATAGTACAAATGTCCTTATGAAATGTTGTACAAAAAGAAACCAGATTACAACATCTTAAGAACTTTTGGATGTTTGTGCTATCCATGTCTCAGACCATATAACAGCCACAATCTTTCTCTAAGATTCAGCAAGTGTTCCTTTTTAGGATATGGAAATAACCAAAAAGGGTACAGATGTATGGATGATAAGGGAAAGGTTATTATTTCAAGACATGTTGTTTTTAGCGAAGGTGTCTTTCCTTTTACAGAGAAAGGCAACACAAGTGTGCAAAAACATGATTAGTCAAGACTGGAAATAGGGACTAATCCTATACTATCTGAACACACAGTGCAAACAAATCATGAAGATACACTGCATCAGTCACAAGCTACCCCAACTGTATCAAGCACAAGGTCTGGATACAGCTCAAGTGAGCACATGACTGATGATGGGCAACATGCATATGGCAATAGTGACATTAACAACAATCAGGGAAATGAAGATAACAATACAACTTCAGAAGACAGCAATCAAATTAACAGAAACAATAACAGCACATCTGAGGACAGTAATAGTGATAATGAAAGACAGCAAACACAGACTCGACATTATATGATCACTAGAGCCAAAAGAGGTATATTTAAGCCTAAAGTCTACAATGCCGTTGTCAAAGACCCAAAGCCCACAGATGAACCTCTGACATTCAATCAGGCAATCAAGTACATGCAATGGTGCAATGCTATGAATGAGGAGTATGAAGCTTTGTACAAAACTAATACTTGGAGTTAATCACACCCCCCAAAAACAAGAATATTGTAAGTTGCAAATGGACCTACAAGTTGAAGAAAGATGCTATTGGGAATATATCCAAGAATAAGGTCAGGTTAGTTGCAAGGGGGTTCTCACAGCAATGTGGATTTGACTTTAATGAAACCTTTTCTCCAGTAGTCAAACCCACTACCATCAGAATTATTCTAACTGTTGTACTACACCATGGATGGAATATTAGACAGTTAGATGTGTGCAATGCTTTTTTGAGTGGTGACCTAAGTGAAGAAGTTAATATGCAGCAACCTACAGGTAATATGTAAAGGAAAGGAAAACTATGCGTGCAAACTCCATAAAGCTATTTATGGCCTAAAGCAAGCCTCCAGAACATGGTACATGAAGTTAAAGAACACTCTAGAAAAACTAGGATACAAGAGAACTATAACAAACAACTCCCTATACACTAAAATCACAGACAAAAACACCACATATATTTTGGTGTATGTAGACAATATCCTAATCATAGGGAGTGACAGAAAGGAAATTGACTACACAATAAATCAATTGGAGTAATGTAACACTCCGTGTATTCTATAACAGTGAAATTCACAAATTAAAGTATAATTAATTTCAAATCAAAGAATTAAGGGAAACGGGATACGCCATTGCGTTCGTCTCGGAATTCTGCTTGAGATAGAGTCCGAGTTTGCGTAAAACGGACTCCGTATGAAGAAGATATGGCCTCCGAAAGTTTCAGAATTCAGTTTAAAATTCAAACAGACCAAAACAGCCCAGAAAAACCAATTCAAAATTCAAAATCGGGCACAATTTGCCAGGGCGGGAATTTTCCCGCCCAAGGCACCCAGGTCGACTTAGCAGTCGACCTGGGGCTAACCAGGTCGACAGGGCAGTCGACCTGGGTCACCCGTGTCGACCGCCAAGTCGACACGGTGTCGACTGGCATGTCGACCTGGCCCCTGAGCCAGGTCGAACCCAGCCCCCCCTGGCTGGCCTGGTCTATGTTTGGTCGATTTTCTGAGCCTTGCCTTGTCACTAGGGCTAGGTGTCAGCTCCTGGTTGGTCTCTCCTTCAAACGAACGGCTATTATTAAACCAAGCTCCATCGATGGTCCTAATCAACTCGCAAACACTATAAAAAGACCCTAAGACCTAGCCTAAATCATACTATTTCATTTTAGCCTCATGCAGCCGCCATTAAACCTAGAACTCTAAATTAAAAATACAAAGAACAAAATTATAGAAGACGAAGGACGATTCTTGATGGCTACAAATTGAAGCTACAACAACTACGACGTTTTAGACAATGGATTTGGGGCTATTTGATTTGGAATTTTAATTTGGATTACTTGCTTCATATTGTAAGTTCTATGTCACTTTTTAGGCAAAAACGCTAAAATAACATGGACATGCCATGAATTGAAACCGGATTTTGGAACTATTATTAATCCATGTTTATATTGTTTAACTTTGAATCATAATTTGTGAATATTGCTATGTCAAGGTTGCAAGTTAAACTTATCATGATTTTTATGTTGTTATGAATCACTTGGGCTTAATTGTATGGCAAGTTGGACTAATACATGTCCATGGAATCACTTTGTTTATTGAAATCTTTATGTTGATCAAACCATGCCTATGATGCTAATTAAACCATGTCTATGATGTTGATGGAACTATGCCTGTGATGTTAATATACCTATCATGTTAATGATAAATTGGGAATTGCTAGGTTTTGATGAAAAGTTGGAATCATTATGTTTATAATGCTAGATGAGAATCATTATGTTAAAAATGCTAAATTGGAATCCACTATGCCTATTAGAATTACCATGCCTTTAATGTTTCATGTTTGTAATAAAATTATTATTATGCCCGCAATGATTATTATGCCTATGATGTAAAGTTGAAATCATCATGTTAAACTAAGTTGGAACCATTACTATGCCAAGTTATCATCATGCTAGTATTGAAACCATGTGATATGTTATAGCCTGTTTATTATGCAAGTGATGTTGGAATTTTCACATATGCCTATCACATGTTTGGTGTTATTCCCCTTTATCTCTTGAATTGTTTATGCTTGTGAACGAAGTACGTTTATATACGTTGGGGATACGATTGGGTAGAATAGGCAAAACTTGAATTGATTATAATCATAAACCGTGAAATTTGGCATAAGTAGAACATGAAATATGGCACGAAAACTTGACTTGAACATGCCATAACTTGACTTGAAACATGCCTTAGTTGGGCACAAAGTTGACATATGAACATGCTATGAAAATAGCACGAATCTGATAAGAACATGGGAATGACTTTAGAAAACAAGAAGGTGGCCAACTCGAGGTTGGGTTGAGTTTGTAGTGTAAATCTGCCCGGAACCGCCCGACAAATCCAGTTGCTACAACAAATAGTATCCAATGTAGGTAGTTGGTCACATCGCGCTTGAAACCCGAGGTTGGGTTGAGTTCGTAGCGTAAACCTGCCCAGAACCGCCCGGCAAATCCAGTGGCTACGAACAATAGGATCCAATGTGAGTGGTTCGGTGCATTAACGAATCAATTAATGCCAATTAGGGTTAAGTAATGAACATGAAAAGACAACTTAACCAACTTGAACACGATTTGTAGGGTTAAGTCATGAACTTGAAACGTCAACACTTAGCCAACTTGACATGACACGTAGGCGGGTTAAGTCGCGAATTCAAATGACATACTTAACCATCTTGACATGACTAGACTGGAAAAGGATTAAGTCTCGAATTACACGACTTAATCGGTTAGGCGGGTTAGGTCACGAATTACATGACCTAATCTGTTAGGCGAAACCCTAGACACGACCCTTTTCAGCAGTAACCCTCTAGATGTATCAAGGTACCCTGGGGCTAGGCCGGGTGGGGCACGATTACTAGGCTGATTGTAAGAGGTGAACGACGGCAGTGGGGTACGCCAGTGTAGGTTCGGTGGACTACGGTCGTGCACGTATTCTGGGGCAGGCAATGGGTATCCGTAGATTTATCTGTGCATCTTGAATCGTGTCAGGGGTTGACACCCTAGGGCTGATACACCCGAAGGTGGACCCAGCACAGGTGACTACATTCGTGATTAGCCGTATGACACGGACACTTGACGAGCTAGAACTTGTAGGGAGCCGATCGACTAGATAAGCGCTCCGTAGGGCCCCATACTTGGGTCAGACCCCGTTTCAGGTTCATTTCACGATACTGGGCCGTGGGATTTATTTTGTGATTAACTCGTGACATGGGCTTAGTATACTAGTACAGTCGATGCAGCGAATCTTGAACATGTGATGCTTTATTTGACTTGTCTTGACTTATCATGATCACCTTAGTCTATCTTGTCCACCTTGACACCCTTCTTGAGTTTAGTTCCAGTTCATACATGACATGTTGTTTTAACCGTTTTTACACTGAAAGTCACTAGGACTTACTCAGTCTTTATGACTGACCCTTTTCCTTTCGCCTCTTTTTCTTTCGTTCCCCCCCCCCCCCTAGGTTCTCTGGGAGGGAATACCGCAGCTTGACCAGTTTTCACATCCAGCTTGAAGAGAAAGAATGTATTGCTTGGATCTTTTCAGTTTTGGACTATGGCTTTGGACAACAATTAGGGGACTTTTGCAGTTTATTTATGTTTTCTTCATGCTTCTTTAAATAATGTAATCAAGACAGTTATGAAGATGTTATGTTTTTGGAAGAATTGTTAGACAATTATGGCATGGTTTGTGTAACACGTATTTTAATGAAATAAAAGTTGTTTTTTTCCGCTGTACAAAAATATGTGTTCTTATATCTGTCTTGTATATCTGTGACTTATACTTATAAACCTCCACCAAAATTAGGGCATTCCCTTTGAGAGTGACCCTAACGGAGGTGGGGTGTTTCACTTGGTATCAGAGCATAGGTTTACCAGATAAGATAAAAGCTGTGAAAATTTATTTTCAAAAGAAAATTTAAAGAAGCATTTTTTAAGATAAAATATTATTTTATTTTAAAAATGAAAGTCCCCCAAAGCTATAGGTACTATCTTTTATCCTTCGTTTTGAATCTATCCTTTTTGTTTCAGCATGTCCGAAGAACTTAACTTGCCAGAGGGTATACCAATACCTGGTTGGTTTAGACGATTCTTAGAAGCAAGGGCCACTCAACCAGGTCCTACCGTTCCTCCTCCTCCAGCTGTAGGAAATCATCCAGCTGCAGCAGCACCTCTTCCTGCACCTCCTCCACGAGGAAATACTTTTGCTAAGATATGTAAAGATTTTAAAGCTATGGGAGGAAAGGACTTTCATGGAACTGGGTTCTTCGTGGCAGCTAGGAATTGGCTGAAGGAAACCGAGGACCTATTCGTCATCTTTGAGGTAGAAGATAGACAGAAAGTACAACTGGCAGTATGGCTACTTAAAGGCGAGGCTTCCTACTGGTGGGAAGTCACAAATGCAGAAAGACCAGTGGAAACATGGGAGGACTTTAGGGCAAGGTTTGAGGCTAAATTTATCTCAGAAGCTGAAAGGAGTTTGCAGTTGGAAAAATTCTTATTTCTTAAGCAAGGGAATATGACAGTCAAAGAGTATGTTAATCATTTCGATGAGCTGGCTAGGTTCGGACTGGACCTAGTCAACACCCCGCACAAGAAGGCTCTCCGCTTTGTCAAGGGGTTGAATGAGCCATTACACAGTTTGGCCATGACCCATATACCCATGGGAGCTACGTATGAAAGGTTAGTGCAGATGGCATTGCTGAACGAAGAAGATAAGGGCAAGAAGGAGACAAAGGCAGAAAACTCTCAAGGGAAGAAAGAGGTCAAGCCCAACGATTCTCAAAATAAGAAGGTAGACTCCGAGAAAGGAGGCAAGAACGACAACTCACGTGATAAAAGGAAATGCAATTTCTGTGGTACGGAAGGGCACATAGCCAAGGATTGTAGAAAGAGGAAGAGAAAGCAAGGTGAATGTTTTCATTTTGGGGAGACTGGACACATCAGCAAAGACTGCCCTAAGAAGCAGACCGGACCTTCTGGGGGTACATCGTTAACTTCTTCTAGATGCATTGTTTTATCTTGTTTCTCTCCTCGATCCTATCTTGATAACCATAGGTAGAATCATTTTGGATGTAAACATGTAATTGAAACATGTTATGATTGCGAAATGGTTGCAAGTGGTCGCAAGTGGTTGCTCGTGGATGCATGAATACACATTAGGCACTAGATCGGCTCAGACACATTTTCATGTTGCATATGCATAAATGTATTTATTCATATATGGATGAAGTTTAGTGTGTTGTCATATGGATGTTGCATTAATATATGAATGGTTGTGCACTCATGTAGAATCATGAATAGGAAAATTTGCATACATAATGGATTCATGGCACTTACATAATTCGCATTAAGGAGGTCAACTGAATCAGTAAACCGCCTGATTTTGCATTAGATAAGTACATGTACACACACACTTCGCATATGATCATGAAGCATTAGAAGTCTTTTAAGGACAATGGATTCTCATGTTTGATGGATGAGTAGATGGATGTTTGGATGTTAGGATATACATTCTTCCTGAACTTAAAGATTTCGGGGACGAAATCCTTTTAAGTGGGGGAGAATGTAACACCCCGTGTATTCTATAACAGTGAAATTCACAAACTAAAGTATAATTAATTTCAAATCAAAGAATTAAGGGAAATGGGAAATGCCATTGCGTTCGTCTCGGAATTCTGCTTGAGATAGAGTCCGAGTTTGCGTAAAACGGACTCCGTATGAAGAAGATATGGCCTCCGAAAGTTTCAGAATTCAGTTTAAAATTCTAACAGACCAAAACAGCCCAGAAAAACCAATTCAAAATTCAAAATCGGGCCCAATTGGCCAGGGCGGGAATTCTCCCGCCCAAGGCACCCAGGTCGACTTGGCAGTAGACCTGGGGGTAACCAGGTCGACTGGGCAGTCGACCTGGGTCACCCGTGTCGACTGCCAAGTCGACACGGTGTCGACTGGCATGTCGACCTGGCCCCTGAGCCAGGTTGAACCCAGCCCCCCCTGGCTGGCCTAGTCTGTGTTTGGTCGATTTTCTGAGCCTTGCCTTGTCACTAGGGCTAGGTGTCAGCTCCTGGTTGGTCTCTCCTTCAAACGAACGGCTATTATTAAACCAAGCTCCATCGACGGTCCTAATCAACTCGCAAACACTATAAAAAGACCCTAAGACCTAGCCTAAATCATACTATTTCATTTTATCCTCATGCAGCCGCAGTTAAACCTAGAACTCTAAATTAAAAATACAAAGAACAAAATTATAGAAGACGAAGGACGATTCTTGAAGGCTACAAATTGAAGCCACAACAACTACGATGTTTTAGACAACGGATTTTGGGCTATTTGATTTGGAATTTTAATTTGGATTACTTGCTTCATATTGTAAGTTTTATGTCACTTTTTAGGCAAAAACGCTAAAATAACATGGACATGCCATGAATTGAAACCGGATTTAGGAACTATTATTAATCCATGTTTATATTGTTTACCTTTGAATCATAATTTGGGAATATTGCTATGTCAATGTTGCAAGTTAAACTTATCATGATTTTTATGTTGTTATGAATCACTTGGGCTTAATTGTATGGCAAGTTGGACTAATACATGTCCATGGAATCACTATGTTTATTGAAATCTTTATGTTGATCAAACCATGCCTATGATGCTAATTAAACCATGTCTATGATGTTGATAGAACTATGCCTGTGATGTTAATATACCTATCATGTTAATGACAAATTGGGAATTGCTAGGTTATGATGAAAAGTTGGAATCATTATGTTTATAATGCTAGATGAGAATCATTATGTTAAAAATGCTAAATTGGAATCCACTATGCCTATTAGAATTACCATGCCTTTAATGTTCATGTTTGTAATAAAATTATTATTATGCCCGCAATGATTATTATGCCTATGATGTAAAGTTGAAATCATCATGTTAAACTAAGTTGGAACCATTACTATGCCAAGTTATCATCATGCTAGTATTGAAACCATGTGATATGTTATAGCCTGTTTATTATACAAGTGATGTTGGAATGTTCACATATGCCTATCACATGTTTGGTGTTATTCCCCTTTATCTCTTGAATTGTTTATGCTTGTGAACGAAGTACGTTTATATACGTTGGGGATACGATTGGGTAGAATAGGCAAAACTTGAATTGATTATAATCATAAACCGTGAAATTTTGCATAAGTAGAACATGAAATATGGCACGAAAACTTGACTTGAACATGCTATAACTTGACTTGAAACATGCCTTAGTTGGGCACAAAGTTGACATATGAATATGCTAAGAAAATAGCACGAATCTGATAAGAACATGGGCATGACTTTAGAAAACAAGAAGGTGGCCAACTCGAGGTTGGGTTGAGTTTGTAGTGTAAATCTGCCCGGAACCGCTCGGCAAATCCAGTTGCTACAAACAATAGGATCCAATGTGGGTAGTTGGTCACATCGCGCTTGAAACCTGAGGTTGGGTTGAGTTCGTAGCGCAAACCTGCCCGGAACCGCCCGGCAAATCCAGTGGCTACGAACAACACGATCCAATGTGAGTGGTTCGGTGCATTAACGAATCAATTAATGCCAATTAGGGTTAAGTCATGAACATGAAAAGACAACTTAACCAACTTGAACACGATTTTTAGGGCTAAGTCATGAACTTGAAACGACAACACTTAGCCAACTTGACATGACACATAGGCGGGTTAAGTCGCGAATTCAAATGACATACTTAACCGTCTTGACATGACTAGACTGGAAAAGGATTAAGTCACGAATTACATGACTTAATCGGTTAGGCGGGTTAGGTCACGAATTACATGACCTAATCTGTTAGGCGAAACCCTAGACACGACCCTTTTCAGCAGTAACCCTCTAGATGTATCAAGGTACCCTGGGGCTAGGCCGGGTGGGGCACGATTACTGGGCTGATTGTAAGAGGTGAACGACGGCAGTAGGGTACGCCAGTGTAGGTTCGGTGGACTACGGCCGTGCACGTATTCCGGGGCAGGCACTGGGTATCCGTAGATTTATCTGTGCATCTTGAATCGTGTGAGGGGTTAACACCCTATGGATGATACACCCGAAGGTGGACCCAGCACAGGTGACTACATTCGTGATTAGCCGTATGACACGGACACTTGACGAGTTAGAACTTGTAGGGAGCCGATCGACTAGATAAGCGCTCCGTAGGACCCCGTACTTGGGTCAGACCCCGTTTCAGGGTCATTTCACGATATTGGGCCGTGGGATTTATTTTATGATTAACTCGTGACATGGGCTTAGTATACTAGTACAGTCGATGCAGCGAATCTTGAACACGTGATGCTTTATTTGACTTGTCTTGATTATCATGATCACCTTATCTATCTTGTCCACCTTGACACCCTTCTTTAGTTTAGTTCCAGTTCACACATGACATGTTGTTTTAACCGTTTTTACACTGAAAGTCACTAGGACTCACTCAGTCTTTATGACTGACCCTTTTCCTTTCGCCTCTTTTTCTTTCGTTTCCCCCCCCCCCCCCCCCAGGTTCTCAGGGAGGGAATACCACAGCTTGACCAGTTTTCACATCCAGCTTGAAGAGAAAGAATGTATTGCTTGGATCTTTTCCGTTTTGGACTATGGCTTTGGACAGCAATTAGGGGACTTTTGCAGTTTATTTATGTTTTCTTTATGCTTCTTTAAATAATGTAATCAAGGCAGTTATGAAGATGTTATGTTTTTGGAAGAATTGTAAGACAATTATGGCATGGTTTGTGTAACACGTATTTTAATGAAATAAAAGTTGTTGTTTTCCGCTGTTCAAAAATATGTGTTCTTATATCTGTCTTGTATATCTGTGACTTATACTTATAAACCTCCACCAAAATTAGGGCATTCCCTTTGAGAGTGACCCTAACGGAGGTGGGGTGTTTCAAGTAAGTATTTGCAATCAAAGACATGGGAGAAGTCAACTACTTTTTGGGTATTCAGGTGTAGAGAAAATCAAATACAGAAATTTTCCTCTCTCAAAGGAAATACATATCAGAGATTTTACTAAGAGCTAACATGGACAATGCAAAACCTATCTCTACACCTATGACCAGTAACTTAAGACTCTCTACAAATGATGGTGAAGCTATCGAAAACTGTTGTCAATATCATAGCATAGTCGGTGCCTTAGAATATTTAACCATTACAAGACCAGCGATTTGTTTCAGTGTCAATAAGGTTTGTCAATTCATGGCAAACCCCTTGAGTAAACACTGGATTGCCGTTAAAAGGATCCTACGTTGCTTAAAGGGAACCCTAGACTATGGATTAACAATTAAAGCTAGTCAAGACATGAATCTAAAAGCTTACAGTGATGCCGACTGGGCAAACCACCCAGATGACAGGAGATCCACGTCTGGCTACTGCTTGTTCATAGGATCGAACCCCATATCATGGTTTACAAAGAAACAGCCCACAATATCTCGTTCAAGTACAGAAGCGGAGTATAGAGCGCTAACGTCTGCCACTGCTGAAGTCATATGGGTGGAAACCCTAATTAAGGAATTAGGGTTAAGTCTGACGAAGAAGCCCATGCTTTGGTGTGACAATAAGAGCACAGTCGGTTTATCGTTGAACCCAATCCAACACTCCAGAACGAAGCACATCGTGATTGACCTTCACTTCGTCAGAGAAAGGACAGAAGCGGGAAAAATGAAGATTAACCACATACCAGCCTTCTATCAAAAGGCAGACATCCTGACTAAAGCTCTATCACGAAGTAATTTTGAGAGATTAAGGAGGGAGCTCAGAGTTGATAATGGCGGCGCTGAAGAGTTGAAGACAAAAACCTAGCTCATTTTGAGGCGGGGTGTTAAAGTATTGTGGACCTCGCTACTTAACCAAAATGACCGGTTACAACATGCTGGGCTTAATGTAGCTTATTTTGGCCTTATGTGTTTTAGCCCAGTAATGTTTAACTAATATATAATCATGTACAGGCACTTGTATCAATTCATTCGATCATATTACAAGTTTTACATCAATTCAAAATCACTTTTCTTACATATGCTTGGAGAAGTGGCTAGGTTCCTGTCAGTGTGATTCCTTCTTGACTCTCTTCCTTTATTCCTTGGTGACATTCCAGGCTTTAACATCACGCGATACGTTGAGTTGAGCGTGTCTTGTGTACTTTTGGGAACCAGACGAAAAAGCCGGTTTACAATGACTACTGCACTATCCCAAGACAAATTTGACTTGATTAGTTTGGTTTTACTTCCTTAACCGCCATTTGACCCGGACTTTACCACTCTTATGATAATTTTGCTAATTGTTGACGAGATCAACATATTTTTAATCAAGGTGAATGTAACAACCCGAAAATCTGGGCCAGTTTAAAATTTTTATTTTGGCAATTTTGGTGAAGTATGAATATTTAAAATGAATTATTTTAAATAAAATCAACGGAAATTTATTTTGAATATAAATTAGAACGTATATATTATATACGTCGTCGTTAGAATATATAATAATTATATATATAATTATAAAAGGAATTGAAAATGGCGCGGTAGTTCGAAAATTCGATTTCTAATTTCAAATGAATATACAGAATTCAATATAAGTCAAAATTGAACGAAACAAGAAATATTTGAATCTGTATAACTATATCTTTGTAACGAAGTTAGCAAACTGAGATTTCATTTTAGAAATGATAAGATATGTCCAGTTTAAAATTAGAAATAGTCGCTGTGGAATTTATATATATTTTTATATATATAAGGCCCTTAAAAATAGCAATTTTGCAAACGACCTCGGATTTCGACGAAACCAGTTTTGTTGGGTCCGCAGTGTTAAGTTATTGCTGGGTTTCAAATTTCATAATTTTTCGAATCAATATGTGAGCGTGGCAAAGGAAAACGCGTTTGACCAGTTTCAGTTGATTTTAATCGACTGGAAATTGACCATTTTTCAAACGATCTCAGAATTCGACGAAACTGGTTTTGTTAGGACCGTATCGTCAATACGAAGCTAGAAAATATTTTTCTGGAATTTTTCTAGTTAGTATGTGACCCCGGTAATTTGAAATGTGCGTTTAAAATTCAATATAATGATTTAAAAGAAAATTCAAAAGGAAACTGGCTGTAACGATCAAATCAGTTTGCGATACATATCCCATTGTGTTCGGAATGGGGCTAAAACGCTATGGGCGACAGGCGGTGGGCCTCGTTTCGAGGTCGTATGTGAAAGTCAACTTTTTGAATAATTAAATAAAAAAAATAATATATATATATTTTTTTTTATTCCCTCCCTCCCTCTTATCTTCTGCTTGCCCCCCCCCCCCCCCGTTCGTTTTAATTCCAAACGAAGAAGAAAAAAAAAAGAAACCCTAAAGATTATCGACAGCCCCCCCCCCCCGAAGCGTCGCCGCCCATCACCGCCTCCATCGATCGAGCCCCGAAGACCCCGCCTCCACCTAGAAACCCTCGAACGCCTCCCAGACCGCTCGAGCTCCGCTGAAGCCCCCCTGGTTCGCAACGCTGAACCGCCGACCGCCACCCTCGAGAGCCCCGCCTCCGACGATCTGCAGACCCCCCCCCCCCCCCCCCCGCTCCTCTGTAAGTATTTTTATTCTTATTTTTATTTTTAAATTCTATAAAACTGAATTTTTATAAAGTTTAAAAACCGATTTTGTTAAAGTTTAAAACCGATTTTGTTAAAGTTAAAACAGAAATTTTTATAAAGTTAAAACTTAAATTTTTAAAAACTAAAACTGCATTTTTTTATAAAGATAAAAACAGATATTTGATACAAATAAAAACTGATTTTTTTTAGTAAAAGAAAAACTGATTTTTGATACAAAGAAAAACTGACTTTTTTTGTAAAAGAAAAACTGTTTTGTTTTAAAAAGTAGTTTAAAACTGAATATTTTTAAAAGTAAAAACTGAATCTTATAAAAAGATAAAAACTGATTTTGTAAAAGAATAAAACTGATTTCTTTTAGAAAAGTAAAAAAAATCATATTTTTATATGTTGAAAGCAAAAGTAAAAATCATATTTTTATATGTTGAAAGTAAAAATCATATTTTTAAATATTGAAAGTCAAAGAAAAATCATATTTTTATATATTGAGTAGCATAGTAAAAACTCGATTTTTACATGTGTAGAGAATACGGGCGAAAGCGACAAAAGGCGAAGATTTCTATTAAGAAGAGTCTTGGTATTGGATAGCTATTGGTGAGAATTTCTCACTCTTCAATTTATTTTCTAGTTATATATATATACTAGGATGCAGACGGTGCTTAGTAGCACCCGACACAATCGTCCACAGACCATGGACTTGTTTGTTTGGTTGCATAGCTTAGTTATATGGTTTGATTTGAATTTGGTTGTTTGGTGAATTTGATTGATGTGTGAATGGCGTGGGCCTTCACTAGACCGGGGATAAGGCTAGGCCTTGTCCCGTTTCTAGTATCGTGCCGTTATGCCGCCGAAATTTTCTAAAATATGTTAGAAAAATAAAAATATCATTTTATTGTAAATGAATTGAATAGAAATTCATAGGTTGAAATAAAATGTTTTATCGTTAAAAATATAAATTTTTAACGTGAAGTGAATAAAATAAAATATTCATTTATAAGCCGGACGGTTTGTTTATGTACACCTATTTGAATGACATTGATTGGGACGATAAATTCTACACATCGCCCAACTGCACAAATAAAATATGCGTTTGATTGTTTTGAAACCCCACACGGGTGTTGGGATGGAATTTGAAGTTCACTCATCCTGATTGATTAAATGTGTCGATCGATTGATTGACAGGCTGTTATAAGCGTTGAATATCTATATTTGATGCTTATACAGTGTAGTGCACTTTGGTTGATGGTTGATTATTTTTCAATGTAATTATATACATGTGTTGTATGAAAATCCATATAATTAACTTTATATGGTAATTGATTGGGCCTCATTCCAATTTGAAAAATAAAGAATATTATAAAATAAAAGTTCATGTGTTGACAGTACTCATTCATTGAGATTGGTCATGTGTTGAACGAAATATTTTGATAATAACAACTATTTTGAAAAAGAAATATTTGAAATAGAATATTTGAAAATAGAAATTTATGAAGCCATGTTGATTAGATTGACGCCATTTTGACGTGAACGATATTTATATCGATTTTATTCATCTTGAAAATGAATATTGAAAAGTGATTTCGAAATCGAATATTTTGAATTGAATTGAAAACGATTTCGAAATGAATAGAATTGAAAACGATTTCGAAATGCATTGAATTGAAAACGATTTCGAAATGAATTGAATTGAAAACGATTTCGAAATGCATTGAATTGAAAACGATTTCGAAATGGATTGAATTGAAAACGATTTCGAAATGAATTGAATTGAAAACGATTTCGAAATGAATTGAATTGAAAACGATTTCGAAATGAATTGAATTGAAAACGATTTCGAAATGAATTGAATTGAAAACGATTTCAAATTGAATTGAAAGCGAATTGAAATGAATTCAAATTGAATTGAAATTTGAATTGAATAGAAATGAATTTTAAAACGAATTTATAAAGAAGAATTCAATTTTGATTTGAATTGAAAAGGAAGTTGAAATCGCTTTTGAAACGAATTTTAAAAACTATTTATATAATTCGTTTTGAATAGAACTCGACGAAATATATATTATATATATTATATATAATATAATGGCCTGAATAGAACGCGCCGCGCCGCGGCAGTTCGCGAATTTCGACCATTTATTTCAAACGGACATTACGGGAGATCCGACCGTCGGATTCTCCTAAAACCGGAACCGTTGGGTTCGTATCGAAAAGAGCTTTCTAACAAATATTTGAAATTAGAAATCTAACGGTTGGATTTGGAGATACGTCCAAATCAAATTCGAAAAAGGTCGCTGTAAGTGCAGTTCGATGGCCATTATTGGAAATCGACTGTACGGGCCTTGATAAAATTATTAAAAATAGTAATAATTTGTGTAAAATCATAAGAAATGATTTAGAAAGAATTGGGATGAAAAACTCCATATTTGAAAAGATAAAAATAGATTTTTATCGAAATGAACTAGTTTTGAACTAGAAATATAATTCTATTTATTTTTAAATAAATAAATTGAATTTGAAAAGGGTTTTGAAAATAACCAAAATTTCCAATGATTGCATTGGAGTGGAATTGAATCGAAATTGTCTTCGGAATATTTCGATGTTGAAATTCGTGATTATACGGATGTTGATATGGAAATTTGAAAGATATATATTTATATCGTTATTTCCAATACGACATTTGTTAGTCGTAGAATTTGATATTGAATATAAGCCGATATATTTTCTATTCAGAGCCTTGTATTGAATATCAAATGTGATTTGGGTTTGTCGTGAATGGTGTCTTCACTAACACTGTTCTTGAACCCAGTTGAGAAAAGATTAAATCTTTTTATTTAGATTTAATGAAGTGTACCAATTAAATAATGTTTAATTGGAATTGAATTGATATTGATTTTTTGGTTTATCGTGGACAGTGTTTTAAATAACACTCGTTCTTTAACCCGATAATTAATGAATGTGATTTTGGGTTTATCGTGAACCGTGTTTTAAATGACACTGATTCTTTAACCCAGTCGAAGATTAAAACTAAGTGGTGTTTTAATGAATCTTTAATTAGATTGAAATGGTCGAGAATGGAGTATCACCAGTTTTGCTCCAGGCGATAGTTAAATCTTTAATTAGATTTGAACGTGAAATGGTAATTGAATTTACCGATAACACTGAGGTGTTAGATATGAAGTATCACCAGTTTTACTTCATGGGATAAATAGGTTGGGATTGGGAAATTAAAACAAATGATTACTTCGGTAAGTTTCGTTAATCCCGACTAGTTTGAATTGATATTCAAAAGTAGATTAAAGAATAAATTCAAGAATTTATCTTTGATAAAATTAATGGGAACCTTTCCCTATGAATGTGAAATTTAGAAACTAACTGTCGGTTAGCTAAGCAGAATGGTTTTCTGGATATTGATCTGATGTTGGTTTCGGCCTTCGGGGTTAATATTTAGGGAATTATTCTCTTGATTAATTTACGGTTAGTGACTAATGAATTGGAATGAGGCGTATGTTGTGTTTGTGTAACACTTATTTAAAATATACGCGAGTTATTCGGAAAGACCGGGTTTATCCCACTCTGAATAACTGATACGACGATAAGTCGAAGATGAAGACGATGGTCGAAGACCGGAGGTCTTCACGTCGTTTGGGTGATAACTGATGATCTTGATTGGGCTGTACACCCAAGAAGATGGAAACAGTTGGTGATCGTCCAGACGTACTTGGAGATCGATGGATATGCGGGGTACTAGGTGCCTCCGGTTTCGTTCAGGCCCAGAACGGACTTGTAAATGGACTGTGTGTCTGACATTGGATTTCATTCTGTGTGACTGATATCGGTTGCATAGAGTGGTTTACCTGTGTGGCATGCTAAGATGCAAATGATCAAGGCTTCTGTTGAAAAGCAAAGTCTTGTGGTGATGATCAAAGCACGGCCTTTGTGGCGTAGCTTTGTGTAACGTTTACTTCGCGAGTTTCACGCCCGGTATGAACCAAAAACGGGAGACGGACGTCAGGGAGGACTTGCGTTTCTTTCTAGCTAGAAGTGGCGTCAGTCGTTTTACACGCCCTGACGAGTTTGACTTATGTGGTTGTTGCTGTTGCGAGGCGCCTCGGTTATATCGGTTTCGGCCGAATGCATTCTGGTCGGCTGACGGACCAAACTTACACCCCATAGGGTGGGGAGACGTATTGTTCAGGTATAATAATCCACTCCGTGTGGACCGGCCCTGACGATCCAAGGGGCAGTTGCGGCTGTTCCTGAGGGGCGGGTTAGAGCGTCTCGAATCGGTTGAGGACTATCTTTTGCCTCGGTTCATAGACGGAAATCCAATTTCCAAATACGTGACTTTGCGGTTTTATATGTAAACCTATATATGGCGACATAGTGGCATGGGACGCTCATGCCGCCTATGATTGATACTTATGATTTGAAGTTGTTTTATACACTATGCACTTATAATAGTATCAAATGATTTGTTTTAAAACGTATCAAGCATTCTTTGGCTGTTATAAGGGAAAACCCTATCCTCGGCTGCGTTGCATTGTGTGATGGGACCTGGGTCTTATAACAGCTTCATTTTTTCTTTATTTAGCACTGCGCTGTTGTTTTATGCACTGGTGTTCTTGGGAGGAAACCCGTTCCGTGTTATACGGCGTGGTCCCTTGATTTACCTTTGAAAATAAAGATTAATAACTGTTTTAGTTCTCACACCAGTCCCATGACTGACCTGGAGTTTATTGTTTTGACCTAAACTCTGGGTGCCCTTATTTTTGACACGGGCAGCTAGTAGTTTTGGTTTTGCAGATTTATATTCACAGGATCCTGGTTTACAGCTGGAACGATATCCGGAAAGCTTTGTATCCGTATATCTCCTTCTAGTTGTGTATTGTATTATTTTCCGCTGCAATTTATTTGAATGTAATTTAAATCTCTGATATTTCTGTGTAATATTTATTCGTACTCTGTATATTCTTGTAATCTGATGCATTGTTGTAATATACAATGAAATGTTCTTCTGTATGCATCCTGATTTGTCGTGTTCTCAAACGATAGGGCGTTTCGAACGGTCTGGGTCGGTTTAGCGACTGGTTCGGACCGAGCGAAATTCCATGCCGTCACAGTTGGTATCAGAGCTTTGGTTTACAAAGCTCAGAGAACAAGACACATTAGAAACATACGAAAGAATTCATCAGATATTGGATTAGTAATATCCAATTAGAATGACTCGTTAGAGATGGGATCAGTAGTATCCTAGAACGAGTGTGAAGAGTATATTTTTAAAAAAAAAAAAAAAGTGAAAACAAATTTTGTTTTGAAAATTTAAATCAATTATTCGTAGTTGATTATCTATTTATATTGATGTGGACAATCCAGTATATATAGATTTTGCGTATACGTCTGATCCGCGTGTATTCGAAATTTTAATATACTGGATAGATATAGAATTACACTCTAGTCGCCCGGAGATGATATTGATGATAGCGATCGCATCATCAATATTTATGTTCGTGTTTCGAAGGTGTGATTATCTATATATTTCCATTAGACTGGTGTGAGAACCAAAAATTAGATAGGGCCTATTGTTGTGATTTGGCATCAAAACATGATTTTCTTTATATATATCAAAATTATGGATTTGAAACTCTAATCCACTAATTGATTGATGTTTGGGTTGTTTGTTCATTTGTTTGCTAATTTTGAACCATTATGCCTAATTGAACCAAATATTGAATTATATTGAAGATTGGTCGCATTTGCTTGCATATACTTGCACTTACATTGAACAGGTCATAGCAAGGAGGCTAGAGCAGAGAATAAAATTTGTTTGCCCGACAAATAGGTACATGTTTACTACATAATTTAATGTTTTGTTTGGGTGATGATGATTTTGTGAGCCTATTGGCTAGCCGCTTGGCTTTTTCTTTTTCTTTTTGAGATCTGAAGGACCGGGGAAGCTATTTGAAATTCCCCGATGCTCCCGGTGCAGGGGAGGTTATGGCGAAATTTTTCAAAAATTTAGGGTGTTAGCCAAATTTTTGAAATTTTGAAAATTCTCAGAAACTGAAAAGTTGGAGAATGGAAGCCAGATCGAACGTAGGGCTGAATAATCAAACCACTTTCGACTTTGTTCCTTTTCGGGGACGAAAAGTTTTAAGTGGGGGAGATTGTAACAACCCGAAAATCTGGGCCAGTTTAAAATTTTTATTTTGGCAATTTTGGCGAAGTATGAATATTTAAAATGAATTATTTTAAATAAAATCAACGGAAATTTATTTTGAATATAAATTAGAACGTATATATTATATACGTCGTCGTTAGAATATATAATAATTATATATATAATTATAAAAGGAATTGAAAATGGCGCGGTAGTTCGAAAATTCGATTTCTAATTTCAAATGAATATACAGAATTCAATATAAGTCAAAATTGAACGAAACAAGAAATATTTGAATCTGTATAACTATATCTTTGTAACGAAGTTAGCAAACTGAGATTTCATTTTAGAAATGATAAGATATGTCCAGTTTAAAATTAGAAATAGTCGCTGTGGAATTTATATATATTTTTATATATATAAGGCCCTTAAAAATAGCAATTTTGCAAACGACCTCGGATTTCGACGAAACCAGTTTTGTTGGGTCCGCAGTGTTAAGTTATTGCTGGGTTTCAAATTACATAATTTTTCGAATCAATATGTGAGCGTGGCAAAGGAAAACGCGTTTGACCAGTTTCAGTTGATTTTAATCGACTGGAAATTGACCATTTTTCAAACGATCTCAGAATTCGACGAAACTGGTTTTGTTAGGACCGTATCGTCAATACGAAGCTAGAAAATATTTTTCTGGAATTTTTCTAGTTAGTATGTGACCCCGGTAATTTGAAATGTGCGTTTAAAATTCAATATAATGATTTAAAAGAAATTTCAAAAGGAAACCGGCTGTAACGATCAAATCAGTTTGCGATACATATCCCATTGTGTTCGGAATGGGGGTAAAACGCTATGGGCGACAGGCGGTGGGCCTCGTTTCGAGGTCGTATGTGAAAGTCAACTTTTTGAATAATTAAATAAAAAAATAATAATATATATATATATTTATTTATTTTTATTCCCTCCCTCCCTCTTATCTTCTGCTTGCCCCCCCCCCCCCGTTCGTTTTAATTCCAAACGAAGAAGAAAAAAAAAAGAAACCCTAAAGATTATCGACAGCCCCGCCCCCCCCCCCCCCCCCCCCCGAAGCGTCGCCGCCCATCACCGCCTCCATCGATCGAGCCCCGAAGACCCCGCCTCCACCTCGAAACCCTCGAACGCCTCCCAGACCGCTCGAGCTCCGCTGAAGCCCCCCTGGTTCGCAACGCTGAACCGCCGACCGCCACCCTCGAGAGCCCCGCCTCCGACGATCTGCAGACCCCCCCCCCCCCCCGCTCCTCTGTAAGTATTTTTATTCTTATTTTTATTTTTAAATTCTATAAAACTGAATTTTTATAAAGTTTAAAAACCGATTTTGTTAAAGTTTAAAACCGATTTTGTTAAAGTTAAAACAGAAATTTTTATAAAGTTAAAACTGAAATTTTTAAAAACTAAAACTGCATTTTTTTATAAAGATAAAAACAGATATTTGATACAAATAAAAACTGATTTTTTTTAGTAAAAGAAAAACAGATTTTTGATACAAAGAAAAACTGACTTTTTTTGTAAAAGAAAAACTGTTTTGTTTTAAAAAGTAGTTTAAAACTGAATATTTTTAAAAGTAAAAACTGAATCTTATAAAAAGATAAAAACTGATTTTGTAAAAGAATAAAACTGATTTCTTTTAGAAAAGTAAAAAAATCATATTTTTATATGTTGAAAGCTAAAGTAAAAATCATATTTTTATATGTTGAAAGTAAAAATCATATTTTTAAATATTGAAAGTCAAAGAAAAATCATATTTTTATATATTGAGTAGCATAGTAAAAACTCGATTTTTACATGTGTAGAGAATACGGGCGAAAGCGACAAAAGGCGAAGATTTCTATTAAGAAGAGTCTTGGTATTGGATAGCTATTGGTGAGAATTTCTCACTCTTCAATTTATTTTCTAGTTATATATATATACTAGGATGCAGACGGTGCTTAGTAGCACCCGACACAATCGTCCACAGACCATGGACTTGTTTGTTTGGTTGCATAGCTTAGTTATATGGTTTGATTTGAATTTGGTTGTTTGGTGAATTTGATTAATGTGTGAATGGCGTGGGCCTTCACTAGACCGGGGATAAGGCTAGGCCTTGTCCCGTTTCTAGTATCGTGCCGTTATGCCGCCGAAATTTTCTAAAATATGTTAGAAAAATAAAAATATCATTTTATTGTAAATGAATTGAATAGAAATTCATAGGTTGAAATAAAATGTTTTATCGTTAAAAATATAAATTTTTAACGTGAAGTGAATAAAATAAAATATTCATTTATAAGCCGGACGGTTTGTTTATGTACACCTATTTGAATGACATTGATTGGGACGATAAATTCTACACATCGCCCAACTGCACAAATAAAATATGCGTTTGATTGTTTTGAAACCCCACACGGGTGTTGGGATGGAATTTGAAGTTCACTCATCCTGATTGATTAAATGTGTCGATCGATTGATTGACAGGCTGTTATAAGCGTTGAATATCTATATTTGATGCTTATACAGTGTAGTGCACTTTGGTTGATGGTTGATTATTTTTCAATGTAATTATATACATGTGTTGTATGAAAATCCATATAATTAACTTTATATGGTAATTGATTGGGCCTCATTCCAATTTGAAAAATAAAGAATATTATAAAATAAAAGTTCATGTGTTGACAGTACTCATTCATTGAGATTGGTCATGTGTTGAACGAAATATTTTGATAATAACAACTATTTTGAAAAAGAAATATTTGAAATAGAATATTTGAAAATAGAAATTTATGAAGCCATGTTGATTAGATTGACGCCATTTTGACGTGAACGATATTTATATCGATTTTATTCATCTTGAAAATGAATATTGAAAAGTGATTTCGAAATCGAATATTTTGAATTGAATTGAAAACGATTTCGAAATGAATAGAATTGAAAACGATTTCGAAATGCATTGAATTGAAAACGATTTCGAAATGAATTGAATTGAAAACGATTTCGAAATGCATTGAATTGAAAACGATTTCGAAATGGATTGAATTGAAAACGATTTCGAAATGAATTGAATTGAAAACGATTTCGAAATGAATTGAATTGAAAACGATTTCGAAATGAATTGAATTGAAAACGATTTCGAAATGAATTGAATTGAAAACGATTTCGAAATGAATTGAATTGAAAACGATTTCAAATTGAATTGAAAGCGAATTGAAATGAATTCAAATTGAATTGAAATTTGAATTGAATAGAAATGAATTTTAAAACGAATTTATAAAGAAGAATTCAATTTTGATTTGAATTGAAAAGGAAGTTGAAATCGCTTTTGAAACGAATTTTAAAAACTATTTATATAATTCGTTTTGAATAGAACTCGACGAAATATATATTATATATATTATATATAATATAATGGCCTGAATAGAACGCGCCGCGCCGCGGCAGTTCGCGAATTTCGACCATTTATTTCAAACGGACATTACGGGAGATCCGACCGTCGGATTCTCCTAAAACCGGAACCGTTGGGTTCGTATCGAAAAGAGCTTTCTAACGAATATTTGAAATTAGAAATCTAACGGTTGGATTTGGAGATACGTCCAAATCAAATTCGAAAAAGGTCGCTGTAAGTGCAGTTCGATGGCCATTATTGGAAATCGACTGTACGGGCCTTGATAAAATTATTAAAAATAGTAATAATTTGTGTAAAATCATAAGAAATGATTTAGAAAGAATTGGGATGAAAAACTCCATATTTGAAAAGATAAAAATAGATTTTTATCGAAATGAACTAGTTTTGAACTAGAAATATAATTCTATTTATTTTTAAATAAATAAATTGAATTTGAAAATGGTTTTGAAAATAACCAAAATTTCCAATGATTGCATTGGAGTGGAATTGAATCGAAATTGTCTTCGGAATATTTCGATGTTGAAATTCGTGATTATACGGATGTTGATATGGAAATTTGAAAGATATATATTTATATCGTTATTTCCAATACGACATTTGTTAGTTGTAGAATTTGATATTGAATATAAGCCGATATATTTTCTATTCAGAGCCTTGTATTGAATATCAAATGTGATTTGGGTTTGTCGTGAATGGTGTCTTCACTAACACTGTTCTTGAACCCAGTTGAGAAAAGATTAAATCTTTTTATTTAGATTTAATGAAGTGTACCAATTAAATAATGTTTAATTGGAATTGAATTGATATTGATTTTTGGGTTTATCGTGGACAGTGTTTTAAATAACACTCGTTCTTTAACCCGATAATTAATGAATGTGATTTTGGGTTTATCGTGAACCGTGTTTTAAATGACACTGATTCTTTAACCCAGTCGAAGATTAAAACTAAGTGATGTTTTAATGAATCTTTAATTAGATTGAAATGGTCGAGAATGGAGTATCACCAGTTTTGCTCCAGGCGATAGTTAAATCTTTAATTAGATTTGAACGTGAAATGGTAATTGAATTTACCGATAACACTGAGGTGTTAGATATGAAGTATCACCAGTTTTACTTCATGGGATAAATAGGTTGGGATTGGGAAATTAAAACAAATGATTACTTCGGTAAGTTTCGTTAATCCCGACTAGTTTGAATTGATATTCAAAAGTAGATTAAAGAATAAATTCAAGAATTTATCTTTGATAAAATTAATGGGAACCTTTCCCTATGAATGTGAAATTTAGAAACTAACTGTCGGTTAGCTAAGCAGAATGGTTTTCTGGATATTGATCTGATGTTGGTTTCGGCCTTCGGGGTTAATATTTAGGGAATTATTCTCTTGATTAATTTACGGTTAGTGACTAATGAATTGGAATGAGGCGTATGTTGTGTTTGTGTAACACTTATTTAAAATATACGCGAGTTATTCGGAAAGACCGGGTTTATCCCACTCTGAATAACTGATACGACGATAAGTCGAAGATGAAGACGATGGTCGAAGACCGGAGGTCTTCACGTCGTTTGGGTGATAACTGATGATCTTGATTGGGCTGTACACCCAAGAAGATGGAAACAGTTGGTGATCGTCCAGACGTACTTGGAGATCGATGGATATGCGGGGTACTAGGTGCCTCCGGTTTCGTTCAGGCCCAGAACGGACTTGTAAATGGACTGTGTGTCTGACATTGGATTTCATTCTGTGTGACTGATATCGGTTGCATAGAGTGGTTTACCTGTGTGGCATGCTAAGATGCAAATGATCAAGGCTTCTGTTGAAAAGCAAAGTCTTGTGGTGATGATCAAAGCACGGCCTTTGTGGCGTAGCTTTGTGTAACGTTTACTTCGCGAGTTTCACGCCCGGTATGAACCAAAAACGGGAGACGGACGTCAGGGAGGACTTGCGTTTCTTTCTAGCTAGAAGTGGCGTCAGTGGTTTTACACGCCCTGACGAGTTTGACTTATGTGGTTGTTGCTGTTGCGAGGCGCCTCGGTTATATCGGTTTCGGCCGAATGCATTCTGGCCGGCTGACGGACCAGACTTACACCCCATAGGGTGGGGAGACGTATTGTTCAGGTATAATAATCCACTCCGTGTGGACCGGCCCTGACGATCCAAGGGGCAGTTGCGGCTGTTCCTGAGGGGCGGGCTAGAGCATCTCGAATCGGTTGAGGACTATCTTTTGCCTCGGTTCATAGACGGAAATCCAATTTCCAAATACGTGACTTTGCGGTTTTATATGTAAACCTATATATGGCGACATAGTGGCATGGGACGCTCATGCCGCCTATGATTGATACTTATGATTTGAAGTTGTTTTATACACTATGCACTTATAATAGTATCAAATGATTTGTTTTAAAACGTATCAAGCATTCTTTGGCTGTTATAAGGGAAAACCCTATCCTCGGCTGCGTTGCATTGTGTGATGGGACCTGGGTCTTATAACAGCTTCATTTTTTCTTTATTTAGCACTGCGCTGTTGTTTTATGCACTGGTGTTCTTGGGAGGAAACCCGTTCCGTGTTATACGGCGTGGTCCCTTGATTTACCTTTGAAAATAAAGATTAATAACTGTTTTAGTTCTCACACCAGTCCCATGACTGACCTGGAGTTTATTGTTTTGACCTAAACTCTGGGTGCCCTTATTTTTGACACGGGCAGCTAGTAGTTTTGGTTTTGCAGATTTATATTCACAGGATCCTGGTTTACAGCTGGAACGATATCCGGAAAGCTTTGTATCCGTATATCTCCTTCTAGTTGTGTATTGTATTATTTTCCGCTGCAATTTATTTGAATGTAATTTAAATCTCTGATATTTCTGTGTAATATTTATTCGTACTCTGTATATTCTTGTAATCTGATGCATTGTTGTAATATACAATGAAATGTTCTTCTGTATGCATCCTGATTTGTCGTGTTCTCAAACGATAGGGCGTTTCGAACGGTCTGGGTCGGTTTAGCGACTGGTTCGGACCGAGCGAAATTCCATGCCGTCACAGTTGGTATCAGAGCTTTGGTTTACAAAGCTCAGAGAACAAGACACATTAGAAACATACGAAAGAATTCATCAGATATTGGATTAGTAATATCCAATTAGAATGACTCGTTAGAGATGGGATCAGTAGTATCCTAGAACGAGTGTGAAGAGTATATTTTTAAAAAAAAAAAAAAAGTGAAAACAAATTTTGTTTTGAAAATTTAAATCAATTATTCGTAGTTGATTATCTATTTATATTGATGTGGACAATCCAGTATATATAGATTTTGCGTATACGTCTGATCCGCGTGTATTCGAAATTTTAATATACTGGATAGATATAGAATTACACTCTAGTCGCCCGGAGATGATATTGATGATAGCGATCGCATCATCAATATTTATGTTCGTGTTTCGAAGGTGTGATTATCTATATATTTCCATTAGACTGGTGTGAGAACCAAAAATTAGATAGGGCCTATTGTTGTGATTTGGCATCAAAACATGATTTTCTTTATATATATCAAAATTATGGATTTGAAACTCTAATCCACTAATTGATTGATGTTTGGGTTGTTTGTTCATTTGTTTGCTAATTTTGAACCATTATGCCTAATTGAACCAAATATTGAATTATATTGAAGATTGGTCGCATTTGCTTGCATATACTTGCACTTACATTGAACAGGTCATAGCAAGGAGGCTAGAGCAGAGAATAAAATTTGTTTGCCCGACAAATAGGTACATGTTTACTATATAATTTAATGTTTTGTTTGGGTGATGATGATTTTGTGAGCCTATTGGCTAGCCGCTTGGCTTTTTCTTTTTCTTTTTGAGATCTGAAGGACCGGGGAAGCTATTTGAAATTCCCCGATGCTCCCGGTGCAGGGGAGGTTATGGCGAAATTTTTCAAAAATTTAGGGTGTTAGCCAAATTTTTGAAATTTTGAAAATTCTCAGAAACTGAAAAGTTGGAGAATGGAAGCCAGATCGAACGTAGGGCTGAATAATCAAACCACTTTCGACTTTGTTCCTTTTCGGGGACGAAAAGTTTTAAGTGGGGGAGATTGTAACAACCCGAAAATCTGGGCCAGTTTAAAATTTTTATTTTGGCAATTTTGGCGAAGTATGAATATTTAAAATGAATTATTTTAAATAAAATCAACGGAAATTTATTTTGAATATAAATTAGAACGTATATATTATATACGTCGTCGTTAGAATATATAATAATTATATATATAATTATAAAAGGAATTGAAAATGGCGCGGTAGTTCGAAAATTCGATTTCTAATTTCAAATGAATATACAGAATTCAATATAAGTCAAAATTGAACGAAACAAGAAATATTTGAATCTGTATAACTATATCTTTGTAACGAAGTTAGCAAACTGAGATTTCATTTTAGAAATGATAAGATATGTCCAGTTTAAAATTAGAAATAGTCGCTGTGGAATTTATATATATTTTTATATATATAAGGCCCTTAAAAATAGCAATTTTGCAAACGACCTCGGATTTCGACGAAACCAGTTTTGTTGGGTCCGCAGTGTTAAGTTATTGCTGGGTTTCAAATTACATAATTTTTCGAATCAATATGTGAGCGTGGCAAAGGAAAACGCGTTTGACCAGTTTCAGTTGATTTTAATCGACTGGAAATTGACCATTTTTCAAACGATCTCAGAATTCGACGAAACTGGTTTTGTTAGGACCGTATCGTCAATACGAAGCTAGAAAATATTTTTCTGGAATTTTTCTAGTTAGTATGTGACCCCGGTAATTTGAAATGTGCGTTTAAAATTCAATATAATGATTTAAAAGAAAATTCAAAAGGAAACCGGCTGTAACGATCAAATCAGTTTGCGATACATATCCCATTGTGTTCGGAATGGGGGTAAAACGCTATGGGCGACAGGCGGTGGGCCTCGTTTCGAGGTCGTATGTGAAAGTCAACTTTTTGAATAATTAAATAAAAAAATAATAATATATATATATATATATTTATTTTTATTCCCTCCCTCACTCTTATCTTCTGCTTGCCCCCCCCCCCCCCGTTCGTTTTAATTCCAAACGAAGAAGAAAAAAAAAGAAACCCTAAAGATTATCGACAGCCCCCCCCCCCCCCCCCGAAGCGTCGCCGCCCATCACCGCCTCCATCGATCGAGCCCCGAAGACCCCGCCTCCACCTCGAAACCCTCGAACGCCTCCCAGACCGCTCGAGCTCCGCTGAAGCCCCCCTGGTTCGCAACGCTGAACCGCCGACCGCCACCCTCGAGAGCCCCGCCTCCGACGATCTGCAGACCCCCCCCCCCCCCCCCCGCTCCTCTGTAAGTATTTTTATTCTTATTTTTATTTTTAAATTCTATAAAACCGAATTTTTATAAAGTTTAAAAACCGATTTTGTTAAAGTTAAAACAGAAATTTTTATAAAGTTAAAACTGAAATTTTTAAAAACTAAAACTGCATTTTTTTATAAAGATAAAAACAGATATTTGATACAAATAAAAACTGATTTTTTTTAGTAAAAGAAAAACAGATTTTTGATACAAAGAAAAACTGACTTTTTTTGTAAAAGAAAAACTGTTTTGTTTTAAAAAGTAGTTTAAAACTGAATATTTTTAAAAGTAAAAACTGAATCTTATAAAAAGATAAAAACTGATTTTGTAAAAGAATAAAACTGATTTCTTTTAGAAAAGTAAAAAAATCATATTTTTATATGTTGAAAGCTAAAGTAAAAATCATATTTTTATATGTTGAAAGTAAAAATCATATTTTTAAATATTGAAAGTCAAAGAAAAATCATATTTTTATATATTGAGTAGCATAGTAAAAACTCGATTTTTACATGTGTAGAGAATACGGGCGAAAGCGACAAAAGGCGAAGATTTCTATTAAGAAGAGTCTTGGTATTGGATAGCTATTGGTGAGAATTTCTCACTCTTCAATTTATTTTCTAGTTATATATATATACTAGGATGCAGACGGTGCTTAGTAGCACCCGACACAATCGTCCACAGACCATGGACTTGTTTGTTTGGTTGCATAGCTTAGTTATATGGTTTGATTTGAATTTGGTTGTTTGGTGAATTTGATTGATGTGTGAATGGCGTGGGCCTTCACTAGACCGGGGATAAGGCTAGGCCTTGTCCCGTTTCTAGTATCGTGCCGTTATGCCGCCGAAATTTTCTAAAATATGTTAGAAAAATAAAAATATCATTTTATTGTAAATGAATTGAATAGAAATTCATAGGTTGAAATAAAATGTTTTATCGTTAAAAATATAAATTTTTAACGTGAAGTGAATAAAATAAAATATTCATTTATAAGCCGGACGGTTTGTTTATGTACACCTATTTGAATGACATTGATTGGGACGATAAATTCTACACATCGCCCAACTGCACAAATAAAATATGCGTTTGATTGTTTTGAAACCCCACACGGGTGTTGGGATGGAATTTGAAGTTCACTCATCCTGATTGATTAAATGTGTTGATCGATTGATTGACAGGCTGTTATAAGCGTTGAATATCTATATTTGATGCTTATACAGTGTAGTGCACTTTGGTTGATGGTTGATTATTTTTCAATGTAATTATATACATGTGTTGTATGAAAATCCATATAATTAACTTTATATAGTAATTGATTGGGCCTCATTCCAATTTGAAAAATAAAGAATATTATAAAATAAAAGTTCATGTGTTGACAGTACTCATTCATTGAGATTGGTCATGTGTTGAACGAAATATTTTGATAATAACAACTATTTTGAAAAAGAAATATTTGAAATAGAATATTTGAAAATAGAAATTTATGAAGCCGTGTTGATTAGATTGACGCCATTTTGACGTGAACGATATTTATATCGATTTTATTCATCTTGAAAATGAATATTGAAAAGTGATTTCGAAATCGAATATTTTGAATTGAATTGAAAACGATTTCGAAATGAATAGAATTGAAAACGATTTCGAAATGCATTGAATTGAAAACGATTTCGAAATGAATTGAATTGAAAACGATTTCGAAATGCATTGAATTGAAAACGATTTCGAAATGGATTGAATTGAAAACGATTTCGAAATGAATTGAATTGAAAACGATTTCGAAATGAATTGAATTGAAAACGATTTCGAAATGAATTGAATTGAAACCGATTTCGAAATGAATTGAATTGAAAACAATTTCGAAATGAATTGAATTGAATTGAAAACGATTTCAAATTGAATTGAAAGCGAATTGAAATGAATTCAAATTGAATTGAAATTTGAATTGAATAGAAATGAATTTTAAAACGAATTTATAAAGAAGAATTCAATTTTGATTTGAATTGAAAAGGAAGTTGAAATCGCTTTTGAAACGAATTTTAAAAACTATTTATATAATTCGTTTTGAATAGAACTCGACGAAATATATATTATATATATTATATATAATATAATGGCCTGAATAGAACGCGCCGCGCCGCGGCAGTTCGCGAATTTCGACCATTTATTTCAAACGGACATTACGGGAGATCCGACCGTCGGATTCTCCTAAAACCGGAACCGTTGGGTTCGTATCGAAAAGAGCTTTCTAACGAATATTTGAAATTAGAAATCTAACGGTTGGATTTGGAGATACATCCAAATCAAATTCGAAAAAGGTCGTTGTAAGTGCAGTTCGATGGCCATTATTGGAAATCGACTGTACGGGCCTTGATAAAATTATTAAAAATAGTAATAATTTGTGTAAAATCATAAGAAATGATTTAGAAAGAATTGGGATGAAAAACTCCATATTTGAAAAGATAAAAATAGATTTTTATCGAAATGAACTAGTTTTGAACTAGAAATATAATTCTATTTATTTTTAAATAAATAAATTGAATTTGAAAAGGGTTTTGAAAATAACCAAAATTTCCAATGATTGCATTGGAGTGGAATTGAATCGAAATTGTCTTCGGAATATTTCGATGTTGAAATTCGTGATTATACGGATGTTGATATGGAAATTTGAAAGATATATATTTATATCGTTATTTCCAATACGACATTTGTTAGTCGTAGAATTTGATATTGAATATAAGCCGATATATTTTCTATTCAGAGCCTTGTATTGAATATCAAATGTGATTTGGGTTTGTCGTGAATGGTGTCTTCACTAACACTGTTCTTGAACCCAGTTGAGAAAAGATTAAATCTTTTTATTTAGATTTAATGAAGTGTACCAATTAAATAATGTTTAATTGGAATTGAATTGATATTGATTTTTGGGTTTATCGTGGACAGTGTTTTAAATAACACTCGTCCTTTAACCCGATAATTAATGAATGTGATTTTGGGTTTATCGTGAACCGTGTTTTAAATGACACTGATTCTTTAACCCAGTCGAAGATTAAAACTAAGTGGTGTTTTAATGAATCTTTAATTAGATTGAAATGGTCGAGAATGGAGTATCACCAGTTTTGCTCCAGGCGATAGTTAAATCTTTAATTAGATTTGAACGTGAAATGGTAATTGAATTTACCGATAACACTGAGGTGTTAGATATGAAGTATCACCAGTTTTACTTCATGGGATAAATAGGTTGGGATTGGGAAATTAAAACAAATGATTACTTCGGTAAGTTTCGTTAATCCCGACTAGTTTGAATTGATATTCAAAAGTAGATTAAAGAATAAATTCAAGAATTTATCTTTGATAAAATTAATGGGAACCTTTCCCTATGAATGTGAAATTTAGAAACTAACTGTCGGTTAGCTAAGCAGAATGGTTTTCTGGATATTGATCTGATGTTGGTTTCGGCCTTCGGGGTTAATATTTAGGGAATTATTCTCTTGATTAATTTACGGTTAGTGACTAATGAATTGGAATGAGGCGTATGTTGTGTTTGTGTAACACTTATTTAAAATATACGCGAGTTATTCGGAAAGACCGGGTTTATCCCACTCTGAATAACTGATACGACGATAAGTCGAAGATGAAGACGATGGTCGAAGACCGGAGGTCTTCACGTCGTTTGGGTGATAACTGATGATCTTGATTGGGTTGTACACCCAAGAAGATGGAAACAGTTGGTGATCGTCCAGACGTACTTGGAGATCGATGGATATGCGGGGTACTAGGTGCCTCCGGTTTCGTTCATGCCCAGAACGGACTTGTAAATGGACTGTGTGTCTGACATTGGATTTCATTCTGTGTGACTGATATCGGTTGCATAGAGTGGTTTGCCTGTGTGGCATGCTAAGATGCAAATGATCAAGGCTTCTGTTGAAAAGCAAAGTCTTGTGGTGATGATCAAAGCACGGCCTTTGTGGCGTAGCTTTGTGTAACGTTTACTTCGCGAGTTTCACGCCCGGTATGAACCAAAAACGGGAGACGGACGTCAGGGAGGACTTGCGTTTCTTTCTAGCTAGAAGTGGCGTCAGTGGTTTTACACGCCCTGACGAGTTTGACTTATGTGGTTGTTGCTGTTGCGAGGCGCCTCGGTTATATCGGTTTCGGCCGAATGCATTCTGGTCGGCTGACGGACCAGACTTACACCCCATAGGGTGGGGAGACGTATTGTTCAGGTATAATAATCCACTCCGTGTGGACCGGCCCTGACGATCCAAGGGGCAGTTGCGGCTGTTCCTGAGGGGCGGGCTAGAGCGTCTCGAATCGGTTGAGGACTATCTTTTGCCTCGGTTCATAGACGGAAATCCAATTTCCAAATACGTGACTTTGCGGTTTTATATGTAAACCTATATATGGCGACATAGTGGCATGGGACGCTCATGCCGCCTATGATTGATACTTATGATTTGAAGTTGTTTTATACACTATGCACTTATAATAGTATCAAATGATTTGTTTTAAAACGTATCAAGCATTCTTTGGCTGTTATAAGGGAAAACCCTATCCTCGGCTGCGTTGCATTGTGTGATGGGACCTGGGTCTTATAACAGCTTCATTTTTTCTTTATTTAGCACTGCGCTGTTGTTTTATGCACTGGTGTTCTTGGGAGGAAACCCGTTCCGTGTTATACGGCGTGGTCCCTTGATTTACCTTTGAAAATAAAGATTAATAACTGTTTTAGTTCTCACACCAGTCCCATGACTGACCTGGAGTTTATTGTTTTGACCTAAACTCTGGGTGCCCTTATTTTTGACACGGGCAGCTAGTAGTTTTGGTTTTGCAGATTTATATTCACAGGATCCTGGTTTACAGCTGGAACGATATCCGGAAAGCTTTGTATCCGTATATCTCCTTCTAGTTGTGTATTGTATTATTTTCCGCTGCAATTTATTTGAATGTAATTTAAATCTCTGATATTTCTGTGTAATATTTATTCGTACTCTGTATATTCTTGTAATCTGATGCATTGTTGTAATATACAATGAAATGTTCTTCTGTATGCATCCTGATTTGTCGTGTTCTCAAACGATAGGGCGTTTCGAACGGTCTGGGTCGGTTTAGCGACTGGTTCGGACCGAGCGAAATTCCATGCCGTCACAGTGAAGTGTTGTCGTTGTACGGTTCAAATACATTTCATCAGTACTTTTGATCAAAGATTTAGTGTAGAGCATCATATTGGAAAAGACAGAAAGTTGATTGGAAAAGAGATTTAAAGATATTGAGAAGAAAAGTTGCCAATAGCTCGTGTCAGTTATTCATATATTCGACTTTCGAATTTAGACATCTGAATGCCTTTAAATTTTAATTTAGAAAACTTTTGGGAAAACAGAAATTTGAGTTAGGAAGCCAAACGTCTAAATGCATGCTTTTCATAACACGAATGTTTTATGTTCTATATGGGCATCTGACTTTTGTGTGTGTGTGGGTGGGTGGGGGGGGGGGGGGGGGGGGGCTGACATTTAAGATACAAATTTAAGAGTTTTATAAAGTTTTAAAGAGACGTCTGATACCCATGGTTCAAACATCTGAGTCATTGTAACTTGGCTATCTAAAGGTTTTCAAGTTCTTCAGATATGCTTGAAAATTTTATCTCAAACGTCTGAGTTTCTGTAAAGTTCTTATTTTGCTGTTGCTGATTCGAGTATGAAATGAAAATTTTGTAATGTTGATATAAGTTGATCATTATTGACGATGCGTATTCTTTTGATATGACCCAATGATCCAGAGTAGTTAGACACATCTATATTAATCTCCTAATGATCTTTATAATAAAGTGTTATTATATTTCCATCATTATAATTGATAAAAACCATATCTCAGTCAGGAACGGAAATTAGAACCAAGAACCGAAAACCTGAATCGAACCAACCATACAAGACCCGAACTTGAACCGCATCCGGTGGTTCTAGGATCGGTTTAGATGATGAAAAATACAATTTAGACCCAATCAAACCTGATCCGAATTGACCTGACCCGAAAGACCCGACCAAAAAATATTAAAATATATGTATTTATTTTGAAGTGGTTAGAGTGTAATTCATCCAGTAAAGAATTAAGCTTATAGTTTTCGACGAAGCATATTGATATCAAAGCCTTTTTTACGCTTAAGGATGAATGAAACAAGACCAAGTTTTTAATGGTAAGTACTTTGAAAATCCATTAGATATGATGACTAGCTCACTATCCCGGACAAGTTTGACTTGATCAGTTTGTTTAACTTCCTTAAGCCCCTTGAGGCACGAACAGTACCACTCCCATGTCCATTTTATTGATAGTTGGAGAGATCAACATAGTTTGAACCAATGTGACATGTTGTGCTATACGGTTCAAATATCTTTCACAATATTGATTAAAGATATAGTGTAGAGCATCATACTGGAAGAGACAGAAAGTTAATTAGAAGAAGAGATCAAAAATATTAAGAAGAGAAGCGCCAATTGTCCATGTTATATATTCAGATTTGACTCTCAAATTTAGATATCTAAATACCTCTGACTATTAACTATAAAACTTTTATGCTAACAAACGTATGAATTGGGGAGACAACGTCTAAATAATGCATGCATTTTGCAACCCGAATGTTTTATGCTTTATATACTAGACTTTGACTTACGGGGCAACGTTTAATATACAAAACCTAAAAGTTTTATCAATTTTTACAAACGTCAGACACTCTAGTTTCAGATGTCTAAGTCATCGTAACTCAGTTTCTTTTTTTGATTTAGATGTGACTGCATATTTGTTTTTTGAAGAACAAAAATGTGTGATCTTCTAAAAAGAAGAGAGCACATATATATAATAAAAAAAACAAAAATGCTACAATATTCGGGTACAGAACAAAAGAGACAGCAAAAACTAAACACAACTCTAAGAATGTAAAGGATAGTAGATAGATAAGCTTCGGAAAAACCACCGTCCATTATACTTCAATATCGAATTCCGGCAAAACCACCAACCAATAATGAAGTATATCTACTCCAATACAAAAAACCAATCACTCCAAAAAAAGAAAAAAAAAGAAGGAACAGTACAACCCCGAAAACTCTCCAAAACCATATATAAAAAGAACTCCAAAGCTAATGACCATCCCCAATCCAGACGGCAAACACAAATCTCCACAGCAACAATCAACAACCTGAAATCTGAAAGAAACTAGACAAACCATAAGTACCCATCACACATATATATACGAATATATATGTATGTATGTATGTGTGTGTGTGTGTGTGTGTGTATATATATATATATATATATATATATATATATATATATATATATATATATATATGTGTGTGTGTGTGTGTGTGTGTGTGTGTGTGTGTGTGTGTGTGTGTGTGTGAATAAGAAATAAAAAAGAAAAAGACACAAACAAACAATACCAGAAAACAGAAATTAACAACAAATGGGAGATCTATCACCTCTAAAATAACTAATGATTCTAATAAATAAATTCAAATTAGACCTAACCTTAAGCAAAAAAACAACCAAAACGCGATTCACCAAAAAAACTTAAAGCGCGAGTTGGACATCCAGTCCAGACAGTAATAAACTATCTTAATGATTAAATTATCAGCATATTTTATTTTGAATTGCACTAGTGTTGAAGCATAAAAAACTAATTTTGGATTAAATCCCTTTCGCATATCCCTAAACTTTTCACCACGACGTCTATAATCTATGTAGTTATGTTTAATAAAGATGACACACCCATTTCGGAATGCATTCAAGTTAAAATTGCAATGCAAGAACTACACAGTTCATTGTATCTTTTCTTTTGAAGCCGTTAAAGTGTAATTCATCAAGCAGAGAATCAGGCTTATATTCTTATGAAGAAGCATATTGATATCAAATGCTTCTTTCTCATGATTTAGAATGAACGAAACAAGATGAAGTTTTTTAAAGGTAAGTACTATGGAAATCCTTCAGATATGATGACTAATTCGCTATCCCAGGACAAGTATGACTTGAGCAGTTTGGTTTTACTTCCTTAACCGCCATTTGACTTGAACTAAACCCCCCTCATGACAATTTTACTGATTGCTGAAGAGGTCAACATATTTTGAATTAAGGTGAAGTGAAACAAACTGACCAATTCTTGATCCTAGTCATTGACACAAAACACCATGTCAACTAACCAAGCATCAGAAATTACCAGATCATTTGTAGTAAGAAGTTAAAGGGTGAGAAATATAAAGAAAAGTTTTAATTGAAGAAAATGAAGAACACAGGCTTGTGAAGTTTCGAAAGATTTCCAGCTTTTGAGAATTTTAGAGGGATTAAAACGCCTGACTGGGCTAACATAAATTAATCGTTATTCAACGATTAATAACCAAAGCGAGTAAACTCACTAACTTTATCTACTTATAATTTTATAAACATATTTTAAAATTGATAAATGATGATTGAATGTTGTGTGATGGTTGTTTGGATGAATGACAGCTAAATTGGTTGAAATGATCGATATAATTATATATATATAAAGTGTTGGATGATTATAAATTCTATTTCCATGATATCTCATACTGGAATGAAATCGATGTTATTTACGTTGATTAACAACTGTGGACGTAGGGAAACAAGTTGGATGGATCCAACTGGATTCCTCAACATTTATATTATTGTTTTTCATTTATTGTGATATATAATGTGATATATCATTGGTGATTGATTATGTTGTGTTTAAATTGCATTGGCCATAGAATTTTGGTTCTTAATACCATAAAATATTTTGGAATGTAGAAAGTAATTTGAGTTTTTAAAAATGATTTTCTTTCAAAATAGAAATTTAATTTCGAATGGAGTTGCAAAAAGAAACTTGTTTAAATGGATAAAATAAGAAGTTAATTATAAACGATATTTGTAAATGAAGTAGAATAATTATCTTTTGATAATTGAGGAATTTAAATTCAAATGTGAATTTAAAGGGGAAATTGAGAATCGATTCAAAAAGAAACGATAAATTCTATTTCGAGGTTCGAAATGTAAATTGAGTTGAGATAGATTCAAAGGATTAATAATTGGAATTCGACTATGTCGAATTTTATTAAAATGGTTACTTTAGAAAGGGTATTTAAATTCTATTTAGTATGAAACAATAATTTGAATGAAATATGTTAAGAGGATGATATTTCAATATTTATAGCTATGTTAATAAAATTCTATTTTTGAAATATTTTAATATTATATTAAGTCAGAGTTATTAAAGAAGAAAGGATTTGTAGAAATCAAATAAAGTTGATTTCGAAAGTTATGGTATGTATCCTCGTAAATAGTTCAAAAAGAAAAACTGAGTTGTTTTAAATAAGCAGTAAAGGGTTAATTGAGTAGCGGTTTTATAAATGGACTTTATAAATAAAGTGTAATATGATGTGAATTTATAAAGTGACTCGATAAGTGGGATTTGAACCTGTAACAGTTTTTACAAATAAAATCAAAGTTTGATTTGATATAACGAGTCTAGATTTCTATAAAAGAAATAATATTCACATTTTAAAGTGGATAATGAGTTTTCATCAAACGTTTTACAGATTGGAATAGTTATAAGGGAAACTGGTAAGGATTTGGAAGTGATAAATTCAAAAGTGAATTTAGAATGAAAATGGAATTTGAGTTAACCTGGAATGATAGATTTATTCTAAAGTTCAGAATATTAATAAAAAATAGATTATTTGAAAGAGAGTTATTTATTAAAATTCGACTATATCAAATTTTAGAAAATACTTTTATTTTGCATCTTAATCAATATTTAATTATTTACTTACTAATATATCTATTTATTCAAATTAATGAATAAAAGTTATAATTTTAAAATTGAATATTTCGGAAGTAGGGATTATGACGCTATTGTTATAACCAATATTTTCCGTAAAAGAGGTGGATTCTAAAATTGAATCCGACAGTTGCGTATGCAACGTTTGTTAAGATTGAAGTTATGAACTTTGTCCATTTCATAGTTAAAAATGTTTTTCAGTTAAGATCGAGAGACAATTATACCCCAACTTGATTGACTTCACAATTGACTGAGGAATGGTTAAGGTTCGGCAGCGAAGATTGGTTAGAGATACGGTTAGTTAATGGATGACTAATGGATTGAGTTATCATACTAATGTTTTATACAACATTTGTTTATATCCAAGCAAATGAGTTTTGGAAACATTTTCCAAATATAACCAGAGAGTTTTCTAAGCATAGAAAATGAAATGTTGTGGTTAATATAGAAAATAAGAAATGGAATTTGTAAATGTTTTCTAATGTTAATAACGTATATCTTTTTAAATACAGAAAATAAGTATTTGTGAATATATAGAAATGTTTTCCAACTGTGATAAGAGTTATTTTCTGAAATATAAAATTAAATAGTTTTGGATATTGGAAATGTTTTTCAAAGATCGTAAGAGAAAACGGGTTTCGGAAATTGGAAAATATTTGGGAAATATATATGGAAAACATATAATTGGAAATTGGGAAATGAATAAATTAATGAAAATTAAAGGGGCTCAGTGTTGTTTGATGCTTGATCTGTAGAATTTCCATTTGGAAATAGGATCGTTAATTGAACGGATGTTTCCTTTAATAGTTAAATAATCTACTATCAAAGTCTTAGCCATTTTATATTTGCGTTATCAATACGGAGAGGCCACGATCTGGTTTATTATCTGAAACTCACTCCATATAGGCATAAGCATTGCGAGTCAAATCATGCCGAAGATAATTGAGGAAGGAGTAAAGTGCAAGGGTTATTTTGTTAATCCTAGGTACAAATTTCCAAAGATGGATTGATGGGATGGGGCCTTCGGTTTGTCCAGTCCCAGGACAACGTATATGGATGGATGTCCGATAGATTATTTCTAGATGGTCACATACATTGATTTCTTCATACAACATAGTTGATGGCAGAGAAGGGAACTTCTCTTTGATTAACACCCAGGGTATTTTTGAGGACGTCAATTAGTGATGTGATGGATTTGACGATGTGACATTCAAAGTGAATGATGTTGTGATGTCCTAAAGGTAAGACATAGCCTCAGGCCTCCTTAACCGGGAAATGACAAAAAATCGAGCACGCAACATGGCTATGTGGGTTACAACCCATTAGGATGTATAATTACCTGATGTAGAGAAAATTCAGTTGCTTCTTGTTTTATCGCTACTATATGTTTACGGTAATGGTTGTTGATTACAACCATTAGTGATATACAATCGATACACTCAAGTTGAACAAGTGGTCTATCATGTGTGGCAGGATTGCTAGATGTTCTTGATGAACCCAATGTATTCCTCTCCAGAGATACACTATTGGAAGGTGGTCCTATTCTTTATCATAGTTGGAAATTCATTCTCTAATAAGCGCCCTATGGTTTGTTATTATATACTATGTATGTGGAGCATGAGATGCAACTGTTCCGCTAGATTTCTATTTATTTGATTTAGACACTATCATAATATTAGAATAGTTTAAATGCAAATAATATTTTGGGTTATCATATGGTAAAAACCATCTGTATTTATGTGTGGATTGGTCTTACGATTATCCTTTCTTTTAAAGGTGTTAACGATATTTTTCATTAACACTAGAGATAGGTCTGAAACGGACCTAAGAGAAAAATAGGATTATTTAGTTCCTGCAAGCTTGAGTTAGTTCACCGTTTCCTAGATATCAAGGTCTTAAGCCCGAACATTAGTTATTCTCCCTTAAGGGGGTGAGTATCACGCTTACGAGACTCAACAACCAACTGTTACCTTGGAATAAGGGTTTCCTAAGCACAACCAACTTTTACCTTGGGAAAACTACTCGTAAAAAGGGGGTTTTCAATAATCACGTGGAAGGGTAGAACCTGGACGAGAGACCATTGTCATGTAGAAAGCATAAGGTAATATGTAATGGAAGTAGCTAAGCAACTCATAAGAATTAAGCTAAGTGTTGATTCACTCTTTGTTGCTCATTTAATCGAGTACACAAGTGTTTACAAAGGAAATCCTCAAAGTGATTTAGAAATTAGGGTTCACTCTATAAGAAAAGAATACAAGATCGAGGAATCAGAATTTGGCCATTCACCCCTAGGGTCTTATTTATAGACAAATCGGGACCCCTTTTCTCTTGGGTCAGCAGAAGCCTCATTCAAGTACGCAAGCTATGTGTCGGCCGCCCATTATTTTTCAGTTCTGATTGCACAAGCTCTCTGCCACTCTTTTGGCATTGTTAATGGATGTAACAGAGCCTTCAGCATATCGGTTTTGGACCTCGGGCAATAGGTTTCGGATTTTGGAGCTTTCCTTTGATGTTTCTTCTACCTTTTGTAACAATACCAAGTCTATTTGTATAGATAGCTCTAAGAAAGGCTTTCTGTTTCTGGCAATAATCTTCGGGTCTTTCTTTCGATTTTTCATAGTGCTTGTTTTCGTGCTTCAACTACTTAAGTTCCGGGAATCGTCACCCCTTTCGGTATCGACATTAAGAAAGTTAATGTGGATAGCTCTTTTTCCTACAAGCTTTGGTTTGCTTTCGGTGGATCTTTGAAGTGGATTTCGGTCCTCCGGAAGGATGCTCTTGGTTCATTAATTGTTGATTTCTGAAGTTGCCTCTAGGTGATCTTCAAGCTTTGTTCTCATTATCTTACTTTTGTATGAATCCTCTTATGTTTCAGCTTCTTGTGCCTTTGACGCTTTCATTTCCTTTCATATCGGCAATAAGCAAGTTAATATTGATAGCACTTTCGTCATCTCTTTGGTTTTAGGTTATAAGCTTTAGTCCTTTCTTTCCATTTGCTTTCGGTTTTATGTGGTTTGCCTTTAGAACTGAAATTGCGTTACAACCTTTCGAATCGGGACTACCCTATCGGTATTCTTCCTTTATACCAGATCCATGCTTTCTTCTTTAATGATGTTGTCGGGTCTTAAACTTTCGGATTGTTCTTTTATGCTGGGGTGGTCCGATACCCCTTTACTGATAGCATATATCAATGTTGAATTTGGTAGTAACATCTGCCACCCTTTGTGAAGGGGTATTTTCGATTTTTCAAGTAAAACTCTGACCTTCTCTCAGTATTTTGATTTTTTCCACTTGGTATCCTTCAATCTGACTCATTAGTTTTATTCCATTTGTACGGCTAATTTTTTGAAAGACATTTTGACATAAATACTTCTTCTTCCTCCTCCTCAGCCTTTCAAATGCAGATTTACTGCTTAAACAGGATCATTGCTCTTCAAGTACTGCGCAAGTTTTTTAGAGTCTCAATTCTGATTTTCTGTAAGTATCTCTTTTTTTGATATCGAGCATAAGTTAAATCATGCTTTCAATTTGATGGGGAAATCGATCAAGATTTCCATGCATTTAGTGTGAATTAAACAATGATGATAGCTTAAATGGCAATCAATGGCAGATATGATAGGTTTCCCATTTACTTAATATAGTCTTTGGGTTAAAGATGCAAAATAAACATGTGGAAGGTAAACCTCTACCATGAAGTAAGATAATTTGCCTCTAGTACGAGTGAACTCAACACTACTGTTATCAAATCGTTTTCTTTTAAATTTTCTTACACTAATATTTGTATTGATTTTTGCTTTCAACATAATGGGTGTCGGATCAATCTGAAAGTGTTGCTGTGAATCCTTCTTCCTCTCGATTTTGGCATTAGTAAATTCTGAGAATGAAGCTAGAACGCCTTGATTTTGACTTTCACCTATATCGGATTTGAAGATCAATTAGGACTTTGGTGATTAAACCAGGTCACTTGGTTTCTGTTGAATCTTTGCTTGGTACTATCAGTAGTCTAAATCTTCCAACACCAGGCTTTCGCTCTTCTAGCCTTGGTGTCGGGATAATTAATTTGATCATCACTGAAAACTTAACTGTTTCTAAATGCATTTGACTTATGCATAAACCTTATTTAAACCTGGTGTTTATTGTTTGAATTCCTAATATTAGCAAGTTTTTATGCCATTTACCCATATATGGATGCTATATGCATACTCATGAAAAGAATGTGGTGTTAATACATGTGTTATAAAATGAATCACCTGGAAGCATTATGTCTGGCAAAAAGAGCACTGATAAATAAAAATCCATGGATTTTGGAACTCCACGAGCAATGAAGGAGTTTGCTTTCAAGAAGTGCTTAATCACTTCTCAAGATGAAGTAAAGACCATTCTTGATTGCTTTAGAACTTCTGGTGTAGATGTTATTCCAGCAACTTCCCCGGAAACTATTCAAAACTCCCCAGAGGGATACTTCGCATAATCGGCGATACATATTTGGCAAGGGTTTTCCTTCCTTTTCCACCTTTCGTGCTTAGGCTATAGTGTGATCTGGGGGTTGGTCCTATCCAACTTTCGCCCAATAGTTATAATATAATCTTATGACTTGAGATTCTCGCACTTGGGTCAAGTAAGGCTTCCCTTAGCCCTAAACTCATTCGTCATATGGTACGATTTTCCAAAAGTATGCAGTCACCTATTTTGCGCATAAACCCCATAAAAAAGCTTATAAGTGATATCATTAACAAGTCCAAAGCCTAGGAATACCGGTTCTTTTATGTAAGTTTCCCCCTTGGTATATCGGGAAAATTTGATGACCTTGGTGGGTTTTTTGTCTTCTAAGAATGGTTATGCCACTTCGTGTTTTTATTTGACTTCCATTTTTGCTCAGGCCCCTCCTCCAGAAATGTTACTTTGCCAACCGAGGGTCTCAAGCTGTTGAATCCATTTTTAAGGCATCTAGGACACTGGGTCATCGGTCATCCATGCTTAGTATGAACAAACTTTGCCAATACGGCCTTCTTTCTTCGGGTCTGATGACTTTGAGGCAACAGCCTATCCGTTTTTCTGGCGCCAAGAGCCTATCCGGTGGCACCAATACTTTTAACACATCTTCTCCTATTTTCCAAGGTACTTTTAATAGGATTGTGTTTCATTGCAAACATGATTTTGCACTTCTAAGTCTTAATCTTCTTATTCCTGCTTTAAGGACATGGTTAATTCTGAGCAGGAACTCGAACTTCTAAGGACACATCTTCTCTTAACGCTTTGGCTCAGTCTGATGAAAATGCTTTAAAAAGGCTTGTTGATTCTACTATTGAATCATCGCCTAAAATGTAGACGCATGACAAGTCTATTTGATTTTCCGAAGATGTCATTGTTATGGATGAAGCACAATTAAACCATCGTCCTGCCATCTCTTATGCGGGAATGTTGTTGATATTGAATCATCACCTGATATGTCTCCCAAAAACAAATTCGCAATTGGTGCCTTGGTATCCAAACTTCCATGTGAGTTTAATACGATAGAGCATAGTTTATTTCCGTCTTTCTCCTCTCAGCATGTTAATCCTTTCATCCTTCCCCCCTCGATCTTGTACTTTGATAAAGTCGTGAACTTTCTGTTTCCTCTACCGAAGTTGCTAACATTTCACAGTCCCCCGTGCCCTTGGACTCGGAGGATTTCTATCGTCAACTAATCAAGGATCAGCTATTGGTATGAGATCATTCTTTTTAGTCACTCTTTTATCTTGTTATTTTCACATAAAGGTTAATCTATACCTTTTTCACTTTTTTATATATCCTCTAGGTGATGGAAGCTGGCTTTTCTCCAAGGGAATAGCTCCTTCATCTTTTGCTGAGTTCACCTCACCTATGGAGAAAAACAATGCAATAAAAGCCAAATTTTACATCTTATCCTGGGCGAAAGCTGAAAGTGACGGTGATTGCGAGAGATTAAATTCCTCTCTTGAGGACGAAAGGCACGCTAAGAATAACTTATCCGAGCAGGTTTTAAGCCTTAAGAATGAGCAACCAAAGATGGCAACCGACCATGCCGCCGAGTTAAAGAAGGTGAATGACTAGCTTTCCAATGCGAGATGAATAATTTAAGAGATCAACAACGGGATATCAGAATTTTTGAAAGATCATCTCCAGAGGATTGTCATGGAGTACTATGAGGATGCTCTTTTCCTCGCCTTTCTTATAATTACGAAAAGTTTCCTCGAATCGAACTTACTTATGTCTATCGCTATGTTTAGAATAAAGTTATGGAAAGGATAGGGCTTGCTAAACAATGGTTAAAGTCTTAAAGAGGAACAAGAGAAAGCCTGAGGCCCTCCTGTTTATTGAAATGCTTCCTTATGACTCTAACAACGGGGAAGAGGATATGACTGTTTTTGATGAAGAAGCAGTTGGTGATGGTGCTGGAGATGGAAGTTAGCAAGTTGAGTCTGTTAAGGATGGTGGCGATCCTCCTTCTGCAGCTACGGATGCTCATAATTCTGAAGGAACCAGTATTGTCCATTTAAGTACCTCCTTTGCTAAGGACTTGGACGGAGTTCTTACCAAGGGGGATGGTTCCTCTGAGACGAAGGAGGAAGAGCTTTCCACTCAAGCCATCATTCCAGAAGCACAGGTTTGGCTTTCGCTTTCAAAGTGCTTTTTTCCTTCTTGAATTTGTTGAAGAATGGAATTTTGATGACAACAAACTTGTTTCAATTATTAACATTATCGATTATAAAATATATACTAACATCCTTGCCCAGAATATATATGTGTATATGCATGATATAAATATTGAAAACAGTACAGCATTAAAGATTCAAGATATCAAGGAATCATTGACTCATGAGTATCAAGATAATCAATATTTGAAGAGCTCAAAATTATCAAGTAATAGAGTCTAGTACATATGTAAAACTCCTATTAGCTATTTCAAATCTTATTTTCAAATTCTGTTTTCAAATTCCTTTTCAAATTGACTTCAAAATTATTTCAAACTCCATTTCTAAAATGATTTCTGTAACACCCCGTATTTTCTGAGAATATTAAAAAAAATGGTTAATTATGAAGAAGTTATTAAGCCTTGAAGTTTGTATGCATATGAGAGAAATATATATAGATATATATAAAAATTAAATAAATAAACATGCAAAAAAGGTTCAAAACAGCGAATTGGGAGGGGGAATAACCGAACCAGCCCATTTTTGAGGTCGACACAAGCCCTGCTGGGTCGACTAGGGGTTAATCCAGGGTGTTTGGCTGTCATCCCGTGGGCTGATTCGCTCAAATGCAGATTTTGCATTTGAATGGTTCTCATGATTCAGGGTTAATCTAATGGTCCTAAATAACTTCCTACACCTATATATACATCCCTAACCTAAACCTAAATCTCATATACAATTCTCTAGCCTCCATTGCTCTCTTCCTCTCTAAAAATAAATAAATCAATGGCGTCTCTACTCTGCTGAAACCTAAGCTAGGACTTGTGCTTCTTCTTCCTCCAATTCTGATTAGGATTAAAAGAGAACAGCTACAACACCTTTTTCTTTTAGAATCCAACCAAGGCAAGTGCAGTTATTTTCCGATATAAACTTTAATCATAATTGTGACATGATTGTAAATCTGTATTTGAGATTGTGTATGTTCTGTTCTGATCTATTTTATTCTGTATCTCTTCTTCTTTCTGTTCTATAGCCAGGCTACTACGAGCCTGCGCCAATCTCCTAAGAGATTAACATACGCTAAAATATTTGGGACAATAAAATGAATAATGCATGAAATGGGCATGACCGATATGTGACTGATTTGAGGAAAGAACATAGGTTGAACTTGGAACTTAGGACATAAATCTAAGGCATATAATTGAATGTATGACTTGAGTTTGTGGCATAAAGAATATTCAACATACGACTTGAGAAGTTGGTAAATCTGTGACTGATTTAAGAAAAAGGACATAGGTTGTAAACTTGATTTAGATCTATGCATATTCTGTGAATTGAAAGAAGAGGAACCATGGTATGTTAACATATGACTTGAGACAAAGAAAATATGGTTTAGGTATAAAGATTTACATTAAAGTAGGATATCTATCAAATGTGAATAATACCTAAGTAGGAGATTTTTGTCAATAGCTATATTTGGTATAATTTGTATGTGAATCTTTTGTACTAGGCAAGTTAAACTAAATTGGGACATGTAAATTATGACCATAATCTGTGACATGCAAATTTAATGCAAACATGGGGTATATGATCATATTGCGAATCATGACTATTATTTATGCATGTGAACTTAGGCAAGATTTATAATTAGGCAAGATATGTTGTGAAACTTTAAGGAATGATTAAATCTGTTATATTTGCCTAATTTGCTAGTTCTGCTATATTTGCCTAATCTGCTAGTTTTGTTATATTGCTTAATCTGCTAGTTCTGCCCTACTGCCTAGTCTGTTAGATCTATTCATCTGCCAAATCTGTCATCTGCTAATTCTGTTAAAAATGCCAACCTAAATTTGTTGAGATGCCTAATCTGTTATCTGCTATATCCGCTAGTTTCTTAATCTTCTGAATACGTTAAGTCGCCTAAACCTGTTATCTGCTATGTCTGTTAAGTTGATATATCCAGTCTGTTATTGACATAATCTGAATTAGCTATGAATAATTGACATGTATATTAGGCGTGGGTATAAATGATAAATCATTAATTAATTGGCCGCAAAGATAAACATGGCTAACTCGAGGTTAGAATGAGTTTGCGGCGTAATTCTGCCCGGAACCGCCCGGCATATTCCAGTGGCCGCAAACAATAGGTTCTAATGTGAGAAGTAAGTCATAACATGCTTGAAACCCGAGGTTAGACTCAGTTTGCGACAGAAATCTGCCCGGAACCAACCGGCCTAACCAGTAGCCGCAAACTGTCAGTCTAATGTGAGAGGTCTGGGCATTAATATTTAATTAATGAAAATCTGAGATAAATATGATGTCTAAAACGTGTTGGGCGGATAGGATTAAACCCACTAGACTGATGAATTTAACAAATCTGTTCCGTGAATCTGTAGGCCCAATTACAAAGTTAGACAAATCTGTAAGTCTGTTAATCTGTAACTGGTTAATCGGTAAGTCTGTTAAATCTGTATATCTGATCCGTTAGTCTGAAAACTTGTCTGTGAACTGGTTGATCTGAATTCTGTATGTTTGAACTTGTAAACAAGTTAATCTGAAATCTGTTAGTCTGGGGACACAAGGTTAGGAGGGGAATTACTTGTGTCATCTGTTGTTTGGGACCCATATTAGTCAGTAACCCTTTCTGGTATCAAAACTTTGACCCAACAATAGGTAGGGTCCGGGCACGCTTACTGAACTAATTATAAGCGGTTCATTCTGACAATGGCGAGGGGTGTTGATGGTGCGTTCCAACCGGGTCATGTGCGTGCATGGATCCCGGTCTGCCTCTGAGGATGTAAGACGCCGTGACATCTGTAAATAGGTCTGTGTCATTCAAAGGTTGCCAATTTAGGGAATGATACACCCTTTGGTGGGGCTGGCACATGGTATTTATGTATTAGGGAGCCGATCGCTTGGGGTAGGGTTTTAGGGTACACTTAGTTCTGTCTATTTCTGTTGGTACCGTCTGTTTCTGTTGGGTGGTAACACCTGTCTGTTTCTGCGTGGTACCGTCTGTTCGGGTGGTAAAGGCCCATTTACTAGTGTACACCTAATTCTACATTCTGTTTCCGTAGGGATTAATCTGACTGTTTCTGTTCGGGTGGTAAAGGTCCATTATTAATATTATGTTTCTGTCTGTTTCTGTTGGGGTGGTAAAGGCCCATTATCAGCATTCTGCTTCTGTCTGTTTCTGTTGGGGTGGTAAAGGCCCATTACTAGCATTCTCTTCTATGGAAATTATTCTGTACCCGTTTCTGTTTCAGTTTAGACATTAGGGTGACACCTAATCCTGTTATACTAGTATTAGTGCAGAGAAGTATAAAATAATAGCTTATATCATTCTGTTCTTCTGTCATATCTGCTACATCTGTTACAGTTATCTCTCATCCAGTTTTATTTTCATGTCATGTTATTATTATCTGTTCATAACTGAAAATCACTGGACTTGCCAGACTTTTTGTCTGACCCTTGTTGTTTCGCCTCTTTTCTTCCGTTCCCCCCAGGTTATCCAAGGAGGGAATACTTTAGCTTGATCCAGATTTCTTCTGCTTGAAGTGCTTAAAGTATGGCTTGGCTCTGTATAGCTTCTGTTCTATGGGGATTATGATTTTAAACTATGCATTCTGAAGGCTTTTGTACAAGACTGATATTTTGTACTTGAATTCTGAAAATGTGATTTGAAAGGATGTAACCAAGTTTATTTTGGTTTCTGTTGAAATAAAGTTATAAATTTTTCAAGTACTGTTTTATCTGTCTTGTAAGTTTCTGTTCTGTTTACTAAAATGCTCCACCTAAGTTAAGGCATTCCCTTTGTGAGTGACTTTAACGGAGGTGGGGTGTTACACTTGGTATCAGAGCTGAAGGTTACCAGATTTGATAAAAAGTTTTGAAAACTATGTTTTAAAAAGGAAGTATTTTCAAAATTAAAGCTTATTTTGAAAAAAAAACATAATCCCCAAAAGCCATGTATCTTTCTTTCGATTCTTTGTTTCGAGTTCCTTCCTCTTTCCCTTTTTGAATCTCTTCCTCCGCGTATAGATGCTTTTTCTAAGATATGTAAGGACTTCCGTGCGATGGGCGGAAAACCGCTTTATGGGACTGAGACGTTGTCGAGGCTAGAAGTTGGCTGAACGAAGTGGAGGACTTGTTGGTACCTTTGAGATAGACGATGGGAGGAAGGTTCAACCAGCTGCTTGGTTAATGAAGGATGAAGCTTCATTTTGGTGGAAGGTCACGAATGGAGAACGTACATGGGAGACATGGATAGGACACACGATAAGAAAGTGGATCTAAAGAAGGGCACTTGCTTCAACTGTGGTGAGATGGGACACTTCACTAGGGACTGCCCGAAGAAAATAGGACAAGGGCAGAGGGCAGGACCAACTGCTGGAGGGAAGGCGAACACTCTCGAGGCTAGTGGATAGGATATGATTAGGAAAACTTTCCGTAGGAGGTTTAATTTCTTTATCTGATTGTTGAGTTAAAACTCTTTCTGATTCTGGCATTTTGATTCTGTAATCGATACTCTGCACTTTAATACTAGTATTATTTCTGATTCCGCTGTAGACTCAAACCCATAAGGGTTATGACTCACTTGCTTATGATAAATTGGGGTTTGAGAGATATCTGTGTTAGGCGTCAAGTAGGACGCATACATTCTGGGTTTTATCATGCTTAGCTTCCTAAGAATCATTAGGGAACTTGATCTGTACCAGTAGTCTATAAATATTTGAATAATTCTGCTTTCCAGTTTTGACATTGTCTAAAGGAGGTAATCCTCTGGGTGTCAATCTGATGTTGATTTCGGTCTTCGGGGTTGATACTTAGGGGAATTATTTTCTCAACCAATGTCTAATGGGAACCAAGTCTTTGTCTTATCTGTACTCGCTTCCATCATTCGACTGTATCCTATCGATCGAATCTTCGAACTTTAGGTAGAAACTAATGGGTGTAAACATGTGTTTGAGACATGTTATGTTTGATGGTTGCAAGTGGATGCAAGTGGTTGCTAGTGGTTGCTTGTGGATGCATATACACACACTAGGCACTAGATCGGCTCGAAAACACTCTCATACTGCATATGGATGTGTGAGCATTTTCAATTTTTGTGGATGCAAAATGATTGACTCAGCACATGGATGTTGCATTTGGATGAATGGTTATGCACTCATATAGAAATGATGTGTATCAAATAGGATTTCTTGCATACATATTTGGACTCATGACACTAACATGATTCGCATTAAGGAGGTCAACTGGATCAGTAGACCGCCTGATTTTGCATTAGATAAGAAACATATACACACACTTTGCATATGTTCATACGGCATTAGAAACCTTTTAAGGACAATGGATGCCTGTGATTGAATGGTTGAGTAGATGGATGTTGGATGTTAGGATACATTCTTCTTAACTTGAAGATTTCGGGGACGAAATCCTTTAAGGAGGGGAGAATGTAACACCCCGTATTTTCTGAGAATATTAAAAAAAATGGTTAATTATGAAGAAGTTATTAAGCCTTGAAGTTTGTATGCATATGAGAGAAATATATATAGATATATATAAAAATTAAATAAATAAACATGCAAAAAAGGTTCAAAACAGCGAATTGGGAGGGGGAATAACCGAACCGACCCATTTTTCAGGTCGACCCAAGCCCCGCTGGGTCGACTAGGGGTTAATCCAGGGTGTTTGGATTGCATCCCGTGGGTCGATTCGCTCAAATGCATATTTTGCATTTGAATGGTTCTCATGATTCAGGGTTAATCTAATGGTCCTAAATAACTTCCTACACCTATATATACATCCCTAACCTAAACCTAAATCTCATATACAATTCTCTAGCCTCCATTGCTCTCTTCCTCTCTAAAAATAAATAAATAAATCAATGGTGTCTCTACTCTGTTGAAACCTAAGCTACGACTTGTGCTTCTTCTTCCTCCAATTCTGATTAGGATTAAAAGAGAACAGCTACAACACCTTTTTCTTTTAGAATCCAACCAAGGCAAGTGCAGTTATTTTCCGATATAAACTTTAATCATAATTGTGACATGATTGTAAATCTGAATTTGAGATTGTGTATGTTCTGTTCTGATCTATTTTATTCTGTATCTCTTCTTCTTTCTGTTCTATAGCCAGGCTACTACGAGCCTGCGCCAATCTCCTAAGAGATTAACATACGCTAAAATATTTGGGACAATAAAATGAATAATGCATGAAATGGGCATGACCGATATGTGACTGATTTGAGGAAAGAACATAGGTTGAACTTGGAACTTAGGACATAAATCTAAGGCATATAATTGAACCTATGACTTGAGTTTGTGGCATAAAGAATATTGAACATACGACTTGAGAAGTTGGTTAATCTGTGACTGATTTAAGAAAAAGGACATAGGTTGTAAACTTGATTTAGATCTATGCATATTCTGTGAATTGAAAGAAGAGGAACCATGGTATGTTAACATATGACTTGAGACAAAGAAAATATGGTTTAGGTATAAAGATTTACATTAAAGTAGGATATCTATCAAATGTGAATAATACCTAAGTAGGAGATTTTTGTCAATAGCTATATTTGGTATAATTTATATGTGAATCTTTTGTACTAGGCAAGTTGAACTAAATTGGGACATGTAAATTATGACCATAATCTGTTACATGTAAATTTAATGCAAACATGGGGTATATGATCATATTGCGAATCATGACTATTATTTATGCATGTGAACTTAGGCAAGATTTATAATTAGGCAAGATATGTTGTGAAACTTTAAGGAATGATTAAATCTGTTATATTTGCCTAATTTGCTAGTTCTGTTATATTTGCCTAATCTGCTAGTTCTGTTATATTGCTTAATCTGCTAGTTCTGCCCTACTGCCTAGTCTGCTAGATCTGTTCATCTGCCAAATTTGTCATCTGCTAATTCTGTTAAAAATGCCAACTTAAATTTGTTGAGATGCCTAATCTGTTATCTGCTAAATCCGCTAGTTGCTTAATCTTCTGAATACGTTAAGTCGCCTAAACCTGTTATCTGCTATGTCTGTTAAGTTGATATATTCAGTCTGTTATTGACATAATCTGAATTAGCTATGAATAATTGACATGTATATTAGGCGTGGGTATAAATGATAAATCATTAATTAATTGGCCGCAAAGATAAACATGGCTAACTCGAGGTTAGAATGAGTTTGCGGCGTAATTCTGCCCGGAACCGCCCGGCATATTCCAGTGGCCGCAAACAATAGGCTCTAATGTGAGAAGTTAGTCATAACATGCTTGAAACCCGAGGTTAGACTCAGTTTGCGACAGAAATCTGCCCGGAACCAACCGGCCTAACCAGTAGCCGCAAACTGTCAGTCTAATGTGAGAGGTCTGGGCATTAATATTTAATTAATGAAAATCAGAGATAAATATGATGTCTAAAACGTGTTGGGAGGATAGGATTAAACCCACTAGACTGATGAATTTAATAAATCTGTTCCATGAATCTGTAGGCCCAATTACAAAGTTAGACAAATCTGTAAGTCTGTTAATCTGTAACTGGTTAATCGGTAAGTCTGTTAAATCTGTATATCTGATCCGTTAGTCTGAAAACTTGTCTGTGAACTGGTTGATCTGAATTCTGTATGTCTGAACTTATAAACAAGTTAATCTGAAATCTGTTAGTCTGGGGACACAAGGTTAGGAGGGGAATTACTTGTGTCATCTGTTGTTTGGGACCCATATTAGTCAGTAACCCTTTCTGGTATCAAAACTTTGACCCAACAGTAGGTAGGGTCCGGGCAAGCTTACTGAACTAATTATAAGCGGTTCATTTTGATAATGGTGAGGGGTGTTGGTGGTGCTTTCCAACCGAGTCATGTGCGTGCATGGATCCCGGTCTGCCTCTGATGATGTAAGACGCCGTGACATCTGTAAACAGGTCTGTGTCATTCAAAGGTTGCCACTTTAGGGAATGATACACCCTTCGATGGAGCTGGCACAGGGTATTTTTGTATTAGGGAGCCGATCGCTTGGGGTAGGGTTTTAGGGTACACTTAGTTCTGTCTGTTTCTGTTGGTACCGTCTGTTTCTGTTAGGTGGTAACACCTGTCCGTTTCTCCGTGGTACCGTCTGTTCGGGTGGTAAAGGCCCATTTACTAGTGTACACCTAATTCTACATTCTGTTTCCGTAGGGATTAATCTGACTGTTTCTGTTCGGGTGGTAAAGGCCCATTATTAATATTCTGTTTATGTCTGTTTCTGTTGGTGTGGTAAAGGCCCATTATCAGCATTCTGCTTCTGTCTGTTTCTGTTGGGGTGGTAAAGGCCCATTACTAGCATTCTCTTCTATGGAAATTATTCTGTACCCGTTTCTGTTTCAGTTTAGACATTAGGGTGACACCTAATGCTGTTATACTAGTATCAGTGCAGAGAAGTATAAAATAATAGCTTATATCATTCTGTTCTTCTGTCATATCTGCTACATCTGTTATAGTTATCTCTCATCCAGTTTTATTTTCATGTCATGTTATTATTATCTGTTCATAACTAAAAATCACTGGACTTGCCAGACTTTTTGTCTGACCCTTGTTGTTTCGCCTCCTTTCTTCCGTTCCCCCCAGGTTATCCAAGGAGGGAATACTTTAGCTTGATCCGGATTTCTTCTGCTTGAAGTGCTTAAAGTATGGCTTGGCTCTGTATAGCTTCTGTTCTATGGGGATTATGATTTTAAACTATGCATTTTGAAGGCTTTTGTACAAGACTGATATTTTGTACTTGAATTCTGAAAATGTGATTTGAAAGGATGTAACCAAGTTTATTTCGGTTTCTGTTGAAATAAAGTTATAAATTTTTCAAGTACTTTTTTATCTGTCTTGTAAGTTTCTGTTCTGTTTACTAAAATGCTCCACCAAAGTTAAGGCATTTCCTTTGTGAGTGACCTTAACGGAGGTGGGGTGTTACAATTTCAAATTATTAAGACTTCACTTATGATTTCAACAATATATGTTTATAGTCTATAAAGTTTTATAATATATATATATGTTTATATTATATGTTTTTATAGTCTTAAATCATATAATTTTACAAATATGTTTATATTATGTATTACTATGCTTTTACACTTTAGCAAATTCATTTTGAAACATTAGTTTTGATTTAAGAATTTCCAGAATATATATATATATTTAGACACTTTAAAATGTTTCAAAATTAAAAATATTACGTATAAATCGACATACATAATTGAGCATGTCAACATATAACTTTCATATTTTCTATTTTCAAAGGAAGTGTTTTTCCATAAAAGACCGAGCCTGGGATGGAATTGCAAAATAAGCGCTCGCAACATCTTATGTGACCTTGTCTCCAACCAAAGTTAGACACGAATCGTGACTCAGGCGCAAAAGCAAAGGACGGTTGTTCATATTGGGGAAAAGCCGCTCAAACACCGAAGCAAAGCAAGTCGTCCATTCAACATAGGCGGAAGTGACCACATAACATTGTCATAAAGACATACAATGCCATACAAAGGCAGCAAAAGGACGAGCGCCCCTGAACTAAGAAGGTCGGTCGCACGAGGAACAAGGGAGAATCGATTTCATTCCCGCGTTCTGCTCTTATAAAAGTTTCCAAGTTTCCCAAAGCATTCACTCTTATGAGGACGCCCGCTCCTATGGACCCGCTCGCACATGATAACTAAGTACAGCCGCAGACAGCTGGCTACAACTAGCCGATGGCATGATTGAAATTAATAGAATGGGCGATCCGTAGCCTGCATAAACGGATTTTAGGTCATTTACCGAAGGGAGTTCACCTATAGATACACCATGGCTACTAACATAAGGGGATGGGATCTTTGAAACCACGAAGTGCTGCTAAATCCTATCCTCAACTACTGATTCGGCCATGGTGTCAAGTACAATCTTGTGATCAAGGAAAACGAAGGCATCCTCCTTCTTAAACATTCATCCATCCTTCTTCTCCTCAAATTCTACCATTCCCTTGTATAATTCCAAGATTGAGATATATAAACAAGGGTATATTGAGTGAATATAGAGATGTATGAAAAGAGAGAATTGATGTATTTTGTAATCCTCATTATAAGATTGGAAATCACCTTCATAGTGGACGTAGGCCTAATTAACAGCTAAACCACTCTAAATCTCGTCTCTACTTTGCCTTTCTCGCATTTTTCATTTTCAATTGCTGATTAAACACAGTTTCATTTATTTCTTACCGTATTGGTGAAGTACAGTTTTAGCGCCTTGGGTGTTTAGACCAATTTTGTTGTAAATATTTTGGCGCCCACCGTGGTGCAGTGTTTGCCTCTTTCCCCAGTTCATATCCGATAAGATTTTCTGAGAGGCACTATGCTTGAAATCATGAGCACGCCAAAGGAAATTGCTGAAAAAATCGATGGCGTCTTCGACATAGCCAATTTTCCTACCATCCATCTCGGAGAAAAGGAACCGTTAAAAGTTAAGGCGGTTGTAAACAAGAGGGAGTTGGAAGAAGCAATGATAGGGTTAATGAGTCAAATAACTATTGCAAACAACGCAGTGATAAAGAAGATCGAGTTAATGCTCCTTGTTTAAGACTCTATCATAAAAGCCACACCAAGTGTCGCTGACCTTCCGTTCGCTTGAACAAGTCATGAAAGCGAAATAGAGTTTTTTTACTGAACAAGGAAATTCTACTCAGAAAACTACGTGTCATGACTATGGGTCCTGCCAAAGACCCGGCAGGGAGAAAAGCGCTCGTTCCATAAATCAGAATGAAAAGCGCAAATATATCTTAGGTGCAAAAGGTGGAGTTTCGGAAAGAAGCGATAAGGGAAGAACCAAACAGCCTAAAAGGAAACCACACTTTTTCAAGGATTTTGAATTCACCTCCCTTAATGATGCCATAGGGAGGGCAACTAAGAACGTAGAAAAGTATCCAGTCCTAGAACGGATGCAAGTCAGAGATGCTGCCATAAAATCAGGAAGGTTCTGCCATTTCCATAACCAACCATGACACGACACTAATGAGTGTAGGCACTTAAAATCGCTAATCGAGGGGCTGGTCGGGGAGAACCATTTACAACAATATGTGCAAGGCCATTCTCCTATTTCTCTGCAAACAAGGGGCATCAAACTCTCTGAGGAAAGGAGCTAAACTAGCCCAGAACTAATGCTTGGCTGAGGATCAGTAGCCGATGTCTCGTTCATGGAAGTTTTGAACTAAAATTACCGTCATTATGCTCTATTACTCTATTTCTTACCCTGTTTGCTCAATAGATAGTGGTCGTTTTACCTTGTTGTGCCACTTGCTATATTCATTTTAATATTTGACAATGAATTACTTATAAGTGCCTTGTACAAAGGAAATTATCATGCGCTTATCTGAGTACCATACTTATTACTTCATGCCAAAAATTGTTTTTTCAAAATGTAGGCATGATAGAAGCAATTAATATTACCCATCCTAGTCGCGAAGGGAGGGTTCTCAAAGCAATTTTGAGAAAAAGGCTTGAAAGCACTATAAAAAGCATGCAAATCAAATTCGATGTATAAGCACATCGCCACAACAAGAGATGTTGTTCTAAGCCAAACAACAAGTCGAAAGGTGGTACTTCCTTTAGCAAGCATTTGCTGGAGAAACTGACATCAGGCTTCAAAAAAAAGGTACAAGGGAAATAATAAAACGTCCCACGGATAAATATATAGGCCGAAAACATCAGTCCTAGTGTTGGAAGGACCGACAAAACATGCTGGAAGGATGAACACAAATCAGAATTCCTAACCGAAAGGGGGTATCCAACAAGGTCTGTCAGTCCTAGAAAAATAAGGACTGACAAGGCCGAACTTGGATCGAAATTGAAACCCAAGACCTCCCATGGTGGCACCCAAAAGAAAACACACATTGAAACACCCCACCTCCGTTAGGGTCACTCTCAAAGGGAATGCCCTAATTTTGGTGGAGGTTTATAAGTATAAGTCATAGATATACAAGACAGATATAAGAACACATGTTTGTAAACAGCGGAAAAACAACAAACTTTATTTCATAAAGTCAAATACGTGTTACAACAACATCCTTTCCAAAAACATAACATAACACTTTCATAATCTGTCTTGATTACATCTTTTAAAGAAGCATAAATAAAACATAGATAAACTGCAAAAGCCCCATAGTGGATTGTCCAAAGCCATAGTTCAAAACAGGAAAGTCCAAGCAATACATTTCTCTTCTTCAAGCTGGATGTTAAGGCTGGTCAAGCTGCAGTGTTTCCTCCCTGTGGACCTGGGGGGGGGGGGGAAACGGAAGAAAAGAAGACGAAAGAAAAGTAGAGTCAGACATAAAGCCTGAGTAAGTCTAGTACTATTTTGTCTATGAATAAAGAACTGGGTATGATAAGTATAAACAAGAAGTGGAAAAGCACTATATCTTGGTTAAGTTGTCTAGGGTCGAATATACTATCGTACCCCATGTTAATCTCTGAACCCATATAAACTAGTTTCCCAACTGGCACCCCATAATCAGGGTGATGTGACCCATTCAGTGATGATCGGCTCCTACTCGCATAGTTACATGTGTCTTACGGCCCCCGATGTTGTAGTTACCTATGCTGGTCCCACCATGGGGTGTATCAAGTCCCATGGTGGCGGCCCGACACAACCTTAGAATGCACAGGTATGCTACTGGTGTCCAGTGCCTTATTTTTCTGCGCCGGAGTGTGTGCACGCCCGCACCCTGTTAGAACCTACACTGCTACACCACCGCCGTCGATTTGACCTCTTACAATCAGCCCAGTAATCGTGCCCCACCCTGCCTAGTTTCAGGGTATCCTGATACACCTTCTAGGGTTACTGCTGAAAAGGGTCCCCCGTTACTAGGTTTTCTATCTCTAGCCAACATGCTAAGTTGGTTAAGTGTTTTCTAACCTAACCCCCACCAGTCCGTTTAGTTTAGCATGTTCCATTTTGATTAAGTCTTTGGTTCACTTAATCCTAACAATCCTGACTCAGCCTTAATTGTCTTATTAAGGCCCTGACCTCTCACATTAGACAGGTATTGTTGTGGCTGCCTGTTGCCGGTTGGTTCCGGGCAGTCTTACGCCACAACTCAGTCTAACCTCGGGTCCTTATTGGGCTCCATGTTTAACCTCCCACATTGGATAGGTATTGTTGTGACTACTGGACAGCCGGGCGGTTCCGGGCAGGTTTACATCACAACTCAATCCAACCTCGGGTTAAACACATCGTATTTTCTACATTTACATGTTTTGTCTTTCTTCTTTATTTTCTTATATGTAAATATTTGCGGCCCATTATTAAATTAATGGTGTAAAGGTTACACCAATCATGGGCCCAACCCATACTTGAATTTGGGCCCTTCTATTTTATATTTTCATTCATTAGTAATTTTAACCCAACGTTATTTTCCCCCGTTTAACACGTCCGTTTATCATATATATGTTGGGCTTAGCCTTTTAAAGCCCAACTTAGCCATGCGAAAAGGGGAGGCTTAAAGCGTGATTACATACACAGAGAGGGGAATGTGAGTGCATGAACTTGCAATATGACGTTTGAAATACAAAATAGAAACTGGTGTACTTGCATAGTGGTGACATATACTTTGGTCATAAAGCATAAGTGACATGAATCAAAGCATGTAAACTTGTAGTTAAGTTAAGAATATCACTATTGACACATAGGCCTAACTACAACATGAACCTATATCTTTATATCAGGCATAATGTCAAACATAAGCATGGCATAAATATTTCTAACATAAGCATGGCATAATGTCAAACATAAGCATGGCATAATGTCAAACATAAGCATGGCATAGGTATAGTTAAATTTGTTCACATAACCATGGCATAAATATTTCTAACATGAAATCATGATTTTTACTTTAGTCATGTAAACTCGCAAAAAAAGGGATTTTTGGAACCTAACCCAGCTATGTACCACATATGTCATCATAAAATTCTTGTAAACAAGATAGACTTAATCATGGATTTCAATTATGCCAAATATCATTCATAGCCTAGCCATATTCATAAGTTTGCAAATAGGTTTTCTAGTACAAAAGCATGGCTTAATACATGATGCCCAATTTTCAACATAATTTCATATGGATTATGATAACCCAAACCTATTCCAATTACTTCATAAAAATGACGTTTGTATAAAAATACACATTATGATGGCATAATAGCAAAGCCCCAAACTTGCATGAATTTTAAATCAACTACATACATGTAGCTTCAACATGGATTACATAATTTGCGAAATATTCCAAACGTATACTTGCATAGAACTACCGCATGTAGTTCTTTATAATTGAATAACATAATTCAAGAATATCCAAACGTATATAATATTTCAAATTGATAAGAACGCACAAATATGAATTACTTTATTGCCACAATTCAAGCCTACAAACTAACACAATTATTTGTTCATACCAAAGTAATACTCTACTTACAATGGTGTGGCGAATTCTAATTTAGGAATTTAGAGATGCGACTCCTTATGACGTAGGCGTTGATTTGCTTTGTTTGAATTGCTTTAGGCTTTAGAATTTTCCTCCTAATCTTCTCTCCAATTTGGTGGCTACCCCTAGTCGTTCCTCAGCAACATGGCGGCTTTGTTCTTATTTTTGAATGAATAGATTAGGGTTAGTCTAGGGTTGTTTTTATAGGGGAAATGAACTGATTAGAACCATTGATGTTGCTTGGATTGATCGTAGCCATTCATTCGCAAGAGAGACCAATTAGAGCCTGCCACCTAGCCCTAATGACAAAGCAAGCTTCTGAAAATCGGCCAAACACAGACCTGGCCAGCCAGGGCTAGACCAAACCTGGCCAGCAGGTCATTTTTGACCTGGGCGCACTTGGCAGGTGCGCCAGGTCAAAAATGTACTGGCGCACTTCACAGGTGCGCCAGTTCATTTTTGTTCTGGCGCACTTCCCAAGTGCGCCAGTGCATTCTGACCCTTTTTCGGTTTTTCGCCCAACTTCGTTCGTCCATAACTTCTTCATACGATATCCGTTTTTCGAAAACTCGGACTCTATTTCGCGTATTTTTCCGAGACGAACGCAATGGCATATCCCGTTTCCCTTAGTTCTTTGATTTCAAATTAATTATACTTTAATTTGTTAATTTCACAGTTATAGAATTCGCGGGGTGTTACATTCTCCCCCACTTAAAAGGATTTCGTCCCCGAAATCTTCAAGTTAGGAGGAATGTACATCCTAACATCAAATCATCCATCTACTCATCCATCAAACACGAGCATCCATTGTCCTTAAAAGACTTCTAATGCTTCATGATCATATGCGAAGTGTGTGTGTACATGTACTTATCTAATGCAAAATCAGGCGGTCTACTGATTCAGTTGACCTCCTTAATGCGAATTATGTAAGTGCCATGAATCCATTATGTATGCAAATTTTCCTATTCTTGATTCTACATGAGTGCACAATCATTTAATACAAATGCAACATCCATATAACAACACATTAATGTTCAACCATATACGAATGCAAACATATATGCATATGCAATATGAAGTGACTGAGCCGATCTAAAACCTAGATTGTGTGTGTATATGCAACCACGAGCAACCACTAGCAATCACTTGCAACCACTTGCAACCATCATCCATAACATGTTTCAATTACATGTTTTCATCCAAAGGGGTTTCTACCTAAAAGATAAGGTCGAGGAAATATACCTAAAAAGATAGATAAAAGCGCAACTTAAGGAAAAAGGAAAGATCAAGGATGTACCCTCGAACAGAAAAGGGTAGGCAGTGCGTATTCTAGCTTCAGTTTCCCAAGTCGCGTCTCCCTCGGCGTCGCTCCACTGAACTTTGACGAGCTTGACTTCGCGGTTGCGTAGCTTCTTCACTTCCGTTCCTAATATGCGGGTTGGAACTTTTCTTATGGTTGCTTCGCGTTCCACTTCGGCCTCTTCGAGGATATTTGGCTCTACCACTTCAGCAGACTCATGTAGACATTTTCGGAGATGTGAAACGTGAAAGATGTTGTGAACTCCGGCCAATTTTTCGGGTAGCTCTAATCTATAGGACATTTTCCCAATTGTTCCTATCTAAAGGTATAGTCGAATGAAGCAAGTAAAAACTTTGTGCCCATTAGGCAATGTCAAAACTGAAAACCTATGCCACATATATATTGATTAGGAGAAGAACTCTCTAAGCATCAGCCCCGAAGACCAAAATCAACATCAGACTGACACCCAAAGAGTTACTCAACCCAACCACCATATATGATTCTAGGAAACTAAGCATGATGGACTCCTTTTAGGTCACAAGGGAGTCCCTTCCTAAGACCAATCTATATCCTATAAAACCCAAAAACTTTAGTCAAACCAATGAACACCCTCGAGCCCCAACATGTGTTACTAACAGATGAGTCATACTCCCTATGGGGTTTGCAACAGAAATTGGATTGAGAATGGGACCGAGAGGATATACAGAAAAGATACCATGCAAGTAAGCTCTACAGGAAGAGAGGGATCAAGGATATACTCTTAAGAAGAGATATTATGCACGAATCTAGTCTTCAATCTTCTAAGTCGCATTTCTTGAGCTTAACTCCATTATGCTTTGTCCGTCGTTAACTTCACAATTTCGTAGCTTCTTAATTCTTGTTTCCAAAATATGAGTTGGAACCTATTTCTCGTTCCTCTTTCACTTATTCTCCTTCTAGTATACTTGGCTCAAGCCTAACTGCGTACTCATGGTTCCATGCAAGCTCTCCAAAATTCACTAGTGAATCTTGGATCTTGTTCACTTACTAGAAGGTATTCCACATAGATGAATTATCTCTTGAAAATAAACAAATGTCAACTTCGTGAGCGGAGCTGAGATTTTCGCAAAATCCCTTATGAATTTTCGATAGAAACCTGCTAGTCCTAGAAAGCTTCGGACCTCAGTTGCATTCCTTGGTGTCTTCCAATCCTGTACCGCCACTACCTTAGCAGGGTCCACTGCTAACCCTTGTTTGGATACTATGTGCCCAAGGAACCTCACCTCTTCTCTCCAAAAGTGGCATTTGGAGAATTTGGCTTTTAGTTGATGGACTCGCAAAGTTTCCATGATTGCCCTTAAGTGTTGAGCATGTTCCTCTTCACTCTTTGAGAAGATAAGGATATCATCCACGAAGACCACTACGAATTTGTTGAGGAAATCTCTAAATACCCTACTCATCAGGTCCACGAAGTAAGCAGGTGCATTTGTCAAGCCGAAAGGCATGACAAGCCATTCAAAGAAGCCGTCTGGGGTTCTGAACGCCGTTTTATCGATGCTATCTTCAGCCACCCTTAGCTGATGAAAACCGGTTGCTAAATCGAGTTGGGAGAAAACAGACGCTCCTACAAGCTGGTCAAACAAATCGTCAATTCTAGGGAGAGGGTGCCTATTCTTTTTCGTTAGCTTGTTGAGCTCCCTATAGTCAACCATAGACGGAGTGAACCATCCGCCTTTGTAGCGAACACCACTGGAGCGCCCCATTCTGAAATGCTCCTCCTAATGAACCCCTTTTCAAGAAGCTCTTTAATCTGTTTACTGAGCTCTTTCCTTTCTCGTGGAGCCATGTGTCTAACGGGCAACGCAACGGGCTTTGCATTATCTACAAGATATATGCGGAAGTCTATTTCCCGCTTCGGAGGCAAGCCCTTCACCTCTTCGAAGACATCCGGATATTCCCGGACCACTTTGACTGATTGCAAACTTTCAACAGAGGCATCTAGCGATTCAAGGTAACTAAGCATAACCGCATACGAGGGATTACAAGAAATTTCCAAAGTATTACCGAGCTGGGTCAGGAGCCTAACAACCCTTTTCTCACAATCAAGGATGGCCCCATTACTGGATAGCCAATCCATACCCAAAATCAAACCATAACCCGAAAAGCCCAAAACAAAGGCACTACATAGAAATTCTACGCTTAGAATAGAAATTTTCAATCCCACACAGATCATAGACAAATGAGCTGGGCCCCCAATCGGGTTTGAAACAATTAAGGGGTCCTCTACCATACTAGTTTTTAGGTGCAGAGATTCTACTAGAGCAGATGAGATAAAGGAGTGTGATGCGCCAGAATCAAATAAAGTGCGAACGGGGTGATCATAAAGATAAACTACACTTTCTACAGAAGTATTTATACCTCGCTGTTGCAGAGGTGGCGCTTCCAGCACATGAACCTGTGCCCCTGGGGTGGATCCAGCCCTCTGCCCCTGTCCTCGTTTCTTTGGGCACTCCTTAGCCCTATGGCCTGTCTCACCGCAAGAAAAGCACCCACCATTCTCCTTGGCCTTCTTTTTCCGGCAGTCCTTTACTAAGTGCCCCACTTTGCCACAGAAATTGCACTTCCTCTTCTCTTTGTTGCCTTTCCCGTCCTTCTTAAAGTCTGTCTTCTTAGGCTGCAAACCCTCTTTCTTCCCTTGAGAGCTTTCTGCCTTTGTCTCCTTCTTGCCCTTATCCTCTTCATTCAGCAATGCCATTTGCACCAATCTTTCATACGTGGCTCCCATGGGTATATGGGTCATGGCCAAACTGTGTAATGGCTCATTCAACCCTTTGACGAAACGGAGAGCCTTCTTGTGCGGGGTATTGACTAGGTCCAGCCCAAACCTAGCCAGCTCATCGAACTGATTCACATATTCTCTGACAGTCTTGTCCCCTTGTTTAAGAAATAAGAATTTTTCCAACTGCAAACTTCTTTCCGCATCTGAGAGAAACTTAGTCTCAAACCTTGCCCTAAAGTCCTCCCATGTCTCCACTGGTCTTTCAGCATTAGTGACTTCCCACCAGTAGGAAGCCTCGCCCTTCAATAGCCACACTGCCAATTGTACTTTTTGTCTATCCTCTACCTCAAAGATGATGAATAGGTCCTCAGTTTCTTTCAGCCAATTTCTGGCTGCCACGAAGGACTCAGTTCCATGGAAATCCTTTCCTCCCATAGCTTTAAAATCTTTACATCTCTTAGCAAACGCGTTTCCCCGAGGAGGAGGTGGAGGAAAAGGTGCCGCTGCCGCTGGATGATTTCCGGCAGCTGGGGGAGGGGGAATGGTAGGACCTGGCTGAGTGGCTCTTGCTTCTAAGAACCGTCTAAACCAACCAGGTATTGGTACCCCTTCCGGCAAGTTAAGATCTTCGGACATGCTGAAACAAAAAGGATAGATTCAAAACGAAGGATAAGAGATAGTACCTATGGCTTTGGGGGGTGGACTTTGCCTTTTTAAAATAAAATAATTTTTTTTTTAAAATGCTTCTTTAAATTTCCTTTTTGAAAATAATTTTTCAAAACTTTTTATCTTATCTGGTAAACCTATGCTCTGATACCAAGTGAAACACCCCACCTCCGTTAGGGTCACTCTCAAAGGGAATGCCCTAATTTTGGTGGAGGTTTATAAGTATAAGTCACAGATATACAAGACAGATATAAGAACACATGTTTGTAAACAGCGGAAAAACAACAAACTTTATTTCATAAAGTCAAATACGTGTTACAACAACATCCTTTCCAAAAACATAACATAACACTTTCATAATCTGTCTTGATTACATCTTTTAAAGAAGCATAAATAAAACATAGATAAACTGCAAAAGCCCCATAGTGTATTGTCCAAAGCCATAGTTCAAAACAGGAAAGTCCAAGCAATACATTTCTCTTCTTCAAGCTGGATGTTAAGGCTGGTCAAGCTGCAGTGTTTCCTCCCTGTGGACCTGGGGGGGAAACGGAAGAAAAGAAGACGAAAGAAAAGTAGAGTCAGACATAAAGCCTGAGTAAGTCTAGTACTATTTTGTCTATGAATAAAGAACTGGGTATGATAAGTATAAACAAGAAGTGGAAAAGCACTATATCTTGGTTAAGTTGTCTAGGGTCGAATATACTATCGTACCCCATGTTAATCTTTGAACCATATAAACTAGTTTCCCAACTGGCACCCCATAATCAGGGTGATGTGACCCATTCAATGATGATCGGCTCCTACTCGCATAGTTACATGTGTCTTACGGCCCCCGATGTTGTAGTTACCTATGCTGGTCCCACCATGGGGTGTATCAAGTCCCATGGTGGCGGCCCGACACAACCTTAGAATGCACAGGTATGCTACTGGTGTCCAGTGCCTTATTTTTCTGCGCCGGAGTGTGTGCACGCCCGCACCCCGTTAGAACCTACACTGCTACACCACCGCCGTCGATTTGACCTCTTACAATAAGCCCAGTAATCGTGCCCCACCCTGCCTAGTTTCAGGGTATCCTGATACACCTTCTAGGGTTACTGCTGAAAAGGATCCCCCGTTACTAGGTTTTCTATCTCTAGCTAACATGCTAAGTTGGTTAAGTGTTTTCTAACCTAACCCCCACCAGTCCGTTTAGTTTAGCATGTTCCATTTTGATTAAGTCTTTAGTTCACTTAATCCTAACAATCCTGACTCAGCCTTAATTGTCTTATTAAGGCCCTGACCTCTCACATTAGACAGGTATTGTTGTGGCTGCCTGTTGCCGGTTGGTTCCGGGCAGTCTTACGCCACAACTCAGTCTAACCTCGGGTCCTTATTGGGCTCCATGTTTAACCTCCCACATTGGATAGGTATTGTTGTGACTACTGGACAGCCGGGCGGTTCCGGGCAGGTTTACATCACAACTCAATCCAACCTCGGGTTAAACACATCGTATTTTCTACATTTACATGTTTTGTCTTTCTTCTTTATTTTCTTATATGTAAATATTTGCGGCCCATTATTAAGTTAATGGTGTAAAGGTTACACCAATCATGGGCCCAACCCATACTTGAATCTGGGCCCTTTATTTTATATTTTCATTCATTAGTAATTTTAACCCAACGTTATTTTCCCCCGTTTAACACGTCCGTTTATCATATATATGTTGGGCTTAGCCTTTTAAAGCCCAACTTAGCCATGCGAAAAGGGGAGGCTTAAAGTGTGATTACATACACAGAGAGGGGAATGTGAGCGCATGAACTTGCAATATGACGTTGGAAATACAAAATAGAAACTGGTGTACTTGCATAGTGGTGACATATACTTTGGTCATAAAGCATAAGTGACATGAATCAAAGCATGTAAACTTGTAGTTAAGTTAAGAATATCACTATTGACACATAGGCCTAACTACAACATGAACCTATATCTTTATATCAGGCATAATGTCAAACATAAGCATGGCATAAATATTTCTAACATAAGCATGGCATAATGTCAAACATAAGCATGGCATAATGTCAAACATAAGCATGGCATAGGTATAGTTAAATTTGTTCACATAACCATGGCATAAATATTTCTAACATGAAATCATGATTTTTACTTTAGTCATGTAAACTTGCAAAAAAAGGGATTTTTGGAACCTAACCCAGATATGTACCACATATGTCATCATAAAATTCTTGTAAACAAGATAGACTTAATCATGGATTTCAATTATGCCAAATATCATTCATAGCCTAGCCATATTCATAAGTTTGCAAATAGGTTTTCTAGTACAAAAGCATGGCTTAATACATGATGCCCAATTTTCAACATAATTTCATATGGATTATGATAACCCAAACCTATTCCAATTACTTCATAAAAATGACGTTTGTATAAAAATACACATTATGATGGCATAATAGCAAAGCCCCAAACTTGCATGAATTTTAAATCAACTACATACATGTAGCTTCAACATGGATTACATAATTTGCGAAATATTCCAAACGTATACTTGCATAGAACTACCGCATGTAGTTATTTATAATTGAATAACATAATTCAAGAATATCCAAACGTATATAATATTTCAAATTGATAAGAACGCACAAATATGAATTACTTTATTGCCACAATTCAAGCCTACAAACCAACACAATTATTTGTTCATACCAAAGTAATACTCTACTTACAATGGTGTGGCGAATTCTAATTTAGGAATTTAGAGATGCGACTCCTTATGACGTAGGCGTTGATTTGCTTTGTTTGAATTGCTTTAGGCTTTAGAATTTTCCTCCAAATCTTCTCTCCAATTTGGTGGCTACCCCTAGTCGTTCCTCAGCAACATGGCGGCTTTGTTCTTATTTTTGAATGAATAGATTAGGGTTAGTCTTGGGTTGTTTTTATAGGGGAAATGAACTGATTAGAACCATTGATGTTGCTTGGATTGATCGTAGCCATTCATTCGCAAGAGAGACCAATTAGAGCCTGCCACCTAGCCCTAATGACAAAGCAAGCTTCTGAAAATCGGCCAAACACAGACCTGGCCAGCCAGGGCTAGACCAAACCTGGCCAGCAGGTCATTTTTGACCTGGGCGCACTTGGCAGGTGCGCCAGGTCAAAAATGTACTGGCGCACTTCACAGGTGCGCCAGTTCATTTTTGTTCTGGCGCACTTCCCAAGTGCGCCAGTGCATTCTGACCCTTTTTCGGTTTTTCGCCCAACTTCGTTCGTCCATAACTTCTTCATACGATATCCGTTTTTCGAAAACTCGGACTCTATTTCGCGTATTTTTCCGAGACGAACGCAATGGCGTATCCCGTTTCCCTTAGTTCTTTGATTTAAAATTAATTGTACTTTAATTTGTTAATTTCACAGTTATAGAATTCGCGGGGTGTTACACACATAATAACCACGCGTTGTTTAAAAGAAATCATGAATTGATCAAATGAAATCATGATTTAAATTAACAGAATCTATGGAATTAAAATGAGCTTTGGTATGGGGACATCACCATTGTGTAAAAAATCACCAATGCCCAGTCAAAACATACCACAGAGTAGTTATAACTTTATGCGAGAACTGTTCGAATGATAAGATTCGCGCGAACAACAAACTAAAAGTGCGACCACTTATAAGAATAAAGCAATAAAACTATGATAGCATTTAAACGATACAAACATAAGTGCGAAAACGTAAAATATTAAGCGAGGGTCGGCACTCGCACAAACAACCAGTCTAAGTACGTAACAGGAAAAAGATAATAGGCTTGAATCAGACCATAAAGGTCACAAACGCTATTTCTTATACAGGGGAGGATGAACCAATTGTTCAGGCATTTGCTAATCTATCTATACAAAAGAACCATCGAAGGAAAAAAAGCTTATGATCTTGGATTATTAATCAGCTAACTTCCTTTTGCATTTCAGGGTGGACATAGCCTTGGTATACCAAAACTCGTCTTCATCTTCCGGATCGGACACATCTGGTAAAGATGGGTCGTCTGATGAAGGTGTGATGAGAGGGTTAGTGCTGGTAGATATTAGGACAGAGTCAACGGCGACATGTTGAGAAGTAGTGCCACAAACATATGAAGGAGGTGGCGAAAGCACAGCTGATGCAAACGAATAACAAGCGCTAAACTCAGCAATCCCAGGTGAAGAAATAAGGAAATCCAAATCTGGGGTAGATTGGTAAATATCAATTTTACCTGGAGTTTCTGGGTATACAAAATCAGCCCCGTAATCGTTCACGTTAAAAGAAATATTTCCATGACTCACACACTGTTTAACAACATTTTCTTGATCTGGATACTCGATAATGGGTTGAGTTCTTGCAACATCTAAGGCAGAGTGATCTGCGGGGGGAATAGGAAACCTCAAAATATCAATCCTGATGAAATCTGGTGGGGCACAAGAAATGGTAGCGTCTGAACGTTCCTTCCTAAATGATTGAGCCCGATCGTTCGCCAATATCCTCCTACCTTCAACCAGAGCCTTGCGGTCTTCTTCTAAAAGTTGTTCTTGAACGAACTCATCATCAGCATCATTGGAATACGAAAGTACCTGTTCCCAAACAAGAGCCAGAGTTCGTGGAAAATCCATGTTCAAATAGCTTAAACTTCCATGACTCATGACACTGCAAACATAGAATTGAAACAAAGTATTATCAGTCCCGATTCTGGCTTCATCAAGATCTCTATGCAACCTGATTTTATCCTCTTCAAAGACTCTAACGGTTTCGTTCTGAAAAGCAATTTTGCCTTCGAGAGTCATGTTTTCATGTTTTAGAGAAATTGAAACCTGCTTTTCTAAGGCCAAATGGCGATCAGCAAGTTCTTGAGCAGACTGAGCTTCTAAAAGTTGCGCTCGCACACCCTCCAGCTCCTTCCTAAGCTCAACATTTCTGGCCTCTAAGCTTTTCACTTTAATGCTTCCATTCTTTAAAGAAGAAATCTTAGATTCTTGGGATTAAATCAAGTCGATCAGGCCAGCTTTATCGTTTACTAAGGTTTCAATATGGTCAAGGCGTCGAGCGTTCAATTTCTGGAATTCATAACCAAATTTGGCCCAATGTTCCGGTTGCCTATCAACATCCTTCATGGTCAGATTCAATTGTCTCTCAAATTGGTTCTTAACAATACTAAGAAGATTGGTCATGTAATTTTTTACGACATCCAAACTTTTCACAGCATCTCGCCTGTCATTGGGAAGTATGTCCAGGTCAAAATGCATTCCCTTAAGTCCCAACCGCTAAAGCTATCCTTAAGCGTTGAGTTTCCAAGAAGAATCCTATAAGGTGGACGATCACGTATTATTTGAACCTCGGCAGGGGTCAGAACAATAGATCTTGCAGAAGATTCAATCGGTGCAAGCACCTTAGCCTGATCAAGTCCCCCATGCCTTAAAGAATCGACCATTGGAAGTTCAGAGGTATATTGGACCTGAGAACTTGAGGATAGTTTGGAATGCTTCAAATAACAGCAAAGGTGAGACTGTAAGAGGCTACATGGATCAGTATGATCGTCTTGTTGAGATAAGTTATCCGACAATGAATAGTTCGCATTTACACCCGAAAAATAAGCATGAGTTCGGCAAGCGTTCAGAGATTATCAGATTTATGGGAAATTATGCCACAAGTATGATGATATCAAAACCGGTTCCAGGGGAAGTTATGAAGGTAGAAGCTTTCTCAGGACGCTGAGCAGGCCCTCGGATTCTTCCATATCAGATACAATAGGGTCAGACATCACAATGTCACCCTAGTTCAAGTATTTGGCAGAGTCCAAATCCCCCAGGTCTCCAAAAGTCCCTGAGGAACCTTCTGCCTGAGTAACAGGGCAAGCAGAACTTTCGGAGGTCATTCCAGAAATTACATCGACCCTCAAATAGACCGTGTTCTCTCGACTCTTCTGTCACTCCCTTCGGTAATCAAAGACGAAAGTCAACCAATTACATCAGGGATTAGACGTTTCTTTTTGGTAAAAGACTTACCAATGGAGCGTTGAGAGTGACCAAAGTATTTTTAAAAGATCGTGTAGAATGAATCAGTTGATACTTGCGGAGGTTCTCCTTTGAAGGCAAACCCTCTCTAGTCTTTTCTTTTTTGTCAACAGAAATTAAAGAATTGATGAGGGCTTGTTCTAAAGTAAGACCCACAACTGAAGGAATCACTACAAGAATCGGAAAGAAAGCCAAATGAGAAAGAGAGAAGGAGTAATAATTCTAAGAGCAAAGTTGCAATTACCTCCTTCTGCCTGTCGACCATAGAATCTACCAGGACATCGAACGAAGAAATATTGATCTGGGAATCCTTTAGCGCCATCCGTCAGACCAGTAATAATCCTACCATGCATATCTTTCATGAAAAGGAAAGAGTGACCGTCTACTTCCTTTCTCTTAAAACTATACAAAGAACAAATATCCTTAAACGTGGGTTCCTGCTGCCGGACTTTCATGAAGAGTATGTATAGCCCAAGCCAAATTTGATACCCACTAGGATGCAAGTGATATGGGGCAACGACCAGGTGCCGCAAATTGAACTCTAAGTAAGGATTAAAAGGAGTAATCGCCCCCATTAGACAGCATATGATAATTAACCATCACATATCCAGAAGGAGGATGATAGGCCAATTCTTCCTTTTTGGGAAATCTGGCTTCGTCTTTCGAAAACCCGAAGCGGTTGCACATTTGCAAATATTGATCAAAAGAAAGTGTCGATTTACAGCAACCGGCCGCCACCCTATCAAAAAGCAAGGTCGAGGATGGATCTGGCTAACAATCAAATCGGAACTAGTAGCTGGGGCAACGTCAATTGCTCGATCCAGGCCCTCTTGTTCCCCAGACATGATGAGTTAACTGAGATTAAGATGAATCGGTGGTTAGTTACATGTCAGTGTAGATTAGCATGCTTAAAAAGAAAAAGAAAAATTATTGAGTTGCTAGTAATAAAAGGAGGCAACTTCAGATAGATGCACCTTACAAATGAATAGCCAGTCATACCCTACAATAAGGGCTTACTAGCAGTATAATCACATAAAAGAAGGATTGAAAATTCAAAGGTATAAGAAACACAGGTTCTGATTTGTTTGGTTGCAACTATTAATCGCACATGCCAAGGGAATAGTGAGAGGGGGAGCAGAAGTATCACTATGATATAAGTACCCCATTAAACATCCAGTAAAGGTACGATGAATTAGGAAATGTCGTTTCATAGGCATTTCAGCAAGCAACTTGCCAGCATAAAATGTGCTAAAAGTTTATCGTATAAATCGGGACCGCCAGAAGGTTCTGCGTGAAATCCAAATACATACCAAGCCAAATCAACACTTCTCAAACATCACAACCATGTGGTTCAAGCGACTCGATGTTACCAAGCTGGGAACCCACTTTTACAAAAATGAGAGAATTAACCAAGAGTTAGAGGTAAGGGGAAGAAAATTTACTTATGAGCAAAATTCAATTCAAAGAAAGGAGCGTTGTAGTCGAAAACATAGCTGAAGTAAACCTTCGACCAAAAGAAAGGGGTCAGGAAAAACGATCAATCAAACAAAAAATCGAAGTTTCAAGAAGCAACAATGAGGTCTTCTACAGTGAAATCGCTATTGAAATAGGTTTATCAGAGAAACATAAAAGCGGGAAAATGAAGAGACAATATTTAAAGAAGACTAGAAGGCCCTTTTAACAATATGACAACTCAATTAAAATCTAGTGATCCGGTTTTGCATAACCAGAAAATATCCCGCCAAGTGTCCGTAGATGAACAATTGTCGAAATATTCAAATTTTGAAAACATAAGCTATCTGTGAGGGCGCCTATTTTGCAGAATATTGAACTTAATACATCCAGTGGTATTGCATCTCATTTCTTCGAAGCTCGTAGTTTTTGATGTTATAATAACTACGAACTTCGAGGTGCAAATGTTTATCCATCAAAAGACCGAGCCTGGGATGGAAATGCAAAACAAGCGCTCGCAAAATCTTATGTGACCATGTCTCCAACCAAAGTTAGGCGCGAACCGTGATTCAGGCGCAGAAGAAAAGATCGGCAGTTCATATTGGGGCAAAGCCGCTCAAACACCGAAGCAAAGCAAGTCGTCCATTCAATATAGGAAGAAGCGACCTCATAGCATAGTCGTAAGGACAAACAGTGCCTTACAAAGGCAGCAAAAGGACGAGCGCCCTTGAATTAAGAAGGTCGGTCGCGCAAGGAACAAGGGAGAATCGAGTCCATTCCCGCGTTCTACTCTTATAAAAGTTTCCATATTTTCCAAAGCATTCACTCTTATGGGGACGCCCGCTCCGATGGATCCGCTCGCACAAGATAACTAAGTACAGCCGCAGACAGCTGGCTACAGCTAGCCGATGGCATGTTTGTAATTAATAGAATGGGTGATCCGTAGCCTACATAAACAGATTTCAGGTCATTTCCCAAAGGGAGCTTCCTAAAGGGAGCTCACTTATAAATATACCATGGCTACTAACATAGGGGGGATGGGATCTTTGAAACCACGGAGTGCTGCTAAATCCTATCATCAACTACTGACTCGGCCATGGCATCTAGTACAATCTTGTGATCAAGGAAAACGAAGACATCCTCCTTATCAATCATTCATCCATCCTTCTTCTCCTCAAATTCTACCATTCTCTTGTATAATTCCATGAATTAAATATATAAACGAGGGTACATTGAGTGAATATAGAGACGTATGAAAAGAGAGAATTGATGTATTTGTAATCCTCATTATAAGATTTGAAATCACCTTCATAGTGGACGTAGGCCTAATTAACGACTGAACCACCCTAAATCTCGTCTCCACTTTACCTTTCTCGCATTTTTCATTTTCAATTGCTGATTAAACACGGTTCCATTTATTTCTTACCATATTGTTGAAGTACAGTTTTAGTACCTTTAGTGTTTAGACCAATTTTGATGTAAACAAGAAGTATCTTTTCATATTTTCAAAAACTTCAAAAGCGTTGCAACCTTTCAAACACCATTCACCCCTTCCTCTAGTGGTAGTTTTGCTTTAATATCCTTAATCTACATTTCTTAACAATTAGTGTCAGAGCATAGGTTTTCCAAAGTTCATCCTCTAAATTTTGGAAATATTAAATGGCAACCAACATTGGAATTGCTAGCAACAATAGTTCATTTATAGAGGGCCAGTCCATTGTTAGACCACCATTATTCAGTGGCAGTAATTATTCATACTGGGCATGTAGGATGAAAATATATTTGTTATTCATAGGATTAGAAACTTGGAATAGTACACAAACTGCATATGTTGAACTCACTACCAATTTTGCACAATGGACTAATGAACAAAAGGCTGTTGCACATAGTAATTCTAAGGCTATGAATTTGTTATTCTGTTCATTAGATAGAAATGAAGTTAATAGAGTGTCAATTTGTAAATCTACTTGTGAAATATGGAGAACATTGCTAGTTACTCAAGAAGGAACCAATAAAGTTAAACAGACCAAGATATCCATGTTAACTAATCAATTTGAGTTATCTAAAATGAACCAGAATGAATCTATCTCCAATAAGTACTGCAGGTTTCAGAAAATCATGCATTCATTGATGGCTTTGGGAAAATATTAATCTAAGGAGGATCAAGTTAGAAAAATTCTCAACTCACTAACTCCGTAATAGGATCACAAAAAACTGGAAATAGAAGAGGCAAATAATGTTAACGAAATGAAGATCGAGGAGTTAATAGGAAATTTGATGTCATTAAAAGTTTTGTTAAAGAAAAGAATGGAGAATAAGTCAGCAGAAAAGAAATCCATAGCATTCAAAGCAACAAATGACAGTTCTGATTTAAGCAGTGAGGATGATGAAGAAATTGCCTTAATGACAAGGAATTTTAGTAAATTTTTGAGAAATGAAAGGGGAAATAATTTCTAGAGAAATAATCAAGGAAGTTCGAGAAGAAATGATGATAGATGTTTGAACTGAAATAGACCAGGCCATATAAAGAGAAAGTGCCTATATCCAGATAAATCAAATCGTCAGACAGATAATAATGATTCATCAAAGAAAAGGAAAAGGGCATATGTAGCAACTTTAGATAATTAAGACTCATCATCAAGTGATGAAGATCCAAAAGCAGGAAATTCAAATATGTGCTTTATAGCGATTTAGAATTCAGAATATATTAAAGAAATGTATCTAAAAACCAAGTGTGCCTTAATTAATTTTTGATGGAATTGGTTGAATGGATGCTTTTGGATGTTTTTGATTGCTTGCCACATTTGAATTTAAAATTTAAATTTAAAAATTCAGACTTGAACTTTAAAACTCAAAATCAAAATTTGAATTTCAAATTTCAAAATAATAATAATAAAATAAATAAATAATAATATAATATAAATTAATTTTTTATGTTTGTTTGGATAAATATTGTTTTAGGAAATAATAATCTGAAAATATAAAATGTTTAAATAATAAAACAAAGTCAAAAATAAAGATATCCTTTGAAAAATACACATATATGTCGACAAACCCAAATCGACATGTCGATCCAATAATTCAAATTCAAATTTTGAATTTCAAGATTTTGAACTTTCAAACTTCCCTCTATCTTTTCACAACTCCCAAGGTATGAACAGTTGTCCTTATTTTCTGAAAAGTAATGACCATTCACGCTCTATTTATTTATCTATTCAGTTATATTCTCTCTACCTCTCATTCAAAATTCAAAGAAAACTATTTTCATTTTATTCTTTTCAAAAACTTATCTCTAATGGCTTCCTCACATACACCAAAAACCATGAGATTGAGGGTTATCTCTACAATGATCCGGAATCCATTCAAGTCTATATTGACTATATGGAAAATGGAAAAGTCAATATGGGAGCCTTCGCTATCTTTGAAGACTTCCCTTGTTATGATATTCATTTTCTTTTCATCAGAATTAAGTTCTAATTTTGATTGACTCTCAGGATAATGATTAAGTATGTTACTCGAATCTCGTCAAAAAGTTTTATGCAAATTTGAATCGTGGCTTTTACGAAGGAAATGTGAATCAAGTATGTAGTAGCGTAAAAGAAACTCAATTCGTATTGGATTGTGATATTTTGGGTACCATTTTAAATTGTAAGAGTACGGGCTTGGATTTTTAAGAAATTGAAATCGATGCAACGGATTTGGAAATGTTTCATCACATCTTGGAAAGCGATGATCATTTGGAAATTAAAAATGGCTTTTTTTGCCCAAAAGCAAGAATCGTCAACTTCCCTCTTCAATCACTCCTTGTTTTGGAAATTTCAATAGCCTAACACTAAAAGTCCAAAAAGCTCTTTTTTCCATCTTTGGCACTTGTGATATTAATTTCATCCGGTGCAATTTTGAAAGAGTTTAAGCCTAAAGAAATGTTCACTAAAGAAAACACTCTTTATCATGGAGTTTATCTACTCAGAATTTTAAGTATTTTTTGGGTGGACCTCAAAGGAGAGGAATTTGTGCCAAGAAAGTTTATTAATTCGAGAAATATAAACCTTATGCAAATTCCAATCATTTTAAAGCCTTATGAAGCATTTGAGGACAAGCAAGCTCGAATGCAATAAGAAGAAAGTCCAATGGAAATTGACGAAGACGAAGAATCCTCTTTGAAAAGTGTAGGATGTGCATCAAATAGTAGGGCCATAACCAAAGAAACACTTTTCAAAAACCAAGCCAAATTAGCTAAGAACCAGAAGAAGATCTAGAAGACTCTTACCCAAATGTCTTCTAAAATGAACAAGTTCTTTAGCAAAGTAGGAACAAAACTTGGATTGTCATCTTCCTCATGTTCGTCGCTGAAATCTAAATTTATTAGTTTAAGTTATTTATTCGTATTTGCTTGTATTTCCATTTCAAATCTCGTATTTAGTATCTTGTATTGTTTGAATGTACTTGCTTTCTGGTAGTAATGAATGACATTTATTTCTGTCAAATCAATCTTTAATTTACAGGAAAAAACATTATAACAAAATAGATTAATATATTATTATGAGAAATAATTTAAAATCAAGTAAAAACTCAAAATATCCAAAAATTGACTAGGGTATGTCGACATGTGCAAACTGACATGTCGACATATAACTACCAGAAATTCAAATTTGCTCAAAATTTGAATTTTAAACAACCAACTAGTGTCTATTCATTTTTAACGAATTCGAACTCTATAAATACCCTCTTCTTCCATAAAAAATTATTTTAAACTCTCTCCTTCTTCTCTAATCATTCCTTATTCATATAATAAATAATGGCTAATCTTATTCACAATTTGAGTGAGAATCTTGAAAAAACACTCAATTCATTTAAGAATATACTATCTATAATACTTCGTAATCAGCATCATCTTGAATTGAGTCAAATAAAGATGGTTAAACATCAAGAGAAGCACTTTGATGCCATTCGTTGGTTCATCTCTTCTCTTTTTAGAGACGAAGATAATAACCTCGCTAAAGTACTACTCACCAAAGAAGATGAAGATTGGGAAGTCATTAAGAAGGATCCAAACTTTGGAGGAGATGGATGGGTGGAAGTTCCAAGAGGCGTTTGAATTTGTTTGAATTGAACGGTATGCTTTGTTAGAAATTGTTTGAGTTTGGTTGAATTTGAAAACTTGTGTATATTGATTGGTTTTAAATACTTGAATTGATGGATTGTAAGTATTTGAACAAATTGTTTGAACATATCTTACTGGATTGTTTGAATATACTTTTGTGTCTTTAGCATTTTAATAGAGTAAAGGGGAGTTATTTAGATATAGTTTAATAATACATAGATTTCGGGGGAGTATAATTTAGTTTAGTCTAGTTTAATATAGGATATATAGGTATAATATAGTGCAGTTTAAGTTAGTTTTTGATAATGACAAAGGGGAAGAAATTATAAAATAAGAAATAGGCATATTTTAAGGGGGAGCCAGAAGAGATTCATAGTGAAAGGAGGAGTATTCAAAGAATCAGTTCAATAGGTAATATCAAGTATGAATATTTTTTAAACCAAGTTTGTCATCATCAAAAAGGGCAGACTGTTGGAGAATGGAATTTTGATGACAACAACCTTCTTTCAGTTATTAACATTATCAATTATAAAATATATACTAAACATCCTGGTCCAAAATATGTATGTGTATATATATATATATATATATATATATATATATATATATATATATGCAGGATAAAAATTGTTAATGATATTTTAAGTCAACACCCGAACTAGGATGAACAATGCATATACTTTGTAATTTGATGCAAAGTTGATATAAAGTTCTTTGGAATGCAACCTTGAATCAGTGCTCTTCCATTTCCTAGGTAGATCTTAAGTTCGAAGATTAGTTACTCTTCCCTCGTGTGGTGAGTATCTTGCTTTCAAGACTACGAAGTCGATGATAACCATGGAGAAAGGTTTTTACCAGTAAAATAAAACTGAAACCATATGCAATAGCCAACTTTATAGATCTAGGATAAAATAATATACATTGTGCTAAGAGGAAACGTGCCAATGCCACACAACGCTCGGGTTGTTTTCATCCCGTAACACTTATTAACATATATGATACTCCTGCATTGAACCAGCCCGAAAAGGTCTTGGTTAGGTCAGTTATGAAGTCGCAAGCTCACAGCAATCTCCCTTCCGAGGTTTGGTTGCATTAGGCTTACTATGAAAGAGGAAAAGCCTTGGTTTTAACCAGGACCTTCCCACCCACGAAAGAGCCATGATTGACTCTTTCTTAAGAAAGGTTAGCGTGAACTCCCTGTCTTATCATTATTGACACAATATGATTATGAAATCGAGAAATTCTTAAGTCTCGAACTTCTCCTGAATGTTAATTATGGATATATTAAATCCCAAATTCAAATTTGGAAATTAGGGTTTGCAGCTGAAAGAAAGAGAACATGATTGAGAAATGAAAAATCAGCCCCAAAAATGAGACTCCTTGGTCTTATTTATAGAAAAATCGGGGAAGATTTTGATATTGGGCCAGCAAAATCCCCCGTCGACTTCTTTTCCATTTGGTTCCAGTTGCTTTTGGCTCTCGGCCGCTCTTTTGGCTTGCCTTATTGCTTTTAGTGTGTCAGTTCCGGCTCTCGTAAAGATGGTCTCGGCCTTTGGAACTTATTTTTGATGTCCTATATGTCTTCTTTGTATCGATACCAAGCCTGTCAGTATGGATAACTTAAGTAAGGATGTAGGCTTCCAGCTATAGGCTTCCAGATATAAGCTTTCAGATATATGCTTCCGGTCTTGTTATTGACTCTCTGTCGAAGTTCCTTCATGATTCAAGTGAATGGCTATCGATTCTGCCAACTCTACTGGTATCAATATGAAGTGGATTAGTGTGGATAGCTCATCCCTTTCAGGGGCTCTGACTTGCCTTTCGGTGGACCTTTGTAGTGTATCTCGACTTTCCGGAGGTTGGCTCCTAATGCTTTTTTAGTTGTTTACTATAGTGGCCTCTTGGTAATCATTAATGAGGATCCCGGTAGCTGGCTCCCAGACAATTCCATACGCTTTAAACTTCATGCTGTTGGTTCTCTTGATGTATTGGTATGAAGTAAATTAATTCTGATAGCCTTTTCATCCTTCTGGGTCTCGGCTTGTAGGGTTCCTGGTCTTTCTCTTCATTGGCCTTTGGTTTTGGATGACCGCCCGTTATCTATATTTCGTGCCGGAACTACCCTACCTGTTTCCTTTCTTAGTGTAGGTTTTTATTTCTCTTCTTTAATGATGGTGTCGATTGTCTGGCTTTTGGGTTGTTTCCTTTATGCTCTCGGTTTCATGCTACGCTAGGCCATTACTCCCAGATTATTCTTTTATGCTTGTGACGGTCTAATACCTCTTCATCGATAGCCTATCTCGGAGTTAATTTTGGTAGTAACATTTGCATCCCCTAGTGAAGGATGCTTTTGACTTTACAAGTCAAACACCCTTTCTGGATGTCCTCGTTGTTTTTCTGCTTGCCAACTGTGAATGGACATTATTATTAATATAGAATTCCACAATGAAATTCTCATAACACCGTCTTTGTAGTGGGTTAATAGATATAAAATGGCAGTCTAATAGATCCCTACTTATGAGTCCATAACTTAAAGTCATAACTTTGATTTTCATAAAGGAAGGAAAGTTTTGGTTCAATCCATTATTTAGGCATTAAAGATTGGGGATTATAAACCTTTTTTGGATATTGAACAATAACCCTTATTTCGGCATTAAAGATTGAGGACCAGAAATCCACTTCTAGCATTAATAGAAGTCTCAAACCAATGCTTATTCAGGTATTAAAGATTAAAGACCACAAATCCACTTATGGTATTAATAGAAGTCCTGAATCAACCTCTATTCGAGTATTAAAAATTAAAGACCAGAAACCCACTTTTAGTATTAATAGAGTCCCGAACCAGCCCTTTTTCGAGTATTATAGATTGAATACCAGAAATACAATTCTGGTATTAATAGAAATCCCGAACCAATGCTTATTCGGGTACTAAAGATTAAAGACCATAAATCGACTAATGTTATTAATAGAAGTCCTCAACCAACCCTTATTCGGGTTTTAAAGATTGAAGACCAGAAATCCACATCTGGTATTAATAGAAGTTACCCCCCTTTGGGTTTTATTTTTGGAGAAACAGAGGATATACCTGCCTCTTGATCCACTCTCTGGGCTTCTTATTGTTAAAGCAGAGGATGTATGTGCTTTGCAGGCCACTCTCTGGGAATGTGCATCTGGTGTGGTTGGCTAGCTTATCAACAAGTAGGGCCCAAGGACTTTTTCGACCTCCCTTCAGGAGGTGACTTATCCTGACCAACTTTGGTGATGATAAGGTCTTAGATGATTAAGCTGGGCCATCGTAGACGTGAAATTAAGGCTTACTCTTTTGATGCTCTACCCTGGCCATCGTACGCGGTTATAGAGGCTTACACTCCACCCCCCTCCCCCCACAAAGGGTGCCTTATCCTAGCCATCGTAGGCTATGATAAGTGTTGGTGTTTCCTTCTATAGGTAACGCGGAACATAAGCAGAGGTAGGATGTGCTCTTCTACGAGTAGAGGTAGGACATGATTGGTTAATAGCAGGGGCAGGGCTTACTCTTCTACGAGCAGAGGTAAGGTGTGCTAATTAGATGCTCCATCACGACAATTTCTAGTGTGAGTCGGAGGCTTACGCTTTTGTTGCTTCAACCTGGACCTTTCTATTTTGGGCGCGGAGAAAGGCTTACACACCACTCCCCTCTGGGGTGTGCCTTGCTCTGGCACACTTGGCGGTGACAAAGGTTTTTATCCGTTTGTGATTTGACCCATCTTTGGTAACTTTGAACTTTGAGTGGGCTTCCATACCCATAGTTTTATGAGTGTCCTTTGAAGAAGATCTTCCTTTACTCATTTATCATTGAGAAGTACGAGTTTAAATGTTCTGAGTTCCATGTTCTTGGAACAAGGTCACCATTTGGTTTGCGTAGTCGATATGTCCCACGTATAACTTCCTAATGGAAGACTAAGGGTCCATCCCAATTTGGGCCAAGCGGCCTATCCAAGGGTTCTTTGTGTTGGCCATTACCCTTCGTAAGACTAAATCTCCTTTTGTGAATGCTCTGGTTTTTACCCTTGAGCTGTAGTACTTTGTGATTCTCCTTTGGTATTCTACCATTCTGATCATAGCTTCGTCTCTTAATCCTTGTATTAGGTCTAAGGATTCCTTTTTTAACTCTTGATTTGGATCAAACGCGTAGGCTAACCTTCTGTGCGAAGTGATTTTGACCTTAATTTGAAGCATGGCTTAGCAACCATCTGTCAAAGAAAATGGGGTATGTCATGTTGTCATTTTGGCAGAAGATCTGCCCAAAGTACAAAGGGTGATTCTTCTGCCCCATTTAACTTTAGCTTGGTTTAGTCATTTCTTGAGAATTGTCTTTATGGTTTTGTTGGCGGCCTCGACGGCTCCATTTTCCCTTGGGTGTTCTACTGAGGGAAAGCTTTTGATGATCCAATTTTTATCACAAAATCGACTGAATTCCTCGCTTTCAAATTATGTTCCGTTTTCTGATATTATCTTGAAAGGAATACCAAAGATAGTGACAATATTCATTATAACAAATCTCAACGCCTACTTAGATGCGATTGTAGGAAGGGGTTCTGCTTCCACTTATTTTGTAAAGTAGTCAATAGCCACTACGACATATTTAGCTCCTCCCTTGGAGACTGGCGGAGGTCCAATCAAATCTATCCCCCACACATCTAAAGGCCATGGGATTGGCATAGTGGTTAACTCACTTGGAGGTAGCCGAGATATCTTAGAATACCTTCGACATTTCTCGCATTTCTTGACATATTTAATTGCATGAGTAACCATTTGTTGCTAATAAAATCCTTAACGCATGACCTTCTTGGCTAACTTGATTCCATTAGAGTTGTCACCGCCCAAACCTTTATGTGCTTCTTTCAATAGATGAAACGTGTTCTAAAGGCTTACACATCTTAAGTAGGGGAGTGAGTACCCTTTCTTATAGAGAATCCCATTTGTAATCACGAATGCAGGGGCTTGGTGTCTTATTTTCCTTGCGTCTTGCTAGCTAAGGGGTAGACTCCCTCTAGAAGGTACTCTACTACAGGAGCCATCCAAGTACTTTCATAATGGTAACTTGTTTCTGCCGAAGAGGGTTCCTTACCAGGAGTATCTTCTTTTCTCATTTAATATTTCTTTCTTAGGGCTTAGGATCTTGTTAGGACCAACAATTAGTTTCTTATTTCAATTCCTCCCTGCTCAATGTTGGGTCTTTCTTGTTATCCTACAGGGATTATTCGATTTTGAGCACTCCTCACGAGCTGGCTAGTTTGGCTAGTGAATCTTCTTGGGTGTTCTCTCCCCTTTCGATTTGAAATATTAAGAAGTCCTCAAACTGAGAAAAGATCTTTATATCTTTTTTTACATATAGAGCTAGTAGGGCATCTTTGGTTTGGTAGGTCTTCTTAATCTGGTTTACCATCAATTATGAGCCACTAAAAATCAATATTTGAGGTATTTTAAACTGTAGTGTTAGGTTCAACCCTGCCATCATTGACACAAATTCGACCATGTTATTGGTCAATGTAAATACTAAATTCATTGCATAATGCAAGTGGTATCCATCTGAGGTAATTATGGTGTATCCTGAACCTGCTCCCCGTTCGTTTGAAGCCCCATGTACGAATAATTGCCACTTAGCCTTAAGGTCATTTTCCTTGGTTGACTGTTCTGTAATGAATCTTGTGCATTCATCCATAAAATTTGCAAGGGCTTGTCCTTTGATCGCCGATCGAGATTGAAACTCAATCTCATATTGACTAAGCTCAATTCTCCATTTACTAACCTTCCAAAGGTTTTCGGCTTGCTGAAAACTTGCTTAAGTGTAAAATTAGTTAAAAACCTTAACGGGATTAGCTTGGAAATAACCCCTGACCTTTTGTGCTATAAGTATTATGCAATATGCTAGTTTCTCCCCTACAGGATATTGGGTTTCTACATCCTTTAACCTTCCGCTAACATAATAAATTGGGTATTGAGTCCCACCACTTTCTCTTATAAGGACTAAACTTACCGCATATTCTGAAACTGCCATATATAGGTATAAATTTTCTACTTTCTCAGGGCTGGATAAAACAATGGATGCCCCATAAAATATTTCAACTCTTGAAAGGCTTTCTTACATTTATCATTAAATTCGAAGTTCTTCTTTTTCTTTATGTTACTACCAAAATGATCTTAGCACAGGTTGACAATGAAAGGATGTCTAATGAATATAAGGAAGGGATGAAGAATTCGAGAGCAACTCAAGCCGATTCCCATCTGAAAACAAGAGGCCCGAAACCTATAGAGCATTAGTAAAGGTGCATCTGACATGGTCTACCTACTAGGAATTAACCGATGTAACTCCACACATCAGAAGAGGAAGAGTATCGGGTTAGAGCATAAAGATGCTCCGTAATCGACTCCCAAAAAATGACTCCATAGATAACGAAGGGGTTACCTTTGTAAGTAACATGGGTATCAATGGAAGCTACCTTCCAGGGAGTTAAACCGGAAGGCTAAACCAAGATTCAAACAAGGATACAGGCTACCCGGACTAATCCACCTAGTACATGAACCATCAACGGTTCTAAATTGGTAGATGTACACGTACATCCTGAGGGCGGGCCCCTCTAATTATCCACGATAAAGACGAAGGCCTACATCTAAAAACTTAGGCCAAAGGACCAACACTTGGATACATCCACTGAGAAATTCGAAATGCCTCTGCAATCTGTCTCGGTAACAAACTCCTTTCCACCTTGGGGAGGCCCCAATTCACCCAGGACCCTCACTTCGAAGACCGACCGGCACCACGAGGATGACCGACAGCCAGATGCCCGAGACCAAGGAAAATAGCGACCGATAGGAATCATTCAGGCCTAACACCCTACTGATAGAAGGACCCTGGATTCTCTATAAATAAGACCCCACGAACTCCATAAAGGGGGACGTACTTTTTATTACTCAATTCAGTTCATTTCTTCTCAAGAGGAGCAAATCATCAATTCTAGTAATATATCTGCAAACTATGAATGCAGAATTCGAAGTCTCACACATCTTACAATTTGATAACTTTGTAGTGTCATAATGATGAAGCAGGGAGTTAACACAAACCTTTCTGATGAGGAGATCAACGAAGGTTCCCGGCGGCGGAGGAAGGCGACTTTATGGAAACACGAAGTCCCCTTCTCTTCTCCTTAAAAATCGACCATGATTGATCCATATTCTCATGCCGGGGTTAATGCTTCCCATACGTTGATGCAAGGAGATCGTCTATGAATTCCTAACTCGATCCTTGTCGTAACTCGGGCTCCTCTATTGAGCAGATCTGAAACGGAGGAATCATCGGAGTTAACGAATATTGCGATACTTCATCCTTGAACTCAAGGGAAATGTTAGCCTGTTTTCCTCCTATTAGAATACATAATGTCTTCGTTATGGCTTAGAAGCTCATCAATTCCATGAAGCCAAACGACATCAAGTTAAATAACTTTCCCAGGGTCAAGTCGAAATACCATCGTGCAATACGTGTGGTATTCACCCTCCGGGGGCAAGGTTAATGGCCATTAGGTTTAAAAATTATGATGCCCCGAGGAAGGTGATTCAGCTTAAAGTCACAGGTCTATGATTATATCCTAGAGACTCTGAGTCATGACGATGAAAAATCTGGTGAATGCATACATTACATAATGTAATTTGGGTGATAGCAAAAAATATCTTTAACATTTTGGGGCTAGAAGGAGGGCCCTGAACCTCAGGCTTTATGATTAAAGTGTTTAAATTAATTGGGTTATATTATTGTTCCATGGTAGGAAACAATGAAGTGAAAGAGATTGGAGGAAAAAACAAAGAGATGGATCCCAATGCCACCCTTGAAGGAAATGAGGGCCCGACACTTAACCCAAATAATAACAAGAAAGAAGTCGCGCCGAGTCCACAACAACCACCAGATTCAAATGCCATGGAAGATAATATTGCGAGAATCTCGGTCTTGGAAAGACGAATTCAAGAAATGTAGGCTCAAGTCAACGTTTTCCAGACATAGAAGTCCTCAAGGCTTACTAGATCTCGTTAGAGAGAGACGAATGAATCTCCAAAAAGAAAGGCTCCCATTGAGCAGTCAAAAGAAAAAGACAAGCCTAAGGCAACTTCTTCCTAGAAAAATAAGTCTCATCTGACGGCAGTAGATCATCAAGTGAGCCAGTGCGAGCAGGAATAGACTGGGAGCTCCACCTATAAAGGCTATGATCCCAAAAGAGAAAACATTGACAACACGGAAGCTAACATCAGAGATGTCACTCAAAAGGTTGTCAAGGACTTATTGGGAAGCAAGGGGAAGAAAACCCAGGATGACAAGGTTAATGACAACGAAAGTGTAGCACCGTTCATCGATGAGATTCTAAACACCATAATACTGTCAAGAGTCAAAGTTCCCAATATAAAATATCTAGGAATGACTGACCCTGACGATCATATGATGGTTTCTATAGGCAGATGGAACTTTACAACGATTCTGGAGCCGTCAGGTGCTGCCTTTTCCCAGTGACCTTCCAAGGGGCAGCGGCGAAGTGGTATTGCCTGTATAAGGAAAACACCATTTACAAGTGAAAATAATTATCCTACGAATTCTCCGCATGGTTCTTCATTTGCAAAGATCCAACCGTAGACTATACAGTCATCGCCAACAACAAACAGAGGCAAGTGGAGTCTCTAGGGGCCTATTTGAAAAGGTTCAACATCGAAGCCTTAAAGGCCAAGGATATGAGTGACCGCTACAAGCTGATCTCCATACATCAGGGTTGATTGAGAAAACCCCATTCTGGAAGGAGTTATATACCCATGGCTACAAAGACTTGCAAGATTTCCATTTCCAAGCCGAGAAGTTTATACGCATGGATGAACTGTACTTCACGAAGAGGATGTTTTGGCCTCAAAGGGACGGAGGAAGGTTGAACTTCAAACGAAATCTCCTAGAAAGGAATCCGAAGAGGTCGAGGTGGGAAGACTTTAATACCAACTCAGTTGCCTTAAACAAGCCCATTTCGTATGTGTGTGTTGTTGCAAAAGAAAGGGTCAATAACTTCCCCGTCACATTCAAGGCCAAAAATTGCCCCGAACCTTATACTGGTGGTAAATACTACGAGTTTCATAAAATAAACGGGCATAAGACAGATGAGTGCAAGGTATTTGACGGGATTATCCAGAAACTAATCCGAGAGGGACACATAAAGAATTTGTTTCAAATAAAGCATTAGCTCAACGTGTAGGAGAATAGCTAAAGGTCTCGATAAACATGGTAGGAGTCACCACAGGGGAGAACAACCTGGATTTGGGGCCTCCCGTAAATCGAATCAATGTGATCCATGGGGGCCACACCCGGTCGGAAGCTGTTCGAAGGCCAGAACCCAATACGTGAAGGAGGCCTTGGAGGGAATCTTCTCTATCCAAGAAGAACCATCATTGAAGAGCGTGCGTTATGCCCTCAAAATGCATAACCTCGTGGTCTCTCCGAAAGAAATGAAGAAATGGGTCCTTCACCCATATAACGAACCTCTTATGATAACGGCACAGATAGGGCATTCGGTCGTTTGTAAGATATTGGTGGGTACCGGAAGCGCTAATAATGTCATCTTCAAGCATGCCTTTGATCAGATGGGAAGAAACTAGAGCCTAGCAACAAACCAATTTTCGGATTCATCAATAAGGGGTCAACTCCAGTGGGTCAAATCAACCTTTTGGTTCAAGTAGCGTTGTCCCCTCTTCACAGGACTTTCGAAACTCTCTTCGTCGTGATTAATCAACAGTCCTATTACAACACCTTCTTCAGACGACCGTCTTTAAAGGAGATATATGCCTTTGTTTCTCCCAAATATCTCATGTTAAAATTTCTGACAGAACATGGATAGGGCACCATCAGGGGAGAACAGTTTAGCTCCAGCGAGTTGTACTTTGCGACGGTTGAAAAATACAAAAGGGAGTTTTTTTTTGTATTTTGATTCTTCTAATTTTTTTATGCCTTCAAATAAGGGATTCTTATGTCCCTCATTCTAAGCTAGGACAAAAATAAATAAGAATGAAAAACGCACTATTGGTAGGTACGCTTCTTTGAAAATGAAGAGGAAAACGTCTGATGAGGTAAACTCAACTGAAGAAGGAGAAATCCTCAAAGATTTGGACTCTAGAGGGGACATCGAATGGATAAAACCAATAGAAGAAGTAAACGTTGACTTAAAAGACAAATAGAAGGTCATTAACATAGGGGAAAAGGCTAACGGAACCTCCCCGAAGCAACTTAATCCGTTTCCTACAGCTCAACAAAGATGTTTTCACCTGGACCCATTCATACATGGTTGGTATCGACCCTTGAATTATGAGCTACACCTTAAACATCGTATTGATAGAAAAAAATGTTGTAAACACCAAAGATTCCAATTACTAGGAATATTTAATTTGTCGCTTAGACAAGAGTAGGAAAGTAGCAAATAACACAAGAGATTTATAGTAGTTCGGCCTCGTGAGGGGCCTACGTCCACTTTGAAGCGTTGTTGGAATTTTATTAATCACAAAAACTTACAAGGTTGAGACCCTCTAATGAGATCTTATTACATTCATTACATTCATCTTTATGCTAGATGATGTCATAATTAAGCTATATGATGTCCTCCTTAGGGCTATATGATGTCATCTATAAGGCAATATGTCATCAACCTCCTATATGATGTCATAATTATCATATACTAGGTATCTCAAGAAAGGGACACTTTTGCCCTTCGTCTTCCTTAAATGGGAGATGCCATTAATGGAGCTCTCTAGAGGTCCTAAGGTCTCAAATTCCAACCCCTTTCAAGTGTGAAGCCATGGGGTATTTATAGGAAGGGAGTAGGAAGGGGTTAGGTAGGAGTAGGTAGAAATAGGGGACCACATGCAGAAATTCACACCTGGAGCCTGCACCTACGAAAAATTCGCACCCGGCCCTAAGGCGTGAAATTTCGCACCTCTTGGGTATGAAATTTCGCACCTCGAGGGTGCGAGATTTCGCGCCTTGATTGTGCGAGATTTCACGCATCAAGGGTGCAAGATTTCACGCCTCAAGGATGTGAGATTTCACGCCTCGAGCGTGCAAGATTTCACACCTAGAGGGTGCGAGATTTCGTGCTTTGAGGGTGCGAGATTTCGCGCTTCGAGGGTGCGAGGTTCTATACCTCGACGACTGCACGAATGGGAGTTTTTGGGGGTGCCGTGAGGTCTTTGATGGCACGATCCCTTATCATCATGTTTCCTTCGCTCCCAAGCATCCCTTTCGACTTTAGTTCCGTGCGATGCATTGGGTCGAGCGTGTCTTGTGTACTTTTGGGAACCGAACCAAAAAGCCGGTTAACATTTTCCCCCTAAAGTACGTCTTGTGTTGACATGATGTGCTTTGGATAGGTTGAAGTGGTAATCGAGTTGCTGGTTTATCTAGTAAGTTAAATAAAAAAACACGTTGATTGACAGGCTTGTTCGCTGCATGGTGGCAATCGAGCTGTTGCTGGCATGGTGCCATGATCACGTTGCTAAGTATTCGCAAGGCATTGCCTCGCATGTCCGTGAGATCAGTGGGCAAAGGGAATACATGTACATAAGTGTGTGGCACGATGTTTTGAACCCCGGGGTCCGGTTCTTTCTCTCCCCCTTTTTCTTTTTGGTAGGGTGCGAAATGTCGAGCCATGGAGGTTCAAAATTTTGACCCTAGGGGGTTCGGAATTTCGAACTCGTGGGTTCGACATTTCGAACCCCGGAGGTTTGAAATTTCGAACTTGTGCGTTCTAGATTACGAACCTGCGGGCTCGAAATTCTTGGGAATGGGAAAGGATTATTTCCTTTTATTATAAATAGCCCCCTCCTCATTCACTTCTTCCACTGTTTTTCTATCTCGACCACCATTAATTTCGAGCTTCGAGGCCCAATAATTTTTGAACTTAGACTAAGGTAAGGCATGGGGTCGAGGTGCGAGGAGGAAGGAGGTTGAGGCGTCGAGGCTTGGCCGGAGTGGTTCAACGCGAAGGAGGGAGGGGCGAAGGCCCGAACAGGGTCTGATATCTCGACCCTCTCACGGTTCGAAATTTAGAACCTCTTCGGTTCGAACTTTCGAGCCTTCGTGGGTTCAAGTTTCCAAAAGTCCAGGGGTCAGAATTTCGAACCTGAGGGGTTCGAAGTTCCGCACCTTTAGAGTTCAGAATTTCGAACCTTATGGGTTTGAAATTCCGAACCTTTAGAGTTCCGAGTTTCGAACCTTATGGGTTCGAGATTCCGAACCTCGAAGGATTCGTGTCCTCGAGCCTATGGTTCGAATTTTCGAACCTCAGGGGTTCGAATTTACGACCCTCTAGGGTTCGAATTTTCGAACCTTGTGGGGTTCGAATTTTTGAATCCTGAGGTTCGGATTGTCGAACCCTTAGGAGTTAGAATCTTGGAACTTTGAAGCTTGTCAGAGCCTCTCTTGCTCATTGCGATCATTTGATTTGCCACTAGCCTAGCTACTTTGTTTTATAACTTGGCGAGGTATCGTTTTTCTGGTTTAGTACTTCGATCTCATACTACCCACCCTTAATTTTACATATCACATATTTTCTTGCACGATTGCATGCGGTCACATGGTGACAGTCGTATGGACAAGGACTTGAATTCTTTGCATAGGATAGCGCATATATCTAAATTATGACTGCATTGTTGGACTGCTTAACTTTCCTATGTATCTCTTAATCTTGCATGACACCACACACACATGTTAGTTTTCACCAACATGAGGGGTACAGTTTATTCCAATGTGATGCCTAATAATAGTGTCTTTAAGTATAGTTAACAATGAAAACAAGATCAAAGATAGGAAAGATCCTACAAGCCGAGGCTTCCCAGTTATTGCCACATTCATCTGGTTCTACCAATAGCAGTAGGTTGAGTGGCAGCAAGTTTGAGACTATCGAAGGATCCATTCCTTACCAATTCTCCAGTTCACCCGAAGTGTCTAATCATGAGGAACAACTTGAGAGGCTACATTCTCCGTTCATATGCGAAGAGGTTGTATGAATGAAGATTCCCCGGCGGGCCAGTGGCCCTGGATATGTTACCTGATGTTGTTATCTTGGAAAGTCCGACGAACTCGGTGCCATTGCGCCTGGATGCTATGGCTGTCATGAAAATGGCGCAGCGATTCAACATTACCAATAGGTGATGCTCATGCGCTGGGAGAAGGTGGAAGGGCTCACGCACTGCCCGAGGGTTTGACTGCTTGGAATATGCAAGCTTGTTTTGTGGGGTGCGTGCCCCCCTCCCATAATTTTATTCGGGATATCCTGTCCTATTTCTCTTACTCGTCGCTCTTAGGCACTTACGTCCTATACCGAGAGTATTTGAACATGGAACCCACCAGAGAGGGTATTCGGTATTTCTTCAGTTTGAAGAGAAAGTCTAACAGATCGCCTTCCCACTGGTTCCTGGAAGTAATAGCCGCCACCAAATTCTTTAGTGGGATGTGGCCCAGGCCATCGGTGTTTAACATGAATGGTTCTTTGTGCGCTGCCCTCCTGTATTTACAAGGAGGTGGATTGAAGGGAGTAAGTGCCTCCGAACTTTTCTTTCAACTATAAAGTTTTTGGAGCCCATATCTTATTATTATCCTTTTTTGATTGTGGTAGGGAATACAGAGGCACCCACCAGCAAAGAGTATAGGCAACATTTTGATGCCTTGCGGAAAATTCCTGAGGAATTTTGCAAAATGGAAACTGTGACGAGCCAATAGCGCCTTCACCGTGCGGGGTTGCTTCCCAATGATTGGGCTATCATTAGGCCCGTAGTGGCAAGCAGTATACCAAAAAATGTGGTGGCGAAAGGCCCTTGACCCCTGGACAGAAGCTAAAGATGCCCCCTGTTAGGCCCTGGCCAAAGAAGGTTCTTAAGTTTCAAAGAGATGTCAGTGGAGATGAGGCTCGTGGAGAGGAGGTTGCAACCAGAGATGAGGGACTATTGAATGCTCCTGTTCTGCCCCGATTGGAGGGACAGAGGAGGAAGAGTCGATTAGGCCCTTGTCTCCAGTGGCTTCTCCTGGAGCTGCCACCCAGCTTGCGGACGAGCGCCAGTTTGATGACTTGAATAAACTTGACCTTGACATATCCCTGCGGCCGACTCCGGCTGTCATGGACGACTTAGCTCTTGCTGTGGAGGGTTAACTCCTTCGAGCGGATCACAATCTGGTTTGTTGAGAGAGAACTTAGGGTATACACTCATTAACACTGCATATCATAGTGGCTTATCTGAGCATGCGACTTAACTGATTTCATTTCATATCTTTGACATTTGATATGGCAAGAGGACGTGGAGGACAAGGTTATGAACATGGAGGCCGTCAACTCCTTAGGAATCCTTTCTTCGAGGGATTCAGAAGTGGGACCAACTTGTATGGCACTCCACCCCCGCTTGGCCGTGGCAGTGAGCACCGAGGTGGGGTTCGATCTCGACGATCTCCTCCTCCCTGATTCAAGCGTCCGAGGGGGTCTCTCGACTTAACTTAGGGGGTCCTCGATGTCCACCCTTGACCGCCACTTCAAGTGACACGGTTCCTGCCCCTATTCCGAGGGAGCCACCACTCGCCCAACCAATATCCGAGAGGGCAACCGTAACCGGGACGCAGGACCTTGCGGCTTCCGAGCAACAAAGGCTTGCTATGGAGGAACAGAGGGCATGGTTGAAAATGACTTTTCCTTAAAATTACTTTGATGATCTGGCGGTCCTTCCAGACCTTCGCCGTACCCCGCTAGGGACTCCGTAGAGGTCTGGTTGCATCTGAAGGAAGCGTACCGCCAGGCTAACGAGCTTACCTCCAATTCCTTTCATCTATCGGATCTGATCAAGAGGAAGAATATGGAGCTCTTGAATCAGCAGTTAACTATTGATGCTGAGAAGACCGCTGTCGTTCATCTAAACGTGGACATTGGTAAGTTTGCACTCGGTTCTGTGAGCACATTGTCATTTATTCCCATATCTTTAAATGATAACTCGCGACTCTCGTTGTTGTAGCCGAGAAAAGAAAGGTTACGAGGCCCTCAAGAGGGAGGTTGATCAATCCTGCTTCGTTTTCATGGAAATTATAGCCGATCTTACTACCTAGAACACGACCCTAAAGAGAGACAAGGCCGAGGTAGATAAGGCATGTGCCGATCTGGGAAGGGAAAATGCATGAGTATTCGACCTCTAAACTAACAACAATGCTCTTCGAGCGGAGAATGACAGCCTGAAGTGGCAGCTTAAGGAGATGAAGAAGGCCAATGAGGATGCGGAAGCCAGTAATCGGGATTTGTTGGGGACGATGGATCGATTGAGAGAGGCACATCTGGGAGATGTGGAGCAATAGAGAGAGGAGCTGGAGAGCACAGAGTTCCGAGTGCAATCGTCTGTGGTGAAGGACATCCAAAACATGTACGTTAACATTCTTAGATTCCATGGACTCTTATGGGTTGACGATTATCCTCGAGAACTAGCTCGGACTTGGGAGAGATTGGTGCCCTATGAGGCTTTCTTGCACGAAGTGGATGTGGGAACTTTAAATGAACGCCAACTCACGATTGATCCCCTAACGGTGGAGAAGCGTGAAAAGCTGGAGGAGGTTAACATGTTGCTGCCTGAGGATGCCGAGAGAGAGAGGCTGGAGCGCCTCACTACTGAGAAGGGGAAGTCTGTCATGACTGAGAGTGTTGTTGTAGCGGAGACATTTGCCAAAGCAAGCTCCAACTGGCCATAAGCCCCTGAAGCCGTTATGGTGAGCGATCCCTCAACTTCGAGTTGGGTTCCGACCGAATATGACCCTGAGCATCCGGAGCTAGGAGAGACCGGATTCACTTTACCTACCACCACCAGTACCACTTTTGACATTTCTACGCCATTCCTACCTGGAGGTAAATTTCTTTTGCCATGCACCCCCGAGGATGACGTACTTACCGAATTTGCGGACGGAAAGGTAGTGTTTTCAATGTGCAGCCCTTCTTGGATTAACCATGACATCGGGCCCTGCCCCAATGCCCCCACAAACAACGAAATCTGGGCCAGGACTTGCGGCAGTGCAATTTGGAGAGGGCGACGATCAACTAGATACCTATTCAGATACAAGGTTAACTCCCAGCATGACCAATACCCTTATGGAGGAAGGAGAGGTGGTTAATTGGCAAAGTGCGGCTTCCCGGGGTGTAGTGGAGGCTGATGTGCCTTCGATGGTTGCTATGGTAGAGACTCAAAAAGCCAAGATAGTGGCTAAGTGTGAGTAGGTGATGGAACAGCCGAGGCTTGATGAGGCTGCCAGGAAGGAGGTCCTAATGAAGACCAGACAGGATGCTGAGGCGAAAGCCACTGATACGGTCGCGAAGAGGAAAGATGATGAGGAGGTCGAGAAGAAAAGGGCTGATGATAAGGCCTAGAAGAAGAGGGAAGATGAGGAAGCATAGTAGAGGATTACTGAGTCCCATGAGAAAACCAGGGCTGGTGGTGAACCCCTCTAAGATCGCAGAAGCTCACTGAGCGTCCGGCTGCTAGAGAGGCCAAGGAGCGGGCTAAGCTAGAAGGCAAGGCGGTCCCGGAGAATAGTGACTCTGTGGTTAGCCTCGCTGCTGGGAGGGCCCCTGCGACTACATCGCATAAAACCATTATTGATATTACTGAGATTTCTAGCGGCGAGGGTGCGGAAGAGAAGCGTCTTTCGGCTTTTCATGGGTCGACCACTTCTCGGAGGAGCCGAGATGGGAAGAGCGGATCTAGTCAGAAGAGGCCAGGGGTAAAGGATGAACCGTTAAGTGCGGAATCTGCAAAAAAGAAACACAAGCACAAACGAAAGAAATATGATTTGTGTTAGTAACTTAAGTAGAAGTTACTGTTTTATTTTGGCAGTGTAGGCCGATAATTTACGCGAGTATGGCCCTTGCTTTTGTTTTTTCAAGACATGGTGTGGTTTTCATGTACACCCTGTCATCAGAAAGAAAGATGTTAGACATGTAGTTTGTCTCAATGTGTGTGTGCTGAAATGGAAGTATGAATTAGTAAAGATCGCAATTTGTGCTAAGTGTTTGGATGTTCTTCTTATGTTTTCAGGTGTCCCGTTCTTGCATAAGCATACTTATCGTTACACTTGATGAAAAAGCGATTGTGTACCGCGCTCTAGATTGATTATTCCAGAGGGATGTGATTGTGTACTGTGCTCCGGGTCAATTATTCTAGAGGGGTGTGATAGAGCACAGGCTTCTAGTAAGTTTCCCTCAGCTCAGGAAACTCGTAGTTTGCAAAGCCAGGCTGAGCGCTAGCTGTATTTGGGTTGCCCGAGGTTAATCCCAAGTGTAGCGAAGGCGTATGACATCGCATTGTGGGGTCCGTACGGTGTGTGGTTCTCCCGTCATTCCCCAGGTTGAGGCGAGCTGCAAGTTTCGTTTATTCACCTAAGAAGAGAAGCCTGGATCATTAGCCCATAGGGTCCGAACGTGGCCATGGGTTGCCCCTTAGCCTTGAGAGCTTCAGGGAAGAAACGATTTAAGGGTTGGTCTCGGTGTTGTTCCAAGATTTGACCGGTACCCATAGCCGGGGGAGGAATTTACATCACTCCCGCCTGGTTGTGGTGGCCACAAGTCTCTTGGGACTTGGGCGCAGAACGATTTATTTTTGGTCTCAATTCAGGGCTGAGATTTGAGTTCGTGCTTATTTATATTCGGTCGCTCTACGGGCCGGTGACTCGAGTAGCATTGTCGGCTTTCATGCTCGAGGTGCCGATCGTATCCATTGTGTACTGGCCTCGAGGTTGGCTCAAGACTTGGATGGCGGTGCCGACTCCGTGCCGACTCCGTGCTTGGGGGCCGACATGACAACCGATTGTTTGAACGTAAGCTAGTTGTCAGGATTAGCCAAATGCGTCATGCGGAGAGTAAACATAAACAAGAAGAGATGGGAAGTTGAACATTATTTCCACTAATAACTTTGGCAGTAATAGCCCTTAAAATGCATCTAATTGTTATAAAACAAAACATTGTTGAAAAGCATAAATAACTGTGTACTAAGTTATGTAAAGTAGCGATGGAGATTTTCACTTCTCCATGCCCTTGGGAGTTCATCTTCGTCCATGGTTGCGAGTTTGAAAGATCAATTGCAAAGCTTTCATTGTATGGAGTACGGACCTTCCCAACGAGGAGCGACGCCTGTTGGTGGAGGGAAGATCGGTTTTAAGACAAGGCCGCCGACGTTGAGGTCCTTATGGCGGACCCTAGAATTGAAGTATCGGGCGACTCGTTGCCGTTGGACAACAGCTTGGAGATCAGCTTCATTCCTTTTCTCTTCCAATAAGTTGAGTGATCCTAAAAGTAAATCTTGGTTTGTCCTTAGATCGAAATAGGTGACTCGTTGAGATGGAAGCTTGAGTTCGATAGGATTGACAATTTTGAATCAGTAGGCAAGGGCGAGGGGAGTGTGTTTGGTTGTTGTCTTATGGGTGGTTCGGTATGCCAATAAGGCTAGAGGAAGTTCGTCTGCCCACATGCCCCCAGCCTTTTCCAGGCGCTTCTTAATGACGGACTTAATAACTTTGTTACCTACTTCGACCTACCCATTGGCCTAAGGATGAGCCACTGCCGAGAATCTATTTTCGATGTTGTGCCACTGGCAGAATTCTTTGAATTTGGCGCTCTCGAATTGAGTGTCGTTATCAGAAATGATAGCATGAGTGACCTCATATCGAGTGATGATATTGCATACAACTAAGTTGATCATCTTCTTGGTGGTGATTGTGGCGAGAGCTTCGGCCTCTACCCATTTAGTAAAATAATCAACAACGACGATGGCGTATCGTGCCCCGCCTCTGGCCATTGGAAGAGTTCCAATGATGTTGATTCCCTCACATGGCGAATGGCCATGGTCTGATCATTTGTGTTAACTCTGTAGGCGAGTCTCTCGGGATCTTTAAGAAACGCTGGTACTTGTCGCACTTGCGGGCATAGTCTGCGGTGTCTTGGTCGAGCGTGGGCCAATAATAACCATGTCTAAGTATCTTTCTGGCCAGTGTCTGCCTTACCGTATGGTCATCGCACTCCCCTTCATGTACATCACTTACGACTTTGATGGCATCATGATGGGCTACTCATCTGAGCAATAGGATGGAGAAACCTCTATGGTAGAGAGTCTCATCCATAAGAAGATGGCGAGCCGACTCGCGAGTGAGTACTCATTTTTCCTTGCAGCCCCTCGGAAGGGTCCCGTGTTGTAGGTAATTCCTGATTGGTGTCATCCAAGATTTAGGTTCGAGTTCGGTGCTAATGACTGCCTCAGTCTGAATTTGCTTGATACTAGGGGAGTTGATCACTTAGACGGGGGCAAACCCCAAAAGTAGCAGATCCTCGGAGCTTGCTAGTTTGGATAGCGAATCTGCTTTTTCATTCTGTTCTCGGGGTATGTGAAGGATGACGAAATGATCGACATGAGTGAGTAACCCCTAGACCTTGGTCAAATATAAAGCGAGTCGTTCTTCCCTCGCTTGGTATTCCCCTTGTACCTGAAGCACGATGAGTTGTGAATCGGAGAAGATTTGAATTGTCTTTAGTTTAAGATTGATCGCAATTCTGAGTCCGGCTATCAAGGCCTCATATTCTGCATCGTTGTTGGTAGCAGGGAAATTTAATCTTAGCGCGTAGCATTTCAAGCATTCTTCAGGGGTGAAAAATACGACTCCGGCCCCAGAGCACTTGTTGTTAGAGGACCCGTCCACGAACAATTTCCATTGAACCTCAGGAGCTTCCGTTTTCTCTTCCGAAGTCTCCTCGGGGGCAGTGAACTCTACTATGAAGTCGGGGAGAGCTTGGCCGAGAATGGCTCAGTGAGGAATGAATGTTATCTTAAATTGTCTCAGCTCCATACTCCATTTTAACAGCCGTCCTGATGCTTCGGGTCACTACAGGACCGGTCGTAGTGGATGATCGATAAAAACCTTTATTGGATGAGACTGAAAGTATGGTCGAAGTTTCTGAGATGAAATGAGCAAGCAGAACGCTAGCTTTTCTAGCTTTGGGTAATTCTTCTCTGCCCTAGTTAGTCGTTTTCTTATGTAGTAGACGGGCTGCTGGACGCGGTCCTCGAGGCGGATTAATGCTGAGCTGATTGCCTATGTAGAAACAGCCAAATAAATGTATAAGTCCCCATGGTCTATGGGAATAGATAGGATAGGTGGTCGCTCTAAGTGATCCAGAAGTTCTTTGAATGTAGAATTGCATTCTGGGGTCCACTCAAAATTGCATTTCCCTTTTTGAAGTAAATCGAAGAAAGGAATGCACTTGTCGGTGGCCTTGGATATGAACCGACTTAAAGCGGCGACCTTTCCATTTAAACTTTGGATATCCTTGATGTTTTTGGGGATTTGGATATCACGAATAACTTGGATTTTTTTGGATTAACTTTGATTCCCCGGGAGTTTACAATGAAGCCCAAGAATTTTCCTGAAGCGACCCCAAAGGAGCATTTCAAGGGGTTGAGTTTCATGTCATACCGGCGAAGGATATCGATCATTTCATAGAGGTCGTGGACGTGACTGCTTGATACTTTTGATTTTACCTGCATGTCATCCCCTTACACCAACATGGACTTTCCGATTTGGTTTTTTAAGAGTCGATTAACCATTCGCTGATAAGTAGCACCAACATTCTTAAGGCCGAAGGGCATGACGCGATGGCAGTAAAGTGCGCATCTGACTGTTCCAATCGCGTTCTCTATCAGAAATTTCATTAGGAGAGACCAGGGCGACATGCAGACCCGAAACTCTGTGAGAAAAGGGAGTCCAAGGAAGGCATTGTAGAGGGAATCAATGTCTATAACCACGAAAGTGAGGATTCGGACACGGCTCCTATCCCCCTCGCCTAGCTCCATAGGTAAATCGATCACTCCTACTGGCGAAGTAGAAGTGCCATTGAAGCCGTGGATCGTGGCATGACATGGTTTCTAACTTCATATGGTCATAAGCAGCTTTGAAAATGATGTTGACTGAGCTTCCGAAATTGGGTAATACTTTTTGGATAGAAGCGGCACCGATCTAAGCAGTGATAACCAGTTGGTCGGTGGTTGGAATCTCCACCCAGTAGATACTCTTTTGCGGAAAACGATGTCGTCCCGCATGGTCTTTTAGAGCTTGGCCAGGAGAAATTCGTTGATTACGGAGCAAGTTTCATAAGTAGCATGCTTTATCGAACTAACATACCCTTCCATTTTTCGGAAGCTATCATGTGTGGGATAAGGTCCGCCACATATGGTGTTGATTACGATCCCACGCCTTAGGCTAGATGGACCTGGAGCTGCTTTGGCAGCTGCCTGAGGTGCTGGTGCCTGAGGCTTTGGATTTTCTTCGGGAGGAAAGGCTCTTGGACGTATTTCTCAAGTTGATTTTTGCGAATAAGCTTCTCAGTTGCATCCCTTAGCGGGCAATATTTATTGGTATTGTGGCCGTATATGTCGTGGTATCGACAATACTTTCCAGTATTTTTCTCAAGGTTGGTTGATTCCCTGGTGCGCGGCTTCTTATATGGCAAAGTGTTGCATTTCTCCAAGTAGATTGTTTCTAGATCCTCGTTTAGTAGGGTGTATGTCTCGAAGGCTCAGTAAGGGCTGGGCTTTCTTTGCTCGGTCGGGGCCTGATCGTTGTTCTAGCCGTCCTGCCTACCATTGTTCCTCCTTTGCCTATTAGGACATGCCCCCTTGTTATGATCAAAGGGCTCTCCTACTTGTTTTCTTCTGAGGTTGTTATTTGTAGTGCCTTCTTGATTACCATTGGGGCGACTGGTGGCTGAGAGTCTGTGGCGCCATGCCTTCTCTTGGCATAAGTACTGATCCGCCTTCTCATAGAAGGCGTCAAGGCTTTTTGGTTGCTTCTGATCGCGCCCCGAATTCGGAAGTAGGGAGGACACCTTTGGCTAACTGAAAGAGCATGGTGCGAGGGTCTGGATCCTCGACCTCGGCGAGGGCAATATTGAACCTGGAGAGGTAGCATTTGGGTGGCTCAGCGAGCCCGTGGTATAAGTTAGAAAGGGTGAGAGCATTCTTTGGAGTTGGTATGTGCATCCTGAATTGCTTGACCAATTGTGTCGCTAACTGACCGAGGTTGTTAATGGAATCGAGCAGGAGGCGAGAGAACCATAATAGTGCGGTCCCTGATAAGAAGACTGGGAAACATTTGCATTTGACTGGATCGTTGCCTCGACTCCAGTCCATTTTCCATTCATATCGATTTAGGAAGACACATGGGTCAGTGGTGCCATCACAGAGCGGCATTTCCGGCATGCTTAAGCATCGCGGCCATTAAGCTTCGTTTACCCTACTTGTGAAGGCGTTACACCAAATGTACGCTTCCCATGAATCGTGCATATTTCCTTGCATTTCCCTCATGATTCTTCGAACCATGTCGGGTAGGTAAGTTGGATGGGGACCGCCCATTGGGACACATGGGTTTTGGCGAGGTTCTGGAGTTCTGTTGCGAGGGAGTCTCCTATGATGGACGTCTGGATCGTCTTCCCTCATGTCTTCGACAACTATGATTGGGTCTTGGTGCGGACAGTGAGGTAGAACAGGGTGATACGGTTCCTGTTCTGGAGGAACGCAGTCCGTTGGAATAGAGGGCCCATCATCCTGATTAGCGACCGTCGGGTTGTGTCGAGGCAGAGGTTGGTTGTTAGGGAATGGTCCGTCATTGATGATCAAGCAAAGCGGTCTCGGTATTGTTCCCCCTCGCTATATGTGATGGTAGTTCAGTCGTCGTCCCCATTGTCGTTGGCGTAACCATTGCCATTACCGTTGTCGAGTGCATTGGAGTGGTTTGCAACGTTTTTGATGAGGCTAAACCTCGTCCTTTGATGCGGAACACTTGACTCGGAAGAGGAAGTTTCCGATATGGTTGGTCAGGGCCGAGCATTGTTCTGAGTTAGTTGAAGTCAAACGACGATGCACTGACTTTCTTGAAGTTGTCGCATAAGGTCGATGTTATTCCTTAATGCTTGATTAAGCTCGACCGTCGTGCTCTCATATTTTCATTAAGCGTGCAGATTTGAGTTTGTTTCGCGGGCGCTTGTGGGTCCACAATGGGAGGGACGGTTTCATTAGTGGTCGGGATGTCTGTTGGTTGAGGTTGTTGTGACGTACTGGCCTCGGCTGCGGCCGAAGAGCCGACCATTGCGTTCTTTGGTCGCTTTGCCATCGTAACGGACTCGACAATAGGTTCAGCTAGGAAACTCAAGCTCGTTGGGGGATGAGATGACAATGTACGACAAAGGCGCAAAATTCGAGCTTTCTCAGTAAAAGCACCAAATGTTGACGGCAAAAAATGTCGTAAACACCAAAGATTCTAATTTCTAGGAATAGTTAATTTGGTTGCACAGACACGAGTAGGAAAGCAGCAAATAACACAACAGATTTATAATGGTTCGGCCTCGTGACGGGCCTACATCCACTTTGAAGCATTGTTGGAATATTATTAATCACAAAAGGTTATAAGGTTGAGACCCTCTCATGACATCTCATTACATTCATCTTTATGCTAGATGATGTCATAATTAATCTATACGATGTCATCCTTAGGGCTATATGATATCATCTCTAAGGCATTATGTCATAATTATAATATACTAAATATCTCAAGAAAGGGACACTTTTTCCCTTCTTCTTTATCAAATGGGAGATGTTATTAATGGAGCTCTCTAGAGGTCCCAAGGTCTCAAATAACAACCCCTTTCAAGTGTGAAGTCATGGGGTATTTATAGGAAGGGAGTAGGTAGAGGTTAGGTAGGAGTAGGCCGAAATAGGGGACCACATGTAGAAATTCGCACCTGGAGCTTGCGCCTACGGAAAATTCGAACCTGGCCCTAGGGTGCGAAATTTCGCACCTCGCATGTGCAAAATTTAGCACTCCGAGGGTGTGAGATTTCGTGGCTCGAGGGTGCGGGATTTCGCGCCAAGTCATCGGGTATTTATAGGAAGGGAGTTGGTAAGGGTTAGGCAGGAGTAGGCAGAAATAGGGGACCATATGCAGAAATTCGCACGTGGAGCCTCTGCCTATGGAAATTTCGCACCTAGCCCTGGGGCGCGAAATTTCACACCTCTTGGATATGAAATTTCGCACCTCGCAGGTGCGAAATTTCACGTCTCGAGGGTGCGATATTTCACGCCTTGAGGGTGCAAGATTTCGCGCCTCGAGGTTGCGATGTTCTGCACCTCGACGGCTCCACCAATGGGAGTTTTTAGGGTGCTGTGAGGTTTTTGCCGGCGCGATCCCTCGTCATCATATTTCTTCCAGCTCCCAAGCATCCCTTTCGGCTTTAGTTCCACGCGATGCATTGAGTCGAGCGTGTCTTATGTAATTTTGAGAACAGGACAAAAGCCGGTTAACACATTGACCCTTCGATAACCTGGTTCGACAAAAGAAGAATTTTGAATGGAACGAAGAGTGTAGGAAGGAATTCTAGGGATTGAAAGTTTATATGGCAATGCTTCCAGTTTTGTCCAGTCCCGAGAAGTGAGAAAATATGTACCTATAAATGGTTGTCTCCAAACATGCAGTATGCTCAGTCCTGATAAGAGAGAATAATGGGACGCAAGATCCTATCTATTATGTTAGCTAAAGGCTAAAGAACGCGGGTATCTGATACCCTATCATAGAGAAACTAGCGTATCACTTAATCCTTACCGCACAAAATCTTAGAGGTTATTTCCAGGCTCACCCTATTAAAGTTTTAACTAGCTTCCCGCTTAAAAAAGTGTTCAGCTAACCGAAAACCTCAAGGAGGCAAATTAAATGGGGTATTGAGCTTAGCCAATACGAAATTGAGTTCCACCCTCGGGCGGCAATCAAAGGGCAAGCTCTCGCAGATTACGTGATGAACGAGTGCACGAACTTCATTTCTGAACTGTCAATTAAAGAAAATGACTTAAAGGTCAAATGGCAGCTCTTTATAGATGGAGCTTCCAACGAGAAGGAAGCAGGGGTAGGTTACATTATAATCACCTCTGACGGACACCGCTTGCACTACTCCATGAAGTTAGCATTCCCAACAACCAACAATGTGGCTGAGTACGAATCCATGATAGTTGGTTTGAATCTGGCGTTACAGTTGAAGATACTGAGGATAGAAATCTTCAACGATTTGCATTTAATGGTAAACCAAATAAAACAAACATATCAGACCAAGGAAAAGCGGCTCAACCTATACATGAATAGGGTATTAAAGATGCTTTCCGTATTTGAGAACTTCTCAGTTCATCAAATAACCCGTGGGGAGAATACCCAGGCAGATTCGCTAACTAAATTAGCTAGGTCTCGAGCCCCCGAAACCCGAATAGCGCCGGTGGGATATCAAGAAATGCCTAGCATTAAATTGGAAGAATCAGAAATGGGAAAAGAGTTATTAGTTTTGACCATATCCCAAGCTTGAAGAAGGGGATATGGAGAAGACCAAGAACGAAACTCTGAGAGGGAATCCCCCGTAACAGAAACATGCCACCAATAAGAAACTACGTGGATGACTGCCATAGTGGACTACCTCCTAAGAGGGACGTTACCCCTTATTAAGCAAGACACAAGAAACGTAAAACACCAAGCTCCCACATTCGTGACCATAGATGACGCACTTTGTAAAAAAGGACATTCACTTCCTTTTTTAAGGTTTTTAAGTTTCGAAGACGGACTTAGCCTATTAAAAGAAGCTCATGAAGGATGGTGCGGGGACCATTCCAGTGGGGTTAAGCTGGCCAAAAGGGTCATGCGACAAGGTTATTATTGGTCGTGGATGGTTAGTCAAGCGGTTGAGTATGTCCAGAGATACGATAAATATCATAAGTACTCTAAGGTGCCACGACTTCCTCCCAACGACCTAACCACTATATCAAGCCCCTGGCCTTTCGATATATGGGGGATAGATTTAATTGGGCCTTTACCACTTGCCAAGAGCAGAGCTAAATATGTCGTAGTAGCTATTGATTATTTCACCAAGTGGGTGGAGGCGGAACCACTTCCGACTATCACATCCAAAAAGGTATTAAGATTCGTAATAAATATTGATACCCGCTTCGGAATCCTTCATAAGATCATATTAGACAATGAAACACAATTCGAGAGTGAAGAATTCACCCGATTCTGTGAGAAAAATGGAATCATCAAAAGGTTCTCATCAGTAGCCCACCTAAAAGCTAACAGAGTTGCAGAAGCCACAAATAAGACCATTAAGACAATCCTTAAGAAATGACTAAATTAGGCTAAAGGAAGTTAGGCAGAGGAGCTGCCTCTAGTGCTATAGGCATATAGAACTTCTACCGAAATAGCTACGGGACACACCCCTTTTCCCTGACATATGGATGTGAAGCTATGCTTCCAGTTGAGGTCGAAATTCCATGACATAGAAGGATAGCATAAACATTTGACCCCAACCAGGAGTTAAGGAAGGAATCACCAGACTTGATACAGGGACTAAGGGATGAGGCTGCAATCAGAACCGCCGAATGCCAAAGAAGGATCACAAAATATTGCAATTCAAAGGTCAATGCTAGAACCTTCACAAAAGGTGAATTATTACAGCGACGAGTAATGGCTAACACTAAGAACCTAGTAGGTGGTCCTCTCGGTCCAAATTGGGAAGGACCCCTAATTGTCCATCAAGAAGTCATACCCGGCACATATCGACTATGCAGGCCCAACGGTGATCTTGTTCCAAGAACATGGAACTCGGAAAATTTGAGGCCATATTTCCCAACCATAAAAGAAAAAAGGAAAAGGTTTTCCTCCCAAGAAATCATCATACAACTAAAGGCATGTAAATCCTCTCAATAACTCGAGAGAAACCCAAAAGGGGTCGAGATGAAAAAGAATTGGATCCCTCGTCATTGCCAAATTAGTCAAGGCAAGGCATCCACCGGAAGGGTATGATTGTGTTAGTCTTTCTCCATGCCCAAACCAGAGGGGGGTAGGGTTAAAACATCGAAAGTGTAAGCCGTCGTTTCACAACAAAGATGGTCGTGGTGGTGCATCTAAAAACTAGCACACCATGCCTCTTCTCGCAGAAGAGTACACCCTGCCTCTGCTAGAACTAAGAACACCCTACCTCTGCTCGCAGAAGAGCATGTCCTACCCCTTCTTATATCTCGCGTTACCCGTAGAAGGGAACGCAAACTCCTATAATTTCCTATGATGGTCAGGATATGGCATCCCTCGGAGGCGGTGGCGTATAAGCCTCCATCAGAGCCTACAGTGGTTTGTATAGATCATCAAAAGAGTAAACCTTAGTTCCGTATATATGATGGCCCCATCTATGTTTCTAAGACCTTATCATCGCCTACGATGGTCAGGATAAGGCGCCTCCTAGAGGGAGGTCGGGTAAGTCCTTGGGCCATGCTTGTGGATAAGCTAGCCAAGCACTCCGGATGCACAGGCCTAAAGAGTAGCCAACAAAGCACATACATCCTCTGCTTTGACATCAAAAGCCCAATGGGAGGCTCAAGAAGCACATACAACCTCTGCTTACCAAATCAAATCTAAAGGGTATACTTACTTCATTAATGCTGAAAGGGTTACCGTTCTTCAATCTTTAAAATACCCGAATCTAGGTGGATTTGGATCTTCATTAATACTGGAAGGTTCTCCGGTCCGTAATCTTTAAAATACCTGAAACTGGGTAGATTCAGCTCTTCATTAATACCGGAAGGGTTCTTGATCTTCAATCTTTAAAATACCTGAATCTGAGTGGATTCGGCTCTTCATTAATACCGAACGGTTTTCCGGTCCTTAATCATTAAAATACCCGTATCTAGGTAGATTTGGCTCATCATTTATGTCGGAAGGGTCCCCGATCCTTAATCTTAAAATACCCGAATCTGGGTGGATTTGGCTCTTCATTAATACCGGATAGGTTCCCGGTCTTCAATCTTTAAAATACCCAAATACGAATTGATTCGGCTCTTCATTAATAATGGAAGGGTTTCCTGTCCTTAATCTTTTAAATACCTGAATCTGGGTAGATTCGACTCTTCGTTAATGCGGAAGGGTTCCTTGTCCTTAATCCCAAAATACCCAAATCTGGGTGGATTCGGCTCTTCATCAATGCCAGAAGGGTTCCTGTCTCCAATCTTTAAGTACCCGAATATGGGTGAATTCGGCTCCTTAATCTTAACACGTCTGAGTCTAGGTAGTATTCGACTCAACATCATTTAACGAATTTTCAATCTTCCTTCAGGGCCTGAGTCTAGGTCAATTCATTCCTCCACGAGGCGCCGAAAGTGAATCTCTTCGGCGGGACATATGACATAACATAGCATTGAAAAATAACTAGCAAACAAATAGGAGAAAGCCCAGAAAATGAAGCTTGACTTGGAAAGTCGAAGACACCCCTTCACAAGGGGGCAAATGTTACTACCAAAATGACCTTAGCATAGGTTTAAAGTGAAGTGATGTCAAATGAATATAAGGAAGGGATGAAGAATTCGAGAGCAACTCAGGCCGATACCCCTCTGAAAAGAAGGGGCCCGAAACCTACAGCGCATCAGCAAAGGTTCATCCGACATAGTCTAGCTGCCAGGAATTAACCAATGTAACACCAACACATCAGAAGAGGAAGAGTATCAGGTCATAGCATAAAGATGGTCCGTAATCGACTCCTAAAAAACAGCTCCATAGATGACAAAGGGGTTACCTTCATAAATAACATTGTTATCATTGGAAGCTACCTTTTAGGGAGTCAAACTGGAAAGTTAAACCAAGAATCCAGCAAGGATACAGGCTACTCATACTAATCCACCTAGTACCTGAACCATCAACGTTACTAAATCGGTGGATGTACACGTACATTGTGAAGGAGGGCCCTTCTTAGTACCCACGATAAAGCCAAAAGCCTACATCTGAAAACTTATGCCAAAGGACTGACACTTGGAGGCATCCACCGAGAAATTTGAAACGCTTATGCAATTCGTCTCGGCAACAAACTCCTTTCCACCTTGGGGAGGACCCAATTCACCCAGGACCATCTCTTCGAAGACTGTAACCGAAACCACGAGGATGACCGACAGCCAGATGCCCAAGACCAAGGAAAATAGCGGCCGATAGAAATCATTCAGGCCCAACACCCTACTAATAGTAGGACCCCGGATTCTCTATAAATAGTACCCCAGGAACTCCATAAAGGGGGACATACTTTTATTACTCAATTTAGTTCCTTTCTTCTTAAGAGGAGAAAATCATCAATTCTTGTAATATATCCACAAACTATGAATGGAGATTTCGGAGTCTCACACATCTTACTATTTGATAATCTTGTTGTGTCACAATGATGAAACAAGGAGTTTACACTAACCTTTCTGATGAGGAGATCTACCAAGGCGCCCCGGCGGCGGAGGATCAAGGCTTTGTAGAAACACGAATTCCCCTTCTCCTCACCCTAAGGGTTTGCCATGATTGTTCCATATTCTCATGTTGAGCCTAACGCTTCCCGTACATTGATGTAAGAAGATCTTCCATGAATTCCTTACCTGATCCTTGTCGTAATTAAGGCTCCTCTCTTGGGCAGAACTGACATGAAGGAATCATCGGATTTAACGAATATTGTGATGCCTTCATCCTTGAACTCAAGGGAAACGTTAGCCTGTTTTCTTCTTTTTGGAATAAATAATGTCATCGTCATGGCTTAGAAGCTCATCAATTCTATGAAGCCTAACGACATCAAGTTAAATAACTATCCTAGGGTCAAGTCAAAATACCATCGTGCAATACGTGTGGTGTTCAACCTCCGGGGGAAGGTTAATGGCTATTAGGTTTAAAACTTCTAATGCCCCGAGGAAGGTGATTCAGCTTAAAGTCACAGGCCTCGGATTATATCCTGGAGACTCTGAGTCATGACAACGACAAATCTCATGAATGCATATATTACATACTATAATCCGGATATTGACGAAAAATGTCGTTAACACTTTATAACATCAAAGAAATGGATGCATTTGTCAGTGGCTTTGGTAATGAACCTACTAAGGGTTGCTACATTTCCGTTTAAGCTCATGGCCTCTTTTCCTGTTTTGGGTCCTTTCATATCCTTGATGGTTTGGAGTTGGTCGGGGCTAGCTTTAATGCCATGCTTGCTTACCACATATCCTAGAAACTTTCCAGATTAGACCATAAAAGTACACTTTTTGGGTTTAGCTTTATTTGGTAACCCCTTAAGATGTTGAATATCTCCTCTAGGTATTTCAGGTGGATCTCTATTTTGATGGATTTTACTAGCATATCATCTATGTATACTTCCATGTCCATCCCATCTGCTCTTGGAACATTCTGTTAACTAGCCTTAAGTACGTTGCACCAGCATTTTTCAACCCGAAGGGCATCACATTGTAACAAAATGTTTCCTAATCGGTGATGAAGCTTGTATGTTCTTTGTCAAGTTTGTGCATGGGAATTTGATTATACTCCAAGTAAGCATCCATAAGGGATAATATGGCAACTTTTTGCATCAAACAGGTCTATCCGCGGAAGAGGATAGCAATCCTTTGGGCAAGCTTTGTTTAAGTCTGTATAATCTACACAAGTTCTCCATTTGTCGTTGGACTTCTTTACCAGCACAAGGTTGGCTAGCCACTTAAGATAAAAAACTTCTCGAATGAACATGTTTGTTTCTAACCTTTTTACTTCCTCCATTAAAGCCTCTGACCGATCTCTATTGTATTGCCTTTTCTTTTGTCGAACAGGGACTACAGTAGGGTTAATGTTTAGGTAATGGCTCATGAATAGAAGGGTTAATTCCAACCATGTCCGAGTGAGTCCAAGTGAACACATCCTTGTTGAGATGAAAGAATTGAACTAGGTCAAACTTCAAGGGTTCTGTTAACCTTTTCTCTATCTTGATAACTTTGATCTCGTCCTTTTGATCAACGCCAACTTCCTCCAAGTCCTCTACTGGTTTTATCCTTTCAATATCCCCTCAAGAATCTAGGTCTATTACGATTTCCTCTTCCTCTGTCAAGTTTATGTCATCGACCTCTTCCTTTTTCATTTTGTTAATCCCTAGAAGTCCACACGCACATTGAACAAGGGATATATTGCTAACATCACCAAGATCATTCGTACATAAAGTCACTAAAGCACTTAAAGCATTCGTATTGGAAAAGAACGGTCACAAGAGCAAGTACTGAATGTCAAGCCCAGAACAAATCAGGTCGACCAAGTACAACCGGACGACATGATGCAGTGTGCGATCCTAAAACTTGGGTCCAAATCAAGATTCAGGCGCGGAGACTAAAACCGGTCGCTCATATGGAAATGAGGCTATATCAAGCATCAACATGAAGCAAGTCGCTCATCCAACATAAGCCAGAACGATCACATCCAGCAGAAGCAATAAGAGAGCTAGCACCCCTAAAACTAAAGCAATCGGTCGCGCAGGGAACAGTGCAGAACCAATCCCAGACTTGTGTCTCGTTCCTACAAGGCCTCCTAAAATGGTCGCCTGCACAGAAGCGCCTACCCTCACGAACCCGCTCAAACTACATAAGGCGTATGACCCAAAAAGCTATCTATGCATGACAGCCTAAGACAGCTAATGACAGCTGGCGACAACTGGCTAATGGCCCGATTGTAATTAGCAGAATTAGAGATTTACAAGGCGGGAAAGGGATTTCAAACCAATGACTCACCTATAAATATACCATAGTCACCACTGAAAAAGGAGGAGGAAAAAAAGAAAAAGACCACGAAATGCTGCTAAACTCTGCCACAAACCACGGATCTGGCCATGGCGTCAAGCTCAATTTCGTGATTCAGAGAGGACAAAGACATCATCAATCTCAATCATCCATTCATCCTCTTTCTCCTCAATTTCAACCATCTTCTTAGATTATTTCCTAGATTAAAGTATATAAACAAGGTTGTATTAGGCGAAAATGGAAGAGTACGATACAGGGAGAATTGATGTATTTTGTAATTCATATCATGAGATTAGAAATCACCTTCATAGTGGACGTAGGCCTCATTAACGGCCGAACCACTCTAAACCTCATCTTTATTTTTACCTTTTTTCTGCATTTTCTACTTTGAATTACTGATTGAATACGGCTCCACTTTATTCCCTACCAAATTGGTGAAGTACAGCTTTGTACCTGAGGTGTTTGGACCATTTTTTGTGTAAACATTTTTGGCGCCCACCATGGGGCCGTGTCATAATTTCCTTTGATAAAAAAAACTATCCCGAAATTGCTTTCTCATTTTGAGCCATGGCTGGATCGAAGAAGGGTAGAAAATCTGTTAAAGTTGTTACGACCAATAAGGGTGATAGTGCAGACGAAGCTTCACCTCAGATCTTGCATCGAGGGGCAAATGAGGCCCCGGGGCCATCAATAACCCAAGATGAGCTAAATGCGGTTGTAACAGGCCTGAATGAAAAAATGGATAGTACAATGAAGATGATAATGGAAAGGTTTGATACCCTTACCAGTGTTCGAACCAATCTACTGGCACCAAACACTGTGGATGATATTGGCGGAAAAAAGGACTCATCAGCCTCAGACCCTGGACGACCTCACAACATGGTGGGAGACAGGGGAGAGGCCGGCGTTGAGGATCCTAAAGCCAGATCTCCACTACGTAAAGAGGTACAACCAGCTCGGGCAGTCACAGATCCTACTGACGTCCTTCACCTTAGGAGGGGCGCAAGGCGCCGAAGCTCAAATCACGATCGTACTGATAAGAGCATCAGTGCCGATTCCAATGGCCCAGCAGATGACGAGAGACGCATCACAAGTTTGGTCCATCGGATCATGAAAGATAAGGTGGTCCAAGAAAACGAGGAGAAGAAACGGGAGTATTCCCCCTGCAAAAACCCGTTCGCAGAGGGAATCCGTCAAGCGAGGTTCCCAAAGAAATTCACCCCTCCAACAATGTCACCCTACGGTGGAGTAAGAGATCCTACTATTTTCATGTTCAAGTATGACCAGCACATGAATGGAACTAGAGCCACTGATGAGATCAAGTGTCTGTACTTCCCTATATGTCTACAAGGTGTGGCTTCATTGTGGTTCACCAGACTTCCACCGAAATGTATTAACCAATTTGTCGACCTAATGAGGAGATTTCAGGACCAATTTCGACTACAAACTACTAGGGCAAGAGATTTAATGTCATTATGCGAGATGGAATAGAAACATGGAGAAACCATCAGAGCTTTTCTCACACGCTTCCACGCTACGGTAGCAGAGGTTATAGAGCCTGAGCCCTTGTACCTGTTGGCCGCAATGAAAGGAGCTATCGACAAGAAGTCCGAATTCGGAAAGTGGCTCAAGATGAAAAAGCCAAAGACCCTAAGGAAGTTCTACAAGAAGGCTGAAGAATACATGAGCGTGGAGGACGAAGCTCTAGGTGTCCAAAAGGCTACGGAGGGCATCACCGCGGTAGAAGAGAAAAACCATGGGTCTAGAGTTGAGCAGAAGAACGATGTGAAGCAAAAGAGGGAAAATGACGAGGGGGATAATAAAACTTATAAGAAAACGCAGTTGTACAAACCGTCCGAACTAACCCTTCTGAATGAAACCCTAGAGAAGATCTATCAAGCTGCAAAAGACTCGGGCCTTTTTCCTCAAATGAAACCACAGAGAGTGTCGGAGCAGCAGGCAAATTCCGGAAAATTTTGCCGGTTCCACAGCCAGCCAGGACACAACACCAACGAATGCAGCCACCTGAAGAGCTTGATTGAGGAACTCATCAGGAACAACCGACTTCGGCAATATGTCAGAAACTCCTAAGAACCTCCAGCCGTGCATGGACATAATAGTACGACTCGCCAACCAAGCTTTAACGAGGAAGCTCCGGTGCCAGCTGACACAAGGCCAGTAGTCAACATGATATTCAGAGGCCCCCACCCAGTCGGATGCAGCTTGGCGGATATGGAGAGATACACCAGTGAATTAAGGGACGCTACAGTAGAGTTAGGAAGCATGGTCCTAAATAAAGAGCTCCCAGCGAAGATGCGCAAGACCTCAGCTGATGACGTGATATTCAGAGATAAAGACGCAGAGGGCCTCACTACACCAACCATCGATGCTATGGTAATCACAATTGGTCTCGGACCTGCGGTGGTAAGAAGGGTCTTGGTTGACAAGGGAGCATCGGTCAATGTACTTTTTATAGATACTTTCAAAAAGATGAATCTCCCTATGGCAAAGGTGCGCGCATACCCAAATAAAATCCATGACTTCACTGGCCAGGCCGCACAACCCATTGGAACAATAGACTTATCTGTAGAATTGGAAGATGGGGAGCGTCGGGCTTCTATGCTACAAACCTTTTTCCTAATAAACGAGTTTTCGTCTTATAATGCGTTCCTTGGGAGGCCGACTCTTTCAGGTTTCAAAATCGCATTAGCCCCATGGTGCCTGACCATGAAGTTCCCAACTGAAAAAGGAATCGGCGTAATTAGGGGCGACCAAATCACTGCGAGAGATTGCTATGTGACAGAGCTAGGAGAAGTCAAGAGAAGAGAGTCAGGGAAGGATGCGGTGGCTCTCTCCCGCGTCCAAAGCTCCCCCTTATAGCAATTAAAGAAAAGTCCATATACTGGTGAACATAGCGGAGCACAGAAGGAGATCGACCCTAGGGAAGGCAGTGTAGAGGACGAAAGGGCGACTTCAACCAAGGATATGATCCCTATAGTTGTAAACCCAAAGGACCCGAACCGTGCACTGAATATAGGATCTCGGCTAAGCCCTGAATTAAGAAGCCAGTTGGTTATCTTCTTGAGAGCTAACCTGGATGTGTTCGCATGGGTTCATTCTGACATGTGCAGCATATCCCCCGACATCGCGGTCCATAAGCTAAACATTGACCCGCACATTCCAGCTGTGATACAAAGAAGGAGATCCCAAGGGCCAGAAAGGCCACGCACCTTGAAGGAAGAAGTCGACAGATTGATGGAGAACGGCTTTATTAGAGAATCTACATACTCAAAATGGGTGTCCAACTCGGTACTCGTAAAGAAGTCAAACGACAAATGGCGGGTCTGTGTAGATTATTCTGACCTAAATAATGCCTGTCCGAAAGATAGTTTCCCTTTACCCAGAATCGATAAGTTAGTGGATTCCACGGCCGGTCATGAACTGCGGTCTTTCATGGATGCATATTCAGGCTACAATCAAATTATGATGTACGGCCCCGATCAAGAAAGCACTAGCTTTATTACTGATCTCGGTCTCTATTGCTATAAGGTGATGCCATTTGGCCTAAAAAACGCAAGAGCAACTTACCAGCGACTGGTAAATGCAATGTTCAAAACGCAAATTGGCAGAACTATGGAGGTTTATGTCGATGACATGCTGGTCAAATCAAAAAGAGCAATGGACCACTTGGAGGATCTGGCTCGAATGTTTGATGTCTTATGGCGATACAGTATGAGGCTAAATCCCTTGAAGTGTTCTTTTGGTGTCGATTCAGGTAAGTTCCTTGGATACATGGTCAACGCTAGGGGTATAGAAGCTAATCCAGCCAAGATCTCAGCCCTAAGGGAAATGTGTTCCTTGGGAACCAAGAAGGAGCTTCAATGTTTGAACGGGAAAATTGGAACCTTGAATCGTTTCATATCCAAAGCGATAGACAGATGTCTTCCTTTCTTCGACGCCCTCAGGAAAGGGAAGAAGGAGATACAATGGACCCCTGAGTGTCAAAAGGCTTTCGAAGAATTGGTTCAGCATTTGGCAACGCCACCTATGTTATCGAAACCTAGCGATCGGGAAGACTTATTCTTATACTTGGAAGTATCTGCCCATGCTCTGAGCGCAGCACTGATCAGAGAGGACTCAAAAGTGCAAAAACGAGTTCATTACATCAGTAAGAGGTTATCCGGGGCAGAGCTCAATTGTCCAAAACTTGAAAAGCTAGCTTATTGCTTGCTCATCGCATCAGAGAACCTCCGTCCCTACTTTCAGGCTCATCCCATTAAGATGCTCACAGACCAACCCCTAAGGCAGGTCTTGTCTCGACCAGAGACCTCCGGTAGATTGCTAAAATGGAATATAGAGCTCAACCAGTATGACATTACGTATCATCCCCGGAGAGCGATCAATGGGCAAGCGCTTGCTGATTTCATCGCAGAATTTACCAACCGGGGGGAGGTAAAGGAAGAAGATGACGATAAAACTAGCATCCAATGGAAGCTGTTTGTAGACGGCGCTTCGAACGACCGTTGTTCTGGGGCAGGGGTGGTTCTCGAAACCCCCGAAGGAAGATCTTTATGCTATGCCTTAAAGTTAGAATTCCAATCAACCAACAATGAAGCCGAGTATGAAGCCCTCATCGTAGGAATAAAGCTAGCGAAAGAAATTCAAATAAAGGTCGTGCAAATCTTCAGCGACTCTCAGCTCATAGTATTCCAAGTCTTGGGAGAATTCCAAGAGAAAACAGACAACCTGCTAGACTATATTGCCAAAACCATGAAGCTGTTGGAATCCCTCGAGCATTACACCATATCCCATATTCCCAGAGAAGAAAATACTAAAGCTAATTTGTTAGCCAAGTATGCAAGCACAGGGAATGCGCTGCTAACTGGCTTAGTCCCGGTAGAAGTCCTTTCCAGTCCAAGCATAAAACAGGTTGAAATGGATTGGGTCATGGAGACATCTAATGAGCCTAATTCGTGGATGTCGCCAATTAGAGAGTACCTCGCAACTGGGGCACTTCCAATCGAATCTAAAATCCGAAGGAAAGTTTTGCGAAAGGCTCCCTTATACCTTATTCAAGACGGACAACTGTATAGACGAGGGTTTTCTACACCTTTATTTCGTTGCGTCAGGGAAAGGGAGTCTAAGGCGATCATGGCAGAGTTACACGAAGGGGAATGTGGAGGTCACACTGGTGGACAAACCTTAGCTAAGAAGATCCTACAATACGGTTACTTTTGGCCAGACATCAACAAGGATTCCATGGCTTACACCAAGAGATCTGACAGGTGCCAAAGGTTTGCCAAAATCCCAAGGCTGCCATCCACAACAATAACCCATATGGTCAGCCCGTGGCCATTCGCTGTCTGGGGCATCGACCTCACAGGAGCTCTCCCTACCGCAAAATCTGGTTTCAAATACGCAATTGTTGCCGTAGATTATTTTACGAAGTGGGCTGAAGCAGAGCCGTTGGCCACTATAACTTCAAAGAAAGTCATCAACTTTGTTTTGAAAAATATCATATGCAGGTTTGGGGTACCGCAAAAGATAATCTCAGACAACGGGACCCAGTTTAAAGTGAAGAGTTCCAAAGCTTTTGCACCAAATACAGAATCCAAAAAAGCTTTTCAGCAGTTGCTCATCCACAAGCAAACGGGCAGGTGGAGGTGGTGAATAAAACCATCAAAACCACCATCAAGAAGCGGCTTGAAAAAGCTAAAGGCGCATGGGTAGACGAACTCCCGCTGGCATTATGGGCGTATCGCACCACATACAAAACAGCAACAGGACATACTCCTTTTTCTTTATCCTATGGATCGGAAGCCATGATCCATGTGGAATTGGAGGTCCCTACCCACAGAAGGATACATTTTGACCCCAAGGAGAACGAGAAGCTACAGCTCGAAGCTCTCGACCAACTTGAGGAAAGAAGAAAGGAAGCCGAACTCAGAGTAGTTGCACATCATAGAGGAGTGGCCCGGCACTTCAATTCGAAAGTCAAACATAAGTCTTTCGAGGTTGGAGACCTTGTCTTAAAAAAGATAATGACCGGTACTGGAGTCTTCTGGCCCAACTGGGAAGGACCCTATGTAATAAGCCAGAAGCTCCAAGATGGGACCTTCAAACTGGTCACCACAGATGGAAATCAAATTCCATGAGCATGGAATAGCGATCATATTCGACGTTATTTCATATAACATGTTATCCAAATACATAGAAAATGCTGTGAAATTTGTAAAGTTTTTGCATTTAAGTATAGAATACTTGAATATGTAATCCTGATTACACATGCAGGCTACCCATTCACAAGCTCCTGCTAAAAATTTACTTCCTTGTGTAGGTAAACGATCGACCAGGAAGTATCAATCTGAAGAATTCGAACTTTCCTCAACAAATGATGGATCTCATAATTTTGGGCCAACAAAGGGCTTGGTGCCAGTCAATGCTGAAACAAAAGCAACTCAAAACAAAAAGGTCCCTCGGATAAAAATTTGCTGAGCCCATCAAAGAAATACCTTCATATTAGGTGCAGGATACGAGGATTCCCCGCCTTGAGAAAATTTCTAAATTTTTTCATTGAAGAGGGCCAGTATCTATTTCATTGGGCAAAATGCAAAGTCGGCAAAAATCGACAAAAATGTGAAGTCGGTAAAAACCGGCGTGGTTCGTAAAAACCCTTACCGAAAGGAGTTGTCTGATCTTGTTCTTTGTTGTTAACCAAGTTAACAAAGCCAGGGTTGGATTACAGCAGAAATCCCAGCCGAAAGGGGGTAAAAAGTAGAAATCCTAGCCGTATGGGGGTGTTCAATCTTGTTCTTTGTTGTTAACCAAGTCAACTAAAGTCAAGTTTGGATTCTACATTGGAACCCAAGTCCTCCCATGGGGGCACGCATAAAAATGCCTTACGAAAACACCCCAAACAGATAAACAAGATGTTTAATTAAAAATCTAAACGACTAAAATGGCCAACGATAAAACAATCTAAAAATTCTACAAGCAAAAGCCAAATATTTAAGACTAGTTGATCCCAAACTAATGGGGCGCTACAAGATTAACCGTAATGCGATATTAACATATGTACGAACGCTTAGTAATACGATATTAACGTATGACCTTGCGGAAAGATAAAAGATACATATATTTACGTATTGCTAAAACAGGGCAAGGAAAACATAGTGTGGCCAAAACGTGAAGGCCATCATCAAACCAACCAGACAACAATCACAGAAGTGTGTGCCACAGAGCGAATGCAAATCACCACAAGCAACCAGCAAAACATCGCGAGTGAGGGCCGGTACACGCTTATACAACCGGCCTTAATGTCCAAAAGAGCAAAACAGTCAAGGGGAAAGGAATCACAGATCTCTTAGCTTCCTAGGGCTACCCACTTTCCTCTTTGCTGGAACAGAGCTAGACGTGAGTCCGCCAGCTGGATCTGAAGCCACCAGCTCAACACCTCCGGAAGGGAAAGCAAACACCAAGCTATCTCTAGACCTAAGGGCTTGAATCAATCTTACCTTGTCATTCACCAGAACAGAAATTCGCTCAAGGCTATCTTTGTGAAGTTTTTGGAGATCGCAAGCCATCGAGCACCACCCATCCATCCGCTTTGCGGAATGATTCTTCAGTGAGTCCATATGCTCCCCAAACTGATACGCAGCAGTCTCGAGGTGAGCCAGCATCTGACTTTTTGCCTCCACCATCTCATGAGAGAAAGTTTGAGAATCAAACGGAGATATATTCACATTAGAAGATACTCCTTGTAAACTCCACTCCTAAAAACGCTTGAATAGCCTTGGAGGACAAGGATCAATCATATGACGAGGCCTGATGATGATCGTCTGAAGCTCTGAGTATGACGGGGCAAAAAGAGAATTCACAGACGACTGACCAATTGACTGAATCTCGTCTGCAGAGACACCCAAATCAAAAATCTCCCGTTGGCGTCGTTCTGGTGATGGCACCATCCTGAAAATAGCCAAGGGACAACTATAAGGCTCAAAAGAAAGAAAAGCATGAATAGAAATCAGTAAACCTCAGTTGCAAAAAAAAAAAGCAAAGTTTTCTTTCTCTCTCAATTAAGGAATCTTACCGGAGAAATATAAAAGCAAGGCAAATAAGGAACGAAGCAAACAGAAAGGGAGATTAAAGGGAAAAACATCTAAAAGATCCTTGCCGCGACGGACTTAATACTCAAATACCGACACAACAATCCCATCGGAAGCCAGCTGGCACCAGTTCGAAATAATGACAGGGCAGTCCAAACACCTTTCGCTCAGGAAAGAGATAACACCATTAGAGCAACTATAATCCTTGAGCGAATGACCCACCAACAAACCTATACAACAATGTGCGATCAGATATGTCGAAGCCAGTAATTGCACATTGAAAGAAATCAGAAGCTTCGTGGGGCAAGTGTTAATCCCTAGAAGTCCACGCGCACATTGAACAAGGGATATGTTGCTACCATCACCAAGGTCGTTCGTATATAAAGTCACTAAAGCACTTAAAGCATTCATAATGGAAAAGAACGGTCACAAGAGCAAATACTGAATGTCAAGCCCAGAACAAATCAGGTCAACCAAGTACAACCGGACGGCATGATGCAGTGTGCGATCCTAAAACTTGGGTCCAAATCAAGATTCAGGCGTGAAGACTAAGACCCGTCGCTCATACGGAAATGAGGCTATACCAAGCATCAGCATGAAGCAAGTCGCTCATCCAACATAAGCCAGAACGATCGCATCCTGTAGAAGCAATAAGAGAGAGAGCACCCCTAAAACTAAAGCAATCGGTAGCGTTGGGAACAGTGAAGAACCAATCCCAGACTTGCGTCCTGTTCCTACAAGGCCTCCTAAAATGGTCGCCCGCACAAAAGCGCCCACTCTCACGAACCCGCTCAAACTACATAAGGCGTCCGACCCAAAAAGCTATCTATGCATGACAGCCTAAGACAGCTAATGACAGCTGGCGACAACTGGCCAATGGCCCGATTGTAATTAGCAGAATTAGAGATTTACAAGGCGGGAAAGGGATTTTAAACCGATGACTCACCTACAAATATACCATAGCCACCACTGAAAAAGGAGGAGGAAAAAAAGAAAAAGACCACGAAATGCTGCTAAACTCTGCCACAAACCACGGATCTGGCCATGGCGTCAAGCTCAATTTCGTGATTCAGAGAGAACAAAGACATCATCAATCTCAATCATCCATTCATCCTCTTTTTCCTCAATTTCAACCATCTTCTTAGATTATTTCCTAAATTAAAGTATATTAACAAGGTTGTATTAGGCGAAAATGGAAGAGTATGATACAGAGAGAATTGATGTATCTTGTAATTCATATCATGAGATTAGAAATCACCTTCATAGTGGACGTAGGCCTCATTAAAGGACGAACCACTCTAAACCTCGTCTCAATTTTTACCTTTTTCTGCATTTTCAACTTTGAATTACTAATTGAATATGGCTCCACTTTATTCCCTACCAAATTGGTGAAGTACAGCATTGTACCTGAGGTGTTTGGACCATTTTTGGTGTAAACACATTTCAAGCAAGTGTAGCTATCATTTGTACGTTTGTCGGTTTTATTGGTTTTTATTTTAGCTTCGAATGTTGGATGTTAGAATCCATTATCTGAAGGTTGAAAAATAGTAGAGGAATCAAAATACGAAGAATATTCCCTTCTGTATTTGTCTACCGTTGCGAAGTACAATTCGCAGAACTGAATTATTAACCTCTGATGGTACCCCATCCTTGTTTTGTTAAGAGTTTCAGTTTCAGGTATTTGGAAGAGACAAAAGTATCCATTTCCCCCAGAGCAGGTCAACCAAAGAAAGCCTTATAGTAAGATTGTTGGTCGATCACGACGAAAGGAGTTTCAAAGGTTCGGTGGAGAGGAGAGAACACGACTTGGACCAGGAGGTTGATCTGTCCCACTGGAGTTCACCCTTTGTTATTGAAGCCGAAGATTGACTCATTGCTTAGTTCTAAATTTTCCTCGGAGATTCCCATCTGATCAAAAGCATGTTTAAAGATGACATTGACTACACTTCTAGTATCAACAAGGATATTGGCAAAAACAGAGATCCCAATCTGAGTTGTTATCATGAGAGGGTCATTTTGTGGATGACGGACCTCTTTCTTCAACTCGTCCGGGGAAATCGCCAGGTTGTGCATCTTGAGAGTTTAACAATCATTCTTCAATGATGATTCCTCTCCAATGGAGAATATCCCTTCATGAGCCTCCCATAGGTATTGTTTCCAAGCTACCAGGAAATTTCCAACAGGGTACTGCCTACCATGGATCACATTGATTCAGTTTATTGGTGGTCCCAAGTCTAGATGGCCTTCCTTTATAGTGTCTTCTACTGCATTGGCTGAAACATTTTGTTATCCATTCGTATCCTGGGCGGATAATGACTTGTTCAGAATAAACTCTTTTAGATTCCTTTTGCGGATAAGCTTCTAAATAATCTCATCCAAAATCTTGCACTCGTCTGTCTTATGTCCGTTTATTTTGTGATACTCACAATAGTTTCCATCAGCATGAGGTTAAGGGAAATTATTGGCTTTGAACGAGACAGGGAAGTTATTGACCCTTTCTTTTGCCATATCATAAACAAATGAAATGGGCTTGCTTAAAGTGACCGGGTTGGTATTAGAATCCTCTCATCTTGGCCTTTTTTTTATTTCCATCCTGATAGAACCTTCCTCCTTAGGATTTTTGTCCGAAGCCCGGCTTACCTCCCTCCCCTCGAGGTCCGAACTTCTTCTTTGTGAAGTACAATTCATCCATGCGGATAAATTTATCAGCTTGAAAGTGGAAGTCATGTAAGTCTTTATAGCCATGAATGTATTGTTCCTTCCATAAAGGGGTATTTTCAATCAACCCTCAATGCACAGCGATTAACTTGTCACAATCATTCATATCTTTGGCCTTCAATACCTTTAACCCTTTTCAAGTAATCTCTTAGGGACTCACCTTGCCTCTCCTTGATATTAGCAATTACTGTGTAATTAAATGTTGAATCCTTGCAGATGCAAAACTATGCCAAAATTCATAGATGAACTATTTCCATGAGTATATGGTATTCTCTCTATATTGAAGATACCATTTGTTTGCTGCATCCACGAGGGTCACTAGGAAAAGACATCATCAGGCGGCACCCAAAACATTGTAGAGATCCATTTGACTAATGAAATCCATTAGATGATCACTAGGGTCGGTAGTTCTGAGATATTTTATCATGGGAACCTTCACCCTAAATGGTATTATTGTGCTCATGATCTCATCGGTAAAAAGGGCTACTCTTTCATTATCATTAACCCTATCATCTTGGGTTCTCTTCCCTTTGCATCCCAACAGGTCCATGACGGTTTTTCTAGCAATATCTTTGAGATAAGCCTTTACATTGTCATTATTTGCCCTTTTAGAATCATAACCTATAGAAGTAGAGCTCCCAGATTGCCCCTGTTCACATTGATTTCCTTGAAGATCTATATGTGTTAATATGGATCTTTTCTTCTTAGAGGAAGCTGCTTTCAGCTTTTCTTTTGCTTTAGAGTGTTGGACGGGAGCCTTTCTTGGAGACTCATCCAACTCCCTTTGGCTGGATTTAGTAAGCTTTGAAGATTTATGCGCTTGATTAGCATTTATTTGGATTTGCATTTCCTAGACCTGTTTTTCTAGGTCCATGATTTTAGCGGCATTTTCCTTAATGACATTTGGATTTGGTGGTTAAATTGGGTTAGAAGTTGTTCCCTCTTTATTATTGTTTAGACTGAACGTTGGATCCACGTTTCTTTCAAGGGTTGCATTACGAGTTGGTTCCTTATTTCACTATTCCAATCTTTTTGATTTCATCTTCCCTTACCATGGAGCAATAAGTTTACCAAATTAATTTTTAGCAGGGTAAATATGAAGTCGGAGGTTCAAGCCCTCCTTCTAGCGGAAAAATGTTAACGATATTTGTCCGTAAAACGCTACCTAGGATAAACAAAGCAGATACTTCATAGTTTGATGCAAGAGTGATCTAAAGATCATTTGAATGCAACCTTAAATCAGTTCTCTTTAACTAGTTCCCCCGGTTTCCTAGGCACTAAGACCTTAAGTATGAAGATTAGTTACTCTTCCCTCGTGGGGTAAGTATCACACTTATGAGATTATAAAGTCAATAATAACCATGGAGAAAGATTTTTAATAGTTAAATAAGACTGAAACCTTATGCAGTATTCAAGATTTATAGACAAACAGGGGATCCTTTTGCTATTGGGCTAGTAAAAGCCCTTATCGACCGCTTTTCCCTTTTGTTCTAGTTGCTTTTGGCTCTCAGCTGCTCTTTTGGCTTTGTTTATAACTTTTGGGTATCGGTTCCCACTCTCAGAAAGATGGTCTCGGCCTTTGGAACTTCTTTTTGATGTCTTATATATCTTCTTTGTATCGATACCAACCCTGTTGGTATGGATAGCTTTAGGAAGGCTATAGGCTTCCAGCTATGGGCTTCCAGATATAAGCTCCTAGATAAGAGATTCCGGATGTATGCTTCCGGTCATAAGCTTTCGGTCTTGCTATTGACTCTTTGTGGAACTTCCCTTCATGATTCAAGAGAATGGCTATCGAATCCTTTTCGTCCTTTTTCGTCTCTGGTTGTAGGGTTCCTAGTCTTTCTCTTCATTGGCTCTCGATTTTGGATGACCACACGTTATCATTCTTTCGTGCTGGAACTACCCTATCGGTTTCCTTCCTTTGTGTAGGTTTTGATTTCTCTTCTTTAATAATGGTGTCGATTGCCTAGCTTCGGGTTGGTTTCTTTATGCTCTCAGTTTTATCCTATGCTAGGCTATTGCTCTCGGGTTATTATTCTATGCTTGTGACGATTTGATACCCCTTTAACGATAGCCTATCTTGATGTTAATTTTGGGAATAACATAAATATTGAAGACTATACATTAATAGAGATTCAAGTATTAAGAAATTCAACACTCATGAGTTTCAAGATATCGAGATTTCAAGAGCTCAAGATTATCAAGTAATAGAGTCTAGTACATATGTAAAACTCTAGTTAGCACTTTCAAATCTTGTTTTCAAATTCTGTTTTCGAATTCTTTTCAAATTGATTTCAATATTATTTCAAACTACTTTTCTAAAATGATTTCAAATCATTTTGATTTTACTTATGATTTCAATTATATATATTTATAATTTATAAAGTTTAATAATATGTATATATGTTTATAATATATGTTTTATAGTCTTATATCATATAGTTTTATAAATATGTTTAAATTATATATCACAATGTTTTTATACCTTTCTATACTTTAGCAAATTCATTTTGAAACATTGGTTTTGATTCTATAATTTCTAGAATATATATATATATATGTATGTATGTATATTAATTTAGACACTTTAAAATGTTTTAAAATTTCAAATACTATGTATATGTCGACATACATAATTGAGCATGTCAACTTATAACTTTCATATCTTCAATTTTAAAAGGAAGCGTCTTTTCGTATTTTGAAACACATCAGAAACGTTGCAATCTTTAAAACACTATTTACCCCTCCTCCAGTGCTAGTTTTGCCTTAAGATCCTTAATCTGCATTCCCTAACAGAGTTTATAGTAATGACCAGTTACCTTATATCACTACAGAATCTTACTTTCACAAAGGTGCAATTTCTAGAAGTGCCTCATGTCCATTACTTTTAGATTAAAAGATGTATCTTTAATTAGCTCGTCTTATGAACCTGGATGGACCACTTTGTAGGAAGGCTTGGTCTATATGAAGTACTTTTGGCTCCTTCATGACTCATAATTTAGTTTTTGATAAAACTCATGATTAACTATTTTATATTGAAATACAAAATAAGTGATAAGTGTATTGGCTAGTAAACTTGTGCTCTCATAATTTGTGGATGTGTATGCCTATTAACATTATTCGGAACTTTTATGACTAAAGTTTATGCAGTAGTTCTCCTTCAGCAAATATGATATTATTAATATTGTTATTCAAAGGCTTAATTTTGCATGCTACCGAACTTTATTTTGTTTATGAAAAGTGGAATCAAATCCAGACTCTCCTCCCCCAAATTAGGAATGAAGCCACCGATAACTATGGGATAAAAAGTCATTTTTAAGAATGCTCACACCTCGAGGCGGGAAAGGACATACTATTTTTAGAAGATATCTAATAGGAATCTAAAGGAACATGTATCCTTTCTAGAGAGTCAACTTAAAGATAAAGATAAAACTATCTTTGAGTTGCAAAACCAATTAATGTTTAATCCCTCTACCAGTTCAGACGCAGAAATAGGATAATTACTTCATTATATTGACGAACTAGAAGTTCAATTGACGAAATGAAAGCAAATAGTGCGTCTTTGGAATTAGCTCTAAAGCATCCTGACTTGGATTAGAGGGCCTAGTTATTACGAAATTTCTTTTGGGTGACAAATGTGAAATGGTACCTGTAAACAAGCTTTTTGATCATATGGATATCACCTGATATGTAGCATTTTCCTTTTCTAAGGAGGCCCTTTTTCCGGAGTCCTTTTGCACTTCTCCGCATAGACTTAAAACTTTGTTTCGCATTTGTTTCAGAAGACACATATAATTACTTGTCTGCTTTTGTTGAAATCATTAGTATATTGTACTAATAAATGTATGATAGGATATTAAGCTTACTCGCATTATGCGTAAGTAAAAGAATCTTTGTTTAATGGGTACTTTCAAGAAATTTCTCTTTGCGTGATCTTTAAGAAAAGTGTTACCTTTGTTACAAGATTTTATCAAGGAAACCTAAGGTGTTGTCTCGAGCTCTTTATTGAGCTGACTTTTTCTTATAATGTGATTACTTATACCACCTATTTAGTTGGGATACTGAGTAAGGACTTGATATGTAAACGAGTTAAGAAAATCTCCCTGAGCAAGATGGAAGAGCTCAATCTTCATTTGATGGCTTTTAGGCAGTAGAATCAATCAATTGCGTCGAGTATTGATAGTAGGCCTCCTCTTTAGGGATAAGAATTAGAATCTTGCGACAGTTTAGGGTATTAATAAGAAAAGACAAGGGTATTTTCCCTTGGTAATTAGTGGAAATACAGAACCATAAACTAGACTCAGGTACTCTATAGGAGTTCAGTGGCTGCTTCTGATAACAATGAAAGTCTTGTTTCAACCCAAATTCAGGTATTTAGAATAGAAGACAAGAGATCTACTTTCGGTAGTTGATAGAAACTCTAAAGCAACCCACATTCAGGTATTAAGAATAGAACAACATAAATCCACATCTGGTAGTTAATAGAAGCTCTGAACTAACCCATATTTGGGTATTAAGAATAGAAGAACATAAATCCACTTCTGGTGATTAGTTCCGCTACCCACTTTGGGTTTGATTTATGAAGCAGAGGATGTACCTACTTTGTGAGCCATTTCTCTGGGATTTTTGTAGTCAAATTAGAGGATGTACGTGCCTTATTGGATACTCTCTTGGCATGTGCGTTGTGTACGCTTAGCATGCTCAATCTCAAGCAGGGCACAAGGACTTACCCGATCTCCCTCCAAGAGGCTCCTTATCCCGGCCAACGTAGGTGATAATAAAGGCTTAGACGCTTAAACTGGTCCACTGTAGACGCGGACTTAAGTAATACTATTTTGATGCTCTACCCCGACCATCGTAGGCGACGATAGAGGCTTACACTCCACCCTCTCAAAGAACTGCCTTATCCCGGCCATCGTAGGCAGTGATAAGGGTTTTCGTTTCCTTCTGTAGGTAACATTGAACATAATCAAAGGTAGGACGTGCTCTTCTACGAGTAGAGGTAGGACGTGCTTAGTTCATAATCGAGGCAGAGCATACTCTTCTACGAGCAGAGGCAGGGCGTGCTAATTAGATGCTAAATCCCGACCATTCCTGACATGGATCAAAGGCTTATACTTTTGATGCTGTAACTCGGTCCTTTCTGATTTGGACGATGTTAATGGCTTACATACCACCCCCTCTCCAAAGGGTGCCTTGCCCCGGCCAACTTGGCGATGACAAGGGTTTTTATCCATTTGTAATTTGACCCTTTTTAGTTTTTTCCAAAGTTTGAGAGGGTTTTCTTTTCCTTAGCAATGCAAATGATCCTTTTTCAATGGACCTTCATTGAACTTAGTTTAATCCTTCCATAAAATCTTGTAATTGGCCTTGATTAAGGAACTTAATAATCATCCCTTTGAGAACTCTGCAATAATTAGTTTCTTATCTGCTCACCATGTGATAGAGGCCATAAGGTCGTCCCAAATTTATTTCGTACTTGGGTTTTTTCTTTTTGGATGGCCAGAAGTTAAGCTCATGTTTAGTAAGGAACTAGATATTTTCAATTGAAGTGGTATAGTGACATCCATTAGGTAGTATTGATGTAAAGTTATTTTCCTGCTCTATGACCTTAGCCCTTTTGTTACTTGGCATTATTACTTTCATTCATATCCTCGCTTCTCCTTTTCAAGGTGTATCTAGATTGTAGTACTATACTTGTAACACCCCACACCCGCTATGGTCACTCGCTAAGGGAATGCCATAACATCGGTGGAGTATTTTAAGTGAATATAGAACAGAAAAATTACAACAAGACAGATATAAGTAATACTTGAAAATTTTAAAACATCATTTCATTGCAGCGGAAAGTAAAACATGTTTGGTTACATCACAAAACCATAATAAGAGTCAAGTACAAAATATCCATCCTGATAAATAAAAGTACATAATCCCAATACATGAACTGATAGCCATAAAAGAAAGGGTAAGTTGAGCTCTACATCTATGGTCCAAGCTCCAAAAGAGAATAAAGCAGCCTGATCAAAGCCCACTCGTACTGGGCCCACTCTGATAACCTGAGGGTTGGGAAAAAAGATAAAAACAACGGGGTCAGACATAAGTCTGAGCGAGTACTATAACTTTAACAATACAATCATTAAAGTAACCAGAGAAGACATAAGCTTGATATACGGTGTCGTCTGGGGATGAATGGCTACACTAAGCAGCTTGGTAGACTTAGGATAAACTAAGAAACGTAAAGACGCATCTACCCTTCCAAAGGTAAATTACTAAACTGCACCACACCAGTCATTCCTAACTTAAAGGTTGATCCCACCCATGGACTTATAAAATTAACTTAATAGTTCTCGCGTACCCCTAGGTGACTGAGTAGACGCCACAGGGCCCTACAATCCACTAGGTGTACACACTACTCCCCATTCGATCGGCTCCCTAACGTAGATACCCGTGCTGGCCCCACCGTGGGGTGTACCATTCCCCAACGTGGCAACCTGATAAAACTAACGGTGCACGGCTTATATCTACACGATGCAACAACGTCTTATTTAACAGCCCGGGTCCACACACGCATATGAAACCTGTTGGTCATGCGTTGCCATCGCTAACCCATTTTGGCCTCTTATAGTCAAGCCCAATATGCGTGTCCCGTCACTCGACTAGAGTCGAGCCCACTAAGATACGTTTGGGATATTGGTTGAAATGGGCCCCCACAAGCTACCACCTAAGCTTGTTATTTCTAGTGAATCCCGCTTAACCCTTTAACCATGTCCACTTACATGTTATAAATTCTGGTTAAGTCATTAATCATATTTTAATTGCCATTCAAGGCACCCACTAGATTTCCACATGCCACCCAAAGCACTTACTTAACCCTTTAACCATGTTTTAATTACATGTTCCACTTTGGTTAAGTATTCTAATCGTATTTTCTATTGCCACCCATAGCCCCCACTTAACCCCTCATGTCCCTCTACATGCTAATATGGTTAAGTGTTTCTTAATTAATTAATTAAGATCATGACCTCATAAAGACCTCTCACATTAGACCGTCTTTTATGACTGCTGGATATGCCGGTTGGGTCCGGGCAGCCTTACGTCATAAAAAGGGTCTAACCTCGTGTCTTTACTTTAATCACGTATTTAATTTGTGCCTAAGACCTCTCACATTGGGCTAACATTTGTAGCAACTGGTTAAGCCGGTTGGGTCTGGGCAGTTTTACGCTACAACTGAGTCCAACCTCGTGTCTTAGTCGATTAATTACACCTAATTAATCACCCTCATAATTTATATTAATTATCCCTAATTAATTAATCATGTTTTCCAGAATATGGGTAGACCTAACTCAATAGGTAAATTCCCAACTCCGTAGTATGGGTAGACCTAACTCAATAGGTAAATTCCCAACTCCATAATATGGGTAGACCTAACTCAATAGGTAAATTCCCAATTATGTCCATTTAATTTATGTTACTCTTAAGCATACCCATTCCACATCATTTTATTAACATGCATATTAACCCCATCGTTCCCCACGTAATTCGTTCTCGTAACGTGACATAATAAAAGGGAAGATTCATCACAAATGTCATGGGTTTAACCAACATAGCTTATAACTTTATCATGGGTTCAAAAGGTGTCAACTTGCATATATGAGCATACATTAAACCCAACTAGCATTTAACCCAAACTTGCATTATGCATGTCATAAAAAGAGACAAACTTGCATATGAACTTGCACATAAACTTGCATATGAACTTGCACATAAACTTGCATGTGAACTTGCATAACATGTCATACATAGAGGCAAACTCGCATATGTTATGCATATCATAAAAAGAGACAAACTTGCATATGAACTTGCATCATAATAGGGTAAACATGCATATGTATGCATAGCATACAAAGGTGTCATCTTGCATATGTATGCATCTTATTTAGAAAAAGGGTAAACTTGCATGTCATAATGTATGCATAAAACCAAACACTTAGCATGCATAAAACCAAACACTTAGCATGCATAAAATCAAACACTTAGCATGCATAAAATCAAATACTTAGCATGCATAAAATCAAATACTTAGCATGCATAAAATCAAACACTTAGCATGCATAAAATCAAACACTTAGCATGCATAAAACCCAATGCTTAGCATGCATGAAACCCAATGCTTAGCATGCATGAAACCCAATGCTTAGCATGCATGAAACCCATCACTTAACTTGCATAAACCCACATACTTAACTTGCATAAACATAGGGTTAACATTAAACATAGATTAGCAAACTAACATCATATCATATGACTTAAAACCCACAAATCCGCATACAAAACCGCATGATCTCATCATATCTCATCTACTTAATTTAGCAATTGGTTATTAAAGTGATAGAAACTCACCAAAACCAAGATTAGCAAACTTATGTAGTAGAACTAGTTGCTATACAAGAAGAAGATGATGATTAGAGGTTGATTAGCTTGCAACTTTCTTCATAAACTAGTGGAGGTTCCTCTCAAGTTTGATTTTGGCGGCATGGTGGCATCATTTCTATTTTTAGTATGAATTAGGGTAGTATTAGGGTGTATTTATAGATTAGGTGAGTGTTTTAGGCCCTTAGACTAACCCTAAATTAGATTAGGACCCTTAGATTTCGGAACCATCCAGAAACCAGCCCTAAGACCAAGCCCAAACCCCAAACTGGTGCACTCAACCACAGAACTCTCTAGAAACTTTGCAGGTTTCCTATCCCGACATGGGCGCACTTCCCAAGTGCGCCAGTGTATTTTTGTGCTGGCGCACTTCACAAGTGCGCCAGTGCATTTCTGGCCTGTTTCGGGTTTTTCTGCCTAACTTCGTTCGTCCATATCTCTTTCATACGGTACCCGTTTTACGCAAACTCGGACTCTATTTCGCGTATTTTTCCGAGACGAACGCAATGACGCAGCCCGTTTCCCCTGATTCTCACATCTGCGATTAATTATACTTTAATTACTAACCATTAGTGTTAATTGAAATTCGGGGTGTTACATTCTCCCCTACTTAAAGGATTTCGTCCTCGAAATCTCTAAGTCAAGAAGAACGTATCCTACCAACCAAACAACCATCTACTAAACCATCAACCACAAGCAACCATTATCCTTAGAAACTTCTAATGATGTATGAACATATGCAGAAAGTGTGTGTATATGTCCGTATACTAATGGAAAATCAGGCGGTCTACTGATTCAGTCGACCTCCTTAATGCAAACCATGATAGTGCCATGCATCCAATATGTATGCGAAACCCTATTGACACATACAATTTCTATATGCGTGCACAACCATACACAAAAATGCATCATCCACATGATAACACAGCCATGATACATCCATCAATCTAACTACCACATCCATTTATGCGATATGCAACATGAAGTGACTGAGCCGATCTAGTGTCTAATGTGTGTGTATATGCATCCACGAGCAACCACTAGCAAACAATTGCATCCACATGCATCCATCAACCATAACATGTTTCAAACACATGTTTCAACCATAGGTTTTACCCTATCTAAAGGTCATAGGTACTAGCGAGAGGATATACTAAAGATAAGATAAGTACTAGACAAGCGATAAAGGAGAAGTTAAAAGACATACTCTCAAAAAGAAATGGGTACAAAGAACGCATCTTCGCTTCCGTCTCCCAAGTAGCATTGCCCTCGTCTTCTCCCCATTGCACTTTAACTAGCTGAACTTCTCTGTTCCTCAACTTCCTAGTTTCTGACCCAAGGATGCGAGTAGGAGCTCGTCGAATCGTCGCATCACGCTCTACCTCTACATCTCTAAGCAAGCTCGGCTCTACGACCTCTGCGGTCTCATGTAAGCACTTCCTCAAATGTGATACATGGAATACATCATGAACACCACTAAGTCTGTCGGGCAACTCCACCCTATATGCCATCCGTCCAATCCTTTCCTTAATAGGAAACGGCCCAACAAACCTCGGTGCTAACTTCCCAACGGACCCAAAGCGAACAACATTTCTCAACGGAGATACTTTGACAAAAACCATGTCCCCAACCTCAAACTCAAGATCCGTCTTTCTCCGATCCGCATAAGATTTCTGTCTATCTTGCGCTGCCTTCATCCTTCTTTGAATCAAATCAATCTTCTCTGAAGTCTCTCTAACCATATCTGGCCCAAGCAAGATCTTATCCGTAGATTCCCACCAACATGTAGGAGATCGACAAGGCCTTCCATAAAGAGCTTCGAAAGGTGCCATGCCAATACTAGACTGAAAGCTGTTATTGTATGCGAACTCCACCAAAAGAAGATGTTCTTCCCATGTACCTCCAAAATCCAAGATACAAAGCCTCAAGAGATCTTCTAAGATACGGTTCACCCTCTCGGTCTGACCGTCCGTCTGAGGATGATATGCGGTGCTCAAACACAACTGAGTCCCTACCGCCTCTTGCAAACTTCTCCAAAACTCACTAGTGAAGATAGGATCTCGATCACTCACAATGCTGGATAGTACGCCATGCAATCTAACAATCTCTCTAACATAGACTGAAGCAAGCCATGGAGCGGTCCTCTTACTCTTCACGGGTATAAAATGGGCACTCTTGGTAAGTCTGTCTACCACAACCCAAATTCCCGTATTGCCCTTCCTCGATCTCGGTAACCCATCGATGAAATCCATCGAGACACTATCCCACTTCCATTGCGGAACTTCCAATGGGTGTAGCAACCCACCGGATTTCCTTTGCTCCGCTTTAACTTGTTGACACACTAAGCATCTAGCCACATACTCGGCCACATCTTTCTTCATACCGGCCCAGAAGAAAACTCTCTTCATGTCTTGGTACATCTTGTCCCTACCAGGATGAATGGTCATCTTTGACCGATGTACATCATCAAGTATAGCCTTCCTCAGACCCTCGTCTTGCAGTACACAAAGTCTACCGTCTCTACGCAACCACCCCTTACCATCTAGGGTGTACCTACTCAAATGGCTGGACGACTCCCCCCTTATGAGCTTCTCTACTAACTCAACCAACTGTGATTCGTCTCGCTGTGCCTCGCCAATCCACCCCAAAAGAGTAGGCCTAACCTCCAAGGAGGCTAGCAAACCGGGTACAAAGTCAACGGAAGGTCTAAAGTCAATCATAGAATTAAACTCCAAGCTTCGCCATTCCATGAACAATGGACTCAAAGACAGCCTTTTTCTGCTCAAGGCGTCTGCCACCACGTTACCCTTGCCAGGGGTATACGCTATCTCAAACTCATAGATGCTAAGAATTCCATCCACCTTTGTTGTCTTAAGACAATGCGCTCAAAGAGTCTCCAACACTTCCCTAAGATGTAGGGCATGCTTTTCTCCACTTTTAGAGAAAATCAGGATATTCTCCCATGCAAAATCGTCACAACTATCCATCTCTCACGCATACCACCTTAGTCGAACTCGACATCCCCCAAATGCAAGCCCCAAAGGCCTAAACCAATATCAGACAAACACCCAAGGGATACCTCCTTCGAATTCAGACGACCTACGTGAGATGATACTAGTAAAAACGGCTAAATAATTAAGCCCTTGTCCAACTCTGGATGTCCTTGCCAGTCTCGCTTCAAAACCAGCGTTTATCCCATAACTGGCTTTGCTCAACCTATTGAGCACATACGAAAACTTATTTCGCTCCTAGAAAAGACCAAGATGTCATCCACCAAGATCATCACGAACTTATTTAGGTACTCCCTGAACACCCTTCTCATCAAATCAACAAAGTATGCGGAGGCGTTCGTCTAACCAAATGGCATCACCAGCCACTCATAAAACCATCCGGAGTCCTAAAGGCAATCTTCTCTATACTATCCTCAGCCACTCTCAACTGACGAAACCCCGTGGCTGAGTCCAACTGCGAAAATACTGAGGCGCCAACCAACTGATCAAAGAGATCATCAATCCTCGGCAATGGGTGTCTATTCTTCTTTGTAAGTTTATTTAGTTCTCTTTAGCCTACACAAAGTCTGAGGGACCCATCCGCCTTCGTAGAAAAAACTACTGGAGCACCCCACTCCGATATACTTTGTCTTATGGACCCCTTCTCAAGCAACTCCCCTACTTGCTTATGGAGTTCCCTCCTCTCGCGAGGAGCCATGTGGCGCACTGGTAAAGATACAGGTTTAGCGTTGTCTACCAGATATATTCGGAAGTCAATCTCCTGCTCCGGAGGTAAGCCCTTCACCTCCTCAAACGCATCCGAGTATTCCCGGACCACTCTAACAGATTGCAAACTCTCGACCGACGTGTCAAGCGATTCTAGATAACTTAGCATAACAGATTCCATGGGATTACAAGAGATCTCGAGAGTGTTACCCAAGCGGGTCATAACCCTAACAACTCTCCCTTCAAAATCAAGAACGGCACCCCTACTGGATAACCAGTCCATGCCCAAAACTAACCCATAGCTCGTGAAGCCCAAAAAGCATCACATCTACTCTCAACGCTAAGTATAGCAACTTTCAAAACCAAACACTTCATGGAGCCCCAATTGGGTTTGAAACAACTAAGGGATCATCTACTAACTGGTGTCTAAGTGCAGTGACTCAACTAACAATGATGAGATAAACGAACTCGATGCGTCATAATTAAATAAAGTTCGAATCGGATAATAAAGAAATCCAAATTCCAACCTAGACGGTCTATCCCCATTTGGTACCCTAGTCGTGAGGGAATACAACTACCCTCTAGGAGATTCCGTACCTTGCCCTTGCCTCTTTGGACAATCCTAATAAGGTGTCCTATTCCTCCCAAAAGGATAACTACTCGCCTTCTTCATCCCATTCTCCACTCGTAACCTCCCACCAATGAGGTTTCATCCTTCATTAACCAAACAACTATTTGAGCCTTCCTCCCTTCGTCTATCCAATAGATACCTACCAGTCCTCCTCCTTCTTGAACCAACTTCTAATCTGACTAACGTCTAAGTCCCTTGAAGTGGTTTTCCATTCTTATCTATCTTAGAATGGTCATCTATACGCGGAGGGGAAACTCAAAACGAGAGAGGAAGAGATTCAAAACGGAGAATTCGAAAGATATAGATATGGCTATTGGGGATTATGCTTTTCTTTCAAAAACTTTTCTTTTAAAAGACATGTTTTTGAAAACACTCCTTTCAAAAATATTCTTAGAAAATAGTTTTTCTAAAAATTTTATCTGTTCTGGTAACCTTAAGCTCTGATACCACGTGTAACACCCCACACCCGCTATGGTCACTCGCTAAGGGAATGCCATAACATCGGTGGAGTATTTTAAGTGAATATAGAACAGAAAAATTACAACAAGACAGATATAAGTAATACTTGAAAATTTTAAAACATCATTTCATTGCAGCGGAAAGTAAAACATGTTTGGTTACATCACAAAACCATAATAAGAGTCAAGTACAAAATATCCATCCTGATAAATAAAAGTACATAATCCCAATACATGAACTGATAGCCATAAAAGAAAGGGTAAGCTGAGCTCTACATCTATGGTCCAAGCTCCAAAAGAGAATAAAGCAGCCTGATCAAAGCCCACTCGTACTGGGCCCACTCTGATAACCTGAGGGTTGGGAAAAAAGATAAAAACAACGGGGTCAGACATAAGTCTGAGCGAGTCCTATAACTTTAACAATACAATCATTAAAGTAACCAGAGAAGACATAAGCTTGATATACGGTGTCGTCTGGGGATGAATGGCTACACTAAGTAGCTTGGTAGACTTAGGATAAACTAAGAAACGTAAAGACGCATCTACCCTTCCAAAGGTAAATTACTAAACCGCACCACACCAGTCATTCCTAACTTAAAGGTTGATCCCACCCATGGACTTATAAAATTAACTTAATAGTTCTCGCGTACCCCTAGGTGACTGAGTAGACGCCACAGGGCCCTACAATCCACTAGGTGTACAAACTACTCCCCATTCGATCGGCTCCCTAACGTAGATACCCGTTCTGGCCCCACCGTGGGGTGTACCATTCCCCAACGTGGCAACCTGATAAAACAAACGGTGCACGGCTTATATCTACACGATGCAACAACGTCTTATTTACCAGCCCGGGTCCACACACGCATATGAAACCCGTTGGTCATGCGTTGCGACCGCTAACCCATTTTGGCCTCTTATAGTCAAGCCCAATATGCGTGTCCCGTCACTCGACTAGAGTCGAGCCCACTAAGATACGTTTGGGATATTGGTTGAAATGGGCCCCCACAAGCTACCACCTAAGCTTGTTAATTCTAGTGAATCCTGCTTAACCCTTTAACCATGTCCACTTACATGTTATAAATTCTGGTTAAGTCATTAATCATATTTTAATTGCCATTCAAGGCACCCACTAGATTTCCACATGCCACCCAAAGCACTTACTTAACCCTTTAACCATGTTTTAATTACATGTTCCACTTTGGTTAAGTATTCTAATCGTATTTTCTATTGCCACCCAAGGCCCCCACTTAACCCCTCATGTCCCTCTACATGCTAATATGGTTAAGTGTTTCTTAATTAATTAATTAAGATCATGACCTCATAAAGACCTCTCACATTAGACCGTCTTTTATGACTGCTGGATATGCCGGTTGGGTCCGGGCAGCCTTACGTCATAAAAAGGGTCTAACCTCGTGTCTTTACTTTAATCACGTATTTAATTTGTGCCTAAGACCTCTCACATTGGACTAACATTTGTAGCAACTGGTTAAGCCAGTTGGGTTAGGGCAGTTTTACGCTACAACTGAGTCCAACCTCGTGTCTTAGTCGATTAATTACACCTAATTAATCACCCTCATAATTTATATTAATTATCCCTAATTAATTAATCATGTTTTCCAGAATATGGGTAGACCTAACTCAATAGGTAAATTCCCAACTCCATAGTATGGGTAGACCTAACTCAATAGGTAAATTCCCAACTCCATAATATGGGTAGACCTAACTCAATAGGTAAATTCCCAATTATGTCCATTTAATTTATGTTACTCTTAAGCATACCCATTCCACATCATTTTATTAACATGCATATTAACCCCATCGTTCCCCACGTAATTCGTTCTCGTAACGTGACATAATAAAAGGGAAGATTCATCACAAATGTCATGGGTTTAACCAACATAGCTTATAACTTTATCATGGGTTCAAAAGGTGTCAACTTGCATATATGAGCATACATTAAACCCAACTAGCATTTAACCCAAACTTGCATTATGCATGTCATAAAAAGAGACAAACTTGCATATGAACTTGCACATAAACTTGCATATGAACTTGCACATAAACTTGCATGTGAACTTGCATAACATGTCATACATAGAGGCAAACTCGCATATGTTATGCATATCATAAAAAGAGACAAACTTGCATATGAACTTGCATCATAATAGGGTAAACATGCATATGTATGCATAGCATACAAAGGTGTCATCTTGCATATGTATGCATCTTATTTAGAAAAAGGGTAAACTTGCATGTCATAATGTATGCATAAAACCAAACACTTAGCATGCATAAAACCAAACACTTAGCATGCATAAAATCAAACACTTAGCATGCATAAAATCAAACACTTAGCATGCATAAAATCAAATACTTAGCATGCATAAAATCAAACACTTAGCATGCATAAAATCAAACACTTAGCATGCATAAAACCCAATGCTTAGCATGCATGAAACCCAATGCTTAGCATGCATGAAACCCAATGCTTAGCATGCATGAAACCCATCACTTAACTTGCATAAACCCACATACTTAACTTGCATAAACATAGGGTTAACATTAAACATAGATTAGCAAACTAACATCATATCATATGACTTAAAACCCACAAATCCGCATACAAAACCGCATGATCTCATCATATCTCATCTACTTAATTTAGCAATTGGTTATTAAAGTGATAGAAACTCACCAAAACCAAGATTAGCAAACTTATGTAGTAGAACTAGTTGCTATACAAGAAGAAGATGATGATTAGAGGTTGATTAGCTTGCAACTTTCTTCATAAACTAGTGGAGGTTCCTCTCAAGTTTGATTTTGGCGGCATGGTGGCATCATTTCTATTTTTAGTATGAATTAGGGTAGTATTAGGGTGTATTTATAGATTAGGTGAGTGTTTTAGGCCCTTAGATTAACCCTAAATTAGATTAGGACCCTTAGATTTCGGAACCTTCCAGAAACCAGCCCTAAGACCAAGCCCAAACCCCAAACTGGTGCACCCAACCACAGAACTCTCTAGGAACTGTGCAGGTTTCCTGTCCCGACATGGGCGCACTTCCCAAGTGCGCCAGTGTATTTTTGTGCTAGCGCACTTCACAAGTGCGCCAGTGCATTTCTGGCATGTTTCGGGTTTTTCTGCCTAACTTCGTTCGTCCATATCTCTTTCATACGGTACCCGTTTTACGCAAACTCGGACTCTATTTCGCGTATTTTTCCGAGACGAACGCAATGACGCAGCCCGTTTCCCCTGATTCTCACATCTGAGATTAATTATACTTTAATTACTAACCTTTAGTGTTAATTGAAATTCGGGGTGTTACAATACTTTTAGTCCATTTGGAAGAAAAACAATTAAAATCCTTCATAATTTCTTGTTCGAATACCTTTCCTTTGGCCTGTTCATGGATAGCTTCTCTTTATGAGAGAATGAGACATATTCCAATAACGTAGAACCAATTAAGGTAAAGGTTGGGTGTAATACCCCTTAATTTTAACAACACTAAAGATGATAAATTAAAGAGTACTTAATTAAATATTCATAATTAAGTGAAATGACTGCTCCATTGCACTCGTCTCGGAATTCTGGTCAAAATAGACACCTAGTTTGCGTAAAACGGACATCGTATAAAGAAGTTATTAAGGTTAGAAGTTTGTATACGCATAAGACAAATATATATGAATAAAACCATACTAGAATTCAAAACCGAATAGCAGAAAGGGGAACAGGATAACTCCCTCCCATGGTTGTCTACCCATGGATCAACCTCATCAAGGGGGTGTTGACCCCTGGGTCGACCCACTTAGGGTGGGTCGACCCCCATATGGATTTGGCAGATCCCTGCTTCCGAGCATGGACTAATTTCTTTGCAAGATTCATCAGTTGATAGCTATAAATAAGACCCTATACTCATTGTTTTATTCATCTAAATCAATGGCGACGGTGAGATGCTGCTCCAACTGAGATTAAAATTAGCCTTTTCTTCAGCAACGACGATTCATATGTATTAAAAGATCGTTGATCCAACATCAACATGCTTTCCTCGGTTTTCTTAGATTCATTCTCTGTGAGTCTACGTTATTTTAGATATAAACACTTAAAAGTTATTTTTGACATGTCTATGAATTGGATTTAAGCCTATAACTAATTGAATCATATCAGATCCGTCATAACCTGTGTATCTAAGTTATTTTTCCATGACCATGAATTGGGTCTAAGCCTAAGCCTATTTATAATGTCAGATCTACCATTACTTGTGCATCCAATTCACTGATTAGATCTCATCATGCCTTTTTATGATCCTGTCACTATGCCTAATCAGTTCCATTATCACATGTTTATTAGTTCTGTTCCTTTATGCCAAACTTTTCGTTATGCCCAATTTTGTCACTATATGTTTATTAGTTGCTATGCCTATTCCTGCCATCATATGTCAATCTTGTTATTATATATATTTCAGTTCTCTTCCCTTCTACTTTTCCCTTTTTATTTTATAGCCAGGCGACCTTCGAGCCTAGGCATACCACTGAAATATGCGAACGCGTGAAATTGGGAATGATGGGAAAACTTTAAAATTGGAGCATAATTTGTATTGGGAAATTTGGGCATAACTTGAATTGAAAATATGAATATGGATTTGGGTATAAATCAAATTTTGATTAAAGACCTTAATTTGGGGCATGTGATACATGATGAATATGACTTGGAAAAAGGGCATGAAAACCTATAATAAAATAGAGATAATTGTTAAAGAATGAAATGCCTAGAATTACAGTAATTAGAAACTTTAATCAAGCCTAGACACGGGTTTAGATCAAACTTGCGGTAGAAGTCTGCTCGGACCCGGTCGGCATATCCAACGACCACAAGTGGTGAATCTAATGTAAGGGGTCTAAGTGCGCTAACACGTAATGGGCTATGACACAAGGTTAGGTCTGACTTGTGGAAGAAGTCTGCAAAGACCCGCCCGACATATCCTGCTTCCACAAGTTGCAGGCTGAATGTGGAAAGTCTAGCGCATCATAACCATAAATGAACTTGAATAATTAACCTGGTTGAATCCATAGGGATTACATGAACATGTTAACTTGAGTAGGGGTTAAGTAAACTTGCTTGAAATAGTAGGAGGGTTAAGTATATCTTGAGATGGTCGGTAATAATTATATATATGCCCACAAACTTAACCCGTTGGGGTTACGCAATTTTATTACACTGGTATCGCATAACCTGTGGAAATCCTAGTAGTGGGGATGCAAGCATAGGGCGAAGCTTGTATCAACTTGTGTACGGGGCCCGTTTCAGTCAGTAACCCATGTATAGTATCAAACGAGTACTCCGAACTAAGCCGGAGTCGGGGCACGCTTACTGGGCTGATGGTAAGAGATCCTAAAGAGGGGACGGTGTGGGCGGTGCATTTCGACGGGGTCATGTGCATGCATTTTTCTACACAAGAGGAGGATAAGACATCGTGACGTCTGTAGATATGGTTGTACACATCCTGAAAACAAAGGGTTTCCACTTTAGAAAATGATGCATCATACTGCGGGGCCAACAAGGGTATCTACTGAGTAGGGAGCTGATTGATTGGGGTAGTAATTAGGGTACATCTAGACTTTGGTATGTTTAGGAGCCCGTTATTATCCTTAGGGGTAACACTGGTATGTTCAGCTGGGCTGTTTGTTAAATTGTATGAAGTTAAACCTCTCACTAGAAATACGCCTAAAGCTACCATCATGTACTTGTTGGGGATCATCTTGTTCTATTGATACTAGTATTGGTGAAGAGAAAGAGAAAAGTATTAGAGAAGTGCTATAAATATATGTTTTGTTTATCATGTTTACCTTGTCATACCTGCCTCATATGTTGTTAACTACCATTCCAGTTTATATGCCTATCATAATGCTTTTACTCATTTATATGATAAAAGTAACTGGACTTGCCAAACTTTATGTCTGACCTATTTTGTTTCCTCTTCTTTCTCTTCTGTCCTCCCCCTCCCCCCGCCCGCCCTAGGTTCTCATGGTGGGAATACCCAAGCTTGAACATGATTCTTCTTTCCTTCTGCTTGGAGCTGCTTAGATGTACTGCTTGATTTTATACCTTTTCTACTATGGATATGCTTTTGGGAATTATGCTATTTTCATGTTTATTATACTCTGATGATTTTAGTACAAGATAGAAATTTTAAGTTGATATATTGAGTTTTTATGCTTTTCGGAATCATGATGTAACTATGTTTTGGACCACAATGTTTGCTGCTTAATAAAGTTTTAAATTCCGCTGTAATTTAAAATCTCTCTTGTAATATTTTTGTTTCTGTTTACCTTTAACGCTTCATGAGATTTAATGCATTCTATCAATGGTTGACATTAACGGGCATGGGACGTCACACTTGGTACCATAGCTGAAGGTTACCAGATCGGATAAAAGGTTTTGAAAAATTGTTTTCAAAAAGGTTTTAAAAGAATGCATTTTCAAACAGAAAAGTCTATTTTGAAAAACATATTCCCCAAAGCCATATGTAATATCTTCTGATTCTCTGTTTGAATCCCTTTACCTTTTCTTTTTAGCATGTCTGGGGAACCTAATATTCCTTAGGGTGTTACGATATCGGCTTGGTTTCGTAGGTATCTAGAGGTCACGGTGCCTACCGGTGGTCAAGCAGACGTTCCTCCCCCAGCCACACCCGTTATTCCTCATCCTCCTCCTCTACAAGTAGATAATTTCTCTAAGATCTGCAAGTATTTTTGTGCTATGGGAGGAGAGCCATTTCGAGGAACTGAGACTTTCGTAGAAGCAATAAATTGGCTTAAAGAGACAGAGGATTTGTTTGGAATTTTCGAAGTTGACAATCATAGGAAAATTCAGTTGGCTTCTTGGCTACTGAAAGATGAGGCTTCATTCTGGTAGGAAGTGATGCAAGTAGGGCATCTAGTGGAGACTTAGGATGATTTTTGGCAGAGATTTGAAATGAAGTTTATTTCTCAAGCTGAGAAAAGTATGCAAATGGAATGGTTTCTGGCACTTAAGCAAGGAGGCATGACTATCAAAGAGTATGTTAACAAGTTCAACCAATTGGCGAGGTTTGGTTTGGAGCAAGTAACTCGTATAAGAAAGATTTGCAGTTTTCTAAAGGATTGATTGAAACCCTCCCTGGGTTAGCTATGTCTCATAATCCGATGGGAGCAACTTTTGAAAGGCTCGTTGATAAGGTATTGATGCATGTGGAAGATATAAGTGAAAAGAAAAAAAGCTGAGGTTAAGCAAACACAAAACAAGAAAGTGTGGCCCAAGAAAGGACAACAACAAAAGAAAGGCGAAAAGGACGGCAAGGCTAGAGTTAAGAGGAAGTGTCATAATCATTTGATCAAGGACTGCAAAAGAAGGAAGAATGCTTGTTTCAATTGTGAAGAGGTCGGACACTTTTCTAAGGAGTGTCCAAAGAAGCAAGGACAAGGTCAAAGGGCAGGATCATCAGGAGGGGAGGTGCATGATCTCGTGGCCGGTGCGCCAAACAGAGGTAGGAAAGTTTTTGTTGAAGGTTAGATTTCTCTTTACAATCATCCAGTTAGAACTCCTTTTGATTCTGGCGCTTCACATTCTTTTATATCTGATTATGTGGTTGAGTCTCTGCACCTTAGTACTAGTATGGCTTTGGATCCCATTGTTGTCTCTAGCCCCATTGGTGGTACGGCTCATCTGTCTATGATTTGTCAAGGTTTGAGAATACCTGTGTTGGGCGTCGAGTTTGAGTGTGATGCATATGTGCTTGGTTTCATGTGCTATGGTTTGATTCTAGGGATGGATTGGCTGGCCATGTATGGTGCCATTCTGGATTGTGAGAGAAGGGTCGTCAGACTTTGGACTTGCCATGGGAGGACCCTTAAGATTTCTTGTGACCCAAAAGGGTCTGTCATGCTTAGTTTCCTAGAGTCACTGGATGCATCTATCGATGATCTGCGATCCGTACCAGCAGTCTGTGAGTATCCCGATGTTTTTGATGAGGTTCGAGGTTTACCTTTGAGGTGCGAGATTGATTTCCATATATACTTGGTGGACAATGCAAATCCAGTTGCATTGCCTGTGAGCCACATGGCTCCAAGAGGAAGAAGGGAGCTCAACAAGCAAGTAGGAGCACTACTTAAGAAAGGGTTTATCAGGCGAATCATATCTGAGTGGGGGGCTCCAACAGTATTCGAAACTAAGGCGGATGGTTCGCTTCGCTTACATGTGGATTATAGGGAGTTGAATAAGCTCACTAAGAAGAATAGGCACCCACTTCCGAGGATAGATGATCTGTTTGACTAGCTTGTTGGTGCATCTGTTTTCTCTCAGTTAGACTTTGACTTGAGGTTTCAGTAGTTGAGGGTGGTCGAGGATAGTATAGACAAGACCGCTTTTAGAACACCAGATGGTTTCTTCGAGTGGCTCGTCATGCCTTCTGGGTTGACGAATGCACCCGCCCATTTTGTGGAACTGATGAATAGGGTGTTTCCAGAGTTTCAAAATAAATTCGTTGTGGTCTTCGTTGATGATATCTTGATTTTCTCGAAGAGCGGGGAAGAGCATGCAAAACATTTAAGGGAGGTTTTGAAAACTCTTTGTGTGCATCATCTTAAGGCAAAGTTTTCCAAATGTCAATTTTGGAGAAAAGAAGTGAGATTTCTGGGGCATGTGGTTTCTAAAGATGGGATAGCAGTAGATTAGGCAAAGGTAGTTGCAGTTCAAGATTGGAAGATCCAAAAGAATGCAACGGAGGTGAGAAGTTTTCAAGTGCTAAGAGGAGGAAGTTCATTAAGGATTTTGCAAAGATATCAACCCCACTCACCAGGCTGACGAAGAAGAATTTAACATTTTCTTGGGATGTAGAATGTGACGATGCTTTCCAGCGATTGAAAAGGGCCCTGACAACAGCTCCAGTCTTGACCTTGCCCAATGGGAACAAAGTGTTCACAGTATACACTGATGCATATGGTGTTGTATATCACATTGTTGCATATAACAACTATATTATTTTTGTTTGATGATAACAACCAAATATATATTATTTTTAATGTGTTTGTTATTGTACTGTTTCATATATACATCATAGACAGGAATATAATATATATATTTAAATAGAATACGACTGTACAACAGTTTAAATATTTAAACAGTATTTTATTAAATATAATATTTTATTTCAACATTTCAAATAGTACAAATTTTATAACTCCACTATTTGTACATGTATGTATTACATTTCATATCATACCAACTAGTACATTTGTTCCTCACTACATCACTTATCACTCAATACATTCATTGACACTCATTCATTCACTCGGTTTCTATTATTATCTAGTCTTCTATCTTCAAAGCTCACAGTCAGTTCAGTCACCATCTGCTTACCTGTCACATGAAACACACAAACAGTAGACTGCAATAGAAACAAAACTGAATACATGCAAATATAATTTTTTTAGAAAAGAAACAAAAATTATTTGCCTCGGAATTTCGGTGCATTTCTCATCATTTTACATGACTTAATCTAATATGTATATATCCATCTAGTGGTCACATATATATATATATATATATATATATATATATATATATACTGCATACACACGATACATGTATACACATACATATGTATGGATATACACATATCTCTGTGCAGAGGCAATCTAGTCAGATTTTTACAGGGATAGGAATGTTATTCTGGATGACTGCATGTACACACGTGTATTAATATACACGCATGTACTGCTTTGCCAATCAGAATGCAGTATAGCATCTGAGGAGCAGCCGCGTGGACCAACTCGACTCAATGCAAATGGCAGCAACATATTTCAAGTGAAAGAGCATCATACATCTTTCAAATTTAAACTGGAGCTAACAAAATGAGCTGGTGCACAAACAAACATGAATGGAACAACAAATATATGGAGCAGCCTAAACAAAACAACCAAGCTAATTGGAATGCATGTCAAGTTAGCCTAGCATATGTCTTCAAAATGGTGCAATAGTGAAGTTTCAATGGTCAAAAAATGCACAGCAATGATATATATATATATATATATATATATATATATATATATATTGCAATCTCATGTTCAAGCAAAGCTCAAGTCAGAAATAGTGTATGGAACAAGTAAACAATGGTGCAGCAAGGACTATCCAAATGGTAGTATACAAGTAACATATCAGTACCATATACATGGCTACTACATGGATGGTGCAACATTAAATTAATAACTCACAAAAGGCAATTCATCATGCAATGGTAACATGAGTACACAGAAATGTCCAGCAAAGTGATTCATATCAGCATGGGAGAGTGACACAAAAAATTCAGGTCAGACTTTTTCAACATGAATATCAAATACAAGTGAGTGTATGTTGGACATGTGGTTCAAACAGTCGAGGCAAAAATTTGTTGTGCATGGTGATGGAACAACACTGGGTATACACAACATAACATGAATGGTAACACAAATTATAAATTGATTATTGCTAATTATTTCTCCAATAATCACAGTGTTAAATATGGCAAAGTACAACATGAGCTAATCATTCAAACAATCTATGAGGATGGAACTTAAATACTCCAACATGATCAACCATTAATGGTATATAAACAAGTGTAATGAACCAAGGTGCAGTACATATGGTTCATACGATTCAATCCAGGTAAAGTAAATGCATACACAATCACTTTGGGAAAGTATGTTTTCCAGAAACTCAGATCAACATACATACTGAAGAAATAAACACAATTCATTGAAGAGCAAATACATGTCTGGATTCATCCCCTAAATCATGCAGTCTGTTTCTTTTGAAGAAATACAGTGAATAATATTTGGCAACAGATCTTCGATATATTTTCCAGAAATGCTCATGCAAGAAACCATTTCTCGGTTTCATTATGTTTTCAGTTCTAGACAGACATTTTTGGCAAATTTCAGAAATTCACAGATCAATTACAGAAATCAGAGAAACTATTTTAGGCAAGAGAAAAATAAATTCCTTCCAGATTTGAGTCAAATATCATTTCGAATTCAAAAGGCCATGAAAATATCAATTTAAGCCAAGCAATCAAAGAGGAAACCTAATGCAATAAATTAACAAGTCATATATGGGAATTTAGGGAAGGATTTTTAGGATTTTATCCTATATAATCTACACAATTCATCACAGGCATATCTCTAAGAGCATCAAAACCACAAGCAACAATTTCAAGCATAGAATAAAATCAAAGATACTCACTGATTTCTCCATCGTTTTCGATCACCATTATCCAAAATCGAAGCATCAGATAGCCACAAAGATTCAAGCATCAAAGAGGAACATCCAGAACAACATCACGATCGAGATTTGGGATTTTACTTAAAAACCAAATTCAATTTGGACGGTCGCCATTGTTTTGGAGAAAAGCCTTGAAGTGAACCAAAATAAAAAGGGCTGACATATATGTCTATCTGCGCTAAGCCTTATTATTAAGGGCTAGGGTTTTTAGTTTGTTTTTATTTTGTATTGTTTTAATTTGTGTTGTAAACCAATTAACAAGTTTTTCTAGTGTCTATAAAAATCTAGGGGAATTAGTTAGAGTATTAACTAGCAGTTTACTAGTACGGGTAATGGGTTTGTAATCCGGGGAAATCTGATCTAGGGGATATAGATCAGTCTAGGGTTCTGAGCATAGGATTAGAATAGGAGCGAGGGGTTCGCAAGTTTACATGGTCTTATAAGAGGGATCTGTTCTATTACCTTGTAGAAACCTTAGGAATGTACGGGTAGGCAGGATTTTGTCGAAGCTGGGTATATCATGGGTCATTTACTTTCTACACTTATATTCTCTGCTGCTATTTGTTCTGTTTATTATTTTAATATACCGTTAAATTTGAACTCAGCGATAAACTGTAATAAACCCTATTCACCCCCTCCTCCACTCTAGGGTTAATCTAGATCCAACAATTAGTATCAAAGCAGGTATTTTTCATTAACTCTAGAGTCATGGGTCATCCTAGTTTTCAGTCTTCTGAGAGTCAGTCCAGTCATTTCCAATTATTTTTAACGGTACAGATTTTTTAAATTGGAAATCAAAAATGGATTTTTATTTAAAATCTATCAATATTAAATGTTGGGATATTGATATCAATGGGTTTGATATGTTAGATAAGAGAAACATTGTTTTCAATACTCGTGCTTTGAATATCAGATTTGATTATCTTAGTACTGAACAGTTTATTCATACATCTCATTTTTTAACTGCATAGAAAATCTAGGAAACTCTCAATACATTGCATGGAAGAAAAGACGACAACTGCTTAAAACCCCGAAAAGTCAACTCAGATTCAGATCTATGATTAAAAGGAGAAACAGATAGATCAAATGACGGAGAATCAACAGATGTTGAAATAGAAAATCTCACATGCGAAGATTTATTTTATATGTGCACTGATTTAACTAAATCTGCTGATAAACTTCAGTTGAAAAACAAATCTCTGAAACCTAAGAATTCTAATTTGACCAGCAAAATTGATGATTTCGAATCACAACTTGAATATTTTAAAAGTTCTTCAAATTAAGATTGCAAAAATTGTTTGAAATTGGAAACCAATCTTGTTCGTCTCAATAAAAATAATCAAAAGTTTGAAAATGAAATTATAATCTTAAAAGAGAACATTGAATTATTAAGTTCGAATAATTTTCTGCAGAAGGAATTTGAAATTTTTAAGACTGCTATAAATTCCAAACTTGAAATTGTTGAAAAAGAAAATTTGATGAAAAGTGATTTGATTTGAAAGAACATGAAAGCGAGATTGAAAAATTCAAGAAATTTGGATCTAAAATTCGAAAACATTTTGAATTTGAGATTGTTGAGTCCAAACCAAAATTAAATTTCTAAAAGATGAAAATTTAATTTTGAAAACTGGTTTTGAAACAGTAAGATCACTAGAAACCATTGTTGAAATATAATGAATGAAAATTGCGGTCTTAAATCTAAAATTCAACAACTTGAAACAACATTGGCTAAATTCTCTAGTAGTCAATTTTTTTTTGAATATGTTGTTGAAAAACCAATTTTATTCTAGAAAAAAATTTGGTCTTAGTTTTAGGAAGAAAAATATTTTCGAAAGGCGAAATTTTAATGATTTTAAAAATCCTTCAAACTGCTTTGAAAGGAATTGTTTTGCAAATTTGAACTGTGATAATTTCAAAGGATTTTTAAATCATAAACGAGATGTGAACTTATTTTGTAATATTCGATTAAACAATCCTGGAACCCAAAAGGATGTAAAACAATTTTGACAGAATCTAAACAGATTTGGTTTCCTAAGGGTACAAAGGTAAATTTGAATGGATTATTATACAAACAGGTTTGGGTACCAAAAGATGTAAACAAAATTGTGAGTGGTTTTACTAATTTTGTTAAACCACTCGGCCCTCTAAACTATTAGGTACTGAAGAAGGCAGAGGAACTGATTTGCAAAAGAGAAACTGAATTCAAACTGCTTCATATCATTGAATTATTCATAGTTCCTTAGCCAAGACAGATTGAGTTAGAGATACATTTGCTTACATCAATTTCAGGTATGATCTCTAGACTCACAAATTCTTTTTGTATATTCTCTGTTTTTATTCTTCTTTGTTTATTCCTCCTTTTACCTCTTCTTTTGTTTTTCTTTCTTTTTATTCTGTTTTGAATTGACACTACCATATTCTTTTTATTATGTGCTTCTTAAACTTCAAATTACAAAATTCTTGATTTTCTGGAAATTCGCTTCATTTGAATAGAACTTTGATGTTTTAATCATTTCCAGATCTTAAATTTAAACTTGTAGATTTCTGCAATTATTTTGAAGTTTGTTTTCTGATTTCTGAATTCCTAAAAGTGTTGATGTATTCTTGTCATATCTTGAACACTAATGATTTGAATTCTAGATTTTTGAAGATCTGAAAATTAATGAAATTTCATACACCTCTGCTGTTTTGAGTTTCTTCTGATTCATTTTGGAAAGGCTTGAAATATTATACACATAACAGCACACTGTTATTTTTTAGTTGTGATAATTCCCTTAATTTTCGGATTGGCTTGAATATTTTGAATTGGAAACCTTTGGCTTGAATCATTGTTTCATCTTATATTCATGATCATTTTATTTGGAATTTGTTTGTCTGAAATCATCTGAAATTCTTATATTTTTGAATCCCACGCACCTTTTAGATTTGAAATTGTTAACCTGTGTGATTGATTCATTGTATCCCAAAATTTACATCTATTCAAGTGATTTCAAATACATTCTTTCTTAATTTTGGATCATGAATTATCTCTCATGCCTAGTGTAAATAATCTAAAAATTTCTCTTGTGCTTATCAGAGATAATTGTGAAAAATTCTTTAAATATCTGGTCTCAAAAGTCACTGCTATTTCATGATCATTTGATTTGAATATTTGTTTGGTTAAAATCATTTGAAATTATTGATTTTTTGAATCTCACACATATCTTGAATCTGAAATTTATAATCTGGTGTGATTGATTCATTGAATCTCGAGATTTTAAGATTCCCTTAAATGATTTCAAATAAACTGTATTTTATTCTTGAATCATGAATCATACTTAGTGGCCATCAGAAATATCTTGACAAATCTTCTTTAAGATTGGTTATCTTGCTGCTCCGATTAAAAGAAATTGTTTTGTAATGTTCTTAATGTCTGGTTACTTTAGTATTGCTGCTCTGATAAATGTGTCTAATTTGTTTAAGTCTTGTTTGCTTGGGATTTGTTATTGTTTTTGCTGACTGAGATAGCCTCGTTAGCTATCAGTGTCATGTTAAAATCCTCATTAATAGAGACATCAAGTATCAGTTTAGAAGTGCTGAATATTTTTTTCCTCACTGTATGTATATATAAAAAAATGATGGTATTAGAGACATCAAGTGATCAATTTTGAGTCTTCACCAATTATAGATTTCACACATTTTTTTGCGTTGTATAAATCTTTCTGTTTTTCCTCTTGTAATAGAATTTCAATTTTAAAATAATTTATTAATTATTCATTCAGAAATTGAAATCATTAACCAAATTGAACTGTATTTAGAATTCATCAACATTATTATCAGATTTTGAAATTGTAATGAATCGTGACTACAATATATTTCACAATAAGAGGAGATTTTATTTAGATTTTCATGATGGTTGAACAGTTATTATAATATCTTTGAATTGGCAATTATTTCATGAATATCTTCTTTATCTACCATCATTCTGTTATCCATCATGATTTTATATTAATGTGGAGAGTTTAATTATTTAAAAAAAACATCTTGAATAAACAGTGGAAATATTTGTGATGGAAATGTGACTGTGTTATTTTTTTAGAATTAGTGATAATTGAAAATTTTCAAGAGTCCCGCTAAAGTTGAGCATATTTTATAATATCATTAGTTTAGAAATTTATTTCACAAACCATTTTTGTACCTATCACATTTCTATCACCCATATTGAGTTTATATACTGAGAAGTTTTTCATTTTTGCAAAAGAAAATAATAATAATAATATAATATTCATAAGTGTTTCTCTAACCACATTTAAAAATCCAAGGTCAGGTCATGCATGGTTATGAGATTACTTATATTTAAGCTGCAGCTGACATCTTTTAAAATCCAAGATTTGGTTATGTGTGGTTAGTGTTCTCTTAAATTAAAATAAAAAGAAAAATATTTGAATAAATAAAAAATTTATGTGAAATTCTCCTTGGTGTGTAAAAGCCAGCCTATCAATCCATTTTTCTAATTTGTGAAATATGTTAATATTTTATGATATATTATGATTTCTTGATTGATAGCTGTTGGGATTCGAGATTATTTGATTTTGTCACTTATGTTGAATTTATATGTGTAGTCCAAATCCATCACTATTTTGTGCTTTATTTTATAAAATCCTTTTGAATATAAATGGAATTCATATTTAAAAAAACCCTCTCCATCTATATAGATTTCATCGTAAATATGTCACTCTACAATGTGAAACGTGCCACTAGTTCTTAGAATATTATGATTTTTGTTGATTGATTGAGATTTATGATGACCGTTCTTCCTCTTAAGCTGGAATTATATTTTTAGTCATTTTTCATCTATATTTAGAAGTCTGCCCGGACCCGACCGTCATATCCAGCACCACAAGTGGTGAATCTAATGTGAGCGGGCTAAATGCATAAACAGGTAACGGGCTAAGATATGAGGTTAAGTCTGACTTGTGGAAGAAATCTGCCCGGACCTGCCCGGCATATCCAACATTCACAAGTTGAAGGCTTAATGTGGGAAGTCTAGCACATCATAACCATAAATGAATAAATGGTAATGAACATGAATACTTAACCTGGTTGAATCCATAGGGATTACATGAACATGCTAACTTGAGTAGGGTTAAGCAAACTTGCTTGAAATAGTGGGAGGGTTAAGTATATCTTTGGGTGGTGGGTAATATTTATATATAGGCCTACAAACTTAATTTGTTTAGGTTATGCAATTTTATTACACTGGTATGGCATAACCTGTGGAAATCCTAATAGTGGGGAAGCAAGCGTAGGGGAATCTTGTATCATCTTGTGTGTGGGACCCATTTCAATCAGTAACACATATATAGGTATCAAATGAGTACTCCAAACTAGGTCGAAGTTGGGGCATGCTTGCTGGGTTGATTGTAAGAGATCCAAAGGAGGGGATGGTGTGGACGGTGCACTCCGACGAGGTCATGTGTTCGCATGGCTCCGGACAAGAGGAGGCTAAGACGTTGTTACATCGGTAGATATGGTTGTGTGCATCCTAAAAACGAAGGGTTGCCACTTTATGAAATGATGCATCCTACTGTGGGGCCAGCACGGGGTATCTACGGAGTAGGGAGCCGATCGGTTGGGGTAATAATTAGGGTACATCTAGACTCTGGTATGTTTAGGAGTCCATTATTCTCCTTTGGGTTAACTCTGGTATGTTCAGTTGGGCTGCTTATTAAATTGTATGTGGTTAAACTGCTCACTAGAAGTACGCCTAAGTCTACCATCTTGTACTTGTAATGGATCATCTTGTTCTAGTGATACTAGCATTAGTGCAGAGAAAGAGAAAAGTATTAGAGAAGCGCTATACATATATGTTTTGTTCATTTTATCTTGTTTACCTTATCATACCTGCCTCATATGTTGTTATCTATCTCTTCAGTTTATATGCTTGTCGTAATGCTTTTACTTATTTTTATGCTAAAAGTAACTGGACTCGCCAGAATTTATGTTTGACCTATTTTATTTCCTTTTCGTCCTCTTTCGTTCCCCTCCACCCTTCCGCCCCAGGTTCTCAGGGTGGGAATACTCAAGCCTTATCATGATTCTTCTTTCCTTCTGCTTGGAGCTGCTTAGATGTACTACTTGATTTCATACCTTTTCTACTATGGCTATGCTTTTGGGGATTATGCTCTTTTCATGTTTATTGTACTCTAATGATTTTAGTACAAGACAGAAATTTTAAGTTGATGTACTGAGTTTTATGCATTTCAGACTCATGATGTAACTATGTTTTGAACCACGATGTTTTCTACTTAATAAAATTTTAAAGTCTGATGTTATTTTATATCTATCTTGTAATATTTTTGTTTCTGTTTACCTTTAATGCTTCATGAAACTTAATGCATTCTCTTAATTAGTGACATTAATGGATGTGTGGGGTGTCACATTGGGGTTCGTCCTAAGTTGGAAGCATTGTCGCTTCAATAATCAAGAACGTATCGTTATGTTTCCTTTTTCCACTTGACTATTCGCAAGGCTTCCATTCTTAACCTTTGTTCTTCCGTCAATCTAAGGTCAGTAGTACCTAACGTAGCCATTTGAGATCTAGAGGTCTCTTGTTGGGACCTTTTCCTATATTCCATCTTCTTCAAAGCTTAGTCCAATCCAAGACAGAACAACACAGTTAGCTATGTGACTATTAACTATAAGGTCGGAGGTTCAAGCCCTCCTTCTAGCACCAAAATGTTAATGATATTTTTTGTTAACACCAGAGATAGGTCTAAGGAAATGTACCTAAGGGAAAATGGGATTATTTAGTTACTACAAGCTTGAGCTAGTTCATTGTTTCCTAGATATCAAGGTCCTAAGCCCGAAAATTAGTTACTCTTCACTTGGGGGGTGAGTATCATGCTTAGGAGACTCAAAAAATAACAGTTACCTTGGGATAAGGGTTCCCTAAGCACAACACAAGGTACAAAGCTAAACGGCTCATAAAACGGGGTATTCAATAATCTTGAGGAAAGGTAGGACTTCGGCGAGAGGCCTCTTTCATGTAGAAAGCATAAGGTTGTATGTTAAGGAAGTAGCAAAGCAACTCATAAGAATTAAGCTAAATGTTGATTCACTCTTTATTACTCATTGACTTGAGTACACAAGTGTTTACAAAGAAAATCCCCAAATTGATTTAGAACTTAGGGTGAGGGAGGGATGAGAATTCTGCCCTCCAAATGTGACCACTAGCGTCTTATTTATAGGCAAATTAGGACACCTTTTACTCTTGGGTCAGCAAAAGACTCTTTCTAGTACGGAAGTTGTTTGTCGGCCACCCATTATCTTTCGGTTTCGATTGTCCTAGCTCTCGGCCACTCTTTTGGCATTGTTAATGGATATAACAGAGCCTTCGGCGTATCGGTTTTGGCTCTTAGGCAATAGGTTTCAGACTTTGGAGCTTTTCTTTGATGTTGCTTCTATCTTTCATATTTGATACCAAGCCTGTTGGTATAGATAGCTCTGAGAATGGTTTTCGGTTTCCGGCAATAAGCTTCTGGTTTTGCTTTCGAGTCTTCATAGTGCTTGTTTTCGTGCTTTAACTATATGTGTTCATGGAACTATCACCCCTTTCGGTATGGCACTAAGCAAGTTAGTGTGGATAGCTCTATTTCCTAGATTTTTCTTTCGGTGGATCTTTAAAGTGGATTTCGATCTTTCGGTAGGATGCTTTCGGTGCACTACTTGTTGATTTCTGAAGTTGCCTCTTGGTGATCATCAAGCTTTGAAAACGTCAAGAAATCTGGAAATTCTAATTTTAATTTTTTTTGAATATAGGAAACAATCTTGTTCATCTCAATAAAAATATTCAAAAACTTGAAAATGAAATTTTGATCTTAAAAGAAAACAATATTGAGTTAATAAATTAAAACAATTTTCTGCAAAAGGAATTGGATATTTTTAAGACATCTGAAAATTCCAAACTTGAAATTTTTGAAAAGGAAAATTTGTTGAAAACTGAATCTATTTTGAATGAGCTTGAAAACGAGATTTCAAAATTCAATATTTTTGAAAAACTTCAATTTGGAAAACAAATTCAATTTGAATGAGATTTTTAAGTCCAAGACCAAAATCAAATTGCTTGAGAACGAAAACTTGGTTTTGAAAGAAAATGATGATAAAAAGGGAAAGATCAATATTAATCATTGATCGAATTTGATGAAAGAAAATACTTATCTTAAATCCAAAATTCAATGACTAGAATCAACTTTTGATAAATTTTCTAATGGGGTAAAATCGTTGAATATGTTATTGCAAAACCAAATTTAAGTTGGAAATAAAAATGGTCTTAGGTATGAAAACATGATAAATTTGCACAAAAGATGAATTCAAATGATTTTTAAAATCCTTCAAATTACTTTGAAAAGAATCATCTTGATAATTTGAACTCTGATAATTTCAAAGCATTATTAAATAACAAACGAGATCAGAACTTGTTTTGTAACAATCTTGGATCCCAAAAAGAAATAAAAAGATTTCGTCTAAATTCAATTAGATTTGGGTCCCTAAGCATCCAAAGATAAATTCAAATGGATTGTTATATAAGCAGGTTTGGGTACCTAAAGTCATTGACACATTTCAGAGTGGTTTTGCAAATTTCGTTAGACCACCTGATCCCCAAAATCGTTAGGTAATGGAGAAGGCTAGGGAACTGCTTTGGAAAAGAAAATTTGAATTCAAGTTGTTCCACTTCTTTGATTTAATCATGGATCCTTAGGCAAGCTTGTTCGTGTTAGAGATACATTGGCTCACATCAAAATCAGGTACGATTTCTAGACTCGTATTTGTTAGTACATATATTCTATGTTCATATTTCTTTCCTCCTTCCACCCCTTCTATATTTTTTTTTCTGATTTGATTTGTCAGCATATTATCTTGTTGAGCCTTTTAACTTCAAATTGTAGAATTCTTGATCTTTTGGAAATTTGCTTCATTTGTATCTCTCTTGTTTTAATAATTTCAGGATCTTGAATTCAAATTTGTAAATTTTCTGCAATAGTTTTGAAGTTTATTATTTTTGAATTCTTAACAGTGCTAAAGTATTCTTGTCATATCTTAAACACTATTAATTGGAATTCTAATTTTTTGAAGATTTGAAAATTTTATGAAATTTCACACAACTTTGCTGCTTTGAGTTTCTACTAATTCATTTTGGAAAGATTGGACAAAATATACTCATTACAGCACACAACTATTTTTCATTTGTGATAATTTCACTATTTTTTTATTGGCTTGATTATTGTAAATTGAAAATCTTTTTGAATCAATCATTCTGCTACATCTTGAAACACGCTTTTATTTCATGATCATTTGGCTTGAATATTAGATTGTTTCAAATCATCTGAAATTGTTGATTTCTTGAAACTCACACACATCTTGGATTGGAAATTTATAATCTGGTGTGATTGATTAATTAAATCTTAAGATTTTTACATTCCTTCAAGTTATTTCAAATAAACTGTCTTTTTAAATCTTGGATCATGAATCATCTCTTGTTCTTGTTAGAAATAATTTTGAAAAAGTCCCTTGTGCATCTTTGATCTGAAATTGTTCTGCTAAAAGGAATTGTTTTGAAAATGTTTCGATGACTGCTTGTTTTGGTAAAAAAGATTGTTGCTCAGATAAGATGGAACTAAATTGTTTATTTTGATTGCTTGGGCATGGTGATTGGATATTGTTGTCTAAGATACTTTTGTTAGCCACCGAGGTGGTATTAAAATCCTCTTTAGCGGAGATAAAATGTGGTATCAGTCTTAAGTGTCTTATATTTTTCTCATTCAATTGCTTAATTTTATTTAAACTGGCTTTTTAAATTGTACAGATCTTTTAATTCTCTATTGTACTAGATTATCAATTTTAAAATCGTTTATTGATTATTTATTCAGAAATTGAAATCAATAACCGTATTAAACTGTATTTAGAATTCAACAAAATTATTTTTAGATTTTTTGAAATTGTGATAAGCTATGACTACAGTATATTTCACAAAAAGAGGGAATTAAATTTAAATCTCATGATGTTTTGAACAGTTTTTATAACATCTTTGAATTGGCGCTTATTTCCAGACCATCTTCATTATTTATCATCATTCTATCATCCATCACGATTTTATATTAATATGGAGAGTTTTTTTTTAAATCATCTTAAATATGTTGTTTCAAAATGTGTGATGGAAACGTGACTGTGTTATTTTTTAGAAATAGAGATAATTGAAAATTTCCAAAAATCCCGATATATTTGAGCATATTTCATAATATGATTAATTTAGGAAAAAAATTCATAATCGTTTCTGTACCTACCATATTTCCATCATCCATTTTGGTTTTATATACGAAGGAGTTGTTTTTTAAATGGAAAATGATGAATATATAAATATTATATACAAGTGTTTCTCTAACCTCGTTAAAAATCCAAGATCTTGTTATGCGTAGTCAGTGTGCTTTTAAATGAAAAAAAAGAAAATAATTTGATATAAATAAAAATATATATGAAATTCTCCTTAGTGTGTAAAAACCAACCTATTAATTGGTTTTCTAATTTATGAAAAGTGTTAATATTTTATGATATATTATGATTTGTCGGTTGATAGTTATTGGCATTTGAGATTATTTGATTGTGTCACTTAATTTGGATATATAATCGTAGTCTAAATCCATAACTGTCTTGTGCTCATTTTTTAACAAAAAATTTATTTGAAAATAATTAGAATCATATTTTTTTAACTCTCTCCAATTTTATAAATTTCATCGTAAATTCATCATTCTACACTGTGAAATTTGCTACCAGTTTTTAGAATATTATGATTTTTGTTTGATTGATTGAGATTTATGATGAACATTCTACAAAATGGTAAAGAGGGCCCCCCTCTATGATCTATGATCATAGAGATCTGTACAAACCAGAAACGATATTTTTATCCTTACCAAGTGGATCTTGTCTTTTTTAAGCTAATGTTATATTTCTGGTTAATTATTCATCACTATTTTAATTTTTGTATCCTTTTGATGATAACAAAAGGGGGATAATGGCTAAGATTTTGATCAAAAAGTGAATATTTCTTGAATATTTAAATCTTGAAATTTCATTTGATTTATTCTTTTTCACTGATGGTACTAGAGCTAGGGGGTGTTTTGTGTTAGGGGGAGCATACATATAGGGGGAGTTCAACATTTCACTATCAAAAATATTAATTATATTCAAAATCTTATTATTTATTTGTCATCACTAAAGGGGGGAGATTGTTGTATATAACAATTCTATGATTTTTGTTTGATGATAACAAACATATATATTATTATAAGTGTGTTTGCTACTGTACTACTCTACTACATCACAGACAGAATTAAATATTTATATTTAAATATAATACTGATGTACAAGAGTTTAAATATTCAAGCAGTATTTTATTTAAATATAACACTTTATTTCTGCATCCAAATAGTACAAATTTATAACTCCACCATTTGTACATCTCACTGTAATATAGTGCATTCAATTTCAATTTCAATTTCATTAATTACATTGTTCATCACTACATAACTCAACTACATTCACTCAGATTGTACAAACTCATATACATTCAGTATCTCTCTGTCACTGTGAAAACCCGTAACTTCCCCGTAAAGGAAAGCGTCGGATAGTTCGAGAACAAGCCACAACAGAACACATACAGAAGAACATTTCATTGTATATGACAACAATGCATCAGATTACAAGAATATACAGAGTATGAATAAATATTACACACATATAACAGAGATTTAAATTACATTTAAATACATCGCAGCGGAAAATAATACAATGCACAACTAGAAGAGATATACGGATACAAAGCTTTCCAGATATCGTTCCAGCTGTAAACCAGGATCCTGTGAATATAAATCTGCAAAACCAAAACTACTAGCTGCCCATGTCAAAATAAGGGCACCCAGAGTTTAGGTTAAAACAATAAACTCCAGGTCAGTCATGTGACTGGTGTGAGAACTAAAACAGTTGTAAATCTTTATTTTAAAGTTAGGTAAATCAAGGGACCACGCCGTATAACACGGAACGGGTTTCCTCCCAAGAATACCAGTGCATAAAACAAACAGCGCAATGCTAAATAAAGAAAAATGAAGAAAAAACCGAAACCTCACTGTAATCTTTTTGAATGACGTTTGAACTCGTCGAACCCAGATTGATCGGAGAAACCGCCGTGCGCCGCTATCCTGGACAGCCGAAGTCAGATCAACGTTGACCACTCGAAGCGCCCGTCCATGCTCCTCCCATTTCGACCTGTCTCGCCTCCCCAGGACCACCCTGCTCCGGCAACCGACACTTAACCGCGCCCTCTTCAAACCGCCATCGTGCCTGCCCTGCTTCACCGTAGTACGAGCGCTTCCTTCCACCGCTAGCCCTCCATGCCCTGAACGTTTCCCCCAAATCTCCGTTGCCATTTATCACCTCCTGGAGGAGATCGGAGGAGCGGGAGGGAAGAAAACGAGGGCTGTTCATTTTGTCTGGCGGCTGAGCTTAGAACGAGGAATTAGATTAGGTTTTTTTTCTCATTTGTGATTGGCCCAAAAATCCTTTATATATAATATTTTTAATATTTTAATTCTATAAATACTAGTTTATCGTGACGAATACCAAATCCAACCCAACAACCGTCTCCCCTAGCTAAATACCCTCATTCCAAACCCAATGGGATATGTTTCATTAGCCAATTCTATCGTTTCGACTAGTTTCGATTTAAATTAAAGTATAAATCTTTATATATTCAATTTAAATGCACATTTCAAATTACCGGGGCCACACATTAACTCTATAAATCCCAGAAAAATATTTTCTGGCTTCGTATTGACGATACGGTCCTAACAAAACTAGCTTCGTCGAATTCCGAGACCGTTGGAAAAATGGCCAATTTGAAGTCGATTAAAATCAACTAAAACTGGTCAAACGCGTTTTCCTTTGCCACGCTCACATATTGATTCGAAAAATTATGAAATTTGAAATCTAGCAATAACTTGACATCACGGACCCAACAAAACTGGTTTCGTCGAAATCCGAGGTCATTTGCAAAATTTCCATTTTTAAGGGCCTGAATTTCATAGCGACTATTCAGAATTTTCAACTGGACATATCTTTTGATTCCCGCTATGAAATTTTGATTTTTCGGATTCGTTGGAAATATATTACCAATTAGATCCCATCATTTTTGGTTTCACTAAAATCCGGATTGTTTTGCACCCGGTACATTCAATTGAAGTTTGAAATCGAATTATCGAACTACCGCGCCATTTTCAATTCTATTTATAATTATATATAAATATTTATATTCTAACGACGGCGTATATAATATATATGTTCTAATTCTATATTCAAAATAAATTTTCGTCGATATTATTTAAAATAATTCATTTTAAATAATCAAAATTCGCTAAAATTGCCAAAATAAAAATTTTAAACTGGCCCAGATTTTCGGGTCGTTACAATCTCCCCCACTTAAAACTTTTCGTCCCCGAAAAGGAACAAAGTCGAAAGTGGTTTGATCAATCAGCTCTACGTTCGATCTGGCTTCCATTCTCCAACTTTTCAGTTTCTGAGAATTTTCCAATTCTTCAAAAATTTGGCTAACACCCTAAATTTTCGAAAAATTTCGCCATAACCTCCCCTGCACCGGGAGCATCGGGGAATTTCAAATAGCTTCCCCGGTCCTTCAGATCTCAAAAAGAAAAAGAAAAAGCCAAGCGGCTAGCCAAGCGGCTAGCCAATAGGCTCATAAAATCATCATCACCCAAACAAAACAGTAAATTATGTAGTAAACATGTACCTATTTGTCGGGCAAACAAATTTTATTCTCTGCTCTAGCCTCCTTGCTATGACCTGTTCAATGTAAGTATATGTATATGCAAGCAAATGCGACCAATTTTCGATACAATTCAATATTTGATGCTATTAGGCATAATGGTTCAAAATTAGCAAACAAATAGACAAACAACTCAAACACCAATCAATTAGTGGATTAGAGTTTTCAAATTCATAAATTTGATATATATCTAGAAAATCATGTTTTTGATGCCAATTCACAACAAATAAATCTATCTATATAAGTTTTGGTTCTCACACCAGTCTAATGGAAATATATAGAAAATCACACCTTCGAAACTCGAACACACACTACTGATGCTATATAGTCATCAGTAGAATCATCTCTGGGCGACTAGAGTGTGATGCTATATCTATCCAATATATTAAAACTTTGAATATACGTTTGCAAGGCGTATATGCAAATTCTTTATATACTGAATTATCCAAAATCAATATAAACAAATAATCAAATACGAATAGTTGATTTAAATTTGCAAAACAAAATTTGTTTTCAATTGGAAAATATACTCTTCACACTCGTTCTAGGATACTACCGATCCTATCTCTAACGAGTCATTCTAATTGGATATTACTAATCCAATATCTGATGAATTCTTTCATATGGTTCTAATGTGTCTTGTTCTCGAGCTCTGTAAACCAAAGCTCTGATACCAACTGTGAAAACCCGTAACTTCCCCGTAAAGGAAAGCGTCGGATAGTTCGAGAACAAGCCACAACAGAACACATACAGAAGAACATTTCATTGTATATGACAACAATGCATCAGATTACAAGAATATACAGAGTATGAATAAATATTACACATGTATAACAGAGATTTCAATTACATTTAAATACACCGCAGCGGAAAATAATACAATGCACAACTAGAAGAGATATACGGATACAAAGCTTTCCGGATATCGTTCCAGCTGTAAACCAGGATCCTGTGAATATAAATCTGCAAAACCAAAACTACTAGCTGCCCATGTCAAAATAAGGGCACCCAGAGTTTAGGTTAAAACAATAAACTCCAGGTCAGTCATGTGACTGGTGTGAGAACTAAAACAGTTGTAAATCTTTATTTTAAAGTTAGGTAAATCAAGGGACCACGCCGTATAACACGGAACGGGATTCCTCCCAAGAATACCAGTGCATAAAACAAACAGCGCAATGCTAAATAAAGAAAAATGAAGCTGTTATAAGACCCAGGTCCTATCACACAATGCAACGCAAGCCGGGGGATAGGGTTTTCCCTTATAACAGCCAAAGAATGCTTGATACGTTTTAAAACAAATCATTTGATACTATTATAAGTGTATAGTGTCAAAACAATTTCAATCATAAATATAAATCATAGGCGGCATGAATGCCCCATAACACTATGTCGCCATATATAAGTTTACAATCAAAACCGCAAGACGTCGTATTGGAAGTTGGGTTATCATTTATGGTATGAACCGAGGCTAGGGGCAAGATCCTCACCGATTCGAGACTGTCTAGTCCGAGCCTCAGGAACAGCCGCAACTGCCCCATGGATCGTCAGGGCCGGTCCACCGATGTGGATTATTATGCCTGAACACTACGTTTCCCTGCCCTTTGGGGCGTAAGCCTGGCCCGTCAGCCGACCAGAAGCATCGGCCGAAACCGATATCACGAGGCGCCTCGCTTTTCAGCAAGTAATAATAAGTAACATCCACATGAGTCAAACTCGTCAGCCAGTTCAAGCACTGACGCCACTCCTAACTAGAATGAAACGCATGCCCTCCCTGAGGTCCGTCTCCCGTTTTTGATTCATACCGGGTGTGATACTCGCGAATCAACGTTACAGAAAGCTACGCCACAAAGGCCGTGCTTCGATCATCAACCACAAGACTTTGCTTTTCAACAGAAGCCTTGATCATTTGCATCTTAGCATGCCACACAGGCAATTCACTCCATGCGATTGATATCCATCAATATATAACCCCTGAGCTCGTACGTCTCAGAGAAGGGCGTTAAGCAAGAGAATAAATTCTCCGCCGCCAAACAGATATATATTTAATAGAGATCAATCACACGGACTAAAATCCAATGTCAGACACACAGTCCATTTACAAGTCCGTTCTGGGTCTGAACGAAACCGGAGGCACTTTCCTCGCATATCCATCCATCTCCAAGTACGTCTGGACGACCACCAACTATTTCCATCCTCTTGGGTGTACAGCCCAATCAGGATCGTCGGTAATTATCCAAACGATGTGAAGACTTCCGGTCTTCAACCACCGTCTTCATCTTCGACATATCGTCGAATCGGTTATTCAGAATGGGCATAAACCCGGCCTTTCCGAACAACCCGCGTATATTAAAAATAAATGTTACACAAACACAACATACGCCTCATTCCAATTCATCAGTTACTAACCGTAAATTAATCAAGAGAATAATTCCCCAATTATTAACCCCGAAGGCCGAAACCAACATCAGATCAATATCCAGAAAACCATTCTGCTTAGCTAACCGACAGTCAGTTTCTAAATTTCACATTCATAGGGAAAGGTTCCCATTAATTTTATCCAAGATAAATTTCTTGAATTTATTCTTTAATCTATTTTTTGAATATCAATTCAAACTAGCCGGGATTAACAAACTTTACCGAAGTAATCATTTGTTTTAATTTCCCAATCCCAACCTATTCATCCCATGAATTAAAACTGGTTATACTTCATATCTAACACTACGGTGTTATCGGTAAATTCAATTACCTTTTCATGTTCAAATCTAATTAAAGATTTAACTAACGCCTGGAGCAAAACTGGTGATTCTCCATTTCGATTATTTCAATCTAATTAAAGATTCATTAAAACTCCACTTAGTTTTAATCTTTAACTGGGTTAAAGAATCAGTGTCATTTAAAACACAGTTCACGATAAACCCAGAATCACATTCCATTAATTATCGGATTAAAGAACGAGTGTTATTTAAAAACATTGTTCACGATAAACCCAAAAATTAATATCAATTCAATTAAATAATATTTAATTGGTACACTTCATTAAATCCGAATAAAAAGATTTAATCTTTTCTTAACTGGGTTCAAGAACAGTGTTAGTGAAGACACCATTCACGACAAACCCAAATCACATTTGATATTCAATACAAGACTCTGAATAGAAAATACATCAGCTTATATTCAATATCAAATTCTACGACTAACAAATGTCGTATTGGAAATAACGATATACATATCTATATCTTTCAAATTTCCATAACAACATCTGTATAATCACGAAATCCAACATCGAAATATTCCGAAGACAATTTCGATTCAAATCCACTCCAATGCAATCATTGGAAATTCTGGTTATTTTTAAAACCCCTTTTTCAAATTCAATTTATTTATTTAAAAATAAATAGAATTATAATTCTAGTTCAAAACTAGTTCATTTCGATAAAAATCTGTTTTTATCTTTTCAAATATGGAGTTTTTCATCCCAATCCTTTCTAAATCATTTCTTATGATTTTACACAAATTATTACTATTTTTAATAATTTTATCAAGGCCCGTACAGTCGATTTCCATCAATGGCCATCGAACTGCACTTACAGCGACCTTTTTCAAATTTGATTTGGACGTATCTCCAAATCCAACCGTTAGATTTCAAATTTCTAATATTTGTTAGAAAGCTCTTTTCGATACGAACCCAACGGTTCCGGTTTTAGGAAAATCCGACGGTCGGATCTCCCGTAATGTTCGTTTGAAATAAATGGTCGAAATTTATGAACTGCCGCGGCGCGGCGCGTTCTATTCAGGCCATTATATTATATATATAATATATTTTTCGTCGATTTCTATTTAAAATGAAATTTATAAATCATTTTAAATTCGTTTCAAAAGCAATTTCAACTTCCTTTTCAATTCAAATCAAAATTGAATTCTTCTTTATAAATTCGTTTTAAAATTCATTTCTATTCAATTCAAATTTCAATTCAATTTGAATTCATTTCAATCCAATTCGAATTCGTTTTCAATTCAATTCGAATTGGTTTTATATTCAATTCAATTCAAATTCGTTATCTATTCAATTCATTTCGAAATCGTTATATATTCAATTCATTTCGAAATCGTTATATATTCAATTCATTTCGAAATCGTTATATATTCAATTCATTTCGAAATCATTTTCAATTCAATTCATTTCGAAATCGTTTTCAATTCAATTCATTTCAAAATGAATAAAATCGATATAAATATCGTTCACGTCAAAATGGCGTCAATCTAATCAACACGGCTTCATAAATTTCTATTTTCAAATATTCTATTTCAAATATTTCTTTTTCAAAATAGTTGTTATTATCAAAATATTTCGTTCAACACATGACCAATCTCAATGGATGAGTATTGTCAACACATGAACCTTTATTTTATATTGATAAAGATGTAAATTTTATTACTAAAATATTTCGTTCAACACATGACCAATCTCAATGGATGAGTACTGTCAACACATGAACCTTTATTTTATAATAATAAAGATGTAAATTTTATTACTAAAATATTTCGTTCAACACATGACCAATCTCAATGGATGAATATTGTCAACACATGAACCTTTATTTTATATATTCTTTATTTTCTAAATTGGAATGAGGCCCAATCAATTACCATATAAAGTTAATCATATGGATTTTCACACATCACACGTACATAATAGCATTGAAAAATAATCAACCATCAACCAAAGTGCACTACACTGTATAAGCATCAAATATAGATATCTAACGCTTATAACAGCCTGTCAATCAATCGATCGACATATTTAATCAATCAGGATGAGTGAACTTCAAATTTCATCCCAACACCCGTGTGGGGTTTCAAACAATCAAACACATATTTTATTTGTGCAGTTGGGCGATGTGTAAAATTTATCATCCCAATCCATGTCAGTCAAATCAGTGTACATAAATAAACCGTCTGGTTTGTAAATGAATATTTTATTTTATTCACTTCACGTTAAAAACTATATTTTTAACGATAAAACATTTTATTTTTAACATATGAATTTCTATTCAGTTCATTCTTCAAATAAAATGGTATTTTTATTTTTCTAACTTATTTTAGAAAATTTCGGCGGCATAACGGCACGATACTAGAAACGGGACAAGGCCTAGCCTTATCCCCGGTCTAGTGAAGGCCCACACCATTCACACATCAATCGAATCAATTTCATTTCACCAAACAATTTCCATTCAATCAAATATTCTAACTAACTACTCAACCAAACAATTTAACAAACAAGCCATCCATGGTCTGTGGATGACGGGTGTCGGGTGCTACTAAACACCGTCTACATACTAGTATATATATATATAACTAGAAAAAGAATTTTGAGTGAGAAGTTCTCACCAAAAGCTATCCAATCATCTTGACTCTTCTTTGATAGAAATCTTCATCGTTCTCGTCTCTTATCACTTTCTTCGCCCGTAGCCACTACATATATAAAAATCGCATTTTTACCTTGCTATTCAATATATAAAAATCATATTTTTACTTCGATGTTCAATATATAAAAATCACATTTTTACTTTGCTATTCAATATATAAAAATCGAATTTTTACTTCAATGTTCAATATATAAAAATCACATTTTTACTTTGCTATTCAATATATAAAAATCGAATTTTTACTTCGATGTTCAATATATAAAAATCACATGTTTACTTTTTTCAAAAATCGTATCTTTATATTTTCAAAACATAGCATATGTATATTTTTCTAAACTGATTTTTAAACTTTATATATATTTTTTTCAAAACTGATTTTAAAAAAAATGAAGAAAAAACCGAAACCTCACTGTAATCTTTTAGAATGACGTTTGAACTCGTCGAACCCAGATTGATCGGAGAAACCGCCGTGCGCCGCTATCCTGGACAGCCGAAGTCAGATCAACGTTGACCACTCGAAGCGCCCATCCATGCTCCTCCCATTTCGACCTGTCTCGCCTCCCCAGGACCACCCTGCTCCGGCAACCGACACTTAACCGCGCCCCCTTCAAACCGCCATCGTGCTTGCCCTGCTTCACCGTAGTACGAGCGCTTCCTTCCACCGCTAGCCCTCCATGCCCCGAACGTTTCCCCCAAATCTCCGTTGCCATTTATCACCTCCTGGAGGAGATCGGAGGAGCGGGAGGGAAGAAAACGAGGGCTGTTCATTTTGTCTGGCGGCTGAGCTTAGAACGAGGAATTAGATTAGGTTTTTTTCTCATTTGTGATTGGCCCAAAAATCCTTTATATATAATATTTTTAATATTTTAATTCTATAAATACTAGTTTATCGTGACGAATACCAAATCCAACCCAACAACCATCTCCCCTAGCTAAATACCCTCATTCCGAACCCAATGGGATATGTTTCATTAGCCAATTCTATCGTTTCGACTAGTTTCGATTTAAATTAAAGTATAAATCTTTATATATTCAATTTAAACGCACATTTCAAATTACCGGGGCCACACATTAACTCTATAAATCCCAGAAAAATATTTTCTGGCTTCGTATTGACGATACGGTCCTAACAAAACTAGCTTCGTCGAATTCCGAGACCGTTGGAAAAATGGCCAATTTGAAGTCGATTAAAATCAACTGAAACTGGTCAAACGCGTTTTCCTTTGCCACGCTCACATATTGATTCGAAAAATTATGAAATTTGGAATCTAGCAATAACTTGACATCACGGACCCAACAAAACTGGTTTCGTCGAAATCCGAGGTCATTTGCAAAATTTCCATTTTTAAGGGCCTGAATTCCATAGCGACTATTCAGAATTTTCAACTGGACATATCTTTTGATTCCCGCTATGAAATTTTGATTTTTCGGACTCGTTGGAAAGATATTACCAATTAGATCCCATCATTTATGGTTTCACTAAAATCCGGATTGTTTTGCACCCGGTACATTCAATTGAAGTTTGAAATCGAATTATCGAACTACCGCGCCATTTTCAATTCTATTTATAATTATATATAAATATTTATATTCTAACGACGGCGTATATAATATATACGTTCTAATTCTATATTCAAAATAAATTTTCGTCGATATTATTTAAAATAATTCATTTTAAATAATCAAAATTTGCTAAAATGGCCAAAATAAAAATGTTAAACTGGCCCAGATTTTCGGGTTGTTACAGTCACTCATATACAGATACTCACTCATACACTAACACTCAATTTTGTCTTTAGTTGTCTTCACAGTCAATCCAATCACCTACTTACGTGTTACGGAATCACACACAGTAAACTGGATCAAAATATTATTTAAATTTTGAAAGATATAATTTCATTTTCAAATTTATTTGCCTTAGAATTTTGGTGTATTTCTCATCATATTCCATGACTTGATCTCATTTATATATTCATCTATCTGTGTCTAGACAGCATATGATAATCACAGTCACTGTAAATACCACATGGTAGATAGTATTTCTAGTGCTCACATATCTAAACTACATATGCACGATACATGTATATACATACATGTGTGTATATATATGCACATATATTTTGTACAAGGGCAATTTGGTCAGAAATCATGTATTATGTGTTCAGGTGAAGCTTGACAACACTTTCATGATGCAATTATCCATGAACGCACAAAAGCAACAAATCATGGCTCAACAATGTAATATGGAGTGACACACATATATACATACATATATATATATATATATATATCCACAAATACGTGTACATACATGTATGTATATGTGGGTACATATGCAAAGATATACAATGGTGCAGCATTATCACAACTGTGATGATGAAGTCAAGTCATTAGTGAAAAGTCGAGTGTGTACGACTTATGCAGGATCTATAATATGGCTATCCGGAATATGATAACAACATATATATATATATATGTATATATCACAGATAACTTTAAATGCAGTAAAGTAAAGTAAAATAGATTAACGACACCAGGATTTTATACTGGTTCGGACCTCCCGTCCTACGTCCAGTCCCGAAGCTCCTCTTCGGAATTTCAGCTAAGCAATATTCTCGCTTCACCCGGAGGAACAGGTTCACAACACTACTTGATTTGCGGGCTACAAGTTTACCCACTTGATTTCACGGGCTACAAGCTTACCCACTTGATTTCACGTGCTACAAGCTTACCCACTTGATTTCACGGGCTACAAGCTTACCCACAAGACGATTACAAGAGTTTGACCTTGAATGTGTTCTTTCTTCAACACTGATTAATCAATGATTGAGTACACCCTTCCTATAATCTTATCCTCAAATATAATATGATGTTTGCAAAGATTAGGAAGTGGATTATCGTTTTGAATCACAAGTGTATAAAATATGCTTGGAGATTCAAACGATAATATAATGATTTTGAGTGCTTTTGAATGCTAAGAATAATGCAATATAGATCAGAGAATGGAGAGAAGATTCGGTAATTTGAATGAATGAAAATCGATGTATTTATAATAATCGAGAAGATGCAATTGTTGGTGAAAAGTTGCTCTCAAAAGAAGTTATTATTCTTGAGAAGAAATGGATGTAACTCTTCAAGAAAGAAGATGACTTTTCACAAAATTTCAAAAAGCTGTTGACCTATAAAAATTTATAGGTCGACATGTTTTTAGCCGTTGTAATTTAAAAACCTGTTGACCTATAAAAAAGTATAGGTCGACCTCTTTTCGACCGTTATATTTTGAAAACCTGTTGACCTATAAAAAAGTGTAGGTCGACATGTTTTTGATGATATGCATAAAAAAAGGTTTTATAAGTAATTTTTGAAAGCCAAAAAGAATTATGATTATTTGAGGATAGATTTTAACATTTATGACTCTAAATAATCAACTTCTAACCTATGAAGGCATCTTGTCTTCTTTTTGTCGATGTAGAAGCTTCTTCTTGTCATAAATCAAAATAATCCGTGAAGCTTTGACTCAACATTCTCCCCCTTTTTGATTGATGACAACATGGATTAAAATAGTTATCTCTCCTTGTATATATGCTCCCCCTGTATATAAGCTCCCCCTGAATTATATATAATCTGCACAACAGTCGTTAGTAATATTTTCTCCCCCTTTGTCATCGACAAAAAGGGTGTCCAGAAGAATTGCATAAGGCTAGTACCATAATACAAGAATAAGTAAATGGTTCCGCATAATTACATACACTAGTCATAATTAAGTTTTTGAAGATAAAGAGATAAAAACGTAAAGACTATTGTGGTGGCCAGTCCGAATCACTATCTTCTTTTTCGTCTTTGTCTCCTTCCTCCTCTTGTTCCTCATTGTTTCCGTCATCATCGTCCTTCTCAACATCGTCATGAGCTCCTTCTTCAATATGCGACATTCCACGACCACGATTATGTTGGGTACTTGCTCCAGAACTAGTACCTTCTTCCGACGAGGACCATGTAACGGTAGGAGGCATAGGACGTTTTCCGGGATCTTGTGCAAGTGTTGCTGAAGTTGAGGCACAGGAGATTGCTTCCCAAATTGTTCCGAAGAAAGACTTTAATTTGTTGAACCGCTTATCAAGTTTAGTGCCCAAGCGGTCAAGCTTATTATCGGTTCGTTTCAGTCTTGCTTCGAGTAAAAATTGATTACGTGCAATTTGCTCAAGAGTTTCTTTAGTTGAAGAAGTAGGTGGTAGAATTGTAACGTCTTCAGGCCTTTTCCTAGGGATTTGTGAAGAAGAAGTCTCCGGAGGACCTAGTTCGACATACTGCTCAAAAGGAATAATGGTAAAACACGGATCGGGTAGCTTCATCCTCTTTTTAGACGCTTTATCAATACATTTTGGTATTGAAATTTTGGACGCGGGGGATCTTATTCCACAGTCCATGAGGCAACGCATAATATACTCGTTATAAAACAGATGTGGCCTAGAGCGTTTGTTCACCATTGAAATTTCGTCAAAAATCATATCAACCCAATTTACCTTGATATTCCCAAAGATAGCGTACAATGCCTTAAAGTTTTCTCTGTAAACAGCATCAAAATTTCCAGTCCTTGGAAATAGAGAATGCGTGATACAAAGATGAAGAATTCTAGCCGAGGGTCTCAAATTGACTCCTTTGGTACTTGACTTATGGTCTTCAATGAATAAGTGACTATGTTTATCACGAATATGAATAGGGCAGAAATCAGTAGTGAATTGTATACCATCAGTGTGAGATCGAAGAATTTCTGCCATTCTATCTTTAGAAAGAAAAATGTGTTGTCCACATATCACTGACCATAAGCAATCTTCTGAGTTTTGGGGTTTAAATTTCTCTAAGTTGAGATTAGCATAGAATAGCTTTATCAAAATGTGACTAATCTCAACATTGTTGTATTCAAAAGAAAGAAGAGATTCAATACCTGCTCGGTTTGATATCTCTCGAACTTCGTAGTAGACAAAATCAGAGAAATTGATGAAAGATCCATGGTGAATTGTATAGTCTTTCATTTTGTTCCACCTTTTCACCGCTAGTGGATCCATAAGCCATTGTTTGATTTGAGAATCAATAGGTTGGATTGGTGTTTGAGAGGATGAAGTTTTTGATTTCTTTTGCTTAGGAGCCATTTTAGAGTTTAGAGAAATTGAAATTCCTTTTGAGGGTAGGATTGAGAGAATTAAAAGTAAGAATAAATAAGATTTTAACGAAAGGTTGTGAGGATTTAAAAAGTGAATCGACGTGTCTAACGGAAGGGGAAACATCAATTTCCGAAAACGGTCGACAGGGTTAAGGGAAGCGGTCGACAGATAAAGGTTCTGGAAAAAAAATGAATACAATTTTGTATTTGACCGGTCGACAATAAATAAAGTGCGGTCGACAGATTAAAGTTCTGGAAAAAATGGTAAAGACCATTTATAACGAGACCGGTCGACAGGGTATTGCGTGGAGGTCGACAGGAAATAGTTCTGGATGAAATTATAAGGCTTAAATTTCGGTCGACAGGAATTTTCATACCGGTCGACAGGTTCTGTTGAAAACTGTTTTTCTGGCTTCTCTTTTAAATTTTCAAACTCCAACAACACTTATTATTATATATGCATATTTCTCCCTCTTTGTTATTGATTAAAAAGAATAAAAATCATGATAGAACAGTAATCGAATATAAGACATAATTTAAAGTACCTTCGGGAGATCATGTGCAATTTGATAAACTGAATTTTGTTTTCAAATATATTTAGAGATACTGAATAGCCTTCTCTTTGTTGTGGGGTACCTGCAAAAATTATATGACATGTATACTTTTGGTACCCACTTACTTCATTAGGGTCCAGAGGTTAGATGAAAGGTAACCATACCCAAGAGGGTCTAATGGAACCTTTAAAAACATAATTTTCATTATTAACTACTGAATCAAAATAATCATCAATATATTTTTCTCTGTTTTTCCAATTTACAGGAACCCAAATACTTATGCAATCTCTATTGATATTCCTTTTTGTACTTCTAGATTTATTATAAAATTTGCTAGTCATAGAAGTATTCGAATTTCTATAATATTTGGGTCTTGGATGTGTATTAGTACTAGCAGTGATATTCTTTTTGTACATGAAAGCATATCTAGTACTATTTCTAAGATTAGTATTATTAAATTTATTTCCAAAGTCGCTATTGACATTTTTCTTTTGAGATTTCACAACCGATTTTGGTTTGAAAGATAAACTAAGATTTTTCTTAGCTTTGTTCTTTTGCACTATTTTCTTCTTTCCATAACCAAGATGCTTCTTAATTTCTTGGTTTTTATATCCCAAACCTTGCTTATTGGTAGCTGATTGTGAACTCTCAATAATTTTTGTCAAATTTTCTCGACCTTTGTTAAAGTTAGAAACATTTTTAGAAATGTCGTCTAACTTTGTTTGTAAACTAGCTTTTTCGAGGTCTAGAGATTTTACTTTTGCTTTAAGCTCATAATTCTCAGCAGTAAGAGTATCATTTTTCTCTTTTTGAATTTCAATTTCTTGACTCAAAAGAGATAGTTGAGAATTATTATCAGATGATGATTCTTGAGCCTTTTCAAGTTCCTCCTCTAATATGTTTTTTTCATCTTTTAACATATCTCGTTCTAATTCTGATCTATTCAACATTGCCTTGACTTCTTTTAATTGATGTTTTGTATCTTTAAATTTAATCATTAATTTATCATAAATATCAAGCATATCCTCAAGAGTAGGAATTTGTACCTCATCCTTTGTTGCCATAAAACATACATTTGCTTGTTCATTATCTGAGTCGCTTTCACTTTCGGATGAAGATGAATATGAATCATCCCAAGTTACTGAGAATGCCCGTTTCTTTGACTTGTCCGTTTTGTGTTTGAACTTGTCATTTTCTGTCTTCTTCTTTTGTTCTGGACAATCATTTTGCATACGTCCCTTCTTATGACAGTTAAAGCATTCTACATTAGATGATGATGGTCTGTTTGATCCGAACTTTTTTCTGTTGTATCGACTAGCTTTTCGTTTCTTTAAGAATTTTTTGAATCCTTTTGCAATGAATGCTAGATCCTCATCTTCATAATCTGAGATGTCTTCATCAGCATGAAAGGCTACATTTTTCTTTTCTTCTTTTTGTTCTTTTCGAGCCTGCAAGTTAGCTTCATAGGACATAAGATTTCCTATCAATTCATCTGGCTTCATGGTGGAAAGATCATTAGCTTCTTCTATGGCTAATACTTTTCCTTCCCATTCATTAGTCAGTGAATGTAGGACTGTTGAAACTACATCGAAGTCAGAATATTTTTGTCCTAACCCGATAAGAGCATGATGAATAGTTTGAAACCTTGAATACATCTCATTGATTGTTTCATTTAGCTTCATTTTGAAATTTTGAAATTGACTTTTCAACAAAGCTATTATTGCTTGTTTAACCATGTTAGTACCTTCATGAGTGGTCTTTAGTGTTTGCCAAATTTGATAGGCAGTGGTACAGATACTAACACGGTTATACTCATTTTGATCTAATGCACAAAACAACATATTCATTGCTTTTGCATTTACAGTACCTACTGTTTTCTCAGCAGGAGTCCATTCTGCATACTCAGTAGTTGGATTTATTATCTCTTTCTGAGTAGCATTCCAAGCATCATAGCTAGTTGATTGCATATAAAAAGTCATACGTGTTGCCCAATAACTATAGTTTAGGCCATTAAAGAAAGGAGGTCTTTGTGTCGATTGACCTTCTGTGTAAGTGGTGTTACTTGTACTTGCGTTATTTTCCATATTACTAGAATATATCAAATAACTGTGTTACGGTTATATGATGACCTTGCTCTGATACCAATTGAAAAGTAGAGTGTGTACGACTTATGCAGGATCTATAATATGGCTATGCGGAATATGATAACAATATATATATATATCACAGATAACTTTAAATGCAGTAAAGTAAAGTAAAATAGATTAACGACACTAGGATTTTATACTGGTTCGGACCTCCCGTCCTACGTCCAGTCCCGAAGCTCCTCTTCGGAATTTCAACTAAGCAATATCCTCGCTTCACCCGGAGGAACAGGTTCACAACACTACTTGATTTGCGGGCTACAAGTTTACCCACTTGATTTCACGGGCTACAAGCTTACCCACTTGATTTCACGGGCTACAAGCTTACCCACTTGATTTCATGGGCTACAAGCTTACCCACAAGACGATTACAAGAGTTTGACCTTGAATGCGTTCTTTCTTCAACACTGATTAGTCAATGATTGAGTACACCCTTCCTATAATCTTATCCTCAAATATAATATGATGTTTGCAAAGATTAGGAAGTGGATTATCGTTTTGAATCACAAGTGTATAAAATATGCTTGGAGATTCAAACGATAATATAATGATTTTGAGTGCTTTTGAATGCTAAGAATAATGCAATATAGATTAGAGAATGGAGAGAAGATTCGGTAATTTGAATGAATGAAAATCGATGTATTTATAATAATCGAGAAGATGCAATTGTTGGTGAAAAGTTGCTCTCAAAAGAAGTGATTATTCTTGAGAAGAAATGGATGTAACTCTTCAAGAAAGAAGATGACTTTTCACAAAATTTCAAAAAGCTGTTGACCTATAAAAATTTATAGGTCGACATGTTTTTAGCCGTTATAATTTAAAACCTGTTGACCTATAAAAAAGTATAGGTCGACCTCTTTTCAACCGTTATATTTTGAAAACCTGTTGACCTATAAAAAAGAGTAGGTCGACATGTTTTTGATGATATGCATAAAAAAAGGTTTTATAAGTAATTTTTGAAAGCCAAAAAGAAGTATGATTATTTAAGGATAGATTTTAACATTTATGACTCTAAATAATCAACTTCTAACCTATGAAGGCATCTCGTCTTCTTTTTGTCGATGTAGAAGCGTCTTCTTGTCATAAATCAAAATAATCCGTGAAGCTTTGACTCAACAATTAGTTCAAGTAAGCATGGATCAAGACACACATCAAGTCAGAAAGCTCATGAAGTCAGGCCAGCATGCATAGGCCAGTGATCAATCTCAAGTTCATAAATGAATGATGGGGCTCAAGTTACAACTGACACAATACAAACTGATCACACAAGTTCAACTTTGCAGTGCATACAAATGGACAAATGCATAACACTCTCATGCACACTGCAATGCAATGATCAGAGATAGGTCGAACATGCATGAATCAGTTGAGACGTAAAAATGAATGGCAAGTTTTCAGCTATCATTTGAGAGTGCAAACATGGCTCAACACATATCTTCATGGTCAAGACAGAATAGGACAAGTTCACGTCTTCTCAGTAAGGTGCTCCAAACAAACATGCAAAATGGCATAGTGCGGAATGGTTCATGTGCACAAAGAGTGTAAAAGCAATGCAATGAATAATGGCAGCACACACTGTCAAGAACAAACAGAACTGTGTTATTTAAGATCATGGTCACACATGCAACACCAGTGGCAACACAAAGCATGATACAATGGTTATACACATGGTCACAACAACAAAATTTTGCAGTACAAGAAACAAGTTCAGACATCAAGATCAAGCCATTACAATACAAGTGTACACATGGGTTCAACAATCAAGTTAGAGTGCAAAGCCAGGTCGTGATCCAATATACATGCAAACAAACACAGCAAAAACAAGAGCATGGTATCACTTCATATTTCGAATACAAGTGCAATGTGAAACTCAGCAATAAACAATGTCAAAGCAGTTCAAAGATTAAGTGCAAACATAGAATGGTCAACCAAAACAAAACTAGAAAACATAGTATGGTCAACCAAAACAAAACTACTTGGTGACAAAGGCATGTACAAGCTTACACAGAATACGTGAGCATGCAGGTCAAACATGGCAGGTCAGTTTAGCTTAGATGAAGGAGCAATGCACGAGTAACACACAAATTAGGTGCATAAGCAATGAAGGCATGTTTCATATATTTATCTAAGTTATTTGTACATATATATGAATATGCAAGGAGGCTTTGTCAATCCAAATATATGGCATGTTTGTGAATTACAGATAAGGTTGAAAATAATCGAAGTCTCATATTGCAAGTTTCAAAATCAAATCAAGATCACGTGGCAATCTGAAATTATAAAGCAAGTTTTTCAAATGCAGTTTACCAACAAGGACACAAATGGATAGTGTTCTTTCATCCATGCCTTATAATTGGATGTCCTTCCTCAAGCTCCCTTCTTGGGTGGTCAACAAAATTGATTCAATATGAAGCTCCTTCTTATGGAATGGTAGTAAAATCAGACGATTAATTAATTGGTAAATAGTTTGTCTTCATAAAGAGAATGGAGGCCTTGGAGTCCTCGACCTTGCCTCATTTAGCCTTGCGTTGCTCTATAAATGGCTATGGCGTATTCTATCGCCTGGGCATTGCATTTGGAAAGATTGGATTTTGCATCGCCTTTATAATTCTAACCCCTTTCTTGTACTTCACTTTCCCCCACTCTCTCGTCCTTCACCGTTCTGGTCCAACGTTTTATCCACTCTCCATCGTGTCAAAAATAATTTTCATGTGAAGGTTGGCAATGGTGAATCCTGTTTATTTTGGTTTGACTTTGCAAGGGGCAGTTTCCCATCTCAATATTATTCACAAACATAGCCTCTTTCAATCAATCCAGCCCACTAACAGTTGTTGCTGCTTTAGAGCTCAGCGCATTCGGCTTTTCCCCCCTTCATTTTTTGGTCTTAACACACTAAACGAATTATTCTCTATTGGGTCGACCCTGCATTCATCTCATTTAACCCGGGGTAATGATACTTACATTTAGGCTATAGGCCATTCTAATAACTTTTCTGTTGCGGCCTGCTACAAATTTCTAACGCACCCAGGCCGCTGTTACTCGTTTTCCTATATTTGGAAATGCCATCTTCCTCCTCATGCTATCCTCTTCCAAATGAACTTAATTCATTTCCGAATCAACACAAAGGACAGGCTCCGTCGTTTCAATATCAACATTTATCCCACTTGTGTGCTTTGCAATCATCATGATGAATCTTTCTCACATCTCTTCTTTGATTTTGATTTCTCATTCATGGTATGGGCTGCATTCAGTTCTTTTCTGCTCGGCTTCATTCCCTTGTTTCAGTCTTTCTTTGAATATTGGCAACATAAACCATTAACCCAAAGATTGATTCCTTGGTGGCTTTATTCTCCTAGAGTATATGGTTAGAACGGAATGCTCATATCTTTGGCAGGCCCAAAAGGCACATGATGGGAACATGTTATCGCATTGTGCATCTTTTCTAACTACGAACAGGCACCGGCAGGCATGCTCGCTTCGGCCTTTCATTCCAACAGTCGTAGTCTCCAGGGACGCACAGTAGTAGCTCTCTCTTCCTTACTGATGTTGCGCTTTGGGTTTACGTTGCTTTGATTTGTATTATATTGGTTATGCTCTCGTATGTTATGCTGATTATTGCTTATGTTCATATTATGTGATATATTTTGGCTTGTTTAAAGGAAATATGTGTCCTAGATTTATTGCCACTGGTTGGGCCTGTCAATCAAATTATATTTCTAGCTATATTTATATATGCGTAATTGGATGTATAGCTCCACGCTACACATCCGTCTTCCTAAAAATACAATTGTGATTTGTATAGGAAGATTTCAAACTGTAAAAGTGCAATAAATTGCAGAAATCAAATATATATATTCAGGGCCAAAATCAAAGCATGCATATAGCAAGTTGATTTGTAGAAGATCATTTAATTGACATGTATATTGAAAGCAAAAAATTTGGAAAATATTTCAAATTGTAGCAAATGTCAGAATAGTTCATATAAATGGAAAGTTAAAATTCACGTAACAAATCCAACAAGCAACACATGAAATCAGAGAGCTAACTAGAATTTCTATAAACATATATAAAGCACACAATTTATCATAGCCAAGTATCGAAAATCAACAACCACAATTTCGAGAGCTCAAAGAAATCAAATCAGATAATGTACTTGGTTTTCGATCGCAAGAAGCTCAAATCGTTGATCAAGAGCATCAAAAGAATTGAAGCATTACAGAACGAACTTCCAGAATTATTGAAATTGTAATTTGAAGCAAAGGGAAGCAAACCCTAATTTTATAAGGTCGGGCGACATTTTTGGGATAAAAAAAATACTGTGGTCAGGTATGTTTTATTTAAGAAGGAGTGGTTTTGTTTATCGTTAAGTGTATTGTTATTTATTTTATTTTTGATCATCTATTGGTTTTCTAGTTTGTCTGTAAACTAGGGGTTTTTTAGTTTATCTGTAAAACTAGGGATTTACTATTTATAGGGTTTACAACTAGGGTTTACAGATTATGGACTTGTAATTCAGGGGAAATCTGATCTTGGTGATAAAGATCGGTCTAGGGTTTTGATTGTAGGATTAAAACAGGAGAAGAGTTTGTGAGTTTACAGTGTTTTGTAGATGGGATCTGTTTTAATACGTAGTAGAAATCTTGGGAATGCAACAGTAGGCAGGTAGGGTTTACCGAAGTTGGGTAAAATCTGTGTTTTTTATTTCCTGCATTTATTTTCTTTGTTGCATTCTGTGTTGTGATCACTTTTAATATCTCGTAAAAATCCAATAAACCCTATTCACACCCCACCTTAGGGTTAATCAAGATCCAACAAGTTATTCCCGCTGCATCTTTGATTAAAGAAACGAATAGAAAAATAACATCCATAAATTATAAAACTTATGAAGTTAGTTTTTTTAATTTATTTTTTTAATATATTTTTAAAAAATACTCTATATTATATAAAATTTAAGTAAGCTAAATATCAATTTACATTTATATCGATATTTGCACATGTTTTTGTGTAAAATTAAGAATGTGCTAATTATAACTAAATTGAGTGTTAGTTCTTCAATTAATTATCGTTTTTACATTCATAAAAGTGATACGAATGTGTTACATGTGCTATTTTAGATTCATCCTCTATATCCTGCTATATCCTTACTTTATCCTTACTATGACTTTTTGGACCTCCGCGACATTGTATCCGCTAAGTACTTAAACCATACAGAAAGATACTGAGAAGAAAAGTTGCCAATTTTCTATATCAGATATTCTGACATTTGGCTCTAAAATTTAGACATCTGAATGCCTTTAAAATTTAATTTAGAAAACTTTTAGGCAAATAAAAATTTGAATTAGGGAGCCAAACATCTAAATAAATGCCTTTTGCAACACGAAATTTTTATGTTCTATGTGGGCCTTTAACTTGAGGGGTCAAACATTTAAGACACAAAATTAAAGTTTTTATGTATTTTTAAAGAGACGTTTAACACCCACGTTACAAACATTTGAGTCATTGTAACTTGGTATTTAAAAGTTTTCAAGTTCTTCAGAGATGGCTACAATCTTATCTTAGACATTTAAGTTTCTACAAAGTGTTTGCTTTTGTTGATTCGAGTAGAAATGAAAATTTTGTAATTCCGATATAATTTGTCACTATGGATGGTGCAAATTCTTTTGATATGACCCAATTATCCAGATTAATTAGATACTTCTATATTAATCTTTGAATGATCTTCATAATAAAGGATTATTAGATTTTTATCATTATAATTAATAAAAACCATACCTCATTCAATTTGGAGGTTTTCTATTTTGAATGCTTTATATTGTAAGTCTTCATGTGTAGGGAGATTCCCCACATCTTGTAATTTTATAATAATTGATTTGGCTTCTAATATCATGTAATTGTTGATTCTAGCAAAAATGTTTGTTTGTCTCTATGAAGGTCGAATACAAATTTGAACCACAGTCTCATTTGTATTTCTCTTCTTCTTTTTATGTGATATTGTTGGCTAGCTTTTGGACCAAGCCACCAAAGTTCATATATAAAGACAATATGGATCTACACATGTCAAAACCATTAAATATTCGATCGTAGTCTTCCTATCTCCCTCGGATCATGACGCTACTAGACCCCCCCCCCCCCCCCCGATCGCAGCTCCATACCGCGATCTGATCCATTCACACCTGAGTCATTACCATGATCCGATCCCTGAAGCTGAGAGATGAATGCCACGACCAAGTCATTCACAATCCGAAGATGAAGGATCTTGCGACACCTGTCCATAACTGCCATTTTGACCATTCTTCATCAAGCTACGAACCAATCCGGGATCCTCGGGATTACCACGTGTGACCACGATCCATCTGCAAATATCACCTACAAATAGCCCCAGACTTGGCATTTTCAGGATCTTTTGGTAATTCGGAGCTTTGATTCCACCATTATCATATCTCCATTCTTTCTACTCAGAGTTATCTTGAATTTACTGAGTGAATCAACATTGTAAAAGTGAGGTTGAGAGATAAATCATTGGTTGTACTCGAATCTTAAGTATAATCATTGATATAAAGTGGATGTAGGCTCACTAATGCCGAACCACTATAAACCTTGTGTCTTTTCTGCTCTTTCTTGCATTTTTTCTGATACTTATATCCCCAAATTAGGATAATTCGGGTGTTAGACACGATTTTGGATCTAACATTTTGGTTCTTTCACGGAGAGCCGAAGTTTCAGCGTATTGAATTGTAGTTCTATTGTTTAAATAGTAAAGTCCGAAGAAAATAGTCCAAAACTCCACTGTTTCCATTTTTGAAGATTTCAGTAAAGCTCATATATCATGGCTGGAAAGAAGTCTAAGGAAGTAGAAACTTCGTAGGCGAATGAAGCTGCAAACGAAGCAATTGAAGAAAGCATGCACGAATAGGTCGAAGAAGATCCCTCGGATCGTGGTAATGTAGGGGCGATCTGATCCAGTGATGGTGCAACGAACCAGACAGCTGAAGGAGTCACTACCCGATCGCAAGACCACGTCGCGATCCCTCCTGCACCTATCACCACGAACCGACATCAAGGGGGTACCACGAGCCACGAGCCACCAGCCTAGGGGGACCACGATACGAATTGACCATCAGATTACTACCCGACCTGCCCCCCCGGGAAGGAAATTATGGCTCGTTCCGCTCGTGCTTGTACTTCTACTCAACCCGGTTCAAGTTCCTTGCATATAAGAGAAGATGAAGATGAACAATTCGACCCTTCTTCTCCAGTTACCGAAGGACATCTGACTCGGATACTTTAAGCATTGGACAGGCAAACTAATGAATTGGCCGCTCAAAAGCATGAGAGCTCGTTGCTGCGTCAGAATATTACTACAATAGGAAGACGAATTGACGATATTCAAAGGCAGGTCTCACCACCTCCAGCTCACCCTTTATCCCCGGAACATACATCCTCGTCTGAAGAACCTCGGAGAAACCAACGATGGCCTCCATTGGAAAGGGCTGAGAATATAGAAGTGCTTAATAAGGAAACCAATGACCGTAGCATAAATGAGTCCATCCTGCCGCCTAGGAATGGAGGCGTTATCGACCTTGTTCAGAATAGATTTGTTCCTCCTGCTCATTGTGCGACTGATCGCGGCAATAGGGGCAAGGGAGTTCTGTCTAGGACCCAGACCTTGCAGTAGCACGTCAAAGAAATGCTGGAGGGGCTCGCCGGGCAAGAAGTGCTGATCCCGAATCCACTTTGACCCATGCGGATGTTGAAGCCATAATCAGGCAAGTGATGGTGGAAAGTCGCGGACAAAGAACCGAAGATTGGGGTATAGGCCGTAGTGATTCGCCTTTCACAGATGATATTTTAGAGGTTCGATTCCCGAGGAAATTTAACATGCCATCCATGAACCATTGTGTGGGAAAGGCTGATCCATTTCAGCACCTGATGAGATATTCATGGTACATGAATGCAGTTGCCGCTTCCGATGCCGTGAAGTGTAAGGCATTCCCGATATTCCTGGAGGACATGGCGTTAATGTGGTTCACTCGTTTGCCAGCATGATCGATCTCTAGTTTCAGCTAATTAAGTGAACAGTTTGTAAATCAGTTCCGATTACATACCCGGAGATCTAAGAATGTCATTGAGTTGTCCCTCATTAAGCATCGTCCGGACGAATCTTTGAGGTCCTATTTAGATCGCTTCAATTTAGCGGTCACGGAGGTTAGAGATCCCCATGAACAAACTGTTTTGATGGCCCTGATTGATGGAGTGGATAAGGATACTGAGTTTGGAAGATACCTGGCCGGTAAACCACTGCTAACCAGAGAGATATTTTACGAAAAGGCCAACATCTGCATGCGTCGAGAGGAAATTTACGCCAACCGAAAAAGGAAGGTTGTTGATAAGGAGGATATCCCAAGTAATGTGGCCATTAAGAAAACGGGAGATAGCTCAGGAAAAGTTGAAGTTAATGTCGGGAACAAGAATCAAGGCAATGGTCGCCAATCGAGGAATAGTAATAACAATAATCGGAAGAGAAATCGAGGAAATGACTCTCAAAGAAGATCCCAGCCCAGACCATTTGAGAGCTTCACACCGTTAAATGATACCTTGGAAAACATCTTCTTAGATACATATAATGTCCTCCAATACAAAAGGCCTCCTCTGAGTGATTCTACGGAAATAAGCGTGAAACCGGAAAATTATGTTTTTTTCATCAGGTTCATGGTCATTCTACAAACGAATGTCGTCATTTGAGAGATGTGATTGAAAAACTGCTACGAGAAGGAAAGCTTGATGAATATAAGGTGACTCCTAAGGACAGAGGCAAGCCGTACAAGCCCCGAACCAAAGCCAACCTGCTGCCAAACCAACGGCTCAGCAAAAAGGAAAAACTATCATTATTAATACCATAGTTGGTGGGCTTCATCTAGCAGGGCGCAGTTTCAGAGCTATGGATCAGTACGCGAATGCAGCTGAACAGCATTTTGAAGTGGGGGAATGTAGCAACCCCGAGGATAATGCTCCGGTTAAGCAACAAAAGACTATGTCTGATGACGTCATATTTCGCGAGCGAGAGAGTATTAGGGTTCACTCCTCAACTAAAGACCCATTAGTGATCATCGTCACCATCGGTCTAGCTATAGTTCATAAAGTTTTAGTAGATAACGGGAGTTCGGTCAACATTCTGTTCAAGAAAACATTCGACCAAATGAAATCGAGCCAAAGGATTTGAAACCATGCGAGGGTTGGATACGTGGATTTAATGGAGTCTCGACTGCTCCAATGAGATAGTGTAATTGTCAATAACCCTTGGGGAAGGAGAACTCCAGAGAGTGAGAATTATCCCCTTTGTATTCCTGGACACCGAATAATGCCTTTTTGGGCCGGCCAACCCTAGCCAAATTCAGGGCCTGCATTGCACCCTGGTGCCTGTTATTGATGTTTCTGACGGATGCTGGCATAGGCATAGTCAGAGGAGATTAAGTTGTTGCACGAGCATGCTACATTGAAGAGTTAAAATTTCTCCGCAAAGGGAAAGATGTAGAAACAAAAGGTGGTTCTTCCCCTCCGAGGGTGTAGTCGTCATAGCAACTAAAGAAAATACCTCCGGAAGGGTCGCCCAGAGAGTTACCCGAGGACATAGATCCCAGAGAGGATGAAGAGCCTCGGGGCAGAATGACGACTCCCAGTGAAGCGACTGTGAATGTACCAATCGATAATAGTGACCCAGAGAAGGTCCTGAAGATTGGATCCCAGTTGGATCATGTTCGAGTCAAAGAATTAACAAATTTCCTGAAAGCTAACTTGGATGTATTCGCCTGTACCCATGCGGACATGTGTGGAATATCTCTCTAGATTATGAGTCATTCGCTAAGCATCAACCCGAAACATCCTCCTGTCAAACAGAAAAGGCGAATGCATGGCCCAGAGAGGTCTGCCGCCTTGAAGGAAGAAGTCGACAAGCTGAGGAGTAATGGATTTATTAAAGATTCAACATACCCTGACTGGATTTCAAACCCGGTTTTGGTAAAAAAAGGCCAATGGAAAGTGGCGTACATGCATCGACTTCTAAAATCTAAACAAAGCCTGCCCAAAGGATAACTTTCCGTTACCTTGAATCGATCAGTTGGTAGATTCAACCGCAGGTCATGAACTTTTTTCTTTTATGGATGCATACTCGGGGTACAATCAAAACCCCATGCATGTCCCAGATCAAGATCATACCAGTTTCATTACAGATTTGGGATTATATTGCTATGTGGTGATGCCTTTCAGTTTGAAGAATGCTGGCGCTACATATCAGCGATTGGTGAATAGAATGTTCTACAACCAAATCGGGAAAATGATGGAAGTATACGTTGATGACATGTTGATAAAGTCCAGACAATCATCAGATCATACTACCAATTTAGCAGAGATGTTTGGGATTCTCCGAAAATATGGAATGAAACTGAATCCTTTGAAATGTTCATTTGGGGTAGCATCTGGAAAATTCCTAGGATTCATCGTCAGCTCGCGTGGAATCGAAATCAATACAGATCAAATTACAGCAATTCGAAATATCCAAGAACCAAAGCAGATTAAGGATGTCCAAAGCCTCGCTGGAAAGGTGGTGGCGCTGAGTAGGTTCATCTACAAAGCTATAGATAAATGCATCCCGTTTTTCGAGCTGATAAAGCGAGGCAAGCACAACTTTAAATGGACTCCCGATTATATAGAAGCATTCCCGAATCTGTTGAACCATTTGGAAAGACCTCCGATACTGTCTAAGCCTGTGGATCACAAGGATTTATTTGTGTACTTGGTAGTGTCATCTCACGCAATTAGTTCGGCTTTGGTAAGAAAAGAGGATAAGGTACAAAGACCGGTGTACTATGTGATTAAGAAATTGGCGGCCATAGAACGGAATTATCCAAAAATAGAAAAGCTGACGTATAGCTTACTAATTGCATCTTGAAAACTTCGCCACTACTTCCAGGTTCATCCCATTACTGTGTACACCAATCACCCACTAAGGAAAGTTCTACATAGACCAGAAGCATCAAGAAGGTTGCTCAAATGAAAATCGAGTTGAGTCAATTCGACCTGAACTTCCAAGGTCGATAAGAGGGCAGGCACTTACAGATTTTATAGTAGAGTTCACCATCCCAGAAGATGATGTAGTAACCAAAGAGGATGATCCGCTAAAGCTACTCCTTGACCCTAATGCTTGGAAACTATACACTGATGGAGCTAAAAATGACAGACGATCTGGCGCCGGAGTGGTTCTCGAAACTCTAGAGAAGCGGTTAATATATTACAATATTAGACTGGAGTTCCACGCCACTAATAACGACTCCGAGTACGAAGCCCTAATTCCCGGGCTGGAACTCGCAAAGGAATTGGATATCACAAAGCTAGACATCTTTTGCGATTCCAAGATAGTCGTAAACTAGGTCACTGGAATGTTTCAGGCCAAGAGTCCAAGGCTGATATCATACTTGGAAAAAGTGAAGAAGTTGATGGATTGTTTGGACCACCACAGCATATCTCATATTCCCCAAACGGAGAATCAAAAGGCAGACAAGTTAGCGAAAATAGCTAGTTCAGATAATCCTCAGGATACGGAGCTGGTCCCAATTGAAGCACTACAGTCTCCTAGCATAGATCAGATGGAAGTTGATCTGGTACTAGAGATTGAACCTGAGAGGGAGTCATGGATGACTCCTCTAAAGAAGTTTTTTATAAATGGAACGCTTCTAACGAAGAAAAGTGAGAGGCGTGCAGTTATACGAAAAGCTTCCTGATATGTGTTGCAAGGCAATGTCCTATACAGACAAGGTTTCTCGATGCCCCTCCTCCAATGCATCGCCCATGATGACGTCAAGCGTGTGCTGAAAGAGGTCCACGAAGGCGAATGTAGCGATCACACTGGATGGCAAATGCTGGCAAAGAAGATATTGCGGTATGGCTATTTCTGGCCTACCATAAACAAATATGCAGCCAAATATGCACGACGTTGTGACGCTTGTCAGAAATTTTCCAAGATACCTAGGGCGCCACCTAGCCAGTTGAAGACAATGACAAGCCCGTGGCCTTTTGCTATGTGGGGGATTGACATTATTGGGAGCCTTCCCATAGCAAAGGGCGGAGCAAAGTTCGCTATTATGGCCTTGGATTATTTCACTAAATGGGTAGAAGCAGAGCCTTTGACCAAGATCACAACCAAGTGAGTGATCAATTTTGTTGTCAAGAACATTATATGTCGGTTTGGGATTCCAAAAGTCATCATAACCGATAATGGGACCCAATTCGATGGTACCGAGTTTCGAGATTTCTGTCAGAAGTATCATATCGAGAAAAGATACACCTCTGTGGCACATCCGCAATCGAATGGACAAGTCGAAGCAGCAAACAAGGTGATTAAATCCATTCTAAAGAAAAGATTGAAGAGGTCCAAAGCCATGTGGGCTGATGAATTACCCTTGGCACTATGGGCCTATAGGACAACATACAAATCGGCGACGGGTCACACCCTGTTTTCCCTTGCTTTTGGAGCTGAAGCGGTCACTCCGGTTGAGTTGGAAGTACCATCTCATCGAACCACTTATTATGATCCAATGACCAACAATGAGCTGCTCCTTGAGTCTTTAGACATGTTTGAAGAAAAGAGGGATGAAGTCGATCTACGCGCCTTAAGGCACAAGCAACAAGTTGCTCGGTATTACAACAAGAAAGTCCGAGCTCGAACCTTCGAACCCGGAGACTTGGTTCTGAAGCGCGTCTTTCCACCCCCAGTACATATGGGCCCGAAATGGGAAGGACCGTACTCCATTTTACGAAGGCTTGATAATGAAACCTTCAAGCTAGCAACCGTAGATGGAGATGAAATCCCCAACGTGTGGAGTGCCCAGCATTTGCGGCCTTATCTGACATGAAATTGTCAGTTTTACTCTTTTGTTTTTAGGACCATGTAAGAAGGCTCGACTTGCCTAGAACAGTCTGGTTACTTGAACAAAAGATTATAAAGTGGACGAAGGTCATGATTCGACCGAACCACTATAAAAACATCGCATGTCATTTACCTTTTCTACACTGTTTCTTGTTTGCTCTTTTTATTTTAATTAAAATAGATAATTACCATTTTGGGATTTGTTTTAAGCTAGGCAGCGATCACAGTTACCTAATTCAAAACACCAACTATCAGATCGGACGACTAACGGTAACTAAAGCTCCAAAAGGTGCGGAAAGGTAAATCACACTACTACTTGCACTTTAACTCTCGAGATTAGGGAGAGAGCATGAAGGACGCAAAAATAACGTCCCCAAGACATTCAGGTGCACCGCGATAAAACTACCTTGATAACACTCTAACCCGCTGAAGGATCGGGAGAATATAAAGGCGCTAGAGACTTAGCGCCCCCAAAACTTCTGCCCCGCTAAAGGATCGGTGAGCAGACCCAGAATCGAGCTCGAACTCTAACCCGCTGAAGGATCGGGAGGGTATAAAGGTGCTAGAGACTTAGCGCCACCCGAACTCTAACCCGCTGAAGGATCGAGAGAGTACAAAGGTGCAAGAGACTTAGCGCTACTTGAACTCTAACCCGCTGAAGGATCGTGAGAGTATAAAGGTGCTAGAGACTTAGCGCCACTCGGACTCTAACCCGCTGAAGGATCGGGAGAGTATAAAGGTGCTAGAGACTTATCGCCACAAGAAATCTTACCCCGCTGAAGGATCGGGAGGGCAAAAAGGCACAGTGACATATGCCACTCAAGGGCTCCCATCCCACCACACGAGTGGGGACAAGAATGAAAAAGGGGGCCCGAACCCCTCATTTTCGGGAAATGGGGGCAGCCCATATATGACTGTAATCAATCCTCAATAAGCCCTGGCCAGGCACCATATTAATGATTGATTAGGGGCATGTGCATATGACACTTTGCATTCGTGAACACTACACATTTACTTAGTACACGAACTTTTCAATGATTATCATTCATGACTTCAATATTTAGTTACGATTGTTTCAGTTACGATTATTTCTAAATTTTGTGATTCAGGATAATAAACTCTGCAAACATGGTAAACTCGCTGGTACACAATGGTGTAAAAGAAATAGATTTTCATTCACTAAAAGCATGTTTACAAGAACAAGAAGCTAAACAAAAGTGAGGGCCACTCTCACAACTACATTTTTTGGCCAGTGGAAAGCCTAAAAGCAAAAATATAAGCCAATAAGTACATTCTATTTACGCTTGGGAGATGACTTTGACTTCTTTTCCTTCTTCTGTTTCTCCAACTCCTCTTTTCCAGTATCATAGAGGTCACTTTTCTTCCTCTTTCTCTTATCAACAAGAAATTTTGGGGGAGAACTAGAATGCTGGGAGCCAAGCTGAGTAGTTATTGATTTGGCAGAGAATCTTATAACCAACCCAATTTTGGGGTCGACTTCATAGATAGGGGGCACGTATACAGGGTCATGTTCCCCCTCCTTAAGAACCAATTGCTTTTCTTTCCTAGCATGCATGTCAGTCAAGGTTTCACTATCATCATCCTTGGCCTAATCTGTTATGACAACTTCCTCTTCCTCATCTCCATGACCACCATCTGTGTCTTGCAAAGCCGCAATAACCTCAGCGTCCGCAGGAGCGCCGGTGTCGGATTCCACGGGTGCTACAGTGACTTTCTCACTTGTTGTACCCTCAATTTGCTTTGGAATCTCAGAAACTTCAACATCAGTACCCGAGGGGACATCAACTTTCTATGCCACTACCTTCTTCTCTGCATCTTTCTCAACTGGTTTGATACCTACACCATGAGAAGCAAATTTTAGTGAATCGGGAGAAGATGTGGCCATATCAGTTGTCTGTCCCGGGAGACGACGACAAGCTACGACTGCTTTGATGAACTGTGGAGAGAATATGGGATACCTTCAGCTGACTCATCGCCCAAATTTGTAATGGTTGCTCCGACAACTAGAGGGGTTGGAGCCAAGGGAATCAACGGATCATCAGGGTTATATTCCTCAACTTCAGAGGTTTTGGGCTCCACCATCGAGCTCAAGCCTTCGTCAGCCTTATCCTTGCCTTGAGCTTAATCTTCTCCCTCTCAATCTCTTCATGGATTAGGCGTCTGCCTTTCTCCAAAGCCTCAGGTTCTTTACCTCTGAGAAAGGTCTGCATTAGCTGGTTTTCATCAACCTCGTCGACCAACAATCGCCGCTTCTCGCCTTCGACAATTGCATACATTGGCCATAGTAACATGGTAGTCCGGAATCTAAGAGATGTCTCGAATCTTGATGACTTGACCAAAGAAGTCGAACAACAGTTCCTCAAAACCAGCTATCTCTTTCTCTTTTTCAGCGAGCTTATCAGTAGCAGCAGTAGCCGATTCAAGAGAAATATTGGAGTTACTTTCAGCGAGAGCTGCACGCTCCTCAACTTGGACAAGTTGATCATTTAAAACTCTTTTTTCTTTTTTGGAAAGAGCGAGGTCGTCTTTTAAGCTCGCCCTCTCTTTCTCCCAGGCAGCTTTCTCAGTAGCAAAACATTCCTGTGCTGTTTTCAGTTCTTTGTTAATTGCCCTAAGATCTTCCACTTCCTTCCTCAGAGCCACCCGTTCCTGGCTGCTTGAATCAAGCTCACTGCGAAAACGCTCCCTAGCACTTTCCAGCTTAGACCTGTAATTCTCTGCATCTCGCCGAGCTAAAGCCAGTTGGGCCTGTGCATCCTCTAGTTTTTTTTTTCATTTTACTCCTAGCCCTAGCGTCATTCTCAATTTTCACTCGGGCTCTGGCTGCTTCCGTCTCCAGGTAGCGGATGGCAGTAGAAAGTGTCGCAGCATGCTTCTTCATTACCCCATATTGTTTAGCCACATGGAATACGTACCCTATCACCTCTGTGTCCCAATCCTCGGGGACTGCTTCAAGATCCGGGACGAACATCATCCTCTCAAAGAAAATATCAGGGAATTGCTTTCGCAAGCGCTCCAGTCTGGCCTGAATTTCAGAATTGGGAGCAGTATTCTGTGCAGCGGTGGTATCCAAATCATGCTCACTAGAGGAAACATGAGATGTCTCTCTCTTCTCCACAATCTTGCCCTCATCTTTGTTTTTTTTTTTCTCTGGCTCATGGTGTTTTTTAGAAAACTGGACATGAGAAGCGTACTTTTCGGAGGGGTCAAATCTGTAGGAAGTTGCTTACCCCCAGCCGGTAGCGATAGACGACTGTGAGGCTTTTCAGAACCTTGCTTTGATGGAGATCGATATCGTGTAGAATAAGATTGATGATAATACTATGGCCGACGACTATCTCTTCCCCGACCATCACTTCGAACATGCTCGGGATTTGGAAGGAGGCTTGGTGTGCCCTCCCGAAGGGAACGATAAGAATAAGACTGTTTACGAGAAATTTCCCCTGCAAACGAAACAGGTGCATGTTAAAACTATGAATGTCAATGGTATAAGAGTGTTATGATAAATGGTGCATGTGATTTGTGCATCCCGTAAAATCCCCCTTTAACGGACCAAGGCCCAGAGTTAGGCTCGTTTGTGTAACTCCTTTTTCTCCAACCGGGGCATTCGTCTCCTCACAGATAGGAAAATTTGGTTCCTCTCTGAAGTCTTCCTGAGTATAGATATCGTCTGGTAAAGGAATCTTCTTCAATTCCCTGAGTATATGTTCCTCCGTTAACTCATCCTGAGCGACAGACTCAACCGGTGATGAAGTTCTTAAGGGAGACTGCCCCTCAGAGGTCGGGACCTCCTTTGGCTCGTCAGCTTGCCCCTCGTCTCCTTTGTATACATTTAAATCTTCATCATCCTGATTGATCATCGGCAAAGGACTCTTGTGAAGGTTGGTTGTCTCCACGGCTTGAGAAGTTCCTTCTCCCTCAGTCGGAGGCATATACTTGTAAAGTTTGCCACACGCTCCAAGTCCGAATCTTACATCTAAAAGACAGTGTTTGTGAAGGTTCTCGTCGGTAATACATTTCTTAATCCTTAAGAAATCTAAGTTACTTTTGAGAAGGCGGGACATTCGGGCTTCATATACAGATCCTTCCGTTCTGTCAAAGTTGTTATCTGTATGGAACAAAATGACTCATTAGCACTGAAATTATGCATTCGAAGTAAACGCGGGAAAGTTGAAAACATACTTGCTTGTAGCCACTTCCTCGCACATCCAGCTAGATGTTTTATATAGAACCAGTCAGATTTGATATCCCCTATATTACTGTAACCATCCGTCAAAATTTTCTATTGGCAACTGATTCGAAGAAAGAAAAATTGGGAGCCCCTGCGGAACGATGCTTGAAATGGTAATAGAATTTTAGATCTTTAAGGGTAAGTTCGGTCTGTAGAATCTCCGTATAAGCAATATACAGAGTATACACAGCCGCGTAGGCATTCAGATGGAGTTGCATAGGGGCAATGTGTAATTTTCTTAAGAGACCGACAACAAGTGGAGGGAAGGAAGGAATAGCTCCTGCCCAGCACATGAGTCGACTAACAATCATGTACCCCTCAAGGGTCGAATGAGGTATATCTCTGCTTTCTGGAGTTTTCACATCATCCCAGGAAATTCCGTGACTTAAGCATATCTTCTTAAGTTTTATATCGTCTAACTTGGAAGGTAAAGAATCGGTGAGCTTCTCTATTTCCTTAACACCTGGAATTTCGTCAGGAGCTCGATCATCCTCATCTTCAAGGGATGTTCTCTCAGAAGTCGTTGACTCTATATCGGTATCCGTCTCATAATCAGGGTCGTATTTTTCCTCATCTGAATCTGAGGGAAGCACATCAGAACCGTGATGTACTGATGTCTTTGATTCGGTACTTTTTTTCGGTGTCTCAGTCACTTGTTTATCCGACATAGTTGTGTTGGCGAGTAAAAATTAGAACACAAGTTACCCATTCCCCGTGTGTGTAAGTGCAAGTGTGTGCATGTTCATACAATAAGGAAAGCGTGAAGTTAATCAGATAAGTAGATATTGGTCGTTATCCGCTGCTGGGTTATGTTGTTGTTCAGTTCAAAAGATTCGTCGTGAAGGCTCTAACCTAACTATCCATTGGTATATCAGATTGAATTACATTATTTGGTCAACATGCACATCAGATCGTTCATCTAACAGGCTCGTGAGATAGGGTCCAGATCGCGATGCATCGACGGATCGTGAAGCAGGTATTGACTCGCGGCAACGCATCAGCTAGTGGAAAAGCATCGGATCGTGAAACGCTGAAGCTTTTGATATGCTATGCCTTACCTGGACGGATCACGACATACCTCCACGATCCATCCCCATCACCACGGTCCGATCCCAGTCCAGCGACCTGATCCATTGTCCAGAACCACACTTCTATTCTTCCTTTGCTCCCTGGCCCCCTGCTTCCATGACCCAAACCCGAACCTCACCTACGATCTGACCTAGCCTGCTCTTCCTCCTCTCTTGTTTCTCCACTCCATTCATGAGCCTACAAAACTGAACCCATCTATCACTATCTCCAGACTCGACGCCTTCATTTTTCACTACCGCTATGTTGGTGAAAAGGGAATAAGGAGGCGCGGAAAAGAAATCAAGCAAAAGGAGAAGAACCAAACGCCATAACCTTTTTAATTATAAAGAAAATCTCGATTTTTGGAGCTAAATTAGGTTTTGTTCTTGCTGAAGAATTGATGGCGACTACAAAGAAAGAAGGAAGAAAAAGATAAGGGAGGCGGCTGGCTTATATAGATGGTTTGGTGACCGTTCGTATCCCCTATTTTGTCTCATTCGATCCACGGAAGCCTATGGGCCATGAGTTAGGGGCCCCCATGGCCCGTGATGGGGCTTGCTCTGTCAATAACCCGCGGTCGAAATTAGAAGGCCCATTATAGCTTGAAAAGGGGCACGTTCGATTGCCAAATCGTGATGAGTGAGAACTGTAGGATATTTCGACGACCCGAACTCGATGGATATTTACTATAATGAAAGACCTGGAAATATTTACAAAGATTTAAAAATTTACCTGACAATTTGACAACAATATCTCCAGAAACTCGAGAGATGAAAACTACCCGATGAACAGAGAAGTGACTAATGATACAACCCGTTATTTATACCAGTCAAAGAGCTCAACTTCCTAAAGCAGTACGACATTTTAGATAGACACGACCCCTAATTCACATCGCTTCATGAAAAGATATATTAGAAATTTCGAAGCAAGTTCCATCCCTGATAAAACATACTTCGAGGGGGTAAAATGTTGGCTAACTTTTGGACCAAGCCACCAAAATTCATATATAAAGACAATATGGATCTACACATGCCAAAACCATTAAAGATTCGATCGTAGTCTTCCTATCTCCCTCGGATCGTGACGCTACTACAACCCCTCCCCCCCTGAATCGCAGCTCCTTACCGCGATCTGATCCATTCACACCTGAGTCATTACCACGATCCGATCCCTGAAGCTGAGAGATGAAGGCCAAGACCAAGTCATTCACGAGCCGATGATGAAGGATTTTGCGACACCTGTCCATAACTACCATTTTGACCATTTCTTCACCAAGCTACAAACCAATCCGAGATCCTTGGGATTTGTTCCATGCGTGACAACGATCCGTCTGCAAATATCACCTATAAATAGCCCGAGACTTGGCATTTTTCAGGATCTTTTGGCAATTCGGAGCTCTGATTCCACCATTATCATATCTCCATTATTTCTACTCAGAGTTATCTTGAAATTACTGAGTGAATCAACATTGTAAAAGTGAGATTGAGAGATAAATCATTGATTGTACTCGAATCTTAAGTATAATCATTGATATAAAGTGGACGTAGGCTCATTAACGCCGAACCACTATAAACCTTGTGTCTTTTCTGCTCTTTCTTGCATTTTTTTCTGATACTTATCTCCCCAAATTAGGATAATTCGGGTGTTAGACCCAATTTTGGATCTAACAAATATTGTGTGATTGCATATTTGATTTTGAATTGCAAAGGTATTGAAATAGACATAAACTATATTTGGATTAAATTGCTTCCACGTATTCCTACATTTTTCACTTGACGTTTTTATTTTGTTCAATTATGTTTATTAAATATGATGACAACCATTTTTGGGAGAACTCATGTTAAGATTGCAATTCAAGAATTTTCTAGGACTAATACATCGTATTTTTTATTTAGAAGTGCTTAAAGTGCAATTCATCTAGTATAGAATCAAGCTTATAGTTTTCAACAAAGCACATTGATACCAAAGCCTTCTTTTTCACGCTTAAGGAAGAACGAAACAATGTCAAGTTTTTAAGGGTAAGTACTATGAAAATCCATCATATATGATGACTAGCTCGCTATCTCAGGAAAATTTGACTTGATCAGTTTGTTTTACTTCCTTAAGCGCAATGAGGCGTGGAATTTACCACTTCTATATCCATTTTATTGGTTGTTGGAGAGATCAACGTATTTTTAACTAACGTGATGTGTTGCTGCTAAACTATTCAAATATCTTTCATTAATATTGATTAAAGATATAGTGTAGAGACCAAAGTTAATTAGAAGAAGAGATCAAAAAATATTAAGAAGAAAAATGCCAATGGACTATACCAAATGTTCAGATTTTGACTCTCAAATTTAGACATCTGAATACCTCTAACTATTAACTATAAAAAATTTATGCAAATAGACGTCTAAATTAGGGAGATAAAGTCTAAATGCATGCATTTTGCAACCCGAATATTTTATGCTTTACATAGGCCTTTGACTTAGGGGGACAGACGTCTAATTTACAAACCTAAAAGTTCTATAAATTTTTGTAGATGTCTGACACTCTTGTTTCAGATGTCTAAGTCATTGTAACTTTGGTTCTTTTTTTAATTCAAATCTGAAATGGTAGTTTCATAATTTAATATGGTTCATTCTCTATTCATAGTAGAGATTATTTTTTGTATGATATGATGATCCAGATCAGTAATTAGAGATATCTATATTAACCTTGCAATCGTCCTCTTAATAACGAATTGTTCAATTTCCATCATTGCAATTAATAAAAAATCTGTATCATCCAATTTGGAGTTTTATGTTTTAAGTGCTCTGAGTTGTTGTGGTTAAGGATTGCGGAATGGATCGTTAAGGCAAAACTAACTCTAGAGGGGGGTGAATAGCGTTTTTGAGGAATTTAACAAAATCTAAAACTTAGGTGATCTACTATATGAATCACACACCATAAAGATAATCACAGACACAAAATCAAATACAAACACAAAGATAAACAAAAAATAAAATGCAGAAAAGGAAAGAACATACCGGATTTTATACTGGTTTGGATTACTCCTACGTCCAGTCCCACACAACGTTGAATTGCACAGAGTTTTATTACTTTCTCAATATCCAAGTATAACGCCCTTGATTTTACGGCCATAAGGTTACCACCAATTCTAAACACCATTGATCAAGTATATTCCCCATGATTTCCTCGCTACAAGGTTAACACCGCTCTGTTTCCTTGATTTCAAGGCTATAAGGACACACCTTTCCCAAATACTTCCCAAACAATTACAACAACCCTATAACTCTTCAATAACACTTCGATTTAGAGAGTAATGAGTAGAGAGTGAGAAGAGAAGAAGTTTTACATTAATAGAATTGAATTCGGCAGAGTATAAGTGTAGAAATCATAAAAACATGAAATATTAATGGTGTAAAGAAAGAGGATGAAGATGGATAAGAAGAATGATGAAAAAAATTGAAATCAGCCCCTATTTATAAGATTTGAAATGTTGCAATGCTTCTGGAACGTTAAAAATAGTGAAAAGACACTTCCTTTCATAATAAAAAATATGACAGTTAAAATGTTGATATATCAACATATGTATGTCGAATAACCCTTCACAAAATTGAGTTTTGAGCATTTTTGAAGTGTTTTAATATTTACAACTCTGTAAATTCTTGAGTTAGAACATAGTGTAATAAATAAGTATTATAGAGTAGAAAGTCATATGAAAACATAAGCTTAAAATATATGAAAATATTTATAAAATTATAAAGTTCAAAACTATATAAATATAAGTATATAAAAGTATAAATATATAAAACTTATAAACCATAAAACTTGAGTTTAAAATCAAAAGTAAAATAGAAAAAGTAAAATAGAGAAACTTAATAAAGATTTAAGATAGAATTTGAAAATAGAATTTGAACCCAGAAATTGAAAATCAGAAACTGAATTTGAAGTTGCACCTGGAGCGCTATTCAGAGTCTTACATAAACTAGACTCTATTACTATATTTATCTTGAAATCTTGATTACTCATGAGTCTTGAATCATCTTTGAATTCTGAATCTTTAAAAGCTCTTAAATTGTACGGACTTCAGTATTAATTCCTGTATATAAATCCTGCATATGTATATATATATATATATTTTAGATAAAAGTGTTAGTATATATTTTATAATCAATTAACATTGAAATAAGGTTGTTGTCATCAAAATTCCATTTTCCAACCATCTCCCCCTTTTTGATGATGAAAACCTTAGTTTATAAAATATCATACTTATTCATACCTGTTGATGTTGTTCCTTCTAATGCTCCCCTTGTCTATATGAATCGTATAAATTCTAAGTCTATATTTTATAATTTCTCCCCCTTTGGCATTATCAAAATGGAATTATAAAAATACTCCCCCTAAATCCTATATTTATCTAAATAGCTCCTATACTAAAGTACTCCCCCTTAATATATATATATATATATATATATATATATATATATATATATATCCTATAATCATAAAATACTTTCCCAAAATTTATGATTGCAGTAATCAATATAAACCAATCTAGGTATCATAATTACATATGTTTTAAGTCATTTGTACAAACCGATCCTAAGAAAACCACACCGTATGTTTAATATATACAAGTTTTAAGTCAAACAATCCAAATCAAACAAAATCAATCAATCAAATCATACCAAATAATTAAATGTTTTTTAGGACTTCCACCCAACCGTCTTCTCCAAAGATTGGATCCATCTTGATGGCCTCCCAATCTTCATCTTCTTTGGTTGGTGGTGCTTTAGCGAGATTGTTATCTTCATCTCTGAAAAGAGAAGAGATTAGTCACCGTATTGCATCAAAGTGCTTCTCTTGCTGTTCAAACATCATTATTTGGCTTAATTCAAGATGACGATGGTTCGTAGAATTATAGAGAGGATGTTCTTGAAGGAATTAAAGGTTTCTTCAAGATTTATGAATTGGATTTGCCATGGTTTTGATAAGAAATTGATAGAGAAGAAAAAGAAATGAAATAACGAAGTTTTCTGGAAGAAATAGGCTTAAATAGGGTCTACAATTCATTGGATTTTTGAATGGACATGGGTTAGTTATTTTTAATTTTATTTTTTGAAAAGTTTTTGGAAATCTTGCAGTTATATGTTGACATAGAAACTGTGTATGTCGACATACTTGCTTTAAATTTTGAATCTTTTGTTTCTATATTATATTATATTTAATTCTAAAGTTTTTGCAGTAGATTAAAGATAATTTTAACATAAATAAAACTCCAATCATTACTTTATAAAAGAAAATATATCCAACTAATTAAGACACACTAAATACGAGATTTAAAAGCAAATACAAGAAAATATTTAAAGATAAATAAAGCTAGATATGCTAGTTTTCAGTGGATGATGAGGAGGAAGATGAAATTCCAAGCTTTCTTCCTATCTTGACTATAAACTTAGTCATTTTGGAAAAGTTCTTTTTGAGCTTCTTCTGATTGTTAACAATCTTCACTTGATTTTGAACAATCATCTCTTTGGAAATGGTTTTAGTGTTGATTGGACATTCAACACTTACTAAAGAAGTTTTTCTTCTTCTTCGACTTTCATAGGTTGTTGTTTCCGTTGCATTCGAGCTTGTTTGGCTTCGAATGTCTCATATGGTTTGAAAGTGAGAGGAACTAGCATGAGATGTATGTTTGATGAGTCAAACACTTTTCTTGGCATAAATTCTTCTCTGTGAAGATCAACTCCAAAGTATTTGAAAATGCAGGTGAAATAAACTCCATAGTAAAGAGTGTTCTCTCTTGATGAAGTTTCTGTGGCTTGATTTCTCTTAAGATTATGTCGGCCCAATTGATGTTATAGCCACCAATAATAGCAAATAGGACTTTTTGGACCTTGAGAGTTGGATTATTAATGTTTCTGGAATGAGGAGTGAGGGTATATTGAAGGAGAAGGTTTACGATTATTGTTTTTAGATGGAAAAAACGATTTTTGAAAACCATCTGATTATCGCTTTCAAATATGTCGTGATAAGTCTCTAAATCAGTTTCATCGATAATTAAATCCCAAAAATCTGAGTCCGTGCTTCTACATTTCAAAATATATGAGCATATTTACAAAATTATAAAGTTTAAAACTATATAAATATAAGTATATAAAAGTACAAATATATAAAACTTATAAACTATAAAACTTGAGTTTAAAATCAAAAGTAAAATAGAAAAACTTAATAAAGATTGAAGATAGAATTTGAAAATTAGAAATTGAAAATCAGAAATTGAATTTATATTTGAATTTGAACCTAGAGTGCTACTCAGAGTCTTACATAAACTAGACTCTATTACTATATTTATCTTGAACTTTTGAAATCTTGATCACTCATGAGTCTTTAGTCATCTCTGAATTCTGAATCTTTAAAGCTCTTAAACTGTACAGTCTTCAGTATTAATTCATGTATATAAATCCTACATGTGTGTGTGTGTATATATATATATATATATGTATATTCTAGATAAAAGTGTTTGTATATATTTTATTTTCAATTAACATTGAAATAAGGTTGTTGTCATCAAAACTTCATTCTCCAACAGTTTTTCTTCAGTAAAGTGATTGATTGAAGGGACTTTCTACATCTTGCAGTTTTCTAATCATCGATTTGGATAATAATTTTTTGTAATGTTGATTGGAGTACAAAAGGATTGTTGAGTCTTTATGAATGTGGAATATAAATTAAAACCAAGATCTCTTTTGTGTCCCTTTTTTGTTATTTAATCTTGAATATTAGCACGTTTAATTTTGAATTGCATTATTATCCAAATAGACAAATTAAATCACTTTTGCCTAACTTTACATTTTTCACTACAACATTTATAGTATATATAATCATGTTTATTAAAGGTAGCTGACTCGGAGGCCATCCGAGCAGCCCCCCTCGATAGGGCAAACCACCAGAGAATGGTGGTAGTGGTAGTTAATTATGGGCCAAAAATTTATCATCAAATAGATGTTGATGGGAAAACTATAGCATATAATTTATAGCTTAGTCGGTTGTGCTAATCTTCTACATCTATAGTTCTAGTGCTCAATTCCTTTAGCTGTCTTTTTTCCTTTTTTCTGCCTGAGGCAACCATTTTTACCTGACCTTTGGAGCCGACACTACAGCCATGCAAGAATTCTCACAAATTTAGCATATAATCTCTTTCAGATTATACTTGTAAGTGGACAATCACACTACGGTCAGTCTGAATTTGTATCAAAGTACATATCAATGGTATCACATCAAATGAGTTATAATTATAACAAGTTTGTTAGTTGGTTGATTACAAGTTCATGCGTTCAGAGTTACAGTATGAACTATTCAAATTAAACTAAACGTTAATGTAAGCTACTAAGTATAATATAGGATTTCTGCCCTTATGATTAGTTATAAGTAGCGTTTGATTTCGTGAATAAGCAGTTAATGTTCGCGTCCGCGTTGGACGCGTCCGACGCATCAAACGTGGACCCCACTCATTTGCCTGGTCAGATGAACTGTTGGAAAAGTGGCTTTAACGTCTGATGCGTTGGACGTTAAAGCCACTTTACCAACAGTCGTTTTTCCCCCTTTAACCTATACATATCCATTCCATTCCACTTCTCCTTCACCATCTTCATTCTCCATTATTCACTTGCGCAGTTTTCAAGTCAAATTATAATGGAAAATAGTGTTGATTCTCATCTGGAAGATTTGCTAGATATTATCGATATTTAAGAAATTATGGCAAATAAAACACGAGAAAGGAATATAATACATGATTCCGTGACTTCCGGTCTTGCTCGGTTTAATGAAATACTATCAGGACATGCAGACTGCTGTCAATGAAATTTTTGAATGAAGCGATTGTGTTTCAAATCCTTATGTGAGCGGTTAGGAAATTATGAATTGGAGTCTTCGATGCACATAACGGTCAGAGAAATGGTGGTTGTATTCCTATATACTATCGCATTGGCGGCAGGTTGCTGAATGGTTTTAACGATCAAATGGTACGATTTGTCGTAACTTTCGTAGGAGATGCAATGTTCTATAGGGCGGAAAGGATTTCCTATACGAATTATAATGGTTGTTTGTGTGTTTGATTTAACTTTTACATTTGTAACAAGGGAAGGATGGGAAGGAACTGCCATGACGCTAAAGTATTTCAGGAAGTTATAAATAATGTGGATCCTAATTTTCTCATCCTCCTGTCGGACATTATTATTTAGTGGATGTAAGGTATCCACTATTGGAAGGATATATAACTCTTTATCGATCCGTGAGATACCATATACCAGACTTTGATGACACACATAATGAGCCAAAGTCAAACAATGAAATTTTCAACTACTATCATTCGAGTTTGTGTGTGACAATTGAAAGAACTTGGGTATTTTAAACAAAAAATTTGCTATCTTACATAATATGCCAACGTATATGTACAATGTTCAAGTAAAAATTGTTACTGCTACAATGATTATTCACAACTACATCAAAAATTACAACGTTGGCAATCCAGATTCTATGTCGTATGGTGACAACCCTGATCTAGCGCCAGAGGAATATCTCGATGAGTATTACAGTATACCAAATCACGGAAACAGAGACCGAGTACCCATTCAAAGAACCAGAACGACATCCACTATGGCAATTGTTCGAGACAACATACAAAACGAACTAGTTGTTGCGGGAATGCATTAAAAAGGTTCATTGTATTGTGTATTTTACTTTAGCATTTTAAATTCTGCAATTTGTATTCTGCAATCATGTAATTTCAATTCTGCAATTTGTATTTTGCAATATACATAATTTAAATTATGTAATTTGTATTTTGCATTCTGCTATTTTATTCGACAATAAACACACACAAAAATAATACTAATAATAAATATAAAAACAATAAAATAATAACTCTGTCTCTTCCAATTTGTCCTTTTATAAATAAAAAAACAGGAAACTACTGACAAGGACAAAACTTAGGGCTTTTTTAACCATAAGGACAGCCCATCAAAATTTTATCCTAAAGGACAATATACTGTATATTTTTTACTCAGAAGTATTTCGGCCGTGAAATCCGTCATCTTCCTCAATTCTCTCTCGCGACCGTGAATTCCATCTTCTTCCTCCATTCTCTCTCGTGGAAAAAATCAACAGCATCGTCATTCATCATTTCGTCGCTAATTATCCCGTTCATCACCTCGTCGTTCATCATCCCGAACGATTTTCTATCACGAAATCATTTTTGCTGAAATCATTTTTAATATCAATCACATCAAAATCGAAACAACAAAAATTAGGGCACGAAATCGATTTCAAAAATCAACCTCGAATGGATTTTTATTTGTTGCTATAATCATCATACTTTAATGATGATTTCTACCGATTAGTTTTAAGGTTATTTCGAAAGGTGATTCGTGATTTTTTTCTCGTTCGGCAATTTTGATGTTTAACCTTTCAGCGCGTGGTTATCATTTTTGTATTTTTTTAGTTATCATTTTTCTTGTTTTTAATTTACAACGTAGCAGCAGTTTTTAGTTATCATTTTTCTATTTTTTTAGTTATCATTTTTCCTGTTTTAACTTTAAAAACATAGCAGCAGTTTTTAGTTATCATTTTTCTATTTTTCTGGTTATCATTTTTAGTGGAACTGCTCTGTTATGTTAAACATTACTGCAGTTTTAAGATATCATTTTTATATTTTTTAAGATATCATTTTTTCTCTATTTTATGTGTTATGTTAATCATCATAGCAGTTTTAAGGTATCCTTTTTATATTTTTTAAGGTATCATTTTTAGTGTAATTTCTATGTTATGTTTATATGCATCTTTTTTTTACCTACAATATTAAAAAACTGATATCCATGAACTGTGAATATGAGAAAAACTTTAGCTTAGCCCTACCAACTTATAAAACTAATAACAGAATAAAAAATCACATGAAAAAACAATTAACATAGTTAAAATAGTAAAACTGATACGTAAGTAAATAGGAAACTTATACCTAAAACCTGATTCAATGTTTTGAAGTAAAAGTAATGGAAAAAATGTTTACATCAAATTTTGGTGCTATTTTACTTTTATTCTTATACTGATGCATCAGTTTTGCTACTCAAACAAATTTATTTCATTTTAAACAATTAAATTGTGATTCGAACATTTTTTGTATTACATTTTGTAGTTAAAATAGTAAAGCAGTTTTAAGGTATCATTTTTTTATTTTTTCAGTTATCATTTTTATATTTACTAGTTGAATTTACATCGTAGCAGTTTTTAGGTATCATTTTTATATTTTTTTAGTTATCAGTTTTATATATTTCTAGTTGAATTTACATCATAGCAGCTTTTAGGTAGATTTGTGTTGTTTGCTTTGGTAATTGATTTTTTTTGATACACAACATTAATTATAATTGATGCAAAAATTGTTTACATCACAGTTTGATTGAATAAAATAGAATATGTTCGACTGAGTGACGAAGTTGATGCAAAAAAACAGTTTCAAAATTAACACAGCAATAAAAACACATGAAAACAACACATAACATAGCTAAAACAGTAAAAATGATACCTAAAATAGTAGGAAAATGATAACTAAATACTGATGCAATGCTTTTGAAGATAAAATAATGAAAAAAAAAAAATATCACAGTTTGATTGATTAAATTGAAATAAGTTCGACTTAGTTTCTTAGCTGATACAACAATATAACTTCAAAATTAACACAACAACAAAATTTCATGAAAAAAACATATAACACAGTTAAAACGGTAAAAATGATAACTACAGAAATAGAAAAATGATAACTAAAAACTGCTGCTATGTTCTTAAAGTTAAAACATGAAAAATGATAACTAAAAAATAGAAAAATGATAACTAAAAACTGCTGCTATGCTTTAAAGTTAAAAAAAAAAAAAATGATAACTACAAAAATACAAAAATGATACCTACGAACTGCTATACTATTAACGATCAAAAAAAAAAATTTCTAATCACGAAAAAATTGTTTCAACAATTTCGACTTCTTCAATTGTGTTTTCCATCGTTTGAAAAATATTTTTATTCCATTCAATCGTCATTTCGAACGGATTTTTGATGTTCGATCTATTTTTTTTTAGGGTTTTTATTTCGGCTGATTTATGGTGGTGATTTTGATTCGTGAATTTTGTCTTTGAATTCGAATTTCGATTCTAATGTATTATCATATTTGTGATTTAAGCGATTTATGATTTCGTGAATTTGGTGATTTCGTGATAAACGATGAAATCGACAAAGACATGAGAGAGGGAGAAGAAGAAAGCAGCGGACGGTGGTTTCTTTGGGCTGGGCTAAATGTTGTCCTTTAGGATAAAATATAATAGTGGTGTCCTTATGGATAAAATATTACACTAATTTGTCCTTAAAAAATATTTCCAATATACCTCTTTCAAATACCGTTTCGGGTTTCACGCACCCATAAACTTTTGCATTAATTAATCTAAACGTAACCCTTTTCTTTTCTTTTCTTTTCTTTTTTGACTGAAACTCTTAACTGTATCCCTGTGTACGGTTTTAAATTAGTACATGAATTGATGTTTACTAACTAATGACATAATTAAGATTGCCTTTAATATAAGTACAATCAGGTAATATGCATATTTAAACACCATTAGTTGGGCATTCTGCTTCACAATTTCCTTTCACAGGCGAAGGTTGAGACAGACATATTGACAAACATATAACATTAACCAAATGCAGCCATGCATTGCTGATTATTACTTAAAAAACAACAGATTATAACGTACAAGTGCTCAAACCGCTGTAATTGTATAATATTTCTTTAAAATTATCAGATGGAGATGTAATCGTTTTTTTTTTTTTTTTTTTTTTTTTTTTTTTTTTTTCCTTTTTCGTTAACATATTTTATATTCTATATTTTGAGTGTACACAGAAGTTGCTTTCATAAATGCAAGAAAAATTTGGTAGCCAAAGGTATTTGTTTATTCCTTATGTAAACGTCGGTAATAATCGGTAAATATACGTTATTAACATTGATTACATCTATAACGTCATGTTAACATTGATCTTTTGCTAAGTTGACTCAGTGGGCTAACCATAAACTTAATCGTGGCGCGAGAATGTGAATGCTATGTATGCGTTTTATTAGGAAAATGCTGCAGTGATCAAGAATTCGTCCGTAATTCTTTACCTTTTTTGTTCCGGTCGTTCTAACATGATCCATTTTATATTTGCGCCAAGTCTGTAATTGGCAGGCTAAATATTACATAGATGGCATATATTATTTATTTTTGGTATAATATTTTGGTGCTATTCGTGCAATTTTCAAGCGTATAAAAATATACTATTGGTTTTTGTATGGTATAAGCATCATTATCAGGTATTACAAATTACAGTGTCGGCTTTTGTATCAATGTATGCTCTTAATATTAGTTTCATAATTTTTGGTCCTGATTAAAGTGTGAAAGGATGAGATTTATTGCTTGACTTAAAATTCTTAAGCTTTGATTTTCAATCATTTAGCCTTTTTTTTCTTCATTTCTTGCTATGGCCAATAAGAAAAAGTAGTAAGAAAATGAAAATTATTACAGTATAGAAAGACCAATAAACTGTGTTTAGGATAAAATATTGTTTGCAAATCTGTGGTGCCTTGACGTTGGATTCATCAATGACTTTACTATCAAAAGATTGTATACTTTATACATTGGGATATGCGTGCATCCATGGCTGTATCTGGATTTAGATTAAATATACAGCAGATTTATGAATTGCCTGTTGTTTACTTGGTCATTTTAAGAAAAATATGAAACATAACCAGTAGCTTATTCAAACAGGATCATAGATTTTCTTTGTTGCATGCATATATTATAATATATATGCTTTATTTTATGCGATATTCATACATCAATATTTTATTTTATCATCCTAAGCTATCAGACATTTTGGATGTTTGACTGACCATTCCATTTAAGATTCGTAATTTTCACACTTGTTGACTTATGTTTGTGATATATTTTGTATTTTATGGATCATCCATGCAGAAAAAGAAGACAAAGCCATTGGTTATAATTTATGTATTTTACATGCAGCTGTATAGTTCTGACTTCCATTTATTTTGTTATCTAGCTATGTTCAGTCGACATTCTACAGAATTTCCTTGATGAATGCTTGTAATCTTTCTTGATTGTGATGGAAGCAGTGCAAGTTATATAAACACAGCATATGGCATTGGATTCAATTTTGACTTTAAAAACCATCAATAAAAGATCATTTTTGTTTTATTTGTACTTTACATCCAAATCATATAATACAAAGTCCTCTTCCTTACACGCATATGGCACACAACTCCTATATAACAAAAAGAAACGCTAATGTTACGTGCCTATCAGTTTATATTTATACGCAATTTCTTCAATATATTCCGTGATGTGAGACTATTAATTAAAACATGTCATTCTTTCTTAACAACATGCGAGACAATCCTAACAATCTCTCCCTTGACTTGCATCCTACGAGTATCTTTCGAGAGCACTGCATTACCTGCATGACCCAGTTCGAACCTTCGGCTCTGATACCACTGTTACGTAACGACTGTCGGAATAAAATCTCCCTTCCTTGTGCACGCATATGAACTGACACACAACTCCCATATAACGAAAGAAATCCCAGTTGTTACGTGCCTACCAACTCATATTTGTATTCAACTCTTTCAATTTTTATTTCATGATGTGAGACTATTAATTCCAATCCGTCATTCCTCTTTTAATAACAATATGCGAGGCAATCATAACAAACTCTATGTTATAGGTTTCTTAGATCATAGTGCTTCAGAGTTGTGTGATATTCATACATCAATATCTTATTTTACCATCCTAAGCTATCAGACATTTTGGATGTTTGACTGACCATTCAATTCGAGATCCGTAAGTTTCACACTTTTTGACTTACGTTTGTGATTTATTTTGTATTTTATGGATCATCCATGCAGACAAAGAGGATAGAACCATTGCTTATGGTTTATATATTTCTTTACGTTATATATATATATATATATATATATATATATATATATATATATATATATATATATATATATATATGATTTCCCTTTCTTGCATACATTAATATATATCCAGTAGCTTATTCAACCAGGATAAAAGATTTCCTTTGTTGCATTTTGGATGTTTGACTGACCATTCCATTTAAGATCCGGTTACGTAAATTTCACACTTGTCGACCTATGTTGTGATTTAGGTTGTATTTTATGGATCTTCCGTGCGGAAAAAGAGGAAAAAGCCTTTGGTTATAATTTATATAATTTCATTACATGCAGCTGTATAGTTTTGACTTTCATTTATTTCTTACCTGGAGTATGTATAATTTTGAATTTTCGTGATGAATGCTTGTCATCTTTCTTGTATGTGATGGAAGCACTGCAAGTTATAAACACGACAAGCGGAATTGGATTCATTTTTGACTTTTAAAACCATATAAAAGGTCTGTTTTTCTTTTTTTTTTTTTTTTTTTTTTTTTTCTTTTCTTTTTTCTTTTTCTCTTCAAGGCAAGCGGGATTGAATGACCCCTACGATATTTATTAAAGAAAAGCAAAGAGACATACAAAAGCACTAAGCAAAGATGGCTAAGTGCGGCGTACGAAGGAAAAAAACAACCACACAAACAAAGAGAAACTTACAACAAAATAGAAATCCAGAACGAGGAGAAGGTAATGTCAAAAGCATAGATGAACGAAGATAAATCTCGTATAACTTGAAGCTTCAGATAAGACCACAATTCATAGACGCTTTTCCTCTTGGACGTGAACACTCTCGAGTTCCTCTCTTCCCAAATCATTCTCACCATTTTTTTAATGAAGAGAATGAAGAGGTTGTGAGTTTCAATTCTCCATTTGGTGGACAAGCGTATGAAGCGCCATTGTGTTTCCAATAAACCATTGGGGACGGTGGAACCAAATAGCCGTAGTAGATTATTCCATAGAAGCATTGAAAAGGGGCATTCAAAAAAAAGATGGCCAGAGGACTCACTCACACATATCACAGAGCAAGTAGTCCGAGTTAACAAGCAACCCCATTTGTCCTAGCCTGATCTTTGTTAGCAGAGCATCATGAGTGACCTTCCAGAACATAAAATTTTTCCTTCGGCATTGCATATTTACTCCAAACGAGTCTATTCCATTGACTGTCAGGAAGCGCATTCCGTTGAAGCAACATGGAATATGCATGCTTAATAGAGTGGGATAAACCATTACACGACACTTTGTCTTTCGAGTTGTAAGATACACAATGAATCAAATTATCACAGAAGGAGCGTGCGTGAGAACTAGAAAAGAATGGCAGGACCACCTTACCCCTTGAAAGAAACGCACTTACTGTCGCATTCCGATTAATTCGCGACCGGGCGATGAAGTCATACTCCAAAACGTTGGATAGGATAACACCTCTCGAGATCCAAATTAAATAGAGCCCATGGATCAAAGTGCGTAGGCGAACCCTTTGAGTAGGACGCAAGTTGAACGCAAACAGTTCACCTACAACGGCCATATACTTACAAATTTCTATATATAAAAAAAATCTTTTGTCACTCTCTCACTCAAAAAAATTCTACAAATTCCTAAATCCAATCGTTAACTGAAGGAGCATCGTATACTGGTAATCTTATATCGTTTCACTTTCATTTCGTTTCGTGTTGTATTTTATTATTTAACCTCCCGCCACAGTGACGTTTAATATTTTTGTTCTCAGAAATGGCCGATCAGAATGTACTAAAAACTTACCATTGTATCCCATACATCTGATCGGCTCAAGCAAATTCTGCATTTTTTCATATGATTGTCGAACAATCCAAAAAAGGAATTCATATGAAAATAACGGCAGAACTGAACGAAGCTTTAATGAGTGCTCCAAATGAATAATCTTTTTTGTAACAGCCCAGGAAATTCCCAATCCTGATCATCGACACAAATTAAACACCATGTCAACCAACCAAGCACTGAAAATTATTGGATCATTAATAGAAAGAAGTTAGAGGGTGAGAAATAGAAAGAAAAAAAGATTAGAATATAAGAAAAGAAGATCACAATATCACAAAATTAGAGCAGACACAAATCTCGCAATAGAACGAATAAAATATATTATATAACATACGTTTGAAATACAAATCTTCAACTGTATACACATATTATCACCATAGTACAACACAACAGAAATAAACTGTAGTTATCTAATGCTGAAGCATCCTGCTCCAAGTCACTCCAAGTGACTCCAAGTGTATCTGTAAAATCTCGACTACTTGACTGTCCGTACAAATTTGGACACCCAAGAGTTTAGAGTAAAACAGAACAAATAAACTTTGGGTAGTCATGGGATTATTGTGAGTAAACTCCATCCACAAAGTTCTTTTTGGCAGAAACGATAATCGTAAGACTGTTCCACACATAAACATGGACGGTTTTTATTTTATGATAACCCAAAACAGTCTATGTATCAAACTTATGATGAGCAGTCGGCAAAGGTTGAATAGCATTACGCACTGTAGTTGCAAAGGGAAAGGGCAAAGCTCGATTAGAAGTAACTGTCGCGAAGCAGGCAGCGGTGATTCAACGGACTTCGATCCAATTTAAATTGGGGAGAGTGCTATAGGAGATGAATATGAAGTTCCAAATCTAAAGGGGATTGGAGATGCTGGAGGATGGAACGGTCAAAGCAAGTTCGATATATCTGACCATTAAGATTAAGGCGGTATGAATATCGCAAAGTAGGAAAAATGGAAGATGAGAACATGGAAATTCTGATATTATAGTAGTGTCTAAATCAAATAAATAGCAATCTAGTGGAACACTTGCATCTCACACGCTCCACATATATAGATAGTATAGAATTAAAAACCGTAAGTGCTTATAGGAGAATGGATTTCCAACTATGACAAGGCATGGAACCGCCTTCCGGTAGTGTATCACTAGATAGAAATACACCGATTTCAATAAGAACAACTTGCGACCCGACAACGCATGACCAGCCACTCATTCCGCTTGAGTATACCGAATGTAGTATCACCAACGGTTGTGGTCGCAACCGTTAGCGAAAACATACAACTGAATAGAAAAAGAAGCAAATGAATTTTCTCTAGATCAGGTGGTAATACACCGTAACGGGTGCGACTCACATATCCACGTAGCCTGCCCGATTTTTATCATTTCCCGGTTGATGAGGCCTAAGGCTACGTCTTACCTTTATAACATCACCACATCATTCATTTTGAATGTCACATCGTCAAATCCGTTAGATCACTAATTGAAGTCCTCAAAAGTACACTGGGTGTTAAGCTAAGAGAAGTTTTCTTTTCTGCCACCAATTATGGTACATTTGAAGAAATCAATGTACATGACCATCTGCAAATACCCTTTCAGACAACTGTCCATATAAGTTGTCCTGGGACTCGACAAACTGAAGGCATCATTGCACCGATCCGTCTTAGGCAATTTCTACCTTGGATTACTGAACAACCCTTGCACATTATTCCTTCTTCAATTATCTTCTGCATAATTTGATTTGCAACGCTTACACCCATATGGAGTGGTTTTCAGATAGTAAACATGATTGTGGTCTCTCCGTATTAACAATGGAAATATAAAATGGGCAAAAACTTTGATAGCCGATTAATTAACTATCAAAGGAATCATACATACAACCCACGACCCTATTTCCAAATGGAAATTCTACTGATCAAACATCAAGCAACACTGATCCCTTTAAATAAATTTCTTCTAATTTGTCATTTTCCAATTTCCCGTTTTCCATATATTTTCCCATATATTTCTCAAAACTCGTTTGGCCTCTCATGATTCTTGGAAACAGTTCCATGTATCATAAAATATTATTTTCCATATTCCGGAAAATATCACTTATCACGGTTGAAAAAGCATTTCCATACATTCCCAAATTCTTATTTTATATATTTAGAAGATATATTTTAGTAACATTGGAAATATTTCCATATATTCACATTCTTATTTTCTATATTTAGAAAATATATATTATGAACATCGTAAAATATTTCCATATATTCATATTTCTTACCTTCTCATCAACCAAATCATTTCATTTTCTATGTTCATAACACATCTTTGATTATATTTGGAAAAGCCGACCGGTTTTCAAAGTGACCGCAAACACTTTTTATTATAACAACTAATAAAATAAATTTTTTCAGGTGACACACTAAGTATCTATCAACTGTAATCGGTTTTAAGGTAGACCGTCCACCACATATGAAATTTAAAGTGTTATGTCCACTCTAACAATACATGCTTACATCATAGGAGCTAGCCAAAGTAACTAGACTACAATTCAGACTGCAAAAAAGTGAAAAAGCAGAAAATTACTTAGCTCAAGGAGCATTCCATTACCATATTATCGTAGAGCCACATAAAGCAATGAGAAGCATCGTATTTGACATGGAAGTACAAGATAGTTGGCAACCTTTTTCATAGGAGAAAGACTTGACCGAGTGATCGTGAGGTAACAAGAAAAAGTCATGACAGACTTCAAAGAAGAATGCCAGGAAGGACCATTATCACATGAACTTTCAAGGCCAAGGACAATTAAGGCAAGCCAGGCCGTAGACATTAACAATATGACATAAAGGAGCATTTACTCCACATAATAACCTGGAACAAGATTGCATGAGCAGTTTGAATAGTGAGTTAAAACTTGAGCAGAAGTTGGCAAGGAAGGAAAAGTAGACCACAATATGTTAGCACGTTGAGAGCATCGGCTTCACCAGTGTGCTATAGAAGGCCGTGGAAGTAGTACCTAAGCACCAACACAAAACCAGCCAAGCATCCAACTCACACAGATTACCTGTAAGATAACAAGCTACAAAAGATCACCAAACGTCCAAAAGGTCGATCGAAAACACAAACAAGATACCAAACTACAATCTCAACTGCCTACAAATTGATCTTACAAGATGAAATCTACTAACACATAATGAATAACCAATTCCTATAAAAATACCAACACAGCCAAACATATTAACCAGAACACAATGTTTGTATTTAGCTCACCATGCAAGAGAAAGAGAAGAGCAACCTCGGAGCATACATGATAGATTAGGTTAACAAGACATACAAGTTAGCAGATCAGCGAGTCACAAAATTAATAAGAGGATTATGTAGTTACTGCGCACGCAGACGCTCCATGAAAGAACAGGCAAACTCCCTCTTGACAAGCTGAAACCACGTCCAAATAATACACTATTACGACAACTCAAAAACACTCATTAACGTCTCATATCTCTAACCAATTCTCGCTACCGAACCTTAACAATTTCCAACAATGAAGTCAATCAATTTGGGTTATAATTAACTCTTAGACCTTAACTGAACAACATTCTCAACTTTGGAATGGATAAAGATCAACTTCTGATATCAACAAATCATTGTTCATATAACTCTTGGATTCAGTTCAGGAATCCATTTCTTTTCCAAAGATCATTTGATTATAAAAATAGCATTATAATACATGCTGTGAGATATAAAACTTTAAAATATAACTTCTATTCGTTTCTTTAAATAAATAGGTAGATTAATAAGTAAATAAATAGTTATTCAAAATAGAAAGTAAATAGTACCTTCCTGAATCCGACAAAGTCGAATTACAATGTAAACTCTTCTTCGAATAATCTCTATTCCATTAATATTCCGAACTTCGGAATAATCACATCGTTAATTGTCAACCCAAATTCCATTATAATCATCCCCAGTTTCAAAACGTTTGATTTAAACTGTTACTCATTTTAGAATGTGAGTATTATTTCTTTTATAGAAATTTGAACTCGTTATATCAAATCAATTTGATTTCATTTGTAACCACCATTACATGTTCAAATCATGTCTATCGAGTCACTTTATAAATTCACATTCATATTCCACTTCATTCATAAATCTCTTTTATAAGTCACTTCTTGTTAATTATTTATCAAGTTTATAACTTAACATCGGCTTCATATACGATTATAAATATCAGTTTCAAAAAAAATATTAATTATCTTGTCAAGTTCTGAATTATATAATATATAATTTCTAAAAATAAATTATTTTTATAAAATTTGACATAATCGCATTCCAATTATAAATCCTTATGGATTTATTTTAGTTCCATTCACATTTTGGGCACCAGAATAAATTTCATTGTTTCCTTTTAAAACGATTTCCAATTTCCATTTAAATTCACTCTTGAATTTATAGTTCCCAAATTTTCCAACAAATTTTATTTCACTTCATTTATAAGCATCATTCATAAATTAACTGCATGTTTTTATTATTAAAAACAAGATATTATTTTCTATTCCATTCGAAATTCAGTTTCTATTTTTGGAAAAATAAATTTCCTATAAAATCTCAAAATCCCATCTTATGATATTAAAATATCAATATTTTGGACTGGTGCTATACAAACATCCAAACACAATAAAATATATCATAGAACATCTAATACATCATATATCACAGTATATATATCAAAATAAACAGTAATAATTTTGAGGAATCTAATTAGATTCCTCCGACCTGTTTTTCCTACATGCACAGATGTTAGATAACATAAATAATATTAATCCCACTTCGAGGTGGGATATCGTGGTATAGAAGGTCATCCGCTATTATGCAGGGCGCATAGGGTCTCATCCGCTGAAATGTGCGGGAATATCCAACTACCAACCTTAAATATAACTAATATATATATACAATTGCAACAATTGGTAACTATATATTAATTCATCCAAACAATCATCATACAACATTCGGTCATTATTTATAACCTCTAAAATACATTTATAAAATTATAAACTGGACATAATTGGTGAGTTTACTCGCCATGATTTGCAGTGGACGATTCTTTTTTGGTTTCGTTTAAAATCAAATAAGCGTTCAATTTTTCCGTGAAATTCCAGTAGCTTTATTCTCAGCTACATCAATTCCGCAAGGTATATTTCATTGTTACAGTTCTAATGTAACTTGTTTCATCTGATTCTATTATTGTATGAACAAGTTTAAAATATTGCACGATTCACATGAATTAAATAAACTAATTAATTAAACCATTCATTACCTTATTAATATATAAAATTATGACATTTTGAGACTTAAACTCTCGACTAAAACTCGATTACCCATTTTCTTCCATTCAAACTCAGCAAGCAAACTTTGAGCCATCATTACCGCCACATAATCTCACTGGAATCCTGGCTGTCACCCATGCCTGAACCGCCCTGGCCTCCTCCATCCACGAGAGGAGCCACGACCCCCTATATTTCCTTCTTCACTAGAAACCGAGAACGAACAGTTTCCGTTTAAATTACAAATATAACCATGACAGATCGCAATGAAGTCGACAACCACCATCCATAGCTTCCCCACACATTCCACTTTCCCTTAGACCGTCAGACCTGAAACTGCCTCTATCAACTCTAATTCCAAAAAATATGAAAGTATCCGGGTTTTTGTTCATCACCGGAATTCGCATGATTTTGACCGACTCTAACCAACGAGCCTCACCAAATATCACTAGTACCTCCACCTCACTCCCATCCCCAACTTTCCTGTTGACGACTAGGCCTAAAAGTCACCACAACTGCCGGACTAAACCAAAAATCAAATATGTGCTTATTCACAGAAACCACCAATTTCTTGTCACCACATTTCGTCGTTGGCCACCGAACTTTGGAGAACCTCCCCCGGTTCCGCCTCTACTACATCTTAGTTAGGACTTTTTTCTAATACTTTACGGTTGATGAGCTAAAAATTGATGCTTGAAGGGAGTTGATGCTTTTTTTTTCTTTGTTGAGAAATGAAGGAGTATGCAGCACTATTTTAAAAGAAGAACGACGTAAGGTCGTTTTCACCATGTACAGAATAGGCAATGCATAGTCATGTGATTAGGCAGTGTTAGATCGGCTCACTAAATTGTTTAGGGAAGAGATGTGGTATTAAATTAAATTTGACTTGTTTTTTGAATGATCTGATTTGATTTTTGTTTGACACTTTCTATGGATAAAAAAGCGCAAATTATGTAATAAATAATGTAAGTGCACAGGACGTAGTACGAAGGTCGAACATAGGGAGGAAAATTAAAATTTATTATTTATATAATCTCGTGGGTGAGTTAGAAGGAATTTGGAAATTTGGTTTGAAAACAATAAAAATCGAAATTGTAATTTGGATTAGAAAAAATCTATTTGAAGAGACGACCAAATCACAATTATCAGTGAAATACGAAAAGCAAGTAAACTACTATTGAATTCACTACATATTCGAATCTAATCAAATCTATATTCAATTTAATATTACCTAGGAAAGCAGAATAAAATAAGGAAATTAAAATTGCAGAATAGAAATAACAAACAGAAAGTAAAATTAGGATTATCGCTGAAACTAATCAAACGGTCAATCACTAATGAAAATTAAAATTGCAAAGATAGCTAGTGCTCTACAAAATCTAATTATACAGACGACACAAATTTCTTGAAAATGAAAATGCAAAAAAACGAAGGAAAGCTAAAATTGAATTAATGGAGAAGAAAATTGGTACATAAAAAGGTACCGAGGTTTACAATGAATACAATAGGTATTTAAGGAGATGTAGTCTCCTATCTATGTGAATATTGGACCAAAGAAAAATCTATGGTAATATTTTCTTTACAAAGATAAAAGATATGATTGGATTCTGATTTGCTGATGACCCTATCAAATCGTCTATACATGACAAGTGAATATAATTGATTTCCTTTGATTTCCTTGAGAAGCATATGCCTAACTCTTCAAAACTTTCTTAATGCATATATTATATACATACATATGAATATATATACCACTAACCCATATATTCTTCAGAGCAAAGGAGGTGATGTGTATATATCCATGTTCTTTTCTTCAACAAAATAGGGCTTGATAGGGATCGAATTCAGGTAACACTGTCCAAATTTCCAGGCCTTTTACCAGTGTGCTACAACTTCTTTTGGATTGAAAACTTGTTGATTCTGAAAAGTAGAATATTTCTATTCAAATGGTCTTTGATTGAGATAGAAGTGTCTTTTATTGACAATCTGTGAAAACATACAAAAATACCTGAAGTAATATTTATTTATTTAAATGAAGATAAAACATGAGCACAAAAATAAACACTTTTACATGTTAATCAAATAACCCCACACTTATCTTTACTTGTCCTCGAGTTAAACAAAAATGAAAATTTAAACTAGGTTGGTCACACTTTCGTAGGAAACACGATTTCATTGAGCGTATGCTACTCACAAAATCCGAATGCAGTATGCTATGGTTTTAATGCAACTACATGAATGCAATGGATGTATGCAAATGAAAACAAAACTAAAAACATGGCTTATTTCCGAAAACCTGCAACATACCAGTAAACAATTTGAAATCAATCTATAGAAAATTTTGGTTTCTCAACTCATCACAAATTTTCAACATAATTCAAATTTTCAAAATTTAAATTCTATTTTGGCCATTTGGTTTGGTTGGTAACATAGTGCACCCATGAAATATGTTCTTAATTTGCTTGTAATAGTTTGCAAAGTGGTATTATTATTTCCTTGTGTATGACTAGTCAAATCTATAAGGTCAAAAAGTGCTTAGGCATCATTGCTTATTCACTATCTCTATAAAAATTAAAATTTATAACTAATCATACACACCTCACTGAAAAGGCCAAGGTATACCTCCCATGCACTGCCTCGCGGGCTTTGTGAGAGTTTGGGACAGAGCTTGGTGGATTGTGCAAACCGACTCTGACTTTATCAACATGATGTTGGTAATCATCAGGTGTCCAACTTATAAAATGAGACTAAGGTATATCACCCAATCACTGCCTTGTGGGCTTATGTGAGTGTTAGGAATGGGCTTAGCGGTTTGCACACTAACACTAGATTTACTAGCTACCCTTGTATTATAATCACTATTGTTATAAGAAGAAGAGTGAATTATGCAAATTCAACTTAACACAACTTAGTTTTAAAGACTCGAAAAGACAACATATGTACTTTAAGTCCTTCACTCATTAAACAATGAGTATATTTTAGAATATAATTCATGGTCATCACCTAAGAATCTTCCGATGTACCTATTAAACTATTATTGCTTGTAATTCAAATTTTCATTATAGTTCTTATTTGATCTTAGTTGAGGAAAAAATTGAGACAACCCCATTTCCCGTACTAACGGAGACAAGGGTTATCTTTGGAATATAGCACAGGGACTGATAAAAGCAGAACAAAATAAAATAAATACACCAGATAATGAACAATAGAATATACTGGATAAAAGTAATCATCAGAGTTACACAGTATACAGGATCTTACTGAGTACAAATACAGTTCAGTTATGCATAAATGTCTACAGCGGAAAACAAACAAAATATGTACAATAGGAGCTGAACAGCATAAAAAGAGATAAATGATAGAATCCATCTTCAGCTCCAGCTATCCAGAAAGAACCAGCTAAACCTGAATACAAGGTTGCCCGTGTAGAAAAAGGGGCACCCGAGTTTGAAAGTGAAACAAACTACGAGTCAGTCATGGGACTGGTATGAGAAATCCATTCAACACATATATAATATGGCTAATCACAGGACCACGCCACTTTCGTGGAACGGGTTTACTCCATTGGATTGCCAGTGCTTTAAAACAAATCTTTCTTTTAAAATATCGCTATGCTTTTTATAAAAATGAAGCCGGTATAAGACTCAGTTCCCATCACATAATGCATCGCAAACCGGAGGATAGAGTTTTTACCTTATAACGGCCAAAATATGCTTGGTACGAATAAAACAAAGGCATTTGATATTATTGCTAGTGTCTATATGTTTTGAAAACAATTTCAAATCATAACTATCAATCATAGGCGACATGAGCGTCCCATGCCACTATGTCGCCAACTATATATATACAATTGAAACCGCATCGTCACGTATTTGGAAATTGGATTTACGTCATGAACCAAGGCAAAAGATAGTCCTTACCGAATTCCAGACGCTCTAGCCCGCCCCTCAGGCAAGTACTCAGTCAAGCCTTTGGATCGTCAGGGCCGGTCCACCGATGTGGATTAAAATTCCTGAACAGTGCATTTCCCCACCCTTTGGGGTGTAAATGAGCCAACGAGTGACTCCATCGGACCCGAATTGCCCGATCAAACCGAGGCGCCTCGCAACAGCAACAACCACATAGGTGAAAAGTATATAAATGTCAGGGCTGGTAGGTCACTGACACCACCCTAGCTAGAAAGAAACGCAGGCCCTCCCTGATGTCCTCTCCCGTTTTTGGTTCATACCGGGGTGTGAGGCTCACGATTTTACGTTATACACAAAGCTACGACACACTGGCGGTGCTTTGATCATCACCACAAGACTTTGCTTTTCAATAGAAGCCCTGATCACTGCATCTTAGCATGCCACACAGGCAATTCATGCCATGCCACTGATGTCCATCGATATACAACCTCTGAGCTCGTGCGTTTCAGAGAAGGGCGTTAAGCAAAAGAATAAATTCTCCGCCGCCAAACAGATGTATATTTAACAGAGATCAATCGACACAGAATAAAATCCAATGTCAGACACAAAGTCCATTTACAAGTCTGTTCTGGGTCTGAACGAAACCGGAGGCACTAAATACCTCGCAAACCCATCGATCACCACGTACGTCTGGACGATCACCACTCATTATCCATATTTCGGGATGCCTCCCAATCAGGACCTCGGTTATCATGCAAACGAGGTGAAGATCTCCGGTCTTCGACCACCGTCTTCATCTTTGACTTTCAATCGTCGGTCAATTATTTGAAATGAGAATTAACTCGGCCTTTTCAAATAATTCATGTATATTTAGAATTTTAAATCAATTTATTTCAATGGTTAAATCATTCGACAACACCAATTTTGTTCTTTAATGTAATTTCACACCAAACACATTCAACCATCAAATACTACATAAATCGAGCAAATTCAGTTTATTTCCATTCCATATCGTTTATGATATTTTATAACGATTTATCGCTATTTTTATTTATTTTAAAATAGCCCATATATTCAAAACGACGCTTCGGGCCATAACGCGGCCGTGGCGCTGTTTTTCTTCAGATTTGATTTACACATATCTGAAAATCTAACCGTTGGATCTTCACAAAATTTACATCATTAGGAAGGTCTTTTCGAAACGAATCCAACGGTTCCAATTTCGGGAAAATCCGACGGTCGGATCTCCCGGTACAATCGTTTCAAGTTTCGATTTCAAAATACGAACTACAGCATCGTTATTCGATTTAATATAATTATATTTATATATATATATATAAATATAATCATTTCTGGTGTTGTTTTTCTTCAGATTTAAATTAAACATTCGAGACAATCCAACCGTTGGATTTTTACAAGGTTGGTGCCGTTGGAAAGATATTTCCAAGGCGAACCCGACGGTTGCAGTTTCGGGAAAATCCAATGGTCGGATTTCCCGCACTAGTTGTTTGAAATCACGGTTTCAAAACACGAACTGCGCGACCACGTTTCATTTTAATTTTATTTATATTTATATATTATATAAATATAGTTCATTCAACAATTTCAATATCGTTTTCACTTCAAATATTTCACTAACGCCTTTAAATTTTGGAAAATTTCGCCATAACCTCATTTGTACGGGAGGGGCTGGGAAAATTCCCAAATAGCCACATGGGCGTCTCATGTCAAAAAGAAAAAGGAAAAGCCAAGCGGCTAGCCAACAGGCTCATAAAATCATCACCCAAACAAAATAGTAAATGTGTACCTATTTGTCGGGCACAAAATTTTATTCCTCTTCTCTAGCCCCTTCGCTATAGCCTGTTCAATAAATATGCATGTACATATATATAGTTCTTATCACTTATCATTTTCTATTCAACTTCATATTCGATTTCTTTTGGTTTAAAAACACCATTCATTCTAATGTTGCATGTATAGGCACAAATCATATCATTAGCTAATTAATGAATATTTCAACTCATATATATTTATTTGAACGAGTGGTTATTTTTAACACTTCACATTTCAACGATTCATGCATATAATAAAAATGTGATTTTTATTGTAAAACCATTCATTTCAAAACACTATTATTTTATATAGTTTATATCGGTGATAAAAATAGGATTTTTCTTAGAAAACAATTTCTTTCAAAACGAGATTATTTTACACAGTTCATATAGTCGATAAAAGGTGATTTTTATTATCAAACAATATATTTCAAAATATGAATACCATTCAACACATGAATTTCAATTCAACGAATGAATATCGATTCAACACATGAAGGTTTTCTATAGTTTCTATATATAGATAAAAATGTGATTTTTATATTTGAAACACGAATACCATTCAACACATGAATTTCTAATCAACGAATGAATATCAATTCAACACATGAAGGTTTTCTATTCAATGAATAAATATAGTTTAAGCAAATGAAAATAATTCAAACACACGAATATTATTCAAAATTTCGGCAGCATAACGGCAGGGTAGTTAAAACCGGGACCGTCCCTAGTACGGCTCCTCGCTCTACCTTAAAACCTCGCGGTTTTTGACAATGGGGATCATGCATCTAGTTCGCACGCAGGCGGCGTGTATATATTTATTTCATTTCCACAAACTAATCCTATGTGGTTTCAACCAAATATTTTTCAACCACAAACGGGTATTTTTCAACCACAATCAATCAATATCAACCACAAACAATCCCAAACAACCTTTCGCTATCAATCAATTTTCACACCAATCACAATCAATAAATATCGTCCATGGTTTGTGGACGACGGGCGTATATATATATATATATATATATATATATATATATATATATATATATAGCAATTCACTTCATTTCAACACATATATAATTTTTACAACGCATATACAACTTATACATCGACCGTACAACTTATACAACGCTTATACATGAGGTGTACAACGCTTATATAACTCATACATCGACTATATAATTTATACATCGTCGTTTTCCATATTGTTTTTAAATCAGAAATCTCGCATTGGGTTCCACTCCACCAAAAATAGCAGAAGGCTCATAAAAATATGCGGTCTCTTCTAAAATGTAGAAGGCGTCCACACTGTCACGATGTTTCCTGTTTCATCGAATTTCGTTAACGAACAAAAAAGATATGATTTTTCAAAGGTTTGCAACGGTTTAAAGGTGTTAAAATCAAATTAAATATAATCAGCCGTATACCTTCCTTTTGATTCAAAACTAGGTTTTGAATTATCGCGAAATCCGCTGACCTAGATGACGATCAGGGAGTTGGACATCGACGAGGGGAGTGAGGCGCGTCCAAGGGTGGTGGTCGGAGGTGGTTCGGTGGTCGGAGCGAGGCGGCGGTTTGAAGCGTCGAACTTCTCGGGGCTTGTTCTCGTCGATGGGGGCACGAGGCGGAGCGAGGCTGGGGTCGATTTGAAGAGGGGCGAAGGGGCTTTCGAGGGAAGGTGGTGGCGCTGCCTGGTTTCGCCTGTGGCGGCCGGAAAACGAGGGGGAAGGGGGAAGCTACAGGCGCCGTCCAATCGTTTGAGCGACGGGGTTTTTTTGATTTTTTTTTATATTAAATTAATGAAATAAAAAATCCTATTGGCCGATGTTATATTAAATTCAAAAATTGGGGTTTTCTTAGACGAACTCGAAATCAAACCCAACGATTGTCGTCCCCAGCGTTTTACCCCCATTCGGAACACAATGGGATATGTTTAGTAGGCCCATTCGACTGTTTCAGTCCGTTTTCATTCAATTTAAAATATATAATATTCAATATTCGATTTGAACGTACATTTCAAATTGCCAGGGCCACAAACTGATTCGAAAAATTCCAGAAAAATAAATATGGCTATGTTTTGACGATACGGTCCCAACAAAACTAGTTTCGTCGAATTCTGAGACCGTTTGCAAAAAGGCCCATTTCTGGTCGATCCATTTTAACTATAATTGACCAAAACACATTTTCCTTTGCCACGCTCATGTATTAGCTTCAAAAATTATGAAATTTAAAACCTAGCAATAACATCACATCCCGGATCCAACAAAAGTGGTTTCGTCGAATTCCGAGGTCGTATGCAAAATGGTCAATTTCACGGGCTATATAAATTCCATAGCGACCTTTCTGAAAATTCATTCAGCCATAACTTTTGCTTTCCGCTATGAAATTTCGATTTTTCAGAATCGTTAGAAAGGTATTCACTAACAGATTTAAATATTTTTGGTTTCGCTAAAATCCGTTTTGTTTTGCACCCGGTACAGTCCGACAAAGTTTAAATTCAATTTTTGAAACTACAGCGCCATTTCAGGCCTTGTTTATAATTATATTTAATTATATTAATTTTCAATTGTCGTTTTCAACTCAGTTTTCATCTCAATTATTTAAAATATTTATTTTAAATATTTAAAATCCATTATTTTAGCCAGTTTAAAAAATTTTAATTAGTTCAGATTTTCTGGGTCGATACAAAAATACCGTCAACTGACAAAAAATTGTTAACTTATTTTGTTGTAAAAATCTAAAATGAATCATGTTTCAAAAAAAAAAATTTGGCATGTTACTACGACCTAAAATGCATGAAGATCCTATCTAAATGCAAGAAAGAAAAATTGTAATGCAGACCCCACCCCCTCCCCCCCTCACACATACACTTGGTCAAAACAATGTCCACACTGTAAACATGTTTCCTAAAGGTAAAAGAGAGTACCCAAAGATGGATTAGATGCACAATAATTTGTAAAATGAAATGCAGTTTGACAACTATATGTGAATGCAAATCATATGCAAAATGGGATCTACGAAGATGATGAATGTTTTGTGATGAATGATGCTTCCTTTTCCCTCACACTTGCCTCTAAAAAAATGCACAATGATTTCTTACCATATTTTTGAGGTATAATAAGCATGTCAATGAGTTATAATATCAAAATTCTTCATATAAAAGTTTTGTCATGTCAATGATTTATTCCATTAAGAGTAGGATTATAATAATCTAATAAAGTTGAATGTCTAACCATAATCTCTTTTGATGAAATGAAACTACGATTATCATTGAGGCATTCCCTAAATTCATTTTCGTCATTTAAAAATTTAAGTAATCTTTGAAAAGCTCTTCAAACAATATAGTGGCTATGCCAATTGAAGTAAGGAAAGCTTTCTGAAGAGATAATACTGGCGTGTCACTTACAAATGTTTCTACCATGTCGACTTGCCCTATTTCAAAATCTTCATTTTTTTTATTTTATTTTTGATAAGAAAGAAAGTAAAACAAAACAAAAAAAAACTAAATAGGACTAAAAAGAAAGAAAAAAAATTTAACTAAACGAAAACAAATGCAAGCAAGCTAAACTAAAAAAACAAAACGACAAATCAAAGAAAAAATTAAGAAAGGTTTTTTTTGGGGAAAGAAAAGCAATTGTCAAAATTTTGGAAAAGAATTTGGAAAGAGGAAATAAAATAAAAGAAAAAATGGCAAGATTTTGTTGAGGAAGAAATTAGATTGTAAAGAAATGTAAGAAGGGAAAGATATAAATGAATAGAGGAAAAGGGTGTAGTATGCAAGTCAACACAGGGAGGAAAATTAAAATTTATTATCTATATAATCCCGTGAGAGAGTTAGAAAGAATTTGGAGATTTTGTTTGAAAACAATAAGAAACTGAAATTGCAATTGGTTTAGAACAAATCTAATTGAACCGATGACCAAATCACAATTATCAACTGAAACAGAAAAAACAAGTAAACTACTACTGAATTCACTACAAATTCGAATCTAATGAAATCTATATTAAATTCAATACTACATAGGAAGGCAGAATACAATAGAGAAATTAAAATTGCAGAATAGAAACAACAAATAGAAAGTAAAATTATGATTAGTGCGGAAACTAATCAAACCGCCAATCACTAATGAAAATTAAAATTGCAAAGACAACTTATGCTCTACCAAACCTAATTGTATAGATGGCACAAGTTGCTTAAACATAAAATTGCAGAAAAATAAAGGAAAGCTAAAACTGAAGTAATGGAGAAGAAAAATTGTATAGAAAAAGGTACGGAGGGTTACAATGAGTACAATGGGAGTTATAGGAGATGCAGTCTCCTATTTATGTGAATACTAGACCTGAGAAAAATATATGGGAAAACTTTCTTTAAAAAGACAAAAGGTATGATTGGATTCTGACTTACTGATGACTCTATCAAATCTTCTCTACATTGCAAGTGAATATAAATGATTTCCTTTGATTTCCTTGAGAAGAATATGCCCAACTCTTCAAATCTTTATTAGTGCACATATTTATATACATATGAATATATATATATAATATGTGCCACAAATACATTTATTCTTCAGAGTAAAGAAGGTGGTGTGTATATATCAATGTTCCTTTCTTCAGCAAAACTAGGACTTGACAGGGATCAACTCTGGTCACTCTGTCCAAATTTCTAGGTATTTACCAGTGTGTTACGGCTTCCTTTTTGATTAAAAACATGTTGATTCTGAAAAGTAGAATATTTCTATTTAAATGGTCTTTGATTGAGATAAAAGAGACTTTTATTGACAATCTGTGAAAACAAACAAAATACCCAAAGTAATACTTATTTATATACAATAAAGATAAGATATGAGCGTAAAAATAAACATTTTCACATGTTAGTCAATTTCGAAGAGATTTAATTTTAATAAAAAATAATGATTTTATTTCGATACGATTTATATGCATATAATATACACACAAAACTTACGTACAAAGTAACACGCTTAAATGACCACTTATGAGCTCCAATTGCGGTGAAAATTGTAATCCTACAATAACTTAGTATATCCGGAATGATAGAACTGGTTTCATCAAATTCCGAGATAGTTTGTAAAACTTCTTTTTAATTTCACAATGTGAATCGATACGCGTTTATACCGCACACGATCACAGAATAAATCCAATTGACTTGAGAAATCTTACAATAATTAGCTATAACGGATTTGGTAAAATTAGTTTTGTTAAAATCCAACAAATTTGAAAATTGGTTATTCTTGAATTCCATATTAAATCGATATAATATAAATCGATTCCAAAATACACAAATCTTTTGATAATAAATTGTTATTATCATATATACTCAAACGAAACTTATATAGCTTCAAATTATAAACTTAATTTGATTTTAAACTCGAGATTTTAAATTTCAAGTTAAAACAATATTCAATTTATAAAAAATCCTTTTTTATTTATTTAATAAATCACTATGGTTTATAAACGATTTCATAATGACTTACTGAAAATTTGATTCAAACATAACTAAAAATATACAACATAAAATCTCCATTTTTTTATTTCATTAAAAAACTATAGTTTAATAGATTCGAAGGTTTCTTGTTCCAAAGAAATCTGACTAATAATGCATCCTATATACACAATGGAAGTTCAAACCGTCAAATTACGAACTACCGCGCCGTTGCAAACTTACTTTTAATTATATTATAATTAATATGTTCAAACTTCGTTTATAAATTAATCTGCTATTATGACTCAAATCTAAACTCAACTAGATCTCTTAAATTATCTAATTCACAATATTTCCAATTCAACTTATTTTCGGTTATCTCATAATTAAATTTACTATTCCGCTATTTATATTAATTCAATATTCAAAATTATTGAGTTTGAGACATTTAAATTTCCAAATCAACTTTTAAATAATTAAATAAACTAATTATTCAATTACTTAAAATCTAGGTTGTTACATTCCTCCCTGCTTAAAAGAATTTCGTCCTCGAAATTGCTAAGCAGGGAAGATGCTACAACTCTTCTAACTTCTCTCAACCCACTTGGTTGAGATCTTATACCTCATATCTCCTTAAGTAAATTCTTTACAGAACTTTTTATTCGCATTCCCGTACTCAAATTTTCATGATTCATCTCAATTGACATGTCCATCTTTTTTAGACAATGCATCATCACATTCTTATCTTCAGTCCATATGCACTTTTGCATATTTCCACATCTATTCAATTTGATTTTAAATTAGTTTATCAACTTCAGTATTCCACTTTAAATCTTATTAACCAATTCTAGTTTCCATATTTCAATTACAATCGACAAGTCAATTTCTTCAGTTATCAAAATTTTCTTAGAAATTTTCTAACTCTTTAAATTTTCAAAAAATTTTGCAGTGTTTTCTTTGCGCGATTCAATTGGTATAACTACAACCCGCCTCTCTAGGCCTTCTTTAATTCAAAAGAAAATCAAAAGGCCAACAACTTGCCAAATAAACCTGAAAAATTATCAAACCCAAGTAATATCATAAACACGTACCTTTTTATGAGAATAAATTTTATATCTCGCATTTGCTTCCATTCAATACCTGCTCAACATATATTCATCCATTCCAATTGATTTCAAATCAATCCAACTTTTAGTTTTTAATTCACTAATCAGCTTACAGATTAGTTCATTTCCATTCTATAATTCAAACTTGATTTGTATTTCAAAAATCAATCCACTTATTCTGCTTGAGTTCAAATTTTTTTCCAATAAATAACAACATCCAATATATACTCAAATTGCTTATGCATAAGTCGAATTCATTTCAATAATTCCAATTTTCTTTTTCTCTATATTCCTTTTCATTCAGGATTATTTCTAATCCAATCCAATTTCATTTAACTTAGCTTAAGATAAATTTCAATCCATTTAACTTCATAAATTTAAACTTCAAAATTCAAATTCCTGGGTTTTATTTCAAATCAGTTTGAATTCATATATGTTTATACATATACGTAACCATAACAGTTCAAAACTTTTGAATTCCTAAATTAACTTGTTTTCTCAAACAAATTTTCATTAGCAATCTAACTATGGTAGCAATCCGTCACTTAGAAGCTCGAAAATAAATACAAGTGATATGGCCGTCATCATATGAATTATTTTACAGCAACTGAAGTGAGTTCACTGCTTTAACAAATTTCAAAATCCCTTTACAATGATTTTTATTCAAATCCTTTTAAAAATACTTTTACAAGATGATCAAAATTCTTCAGAAAAATATTCTCTAACATTTCGAGGTTTAAATTCCATATTCTTGTTCAAACTCAATTTTATTTTATCTCATTTGTATATATTATCCATGTACAAATCACAACTTATTATATATAACCAAATCAAATTCATTTGAATATAATAATCATCAACCCAATCGTATACTATAATAATTTCAGAAAAAAATTCCTTTTTGCAACAAAATATAAGTTTTGGGTAAAACTATTTCACTTACCCACCTTAAAATAATATTGTGTCGAATTGCTTGGTTCAAGGGTTTAGAAACGCCTATCGATACAGTTGTACACCCTGTATCGACCATAAATCATTACCTACTCAACAAACCAATCAACACAATATCAATAAACAAACATGCACTCATACATATAAACACTTATCAATTAAGGGAATTACTAACCCCATCCCTATTGAGTCATGTCACAGAGCCAAGGTTATCACTTAATCTTCAACTGTGATACCCCTGTAACGGCTTGACAAATTCCCGATCCTGATCATCGACACAAACACCATGTCAACCAGCCCAGCATCGCAAGATACTGAATCATTAATGGAAAGAAGTTAAAGGATGAGAAATAGAAAGAACAGTTAGAATAGAGAAAAGAAGATCACAATATCACAAAATTAAAGCAGACACAAATCTCAAAGAGGAACGAATAAAATATATTATATAACATACTTTTGAAATAAAATATCTATAATTGCATACACATACCATAATCATAGTACAACATATACGACACAGCGGAAATAAATAGTGGTTATCTAATGTTGAAGCTCTTGCTCCAAGCTCCTCCAAATGTATCTGTAAAATCCCAACTACTTGACTGTCCATACAATTTTGGGCACCCAAGAGTTTAAGGTAAAAAAAAAACTCTGTTCAGTCATGAGGCAAGTGTGAGTAAACTCAACCACTATATTTACCTTTAAAAATATCCTTTTGACAGAAAAGATAATAGTAAGACCGATCCACACATAAACATTGATGGTTTTTAGCTTATGATAACCCAAAACATTCTTTGGATCAAAGTTATTCTGATATTATAATAGTGTTGAAATTAAATAAACAGCAATCTAGCGTAACGCTTGCATATCAACCTCCATATACATAGTATACAATCAAAATCACGGGCGCTTATTATAGAATGGATTTCCAACTATGAGAAGATATGAAACCACCTTCCGATAGTGTATCTCTAGATAGGAATACACTAGGTTCAGCAAGAATATCTTGCAGCACAACCACACATTACCAACCACTTTGTAACAACCAACATATTAAAAGATAATATATTTAAATATTTTATTGAAATATAATTTCATTAATAGTTAATCAAGTGTGTATCCAAAAAGTCACATTTTGCATACGAATGAATTTGGATTTGAAACCACTTCCATTGAGTTCAAAATGTCGTTTATGTGATCGAAAACTATAAACTTCGATGTATTCCGAGTTGGTGAATTTTGGGACTTAGGGTGGGGCTTAGATTAGCCAAACTAACCACTTAATTAAAGCCTTTCCATCAGTGCACTCTCCCTCATTCTCTTCCTCACTTCAAAGAAATTCTAAAATGGTGAAAGGGATGATAAATTAAAATTCCCTAAGCCCTCACTTAATCTTGGAGCTCCAATTCTTGTTGAAATCAAGTGCAAATCCAAGGAAAAGCTTAGGTTAGCTCCTCTCCATCTTCTCCATCTTATTTCCTCTTCAATTTGTAGTACATCTTATGATCTAACTTCTAGGAAATTTGTGCATTCATGTTTAGATTGAAGATTAGCAAGTTATATCGGAGGAGAGGTTGCTTTAGCTTGCTATTGGTTCGATTCCTTGTTTCTAAACAAGCAAAGGTGAGTTCTTCATGAACTCACCTATATTCCAATAGACATTAGCTTGTAAAAGTGTAATTTAGTTTTCATTTGAGTTTGCATATGCTAGTAAATTGGATAGTCTAGTGTATCTTAGCCGATTTCTTGTATTTATGTTTCATTGAATTTAAAATTATGAATAGGATTGTCCACACAATCTGATTCATATCTACTAGTTGATTTGGTGATCTTGTGAAGCTCCATTATCGCCCGAGCAAAGTCCTAAGTCTTTACAAGTCGCTTGAAATCACATTTGCATACTTTGGTTTGGAATGAAGTTCACATTTGATTTTTTAAGAAAAATCATTGCAATCTCATGTATACATGTTCATGCATGTGTTCGTGTTGTGAGTTGCTTCGGCGATCTATAGAAGCCTCATTTTCATGTATGTAACATTATAAACCTTCAGACGTTTGCCGATGCGATTTTGAACATGTTATGCAGGCAAAATAATGCTCAGGGTCATATTTAGGCGTTTGAATATTTTGAATCAGATGTCTGACCCACTTCAAATAATTATAAAAACAAACAAACAGCAATTAAAAAGTCTAAATTTTCCATTAAGACGTCTGAATTGCAATTCAGAAGTCTGAAGTTTCCAACTCAGACGTCTGAAACTTAGACAGAGACTTATGTCTCTGGAAAACCCAGTTCAGACGTCAGAATTTATAATTCAGACGTCTGAATCATGTTTTTCTGCTGTTGACCGACGAAGATCACGGTCAACAGTTTAGGTTGTTTTAGGCTCTTACCCAGCCGAGTTTTGGCTCGTTCGGCCTTTTTTTAACTTTTTTTTCTCTGATTCACAAATTTCAGCGACTTGATTTCGACCTTCGATGGACTTTCGAGTTATTCATGTTGAACAAATTCATAATCGATATTCATGAGATTTTGTTCACGTTATTTAAACGTGAATTCTTATTCGGTCTTCATTTCGCTCACTATTACGCGAGATTTGCCACTTCGAAATTATATAAAAGGGTTTTAAATTATTAGTAGATACCAAATCTTTTACTAAATGGTTTCTAACTCCACTTCATTATATGAAGGTATTTTCCAAATTGTTTTACTATCTACTAGTATATGATTTCATAAACCTTTTCCTCGTTCGTATGAGAAATCTAATTAAACGCCTTAGTAAAAATAAGGACTATGACCCCTTGTGCTTGCTTCGACGGTTAATTCTTGGACTCGTTCGATTGAACACCGTGGCAATGATCATTTTGCATTTCTAGTGGATTATACAACTTGTTCGTAAATATTCGAGTAGAGCAAGTGGTTATAGGACATGCAGCTCGACTCTTATATTTACTAGCTTTGTGTAGTTTACACTATACTTGATCAATTTTGATCATCGATGATGTCCGGATCATCCTGAGGAACTTTGGTTCATTTGATTATATCGATGATCTCCGGATCATAGTAAGGAACTTTGGTTCATTCCCTTTTTATCAGTGATATTCAGATCATCTTAGCGAGGTCGCGACCCAGCGGTCTTCGGACTATCGTATGAGCATCGGCTCAACACTTTTGCTTGTGCCTTGACATCGCATCTCACCTTCGATATTGAGTTGGTTGAGTCGTTGGACTCCCATATTGATTTTGATAAGCCTTTGGGCTCCCGCCTTGACTTAGGTCTTCCCCTTCTTTGGGATCTTCGAGATTTCTAATTTATTGATTTTTTGATGTTATTATTATTGACATATGTGTTGTCAATTTCGTATTGATATTAATTTATTAGTCTTAATTTTATTAACATATGTGCTTTCAATCTCATATTGATATTAGTTTATCAATCTTAATTAGTTTTATATTGAGATATCCTTATATAGTGTCGAGATTTCTTTGGCATATTTTCTGGACATATTACGTCTTCATATTTTACGTGTGAACATTCAAGTTATTTTATATATGTCATTTTCTATTTATATCTCTATTTCTTTCTTAGTTTATTATGACGAGTACATCTAGACTAATTTGTTTATTGTTTATTCTTATAAATAATACTCCGGACAGACTGAGTATACAGGTGCATCTCCTTGACTGTAGCATGGGCTAGTCTTCCTTTTAGTTAACCGCACTTGTTTTAGTAGTTTTATTTTTCATGTATTTGAGATTGTAACTCTTACGTGTACATATTATTTTCTATTGTACATGTATCTATTATTTTATGATACAGTGGATCTTGCGTGACCACTTATATTATGACCACCACTTTTGTAGTGCTATTCATATCTATTTCCGCCTTTGTGATATGAATATCTGTGTTTGACTTTGATTTTATTGTTATGCATTTTATATTTCTTTCTTAATTATATATAGCACTGTGCAGTAGATTTGAACTTGATTCAGATATGTCAGATTTCCTCATGAAATTTAAAATGTTAGACAACATTGTCTAACATATTTAACACTCGTATGCAGATTGTTGCTCTTCTACAGCCTTATTCTTCGGATTAGTTGACACCGTTTCTTGCAGTGGCCTTGGCTAACATGAGTACAGAGGCGGGACATTACACTTGGTATAAGAGCTAAGTACGGAACAATATAAGATTTTATGGCGATGGTCATTGTCCTATGTCTCTCTTAGGAAATCGTGTTTTAGGATTTAGCTCGAGTCTTAGGACCTGTCACATCCTATCTTATATCATGATCCTTGTTTGACCAATCAAATTCAGTTGAGTTCATCTTTGTGGCATCTTGGCTTTGATAAACCTAGAGTCCCATCCCTTTCCTTGTGTTGGAATTCGAATTATTTCCAATTATGGGTGAAATAACTTTTGGGACTTAGTTTTGAAGATTTCAAAATTATTTTATAAAACGGTTTAATAAATAATTTTGGCTAAGTAAAATACTAATCCATTTGTGATTAGTTTTGCGAGGCGAAAATGAATAATATTTCCGCTAAGCACTATGAAATGTTTTCGTTTATTTATTTATGATTAAAAATTTAGTTCATAAATAAATGGCTGCACCTTTGATTATTTATTTACAAATTTGCTCCCCTAGTTGGACGTAATTTATTTTATTGTGTTGAGTTGCCCATTGGGTATGTTAGGAATTCTAATCAAGAAGTGGGACGCCACGATATCGATAGGAGTTTCTAAACACTCTGGTGAGATAATTCTAACACAACACTATTATTAAATATTAGTGATGTGCATCGCTATTGAACTTTAGCATTAGCAACTTTATATAAATAAACGGCGAGGAAAATCAATAGTATTGATTATTAATTTTCAACCGTAGGGATTTTAATAAGATAATGATTTGAGAACAGAATATATGTGACCATCGTATATATCCTTTACACCTTTCAATAGTTTGAATTTTTAACTATGAAGTTTGAGATATCTTATTTTAAACCTATGTCTTGTGAAAATCCTTAAATCTATCTTGTGTTAACGTTACCCATTTATTTTGCTATCGAGATTACTTTAGTTTTCTTTGGGTAATGATTTAGTTAAATGTCTTGGTAAATATAAGTGGGTCGACAAACTTGCATTTTCTTCGTTGGTTAATTTCTAGACTTAGTCCGTTGAGATTTGATTTCATTTTTTTATGAAATCTCAGGATCATATATGATCATTTTTAGTCGATCACACGTGTTGTGTATCTTTATATACGCCGGTGTTAATCATTTTTGTTGTGCTCATGTAGTGTATATCTTTATGCACATCGGCGGGAACCTTATGTGTTGTATATCTTTATATACAACCTCGATGATCATCTTCGTTTTGGTCATCAGACCTTATTGATCTTCGGATCGTTTTGATCGTTGGACTGTATTGATTTTCCAATCGTTTTGGTCTCGGATCGTTATAGGTTAGATACCTAGAGTCACATGTGTTGTGTATCTTTGTATGCATCCCTGAGAGGTCTCGTGTGTTGTATATCTTTATATACATCCTCAATTGATTATCTTTGTAGTCTTATGTGTTGTGTATCTTTATATGCATCCTTGAGAGATCTCGTGTGTTGTATATCTTTATATACATCCTCGATTGATCATCTTTGTAGTCTCATGTGTTATGTATCTTTATAACATCCCTGAGAGATCTAGTGTGTTGTATATATTTATATACATCCTTGATTGATCATCTTTCTAGTCTCATATGTTGTGAATCTTTATATGCATCCTTTGAGAGATAACATGTGTTGTATATCTTAATATACATCCTCGATTGGTCATCTTTGTAGTCTCATGTGTCTTGTATCTTTATATGTATCCCTAAGAGATCTTGTGTATTGTATATCTTTATATACATCCTCCATTGATCATCTTTGTAGTCTCATGTGTTGCGTATCTTTATATGCATCCCTAAGAGATCTTGTGTGTTGTATATCTTTATATACATCCTCATTGATCATTTTTGATTGATCACGTGTGTTTTATATCTTTATATACATCGATGTCGATCATTTTCGTTGGAGCTCGTGTTTTGTATATCTTCAAGTATATCGACGAGAATCTTATATATTCTATAGTGGATAAATGGCTAACAAAATTGCTTTTGGGAGGGGTCAGCGACTTTGTCATTGCCATGGGTGTTGGGCCACCTTGTCGAAAGGCAAAAGGTTCTGTGTGATGATTTGCCACCGTGTGGTGAACAAAGTTGCTTATCCCTTCACCAAATTTACAACTAATCGATTTGCAATCGGCCATCTCTTTCTTTTGGCTGATTTCATGTTCATGAATGTATAAAATCTTTACTTGAAGAATGATCATTCTATGCATGCCTGTTTGAATGCCTTGTTTGTTCGGAGTTTGTGGTGATTTTTGGGAATGAATTGGCATAATCGCTTTGAGGTCTATATTTTATTCTCCAAAAGAATCATCCACCTTCGACATCTCTTTTCTATGACATATATTTGTTAGTGTTCATTTTCGGAGTCGTGTCCTCATTCGTGATTAATAGTGTTGCAATACTTGAGTTAAGTCAGTGGTTATGGGACATTCGGCTAAACTCGCCTATTTACCGGCTTAATGTAAAATTTCGCTTTTCTTGTTGATCATTTATGATCACTTTGCTATTTATGGAATTTGTACGCTATCACTTATTGTTGTTCGTGCATCATTCCATATTTAGATTCTTCTAGATTTCTTTATGTGATTTCTACAATTTGAGTATGAAATTCTAATTTCATAAAAACACTTATGGGAAAAATAATTGGTTCCTCATATATGTTCTTGACTTTTATTTGAACATTATACGTGTATATACATAAGTTATATAGTGTTTATAACTCAAAATTAAAATTTGATAAAATTATTCATATAAGAAATTTTTTGAGTTAATCTATCTTTAATAGATCCTGTTGATGCGTTGTTGTTATTTATACTGCGTTTTCCTTAAGTAATTGTGAGGACGCAATTTCTTTAAGGGGAAGACTGCAACAACCCGCATATTTAATGATAATATATTTAATTTTTTTATTTAAATATAACATTGTAAATCGTTAATCGGGTGTATGTCCAAAAAGTCATATTTTGCATATAGATAAATATGGACTTGAAACCACTTCCATTGAGTTCAAAATGTCATCTACATGATCGAAAACTATAAACTTCGATATATTCTGAGTTGGTGATTTTTGGGACTTAGGGTGGGACTTGGGTTAGCCAACCTAACCACTTAATTAAAGCCTCCCCATCATCCCACTCTCCCTCATTCTCTTCCTCACTTCAAGAAAATTAGAAAATGGGGAAAGGAATGGGAAATTAAAATTCCCTAAGCCCTAGCTTAATCTTGGAGCTCCAATTCTTGTTGAAATCAAGTGCAAATCCAAGGAAAAGCTTAGGTAAGCTCCTCTCCATCTTCTCCATCTTGTTTCCTCTTCAATTTGCGGTATTTCCTACAATCTAACTTCTAGGGAATATGTGCATTCATTTTTAGATTGAAGATTAGCATGTTATATTAGTGGAGAGGTTGCTTTAGCTTGCTATTGGTTCGATTCCATGTTTCTAAACAAGCAAAGGGGAGTTCTTCATGAATTCACATCTATGCCACAAGATATTAGCTTGTAAAAGTGTAATTTAGTTTTCATTTGAGTTTGCATATGCTAGTGAATTGGGTACGCTAGTGTACCCTATCCTATTTCATGTATTTATTTTTGACTGAATTGAAAATTATAATTTGGATTGTTCACACAATCTAATTCATATGCTACTAGTTGATTTGGTGATCTTGTGAAGCTCCGTTGTCGCCCTGACAAAGTCCTAAGTCTTTACAAGTCGCTTGAAATCATGTTTTCAGGCTTTGTGTAACGACCTGCATTTTACGCATCGGAGGATCGTAGAATATTTATTTCATTTTCATATGAGGTTGTATGGTCGTGTAATTTTGGGGAACGACTATTGGGGTCATTTCCCATATTCTGATTTTTGTCGATTTTTAAATGACAGTTTTACCCCTGGCGAATCTTGTTTTGCCTAAAACTGCTGATTGGTAAGGAGTTTTAACCTGAAACCACTTCCATGGGGTTCAGATGATAGTTTACCTTTCCGTAGAGTGGTCACATTAGCCAAATGGACTTAACGTTTGGGAGGTACAGCTGAAGCAAAGTTTAGAAGGTGAAAAATAACTTAACCGGCCTAATTAGGATAATTAGCAGCTAGGCCCATTAGGGATTTCGGGATTCGGGTTGCATAAAGGTTGAAAAGGGTTAGATAAATCTTTCTTTGCCATTTTTACAGCCACCACTTACCTCTCTTCAACCCTAGCAATGGCCTTCACCTTCTAAATCTCTTCTAAACATCTCCTAATCGCTTTCTAATCGAGGATTAAGCTAAGCTACATCAAATCAAAGCAAATCAACACCAAATCAGAGTTGGAGCTACTTTGATGCATTAGAAAATGCCCCAAAACAGTAGAGTTTCATATCTAAAGTTTTATTTATGGCTAAGGTGAGTGATTTGCATTGTTTTTCACTAATTACGTCTAATTAGGGGTAATTAATGATAATTAGCGAAATTGTGCATGTTAAAATTCTGAAAAAATATGTAAAAATTCTTAGATATTATTTTAGGGCTCTGATAAAAATTTGGGTAAATTTGGGCATGTTTTGCTAATCCTAATGTTAGATTTGACTAAGCATGATTAAAGGGAAAAACATATGTTTTGGGTATGTTTGATCCATATTAACATGATTATTCATCGTTTTTGTGTTTATGGTTGATTATACATGTTTCTATGACTGTTTGGTATGTTTTATGATTGCTTAGTAAATTTAGGATGGTTGAAAACGTCGTCGTATGGCGAAAGTGGACGATATATGCTCGTTGGAAAATGTGCAGGGTTTCAGATCGGATCGGGTTTGGGGCTCAGCTCGAATCGGAGAACTGAGCAGAGAGACCAAACCGGATCAGAACCTAGCACAAGAGGAAAAGCATGGCAACAAGGAAGGCCATATAAACTAAGACGGGATCAGATCGGGAAGCAGGGGATTGGATCGGAGACGGAGGAGGGAACCGGATCGAAACCTGGAGATGGGTTACCATACGAACCGAACCGAGGCAGGAGCACCATCCGAACCAAACCAGAGGGAAATGACCGAACCGAGCCGAGCAAGGGTGACTGAACCGAACCGAATGGGGGACTTGAACACTATACACCCGAACCGAACCAAAGGTGACTGAACTGAACCAGATGTTTACTCCTACTACTACGCAACGATTCTTCTGAAGACAAGCTCCAATTCGACCAAAACCCGAGACGCAAAGGAAGTCCAAGTGAGAAGTTAGAACTCAGGATCCAGACGGTAACCAATGAGTTAACTTTATGAATTGGGCTTTGTTGTGGGACGTGTGCAAAGGGGTTATCGATGTCTATAGCTTGACTCACTACCGAGAGACGGATATTGTCTATGGATCAGTGCAGTGGAGTTGCCATAACTCCATGGGGAAGATTGATCGTAGCAGGGCTTTGAGCCAGTGCAGTGGAGTTGTCATGACTCCATGGGGGTAGAGTGGACATAGCAAAGTATTAGTGGTTACGGATCAGTGCAGTGGAGCTGTCATGACTCCATGGGGCAGAGTGATCGTAACAAAGAATTGGGTGATCAAAGTGGTGGATATCGTATACTTTACGCACTGAGTGAGAGATGTGAGGATGATTACTACGATTGATGTTTGCTATCACCATGACATGCACACCCCCTCCCCATTATTTTCATACTATGTGTTAGTGTCACCTTAAAGTATTGTACATCTTGTTGTGCTGACTCTTTGGTTGCAGGTCAAGGTTCAGGTATGGTTATGTATACCTATTATTGTTCTGTTTTTACTGCTTATTGCTCATACTAGTCTTTTTTTTGACCTAGAGTTTTATGTCTCTTCTTATTACTCTGGGTGCTCCTAAATGAGTAGACTAGAGACAGGTTAGCTGGTAATGCACAAGTAGCTGTCCAGAGACGAATAGGAGGCTTATACGTATTACTTCCATATATTCTCCCTGTGTTGTTGCTGGTCACTTCTTTGGGCATTAGTTGTGTACCTTCCTATTTTTCTTTAGAGACGGTTTTAAAAGTTGTAATAAATATGGTTTGGATCGTAAACTGTATTTTGAATTTTCCACTGCTATGATGGTGTAGTTTTCATCTTATGCACTGTCTAGCCTGTTTTTATATCAAGTTATGTTATTATTATATTTTGTTCCATGCGATGTGAGATATACTACAGGTTCTTTGATGATTCATCATTTCAAACTCCTTTTCCTTTGACGACCGTCCCGTGCTGGTTGGACGTCGGCACAGCGCATTTCATTGAAAATGTCGGCTGGTGCAGGGCGGGCTGTCACATTTGCTATCAGAGCTCTGGGTTGGGTAGTTAACCTAGGGAAATACACCAGGGAGAGATAGTACGTATATGAGGGTGCGTATTTGTCATATTTTGGGTTTTCAAAAGATACACACACACACACAATTAGTATATCTAAGGATGAAGTCGCACTGCACTGGCACTACTTAAGAGATGGTTAATTGTTTTCTCTTTACAGATTAAACAATGAGACGATACACGAGGAATACTGGTTCAAGATCCAATAATAGGAATGCTCCTGATATGAGGATGATATTTATTGACTTCATGAGAGAGATTCTTAGGAATGTTCATAGGGCAGTTCCTAATGCTGCTAATGGTGTTGACGCTGTAGTGCAGGCGCCTAGGGCCGATTTTGCCAAGCTTAATAAGGATTGTACTAGTCTTGGCGGGAAGTCGTTCCATGAAACGGAATCGGCTACTGATGTTCAAGATTGGCTGGATAGTTCTGAGCGCATCTTCGAGCATTTGGAAATCGAAGATGCAATGAAGAGAAACCTAGCATCTAGTCAGCTGGAAGGACAGGCAATGAATTGGTGGAATGCTATTAAGGCAGCTACTCCTGAGGATCAAGTTACATGGAATCAATTTAAGATCTGATTCAGTGATAAGTTTATCCCAACTACCCAGAAGTCAGTTTGTTTAGGAAGTTCTTGGAACTTAAGCAGAATGGTAGGGCAGTCTCAGAGTATATTCCTGAGTTCGATACTTTATCAAAACATGGATTATCTTTTATTGACACTGCCAAGAAGAATAACGAGAATTTCATAACTGGTTTAGATGAGTACTTGGGAGAAAGGCTTATAAACCATATAGATGACAATTTTGAATCGATTGTTGGGAAAGCATTGAGATTAGAGAGCTTTTATCCTAAGCCCAAGATGAAAGTCGATGTTGCATCTGTAGAGGAGCCAAAGCCGCAAGCAAGCGGTGGAGGCAAGAATAATTCTCAGAAAAAAGGAAGCAAAACCAAGCTAAGGATTGTCAGAAAAAGAATAAGAAAGATGTTGAGTGCTTTAGCTATGGAAAGAAGGGTCACTATGCAAAAGAATGTCGAGCAAAGCCAGCGGACAGGAAGTGCTTTAATTGTGGCCAAGTGGGACATCACAAGGAAAAATGTCCACACCCCCCTAAAGAGAAACAGATTGGGAAAGCATATGCTATTAATGTTGTTCCTTCTTCATCGAATGCCCAACTGCGGCGGAGAAAGGAAAGAATGTCGTCATTCAAAGTATGCTTTCTATTTATGATGTTCCTGTTCAGGTATTATTTGATACTGGGGCTTCCTATTCCTTCATATTTAGTGACCTGGTAGATAGGTTGGGATTGGAACCCGAGATTGTTGATAGACCTTTAGTGGTGATGAAACCGATTGGTGGTTCGACTAGCCTTAGTATGATTTGTTGTAATTTGGTCTTATCGAGTCATGGATGTATATTCGCTTGAGATTGCTTTGCTTTGGGCTTTACTGTGTTTGGCATTATTTTGGGAGTCGGTTGGCTCCAAAGGTACGGGGTGGTGGTAGATTGTGAGGGATTTTTGGTGACTATTAGGGCGGATGATGAGCGGAGGGTAGTGTTTGGTGGCCTACCTAGTCATGAGGTGATGGCTAGTTTTCTAAATTCCCTTCACATTCCGCAGGATGAGTTATCAGAGGTTCTCTTGCTGGTCAGTATCCGGATATCTTCGAGGAAGTGACCGGACTTTCACCAAACCGAGAGATTGAGTTCTGTATTGATTTATTGAAAGATGCCCAACCTATAGTGATGCCATTTCGTCGTATGGAACCAACGGAGCAGCGAGAGATCAGGTTGCAAGTAAGCGATCTTTTGAAGAAGTGATTTATCAGAAGGAGTGTCTTCGAGTGGGGCGCACTAGTTGTGTTTGTCACTAGGGCAGATGGTTCCCTTCGTTTATGTGTGGACTATCGTGGGTTGCATAAAGTCACTAGGAAGAATAAGTATCCTCTTCCACGGATAGATGATTTGTTTGATCAAATAGAAGGAGCAAGAGTTTTCTCCCAGTTGGATCACGTGACAGGTTTTCTTCAGCTTCGAGTAGCAGTTGAGAGTATTCCTAAAATGGCATTTCAGACGCCGTTTGGATTCTATGAGTGGCTGGTCATGCCATTCGGGTTGACCAACGCACTAGCATATTTTGTGGATCTTATGAATAGGGTATTCAGGGAGTAACTGAATAAGTTTGTTCTTATGTTCGTGGACGATATCCTTGTTTACTCGAGGATAGAGGAAGAACACAAGGAACATTTGAGAGTAGTGATGGAGGTCTTGAGAAAACACCAATTGAAAGTGAAGTTTTCTATGTGACACTTCTGGAGGAGGGAAGTGAGATTCTTGGGCCATGTTGTTTCAGAGAATGGTATTGCCGTGGATCCTGCGAAGGTAGCTACGGTACAAGATTGGTCTACGCCCAAGAGTGCAATAGACATAAGAAGTTTCTTGGGGTCAGTTGAATATTATCGTAAGTTTACCCAAGACTTCTCCAAGATAGTGGTACTGTTAACACAGTTGACCAAGAAGAATCAAGCTTTCATCTGGGACGGAAGGTGTGAAAATGCATTTAAGAGTCCAAAGGAAAAGTTGACGTGTGCACTAGTGTTAGTTATTCCTAAAGGGAATGAAAAGATAACGGTATACATAGATGCCTATGGTACCGGACTAGGTGTTGTATTGATGAAAAGAGGTAGGGTTGTAACTTATGCTAGTCGGCAACTGAAACCGCATGAGAAAAGATATCCCACCCATGATTTGGAATTGGTAGCGATCTTGTTTACATTGAAGATGTGGAGACATTATCTTTTGGGAGAAAGATTCGGGTTATTTACCGATTATAAATCGTTAAAGTATCTCTTCTCTCAGAAGGATATAAATCTCCGACAACAAAGATGGTTAGAATTCTTGGCTTCCTATGATTTCGACATCGCATATGCACCTGGAAAGGGAAATGCAGTAGTTGATGCATTGAGTAAGAGACATGCCAGTTTAGGGGCTATGTTTCTTGAATGGAAGCAACTGGAGTATATCGCTGGGTATGATTTCAGACCAAAGTACGAATTGGATCCAGAAATGTTAGCAAATTTGACGATCAGACCCACTTTGATTGAGCGGATTGGTTCCAGTCAGAGGGACGGTCCTAACCTATTGGAAATCATCTCCAAATTAGAGATGGGTATCGACGAGGAGATGAACAAGTATGGGCTTGACAGAGAAGGATGGCTTCGAAAGAATGGTAGACTAGTTGTACTTAATGTCAATGGATTGAGAGATGAAGTGCTTAGAGAGTGTCATCATTCGAAACTGACTATACATCCTGGGGGTAACAAAATGTATCAAGACATGAAGCAGACCAACTAATAGGAAGGGATGAAAAGAGACGTTGGGAAGTTTATATCCAAATGCATGAATTGCCAACTAGTTAAAGCTGATTAAAAGAAACCTAGTGGATTGTTCAACCATTGGAAATTCCGGAATGGAAATGGGAACAAGTCTCAGTGGATTTCATTGATGGGTTGTTGGGGACTAGATCGGGTAATGATAGTATTTGGGTGATTATAGATCGATTGATCAAGAGTGCAACGTTCATATCTGTCAAGTCAAACAGAACGACAGCTAAGTTAGCGGAACTGTATATGAAATGGGTAGTGGGATTTCATGGAGTACCCAAAGGCATTGTGAGTGACCGAGATCCGTTGTTTACTAGTGGATTTTGGAAGGCTTACATGAGGCTTTCAGATTAGAATTACAACTCAGTACTGCATACCATCCTCAAACTAATGGTTAGACGCGTAGTAGAGGATCTCTTGAGAGCTTGTATATTGGATTTTGGTGGATCATGGGATGACCATTTGCATCTGGTTGAATTCGCATATAATAATAGTTATCAGTCCAGTATTGGTATGGCCCCATTTGAAGCTTTGTACGGAAGACCGTGCAACTCACCGTCATGTTGGCTAGAAACTGGTGAGAAATTCGTGCTTGGGCAAGATGTAATAAGAGAAACTTCAGGCAAGATTAAGGTTATCCAACAACGAATGAAGGCTGCCCAAGATAGGCAGAAGAGCTATGCTGATAAGAGATGAAGAGAATTGAAATTCTCCGTTGGTGACCTGGTATTCGTCAAGATCTCTCCATTAAAGAGTGTCATTCGTTTTGGTATTAGAGGCAAGTTGGCTCCAAGATTTGTTGGTCCATTCCCAGTTCTCGAGCAAGTTGGAAATTTAGCGTATAAAGTGGGATTACCAGACAAGATGGCAGGAGTTCACAACGTATTTCATGTTTCCCAGTTAAGGAAATTCGTGCACGACACCGATATGACTATTCCATTGGATCAGTTGGATGACATTGAAGTCGAACCCAAGGCGGTTGGGAACCGCAGGCCGATTCGTATTGTCAAGTATGATACGAAGCAACTTCGAAGGCAGACGATGAAACTAATCAAGGTCTAGTGGGGTGATAATGTCAATGATTGTACTTGGGAAACAGAGGAGGACATAAGGAAGACACATTCAGAACTCTTTGCCGGGTAAGATTTTAATAGTGACAGTTATTCCCTTATTAGTAAACCGCATGCAAGGATAGACTTGTTGTGTTGTTATGCATGTTTGATTGCTTGTAAACGGTTGATAGGAATGCGGACACCTTTGTATGTTTTGGTCAAGGAATTTCGCGGGCGAAATTTCTTAAGGAGAAGGAGAATGTAACGACCCGCATTCTACGCATCGGAGGATCGTAGAATATTTATTTCATTTTCGTATGAGGTCGTATGGTCGTGTTACTTTGAGGAATGACTACTGAGGTCATTTCCCATGTTCATGATTTTTGCTGATTTTTAAATGACCGTTTTACCCCTGGCTAATCTTGTTTTGCCTATAACTTTTGATTGGTAAGGAGTTTTGACCTTAAACCACTTCCATTGGATTCAGATGATGGTTTACCTTTCCATAGAGTGGTCACATTAGCCAAACGGACTTACCATTTGGGAGATATGGCTGGAGCAAGGTTTAGAAGGTGAAAAACAGCTTAACCGGGCCTAATTAGGGTGATTAGCAGCCAGGCCCATTAGGAATTTCGAGATTAGGGTTACATAAAGGCTGAAAAGGGTTAAGAAACCTTTCTTTGTCATTTTTACGGCCACCACTTACCTCTCTTCAACCCTAGCATTGGCCTCCACCATCTAAATCTCTTCTAAACATCTCCTAATCGCTTTCTAATCGAGGATTAAGCTAAGCTAATCAAATCAAATCAACACCAAATCAGAGTTGGAGCTGCTTTGTTGCATTGGAAAACGCCCCAAAATAGTAGAGTTTCAGATCTAAAGTTTTATTTGTGGCTAAGGTGAGTGATTTGCATTGTTTTTCACTAATTACGGCTAATTAGGGGTGATTAATGATAATTAGCAAAATTATGCATGTTAAAATTCTAGAAAAATATGTAAAAATTCTTAAATATTATCTTAGGTCTCTGATAAAAATTTTGGTTAATTTGGACATGTTTTACTAATCCTAATGTTAGATTTGACTAAACATAATTTAAGGGAAAAACATGTGTTTTGGGTATGTTTGATCCATACTGACATGATTATCCATCGTTTTGGTGTTTATGTTTGATTATACATGTTGCTATGACTGATTGATATGTTTTATGATTGCTTAGTAAAGTTAGGATTGTTGAAAACGCCGTTGTATGGCGAAAATGGACGATATATGCTTGCTGGAAAATATGCATGGTTTCGGATCGGACCAGGTTATGGGGCTCGGGTCAGATCGGAGAACTGAGCAAAGAGACCGAACCGGATCAGAACCTAGCACAAGAGGAAAAGCATGGCAACAAGGAAGGCCATATGAGCTAAGACGGGATCGGATCTGGAAGCAGGGTATCGGATCAGAGATGGAGGAGGGAACCGGATTGAAACCTGGAGAAGGGGTGCCATATGAACCGAACCGAGGCAGGAGCACCATCCGAACCGAACCAGAGGGAAATGTACGAACCGAACTGAACCGAGAAAGGGTAACTAAACCGAACCGAATGGGGGACTTGAACACTATACACCCGAACCGAACCAGATGTATACTTCTACGCAACGATTCTTTTGAAGACCAACTCCAATTCGACCAAAACCCGAGACGCAAAGGAAGTCCAAGTGAGAAGTTAGAAATCAAGATCTAGACGGGAACCTACGAGTTAACTTTATGAATTGGACTTTGTTGCGGGACGTGTGCAAAGGGGTTATCGATGTATATAGCTTGACTCACCACTGAGAGACGGATATTGGTTATGGATTAGTGAAGTTGTCATGACTCCATGGGGCAGAGTGATCGTAACAGGGCTATGAGCCAATGCAGTGGACTGTCATGACTCCATGGGGAAGAGTTGACATAGTAAAGTATTAGTGGTTACGGATCAGAGCAGTGGAGCCATCATGACTCCAAGGGACAGAGTGATCGTAACAAAGAATTGGGTGATCAAAGTGGTGGATATCGTATACTTTACGCACTGAGTGAGAGATGTGAGGAAGATTGCTACGATTGATGTTTGCTATCACAATGACATGCACACCCCCTCTCCATTATTTTCACACCATGTGTTAGTGTCACCTTAGTGTATTATACATCCTGTTGTGATAACTCTTTGGTTGCAGGTCCAGGTTCAAGTATGGTTATGTATACCTGTTATTGTTCTATTTTTATTTCTTATTGCTCATACCAGACTTTTGTCTGACCTAGAGACTTATGTCTCTTCTTATTACTCTGGGTGCTCCTAAACGAGCAGATTAAAGACAGGTTAGCTGGATATGCACGAGTAGCTGTCCAATTCAGACGTCTGAATTTTCCAATTCAGATGTCTGAATCTCAAACAAAGACTTATGTCTTTGGAAAACACAGTTCAGACATCCGAATTTATAAGTCTGCAATTCAGACGTCTGATTTTCCAATTCAGACGTATGAATCTCAAACAAAGACTTATGTCTTTGGAAAACACAATTCAGACGTCTAAATTTATAATTCAAACGTATGAATCTTGTTTTTCTACAGTTGACTAGTGGAAACAAGGGCCAACAGTTTAGTTTGTTTCAGGTTCTTTCCCAGCTGAGTTTTGGCCCGTTCAGCCTTTTTCTGTGACTTTTCAATTTCTCTGGTTCATAGATATCAGTAGCTTGATTTTCGACCTTTGATGGACTTTCTATTTATTCGGGGTGAACGAATTCATAATCGATAGTCATAAGACTTTGTTTATGTTATTTAAACGTGAATTCTTAGTTTGATCGAAATTTCAATCATTATTACATGAGATTTTCCCTTCTAAATTATATAAAAGGTTTTAAATTATTAATAGATACCAAATATTTTACTAAACGGTTTCTAGCTCCACTTTATTATATGGAGATATTTTCCAAATTGTTTTACTATATACTAGTATATGATTTCATAAACCTTTTTCTCTTATGAGAAATCTAATTAAATGCCTTAGTAAAAAAACGGACTATGGCCCCTTGTGTTTTCTTCGATGGTTAATTCGTGGAGTCGTTAGATTGAACATTGTGGCAATGATCATTTTCCATTTCCAGTGGATTATACAACTTGTTTGTAAATATTCGAGTAGAGCAAGTGGCTATGGGACATGCAGCCTGACTCTTATATTTACTAGCTTAGCATAGTTTACACTACACTTGATCAATTTTGATCATCGATGATCTCCTGATCATCCTAAGGAACTTCGGTTCATTTGATTATATCAAAGATCTCCGTATCATACTGAAGAACTTTGGTTCATTCCCTTTTATCGATGATCTTCGGATCATCTTAGAGTGGTCGCGACCCACGGTCTACGGACCGCCGTAGGAGCTTTGTCTCAACACTTCGTCTTATGCCTTGATATCTCCTCTCACCTTCGATATTGATATGGTTGAGTCTTTGGACACCTATATTGATTTTTATGAGCCTTCAGGGTCCCGCCTTGACTTAAGTCTTCCCCTTCTTTGGGATCTTCGAGATTTCGAATTTATTGATTTCTTCGATCTTATTTTTATTGACATATGTGTTGTCAATCTCGTATTAATATCAATTTATCTGTCTTATTTTTATTGACATATGTTCTGTCAATCTTGTATTGATATTAATTTATCAATCTTAGTTTCTTTGTTATGGAGATATCCTTATATAGTGTCGAGATTTCTTTGCCATATTTTCTGGACATATCGAGTCTTCATATTTTACATGTGAACATTGTAGTTATTTTATATATGTCATTTTCTATTTATATCTCTAATTCTATCTCAGTTTATTATGATGAGTACAACTAGACTGATCTGTTTATTGTTTATTCTTATAAATAATACTCGGGTCAGACCGAGTATTACAGGTGCCTCTCCTTCACTTTGACATGGGCTAGTCTTCCTTTTGGTTAACCGAACTTGTTTTAGTGTTTTATCTTTCATGTATTTGAGATTGTGAGTCTTATGTGTACATATTCTTTTGTGTTGCACATGTATTTTTTTTTTGATATAGTGGATCTTGCGTGGCCACTGTCGTGTTATTCATATTTATTTCCTCCTTAGTGATATGAATATCTGTGTCTGACTCTGATTTCATTGTTATGCATTTTATATTGCTTTCCGAATTAATAATTGCCATTGTGTAGTAGATTTGAACTTGATTTAGATGTGTCAGATTTCCTCATGATATTTAAAAAGTTAGACAACATTATCCGACATAATAACACCCACTCAAAGCTAATATATAGATGGTCGCTCCTCAGCAGCCTTATTCTTTAGGTTAGTTGACACCATTTCTTGCAATGGTCTTGGCTAACGTGTGTATAGAGGCGAGGCGTTACACTCTTATTCCTCTTGACTGTACCGAATGTGTTATCACCAGCGGTTGTAATAAGGAAGCTTTACTGAAAGCATACTTCAACGACAGAATACAAAGAAAATGAATTTCCACTATATCAAGTGATAATACACCTTAATGAGTGTGTTACTACCAAAATAAACCCCTAATATAGGACGATAGTGAAGGGTATCAGTGGAACACAAACACAGAAGAACCTTCCAAAAGAACAAATGGAAATGGCCGAAAGCGGGAAAGAATGATTTGAGAGCAACACAACCCCACTCCCCCCGCCCCCAGGAAGAAAGGAGTTCAGAGCCTACAAAACGATAGCGAAGTTTATCTGACCGAGTTTATCTGGTAGGGTCTACCCGATGAAAGAGTCCTGAAGCGAAAGGTATCGAGCCAGAAGTACATAAATATTATTCGAAACCAGCTTCTGAAGTAGCTACTTCATGAACGACGAAAGGTCACAACGATAGACAACAGAGACATCACCGAGAGCTATCTTCTGGAAAACCAGATTGTCCTAAAAACTCCATCGGAAGGCTAACCGGGACCCTAGCAGAGATACAGGCTATCAGTACTAATTGACCTAGTACAGGAACCAATAACTATTTCAAACCAGTAGCTATCTACATATGCCATAAGGGCAAGCTCCTCGATAACTCTGAGTCATGACATGTCAAATCCCTTGAACACATGTCCTAAATAACTTAATACGGATGTTGACAAAAAAAATCGTTAACATTTTGGCGCTAGAAGGAGGGCTTAAACCTCCGTCCTTATGGTTAATTTATAAAAATTTATTTGGTAAATTTATTGCTCCATGGCAGGAAAGGTGAAATCGAATAGATTGGAGGAATGAAATAAAGAACTGGATCCCAACACAACCCTTGAAGGAAATAAGGATCTAACACTCAACCCAGACAATAATGAGAGAGGAGCCACATCCAATCCACTACAACCACCAAACTCGAATGCCATGAAAGATAATGTCATAAAAATCTTGGTCTTGGAGAAGCAACTCCAAGAAATGAAGGCTCAGGTCAATACTGTCCAGGCACAGAATTCCTCAAGGCTCACCATATCTATTCAGAGAGAGATGAATGAATCTCCAAAAAGAAAGGATCCCATTTAGCATTTAGAAGCAAAGGAGAAGCTTAAAACGACTTCTTAAAGAAGAAGTCCCATATGACGGGGATAGACCATCAAGGGAAACAATGCGAGCAGGAACAGTCCGGGAGTTCCACCTCCAAAAGCTATGATCCCAAGAGATTATACAATGACAACACTGAAGCTTACATCAAAGACCTCACCCAAAAGACTGTTAAGGACTTGTTGGGAAGCAAGGGGAAGAGGACCGAAGATGACATGGTTAACAATAATGAAAGAGTAGCTCCGTTCATCGATGAAATTATGAACACTATAATATCATCGAGAGTGAAGGTTCCAACCATAAAGTAACTTGGGACAACGGACCCTAACGATCATATGATGGCTTTCGACAGCCAGATGGATCTCTACAATGCTTTTGAAGCTGTCAGATGCTGCCTTTTCCCGGTTACCTTTCAAGGGGCAGTAGCGAAGTGGTATCACTAGTATAGGGAAAACGCCATTTTGTCGTGGGAACAATTCTCTTACGAATTTTCCACATAGTACTGCATCTGTAAAGATTTGATAATTGACTACACCGTCATTGCTAACATCAAACAGAGGCAAGAGGAGTCTCTAGGGTATTATTTGAAAAGGTTCAACATTGGGCCTTAAAGGCCAAGGATATGACCGACCATGACAAATTGATCGTCATACACTCAGGGTTAATCGAAAACACCCCCTTCTGGAAGGAGTTATATATTCACAGCTGTAAATACTTGCAAGACTTTCATTTCCAAGCCGACAAGTTTATTCGCATTGATGAATTGTACTTCATGAAGAGGAAGATCGAGCCTCGTCGGGAATGAAGAAGGCCGAGCTTTGGACGAAAGCTCCCTAAAGGAAATCAAAAAAGGTCAAGGTGGGAAGATTCTAATACCAACTAGGTTACCCTGAACAAGCCCATCTCTTATGTGTATTGTCGCAAGAGAAAGGGTTAATAACTTCCCTGTCTCATTGAAAGCCAAGGATTGCCCTAAACCTCATTCCGGTGGTAAATATTGTGAGTTCCACAAAACAACAGACATAAGATCAACGAGTGCAACGTATTGGACGGGATTATTCTGAAGCTGATCTAAGAGGGACATCTGAAGGAATTTATTTTAAATAAGGCAACATCAGCTCAGCACACAATTGGACAACAAAAGGTTTCGGTAAATGCAATAGGAGTTGCTACGGAAGAGAGCAACCTAGATTTGGGGCCACCCATAAATCGAATCATTGTGATCCATGGAGGGCCACACCCTGTCGGAAGTTGTCAGAAAGCTAGGAACCAATACATGAAAGAAGTCATGGAGGGAATCTTCTCCATTCAAGAAGAACCATCGTTGAAAAACGCGCGTTATACTCTCAAAATGCACAACCTACTCGTTCCTCCGGAAGAAATGAAGAAAGGGGTCACCCTCATTACGATCCTCTTATGATATAGCACAAATAGGGCTCTCGTTTGTTTCAAAGATTCTTGTGGATATATGGAGTGTCGTCAATGTCATCTTTAAACATGCTTTTGATCAGATGGGGTTTTCTGTGAAAAGGTTAGAACTAAGCAACGAACCAGTCTTCGGCTTCAACAGTAAAGGGTCAACTCCGATGGGCAGGGCAACCTTCAGGTTCAACTTGGGTTGTCCCCACTTCATAGAACCTTTGAGACTCTCTTTGTTGTGATCAATCAACTGTCCTATTACAAAGCCTTCTTTTGGCGACCATCTTTGGAAGAGATAGACGCTTTTGTTTCTTCCAAGTATCTTATGCTGAAATTCCTAATCAAACAAGGATGGTTTACCGCGAGTTGTACTTCACAACGATTGACAAATACAAAAGGGAGTTTCTTCGTACTTTGATTCTTCTACTGTTTTTATACCTTCGGATAGGGGATACTTACATCCCTCATTTGGAGCTAAGGTAAAAATAAATAAGACTGACAAACGCACCAATGGAAGGTATACTTCTTTGAAAAGAAAGAGGAAAAGGTACGATGAGGTGAACTTGACTGAGATAGAGAAATCATCACAGATTTGGATTCTAGAGGAGACATTGAAAGAATAAAAACAAAAGGAGAAGTGGAAGAAGTAAATGTTGATTCGGAGGATAAATAGAAGGTCGTCAACGTAGGGAAAACGCTAACAGAGCCCCTAAGAAGCGACCTAATCCGGTTCCTACAGCTCATCAAAGATGTTTTTGCTTGGACCCATTCAGACATGATCGGTATTAGCCCTTCTTATAAGCCATGCCTTGAGCATTGACCCTTCGGTAACCCCGGTTCGGCAAAAGAAGAGACAATATAATAGATACCAGATAGAGGCCTTGAAAGAGGAAGTCAAAAGGTTGGAAACTAATGGGTTTATCCAAGAAGTCCTTTACCCAAAATGGTTGGCCAATCTCGTTCTAGTGAAGAAGTCCAATGGGAAGTGGGGGATGTGTGTTGATTACACGGATTTAAATAAGGCTTGTCCGAAAGATTACTATCCCCTTCCACAGATTGACAAATTAGTTGATGCCATGAGTGGTCACAAGGTACTATCCCTTATGGATGCTTACCCGGGGTACAACCAATTTCCGACGCATAAAACCGACGAGGAGCATACAAGCTTTATCATTGACTGGGGAACATTTTTTTATAACGTGATGCCCTTCGGTTTGAGGAACGCGGGTGCAACATACCAAAGACTGGTAAACAAGATATTCCAAGAGCAAATAGGGCGCAATATGGAGGTATATGTGGATGACATGTTCGTGAAGTCCACCAAAACAGAAAACCATCTAAAGGATCTGGAGGAAATGTTCGATATCTTAAGGAGTTACCAAATGAAGCTAAACCCTCAAAAAAGATCATTTGGAGTTCAATATGGAAAGTTTCTAGGATATGTGGTAAGTGAGCAAGGGATTGAAGCTAGCTCTAACCAAATCCAAGCTATAAGAGACATTGAAGAGACCAGGACAAGCAAAGAGGTCATGAGTCGGAACGGGAAAGTAGCAGCCCTCAGTAGGTTCATTTTCAAAGCAACTGACAAATGTGTCCATTTCTTCGATGTTGTAAGAAAAAGAAAAATTTTGAATGGAATGAGGAGTGTAGGAAAGCATTCCAAGAACTGAAAGTTTATACTGGAACGCCTTTGGTTTTATCCAGTCCCGAGAAGGGAGAAGAGTTATACCTATATATGATTGTTTCAGAAAGAGCGGTAAGCTTAGTCCTGATAAGAGAGAGTAATAGGACTCAGCACCCCATTTACTACGTTAGCCGTAGGCTAAAGGACGTAGAAATCTGATACCCTGTTATAGAGAAACTAGCGTATTGCCTAATCCTTACCGCTCAATAGCTCAGAGGTTATTTCAAGCTCACCATGTTAGAGTTTTGACTAGTTTTCCTCTCAAGCAAGTGTTCAGCAAGCCGGAAACCTCAAGGAGTCTAATCAAATGGGGTGTCAAGCTTAGCCAACATAAGATCAAGTTCCATCCTCGAGCAGCGATTAAGGGACAGGCTCTCGCAGATTTCGTGAATGAATACACGAGCTTCATTTTAGAACAGTTAGTTAAAGAAAATGACTCAAAGACTATGTGACACCTCTTTGTGGACGGAGCTTCTAATGAACATGGAGTAGGAGAAGTTTATGTTATAATTACTTACCCCTGACGGACACCGCCTGCACTACACCATGAAGTTAGGGTTCCCGACAACTAACAACGTGGTTGAGTATGAATCAATGATAGATGGTTTGAATCTGGCGCTACAGTTGAAGATGCCACGGATAGAAATCTTTAGTGATTCACAATTAATGGTAAACCAAATAAAATAGACATGTTAAACCAAGGATAAGCTGCTAGTCAAGTATATGAAAAGGGTATTAAAGATGCTTTTCCAATTTGAGGACTTCTCAGTTCATCAAATAATCTGCGGGGAGAATGCCCAAGTGGATTCACTAGACAAGTTAGCTAGTTCCCGATAGCCCCCAAAACTTGAATAATTCTCATGGGATATCAAGAAAGTCCCAGTGTCGAGCGGGAGGAATCTAAAAAGGGAAAAGATGTTATTGGGCTTAACTAGGTCCCAAGCCTTGAGAAGGGAGGACGAAGGAAACAAAGACGGAAACCACAATAAGGAACCTCCCTTAACAAGTTGCCATCATAAAGTAACATGGATGACTCCCATAGTAGATTACCTTCTAAATGGGATTCCCTTAGTAAGCAAGATGTGAGAAGAATAATGCACCAAGCTCCTACAATTATGGTCATGAATAATATACACTATAAAAGGGGCGTTTTCTTACTTATTTGAGATGTGTAAGTTCTGAAGATGGACTTAGGCTGTTAAAGGAAGCTCATGAGGGATGGTGTAGGGACCATTCCAGTGGATTTAAGCTGGCCAAAAGGGTCATGCGATAGGGTTATCGGTCGCGGATGGTTAGTCAACCAGTTGAGTATGTCAAGAAATGTGATAAGTGTCAAAAGTACTCTAAGGTAACCCCACTTCCTCCTAGAAAATTAACCACTATATCAAGCCCCCGGCCATTCGATATGGCGAATAGATTTGATTGGGCCCTTACCAATATCCAGAGGTAGAGCTAAGTATGCTGTGGTAGCTATCGACTACTTCACCAAGTGGGTGGAGGCAGAACCCCTTCCGACAATCACATCCAAAAAGGTGTTAAGATTCGTAATAAAAAATATCGTTACCCGCTTCGGAGGCCATCATAAAATCATATCAGATAATGGTACACAGTTCGAGAGCGAAGAGTTCCCCTGATTTTGTGAGAAAAATGGAATCATCAAAAGTTTCTCCTTGGTGGCCTATCCGAAAGCTAACGGAGTTGTAGAAGCCACAAACAAATCCATAAAGACAATTCTTAAAAAACGCCTAAATTAAGCGAAATGAAATTGGGCTGAAGAATTACCTTTAGTGCTTTGGGCATACAGAACCTCTACCAAAACATCCACGCTTTCTCCCTGACATATGGATGAGAAGCTATTCTTCCGGTTGTAATCGACATCTCATCGCATAGAAGGATAGCGTATGCGTTTGACCCCAATCAAGAGTTGAGGAAAGAATCACTAGACTTAATACAAGGATTAAGAGATGAGGCTGCAATCAGGACCGCTGAATATCAAAGAAGGATTATGAAATATTACAAATGAAACGTCAAGACTAGAACCTTCTCAAAAGGAGAGTTAGTGTTACGAAGAGTGATTGATATACACGTAAATGTGTATATTTTATCCGCTTATTTATCTTATTTCCCCTTTAAAATAATTGATACTTTGTATTTATAGCTGTATTTTCAGATTGTTGACAAGAAGCATGGTTTAGAGCATTTGATGGATAAAGCATGAAGAATTTGCTTAAAAAGAGTGAAATTTAAAATTGCTAAAGCTTGAAGAGTCTGAAGCTTGAAGAACGGTTGCAATTATATTTCAGTTAAGAAGATTTGGCTCAATAAAGACTCAAACCGCATTCACATTAGCTCATTTAGAAGGCCTCTTACTCATGTTGCGTTCACACTAGCCTATTTGCTAAACCACTCACTCCAAAGCTGCGTTCACACTAGCTTATGTGTTATTTGGGTTATTTCTTTAGTCCCACATTATGTAATTAGCTAGCTAGCCTTTGTCATATCAGCTATAAATACCTTGTATCTCATTCATTGTAAAACACATTGGGTTTTATTCTGTAATTCTCTTCTTGGAATAAAATCATTCTTCTTCCTCTTTTCTATTTAGTTTTAGTTTTATTTATGTTCTTGTTATTTAATTTCTGTTTTTCTTCTTCTTTAGCTATGTCTAGCTAATCCCCTTTGATTAGGGGGTGATGACGCTGATAGTATGATTCAATATGAATCACATAGCCAAAAGATGAGGACTGTATACATGTAGATCTGGATCTGAATTAAGGGTTAGATCTGAACCTTCATATTTTGTGTCGTTTAAGAGCTATGCTCCTTCACAGGATATATTCGTGTTCGATCTAACGTTTATCAGATCTAAATCTAATTTTAGGGTTTTAGAAATTAATTAGTGAATCTGTCCTGGTAGTCTATGGTTGTAGAGCTGAGCTCCTGCATAGGCTATACTTGTCGTTATTTACATATTTGTTTCTAAAGACCTATTATCGTTGATTCATGTTTGTGACAGAAACATGTATTTGATCTGGTTAATCTTTTGGCTATTGATGATTATGAATCTGATCTATGTCATTATCCCCTAATTGCTTTCACTTATTGTTAAAACTCTCTTTTATTTAATTTCTGCTATTTTCTTTGTTGTCCACCAATCAAAAGTTAGGGATAACTTGATTGGATTTATTAATTAAAATAATTTGGTCCCAGAGTTCGACACCCTCTACAACAATCCTTGTTGTTTAGGAAAGACGAACGAATTTTACAGTTGTTTACAATTGTATAATTTGTTCGCAAACAAATTTTGGCGCCGTTGCCGGGGACCAAAATAATTTAAATTCGTAGATCCTTCGAGTTAAATTTTTTTTTAAAAAAAAATACACTAAAATATTTTTATTTTATTTCTTGCTTTTGTTGTTTTTTTTATAGATAGTTTTGATTCGGTATTGGATTGATAGTATGATCTTCTAATTAATATAGAAAAAAAAACCTTGCCAATTCTTACCCGATTTCTTTCCAAGTTTTCTTCCATTTTTATTCTAATCATTCCAACTTTCTGTTTACAATTTATTTCAGAAAAAAAAAAATCTTCACTTTCTGATTTCTTGCTTTCTGTTAACCTAAAGTACCACATACGTCATCTACAAAGCATACCCCACTACTCAGCAACCCCACTGCCATAAATTCCTACAAACCCCTCTTTCACATCTACACCAATACATACGCCAACCCAGTACCCAATTCAACTGATCATCCCCTGTTATTTCACCCACCCTTCAAGCCAACCACGTGCTAAAACAACTTTGCCCATACTCCTACAGATCCGCTCCAACCACCTCACAAACACACCAACAACACAAACTCCTTAACGCTTCACAAACCCAGTTCCACCGCTTTGCCGAACAACTCCAGAACCGCCCTACACCAGTGAACTGACCGCCTTCAAAAAAAAAAAAAAAAAAAAAAAAAAAAAAAACTTCATCATCAAAAGCCTATCACCTCCTTCCTCAAACCGTTCATACTACAGCAATCTCCACAGAAACGCACAGCCTCAACATCACTGCGGTTCGTCCCTCAAGCCAAATCACGTCCATTTTTCCTGTTCACAATCACCTCTGTTCAAAACAAACACCTCCACAGTCACACTTTTACACAATCGCCATCAAATTCCCTGATCAAAAAAGCCAAAGTACCACACAAGTTCACCCTTCTCCACAAGACAAAAACCACACTGTTGCTGTTCGCCAACCTCACTAGCAAACCCATTTCCGTCCAGACCATACACCAACCCCAAACGCGAAGACACCAAACCACAAACCAAAAATTCTGCCAACCAACCCTCAACTGCTTCACCTCAAACCAACCGCAAATCCCCAATACTTACCATACTTCACCAAAACCTGTATCCCACAAAATAGTCACTCAGTCCTGCGCCTCTTCACTACTACCACAATCATCCTTCTACACCGCAGAACAACATCTCCTCAATCCTGCGCACCACCTCATCATCCACCTTTGATTCCTACGCCTAACAATCGCAACAGAAATTTCTTGAAGCCAACGTCAAATCGAACGCCACCTAGTCATAACCATCTCACCAAATCGCGAGCAGATCCTATCATCGTAACAACCCAATTCGAGAACCCCAATTCCCGAAACGCAGGCTTTAATCACCCCTCAACGAAACCATACACAAACCTCGAGACCGATTTGATTCTGCACCGATCACCAGATCTGCCCAGACCGAGATCCCCAAATCCACCATAAGAACCTTCGAACAACAAAAAGGAAACCCTATACCGAATTCTCAAAGAATAAGGACACGAAATTCTTTTATTGAATTCAAAATTTTTACTGAGAAAAGCAAGCGTCTATTCTTGTGGAGTTGTGGAAATTTCTGGAAAACTAAATAAGGAGGCTGAGTGTATTTGGTGTGTGCGCACCATAGTGATTGGGAGCTGGGCCTTGTCCTATATATTTTTTTTTTTGGGCTCCTATTGACTTGATTTTGTTAATTTTTTTTTTCTTTTTCCTCATTTCTTAAGTGGGCTTTTGAATTCTTGATGGGTTCGCAGGCTCTAAATTGGTGAAGTGTTTGTAGTGTTAGTTTATTTTATCTTTTGTTTTTATTTTTATTTGTGCCTTCTTTTGTTTGTGCTTCATTCTTTTTTTTTTTTTTTTAAAAAAAAGGGGTTTGAGGGATTTTTTCAAAAGCAGGTACAATGGAAATTAGAAAAAGGTCTTAAAAAAAAAATAAAAAGCAGCGGACTATACAGTGTTCGAGCGGTTGCACACCAAGTGGGGTGTGAACGCGCTAGCGCGACTCAACTGCACTGGACGGACTGCCGATCAAGGTGAGTATTTTCTATCTCTACAGGGACCGCTGCTGCAAATAAAAAAAATATATATAGACATTGCTTGTAAAAATCTTCTGCAGGGCATCGGCTTGCTTGTAAAATTTCTTTTATTTATTTTTGCAATTGCCTGTTCTGTGACTGTTCTGAGACTGTTCATTCTGTGATTGATTAAAAAAAAAAAAAAATTATTTGCATTCATCTTAGCTTTGTTTTTATTTTCTAAGGACTTCATTATATTTTGACAATTTGGTTTAGTTCTAACGGATTATTTCTCGGTGTCTAGACTACGGCAGAGTAATAACTGTTTATAAATATTACGGTGATTCGTAAATATTATATCGGTTGTTCCTCTGAAGGTACTTAAATCTTCGGCTGCATTGCTAGGGTGATTCCTGGTGCACCGATAACTCCTGTCCGTTAACTGGCTGAGAAGTCTTTTGTTGAAATAAATCAAACCGTCATTATATAATTCTAGAAATTGTAAATTGCATTAGGTTCATTTAAAAAAAAAATCTTTTGGGTCTAGTTCTTTTTCTCTAAAAAAAAATAATTTATTTTCTCGTTGTGTTAAAAAAAAAAAAAAAACGCTCAAATTTGTTTTTCTCATCTTCCCTTATTCTTATCGCTAGTGCATGCGTAGTTGGATCTGTGATCCTTCTACTAATCGTTTAGTCCGAACAAACACCCCTTTCACCATGGCCGAAGAAACTCCCCCTCGAACTCTTATGGATAGATACTTTCCCGAGCGAGTTTCTATTCCTTCCTGCATCATATTGCCCGCCCCAACGGGTAACCATTTTGAAATTCATTCGAATCACATAAATACTCTTCCAAAATTTGGCAATCTTGAACGTGATGATCCTTATATTTTCTTGACCAAATTTGAACAAGTTTGTGCAACCATGAAATTTCAACAACTAAGTGACGATGGAATCAAACTTAGGTTAATACCATTTGCACTTACCGATTATGCTGAAAAATGGTTGTATAGCTTGCCTTCAAATACGATTGGAACTTGGACTGAATTTGTGAATGTTTTCTTAAAGAAATTTTACCCCTTGGAAAAAACATCAAAAATTCGAACTGAAATCGTTAATTTTCATCAATTTGGGGGTGAGTCCTTTGCAAAATATTTCGAAAGATTTAAAGAACTTCTAGTCAAATGTCCACATCACAATTTCGAAAAATGGACTCTTTGTCAAATTTTATACGATGGACTTGAAAATAACTCTCGAACCATGCTCGAATCAATGTGCCAAGGAAATTTTCTAGCCCAACATCACGATGCCGCTTGGAAATTTCTTGAAAATTTGGCCGAAAAATCAGCTCAATGGGAAAGATCTAATGAGAAATCAATTTATTCCCGATCAAACGCTCATTCGGTAGGATCCTCAACGGCTTTAGAAGCAAAAATAGACGCAATGTTAACCAAATTTGATAATGTCCTTTCATCAACTCAAGCAAACCAAGCTCAAGCGTCTCAGCCCTCATGTTACAAATGTAACGATCCTAACCACATTGCTGACCAATGCCCACATTCGTTAGAACAACTCAACGCATTTAATAAAGTTAGGAACGATCCATTCTCCCCAACTTACAATCCAGGTTGGAGAAACCATCCTAACTTCTCTTGGGCCCAAAACAATGCAACTTCGAATTTGGTTTGACCTCCTTTTCAACCATTTTCGAATAATACCTCGAATCCTCCCTTTCAACAAAGTCAATTCCAAAATCCTGCGCCAACCCCTCAAAATCAAGCGCAACAATCTTTTGTTCCCCAAGATGATAAACGATTGACATCACTTGAGAAAACTCTCGAAGAATTGGGTAAAGCAACAATTCAAAATGTCCAATCAAATACCAATCTTCATAACTTACTGACTTCACACATGCAAACCACGACTCAACAAATGAGTGAACTTCAAAAACAAATGTCTCAACTTAACACTAGATTAAGTGAAAGGGAAAAGGGTACGTTTCCAAGTCAACCCATCCAAAACCCTAGAGGACAGACTTCAAACCCTAACCAAATTCACAGCATTCAAGACTCGAACGTTAGTCAATTGAATGCTGTCACGACTCTTAGATCTGGCAAGAAGATTGACAACCATGTGGTCGACCCAAATGATTTACCAAACGATATTCAAAACCCAACAGAAAATTCGACCATTTCGGATCAAAACATCGAGCCCAATTCTAATCAGGCCCATCCTCAAACTCAAGTAGCCCAACCTACTGAGTTGTCTGCTCCATTTCCTCATAGACTCCGACCTAGAAAAAAGACGGACCAGGTAGAAAAGATCCTTGAAATATTTAAGCAAGTTAAAGTGAACATTCCTCTTTTAGATATTATACAACAAGTTCCACAGTACGCTAAATTTCTAAAAGATATGTGCACCCAGAAACGTCATACACATGTACCTAAGAAAGTGTTTCTAGCGGCGACTCTAAGCGAAGTCTTGTCCCAATCTATGCCAGTGAAATACAAAGATCCTGGCTGCCCCACAATATCATGTACTATTGGGGACAAGAAAATCGATAGATGCTTGCTAGACTTAGGTGCTAGTGTTAACTTGCTTCCATATTCCGTCTATCGCCAATTAGGGTTAGGAGAACTGAAACCCACCAAGGTTACTCTTCAGCTTGCCGACCGTTCAATTAAGAAACCTGTGGGCGAAATCGAGGATGTTTTGATCAAAATAGGAGAATTCATCTTTCCAGTTGACTTCATTGTCCTAGAAACTCAACAGGTAAGCAATCCTGCAAACCAAATCCCTTTGATTCTAGGACGACCCTTCTTAGCCACCTCTAATGCTCTTATCAACTGTAGAAATGGGTCTATGAAACTTTCTTTCGGTAACATGACCGTCGAGCTAAACATCTTTAGAACCGAAAACTCTCCTGCCTCTTATGTGGACCAATTTTCTGAAATCCATGCTGTCCACGATAATGAACCTGAGCTCGACCATTTGAACACTGACATTGAGTCTAATTACGAAAATTTGTTTCAAGATATCTCTGAAAATGTCTCTGACTCAATTCCTGTCGAGCCGCTCATAACTGAGCCTATTCCTCAACCAATTTCTTCGGTTGAGTCATCCCCAAAATCTGAACTCAAAGTGTTGCCCAGTCATCTTAAGTATGCTTACTTAGGAGAAAATGAAACTTTTCCAGTCATTATCGCTTCTGACCTTACTTTAGAGCAGGAACAATTGCTCCTTCCCATCCTTAAGAAAAATAAGGAGGCAATTGGCTGGTCCATGGCTGATATTAAGGGGATTAGTCCTTCGATAGTCCAACATCGAATCCACCTTATAGATGATGCCAAACCCACTCGTGATCCCCAACGTCGACTAAACCCTATCATGAAAGAAGCAGTTCGTGCTGAAATCCTTAAATGCCTTGACAATGGAATCATCTACCCGATTTCTGATAGTCAATGGGTTAGTCCGATTCATGTCGTACCTAAGAAATCAGGGATTACCGTGATCCAAAATGAAGCTAACGAGCTTATTCCAACCCGCACCCAGACTGGTTGGCGTGTTTGCATTGACTATAGGAAACTTAACGCTGCAACACGTAAGGATCATTTCCCTCTTCCATTTATCGATCAAATGTTAGAACGACTAGCGGGTCATGAGTACTACTGTTTCCTTGATGGGTACTCGGGCTATAATCAAATCCCTATCGCTCCTGAGGACCAAGAGAAAACCACTTTCACTTGTCCGTTTGGTACATTTGCGTACCGACGTATGCCTTTTGGTCTCTGTAATGCACCTGCAACCTTTCAGAGGTGCATGATTAGCATTTTTTCTGATATGATCGAGCGATTTTCGGAAGTGTTCATGGATGATTTTTCCATATTTGGTGATTCTTACTCTGAGTGTTTACATCATCTCGATCTTGTTCTTAATCGCTGTAAAGAGAAACACTTAACGCTTAATTGGGAAAAGTGTCACTTCATGGTTAAACATGGCATTGTTTTGGGACATGTCATCTCTAACAAAGGAATTGAAGTTGACAAAGCCAAAATCGAAGTTATCTCTAATCTTCCCATTCCCAAATCTGTTAAGGACATCCGATCCTTTTTAGGTCATGCTGGCTTCTATCGTCGCTTCATAAAGGATTTCAGCAAAATCACTCGACCTCTGACTAACCTTCTTGGTAAGGATGTTCCTTTCGACTTCAATTCCGAGTGCATTTCATCTTTTGAGCATCTTAAAAATGAACTTGTCTCTGCTCCGATCATCTGCTCTCCCAACTGGAAGCTGCCTTTTGAAATCATGTGTGACGCCTCGAATTTCGCTGTTGGCGCCGTCTTAGGACAACGCATCGATAAAATTCTTCACGTCATTTACTATGCGAGTAAGACTTTGAACGATGCCCAAATCAATTATACTACCACTGAAAAGGAACTCTTGGCAGTTGTCTTTGCTCTAGAAAAATTCAGGCCTTATCTAGTTGGCTCACACATCACGGTTTATACCGATCATTCCGCACTTAGGTACCTTTTCTCTAAAAAGGATGCTAAGGCTCGTCTCATTCGTTGGATCCTTCTACTTCAAGAATTTGACCTTACCATTAAGGATAAAAAAGGATCTGACAACGTTATTGCGGACCACTTGTCTCGTCTTCCAAATGCCCCGTCTTCTTCTCTTCCGATCAACGAGAATTTCCCTGATGAACAGTTATTTTCTTTATCCACTGATCCTTGGTTTGCTGACATTGTCAACTACTTAGTCACTAAGCAGACCCCTTCTTTTTGGTCTAAGCAGGATAAACACAAATTCTTTTCCCAAGTGAAACATTTTTATTGGGATGACCCCTATCTTTTCAAGTATTGTCCCGATCAAATCATTCGAAGGTGTGTTCCCGACACTGAAACTCACAGTGTCCTCTCTTTCTGTCATGACCAAGCATGCGGTGGTCACTTCGGTCCCAAAAAGACAGCCGAAAAGGTTCTCCAATCGGGTTTCTACTGGCCCACCCTTTTCAAAGACGCGTACGAATTTTGCAAAACTTGTGATCGATGTCAATTCTTAGGGAAAATTTCTAAACGGAATATGATGCCCCTAAACCCCATTCTAGAGGTCGAAATTTTTGATGTGTAGGGTATAGACTTCATGGGACCCTTCCCTAATTCTTTTGGGAACCTTTACATTCTCTTAGCTGTTGATTATGTTTCCAAATGGGTCGAAGCTGTACCATGCAAAACAAACGATAACAAGGTTGTTGTGCGCTTCTTGAAAGAAAACATCTTTTCTAGGTTTGGCACACCTCGCACAATAATCAGTGATAATGGTACACACTTCTGTAATCGTTCTTTTGAAGCTCTCATGAAAAAGTATTCGATAACCCACAAGTTATCTACTCCTTACCATCCTCAAACTTGTGGGCAAGTTGAAGTATCGAATAGGCAGATTAAACAAATTCTTGAGAAAACTGTGAATCGAAATCGTAAAGATTGGTCCCAAAAGTTAACCGACGCTCTTTGGGCTTACCGCACTGCTTTTAAAACAAACTTAGGTATGTCCCCTTATCGGTTGATTTTTGGTAAACCATGTCACTTGCCAGTTGAACTAGAACATAGGGCGTTATGGGCAATAAAAACTTTGAATCTTGATTTAGAGCAAGCAGGAGAACATAGGAAGCTTCAACTTAATGAACTTGATGAAATTCGAAATGATGCCTATGAAAATGAACGAATTTACAAGGACAGAACAAAAGTTTTTCATGATAAATCAATTTTACGTAAAACTTTCATGCCAGGCCAAAAAGTTCTGTTGTATGACTCAAAACTGCATCTATTTCCGGGTAAGCTAAAATCTAGATGGACAGGACCTTACACTGTACGGACCGTTTTTCCGTATGGTGCGGTAGAAATTGAGAATCCAACTGATGGATCATCCTTTAAGGTCAATGGTCAACGCCTTAAACCTTACTTGGAACCAATACCCAACCAAGAGGAAGTGCTCATGGTCCTCCATGAGCCACATTACATTCGGTAAGACGCACTAACCCTCTTTTGTACATATGTAAATATTCTCTTATTTGTTTTTCCCTTTCACTAAGATATGTCTGATTAAGACTGTGAGGACACAGTCACACTCAAGTGTGGGGGGAATTTACATTACATCAGCAATCAAATTTTATGAAGTAGGTCATTCATTGAACAAGGATTAACTTAAATTCATAAATAACACCTTGGTTCTTGTTTGATAAGTTGAATTGTTGGGTGATAGGAATGAACATTATTTATTCATTGAATCGTAATGTGTCTTTTTAAGATGCTAGCTTGAGACTGTGCAGACGTTAGTCGTGTTCTGGAGTAAGCGTGTCAACCTTTGTTATACATGTTAGAATGTGCAAGTAAAAATAATCAAAAAAAAAAGCATGAAATAAAAGGATTTTGCACCTATATTTGTTGGATTTTCTGAGTTCGTTTTCATGCATAATATTTTCTTTTCCACTCAAATTTTCAAAATCGTAAGTTCTAAAATCCACTTGGCCCAATTAAGGAGAAATGACTCAATGTAGCGTTCTTCTTCGATACCCCACATTAGTCAAACCCAAGTTGTAGTCGATTTACATCCATGTTTCGACAAGTTTATCTTATATTGGTATACTCAATAACCTTTTCACTGATTTATGTTTAAAGGTCAAAAACGTCACTTTTTATATACCAATATTACACTACCCATTCCGTACTTGTTTAAAGGTAGATAACCATATACCACATCTTATTTTATATGGGTTATCTATCTTACGAAACCTTGCTTATCATTCCTTTCAGCTTTTTGTATAACAACAATCCAGACTTGTGTGTTGAATTAAGGTTATAGAAGTAGAGTAACTAGGGCACAAAACTTTCCTTTCATGAAGTGTTGGTTAAGTAGAGGATGAATCAAATGAAATAATGTACGGTATCATTCTATTCCATCTCCATTCATCATTCATCATGCAAAAGAAAAAAAGAAAAAGAAAAAAAAAGAAAAAAAAAGAAGAAAAAAAAGAATAGAAAAAAAAGGAAAAGAAAAAAAATGAAATAAAGAGAGAGTCTCTCTGAATAAAATAGTCTTCATCATTCTTGGCCATGAAGCATCTATTTCCATTCCATCCACATCCATCATACCGTACTTAGAAGCAAGGATTGTAGTTGAGGAGATGAAAGGAAACAAAATGTCTATATGTGCCTTAGTATTACTTTATCTTTTGTAATTTGAAGTTCAACTAATACACTTGCCCTCTTATCTATAACATTTTTAGAACTTACAAAATTTTCCTTCATCTATGCATAACTCACATCCAATACATTACAGTTACATAGGTGCAAAATTATTCAAAAAAAAAAAAAAAAAAAAAGGTCAAATAAATGATTTGGTGTACATTGTCGATGTGTAGAACTTTGGTTGACACCACGCTCTTAACCTTCAAGACAATTACAGTGTTATCAAGGAATTACGATTCAGCTTGAAAAATTTTGTTCATTTTTGCACTAATTATGGGATGGACAAATTGGGACTAAACCGTTATTATTGAAGTTAGGTGAAATCCTTGGAATGTAAAAGACTTTAAATATATTGTTTGATTAATCTGCGTACCTAAGACGCTTTGGATTTTGTGGGTAGTATCCGCTGAAAACCCTCACGAGACAACACTCGTCCTACTGGGGACACCCAGGGGTTTAAAGGCTTGTTGCATACGCTAAATGCAATCGTGTTTCCTACGAAAGTGTGACATATCTTAGTTTAGTTTATTCGAGGACGAATAAAAAGATAAGTGTGGGGGTATTTGATATACATGTAAATGTGTATATTTTATCCGCTTATTTATCTTATTTTCCCTTTAAAATAATTGATACTTTGTATTTATAGCTGTATTTTCAGATTGTTGACAAGAAGCATGGTTTAGAGCATTTGATGGATAAAGCATGAAGAATTTGCTTAAAAAGAGTGAAATTTAAAATTGCTAAAGCTTGAAGAGTCTGAAGCTTGAAGAACGGTTGCAATTATATTTCAGTTAAGAAGATTTGGCTCAATAAAGACTCAAACCGCATTCACATTAGCTCATTTAGAAGGCCTCTTACTCATGTTGCGTTCACACTAGCCTATTTGCTAAACCACTCACTCCAAAGCTGCGTTCACACTAGCTTATGTGTTATTTGGGTTATTTCTTTAGTCCCACATTATGTAATTAGCTAGCTAGCCTTTGTCATATCAGCTATAAATACCTTGTATCTCATTCATTGTAAAACACATTGGGTTTTATTCTGTAATTCTCTTCTTGGAATAAAATCATTCTTCTTCCTCTTTTCTATTTAGTTTTAGTTTTATTTATGTTCTTGTTATTTAATTTCTGTTTTTCTTCTTCTTTAGCTATGTCTAGCTAATCCCCTTTGATTAGGGGGTGATGACGCTGATAGTATGATTCAATATGAATCACATAGCCAAAAGATGAGGACTGTATACATGTAGATCTGGATCTGAATTAAGGGTTAGATCTGAACCTTCATATTTTGTGTCGTTTAAGAGCTATGCTCCTTCACAGGATATATTCGTGTTCGATCTAACGTTTATCAGATCTAAATCTAATTTTAGGGTTTTGGAAATTAATTAGTGAATCTGTCCTGATAGTCTATGGTTGTAGAGCTGAGCTCCTGCATAGGCTATACTTGTCGTTATTTACATATTTGTTTCTAAAGACCTATTATCGTTGATTCATGTTTGTGACAGAAACATGTATTAGATCTGGTTAATCTTTTGGCTATTGATGATTATGAATCTGATCTATGTCATTATCCCCTAATTGCTTTCACTTATTGTTAAAACTCTCTTTTATTTAATTTCTGCTATTTTCTTTGTTGTCCACCAATCAAAAGTTAGGGATAACTTGATTGGATTTATTAATTAAAATAATTTGGTCCCAGAGTTCGACACCCTCTACAACAATCCTTGTTGTTTAGGAAAGACGAACGAATTTTACAGTTGTTTACAATTGTATAATTTGTTCGCAAACAGTGATGACTAACACGAAAAACCCAACGGATGGCCCTCTCGGTCCAAATTGGGAAGGACCCCAGATCATCCATCAAGAAGTTATGCCCGGAACATATCGGCTATGTAGACCAAACGGTGATCTTGTTCCAAGAACATGGAACTCAGAGCATTTAAAACCATATTTCTCAACGATAAAGGAATAAGAAAAAAGATTTTCCTCCAAAGATGATTACGTAACTAAGGGCACAGAAACCCTTCAAGTAGCTCAGGAGGGACCCAAAAGGGGTCGAGCTGAAAAAAGGATCAAATCCCTCGTCATCGCGAAATTGGTCAGGACGAGGCATCCACCAAAGGGGGATGGTTAGTTAGTCTTTCTCCATGCCCAAATCAGAGGGCGCAAGGTTAAAGAATCAAAAGCATAAGCCTTCGTTTCAAACCAGAAATGGTCGCGGCGGTGCATCTTACCTTTGCTCTCTGTGCCTCCGCCGTAGAAGAGTACGCCCTTCCTCAGTTAGAACTAAGCATGTCCTACCTATGCTCGCAGAAGAGCATGTCTTACCTCTGTTTTGTTCCTATTTACCTGCAGAAGCGAGTACAAACCCCTATAATCACCTACGATGGTCTGGATAGGCACCCCTCAGAGGGGGCGGCGTATAAGCCTCTATCAGAACCTGCAATGGTCAGCATAGAGCATCAAAAGAGTAAACCTTAGTTATGTACCTACGATGGCCCCATCTAAGTTTCTAAGATCTTATCATCGCCTACGATGGTTAGGATAAGGAGCCTCCTGGAGGGAGGTCTGGTAAGTCCTTGGGACCTACTTGTGGATAAGCTAGCCAAGCGCACCGGATGCACTAGGCCAGAGAATCGCCAACAAAGCACGTACAACCTCTTCTTTGACATCAAAAGCCCAAGAAGTGGCTCAAGAAGCATGTACAGCCTCTGCTTCACAAATCAAATCCAAAAGAGGTGCCAAAACAATAAATACCGGAAGGGATTTCCAGTCCTCTATCTATATTAATACCTGAATCTGGTTCGATTTGGCTTTTCACAAATACCGAGAGGGGTTTCCAGGATTCTATCTATTAATATCTGAATTTGGGTCCATTCGGCTCTTCACAAACACCGAAAGGGGTTTCCTGTTCTCTATCTATATTAATACCCGAATCTGGGTCAATTCGGCTCTTCCCAAATACCAGAAGGGGTTTCTGGTCCTTTATCCATATTAATACCCGAATCTAGGTCAATACGGATCTTCACAAATATCGGAAGGAGTTTCCTGTATTCTACCTATATTAATACCCGAATTCGGGTCGATTTGGCTCTTCACGAATACCGGAAGGGGTTTTCAGTCCTCTATCTATATTAGTACCCGAATCTTGGTCGATTTAGCTATTCACAAATACCGGAAGGGGTTTCCAATCTTCTATCTATATTAATACCAGAATCTGGGTCAATTCGACTCTTCACAAATATCGGAAAGGGTTTCTCGTCTTCTATCTATGTTAATACTCGAATCCTGGTCGATTCGTCTCTTCACAAATACCGAAAGGGGTTTCCGGTCTTCTATCTATGTTAATACCCGAATCCGGGGTTACTTGGCTCTCCACAAATGCCGGAAGGGGTTTTCGGTCTTCTATGTATGTTACTTCCTGAATCCGCATTGATTCGGCTCTCCACAAATGTCGGAAGGGGTTTTCGGTCTTGTATATATGTTAATACGCGAATCCGAGTTAATTCGGCTCTCCCCAAATGCCGGAAGGGGTTTCGGTCTTCCATCCATATTAACGCCCGAATCTGGATTGATTCAGTTCTTCAAAAATACAGGAAGAGGATTTCTGGTCTTAAGGCTTCAAATTATCTGAGTAAAGATTAGTTATCATAGCAGCGAATCGGCCGATGACCTTCAACTCTTAACGAATAAGAAAAAGTTGGATCGAAAGCAATGCCTCATGGATTTCATAAAGTAGTCTAGCGTTAAGAGACAGTTCGTGAACGAATGTAAAAGAGGGTAGAAAGAAAAGTTTGACTTGGAAAGTCAAAAACATCCCTTCACTAAGGGGGCAAATATTACTACCAAAATAAACCCCTAACATAAGCCGACAGTGAAGGTATATCGAAGGAAGACAAACACAGAAGAACCTTCCGAAAGAACATGTGGAAATAGCCGAAAGCAGGAAAGAATGATTTGAGAGCGACACAAACCGGCCCCCCACCCCCAAGGAAAAAAGAAGTTCAGATTCTACTAAACGATAAGGAAGTTTATCCACCAAGTCTATCTAATAGGGTCTACCTGACAAAAGAGTCCTGAAGCGAAATGTACCGAGCCAGAAGTACATAAAGATTATCTGGAACCAGCTTCCGAAGTAGCTACTTCATGAATGACGAAAGGTCACATCGATAGGCAGTAGAGACATCACCTAAAGCTATCTTCCATAAAACCAGATTGTCCCAAAAACTCCACCGAAAGGCCAACCGACACCCTAGCAGAGATACAGGCTATCAATACTAATTGACCTAGTATAGGAACCAATAATGGTTTCAAACCGGCAGCTATCTACATACGCTACAAGGGCAAGCTCCGCTGTGTATTCAAGAGAAAGCCGAAAGCCTACATCTAGAAGCTTGCATCCAGGAGCCTTCACCCAGAAGCTACTACCCGGAGTTCAAATGCCATCCGAAAACCACCATGGCAACAAACCCGTATCAGTCTCGGGGAAGCCCAAGTCAATCGGGACCCTCACTTTGAAGACTATAATTAGCATCACAAAGGCGTTCGAGAGCCAAACACCCGAGACCAAGGAAAAAGGCGGCCTACAGAGGCCTATGCAAGCCCAATAATCTAGCAACAAAGGGGGCCATGAATTCTCTATAAATAGGACCCAAAGTGATAATAAGGGGACAAACTTTTTATTTCTCAATCTAGTTCTTTTCTTATAAAAAGGAGCAAATTCTCAATTCTTGTAATACATCTACAGTTTATGAATGGAGAATTCTGGATCTTAAACATCATGCGATTTGATAATCTTGTTGTGCCGTGATGATGAAACAGGGAGTTGACACAAACCTTTCTTATGAGAAAATCAATCATGGTATGTTAGCAATAGAGGAAGGGTTTTATAGAAATATGAAGTCCCCTTCCGCCTACTTTGAGGGTTTGCCATGATTGATCGACACTCTCATGATGAGCTTAATACTTTCTGACACTAGAGAAAAGAGGTCATATGTGTGTTCATAACTTGATCTCTGGCGTGATTCAGACCCCTTTTTGTGCTGGTCCAGTGCGGAATGATTGTCCGAGTTAATTAACATTGCGATGCCTCCTTCCCCGAAATCGAGGGATGTGTTAGCTTGTTTTCTTCCTGTCACAGTACATAACATCATTTCCATGATTTAGGGAGCCATTGCTTTCATAAATCCTAGTATTATCAAGCTAAATAACCTTCCCAAGGTCATTTCGGAACACCACCGTGCAGTATATGTGATGTCCATTCTTTGGGGACAAGATAATTAATCGTTAGAATCAGAATTCTGATTATCAAGGGAAGGTAGACTAGCTTAGATTCAAAGGCTTTAGAATGTTCTTCGATAACTCTGAGTCATGACGATGTCAAATCCCATGAACACATGTCCTAAATAACTTAATCCAAATGTTGACGAAAAATAATGTTAATAGGGTGTGACCTGCACTTCCTTGCTGTGTGCCTGATTTTTGTCATTTCCTGATTGATGAGACCTGTGGCTATGTCGTACCTTTATAACACCATAGCATCTTTCACTCTGAATGTCACATCATTAGATCCGTCAAATCACTAATGGACATCCTAAAAAATACACTAGGTGTCAATCTAAGAGAAGTTTCCTTCTCCGCCACCAACTATGGTACGCTTGAAGAAATCAATGTATGTGACTATCTGCAAATACCGTGTTAGACTTCCGTCCATATAACTTGTCCTGGACTGGACAAACCGAAGGCACCATTCCATCAATCCATCTTAGGAAATTTCTACCTAGGATTAAGAAAACAATCCTTGCACTTTACTCTGTCTTTAATTATCTTCAGCATAATTTGTTTCGCAACGCTTATGCCTATACGAAGTGGTTTTCAGATAATAAACCTGATCCCGGTCTCTCCGTATTGATAATGAAAATATGAAATGGGCCAAAACTTTGATAGCCGGTAATTTAACTATCACAGGAAACATCCACACAATCTATGATCCTATTTCTAAATGGAAATTCTACCGATCAAACATCAAGCAACACTGAGCCCTTTAAATAAATTTCTTATAATTTATCATTTCCCGTTTTTCTGTTTTCTATATCTTTTCCCAGATATTTCTCAAAACCCGTTTGGCCTCTCATGATTCTTTGAAACATTTCCATATATCATATATTATTTATTTTACATATTCCAGAAATTATCTCTTATCACAATTAGAAAAGCATTTCTATTTATTCAAGAATTCTTATTTTCTATATTTAGAAAATATAAATTATTAACATCAGAAAACATTTCCATGTATTCACATTTCTTATTTTCTATATTTAGAACCTATACGTTATTAACATCGAAATATTTCCATATATTCACAATTCTTATCTTCTCATTTACCAAGTCATTTCATTTCCTATGTTTAGATACATCTCTGATTATATTTGAAAAACGTTTCAAAGCTCATTTACTTGAATTTACACAATTATCGTATAAAACAGTATTACGACAACTCAAAGCAATAACACTCATTAGCTGCCCATATCTCTAACCAATCCTCGCTACCGAACCTTAACCATTCCTTAGTCAACAATGAAGTCAATAAAGTTGGGGTATAATTACCTCTCAGACCTTACCTGAACAACATTCTTAACTTTGTAATAGATAAAGATCAACTACTAGTATTAAGAAAACATTGCACACATATCTCTTGGATTCAGTTTTGGTATCCATTTATTTTCCGGAGATCATTTAATTATAACAATAGCGTTATAATCCTTGCTCCAAGATATAAAACTTCAAAATATAACTTTTATTCATTTCTTCAAATAAATAAGTAAATAACTAAATAAATAAATATTCAAAATGAAAAGTAAATAGTACCTTCCTGAATCTGACATAATCAAATTCCAATGTAAACTCTCCTTCGAATAATCCCTATTCGTTTAATATTCCAAACTTCGGAATAATCTCATCGTTACAAGTCAACCCGAATTCCCTTATACCCATTCCTAATTTCAAAACGTTTGCTTTTAAACCGTTACTTAGTTTATATATGTGAGTGTTATTTCTTTTGTAGAAATTTGGACTCGTTATATCAAATCAATTTGATTTCATTTGTAACCACTATTACTAGTTCAAATCATGTCTATCGAGACACTTTATAAATTTACATTCATATTCCACTTTATTCATAAATCTAATTTACAAGTCACTTTTTGTTAATTATCTATCATGTTTATAACTAAATATCGACTTCATATTCGATTAAATATCGGTTTTAAAACCAAATATTAATTATCTTGTCAAGTTCCGAAATATATAATATAGAATTTCTGAGAACGAATTATTTTATAAAATTTGACATAATAGAATTCCAATTATAATTCCTTATGGATTTATTTTAGTTCCATTCACATTCCGAACATCAGAATAAATTTCATCGTTTCCTTTTGAAACGATTTCCAGTTTCCTTTTAAATTCAATCTTGAATTTACATTTTCAAATTGTCCATGTATAATTATTTCACTTCATTTATAAACATCATTTATAAATGAACTACTTGTTTTTATTATTAAAAACAAGTTATTATGACCTAGCCCATTCAGACTTTAATTTCTATTTTAGGAAAAATGAATTCCTTATAAAATCCCAAAATCCATTCTTATGATATTTTAAATATCAATATTTAGGGACAGTGCTATTAAAACATCCAAGCACAACAAAATCTATCACAAAACATCTAACAGTAATAATTTTGAGGAATCGTGCTGGATCCCTACAACCTATTTTCTTGCATCTACAGATGTTAAACAACATAAATAATATCAATCCCACTTCAAGGTGGGATATCGCGGTATAGAAGGTCATCCGCTATTATGCGGATACATAGGGTCTCATCTTCTAAAATATGCAGAAATATCCAACTACTAACCTTAAATATAACTAATATATAATAGCAACAATTGATAATAATATATTAGTTTATCCAAATAATCATCACACATCATTCAATCATCATTTATCAACTCTAAAGTACGTTTATAAAATTATAAATTGGACAAAGTTAGTGAGTTTACTCACCATGATTCGCAGTTGATGATTCTGCTTTGATTTTGTTTAAAATCAAAAAGTGCTTGATTTTTCCATGAAATTCCAGTAGCCTTAATCTCAGCCACATCAGTTCCACAACGTAGATTTCGTAGTTATGGTTGTTATGATATGAACAAGTTATATATATTACAAGATTCACCTGAATTAAATAAACACATTAATTAATTAAACCCTTCATTACCTTATTAATATATAAAATTACGCGATTTTGAGATTTAAACTCTCGGCTAAAACCCGATTACCCATTATCTTCCATTCGAACTTAGCATGCAAACATTGAGCCATTACCGCTGCCACGTCAACCCACTTGAACTCCTACCGTCACCCTTGCTAGATCAGCCCTGGCATCCCCCACCCATGCCAGGAGCCATGACCCCCTAGGTTGCCTTCATTCTCCAAAAACTGAAAATGAACGATTTCCATTTATCTTAAAAATACAGCCACCACATGCCGCCGTGAAGTCGATGACCACCATCGATAGCTTCCCCATGCCATTGCTTTTCACTTCCCTTAAGATTATCTGACCTGAACCACCTCCATCAACTCCAATTCCAAAAAATACGGAAGTAACCATGTTTTCGTTCATCACCAGAATTCGCCTTGTTTTGACCGACTCTGACCACCGAGCCTCATCAAAATTCACCCGCACTTTCATCTCACTCTCATCTACAACCTTGTTAATGACCATGCCTAAAAGTCACCATATCTGCCGGACTAAATCTAAAATCAAAACTGTGCTTATTCGTGATCAACAACAATCTTCAACACCACTCTTCATCGTTGGCTACCCAAATTTGGGCGAACTACCCCGGCTACTCCTCCACAACATTTATGTTGGGATTTTTGTCTAATACTTTATGGTTGATGAGCTCAAAATTGATGTTTGAAGGGAGGTGATGGTGTTTTCTATGTTGGGAAATGAAGGACTATACAACACTATTTATAAAAGAAGAAGGATGTAAGGTCATTTTCACTATGTACATAATAGGCATCACATATGCATGTGATTAGGAAATGTTAGGTCGGTTCATTAAATTGTTTAGTGCGACGATGTGATTTTAAATTAAATTCAACTTGATTTTTAAAAGGTTTAATTTGATTTTTTTTTAATTAATATGATTTGATTTTTGAAGAGATTTTATTTTAATAAAAACTATCGACTTGATATCGATAGATTTTTATATATATAATATACACACGAAACTTACGCATGAAGTAACACGCTTAAACAACCACCGTGGTGAAACTTGTAATCCTACAACCTAAAATTTCAAACACGATGGAATAGGTTTCATCAGATTCCAAGATTGTTTGTAAAACTTTCTCTTTAGTTTCACAATGTGAATCGATATATGTTTATATGGCGCATGATCACAAAAAGAAATCCAATTGACTTGAAACTGGAAATCATACAATAATTAGCCGTTACATATTTAATAAAATTAGTTTCATTAAAATCCTACATCATTTGAAAATTGGTTATTCTTAAATTCCATATTAAATCGATATAATATAAATCGATTCCAAATTAAATAAATCTATTGATATTAAACTATTATTATCATATACACTCAAACATAATTTACACAGCTTCAAATTATAAAGTTAACCTGATTTTAAAACAAAGATTTTAAATTTCAAGTTAAAACGATATTCAATTTTATAAAAATCAAATTTATTTAACAAATCGTTATTGTTTATAAACGATTCCATTGCGACTTCGTGAAAATTTGATTTGGACATAACAAAAAATCTACAATATGAAATCTCCATTTTTCTCTTTCATTAAAAACCTATACTTTAATTGATTTGAACATTTCTTGTTTCAAAGAAATTCAACTATAATGAATCCTATATACTTAGTGGAAGCTCAAATCGTCAAATTACGAACTTCCACGCCGCTGCAAGCTCATTTTTAATTATATTATAATTAATATGTTCACATTTCGTTTATAAATAAATTCATTATTATAAGTCGAATCTGAATTCAATTACATCTCTTCAATTATCCAATTCACACAATATTGTGAATTCAACTTATTTTCGACTATATCATAATTAAATTTACTATTCCACTATTTATATTAATTAAATGTTCAAAATTATTGAATTTAAGTCATTTAAATTTCCAAATCAACTTTTAAATAATTAAATAAACTAATTTTCAATTACATGAAATCCAGGTCGTTGCATTTCTCAAGCTCGGTTTATATTACTAATTTATCGCAACTAATTTCTATTTCTTTTTATATTTAGGAGTTTGACAACTTGGTTCTGAAGTATAGGGACAACAAATAGAAATTTTGAATGAACTTGAACAAATATTTGGTAATAGTATAAGAATTGGTGTTGAAGGTTTCACTCCTTGTAGTTCCGAATGAATCCATCCTAAATAGTCATCCCGTTCTCCTCCACCGGAAGACACCACACACACGCATTTTCACCAACCATGAGATACATATGGTTATCAATCCCCACTTGAAGATGTCAGCATGCAATAGCCATTTCAACAGCCTACACAACCACGTGGCATAGATTATTCTTTCAAGCGTCGGTCAAGCAGAAGAAGAAGAAGGACATAAAATGAGGGAAAAATGAAATCAATTGTATGTTGTATGAAAAACATAAAAACAAAAAATCTCATTCTTCAACAGATAATTCATCCTCAAATCTATCTACTAACCCTAGTAGCTCCCCTGATGCTAACGTAAACCCATGGTCCACTACTCTAAAATCAGATTTGTAGTTCGCAATTAACCGTGTGAAGCAATTTGAAGATATTCAACTTTCAATAACGTTTTCACCGCCGCAAATCAAGGAGAACAGAGATACGCTCGTACTTCTGAAAGACAATGAGGCTTGAGAATGGTTTATGCACGAGATTGACAAATGCAATCATACAATAAGGTATCAACAGTATATGATGTATATGCCACCACCAGCTTTTACACCAAGCTTTGCACTAACAATTTCACCGAACTTTCCAGCTGCCTTTCTACCTACATTTACACCGAACTTTTCACCTACCTTTCCACCTAAGCACCCACCACAGCAATTTGTTTTCGTAAATTCTACTTTGCATTTCGTATTTTGTGTTCTGCATTCTTCATTCTGACTATATATTTCGTATTATCTATTATGTGTTTTATATTAGATATATATCTATTTTATTTACAAATAATTACCATAAATAAAATAATATTATAAATAGTAACATCCCCACATTCGTCTTGTCCCTTTTGAAAAAAGAACACATTCCCTTTTCACGAACTTGCCACTTTCCCAATACCTTCAATATTCCCCTTCTCATTAACCCCTTTCAAATAAAAAAAGAAAGCATCCTTAGCTGTGTCCAGTTCATGTAATCATATTATATACCTACGTCGTTCCTATTTAAAGATAAACATGAGGTTGAAATGCGAATACTATCGAATGATCCAAGATTCGGCCTAAGAGCACTACGATGCACTTGAGTAATGTCATAAGAATGATTTTAGCCATGTTTATGTTACAGCTGCCCGAGCTTTACAACAATTTTGTGCGATGGATTCAGCCATGGTTATGCTGGAGTGAACCTGAGTGATATACAGTGGTGTATGCAAAAGATTTAATTCAATTGGGGTGGAATTGCAAAAAATAGTTTCACCATATTTTCATTAAAAAAATTGGCACGTATTTGAACTAAAAAATCATATTAATATTCATGTTAAGCATGATAAAATATTACAACATCAAATGTTCATAGATGTACCTTTCTAGATTTAGTATTTTGAATGATATGACTAATTTCAACGGCTTTTGATATATCTCGTTCAATATAAGCGTAACGTCCCATATTTTTGACAACCAAATAATTAGTTTATTTAATTATAAAGAATCGATTTGGCGATATCGATAACTTGAATTAAATATTTTGACTACTTAATTAATAAGAATAATGATGTAATAAAATTTGATTTCCCAAAATAGTTAGTAATTGTTGAAGTTGCTATATTGTGTGAATTGGATAATTTAAAGGATATAATTCAGTTTAGAATTGAATTATAATAATGAATATATTATTTAAATGACAGTTTGAATGTATTAATTATAATACAATTATAATCAAGCTCATAACATTGCGGTAGTTCATAATATTGCGATTTGAACTACAAATGAATGTACAAGGTTCATTATAAGTTGGATTTCTTTGAAACAAGGAATGTTCGAATCTAATTAATTGTATTTCCCTGATGGCAGTGAAAAATCGAGGTTTCGTCATATAGATAGTGAGTTATGTCCAAATCAAATTTTTAAATAGTCGCTACAGAATCATTTATAAACCGTAACGATTTATTTAATGCAATAAAATATTGGTTTCGAATTTGGATAAGATTTTTAAGATGTATTTTTAATTTAATTTATAGAATTTTTTCCTTAATTTTTAATTTAGAAAATATACAACTATTATTTTGATGTATTTTACACCCTCTATTAGCATTTTTGGGATTTCACAAAATAAGTCATCTTGTTTATTTTATCATATTTTTGGGATAGTGGCATATTGCTCAACATGACCCTATTTTTATTTTTGTTCGTAAAGGTCCGTAAATAAGCAAAATTCTATGCCGCATAAACCTTAACTTTTTAAAACAAATATATACATCCCTTGCATACACCCAAACCATTTGGCAAAACACATTAAATATTATGCTACAAACTCTTCATTAAATTCCTTGGAACATATCCACTTTGTTCTACAAAATCTCTTTGAATTCTAGTATGCATCGTGTACAAGTATCACCAAATTGAAAGCCTTGACTTATGTTTAGTTATTTTATGTGCTATTAACCATAAACAAATGTCACTATAGAAGAAGCATTAGATTAAATCATGAAGACAGACCTTTTCATAAAAAAAATTATTTTTCAATTCCTTCATTGCCAAGATTTGTACCATATCCCTTTCAATTGCAGCTACTATATACACGTAGGAAAACATGGCTATTCCCCCTAAAAGCTTCATGGCCAAGGTAAGCTACTGTTTACAAACTTCACACAAAAGGAAGCAGCGATGTATGTTTAAATCATAGCTACCCTAGCCTTGTACTTGAAGCCGACGTACCTATACATACCTATTCCTTCATGCCCAAGTAGTTATGGCTTATAAATAAAGCAACGTCCTCATTCTTGCTTCAACGAAAAAATGGTGAAAACTAAAGCTTTCAATGGCTTTTAAAAGTTAAAACCAAATTAAATTCCACACTAAAAATCGTAGACAAATATGTTTAGATCCTCTGAAGGTTACTCTTCGAGCCAGCATAAGATTTGAGGTATTCGAATAAATATTTTTTTCGCAGGAGTATAAGTCAGCGTGCCAAGGTTTGGCCACCGTTGGGAAATGAGGCAGTTCTGGGTGGAATGGATGTCGGTGCGGGGTTTAGGAGGTCAAGACACGTTGTTCGATGGAGTTTGAGGAGCAGCGATGGAAATCCATGTCGACATTATTACTATGCAGCAAGGTAGAAGCTACAGGACACATCGACCTAGGTCTGTTCGAGCAGGATGATTTACATATGAGGTGGCAGAGACTTGTGAGAGGGAAATTAAGCTGATTTCTATTGGAATTTTTGTGAAGAAGGTGGTAAGAAAGGATCGAAGGAAGTACAAAGTGAATAAATAGGAGCTACGTCCTTTTTCTTCATTCGTGGAAGAAGAAATAATTTAGAAGCATGTGGATTTACGTATGGGTTTAGGCCAAAATCATTTGTAAAGCCGAGTAGAAAAGAAATATTATGAAAGAAAGGAGATGACATAGAAGGGAAATATGATATGCAGAATATACAGGAATGAGCGGTGCGGGTTGAATTTAAAACGTGGGATGATAATTGAGGGTAAGGCCCGTATGGTTTTGTCGGGGGGGAAGCGACTAAAGGTTGGAGGGAAGGTTTGAAATACATGGAGCAGGCGGTTTACTTGATAATGTAGAAGGAGTACTATTCACTAAAATTAGGTTGTCTCATGGTAGGCCGAGCATGACAAGAGTGAAATGGGAATGTGGGTTTTAGAAAGATATTGGTCCGTTTATATAGTAGTGAGCACGATGTATGTATATATATATTTATATAATTTTAGTTTAAATTTAGTTACATATAACTTGTAAATACGTAACTCTTATACACATCATCCGAATCTGAAAAATTTAGGGCCATTGGAATCATAGATCCTAGGCTATGTACTAGAACTAGTCCAAAGAAATTAGAAGATCATTACAAATTTAGCTGAAATTAAACGTCCGATTTGATCAACCGACATTAACCGTTTTTCAACGATTAACGACTAAGGTGGGTAAACTCACTAACTCTGTCCAGTTTTAAAATTTTATCAACATTATTTAATACTACAAATGATGATTGAATGTTGTGTGATGGTTGTCTGGATGAATTGCATATAAATTGGTTTAAATTATATAAATAGTTATATACATATAAGTCTTTAGTTGAATACAGATTCTATTTATTATAATATTTCATATTAATATGAAATTAGTCTTATTTATGTTGATTAACGTCTGTGGATGCAGGGAAATAGGTTGGAGGGATCCAACTGGATTCCTCAACAATTATATTGTTATTTTTTATATACTGCATTTATGATGTGACGAATAAATCTGTGGTTGGTTATTATGTCTTTGGGATGTCTTGAAAACATTGACCTGAAATAATAGGTATTTGAATACCTTAGAATATATTCGAATATATTAGAAAAGAAATTGGGGTTTTAAAAAGGAATTTCTATTTTAAAATCGAAATTGAATTTCAATTGAGCTAGATATAATAACTCGTTTTAATTATATAAAACGAGTAGTTTTATTTAAGAACGATATTTATAACTGAAATGAAATTATTATTAAATAATTTAGAAATATAAATTCAACGAATCAGTTAAAAAGGGGAATGGTGAAATTTGGTCTGATGTTCAAAATGAGAAGAATAAAAATAAATCAATAAGGGTTTATGATTATAATTCGGCTACATCGAATGTCATATAAATAATTTATTTTTTAGAAATTATATATTTTATAATGTAGAAATTGACAAGCTAGTGAATATTTGGTTTAAAACCAATAAATTATATTTGAATATGTAATAGAGATTAGGTTATAAACTTAATATATAATTAACCAGAAGTTGGCGTGTAAATGGAATTTAGGAAATGGATTACAAATATGAATTTATAAAATAACTCAATAAACATGATTTGAACTGGTAATGGTAATTGTAAATAAAAAAAATCAAGATTTGATTGATATAATGAGTCCAGATTTCTGTAAAGAAATAATATTCATGTTCTAAAGTGAATAATGATTTTAAAGCAAATGCTTTGCAAATTGAAATGGGTGGAAAGGAAATGGGTAAATGTTTAGAAGTGATAAATTCAAAAGTGAATTTAGAAATCGGGTTGAGTCGAAATGGAGAATTTATCCAATGTTCGGAACGTTGATCAAATAAAGATTATCCGTAAAAGAGTTATATGCTGAAATTCGATTTTATCGAATTCAGTATGGTATTTTTTACTTTCCATTTTTAATTTAAATTTATTCAATTAACTAAGTATTATTTATTTATTCTAAATAAAGAATCAAAGTTATATTTTAAATTTAAATATTTTGAAAGCAGGTATTATCACGCTATTGTTATAGTTAATATTTTATACATTGATCGTTAAATCGAAATAAATGGATTTTGGAAATGTTTTCCAAATATAACCAGAAATGTTTTCTAAGTATAGAAAATGAAGTGATCTTGAAGTTAAGAATGGAGTTAAGAAAATTAGAAACTTAATGGAGATTAGTTAAGTTGAAGAGTTTTCTAAGTATCGATCTGATGTCGGTTTTGGCCTTCGGGGTTGATACTTAGGGAGTTGTTCTCGGACTAATTTATGGTTAGGGACTAATGAATGTGGAAGGTAAGTGATGTGTGAATAAAGAATAGGAATATTTTCCAATGTAAATAACGTATATTTTCTAAATATAGAAAATAAGAAATTGTGGATATATGAAAAGGTTTTCCATGAATCATGAGAGGCAAAACGGGTTTAAGAAATACGAAAAACGTAGGATTTGGAAATGAAATAATTATTGATAAATTAAGTTAAAGGGGTCTCCGTGTTGAGTGATGGTTGATCGATATAAATTCCATTTGGAAATAAGATTGTTGCTTTGTACGGATGTTTTCCTTTGATAGTTAAATAACCGACTACCAAAATCTTTGACCATTTTTCCGTTATCAATACGGAGAGACCGGGATCAGGTTTATTATCTGAAAACCACTCTGTATGGGCATTAGCATTGCGAATCAAATATGATGAGGATAATTGAAGTGGTGTTTATGCAATGGCCGTTCTAGCAATCCTAGGTAGAAATTGCCGAAGATGGATTTACAGAATAGTGCCTTTGGTTTGTCCAGTCCCAGGACAACATGTATGGACGAATTTTTGACATAGTATACATAATAGATCGCGTAAGTTGATCTTTTCAAATGTACTTACGTTGGTGGCGGAGGAATTCATTCCTCTTAGCTTTATACCCGCGATATTTTTAGGGAAATAAATTTCCTATTTGGCGGGTATGATGTGGCATTCAAATTGAATGATGACCAGATGCTCCAAATGATATGTTATGACGTCAAGCCTCATCTACCAGGAAATGGCAAAAATCGGGTGGGCAGCATGGCTAAGTGGGTCGCTCCCAACTAGGGTATATTGTCACCATCTAGAGAATATAAATTTTTGTACTTTTTTCGCTTATGTATCTCCCGGAAACGGTTATGTTGGTATACCAACCGCAAGGTGACAATATATTCGGAACATTCAAGCGAAATGAATGGCCAGTCAGTGTGGCTGAGTTGCAAGATGTTCTTATTGAGCTCCAGCATACCTACTCTAGAGTACACAGATAGGAAGGTGGTTCCATACCTTGTCATATTCAGAATCCAGTCTCCAATAAGAACCCGTGGTTTTGATTGTATATTATATATGTGGAGCGTGAGATGCACGCGTTCTACTAGATTGTTATTTACTAATATTATACACTATTATAATACCAGAATAAGATTGTTTGTGAAGATTGTTTTGGGTTATCGTTAGGTAAAAACCATTCATGTTTATGTATGGAGTCAATCTTATGATTATCTTTTCTTTTGAAAAGGTTTTTTAAAAGTTAAACCAAGTGATTGTAGTTTACTCATACCAGTCCCATGACTGACCCAGAGTTTATTTTGTTTTGTTTTACCCTAAACTCTTGGGTGCCCAAATTTGTATGGGCAACCAAGTAGTCGGGATTTTGCAGATATACCTGAAAGAGCTTGGAACATGAGGCTTCAATGTTAGATATATATATAGAGAGAGAGAGAGTTATTTCTGTTGCAATATATTTGTGATGTCTTCTGGTGATATATGTATGTACAAATACAGTTTTGTATTTCAAAGTTACGTTATATAATATATTTTATTCGTTCCATTATGAGATTCATATTTACTCTGATTTTGTTATGTTATGTCCTTCTTCTTCTTCTTCTTCTTTTGTTCTAATTTTCTTTCTTACTATTTCTCACCCTCTAACTTCTTTCTATTAATGATCTGGTATTTCCGATGCTTGAATAGTCAACAGTGTGTTTTGTGTTGGTTGGGTCGAAAATCATTGGGTCGTTACACTGGTATCAGGGTTGAAGGTTAAGTGATTACCTTGGCTCAGTGACGTAACTCAATAGAGATGGGGTTAGTAATGCCTTAGATTGAGTTTAAGTGTATATATATGATTGTGTATTTGTTATTTGACATAAAATGGTTTTATATTGTGTTAGTTGGTTGATTGAGTGGTTTATGAATTCTGGTCGATCAGTATGATCCACTGTATCGATAGGGGTTTCTGAACACTAGAATACAATAAATTAACACAATATGTTTTCAAATGAAGGTAAATTAAATAATTTTACACAAAATATATTTTGATATAATAAAAAAGTATATATCATGGAATTATTATAGTATATTAGACGTGCTGGTTGCTATTATAATCGAATAGGATTATAACTGAGATGGTTATAAATAACCGATCAGAATTGGTATAAAGTAATATATAAAATCAGTTGGATTAAATCTGGATTTAAAACGGATGGAATTAAAACTCTAGAAATTTGGAGAAGGAGTTTGAATTTGAATCTTGGATTAAATATATGGAGATTGTCTGAGAACACGACAAATCAGAACACAAACATAAGAGCATTTCATTGCTTATTAAAACAATTTACATCAGAGTACAAGAATATACAGAGTGTGAATAAACAATATACATTTGATAAATATCAGAGATTAAAATACATTACATAACAGTGAAAAATAATACAAAACACAACTAAAAGAGATAAACAGATACAGAGCTTTCCGAATATCGTTCCAGCTGTAAACCAGGATCCTGTTAATATAAATCAGCAAAACCAAAACTACTAGCTGCCCGTGTGGAAAATAGAGGCACCCAGAGTTTAGGTTAAAACAATAAACTCCAGGTCAGTCATGTGACTGGCGTGAGAACTAAAACAGTTTTTTAATCTTTACTTTAAAAATAAAGTAAACCAAGGGACCACGCTGTATAACACAGAATGGGTTTCCTCCCAAGAATACTAGTGCATATAATAAACAGCGCAGTGTTTTTTGGAAAAAATGAAGCTATTATAAGACCAAGGTCCCATCACACAATGCAACGCAAGCCAGAGGATAGGGTTTTCCCTTATAATAACCAAACATGCTTGGCACATTTAAAACAAATCATTTGATACTATTATAAATGCGTAGTGTATAAAGCAACTTCAAATATAAAAGTATCAATCATAGGAGGCATGGGTACCATCTATTATGTTGCCAATACTAAGATCTACAATCAAAGCCGAAATGTCACGTATTGGAAATTGGATTTCCGTCATTAGTCGGGGCAAGGGATGTACTCCTCGCCGGTTTCGAGACACTCTAGCAAATGCCTTAGGATCTCCCGCAGAAGACCCTTGGATCCTCCAAGGCCGGTCCTCCCTTACGTTTGCGGATTGGCAATTCCAAAACACACGTTTTCCGGTCCTATAGGACCTATATCCATTGGCTCCGTAGAGACCGATATATCCGAGGCGCCTCGCATTCCAGCAACCCCAAAGGTAAAAATAATATAAATGTCTAGGCTTGCAAAACCCCGACACCACCCTTAGCTAGAAAGAAACGTCATGTCATCCGTGGGTCCCTTATCCCATTTTTAACTCATATCGAGGTTTGAGGCTCGCGAATTAACGCTATACACAAAGCTACGCTATATTAAAGTCGTGCTTTGATCATCAACCACAAGACTCTACTTTTCAACAGAAGCCTTGATCATTTGCATCTCAGCATGCCACACAGGCAATTCACGCCATGCAACTGATATTTATCGATATTTAACCTCTGAGCTCGTACGTCTCAGAGAAGGGCGTTAAGCAGGAGAATAAATTCTTCGCCGCCAAACAGATATATATTTAATAGAGATCAATCAACATATCATAAAATCCAATGTCAGACATATATCCATTTACAAGTTTGTTCTGGGTCTGAACGAAACCCGTGGCACCTTATTTCTCGTCCCGTATGTCCAACATAGGAAAGAGTCCCTTGCATATTTGTTGATCTCCAAGTACGTATGGACGATCACCACTTATTAGCTCGTCTTGGGTGTACAGCCCAATCAAGACATCAGTAATCATCCAAACGATGTGAAGACCTCCGGTTTTCAACCACTGTCTTCATCATTGACTTATCGTCGAATCATTTATTTGGAATGGATGTAAACCCGGCCTTTCCGAATAACTCGCGTATATAATAAACAAGTGTCATAAAAACACAGCATACGCCTCATTCCAATTCTGAATATTCTTTTATTCAAATATTCACATCATTAGGGAATAGGTTCCCATTAGTTTTATCAAAGATAAATTCTTTCAAATTTATTCTTTAATCTTCCTTTGGATATCAAACCATATTAAGGTTTTTCAAACTAGTCGGGTTTAGTGAACTACACCGAAGTAATCATTTATTTTATTTCCCAATCCCAACCTATTCATCCCATGGAGCAAAACTGGTAATACTCCGTATCTAACACCACGGTGTTATCGGTAAATATTAATTATCATTTCACGTTCAAATCTAGTTAAAGATTTAACTATCGCTTGGAGCAAAACTGGTGATACTCCATTTTCGATCATTTTCTTGAATTTATAATTTTAATTATCACATTCACTTTTTAATCTAATCAAAGATTCATCAAAACTCCATTTAGTTTTAATCTTCCCAAAAATCATTATTAATGATTATTCAAAGCTAAGAAATTAATCTTATCTTTAACTGGGTTAAAAAGCCAATATCATTTAAAACACGGTTCACGATAAACCCAAAATCACATTCCATTTCATTCCAATTACTAAATATAACTGGAAATTCTAATAATCTTAATTAAAAGACTTATTCTTTTCATACGAGGTTTAAGAAGAGTGTTAGTAAAGACACCATTCCATCAGTCTCTAACCGTAAATTGGTAAGAGAACGATTCCCTAAGTATTAATCCCGAAGGACGAAACGAACATCAGATCAATACCCAGAAAACCATTCAACTTAGCTAATCTCCAGTTAGTTTCTAATTTTCTCAACTCCATTGGGTTTAAGAACAACATTTTTAAAGAAACCATTCATGACAAACCCAAAATTCAATTCAATTCAATTCCAATTAAATATTAATTAATTGGTAAACTTCATTAAATCTTAATATAAAGATTTAATCTTTTCTCAACTGAGTTTAAGAATAGTGTTAGTGAAGACACCGTTCCATCAGTCTCTAACCGTAAATTAGTAAGAGAACAATTCCCTAAGTATTAATCCCGAAGGCCGAAACCAACATCAGATCAATACCCAGGAAACCATTCAACTTAGCTAATCTCCAGTTAGTTTCTAATTTTCCTAACTCCATTGGGTTTAAGAATAGCATTTTTAAAGATACCATTCACGACAAACCCCAAAATTCAATTCAATTTCAATTAAATATTAATTAATTGGTAAACTTCATTAAATCTTAATAAAAATATGATCTTTTCTCAACAGTGTTAGTGAAGACACCGTTCACGACAAACCCAAAATCCCATTTGATATTAAATAAAAGGCTCTGAATAGAAAATATATCGGCTTATATTCAACATCAATTTCTGAAACCAACAAATATCGTATTGGAATAACGATATATATATCTTCAAAATTCCACCACAATATCCATATAATCACGGAATTCAATATCGAGATATTCCGAAGATACTTTCGATTCAAATCCATTCCAATTCTTATATTGGAAATTTCTAGTTATATTAAAACCATTTACAAATCCAATTTATTTATTTAAAATTATTGGATTTCAAATCTAGTTCATTTCGATAAAAATATATTTTTATCTTTTCAAACGTGGAATTTTTAATCCTAATTCTTTCCAAATCATTTATTATGATTTTACACAAATTATTGATATTTTTAATAATTTTATCAAGGCCCGTACAGTCGATTTCCATAAACGGTCATCGAACTGTACTTACAGCGACCTTTTCCAAATTTGATTTGGACATAATTCCAAATCCAACTGTTAGATTTCAAATTTCTTATATTCTTGGAAAGTTCTTTTCGATATGAACCCAATGGTTCCGGTTTTAGGAAAATCCGACGGTCGGATCTCCCGTAACGTCAATTCGAAGTCAATGGTCGAAATACGCGAATGGTCGCAGCGCGGCGCGTTCTATTTAGGCCATTTAATATATATAACGTATATGTTATATATATATTTCATCGATTTCAATTCAAAACATATTTTATAAATCGTTTTAAATTCATTTTGAAAACGATTTCAACTCCATATTCAATTTTAAATCAAAATTGAATATTCCATATCATTAATATATAAATGATAATATTTTCATAACATTAGATTTTGAACTCAATTCCTTTTCGATATTCATTTTAAAAATGAATAAAATCGATATAAATATGGTTTGCATCAAAATGGCACACATCTAATCAACACGGCTTTATATATTTAAATATTTTCGTGTCCATCCCAAATCGGACATCGAAATCAGATTTTGATTCTTTTCTGAATATTATTTTAAAATATTTGTTATTTTAAAATGTTCATTATTTTAAAATGTTTGTTATTTTAAAATATTCTTTCCTTCTGAATTGGAATCAGACACAGTCAATTATCATATAATTTTATTTATTTAGATTTCATACAACACATGTATAGGACAACAATGATAAATAACCAACCGTCATCCAGAGTGTATCCTACACTGCATAAGCATTAAATATAAATATTTAATGCTTATAACAGTCCGTCAACCAGTCAATTGACATACAACTAAAAAATTGGGAATAGCGTACGTCAAATATCAACTCAATACCTGTATGGGGTTTCAACCAACAAATACTGAATATTATTAGTGCAGTTGGGCAATGTGTAAAATTTTATCGTTCCAATCCATATCAGTCAAATGAGAGTACATAACAAATCGTCTGATTTGTAAATGAATATTTTATTCATATACACGTTAAAAATTATATTTTTAACGATTGAATATTTTATTTCAACGCAAGAATATTATTTATAGTTCATTTCACATCACGAACAATTTTCACAACACAATCAAACAAACAAGTCGTCCATGGTCTGTGGACGACGGGGAGCAGTTCATATATGCATTTATAAAATAGATAACTGTACAAAAAAAATTATAGTGAGGAGTTCTCATCTTGGGGATCCACTACATCATTTTTATTTCTAAATTTCAGAACAGTGCTGATTTGCCTGAAATTCCAACGCAATCTTCTTCACGCTTTTCATAGTAAAAAATCACATTTTTATTTCAATTTTAAAAATTATATTTTTACTTCACTAAAATTTATATTTCTACTTCGCTAAAAATTATATTTTTATAGTGTTAAAAATCATATCTTTATGTAACTAAAAATCTAATCCTTTCGTATTTAAAAAAATCATATCTTTTCTCATTTAAAAAATGTTATCTTTTCTTGTTTAAAAAACAATTCTCTTCTAGTTCAAAAATCAACTCTTTTCTAGTTTAAAAATCAAATCTTTATCTTCGCTATTTCATAATAAAAATCGAATCTTTATACTTGTTACTCCATATATAAATAAAATCCTACCTTTATAATGTCATTCACATAGTAAAGATCCTATTTTTATAATTAAATATTATAAAAACTCCCATTTTTTTGGTTGGAAGAGTCCACGGTGGATGTAGGGGCAGTTTGGGGCTGTGGAGGGACCCACGACGGTCTGACCTGGCAGAGGAGGGGGCGGCTACGGCCTGGAGGCGGCGGCGGTTCATCTAGGTGGCGGCGGAGGGTTATTTTGGGTGTGGAAGGGCTTGGGGCACAGTTTTTCACGTCGGAGGGAGGAGGAAGAGAGGGGGAGATCGATGTTGGCTGGGGTCGCGACCACCTAAGGCGCGGCGGACGACATGGACGGAGGCGCGATGTAGGGCGGCGGATTTGGAGTGTGGAACAACGGGTTTACTGAAGGATGGAAAATGAATAAGGGTTTGACCCTAAAAGGAATATATATATTAATATTCTAATTATTTTATTTCCCAAATTTCATGCTTAACATCCTGAATTCCAAATCAAACTCAACGATTGTCGCCCCTAGCTAATTACCCCCATTCTGTACACAACGGGATATGCCCCGTAAGCCAATTCTATCATTTCGATTAGCTTTCATTTAAATTAAAATTTAAATCTATATATTCAATTTTAAACGTACATTTTAATTTACCAGGGCCATATACGGACTCCAAAAATTCCCGAAAAATAAATCTAGTATGATGGGATGATAAGGTCCCAACAAAATTGATTTCGTCGAATTTGGAGACCGTTTGAAAAATGATCATTTTTCAGTCAACTAAATTCAAACAGAAATTGCCAAACACATTTAAATTCTCCATGCTCACATATTAATTCCAAAAATTATGAAAATTGGAAACAAGAAATAATTTGACATTCCGGATCCAACAAAAGTGGTCTCATCGAAAATGGAGGTCATTTGCAAAATCGCTATTTTTAAGGGCTATATTTCCATAGCGACTATTCTGAATTTTTAACTAAACAATACTTTTTATTCCCGCTATGAAATCTGGATTTTTCAGATACGTTGAAAAGATATTTTCAAACAGATTCAAATATTTTTTGTTTCACTAAAATCCAGTTTATTTTGAATCCTGTACACTCATTTGAAATTTGAAATCGAATTTTCAAACTACCGCGCCATTTCCATTTCCTTTTATAATTAAAATAAATATTTATATTCTAATTCCGATTTAAATAAATTTATACGTTCTAATTCTATTCAAAATAAATTTCTCGTCGTTATTGTTTAAAATAAATCATTTTAAATATTCAAAATTCATTAAAATTTCTAAAATAAAAATTTTAAATTGGTTCTGATTTTTCGGGTTGTTACAATCTCCCACACTTAAAATCTTTTCGTCCTCAAGAAGGAACGGAGCTGAAAGTTGTTTTTCTAATCAACTCAACTTTCAGTTTGGCTTTCATTCTTCAACTTTTCAGTTTCTAAGAATTTTCCAATTCTTCAAAAATTTGGCTAACACCCTAAATTTTTTAAAAAATTCGCCATAGCCACCTTTGTACGGGAGACCTTTAAAACCGCAACTCGCCATGCAGGGCCCTCATCAATCCAAAAGAAAACGAGAATGCCAAGTGGCCAGCCTTAGGCTCATAAACCTTTTAAAAGAAAAAGAAAATTGCCAAGCGGCCAGCCCTACACTCATAAACCTTTTAAAAGAAAAAGAAAATTGTCGAGCGGCCTGCCTTAGGCTCATAAACCTTTTAAAAGAAAAGAAAATTAGTAAACATGTACCTATTCGTCGGGCATAAAAATTTATTTCTCTTCTTAGCAGTTTATCCATAACCTGTTCAACAATGTGTATATATACATGTATGCATTTCTAAACAATTTCGAACTCAGTACAATATTTGATTCAATTTGGCTTAAAGGTTCAAAATTTTAATTAATCAAACCAATAATCAAACAACACAACCATCAATCAATTAGTAGATTATCATTTCAAACACATAACTTTAATACATAGTCCAAAAATCAGATTTTTGATGCCAATTCACAAAAATAGACCCTATGTAGTTTTGTTTCTCACACCAGTCAATTGGAAATATATATATGCCACTTTTGTCACTCAAAAATAAATAGTGACGATGGTGCACCATCACCGACATTATCCCCGGGCGACTAGAGTGTGACTCTATATCCATCCAGTATATTCGAGACTTCGAATACACGTTTGCAAGACGTATATTCAAATTCTTTATATACTCGATTGTCCAAATTCAATCTAAAATAAATATTCAAATACAAATAATAAGATTTAAATTTTCAAAACAAAATTTGTCTTTATTTTTTTATTTAAAAACAACCCTCTTCGGACTCATTCTAGGATATTACTGATCCCATCTCCAATGAGCCATTCTTATTGGAAATTACTAATCCAATCTCTGATGAATTCTTTCGTTTGGTTCTAATGTGCCTTGTTCTCAAGCTCTGTAAAACCAAAGCTCTAATACCAAACTATGACGACCAAAACTTCCCCGTAAAGGGAGGCCCGGATTGTCTGAGAACATGACAAATCAGAACACAAATAGAAGAACATTTCATTGCTTTTTACAACAATTTACATCAGAGTACAAGGATACACAGAGTATGAACAAATAATATACCTTTTATAAATATCAGAGATTAAAATACATTACATAGCAGCCGAAAAAAATAAAAAACACAACTGAAAGAGATAAACGGATACAGAGCTTTCCGAATATCGTTCCAGTTGTAAACCAGGAACCTATGAATATAAATCTGCAAAACCAAAACTACTAACTGCCTGTGTGGAAAACAGGGGCACCCAGAGTTTAGGTTAAAACAATAAACTTCAGGTCAGTCATGTGACTGGTGTGAGAACTAAAGCAGTTATTTAATCTTTACTTTAAAAATAAAGTAAATCAAAGGACAAAGCCGTATAACACGAAACGGGTTTCCTCCTAAGAATACTAGTGCATAGAATAAACAGCACAATGCTTTTCGAAAAAAATGAAGATTTTATAAGACCTAAGTCCCATCACACAATGCAACGCAAGCCGAAGGATAGGGTTTTCCCTTATAATAGCCAAACATGCTTGGTATGTTTAAAACAAATCATTTGATACTATAATAAGTGCGTAGTGTACAAAGCAACTTCAAATATAAATGTATCAATCATAGGCAGCATGGGTACCATCTATCATGTCGCCAATACTAGGCTCTACAATCAAAACCGAAATGTCATGTATTGGAAATTGGATTTCCCTCATGAGTCGAGGCAAGGGATGTATTCCTTGTCGACTTCGAGACACTCTAGCAAATGCCTTAGAATCTCTCGCAGAAGACCGTTGGATCCTCCAAGCCCGGTCCTCCCTTACGTTTGAGGATTGACAATTCCTGAACACACGTTTCCCGGTCCTATAGGACCTATATCCATCGACTCCGTAGAGACCGATATATCCGAGGTGCCTCGCATTCCAACAACCACAAAGGAAAAAATAATATAAATGTCTGGGCTTGCAAAACCCCGACACCACCCATAGCTAGAAAGAAACGTTAGGTCCTTCTTGGGTCCCTATCCCGTTTTTAACTCATACCAAGGTGTGAGGCTCGCAAATTAACGCTATACACAAAGCTATGCTATATTAAAGTCATGCTTTGATCATCAACCACAAGACTCTGCTTTTCAACAGAAGCCTTGATCATTTGCATCTCAGCATGGCATACATGCAATTCATGCCATGCGACGGATATCTATCGATATATAACCTCTGAGCTCGTACGCTTCAGAGAAGGGAATTAAGTAAGAGAATAAATTATCCGCCACCAAACAGATATATATTTAATAGAGATCAATTAACACAGAATAAAATCCAATGTCAGATATACATCCATTTACAAGTTCGTTCTGGGTCTAAACGAAACCGGAGGCACCTTATCCCTCGTCCTGTATGTCCAATACAGGAGAGAGGCCCTCGCAAATCCGTCGATCTTTAAGTACGTCTGGACGATCACCACTTATTCCCTCGTCATGGGTGCACAGCTCAATCAAGAAGACAGTGATCATCCAAACAATGTGAAGACATCTGATCATCAACCACCATCTTCATCGTCGACTTATCATCGAATTAGTTATTCGGAATTGGTATAAACCCGGCCTTTCCGAATAACTCGCGTATATAATAAACAAGTGTCATAAGAACACAACATACGCCTCATTCCAATTCTGAATATTTTTTTATTCAAATATTCACATCATTAGGGAATAGGTTCCCATTAGTTTTATTAAAGATAAATTCTTTCAAATTTATTCTTTAAACTTCCTTTGGATATCAAACCATATTAAGGTTTTCTAAACTAGTCGGGATTAGCGAACTACATCGAAGAAATCATTTATTTTATTTCCCAATCCCAACCTATTCATCCCATGGAGAAAAACTGGTAGTACTCCATATCTAACACCATGGTGTTATCGATAATTATTAATTACCATTTCACGTTCAAATCTAGTTAAAGATTTAACTATCGCTTGGAGCAAAACTGGTGATACTCCATTTTCGATCATTTTCTTGAATTGATAATTTTAATTATCACATTCACTTTTCAATCTAAACAAAGATTCATTAAAACTCCATTTAGTGTTAATCTTCCCAAAAATCAATATTAATGATTATTCAAAGCTAAGAAATTAATCTTATCTTTAACTGGGTTAAAGAACAAATATCATTTAAAACACGGTTCACGATAAACACAAAATCACATTCCATTTTATTCCAATTACTTAATATAACTAGAAATTCTAATAATCTTAATTAAAAGATTTATTCTTTTCGCACGGGGTTTAAGAACAGTGTTATTGAAGACACCATTCCATCAGTCTCTAACCGTAAATTAGTAAGAGAACAATTCCCTAAGTATTAATCCCGAAGGCTGAAACCAACATCAGATCAATACCCAGGAAACCATTCTACTTAGCTAATCTCCAGTTAGTTTCTAATTTTCTGAACTCCATTGGGTTTAAGAACAACATTTTTAAAGATACTATTCACGACAAACCCAAAATCAATTCAATTCCAATTAAATATTAACTAATTGGTAAACTTCATTAAATCTTAATAAAAAGATTTAATCTTTTCTCAACTGGGTACAAGAACAGTGTTAGTGAAGACACCGTTCCATCAGTCTCTAACAATAAATTAGTAAGAGAACAATTCCCTAAGTATTAATCCCAAAGGCCGAAACCAACATCAGATCAATACCCGGGAAACCATTCAACTTAGCTAATCTCCAGTTAGTTTCTAATTTTCTTAACTCCATTGGGTTTAAGAACAACATTTTTAAAGATAACATTCACGACAAACCCCAAAATTCAATTCAGTTCAATTTCAATTAAATATTAATTAATTGGTAAACTTCATTAAATCTTAATAAAAAGACTTAATCTTTTCTCAACTGGGTTTAAGAACAGTGTTAGTGAAGACACCGTTCATCACAAACCCAAAATCCCATTTGATATTAAGTACAAGGCTCTGAATAGAAAATATGTCGGCTTATATTCAATATCAAATTCTGAAACCAACAAATATCGTATTGGAATAACGATATATATACATATCTTCCAAATTCCTACATAATATCCGTATAATCACGGAATTCAATATCGAAACATTCTAAAGATACTTTCGACTCAAATCCATTCCAATTCTTATATTGGAAATTTCTGGTTAGATTAAAACTATTCACAAATCCAATTTATTTATTTAAAAATTATTGGATTTCAAATCTAGTTCATAACTAATTCAATTCGATAAAAATATATTTTTATCTTTTCAAATATGGAATTTTTCATCCAAATTTTTCCAAATCATTTATTATAATTTTACACAAATTATAGATATATTTAATAATTTTATCAAGGCTCGTACAGTCGATTTACATAAACGGTCATCGAACAGCACTTACAATGACCTTTTCCAAATTTGATTTGGACATAATTCCCAATCCAACTGTTAGATTTCAAATTTCTTATATTCGTTGCAAAGCTCTTTTCGATACGAACCCAACGGTTCTGGTTTTGGGAGAATCCGATGGTCCAATCTCCCGTAACGTCAATTCGAAGTCAATGGTCGAAATTCGCGAACAGTCGCAGCGCGGCGCATTCTATTCAGGCCATTTAATATATATAATGTAAATGTTATATATATTTCGTCGATTTCAACTCAAAATGTGTTTTATAAATCGTTTTAAATTCTTTTTGAAAATGATTTCAACTCCATATTCAATTTTAAATCAAAATTAAATATTCCATATCATTAATATATAAATGATTTCAAAACATTAGATTTTGAAATCAATTCCTTTTCGATATTCATTTTAAAAATGAATAAAATCGATATAAATATCGTTTGCATCAAAATGGAGCACATCTAATCAACACGGCTTTATATATTTAAATATTTTCGTGTCCATCCCAAATCGAACATCGAAATTAGATTTTGATTCTTTTATGAAAATTATTTTATAATATTCGTTATTTTAAAATATTCTTTCCTTCTGAATTGGAATCAGACACAGTCAATTACCATATATTTTTATTTATATGGATTCCATACAACACATGTATAGAACAACAATGACAAACAATCAACCATCATTCAAAGTGTATCCTACACTGCATAAGCATAAATATTTAATGCTTATAACAGTCCGTCAACCAATCGATTGACATACAACTAAACAATTGGGATTCGTGTACGTCAAATATCATCTCAATACCCGTGTAGGGTTTCAACCAAAAAATACTGAATATTATTTGTGCAGTTGTGCGATGTGTAAAATTTTATCATTCCAATCCATATCAGTCAAATGGGTGTACATAACAAATCGTCTGATTTGTAAATGAATATTTTATTCATATACATATTAAAAATTAGATTTTTAACAATTAAATTTTTTTTCAACACATGAATATTATTTACAGTTCATTTCACGTCACAAACAATTTTCACAACATAATCAAACAAACAAGTCGTCCATGGTCTTTGGACGACGGGAAGTAGTTCATATATGTAGTTCTAAAATAGATAATTGTACAAAGAAAATTATAGTGAGGAGTTCTCACCTTGGGGATCCACTCCGTCATTTTTATTTTTGAATTTCAGAACTGTTCTGACTTGCTTGAAATTCCAATGCAATCTTCCTCATGATGTTCATAGTAAAAAAATCACATTTTTATTTCAATTCTAAAAATTATATTTTTACTTCGCTAAAAATTATGTTTTTATATTGTTAAAAATCATATCTTTATTAACTAAAAATCTAATCCTTTCATATTTTAAAAAATCGTATCTTTTCTGATTTAAAAATCTTATATTTTCTTGTTTAAAAATCAATTCTCTTCTAGTTCAAAAATTAACTCTTTTCTAGTTTAAAAATCAAATCTTTTATAGTCTAAAAATCAAATCTTTATCTTCGCTACCTCATAATAAAAATCGAATCTTTATACTCGTTACTTCATATATAAATAAAATCCGACCTTTATATTGTCATTCACATAATAAAGATCCTATTTTTATAATTAAAATTTTTAAAAACTCACATTTTTATGGTCGGAGTGGTCCATGGTGGATGTAGGGGCGGTTTGGGGCTGTGGAGGGACCTACGATGGTCTGACCTGGCGGAGGAGGGGGCGGCTATGGCTTGGACGCGATGGCAGTTCATCTAGGTGGCGGATGAGGGTTATTTTGGGTGTGGAAGGGCTTGGGGAACGGTTTTTCACGTCGGAGGGAGGAGGAAGAGAGGGGGGAAATCGACGTTGGCTGGGCGTCGCGGCCGCCTGAGGTAAGGCGGAGGAGGACGTGGGCGGAGGCACGATATGGGACGGCGGATTTGGAGCGTGGAACGACGGGTTGACTGAAGGACGAAAAATGAATAAGGGTTTGACCCTAAAAGGAATACATATTAATATTCTAATTATTTTATTTTTCAAATTTCATGCTTAACATCCCGAACTCCAAATCAAACCCAACGACTGTTGCCCCTAGCTAATTACCCCCATTCCGAACACAACGAGATATGCCCCGTAAGCCAATTCTATCGTTTTGATCAGTTTTCATTAAAATTAAAATTTAAATCTATATATTCAATTTTAAACATAATTTTAATTTACCGGGGCCGCATACGGACTCCAAAAATTCCCGAAAAATAAATATAGCTATGTTCGGATGATATGGTCCCAACAAAACTGATTTCGTCGAATTTGGAGACCATTTGAAAAATGGTCATTTTCCAGTCGATTAAATTCAAACTAAGATTGCTAAACACGTTTAAATTATCCACGCTCACATATTAATTCCAAAAATTATGAAAATTGGAATCAAGTAATAATTAGATATTCTGGATCCAACAAAAGTGGTCTCGTCGAAAACGGAGGTCGTTTGCAAAATCGCTATTTTTAAGGGCTATATTTCCATTGCAACTATTCTGAATTTTCAACTGTACAAAACTTTTTATTCTCGCTATGAAATCTGGATTTTTCAGATTCGTTGGAAAGATATTTTTAAACAGATTCAAATATTTTTGGTTTCACTAAAATCTGGTTTATTTTGAATCTAATACATTCATTTGAAATTTGAAATAGAATTTTCAAACTACCGCGCCATTTCCAATTCCTTTTATAATTAAAATAAATATTTATATTTTAATTCCGATTTAAATAAATTTATACATTCTAATTCTATTCAAAATAAATTTCTCGTCGTTATTATTTAAAATAAATCATTTTAGATATTCAAAACTCATTAAAATTGCTAAAATAAAAATTTTAAACTGGTTCTGATTTTCCGGGTTGTTACAGATTACTACCAAAGATATTGTTTTGAATTGTTTTGAAAAGAACGAATTGTTTTGAATTTTGAAAAGAAATATTTGATTTTGAAAGGCTAAGCTATTTAAAACTCCCAGGAAAAGATTATTTGAATTAAAATGGGTTGATTTTTGAATTAAAAATCAAAATTTGAATTTGTAAATGAAGATAACTGATTAGTAAAATTTGTTATTTAATAAAATATATGGAATGGAACTTAACTGGGTTAAGTATATTAGATGGTGAGATAAGAATATGGAATTAGATTGGATTAGTGAGCTAAGAGTTTGGAATCAAGGATAGAACTTGAGTTCAAAATGAATTTTGGATTGGTTATAAGCAGATAATTTGGTTTGAAGATGAATTGTTTGTGGATTGACTGAGATGACATTTGTTTATGTTGAATTGATAGCAGAAGAAAGAGATAGAGTTAATGTCCGACAAAAATATACAAGTTTATATTTTATTTGAGTATGAGATTTATGAGCCTATTTGGCATACCGCTTGACTATTTGATTTTCTTTTGGATTGGAGAATGCCTAGAGAGGCGAGTTGTAGATGTACTGATTGAGCCATGCAAGGGAGACGCTGGCAAAATTATTCAAAAATTTAGGATGCTAGAAAATTTTGAGAATTTTTGAAAATTTTCGTTAGTAAGAGTAAATTAATAATTTAATTGAAATTAATTGTTTCGGTTGAAACTGGAATTAAGAAGTAAAACAAATGATGTTTAACTTAGTTTGTAGCCTCTTTCCCAGTAAGTTCGGAGACGAAATTCTTTCAAGGGGGAAGGAATGTAACATTTTGTATTTTTGACAACTGAATAATAATTTATTTAATTATAAAGAATCGATTTGGCAATATCAATAACTTGAATTAAATATTTTGATTTAATTAATAAGAATAATGGTGTAATAAAATTTGATTTACCAAAATAGTTGGAAATTGTTGAAGTTGTTATATTGTGTGAATTGGATAATTTAAAGGATATAATTCAGTTTAGAATTGAATTATAATGATGAATATATTATTTAAATGACATTTTGAACATATTAATTATAATAAAATAATAATCGAGCTCGTAACGTTGCGGTAGTTCGTAATATTACGATTTGAACTTCAAATGAATGCACATGATTCGTTATAAGTCAGATTTCTTTGAAACAAAAAACTTCGAATCTAATTAACTGTATTTTTATAATGAAAACTAAAAATTGAGGTTTCATCGTATAGATTGTGAGTTATACCCAAATCAAATTTTCAAATAGTCGCAATGGGATTGCTTATAAACCATAACGATTTATCTAACATAATAAAATATTGGTTTCGAATTTGGATAAGATTTTTAAGATGTAATTTTAATTTAATTTATAGAATTTTTTCCATAAGTTTTAATTTGGAAAATATACAACTTTTAGTTTGAAGTATTTTATAGCCTATATCAGCATTTTTTGGATTTCAGAAAATAAGTTATTGTGTTTATTTTATCATATTTTTGGGATCGTGGTATATTGCTCGACATGATCGTATTTTTATTTTTGTTCGCAGAAGTCCATAAATAAGCAAAATTCTAAGTCGCATAGACCTTAGCTTTTTAAAACAAATATATACATCCCTTGCATACACCAAAACTGTAACTACCCGGATTTTCAGAACCAATTTAAAATTATTAATTTAGCTATTTTTATGGATTTGGAAAATTTAAATTGATTTATTTTAAATAATTACGACTACAATTTATTTAAATCAAAGTTAGAACATATACATTTATTTTAATTATAAAACGAGCCTGAAATGGCGTGGTAGTTTGAAAAATCGATTTTTAATTTCAACTGAATGTACAAAATTCAAAATAAATCAGATTGGGATGAAACAATAAATATTTGAATCTGTTTAGCTATGCCTTTCTATCGAATGTAAGAAATTGAGATTTCACTTTATAAATTGTAATATATGGCCAGTTTAAAATTCAGAATAGTCGCTATGGAATTTATATATATATATATATATATATATATATATATATTTATATATAATATACCCCTTAAAAATAGCCATTTTGCAAACGGCCTCCGTTTTCGAGGAAACCACATTTGTTGGATCCGGAATGTCAAGTTATTGTTAGGTTTCAAATTTTATAATTTTTGGAATTAATATGTGAGCGTGGTAAATTTAAACGTGCATTATCAATTCAGTTTAAATTTAATCGACCAGAAAAAGACCATTTTTCAAATGATCTACAAATTCAATGAAATTAGCTTTGTTAGGACCCTATCGTTAAAACATAGCTAGATTTATTTTTCTGTAATATTTGGATTCAGTATGTGGCCCCGGTAAATTAAAATGTACGTTCAAATTCAATATATATATATTGATTCATATTTTAATTTCGATAAAAACAGTTTGAAATGGTGGAATTGTCTTATGAAACATATCCCATTATGTCTGAATTGGGGGTATTTGGCTAGGGGCGATAGTCATTGGATTTGATTTGGAATTCGGTGTTAAAATTTCATAAGTAAACAAATAATGGAATTAAATAAAAAAAAATATAAATACCCCCCACTTTTTTTAGAGACCTTAACTATTTTCTAGAGCCGCCGCTCCTTGCGTTCAACGGCTAAGAGGCTCCCCTTTTCTTTCAATTAAAACTTCCAATCCAAGAGGAATTAAACAATGAAATCAAAATGGAAATATGAGAGGAGAGCGAGGTCTTCAAAGTAGTACGGGTATGATCGTCTCTGGGGCGTGTGCTGTTCGAATTTTGGGTTGAAATCCGCCGGCTTTGGGCGCGATTTCAGAGGCAAGGGGAGGCGCGAGTGAGTCGTCATGGCCGGCGTCGGTGGAGCCCGCGAAGCTCAACGCAGTGGTTGCTTCTAATTAGTGGATAGGTGCTCTGATCGCCGTGCGTGGTTGCTATAATCACTCTGCCCCATGGAGTCATGACGGCTCCACTACACTGATCTGTAATCACTGATACTTTGTTATGTCCACTATGTCCCCATGGAGTCATGACAACTCCACTGCACTGGCTCATAGCCTTGCTACAGTCACTTTCTGCCCCCATGAAGTCATAACAACTTCACTGCACTGATCCATTGCCAATATCTGTCTCTCTGTGGTGAGTCAAAGCTATAAACATCGATAACCCCTTTACACACGTCCCACAGCAAAGTCCAATCATGAAGTTATCTTATTGGTTCCCATCTACATCCCGAGTTCTAACTTCTCACTTGGACTACCTTTGCATCTCGGGTTTTAATCTTCATCCGGATCAGTTCGGATATGCATAATGCCTAAATCTTCATCAGTTCAGTTCGTGATCCCCATACGGTTCATGAGATTCCACCAAGGTCGGATCAGTTCGTGACACATTCTTCAATCGTTTCGGGTCGGCTCGTGGCACCGGTTCGGGGTTGGAGATAGTGCCCCAGTTCCGGTCGTGTCCTTCCATTGGTTCGTGGCTCCTTCAGGCATCGGTTCATGGTGCATCGGAACGGAGGAGGAGGTTCATGATAGCTCTGGGTTGTAGTCTCCAAGTGTGAGCGGATTGGGTTGAAGAGCTTAAGACACGAACAGTTCAGTTGCTCCACAAGCAGACCGGTTCGGAGCCTTCAAATGCGGTTTGTGATACATACTCCACGCGTGGGTCTGGGAATCCAATCCAATCCGGTTCCTGCTCAATTCCTGCAACTTTTCCAGTGACTATTTTACGCCATATGATGGCGTTTTCGACCATTCTAACTTTTCTAATCAATCACAAAGCAAACCATACAGTCATAGAAACATAGAGAATCAATAATAAACACCAAAACGATAATTTAACATGTCAATATGGATCAAACATAACTAAAAACCTATGTTCTCCCCTTAACCATGTTTAACTATAACTAATGATAGGATTAGCAAAACATATCCAAATTACCCCAAATCTTTATCAGAGACCTAAAATAATATTTCAGAATTTGACAAATTTTTCCAGATTTTTCTGAGCCATAATTTCGCTAATTATCATAATCACCCCTAATTACCCGTAATTAGTGAAAAACAATGCAAATCACTCACCTTAGCCACAAATTAATCTTAGATCTGAAAATATCTCTGATTTGGGTCGAATCTCTATGCAACACAGCATCTCCAACTCTAATTTGATGCTATTTTAATTTGATTTGATGTTGATCTTTTTAATTAGTGATTATTAGTTGATTTGTGATGATTTTAGAAGGTGGAGGCCATGGCTAGGGTTAATGGAATGTTTTAGGTGGCTGAGAAAATGAAAATAAATTGTTTCCTAACTAATTTCAGGCTCTCCATAACCCTAACTCGAAATGGGTTATGGGCTTAGCTGTTAATCACCCTAATCAGGCCTAGTTAAGCTGTATTTCACCTTCTAAACCTTATTTCATCCATATCCCCCAAACAGTAAGTCCGTTTGGCTAATGTGACCACTCTACGGAAAGATAAGCCATCATCCGGATCTAATGGAAGTGGTTTCACATCCAAACTTCTTACCAGTAAAAAATTATGGGCAAAACAAGGTTTGTTAGAGGCAAAACGGTCATTTGAAAATCGGCAAAAATTGTGAATATGGGAAATGACCCCAATAGTCGTTTCCCAAAGTTACACGACCATACAACCTCATATGAAAAAGAAATAAATATTCTACGATCCTTCGATATGTAGAATGCGGGTCGTTACATTCTCCCCCCCCCCTTTCCCCCCTTTAAGAAAATTCGCCCCCGAAATTCCCTAACCAAAAACATACAAAGGTGTTCTGCATGCCTATCATTCATTCACAAACATACACAACAAGCACAACAAGCTTACCCTAGCATGCTGTTTACTAACAAGGGAAGAAACTATTACTATTAAAATCTTACCAGGCAAAGAGTTCTGGATACGAGTCCTTTATGCTCTCCTCTATTTCCTAAGTACAATCATTCTCGTTCTTGCCCTACTGAAACTTGACCAGTTTCACTGCCTTCCTTCGAAGTTGCTTCGTATCGCTCTCGACAATACAGATCGGCTTGCGGTTCCCAACTGCCTCCGGTTCTACTTCGATGTCATCCAACTGATCTGGAGAAATAGTCATATTGGAGTCGTGCACAAACTTCCTTAAATGGGAAACATGAAATACATTGTGAAATCCTGCCATCTTGTCAGGTAATTCAATTTTATATGCTAAATTCCCAACTTGTTCGAGAATTGGGAATGGACCAACAAATCTTGGTGCTAACTTGCCTCTCCTACCAAATCGAATCACACTCTCTAATGGAGAAATCTTGACAAACACTAAGTCGCCAATGGAGAATTTTAGTTCTCTTCGTCTCTTATCAGCATAACTCTTCTGCATATCTTGGGCAGTCTTCATTCGCTGTTGGATAACCTTGATCTTATCTGAGGTTTCTCTTATCACATCTACCCACGCATAAACTTCTCACCGGTTTTTAACCAACATGATGGTGAGTTGCATGGTCTTCCGTATAAAGCTTCAAATGGAGCCATACCAATACTGGATTGATAACTATTATTATATGCGAACTCAACTGGATGCAAATGGTTATCCCATTACCTCCAAAATCCAATATACAAGCTCTCAAGAGATCTTCTAATACTCGATTCACCCTCTCGGTCTGACCGTCGGTTTGAGGATGGTATGCTGTACTGAGATGTAATTTTGATCTTAAAGCCTCTTGTAAGCTCTTCCAAGATCCACTAATAAACAACGGATCTCGATCATTTACAATGCCTTTGGGTACTCTATGAAATCTCACTACCTACTTCATATGCAGTTCTGCAAAATTAGTTGTGGTTCTATTCGACTTGACGGGTATAAACCTTGCACTCTTGGTCAATCGGTCCACAATCACCCAAATGCTATCATGGCCCGATCTAGTCCTTGGTAACCCATCAATGAAATCCATTGAGACGTGTTCCCATTTATATTCTGGAATTTTTAGTGGTTGCAACAAACCATTAGGCTTCTTTTTCTCAGCTTTAATTAGCTGGTAGTTCACGCATTCGAATATAAATTTTCCAACATCCTCTTCATGCCTTCCCAGTAGGAGGTCTGCTTTATGTCTTGATACATTTTGTTACCACCGGGATGTTAAGTCAGTTTTGAGTGATGACATTCCCTAAGCACTTCATCTCTCAATCCATTAACATCAGGCACAACTAGTCTCCCATTCTTTTTGAGCCATCCTTCTCGATCAAGCCCATATTTGTTCATCTCCTCGTTGATACCCATCTCTAACTTGGAGATGATTTCTAATAGACTAGGATCGTCCCTCTGACTGGAACCAATCCGCTCAATCAAAGTGGGTTTGACCGTCAAACTCGCTAACATCTTTGGATCTAATTCGCACTTTGGTGTGAAATCGTACCCTGTGATATACTCCAGTTGCTTCCACTCAAGAAACATAGCCTATAAACTAGCATGTCTTCTACTCAATGCATCAGCTACCGCATTTCCCTTTCCTGGTGTATATACGATATCGAAATCATAGGAAGCCAAGAATTCTAACCATCTTTGCTGTCGGAGATTTAGATCCTTCTGAGAGAAGAGATACTTTATCGATTTATGATCGGTAAACAACTCGAATCTTTTTCCCAAGAGATAATGTCTCCACATCTTTAACGCGAACACGATCGCTGCCAATTCCAAATCGTGGGTAGGGTATCTTTTCTCATACGGTTTAAGTTGCCGATTTGCATAAGCTGCAACCCTACTTCCTTGCATCAATACAACACCTAGTCTGGTACCACATGCATCCGTGTATACTATCATCTCTTCATTCCCTTTAGGAATGACTAACACTGGTGCACACGTCAACTTTTCCTTTAGGCTTTTGAATGCATTTTCACACCTTTTGTCCCAAACAAAAGCTTGATTCTTCTTGGTCAACTGAGTTAACAGTGTCGCTATCATGGAGAAGTCTTGGATAAACTTACGATAATACCCAGCTAATCCCATGAAACTTCTTACGTCTGTTGCATTCTTGGGCGTAGACCAATCTTATACCGTAGCCACCTTCGCAGGGTCCACGGCAATACCATTCTCTGAAACAACATGGTCCAAGAATCTCACTTCCCTCCTCCAAAAGTGACACTTAGAAAACTTCGCTTTCAATTGGCATTTTCTCAACACCTCCATCACTACTCTCAAATGTTCCTTGTGTTCTTCCTCTGTTCTCGAACAAACAAGTATATTGTCCATGAACACAAGAACAAACTTATTAAATTGATCTTGGAATACTCTATTCATAAGAATCACAAAATATGCTGGTGCATTGGTCAACCCAAATGACATGACCAACACTTCATAGAATCCAGACGTTGTCCGAAAGGTTGTTTTATGAATACTCTTGGCTGCTACTCGAAGCTGATAAAATCCTGTCGCGAGCTCCAATTGGGAGAACACTCTTGCTCCCGCGAGTTGATCAAACAAATCATCTATCCACGGAAGAGGGTATATATTCTTCCTAGTCACTTCATTCAACTCGCGATAGTCCACACATAAACAAAGGGAACCATCTACCTTGGTAGCAAATACAACCGGTGCTGCCCACTCGGAGGCACTTCTTCTGATAAATCCCTTCTTCAAAAGATCACTTACTTGCACCCTGAGCTCTCTCTGCTCCCTTGGTGCCATACGACAAAGTGGCATCACTATAGGTCTGACATCTTTCACTAAATCAACATGGAACTCAATCGCTCGATGTGGTGGAAGTCCGGTCACTTCCTCAAAGATATCCGGATACTGGCCAACAATGGGAATTCCTACTAACTCGTCCTGCGGGATATCGAAGGAATTTAGAAAACTAGCCATCACCTCATCACTAGTTAAACCACCAACCACTACCCTCCGCCCATCATCCACCCTAATAGTCACCGAAAATCCCTCGCAGTCTACCACCGCCCCATATCTTTGGAGCCAATCGCCCCAAAATAATGCCAAACCCAATAAAATCCAAAACAAAGCAATCATGAGCAAACATACATCCATGACTCGATTAGACCACATTACGACAAATCATACTAAGGCTAGTCGAACCACCAATCGGGTTCGTCACCGCTTAAGGTCTATCGACTATCTCGGGTTCCAATCCTAACCTATCTACCAGGTCACTAGATATGAAGGAATAGGAAGCCCCAGTATCAAACAGCACTCGAACAGGAACATCATAAACAGAATGCATACCTTGAATGAGGACATTCTTTCCTTTCTCCGCCGCAGTTGGGGCATTCGACGAAGAAGGAACAACATTAATAGCATATGCTTTCATAATCTGCTTCTCTTTAGGGGGTTACGGACATTTATCCTTCCCACTTGGCCGCAGTTGAAGCATTTCTTGTCCGCTGGCTTTGCTCGACATTCTTTAGCATAATGGCCCTTTTTGCCACAGCTAAAGTACTCAACATCTTTCTTATTCTTCTTCTGACCATCCTTAGCTTGTTCTGACTCTGTTTCCTTTTATTTTGAGAATTATTCTTGCCTCCACCGGTTGCTTACGGCTTTGATCCCTCTGCAGATGCAATAGTACTTTCAACCTTGGGCTTATGATAAAGGCTCTCTGATCTCGATGCTTTACCAACAATCGATTCAAAAGTCTCATCAATATGGTTTATAAGCCTTTCCCCGAAGTACTGATCTAAGCCTGTTATGAATTTCTCATTCTTCTTCTCGGAAGTGTCAATAAGGGATAATCCATAATTTGATAAAGTATCGAACTCAGCAATATATTCCGAGACTGCCCTACCATTCTGCTTAAGTTCCAAGAACTTCCTAAACAACTCTGACTTCTGGGAAGCTAGGATAAACTTTTCACTCAAGCGAACTTTAAATTGACTTGATCCTCAGGAGTAGCTTCCATAATAGCATTCCACTAATTCATAGCCCATCCTTGCAGCTGGCGGGATGCTAGCTTCCACATTATCGCGTCCTTGATTCCCAGATCCTCGAAGATACGCTCACAACTATTAAGCCAGTCTTGAACTTCTGTAGACGATTCCGTTCCGTGGAAGGGCTTCCCACCAAGACTAGTATAGTCCTTACAGAGCTTTGCGAAATTGGACCTAGGTGCATGCATCGCTGCACCACCACCATTTGCAGCATTAGGAGGTGCCCTCTGAACATCCTTAAACATCTCTCTCATGAAGTCAGTGAACATCGTCCTCATATCAGGAGCATTCCTAATATTGGCTTCTGAACCAGTATTCCTCGTGTATCAACTCATCGTTCAATCTGTAAGGATAAAACGATTAACCATCTCTTCAGTGGTGCAAGCGCAGTGCAACCCCATCCTTATATATATACTAATAGTATATATATAGCTTTTGAAAACCAAAATATCAAAAATACGCGTTCTCATATACGTACTGTCTCTCCTTGGTGTCTTTCCCTAGGTTAACTACGCAACCCAGGGCTCTGATACCAAGTGTGACGGCCCGCCCCACACCAGCCAGCATTTCCAATGAAAGTGCGTTGTGCCAATGCCCGATTAGCACGGGACAGTCGCCAAAGAAAGGAAAAGAAACGAATTTGAACTAACAAGGAACTTGTAGAATATCTCACAGTGCATGAGATAAAATATAATAATAACATAACTATTGACAAAAAACACGCCAGATAGTACATACATAAGCTGGAAACTCAGCCACCATAGCAGCGGAAAACTAAAATACAGCTTATCATCCAAACCAACATTATTACAATTTTGAAATACTGTCTCTAAAGCAAAAGAAAGAGGTACACTACAAAGTTGTGACCAACAGCAACATAGGGAGAATGTGTATATATCATACGTGTAAGCCTCCTGCTCATCTCTGGTACAGCTACTCGTGCTGCCGTGCATAATCACCTGACCTGTCTCTAGTCTGCCCGTTTAAGAGCACCCAAAGTAATAAGAAGAGACATAAAACTCTGGGTCAGACAAAAGTCTAGTATGAGCAATAAGCAGCAAAACAGAACAATAACAGGTAATCATAACCATACTTGAACCTGGACCAGCAACCAAAGAGTTAGCACAACAAGATGTGCAATACGCTAAGGTGACACTAACACATGGTGTAAAAATAATGGGGAGGGGGTGTGCATGTCATGGTGTTAGCTAACATCAAAAATAGCAATCATCCTCACATCTCTCACTCAGTGCGTAAAGCATACGATATCCACCACTTTGATCACCCAAATCTTTGCTACGATCACTCTGCCCTATGGAGTCATAACGGCTCCACTGCACTGATCTGTAACCACTAATACTTTGCTATGTCCACTCTGCCCCCATGGAGTCATGACAACTCCACTGCATTGGCTCATAGCCTTGCTACGATAACTTTGCCTCATGAAGTCATAACAACTTCACTGGACTGATCCATATCCAATATACGTCTCTCTGCGGTGAGTCAAAGCTATATACACCGATAACCCCTTTGCACACGTCCCGCAGCAAAGTCCAATCATGAAAATAACACATTGGTTCCCATCTAGATCCTGAGTTCTAACTTCTCATTTGGACTACCTTTGCATCTCGGGTTTTGGTCTTCATTCGGATCGGCTCGGATATGCGGAGTGCCTCAATCGTCATCGGTTCGGTTCATGATCCTCATACGGTTCGCGAGATTCCACCAAAGTCGGATCGGTTTGTGACACATTCTTCAATCGGTTCGGGTCGTCTCGTTGCACCAGTTCTGGGTTGGAGACCGTGCCTCGGTTCGGGTCGTGTCCTTCCATTGGTTCGTGGCTCTTTCAGGCATTGGTTCGTGGTGCATCGGATCGGAGGAGGAGGTTCGTGATAGCTCCGAGTCGTAGTCTCCAAGTGCGAGTGGATCGGGTTGAATAGCTTCAGACACGAACAGTTCGGGTGTTCCACAAGCAGATCGGTTCGGAGCCTTCGAATGTGGTTCGTGATACATACTCCACGCATGGGTCTGGGAGTCCGATCTGATCTGGTCCCTGCTCAATTGTTGTAACTTTTCCAGTGACTGTTTTACGCTATACGACGGCGTTTTCGACCATTCTAATTTTCTAGTCAATCACAAGGCATACCATACAGTCACAACAACATAGAGAATCAATAATAAACATCAAAACGACAATTTAACATGTCAATATGGATCAAACATACCCAAAAACCTAGTTTTCCCCTTAACCATGTTTAACTATAACTAATGATACAATTAGCAAAACATATCCAAATTACCCAAATTTTTATCAGAGCCCTAAAATAATATTTCATAATTTTACAAATTTTTCGAGATTTTTCTGAGCCATAATTTCGCTAATTATCATAATCACCCCAAATTAGCCGCAATTAGTGAAAAACAATGCAAATCATTCACCTTAGCCACAAATTAATCTTAGATCTAAAAATATCTCTGATTTGGGTCGAATCTCAACGCAACACAGTAGCTCCAACTCTGATTTGATGCTATTTTAACTTGATTTGATGTTGGTCTTATTAATTAGTGATTAAAAGGTGATTTGTGATGATTTTAGAAGATGGAGGCCATGGCTAGGGTTAGGGGAATGTTTTAGGTGGCTGAGAAAATGAAAATAAATCGTTTCCTAACTGATTCCAGCCCCCCATAACCCTAATCCCGAAATGGATTATGGGCCTACCTGTTAATCACCCTAATTAGGCCTAGTTAAGCTGTTTTTCACCTTCTAAATCTTATTTCAGCCATATCCCCTAAGTGGTAAGTCCGTTTGGCTAATGTGAGCACTCTACATAAAGGTAAACCATCATCCGGATCTAATGGAAGTGATTTCAGGTCAAAATTCCTTACCAGTCAAAAGTTATGGGCAAAACAAGATTTGCTAGGGGCAAAACCGTCATTTAAAAATTAGCAAAAATCGTGAACATGGGAAATGACCCCAATAGTCGTTTCCCAAAGTTAGACGACCATAAAACCTCATATGAAAAAGAAATAAATATTCTATGATCCTTTGATACGTAGAATGCGGGTCGTTACAGATTGCGAGGAGACTCGGTTTGAGTCCCTAGTGGCTCTAGATATTGGTCGCTACCGGCCAAGTGACAGGTCCGATTGGACTGGGAAACGTATTGTTCAAGAATAATTAATCCACTAAAGTATATGTGGACCGGCCCTACCGTTCACAAGGCTCACTAGCGTCCGAGTCTTGAGACAATATCTAGAATGTCTCGAATCGATGAGGAGCCATCCCTTGCCTCGACTCATAGATGGAATCCAATTTCCAATACACGACATTTTAGATTTAATTGCAAAACTAGTATGGCGACAAAGTAGGATGGGGTACTATGTCGTCTATGATTGATACATTTATATTTGAAGTTGTTTTTGACACTTATAGTAATATCAAAATGATTTGTTTTAAACGTACGAAGCATGTTTGGTTATTATAAAGGAAAACTCTATCCTCCAGCTTGCGTTGCATTGTGTGATGGGACATGATTCTTGTAATTGCTTCATTTTTCGAAAACCATTGCGCCGTTTCTAAACTGTTTTATGCACTTGTATTCTTGGGAGAAAACCTGTTCCGTGTTATACTACGTGGTCCATTGATTTACTTTATTTCTAAAGTATAGTTTTAAAAACTGTTTTAGTTCTCACACCAGTCCCATGAATAACCTAGAGTTTATGGTTTTAGCCTAGACTCTGGGTGCTCCTATTTTCCACACGGGCAGCTAGTAGTTTTGGTTTTTCTTACAGCTGGAGCTATATTCGGAAAGCTTTGTATCCGCGTATTTCTTTCAGTTGTATTTATTAATGTATTTTCGCTACGCATTGTATTATTTTTCCGTTGTTATGTTATTTAAATCTCTTATATTTTTCAAGGTGTAATATTTATTCATACTCTGTTATATTCTTGTAATCTGATGTAAATTATTGTAATAAGCAATGAAAAGTACTTCTGTTTATGTTCTGATTTGTCATGTTCTCAACTCAATCTGGGCTTTCTCGAAAGGGGAAGTTTGGGTCATTTCATCGTGGTATCAGAGGTTTGGGTTACAAAGCTTGGGAACAAGGTACATTAGAACTGAACGAAAGAATTCATTAGTGACTGGATTAGTAATATCCAATGAGAATGACTTAATAAAGATTGGATCTGTAGTACCCTAGAATGAGTTTCAAAGAGCATTATTTTTAAAATTAAAATGAAAACAAATTTAGTTTTGGAATTTAAATCTTATTATATGTATTTGAGTAATTTATTTTAAATTGATTTGGACTATCGAGTATATGGAGATTTTAATACACGTCTGATCCACGTGTATTCGAAGCCTCAAATATACTGGATGGATATAAAATCACACTCTATTTGGCTGGAGATGATTCTGATAATGTTGCAGCATTTTCAGTATGTATTTTTGAGTGGCGAAAGTGGGATATCTATATATTTTCAATTGACTGGTGTGAGAACCAAAACTAGATATGGTTAATATTTGTGATTTGACACTAAAAATATGATTTTTGAATATATATATAAAAGTTATATGTTTTAGAAATTTAATTCACAAATTGATTGCTGGTTTTGTCGTACGATAATTAGTTTGACTAATTAAAATGTTGGACCAATAATAGAACAAAAGGTGAAATTTAGTCAAATAGAATCTGATTTGAACTAAATTGAAAATTTATTGGAATTCGATATGTGTACATGTATATACAATGAACAGGTCATAGCATGGAAGCTAAGAAGAGGAATAAAATTGTATACCCGACAAATAGGTACATATTTACTGTATTGATTGGGTTTTGATGATTTTATGAGCCGCTTGGCTTTTTCTTTTTCTTTTGGATTGATGAGGGCCCTATGAGGAAGTTGCGGCTTTAAATATCAACCCGTACAAAGGAGGTTATGCCGAAATTTTTCGAAAATTTAGGGTGTTAGCCAAATTTTTGAGAAATTAGAAAATTCTTAGAAAATGAAAAGTTGAAGGATGGAAGCCAGAATGAAAGTTAAGTTGGTTAGTTAAACAACTTTTAGCTCCGTTCCTTTTCGAGGACAAAAAGATTTTAAGTGGGGGAGATTGTAACAACCCGGATTTTCAGACCTAATTTAAAAGTTTTATTTTAGCTATTTTTATGGATTTGGAATATTTAAAATGATTTATTTCAAATAATAACAACTAAAAATTTATTTAAATCGAAGTTAGAATGTATAAATTTATTTTAATTATAAAACGAGCCTGAAATGGCGTAGTAGTTTGAAAATTTGATTTTTAATTTCAATTGAATGTACAGAATTCAAAATAAATCAGAATTGGACAAAACAAGAAATATTTGAATCTGTATAGTTATATCTTTCTAACGAATGTAAGAAACTGAGATTTCACTTTATAAATTGTAATATACGGCCAGTTTAAAATTTAGAATAGTTGCTATGGAATTTATATATATATTTATGTATAATACAGTCCTTAAAAATAGCCATTTTGCAAACGGCCTCCGTTTTTTACGAAACCACTTTTCTTGAATTCGAAATGTCTAGTTATTGTTAGGTTTCAAATTTCATAATTTTTGGGATTAATATGTGAGTGTGGTAAATTTAAACGTGTTTTGTCATTTCAGTTTAAATTTATCGACCAGAAAAGGCCATTTTTCAAACGATCCCCAAATTTGACGAAATCAGTTTTGTTAGGATCATATCATCAAAACATAGCTAGATTTATTTTCTGTAATTTTTGGAGTCAGTACGTGGCACCAGTAAATTGAAATGTACATTCAAATTCAATATATATTGATTCATATTTTAATTTTGATAGAAACTATTTGAAACAGTCGAAATGGCTTACGAAACATATCCCATTGTGTCCGAAATGGGGTATTTGGCTAAGGGCAATAGTCGTTGGATTTGATTTGGAGGTCGGTGTTAAAATTTCAAAATTAAACGAATAATGGAATTAAATTAAATAAAAAATATATAAATACGCCCCACTTTTTTTAGAGACCCTAACTATTTTCTAGAGCCGCCGCTCGTTGCGTTCAATGGATTAGAGGCTCCCCTTTTCTTTCGATTAAAACTTCCAATCCAAAAGGAACTAAACGACGAAATCAAAATGAAAATAGGAGAGAGAGCGAGGTCTTCAAAGTAGTATGGGTATGATCGTCTCAGGGGGTGTGTGCTGTTCAAATTTGGGGTTGAAATCCGCCGGCTTTGGGCGTGATTTCTGAGGCGAGGGGAGGCGCGAGTGAGCCATGGTGGCTGGCACTGATGGAGCTCGCGAAGCTCGACGCGGTGGTTGCTTCAAATCAGTGGATGGGTGCTCTGATCGCCATGCATGGTGGAGCTTTTGTTGCGATAGTGGGTTCCTGAATCGGCTAAGGATAATAACGAAGGAGGAAGGGAGATATAACAGATGTAATTGTAATTAATTATTAATTAATGTAATCGTTGTATATAATGTCATAACTATTTCATACGAGGTCGGAATTTCGTGAAATTAGTTGCATTGGAATCCTTTTGTCGAGCACTACATTTCAGAACTGACCAGAACGGAAATGGAGCAACTTACAGTTTTTGATAAAATTAAACGTCTAGTTTAATTTTATTAAAATCATCGTAAATTAAAGAATGACGGAGTGAAACCCAATGTGAGAACTCCTTCTCACTAAATTATATTTTATCATGTTATTGTATTCATGCATAAAAATATATAAAATTGTCAGTATAGATTTTTATCAATTTTAATCATTATAAACTGTATACGGCGTCTGTTAGCTCACCTCCCTCGTCCACAGATCATGGACGATTTAATTGACTAAATTGTGTTTTGATTGTGATGTTGTGATGATTAACATATAAAAAACTGTTAACATTAATATGGTAATTGAAATTAAGTTATAAATATTTATTTATAAATTAAACAGTGAAAATGGTAAATAAGAAAAATAATTCAAATCAAATTAGAACTGGCTAAATTAATTAACCAATGATTATTTTGAATAGATTGTTATTGCTTGAAAACCCCACACGGGTCTGGAGATGGTAATTTATTCACATCTCACTTGAATTTAATTATATGTCAATCGATGGGTTGACAGACTGTGATGAGCGTTATTTATTTATTTTAACGCTTATACAGTGGTAGAGCATGCTCTGGATGATGTGTGGATGTTTAATGATTATTTATCATTATTATGAATACATGCGAGATATGAAAATCCATATAAATATATCTATATGGTAACTGATTGAGTCTGACTCCAATTCAGAAATAACGTATAGTTTTAAAATATTATTCAGTATAGTTTTATAATAATATTCATTATAGTTTTAAAGTAATATTTAGTAAAGAATCAAAATACGATTTTGATGTCCGATTTTGGATGGACACAAAAATATTGAAATGTTCATAACTGTAATGAATACGAAGCCGGGTTGAGTAGTTAAATGCTATTTTAACCTGAACGGGTTTATCAATCGATTTTATTTATTTTATAAATAATATGGAAAAGAATTGATTTCAAAATCTGATATTTTGAAAATATTATCATTTCAATAATATAATGATATGGAATATTCAATTTTGATTTAAAAATTGAAGTAGAAGTTGGAATCGTTTTAAAATGAAGTTATAAACGATTTATAAAGTAAGATTTAAATGGAAATCGATGATATATTATATATTTATTTATTTATTTATTTAATGGCCTGAATAGAACGCGCCATACAGCGACCATTCGCGAATTTTGACCATTAACTTCAAATTGACATGACGGGAGATCCGACCATCAGATTCTTCTAAAACCGGAACCATTGGGTTCGTATCGAAAAGAGATTTACAATGAATAAAGGAGATTTGAAATCTAACGGTTAGATTTGGAATTAGGTGCAAATCAATTTCAGAAAAGGCCGCTATGAATGTAGTTCGATGACCCTTTTTGGAAATCGACTGAAAGGGCCTTAATAAAATTATTAAAAATATGGAAAAATTACGTAAAATCATAATAACTGATTTGGAAATATTTTGGATGAAAAAAATCCAAGTTTGAGAAGATAAAAATATATTTTTATCAAAATGAACTAGTTAGTAACTAGAATAATAATCCAATGTTTTTAAATAAATAAAATGGATTAGAATTGGTTTTGATATAACCAGAATATTCCAACATATGCGTTGGAATGAATTTAAATGGAAATCGGAATATTTCGATATTGGAATCCGTGATCATACAGATATTGTTGTGGGAATTTGGAAGATTCATATATCGTTATTCCCAATACGATATTCGTCGATTTCAGAATTTAATATTGAATATAAGCTGATATTATTTTGTATTCAGCGCCTTGTATTTGATATCAAATTGGATTTTGGGTTTTTCGTGAATGGCATCTTTAATAACACTGTTCTTAAACTAGTTGAGAAAGGATAAATCTTTTAATCAAGATTTAATGACGTTTCCTAATTAATTGATATAATTGGAATTAAATGGTAATGATTATTTAGGTTTATCGTGAACAGTGTTTTAAATAACATTTGTTCTTTAACCCAATTATCAACGAAGTTATGATTTGGAATTGGTAAATTTTTAATTAAGATTTAATGAAAATTTTCAAAGTAAAGTTTTCCAATTTAATAGAATAAATTGGGATTGAATGGAACTCTATTTAATAATAATCGAAATGAGAATATGTGAATAAAGATCGTCACTATGTATGGAATTTAAAAGGCTTTGCCATTATTCCATTTATATTACTAGTCTGATACGGAAATTTATATCGATTATAAATTGTTATTATTTCCGTGAAGATTCCATAGTTTATGGAAGAAGATTTGGGTTTATCGTGAACTGTGTTTTAAACGACATTACTTCTTTAACCCAGTTATATACAGGATTATTTCCTAAAAATTTGGATAATCATTAAGTAATGATTTTGAGACTAAAACTGAATTAGAGTTTTAGCGAATATTTGATTAGATTGGAATGAGAATAAGGTAATTAAATTTATTGAATTCATGAAATGATCGAGAATGGAGTACCACCTGTTTTATTCTCTTGCTTAACACCCTTCTCTGAGATGTACGAGCTTAGAGGTTATATATTGATAGACATCAGTTGCATGGTGTGAATTGTAAGTGTCGCATGCTAAGATGCAAATGACCAAATCTTTTGTTGAAATCAGAGTCTTGTGGTTGATGATCAAAGCACGGCATTAAATAGCATAGCTTTGTGTATAGCGTTAATTCACGAGCCTCACACCCAGTATGTGTCAATAACGGGATCGTAACCGTAGGGAGAACTTGCGTTTCTTTCTAGTTAGAAGTGGTGTCATGGTATGGAGCCTAGACGTTTTTACTTATGTGGATGATGGATTGCGAGGCGCCTCGGTTTGAGCCCCTAGTGGCTCTAGATATTGGTCGTTACTGGCCAAGTGATAGGTCTGATAGGACTGGGAAACGTATTGTTCAGGAATAATTAATCCACTAAAGTATGTATGAACCAGCCCTACCTTTCACAGGGCTCGCCAGCGTCCGAGTCTTGAGACAATAGCAAGTGTCTCGAATCGGTGAGGAGCCATTGCTTGCCTCGACTCATAGATGGAATTCAATTTGTAGTACGTGACATTTCAGATTTAATTGTAGAACTAGTATGGCGACATAGTAGGATGGGGTACTATGTTGTCTATGATTGATACATTTATATTTGAAGTTGTTTTTGACACTATACACTTATAGTAATATCAAAATGATTTGTTTTAAACGTACCTAGCATGTTTGGCTATTATAAGGGAAAACTCTATCCTCTGGCTTGCATTGCATTTTGTGATGGGACCTAAGTCTTATAATAGCTTCATTTTTCGAAAACAATAGCGATGTTTATAGACTGCTTTATGCACTTGTATTCTTCGGGGAAAACCCGTTCCGTGCTAAACGGCATGGTCCATTAATTTACTTTATTTCTAAAGTAAAGTTTTAAATAACTTTTTCAGTTCTCACACCAGTTCCATGACTGACCTAGAGTTTATTGTTTTTACCTAAACTCTGGGTACTCCTATTTTCCACACGAGCAACTAGTAGTTTTGGTTTTGCAGATTTCTATTTTGCAGGATCCTGGTTTACAGCTGGAGCTATATTCGGAAAGCTTTGTATCCGTGTATTCTTTCAGTTGTATTTATTAATGTATTTCCACTACGCATTGTATTATTTTTCCGCTGCTATGTAATTTAAATCTCTGATATTTTTCAAGGTGTAATACTTATTCATATTCTATTATATTCTTGTACTCTGATGTAAATTATTGTAATAAGCAATGAAATGTTCTTTTGTTTATGTTCTAATTTGTCGTGTTCTCAACTCAATCCGAGCTTTCTCGAAAGGCAAAGTTTGGGTCGTTTCATCGTGGTATCAGAGGCTTGGGTTACAAAGCTTGAGAAGAAGACACATTAGAACCGAACGAAAGAATTCATCAGTGATTGGATTAGTAATATCCAATGAGAATGAATCGTTAGAGATGGGATTAGTAGTATCCTAGAATGATTTTCAAAGAGCATTATTATTAAAATTAAAATGAAAACAGATTTAGTTTTGGAATTTAAATCTTATTATATGTATTTGAGTAATTTATTATAAATTGATTTGGACAATTGAGTATATGGAGATTTTAATATACGTCTGATCCACGTGTATTCGAAGCCTCAAATATACTGGATGGATACAGAAACACACTCTAGTCGCCCGGAGATGATTCCGATAATGCTGCAGCATTATCAGTATATATTTTTGAGTGGAAAAAGTGGGATATCTATATATTTCCAATTGACGGGTGTGAGAACCAAAACTAGATATGGTTAATATTTGTGATTTGACACTAAAAATATGATTTTTGAATATATACACAAAAGTTATATGTTTTGGAAATTTAATTAACAAATTAATTGCTGGTTGTGTTGTATGATAATTAGTTTGACTAATTAAAATGTTGGACCAATAAGAGAACAAAAGGTGAAATTTAGCCAAATAGAATCTAATTTGAACTGAATTGAAAATTTATTGGAATTGGATATATGTACATGTATATACAATGAATATGTCATAGCATGGAAGCTAAAAAGAGGAATAAAATTGTATGCTCGACAAATAGGTACATATTTACTGTATTCATTGCGTTTTGATGATTTTATGAGCCGATTGGCTAGTCGCTTGGGTTTTTATTCTTCTTTTGGATTGATGAGGGCCTTGTGAGGAAAGTTGTGGTTTTAAGTATCAACTCGTACAAAGGAGGTTATGCTAAAAAAATTCGAAAATTTTAGGTGTTAGCCAAATTTTTGAGAAATTAGAAAATTCTTAGAAACTGAAAAGTTGAAGAATGAAAGCCAGAATAAAAGTTAAGCTGGCTAGTTAAACAACTTTCAGCTCCGTTCCTTTTCAAGGACGAAAAGATTTTAAGTAGGGGAGATTGTAACAACCCGGATTTTCAGAACCAATTTAAAAGATTATTTTAGCTATTTTTATGGATTTGGAATATTTAAAATGATTTATTTCAAATAATAACGATGAAAAATTTATTTAAATCGAAGTTAGAATGTATAAATTTATTTTAATTATAAAACGAGCCTGAAATTGGCGGTAGTTTGAAAATTTGATTTTTAATTTCAATTGAATGTACAGAATTCAAAATAAATCAGAATTGGACAAAAAAAAGAAATATTTGAATCTGTTTAGTTATATCTTTCTAACGAATGTAAGAAACTCAGATTTCGCTTTATAAATTGTAATATATGGCCAGTTTAAAACAGAATAGTCGCTAGGGAATTATATATATATATATATATATATATGTGTGTGTGTGTGTGTGTATAATATAGTCCTTGAAAATAGCCATTTTGCAAACGGCCTCCGTTTTTACGAAACCACTTTTGTTGGATCCGGAATGTCAATTTATTATTAGGTTTCAAATTTCATAATTTTTGGAATTAATATGTGAGTGTGGTAAATTTAAACGTGTTTTGTCAATTCAGTTTAAATTTAATCGACCAGGAAAAGACCATTTCCAAACGATCTCTAAATTAGGCTAAATTAGTTTTGTTAGGAGTATATCATCAAAATATAGCCAGATTTATTTTCTATAATTATTTGAGTCAGTATGTGGCCCCAATAAATTGAAATGTACGTTCAAATTCAATATATATTGATTCATATTTTAATTATGATAAAAACTGTTCGAAACAGTTGAACTGGCTCACGAAGCATATCCCATTGTGTCCAGAATGGGGGTATTTAGCTAGGGGCGACAGTCGTTGGATTTGATTTGGAGTTCGGTGTTAAAATTTCATAATTAAGCGAATAATGGAATTAAATTAAATAAAATATATATAAATACCCCCCTCCCTCACTTTTTTTTAGAAACCCTTACTAATTTCAGAGTCGCCGCTCCTTGCGTTCAACGGCTGAGAGGCTCTCCTTTTCTTTCGATTAAAACTTCCAATCTAAGAGGAACTAAATGATGAGATCAAAATGAAAATAGGAGAGGAGAGCGAGGTCTTCAAATTAGTATGGGTATGATCGCCTCAGGGGGTGTGTGCTATTCGATTTTTGAGTTGAAATTCACTGGCTTTGGGTGCGATTTCTGAGGCGAGGGGAGGCACGAGCGAGCCGTCGAGGCTGGCACTGGTGTAGCTCGCAAAGCTCGACGCGGTGGTTGCTTCAAATCGGTGGATTGGTGCTCTGATCGCCATGCATGGTGGAGCTTTTGTTGCGACAGTGGGTTCCTGAATTGGCCAAGGATAATAATGAAGGAGGAAGAGAGATACAACAGATGTAATTATAACCAAATATTAATTAATTAATGTAATCGATGTATATAATGCCATATCTATTTCATACGAGGTCAAAATTTCGTGAAATCAGTTTCCTTGGAATCTTCTTGTCGAGCACTATATTTCAGAACTGACCAAAACGGAAATGGAGCATGTTACAGTTTTTGATAAAACTAAACGTCCAGTTTAATTTTATTAAATTCATCGTCAGTTAAAGAATGACGGAGTGGAACCCAATGTAAAAACTCCTTCTCAATAAATTATATTTTATCATGTTATTGTATTCATACTTATAGAATTGCCAGTGTGGTTTTTTATCAGTTTCAATCATTATAAAATGTATACAGTGTCGTTTAGCTCACCTCCCTCATCCACAGACCATGGACGATTTAATTGACTGAATTGTTTTTGATTGTGATGTTGTGATAATTTACATACAAAAAATGTTAACATTAAGGTGGTAATTGAAATTAAATTATAAATATTTATTTATAATTTAAATAGTGAAAATTGGTAAATTAGAAAAATAATTCAAATCGAATTAGAAGTGGTTAAATTAATTAACCAATGATTATTTTGAATAGTTTGTTGTTGCTTGGAAACCCCACACGGGTCTGAGGATGGTAATTTATTTGCATCTCCCCTGAATTTAATTATATGTCAATCAGTGGGTTAACAGACTGTGATGAGCATTATTTATTTATTTTAACGCTTATACAGTGGTAGAATGCACTCTGGATGATATGTGGATGTTTAGTGATTATTTATCATTATTGTGAATACATGCGAGATATGAAAATCCATATAAATATATTTTTATGGTAATTGATTACGTCTGATTCCAATTCAAAAATAACATAGTTTTATAATATTATTCAGTATAGTTTAATAATAATATTTATTATAATTTTAAAATAATATTTATTAAAGAATCAAAATACGATTTTGATGTCCGATTTTGGATGGACACAAAAATATTGAAATATTCATAAATGTAATGAATATGAAGTCAGGTTGAGTAGTTAAACGCCACTTTAACCCAAACGGTTTTATCGATCGATTTTATTTATTTTATAAATAATATCGAAAAGAATTGATTTCAAAATCGGATATTTTGAAAATATTATCATTTTAGTATTATAATGGTATGGAATATTCAGTTTTGATTTAAAAATTGAAGTATAAGTTGGAATCGTTTTAAAATGAATTTATGAATGACTTATAAAGTACGATTTAAATGGAAATCGATGATACTATATATATATAATCGCCTGAATAGAAAGCGCTGCACAGCAACCGTTCGCAAATTTCGACCATGAACTTCAAATTGACGTAACGGGAGACCGTCGGATTCTCCTAAAACTGGATCTGTTGGGTTCGTATCGAAAAGAGCTTTCCAATGAATATAAGAGATTCAAAATCTAACAGTTAAATTTAGAATTATGTCCAAATCAATTTCAGAAAAGGTCGCTATGAATGTAGTTCAATGACCGTTTATGGAAATCGACTTAAAGGGCCTTAATAAAACTATTAAAAATATGGAAAAATTATGTAAAATCATAATAACTAATTTAGAAAGATTTTGGATGAAAAATTCCAAGTTTGAAAAGATAAAAGTATATTTTTATCGAAATGAATTAGTTAGTAACTAGAATAATAATCCAATTTTTTTAAATAAATAAATTGGATTTAAATTTGTTTTGACATAACCAGAATATTCCAACATATGAGTTGGAATGGATTTAAATGGAAATAATCTTCGCAATATTTTGATATTGGAATCCGTGATAATACGGATATTGTTGTGGGAATTGGGAAGACACAGATATCGTTATTCCCAATACGATATCCGTTGGTTTCAGAATTTGATATTGAATATAAGCCGATATTATTTTGTATTTAGAGCCTTGTATTTGAGATCAAATTGGATTTTGGGTTTTCGTGAATGGTGTCTTTGATAACACTGTTCTTAAACCCCGTTGAGAAAGGAGAAATCTTTTAATCAAGATTTAATGAAGTTTCCCAAATAATTGACATAATTGGAATTAGATGGTAATGATTGTTTGGGTTTATCATGAACAGTGCTTTAAATAACATTTGATCTTTAACCCAATTATCAGTGAAGTTATGATTTGGAATTGGTAAATCTTTTAATTAAAATTTAATGAAATTTTCCAAAGCAAAATTTTTCAATTTAATAGAATAAATTGGGAATGAATGGAACTCGATTTAATCGAAATGAGCTTCTATGAATGAAGACCGTTCCTATATACGGAATTTAAAAGGCTTTGTTGTTATTCCATTTATATTACTAGTTTGATATGGAAATTTATATCGATTATGTACTGTTATGATTTTCAAGGAAATTCCATAGTTAATGGAAGAAGATTTGGGTTTGTCGTGAACTGTGTTTTAAACGACATTAGTTCTTTAACCCATTTAAAGAGATGATTTATTTCCTAAAATTTTGGATAGTCATTAAGTAATGATTTTGATATTAAAATTGAATTAGAGTTTTAATGAATCTTTAATTAGACTGGAATGAGAATAAGAAAATTAAATTTATCAAATTCATGAAATGATCGAGAATGGAGTACAACCAGTTTTACTCTAGGTAAGAGTTAAATCTTTAATGAGATTCGAACAAAAAATGGTAATTAAATTTACCGATAGCACCGTGGGTGTTAGATACAGAGTACTACCAGTTTTTCTCCATGAGATGAATAGGTTGGGATTTTGATAATAAAAGAAAGGATTACTTCGGAATGGCTCGTTAATCCCGACTACTTGGATAAACCTTAATTTGGTTTAGAATTGAAAAGATAATTAAATCTTTTGAAATGATATCCAAAGGAAGATTAAAGAAATAGTTTAAATAAACTTATATTTGATAAAATTAATGGGAACCTTTCCCTAAAAATGTGAATATTTGAATAAAAGAATATTCTGGATTGGAATGAGGCGTATGATGTGTTTTTATAGCACTTGATTATTGATCATAAAATACGCGAGTTATTCGGAAAGACTGGGTTTAACCCATTCTGAATAATTAATACAACGACTAAAAGTCAACGATGAAGACGGTGGTTGAAGACCGGAGATCTTCACATCGTATGGATGATTACCGATGTCTTGATTGGGCTGTAACCCAAGATAAGGTAATAAGTGGTGATCGTCCAAACGTACTTGGAGATCGACTGGATATGCGAGGACCTCCCCCCGGTATTGGACAAATGGTACGAGGAATAAGGTGCCTTCGGTTTGGTTTAGACCCAGAACGGACTTGTAAATGGATGTGTGTTGGATTTCATTCTTTGTTGATTGATTTCTATTAAATATATATATATATATGTTTGGTGGCGGAGAATTTGTTCTCTTGCTTAACAACCTTCTCTGAGACGTACAAGCTTAGAGGTTATATATTGATAGACATCAGTTGCATGGCGTGAATGTGTCACGCTAAGACGCAAATGATCAAGACTTTTGTTGAAAAGCATAGTCTTTTGGTTAATGATCAAAGCATGGCTTTATATAGCATAGCTTTGTGTAAAGCGTTAATTCGCAAGCCTCACACCTGGTATGAGTCAAAAACGAGATCGTGACCATAGGGTGAACTTGCGTTTCTTTCTAGTTAGAAGTGGTGTCATGGTATAGAGCCCAGACATTTTTACTTATGTGGATAATAGATTACGAAGCGCCTTGGTCTGAGTCCCTAGTGGCTCTAGATATTGGTCGCTACTGGCCAAGTGATAGGTCCGATAGGACCGAAAACATATTGTTCAGGAATAATTAATCCACTAAAGTATGTTTCGACCGGTCCTACCGTTCACAGGGCTCGCCAGCGTCCGAGTCCTGAGACATTTTCTAGAGTGTCGAATCGGTGAGGAGTCATCCCTTGCCTCAACTCAAAGACGGAATCCAATTTCCAATACGTGACATTTCAGATTAAATTGCAGAACTAGTACAGGGACATAGTAGGATGGGGTACTATGTCGTCTATGATTGATACATTTATATTTGAAGTTGTTTTTGACCCTATACACTTATAATAATATCAAAATGATTTGTTTTAAACGTACCTAGCATGTTTGGCTATTATAAGGGAAAACTCTATCATCTGGCTTGCATTGCATTGTGTGAAGGGACCTGAGTCTTATAATAGCTTTATTTTTCGAAAAGCATTGCGTTGTTTATAAACTGTTTTATGCACTGGTATTCTTGGGAGAAAACCCGTTCCGTGCTATATGGCGTGGTCCCTTGATTTACTTTATTTCTAATGTAAAGTTTTAAATAACTGTTTTAGTTCTCACACCAGTCCCATGACTGGCCCGGAGTTTATTGTTTTAACATAAACTCTGGGTGCCCATATTTTCCACACGGGCAGCTAGTAGTTTTGGTTTTGTAGATTTCTATTTTACAGGATCCTGGTTTACAACTGGAGCTATATTCAGAAAGCTTTGTATCCGTGTATTTCTTTCAGTTGTATTTGTTAATGTATTTTTGCTATGCATCGTGTTATTTTTCCGCTACTATGTATTTAAATCTCTAATATTTTTCAAGGTGTAATATTTATTCATACTCTGTTATATTCTTGTACTCTGATGTAAATGGTTGTAATAAGCAATGAAATGTTCTTCTGTTTGTGTTCTGATTTGTCATGTTCTCAACTCAATCCGGGCTTTCTCGAAAGGGGAAGTTTGGGTCGTTTCACAAACCATTTGGCAAAACATATTAAATACTAGGCTACAAACTCTTCATTTTATTCCTTGGAATGTATCCACTTTGTTGTACAAAATCTCTTTGAATTCTATCATGCGTCGTGTACCGGTATCACCAAATCGAAAGCCTTGACTTGAATTTAGTTATTTTATGTTTTATTAACCATAAATAAACGTCAATGTAGAAGAAGCATTAGATTAAATCATGGCGCCGGACCTTTTCATTATATATATATATATATATATTTCAATTCCTTCATTGCCAAGATTTGTGCCCTATCCCTTTCAACAGCAACTACCTATATACACGTAGTAAGACAGGGCTATTGCCCCTAAAAGCTTCATGGCCAAGGTAAGCTACAGTTTACAAACTTCACACAAATGGAAGCAATGATGTATGTTCAAATCATAGCTACTCTAGCCTGGTACTTGAAGTCAACGTACCTATACATACATATTCCTTCATGCCCAAGTAGTTATTGCCCATAAATAGAGCAACGTCCTCATTCTTGCTTCAGCGAAAAAAATGGTGAAAACCGAAGCTTTTAATGGCTTTTAAAAATAAAAACCAAATTAAACTCCACATTAAAAATCATAGAAAAATATGTTTGGATCCTCTAAAGGTTACTCTTCGAGCTGGCATAATATTTGAGGGATTCGAATAAATATTTTTTCGTAGGAGTATAAATCAGCGTGCCAAGATTTGGCCAACGCTCGGAAATGGGAGCAATTTTGGGTGGAATGTTTATCAACGCGGGGTTCAGGAGGTTAAGGCACTCTGTTCGATGGAGTTTAAGGAGCAGCGGTGGAAATCCATGTCAACATTATTAATGTGCAGCAAGGTAGATGTTACATGACGCGTTGACCTAGGTCTGTGCGAGTGGAATGATTTACATATGAGGTGGTAGAGACTTGTGAGCAGGAAATTAGGCTGATTTCTTTAATGATTTTCGTGAACAAGGTGGTGAGAAATGATTAAAGGAAGCTCGAAGTAAATAAATAGGAGCTGTGTCCTTTTTCTTCATTCGTGGGAGAAGAAATAATTTAGAAGCAGGTGGATTTGTGTACGGTTTTGGGCCAAAATCATTTGCAAAGCCCAGTAGAAAAAAATATTATGAATGAAAGGAGATGACATGGAAGGGAAAGGTGATATGCGGAATATACAAGAATGAGCGGTGCGGGTTGAATTTGAAATGTGGGTTGATAATTGAGGGTAAGGCCCACATGGTTTTGTCTGAGGGAAGTGGCTAAAGGTTGGAGGGAAGGTTTGAAATACATGGAGCAGGCGGTTTAGTTGATAATGTAGATGGAGTACTGTTCACTAAAATCTTAAACGAGTTGTTTCATGGCAGGCCGAGCTTGACAAGAGTGAACCAGGAATATGGGTTTTAAAAGGATTATGGCCTGTTTATATAGTGATGAGCCCGACGTATAACTTGTAAAATACGTGACTCCTATACACTTTATCTGAATCAGACAAATTTAGGGCATTTTGGATCGTATGATTGCAGGCTATGTACTGGAACTGGTCTGGAGAGATTTGAAGATCATTACAATTTTAGGGAAAATTAAATGTCTAATTTGATCAACCGACATTAATCGTTTTTCAACGATTAATGACCAAGGTGAGTAAACTCACTAATTCTGTCCAGTTTTATAATTTTATTAACATTATTTAATATTGATAACTAATGATTGAATGTTGTGCGATGGTTGTTTGGATGAGTTGCTTATAAATTGGTTGAAATTATATATATATATATATAGTTATATACATATAAGTCGTTAGTTGAATACCGATTCTATTTATTTCAATATTTCATATTAATATGAAATTAATGTTATTTATTTTGATTAACGTCTGTGGATGCAGGGAAACAGGTTGTAGGGATCCAACTGGATTTTCAACAATAATATTGTTATTTTTCATATATTTCATTTTATGATGTGACGAATAAACCTATGGCTGATTATTGTGTGTTTGGGATGTTTTAAAAACATTGACCTGAAATAATTGGTATTTGAATACCGTAGAATATATTCGAATATATTAGAAAATAAATTGGGGTTTTAAAAAGGAATTTCTATTTTAAAATAGAAACTGAATTTCGATTGGGCTAGATATAATAACTTGTTTTAATTATATAAAACAAGTAGTTTGATTTATGAAGGATATTAATAAATGAAATGAAATTATTATAAAATAATTTGGAATTGTAAATTCAAGGAATTGGTTAAAAAGGGGAATGGTGAAATTTAGTCCGATGTTCGGAATGAGAAGAATTGGAATAAATCCATAAGGGTTTACAATTATAATTCGGCTATGTCGAATGTTAAAATAATTTATTTTTTAGAAATTGTATATTTTATATTGAAAAAATTGACAAGTTAGTGAATATTTGATTTAAAACCAATAAATTATATTCGAATGTGTAATAGAGATAAGGTTATAAACTTAACATATAGTTAACCAGAAGTTGGCGTGTAAATGGAATTTAGGAAATGGATTACGAATATGAATTTATAATATAACTCGATAAACATTATTTGAACCGGTATGGTAATTGTAAATAAAAAATCAAGATTTGATTGATATAATGAGTCTCGATTTCTGTAAAGCAATAACATTCATATTCTAAAGTGAATAATGATTTTAAAGCAAATGTTTTGCAAATTGAAATGGGTAGAAAGGAAATGGGTAAATTTTTGGAAGTGATAAATTCAAAAGTGAATTTAGAAATTGGGTTGGCTTGAAACGGAGAATTTATTCTGACTTTCGGAACATTAATCAAATAGAGATTATTCATAAAAGAGTTATACGCTGAAATTCGATTTTATCGAATTCAGCACAGTATTATTTACTTTCCGTTCTTAATTTAAATTTATTTAAATGACTAAGTATTATTTATTTATTCTAAATAAAGAATTAAAGTTATATTTGAAATTTAAATATTTTGGAAGTAGGTATTATCACGCTATCGTTATAGCCAACATTTTATACATTGATTGTTAAATCAATATATAAATGGATTTTGGAAATGTTTTCCAAGTATAACCAGAAATGTTTTCTAAGTATAGAAAATGAAATTATCTTGAACTTAAGAATGGAGTTAAAGAAATTAGAAACATAATGGAGATTAGTTAAGTTAAAGAATTTTCTAAGTATCGATCTAACGTTGGTTTCGGCCTTCGAGGTTGATACTTTGAGAGTTGTTCTCGGACAAATTTACGGTTAGGGAATAATGAATGTGGAAGGTTAGTGATGCGTGAATAAAGAATGGGAATGTTTTGTATGGATGTTTTCCTTTGATAGTTAAATAACTGATTATCAAAGTCTTTGACTATTTTTCCATTGTCAATACGGAGAGACCGAGATCAGGTTTATTATCTGAAAACCACGTTGTATAGAGCGTTGCGAACCAAATATAATGAGGATAATTGAAGACGGAGTTTATGCAATGGTTGTTCTTGCGATCCTAGGTAGAAATTGCCTAAGATGGATTTACATAATAGTGCCTTCAGTTTGTTTAGTCCTAGGAAAACATGTATGGACGAATGTCTGACAGAGTATACCTAATAGATCGCGTAAGTTGATCTTTTCAAACGTATTTACGTTAGTGGCGAAGGAATTTGTTTCTCTTAGCTTCATACCTGTGATATTTTTGGGAAAATCAATTTCTGATTTGGTGGATTTGACGATGTAGTATTCAAAGTAAATGATGACCAGATGTTCCAAAAGATACGTTATGACCTCAAGCTTCATCAACCAGGAAATGACAAAAATCGGGCAGGCAACATAGCTAAGTGGGTCGCTCCCAATTAGGGTATATCGTCTCCATCTAGAGAATATTCATTTTTGCACTTCTTTTGCTTTTTATCTCTCGGGAACGGTTATGTTGGTATACCAACCGTAAGGTGACAATATATTTGGAACATTCAAGCGAAATGAATGGCCAGTCATATAAGTTGCAAGATGTGCTTGTTGAGCTCCAGTGTATATCCTCTAGAGTACAATGATCGGAAGGTGGTTCCATACCTTGTCATATTCATAATCAACCTCCAATAAGAGCCCGCAGTTTTGATTAAAAATTATATATGTGGATCGCAAGATGAAAGCATTCTGCTAGATTGTTATTTACTTGTATTAAAAAGTATTATAATATCAGAATAAGGTTGTTTTTGAAGAATGTTTTGGGTTATTGTAAGGTAAAAACCATTCGTGTTTATGTGTGAATTCGGTCTTACGATTATCCTTTCTTTCGAAAAGGATTTTTAAAAGTTAAACCAAGTTATTGGAGTTTACGCACACCAGCCCCATGACGGATCCAGAGTTTATTTTTTTATTTTTTTACCCCAAAACTCTTGGGTAACCAAATTTTTATGGGTAGTCAAGTAGTCAGGATTTTACAGATATACTTGGAGGAGCTTAGAGTAGGAGGCTTCAATGTTAGATATATATAGAGTTATTTCTATTATAATATATATGTGATGTACTCTGATGATATATGTAAGTACAAATACAGTTTTGTATTTCAAAGTTATATTATATAATATATTTTATTCGTTCCACTGTGAAATTCGTATTTACTCTGATTTTGTTATGTTGTGTTCTTCTTCTTCTATTCTAATTTTCTTTCTTACCATTTCTCATCCTCTAACTTCTTTCTCTTAATGATCTGGTATTTCCGATGCTTGAATAGTTGACAGTGTGCTTTGTGTTGATTTTCAGGGTCGAATATCCTTGGGTCGTTACAATGAGTTATTCATCAAATCATCTCCCAATCTACTTCATAGTGAAATCTTAACAATTTTCATAATCAAAGAATCAGTTCGTTAGCAAGTGTACTGATGGAAATCAATGTTTCTTCCTTTAAACCTTTTTTTAAATACAAATTCACTAATTCTCCCACATTTGAAATTTGATTGTCGAATTACAAATTTAGGATGTAGTTCTCAAGTTGATCAAGTTGCATTAAACCATTTCAAAAGAAAATTTATCGATCAAAGGTGGCAAATTGAATTAGTTTTTCCCCGTCTCATCCGCTGAGAATAAATTACTTGTAATAAGACAAACCATACAAAACAAGAATAAATTACTTGTAATAAGCGTGTTTCCATCAGCCGTACAATTGCGATCTTTTTTTAACAGCAAAATGACTATTCATATCAAGAATAAGAGGTGCAGAGAAAATTAGCATATGTTAATTTCAAACGACTATCCTACAAAGCTCAATTTCATGCAAAACAAAAAAAATCCAGTGGGGGCGGCGGCCCCCAGTGGGCCTAATGTAGGTCCACCACTGGTGATACACACACACGCACAGAGAAACATACACACAAACATATAAATACATACATACATATATATATACATACATATATGTATATATATACATACATATATATAGGATCAAGAGCACTCCAAATAGTGCAACACCCATATAGCATCCCCTGCAACTCGATTTCTACCACATTCATGTTTCTCTCTCCTTCTACAAATTCTCTATCCCCTACTAACTTATATAATTATAAATGCGAGGTTGTGGTTGGAGTGCAAAAGAGGTGTCACGAAAGAGGAGTGTCATGTAACCATTATATACATATATATATATATATATATATATGTGTGTGTGTGTGTGTGTGTGTGTGTGTGTGTATGTATGTGTGTGTGTGTGTGTAATTTTAAGACTTAATCTAATACTCTAGGAGAGAAACCATTCGTAGAAGCTCAGATGACACTAATGTAAATAACTCCGTAATATATCAATATTATAATTTTGACATATAAATTATGTCATATAGACCTAAAACATTTTCAGAAGTGTATTATAGCACTTAAAATACAATGTGCATGCACAAAGAAATAAATTCAAATACATTTTGGTGTGTTTTTGCAAACTAATTATAAATATCCTACATTATAAGTTAATTAATTGGAGCAATATATCACCGAAATGGCCTCTTTTGTTTGGTCACTCATGATAAATGTTTGATATTTGCATGTGGTCATTCACGTGAGTATTAGTCAACCCAAAGAAAGATTAATATATGATAGAAATCCGTTACACATATGTGACGATAAATACGTGATAATTATAAGGTTTTACAAGTTAACAATTGACCGATCCAAAGGAAGGTTTTGTTATTTGACTTGAACTTGTCATTATTTGATCACTACAATAAGAGTACCACTTACGGTTAATGTTATTATCCAAAGACTTGATATTAATATTATACTAGGTATTTTTAGAAGAGATTTATCGATTATTTGAATTTACTGTGACAGATATCTAATATGAGCATATACAATCAATCGTCAAGCTTTGTTCAATTTTCAACAAATTTCACTAAAATATCTTCCTGTTTAATCAGTATTCCCACCTTGTTTAGGACTAACTTTAAGGATTTATAAGAAATCATATTTTTTGTTCCAGACTTCACAGATCAAGCTCTTGCAATTGGGAGGGTCACAATCAGCCCTACAACAGTTGAATGTTCTCAATATGTCATTAAGAATATTGAAAGGTGGTATAATTAAAAAGGCATGAGGCAAAAGATCATAAGGGATTGTAGGGATAAGTAAATTTAATGAGGTATCTATCCAGATTGGACAACACTTTATAAAAACAAAAAAGGGAAGCACTTTTGTAGTGCTAGACTATAAGATCAAATGAAAGGAAAAAAATAAATAAATACTATATAGAAAAATGTTGCTTGAACAGATAAGGATACTTGAGTTATTGTCATTTTCTGATATCTATTTTATTCATGGTTTGATCATTTTATTATTACTATTAATTTTTTTTTAAGAATAAGATGACCTCATGTTGAGCTCATTTAGCATTACGATAAGAAGAAAAGAGGTTAAAGCGTATAACACTAATAATACTCATTTGATATACATAAGTAAATGTATAAACAATGATGAAGAAGTTACTAACATATAAATTATAGAGTTGTTTCTTTAATGAGATATACAGACATGTCAAATATACCATATATTTTCTAAAAGCCATTATTGATATTTCATTTATGTTGCCTGAATTTATTTCACATTTTTATTACGTTGTCATTTTGACAGATTCCGATTTTTAATTTCTAATATGAGCAAATTGGGTTATAATTATTCATTTAGAAATAATAAGATTGATTTATGAATAAATTTACATTTAATAATCAAGTCTCAAATTTTGATATGGGGATTAATATGATTATATGTTTCAACTTAATAAATTTAGATTGAAATTCTAAAAATAACAAATATTTTATTGATATTTTAAGTGTCTTAAAAGCTATAGTTTTATTTTCTTTCATTAATAAGAAGTAAATAAAAAAAACAAGCGTCCTTATCTCAGCTGACTAAAGCATGTTGGTAGAATGCAAAAGGACATGGGTTCGATTTGGTCGGACTTCTTGCTGTGATAGTATAGTATATGCTACTCAAATTCGTGTGTATGTATATATATACATATACATATATATATATATATAAGTACCCAATTTCTAAAATAAAAATAAAGAATCAAAATAAGACAATGTTAAATGAAACATTTTTCAAATTAACGTATTGTCTCAAGAAAACAATCTCAACAATCTCAAAGTGCAAGGTCATTACGGAAATCCATTTGAGAAGGAAGAATTAATGTTCCAGAAGATTAGTAGTATTTCTTCATAAAGTTAAATAATGGATTTGTAAAGATAATTCTATGGATTTATATTAATTCGTATAAGATATTAATTTGAAATGTGGATTTAAGTTTTGAATATATAGTTCTCAAATGTGGATATAAGGTTTGAGCATATAGCGTATATTTATATAGATAATAAAGTTTGAGATTTTTTTCTTCTAACTTAAGTAGTAAGATCATTGGATATGAACAACTGTTCAAAACCAAAAGAGACTTAAGCAAGTAATATGGAAATGTTTAAGGTTCTTTTATAGAAAATATTATTCTTAAAAAGAAATTATATTTCCTTCAAAAAAACATCCTCTTTGAATTTAATGCACAACTCTTTAGAATCACTTTGAAGCTTGTTGCATATTTTACTTTTGAACAATACCTGATGAATATTAAAGTCATGTTTATCAATGGAAACATTTATGAAACAACTTAAACAACCACTTATGGATTATCCTTTTGTATTTGAAGTTCAGATACATCATTATTATTCATGAGGTGGTATTTGGATTATCACAAAAGGGCTAGAAAAATAAATGCATAAAAGAGGTTTAGTAGGCAAATTGCAAATCAGTTGATTCTCGTTTCCTAATGGAGAAATATTTTCTCATGCAGTGATACAAGAACATTCCTACAACTGTAGAAGTGAAAAAAATTCCTCATGGATATACATTGTGTAGTTTATTACATACTAAGACTTGTACATGTATAGATATTGTGTGTAATATTTGGCAGATATTGAGTGGAACACTAGTTAGTAAGTATATGTCATTCAACTATGAAAAATAATTGTAAAATTTTGTCACAAGACTTTGTATTACTGATAAAGAATTAAAAGACCATTAAAGTAATATTGTGACAATAAAAATGTAGTACTTTCCAATAATGGAACAGTGCAAAACAAATTGTAATTTATAGGGCATACTATGATAAACTCCATTATGGCGGATCAACTTACAAAAAGATTATCATTGAAGGTCTTTCATAAGCATATTGCTCGATCGTTTTAACTATTATTTAAGGATATTTTAATTCAGAAGGAATTTGTATATGGTCCTATCATATGGCAGATCACTCCATACTTTGGTTACAGATATTTATATTAAGTTCTATTTCTGACCAAAAATTAAGTAATAAAATTCTCTTTGCACTCTCGGTTGCTCAAATATTGAATATTACAATCTAAATAAGTATAACCAGTAGGAAAAAGACATGTATATATCACATTTTATGTAATTTCCATGGTACGCATGCATGGTTGACCTATATCATTTGATTGTATCTATATATTTGATCATTGGAGACTTTAGTTGCAATAAAAGTAACAAAGGCTGCTTTGATCTGTTATCAATACAGTTAATGGACAAAATTGTTTCAGATACAACATACGTTATAAATAGCAAATTTTGAAGCTCATAAAGTTAAACATATATTTTAAGGTTATTACATATGAAGCCCAGAGAAGATTGTTGGAATATTTCAACTTTTGGGTCATGTATACAGAATAAAATGTATTATGTTATTTTGACGTAAAACCTGATTAAAGTGATCTAATTTTAAATTAAAGTTAAGAGGCAATTTATCATGGGCATAATGTTTAGATACATAGACATTTTAATTTGTTGAATGACTTAACTACAAAATGTCAACATTATAAATAAAGGGTTTCGGTCACCAAATTACACACACCTTAGCAACTCTCTAACTCTTTCCTACGTAAAACTAACTCCAAATCTAGGGTTTGTGTTAATTTGTAAGACTAAACCAGACTCATATGCTCTTTAACATCCAACTAGGGATTCAGGTGCTTCAATAATTAAAAGTGGATTCAGATACGCTTACGCTAATTTATTTATGTGTCATCTCTGTTCACGATTAAATCAACGGAATACATATTTGAGATCTATGTTATCATGACTAATTGTTGATGAAGTATATTAAAATTCTAACAAATGTCTAGCCAATTTGAGGATGTTACAAGCAAATTACATTCGCATATGAACTTGTTTATGTGAGCAGTACTATGAATTTCTTCATGCTTTGATTATTTTTCAATGTTTAAATAGTTGGTTCTCGGGTTTGAAGCACCGGACGTGTCAAATGTGGAAACCGGCCATTTTGGCCAATTTTCTTACATAAAGTAGTCAAGTTAGTGGCATCGAACGCCAATAGCTAGACTTTCCATTTGCTTATTTGACCAGCCGCATGCATCCTTCCTTCTTCATCCTTCTACATCTTCGATTTCGTCCTTTCTCTTAGCAAGGTTTTAAGATTTTTATCATTGATTCAACGCAGGAATCAGGTATGTGTTTTCAATAGTGCATCATAATATTCCATCTCCTCTCCTTCCATTATATCAAGAACTACCACAGCAAACTCCAACGCATCATAATTCATACAACAAACTAAACATAATGTTTCATCTTCTAATGTACCATTTCGTGAAGATGTCATAATTAGAGGTGAGCGTTAGGTCAGTTCAGCTGGTTTTATGACAAAAAAATTCAAACTAATTTGAAATCAAAAAATTTCAAAACCAAATAGAACCAAAAAGTAATAATTCCGATTAATTCGGTCGATAGCCTATTTACCAGCCGAAACTTGAATGATATGTTATTATTCAAATAATTATTTCACTTGAAGTAAACATAAATTTATGTGTAAAGATATTTTATTTAGTAAATTATACGTTTATAATACAATTTTACTGATTTCTAACTAATGTCTATGTATTTTATCGTCGAACCAATTAATTAAAGTATTATAATATCATAAAACTAGATAATAAATTAAAAGTTCGATTAAACCAACAACCGAAAACAAAAAAATTACAAACCGAATTCTAGCCAGTCTACTTACAGAAGTGAACCAAACCGACTAAAATGAACAGGTTCAGTTGCTTAATTTGGTTTGAACCGGATATTTCTCACCCCTAATCATAATAAAACAGTGGATGAGATGACTGAAATAGTTGATGCCATTTACAAGCGACAAATGAAGAAATCTTGTTCCAATTCAGATCATTCGAACCCTAATAGCATACGCTCAACAAGAAATTCTTTAACCTACCACATTTTGTTTCCCGCGTTACATAACAAACAAATAATTTATTAATTATAGAATACTCAAATCAAAAATCACAAAATAAAATACTCCCCTAACACGTCCCGCCAAAATGTCCCATTTGAAGATGCAGAGGCATACTCCTTTTAATTTTCAAACTCATTTAAATACTCCATTAAAATGGCATTTAAGGACACACAGATTTCATATTTACCTTTAAATATTCTTCTCCAGAAATGACACATGCAGTCTTATATATACTATAACATGACTTTAATGCTCTACGGATTTTTTGCACATCCTAAACACGCATGGCTCCCAAACTGCATCTCTTTTTTACAAGGTTTAAATTTTTTAATGTCATTGAATTTTCAACACTGTTAGCTAGGGGTGTACATCCGTTGTACCAGATCGGACGGATGTGTATTCAGTTTCTATCCTAAGTAGATTCATATCGAACGAAACTTTTTTCATACAAATTTTGTTGTATTAGCTCGTGTCGTAAATGAAATCGATCGGCCAGGGATATGTGTTTTTTGAACATGATCACGAACGGACCAGATCGGACATGGCTATTTATATCAAATTTTAAACTTTTTATAAGATTTTCTTCCAACTATATGTCGAATTTCGAGAAATTCAGACAAATTCGAACGAACACGGACCAAACATGATTTTTTTTCTCTTATAGATTTCGTTGTCTAACTTGCGTCCTAAATGAAATCAAACGAACTCGAACGAACGTATTTCGGTCATGGACCCAAACAGATATTGGATATTCATACAAAATTTGCAGCCGTACTGTTATCTAAAGTGTTAGCCAAAGACAACATTAACAGTTTATTATCGACTGCCATATTATTGACAGGGCAAATCATCTGTACTGTTCGCTATAGTTTCAACATTAACTTGTCTAATTCTTTTAATTTTACTTCAATGTGCGTATGGGTTCATACTAGTATACCTTGATTATTTAGTACGTGTGAACATTCACGGGTCAGCCCAAAGTCGGGAATTGATTAAATCAGCGTCCAAAACATAGATGCTGATTTAATCAGAGCCATTGGACGTTAATCAAACCGACCGTTAGGGAGGTTCCCCTACTGTAAGAGCCAAAAACAAATTAACTGAGCCAATAACTTTAGGCATAATTTTCGCTCAACAATAATGTTTTCTCCGTCGTTTCCTTCTTTCTCGATTCCTTCTTCCTCAAATCTGCGTTTTCCTTAAATACGAATTCTTTCTACCTAATCTTAAATACGACTTCTTTCATTTTATTTCCTACAATTTCTTTCTGCCTATTCTTAAATAAGAATTATGCGTTTTCCTTCCGTTCCTCATCATCTATCGCCATTTCATTTTACTGGGCGATTTCTAGATTCGCGAGACTTTGGATCTGCAAAAAAAAAAAGTCGAATTCGGTGATATTTTTACTGTCGGTTGTATTTCCCTGATTTTCCATCATCTGGGTATGCATTTTAATTTCCTTTTGCACTGTTGATTTTTTATTTCGATTTTGTTCTGCAAAAAAAAGGTCGACTTTTTCACTATCTGCAAAAAAAAAAGTCGATTTTTTCATCAATTCATTCACGAATTCGGTGATATTTTGACTGTAAGTTGGGTTTCCCTAATTTTCGATCATCTGGGTATCCTTTTTTTATTCCTTTTGCACTATTGAATTTTTATTTCGGTTCTGATCTACAAAAAAAAAGTCGACTTTTTCACCATATGCAAAAAAAAGTTGACTTTTTCATCAATTCATTCACGAATTCACATCTTGATCACAAAAAAATGGACTTTTGCACTGTTGACGTGTAGTTGCTATTATGTCTTAGTTTTAAAAGTAAAAAATATCCAAGAAATTATGGATAAATTATATTCTGCGGTGCGTTTACATATAGATCAACATTTTTACTTTAGCACTCCATGTATAAATTTTTCGTTTTCACATGTTTCTCAAGCCAAGGTGGTGCCTGGCGCAGTGGTAAGGTTACCCGGTTGGTAATCTGGAGCCCGCAGGTTCGAGTCCCGGCCTCTTCACATATGTGAAGGAAAGGCTGTGCGCACAAATCGACCACCCCCAGAGCTTGGAAAGCCGTGAAAATAGTACCAGGACGGGAGACTGACCTGGGAAGTCCTCTCGCGCTTGAGTATGAGAGCCTTTGGCACTGGGTATCCACCTTACATGTTTCTCAAGCCGAAATTCCCAAATTTGAATATTCATATATGTGAAGCATAAATTATTTCTAAACCAAGTGGTGAACAAAAGCAGTCTATGGATTTTGTGGTTATAATGATCTGATTTCTGTATTTAGAAGTAGCAGCCCACTGAAAAACGGTGAACTATAAATGTTCTTAAAATGAAGGATTCCATATGATTTCTGATTATTAGATTTATTGATATGTCAACTTGTGTGGCTATATGCTTCAGATAAGAATAAGAAATACAAGACTTTGTTTGTTTGTGATTGCTTTATTTAAATTTGCTTGGTTCATTTTTTAAATTTTAGCCAATATCATTAGTGTGTTGTTGTGGTTATAACCAATAAATAAATGCAACATGATTTGCAGGATGTAAATGTTACCTTTGTTTCCTGCTATCAGGTTTAAGATGAGCTAATTTTGATGTATGGTTTAGTTTTTTTCCTTATAGTTTATACATTGATTAGATTCAGGAAGAAAAGGAAATAATGTTGTCTCAAGATTAATATATGTTTCACTCAAAATTGATATGATACATCATAACAAGTTTTTTTCCCTTATAATAACCAAGTTTATTAAAAATTAAATGTTACATATTACTGATAAACATATTATCAAAAATATAATACATTTGGCTTTGGGTTAAAATAATTATAATTAGGATTAAAGTAAAGATTTGTTTGAACCAAGACATAGAAGTTTCATGTTTTGCGCTGTGATGCAAATTCAATGAACCAGTGTTGATATTTCAAATGTAAGTTTGCACATTCGCACCGCTTGGATTTTTTAATAGTATTCCTAACAAACTGTCATAGTATTGTTGTTCGTGTATTAACTTTTGTGTTTATGTAATGAGTTTTATGTGCATTGTTTGTTAGTGGTCCGAGAGCTGAAGCACAACTGTAGTTATGAATATGCTTGATTTTTTTCATTTTTGATGATTTATTATAATTTATTCTTTTTCAATAGTTCATATTCCTTTTTCTGATCTGTTTCATTGATTCTGTTGTATACTGTTTCATAATCTTTACTGTGTGATATAAACTAAGACAGTTTACATTAGTCTACTTTTTTGAAGTGAATGAACATAATCCCTGCTTACATGCAAGATTTCTTGAATTTGGTCACTACATTTGTTTGTATAGCAGAGACAACTTGGAAGAAGAATGAAGCAATTTGAAATAGAGAAGGCATGTTGGTGAGGTGTTTGGTTTTCGTGTTTTTCTAAAGTGATGCCCAAGATGTAAAAGCAAAATAGTTTGGAAATGGAAATCTTGAGAGAAGTGGATGGTTTACTTTTGTTTTTTTTTTTATGGAAAACCGTTGTTGCATTATCATGGGCTAATTTACAATATTAGATGTTACTGGTAAGTGGTTATTAGTAGCAATTGCAGTTATAACCTTGAGAGGAGTCATTCTCTAAACTAAGTCATACAAATTATGCAACGGATGCTCCATCTTTGATATTTGAGCATGTTTGATAAATTAATATAATTTTCATATTGATAACCGGACATGTTTGATGAACAAATGGTGATTGTTGTGAATGTTTCTTGGAAGACACTAAGTAGATGATCCAATCATATGATGATGATATCCTTCTCTTTTATCAAAATTCTCACAATTGTTTGCATTTTTTGCATTTTCTATAGTCTTCGAACATTAGAAAAATAGTGACACTTAAAATAAAAAATAACTGCACTTAAATTCCTCACATCTAACTTCAATATAGACAAAAGCTTATTTTGTCGCAAGTTAGTTTGCCATTTTCTATGTAAATATTTTATCATGACAATTGTATAGGATTAAATAAATGATTTTAAACTTCAGTATGGACAACAGCCAGACACAGGGTAACAAAAATCAAACGCCAGAAGATACAAACATAAAAGAAACTAAACCGTACACCTGAAGTAACAAAACATTATTACAACCAGAATTTAAAAAGAACCAGGCATTCTTAGTAAAACATACATTTACTTGTTATGTATATAGTTTTATTCTTTCCTCTTCTTCTTTTTTTGGTGGTCTTCAAACAAAAGTCAACAAAAGGATAAGCCTGAATAGTAAATATTTCAAACAAAACTTTTGATCCGACCGTGAAATGTTGAAATTACCCTTTAATTAGTTTAAAAAGGTTTAATCCTAAAAATTAGGATTTTAAAATCTGCAAGTCAGTGGAAAAAAAGCTGAAGAAAGAGTCGGCTGGAAGAAAATCCCGAGAGGCCCTTCAATATTTTTCTTACTGTAATTTCAAACTGAAATATTAAAATATACTTATCCTGCAATCTACGTCTACTTTTTTACATAATATATTAGTACGGTTTTTCACCTAGCTAGACCAGTTCAACTCTGTTAGAATAATTAATATATGGTATTTATGATAATAGTATATTACATAAATACCATATATCAATGGTAGTAGATTTATGTTAGAATAATTAATATATGTTATTTATGTTAATAAATATTACATAAATACCATATATTAATGTCATTGGTTATATATGTTATTATATATTACACATGGTAATATATGTAATTAATGACAAAAGAATAAATGCGTGTTATTTATGCAATGGTATTATGTAAACATTGGCATTCGTGTATGCCTACAAAAAAGAATTGAGAATAAAGAAAATGCATGGAAGAAATTTGAAATCTTTAATTACATATATGGTATTTATGTAATACATTATTATCATAAATATCACATATTAATTGTTCTAACAAACTCTTCCACAATTTCAACATATAAATATTTCAAGCTGCTTATCCTAGATACACGCATTCTAGAAAAATCCATTGGTCCTATAAATACCACAGAGTTTGTTCATTCACTTTCATCACTCTTTCATCACAACATTTTCTATTCCTTGTAACAGCCCGCATTTTACGTATCGGAAGATCGTAAAATAATTTTATTTTATTCTCTGAGGGTTGGATCATTCTCATCTTTTAATATGTTGCTTATGGGGATGTGTGACATGTCCATAATTTTTACCGATTTTGTTTGTGACCATTTTGCCCCTGTCAGTCTTGTACTGGGCATAACTTTTGACTCAGGTCGAATCAGAGGGTGAGACCTGTGCCATTGGAAATGAATTGATGATTCTCTTTCCGTAGAGTGGTTACATTAAGGATTTGGTTTAGCGGTTTGGGAGAAATCGTTGTTTTAAGGTTTTTCAGTTGGCTGTTCAGGTTTTGGAAGGCTAATGGGCTGATTTGGAGAAGGCCCATTAAGGGGTTGGTGGAGGCTATAAATAGGGGGTAAGGGATATGGAGAAAGGTTGGAATTTTCCATTCTCTTATGGGGAGGCTTTGATCTCCTTCTTCCTCTAACACCTTTCCACCATTAAAATTCCAAATCCAAGGAGGGAAATCAAAGATCTATACCATTCGAGGCTAGATCAACATCGTTTCAAGGGCGAATTCATCGGATTGAAGAGTTTGATTCGAAGTGTTCGCTGTCCGGATTGCTTTTTCATCGTTTTAGCTTTGTTTTGGATAATCGGTGAGTGATTTACATCTCTCATTCGGATTCATGAAAGTATATGAGTTATAGAATGTTAATTTCATCATTTTCATGTTATTTTCTTTAGATCTACACCATGCAAAGTGCATTTTACATATGAATCACCTTAGGATCTGATCTAGATAATTTAAATGGTTAATTTCATGATTTTTCACAAGTGTATGCAAGTTAGATCTGTTTTTATGTTCATATGATTCACTTATCATGTTTTGGGAAATTTATGTGTTTTGATGGAAATTATTAGATTGATGATATTGTTGGTTGCATAACATGTTTGTGGTTGCGTTTGGATTAATCGGATAAGTTGGTTTCGTCGGATTCGTTGTTTGGCGAAGTTTTGGTCAAAATCGAAGTCAAAAAGGAGCTGTGCAGGTTTCTGGTCGGTCCAGAAGGACCAGAAAAGGTTCTGGTCGGTCCAGAATGAGCAGAGAAGGTTCTGGTCGGTCCAGAAGGACCAGAAGCGAGTCTGGGTGGTTCAGAAGGATTCTGGTCGGTCCGGAAGGACCAGAAGAGGGTCGGTTTTGGGTCTTCCCAAGAAGGGTCGATTTTGGGTCTTCCCAGGAAGAGCAGGTGTTGGGTCTTTCCAGGAAGGGACGGTTTTGGGTCTTCCCAGGAAGGGTCGGTTTTGGGTCTTCCCAGGAAGAGCAGGTTTTGGGTCTTCTCAGGAAGGATTGGTTTTGGGTCTTCCCAGGAAGGGTCGGTTTTGGGTCTTCCCAGGAAGAGCAGGTTTTGGGTCTTCCCAGGAAGGGTCGATTTTGGGTCTTCCCAGGAAGGGTCGGTTTTGGGTCTTCCCAGGAAGAGTAGGTTTTGGGTCTTCCCAAGAAGAGCAGTTTTTGGGTCTTCCCAGGAAAAGCAGGTTTTGGGTCTTTCCAGGAGGGGTCGGTTTTGGGGTCCTCCCAGAGGGCTCGGTGATGGTGTAGCTTCGAGGTGGTTCAAGTAGGAAGGCTCGAAGTGATGAATGTGTTCGGTGACAACTCAAAGGTCGTGAGTTGATGGATAATGGATGCTCGAGAAGGTTGCTTGAGCTATGAAACATCGTCAAGGTTGGACGACTAGAGATGCGAAGGCCGAGAGATCATCGTTTTCGTAAGTTCTAGCAGGCTTAAAGCAGGGGTACGATGGGGGCACCCAAAAGACTAGAAGGTTGCTGGTCGAGTACCCTGGGTCTTGGGGAAAGGCCTAGTGTCAAGGTTGGACATATGGAGTTCATGCTAGAACTGGGGTTACTATTAGCCCTTGACATATGGCAAGGTTGGCCGTCATACGATTAACGATGGTTTCAAAGCAGGATTGGCGGTGATAGCCAGAGTCTGTCATGTATGCTGAATGTTTTGCATGAGATATATAATTTTGATCTCATGATTGCTATTGTTGATTGTTTCTGTTTGCTATGAACAAATGGTTGTTCTGGTTTCTATGGATTAATGGTTGAAATACTTGGTGTAAAGGCTATCACTGTCCGATGTGGGGAAGATAAGGTTGAGTTCTTCTCTGGTGTTGTGGGTAGACAAGTTGTTCATTTACCTATTCTCATATACTTTCTTGTTGAAGTTTGTTAGCTGTTTTATCGCTCACTAAGACTATTTGTCTGACTCAAGGTTTTATGTTCCCTCTTATTACCTTGGGTTGTTCATCCGGTTGTGGATGGGCAGACTAAGTAGCAGGTTACAGGTAATGGAGCTTAGTGAGACGAGGAAGCTGAGCGATGACGAGCAAGAGGCTGGCGTACCAGTTTTATTACTATCTAGTATTTCTGTTTCCGCTGTTTGAGTTGCTTGAGAGTTATAGTTAGGCCTTATGTACAAACTTTGATATCAGTTGGATAATCTTTCTGGATGTTGAGAAAGTTTCAAAAGTTTGTTATATGATACCTCATTGCTATTACCTGTTGTATATGTTCTATTATATTTTATCCTTACGCTGTGAGCTCTACGACAAGTTTCGATGTGTTTACCTACTCTGATGATCGTCCATAGCAGCCTGGCACACCTTTCAGCGCATTTTCCTCTTGTTTAGTGCGGGGGCTATGGGCGGTCGTCACATTTGGTATCAAAGCTCTGGTCAACGATTTTGGCCAAAGTTCGAAGACGTAATCACGTATGAGGGACGTATTTGTAGATTTCAATTGGATGTTTACTATATTTATATTAGCATATATAGTAGTAGCAGTTGTATCTCTTTAGCAGTTTATCTTGTAAGTGGACTAATCATTCTATTGTAGATTTAGAATGAGTCGTCAAATCTCTAGAAGTTAGCCTGAGATGGGAAGAGTAGGAGATGGAAGAAGTCAATTGGGAGTCTTAGCAGATGCACCGGAATACCTGGTTATGTTTGGGGCGGCCATGATGACAGTAGCCATGCTAGGGATGCCTGTTCCAGAAGCATTAATAGGACGTGGCGTTCAAGTGCAAGAACCCTAGAGGAATTTTGCTAAGCGACAGAGGGACTGCTCTCCAATGGATGAGGAAGTTTCTATTGGTCCTAGTGTTTCACCGAATGAGAATGGTAATCAAAGGAAGAAATCTAAGAAGAATGTGCTCTGCTTTAATTGTCAATTAGAAGGCCATTATTCTTGGGATTGTAAGGAAGAATGGAAGTGCTTTCGATGCGGCAAGCCTGGACATAAGAAGAAAGACTGTCCGAACCTTCCAAAGAATAAGCAACTGGAGGAAGCATGTGTTGTGGAAGCTATTCCAATTTATTATTGTATTCCTGAAGAGAACTAGGAGAAGTTGTTGTCTGGATGTACTTCCAGCTAGTGAAGTTGTTTGAGTTCTATTTGGTACTAGAGAATCGTCACCTTTTACCTATAATAAATTGTATATTGAATGGGTTTGGAACCCGAGAATTGTGATAGACCATTGGTTGTGACTAATCCAGTTGGGGTTCGTCCAGTTTGTGCATGATTTGTCGTGGTCTAGTGTTATCGAGTCATGGTTGCTCTTTTTGTGTGATTGCTTTGTTCTTAACTTCGCTGGGTATGGGATCATCTTGGGCATGGATTGGCTCAAGAGATATGCGGCAAGGGTGAATTGCGAGAAGCTAGAGGTGAGGGTTGGGGATGTGGAAGGGCGAAAGGTGTTGATTAGATGTAAGCGCGAAGACGGGGTCTTCGTGAGTTATCTATATTCGCTTGGGATTCCACAGGCAGACCTATCATCAGTGCTGATTGATAATGAGTATGTAGATGTCTTTGACGAGGTCAAAGGGTTGTCGCCGCATCGTGAGATCGAGTTTAGGATCGATTTGGTCGAAGGTGCTAGACCAATTGTTATGCCCCTTAAGCGGATGGCGCCTAGGGAACAGTGAGAGTTAGAGGTGCAAGTTCGTGACCTTTTGGGAAAAGGATTCATTCGGAGGAGTGTTTCCGAGTGGGGTGCACCAGTCGTGTTTGCAACTAAGGCAGATGGCTCGTTAAGATTGTGTGTGGACTATCGTGAGCTGAACAAGGTGACTAAGAAGAACAAGTATCCGTTGCCAAGGATTGATGACTTATTCGATCAGCTTCACGAAGCCAAAGTGTTTTCTCAGATGGATTTGGCAACGGGATTTCACCAATTGAGAGTGGCTAAGGATAGTGTGCCAAAGACTGCTTTTAGGACACCATCCGGGTTTTTCGAGTGGTTGGTGATGCCATTCGGGTTGACTAACGCGCCAACGTATTTTGTGGATCTTATGAATAGAGTGTTCAGAGATCAGTTGAGTAAGTTCGTGCTGGTATTCGTGGATGATATACTGGTTTACTCCAGAAATGTGGAAGAACATAAGACGCACTTGAGAGTTGTGTTAGAGATCTTGCGAAAGCATCAGCTTAAGGCTAAGTTCTCAAAGTGTCACTTCTGGAAGGATGAAGTGAGGTTCTTAGGTCATGTTGTTTCTGGAAAAGGTACAGCGGTTGACCCCCCTAAAGTTGCAGCAATCCAGGATTGGGATAGACCTAAGAATGCGACGGATGTTCGGAGTTTCCTTGGGTTGGCTGGTTATTACCGAAGGTTTATCAAGGATTTCTCTGAGATAGCTGCACCATTAACAGGATTGACGAAGAAGAATCAAGTATTCGCATGGGATGCGAAGTGTGAACAAGCGTTCGAAATTTTGAAAGAGAGATTGACGAGTGCACCTGTGTTGACCATTCCAAGTGGGAATGAAGAGATGGTGGTATATACTGATGCGTGTGGTACTGGACTTGGAGCAGTGCTAATGCAGAAGGATAAAGTAGTGGCTTACGCAAGTCGGCAGCTAAAGCCACATGAGAGAAAATATCCGGCTCATGATTTGGAGTTGGCAGCGATTGTGTTTGCTCTGAAGATGTGGAGACATTACCTGTTGGGAGTACGATTCCAGTTGTTTACGGATCACAAGTCGTTGAAGTATCTTTTCTCCCAAAAGGATTTGAATCTTCGGCAGTAACGATGGTTAGAGTTTCTGGCATCGTATGATTTTGGGATAGCCTATACTCCTGGCAAAGGCAATGCAGTTGCAGATGCATTGAGTCGAAGACACGCAAGTTTGGGAGCGATGTTTTCGGAATGGAAGGGCCACGAGTACTTAGCAAGGTTCGATTTCAGGCCAAGGTGTGAGTTGGAACCTGAGATATTGGCAAGCTTGTCGATAAGGCCTACTCTTATCGAAAGGATTGGCAAGGGCCAAAAGAAAGATACGAAGCTTGTCGAGTTTATTCAAAAACTGAAACCATAGGATAAAGAGTTCGAGGTCGACCGAGAAGGTTGGCTTCGAAAGCAAGGACGATTAGTTGTTCCTGATGTCGACGGATTGAGGGATGAGGTTCTGAGAGAATGTCATCACTCGAAGCTAACGATTCATCCTGGTGGTAATAAAATGTATCAGGACATGAAGCGAGCCTACTACTGGGAAGGGATGAAAAGAGATATTGGAAAATTCATTTCCAAGTGTATGAACTGTCAGTTGGTGAAAGTGTAACACCCCACATCCGTTAGTGTCACTCACAAAGGGAATGCACTAAGTTCTGTGGAGCAATTTGAGGTAAAAGATGTAGATAAATTACAAGACAGACAAAAATTAAACAGCGGAAAATAAAACTTTGCTTAATTGATAAAATAATGTGTACAATGATTTCTTTACAATATCAGAGTATCATCTGTCTTACAAAATAAAGAAGCATAAAAATACATTTATATTCCCCAATGTAGCAAGAACCAGCCATAGCATCTGAAAAGAGAATCCAAACAAAACTTCGACAAATCTTCAAGAGGGGAAAGAGTGATAGTCCAACTTAACCTGAGCTATACTCTTCCCTCCTTTACTACCTTAGGGGGGGGGAACGGAAGAAAAGAAGACGAAAGGAAAAACAGAGTCAGACATAAAGCCTGAGTAAGTTCAGTAACTTCTAGCATATGAACATGGAAAAACAAAACGACATGAATTAACTGAATACAAGATAACACCATGATGATAGGGTTGGCAAGATTAGACAAGATAACCACAAGATATGCTAAGCTAAGATAAACTGGATATGCTCTAATACTTTCGTCGCTTCGCTATTTCCTTCATACTGATTTCTATATCTCTGCACCACCTAACTAGTGTACCAACTAGTAACGATAACGTGATCCCAATCCCTGTATTTTCCATTGCCTTCAGGCATACATTTATTATTTATTACCTAGATCTAATCTAGGGTTCTCTATCAAGTGTTTTCTAGATTCAACTAGAGTTTACGCTATCTGCTGAACGCTTCTCGGATCCAGGGTTTATGCCACCTAGTCCAACTAGGGATTATGCTACCTGTCGAACGATGCCCCCAAGTCTAGGACACACTACCTAGAGTGGTATATGTTCCTGTACTTCCCCACGCATGTATCGTGAATCGTTATCGCTTGTCTAGATGCACATGTCCTGTAATGTGCGGCCCGAGTCCTGTGGCAGGGCAGATCAAGAAACACAGAACTCGGTCGGGAGCTTTCAGATATCTGTCGATGTAGATGCTAAGGTCTGTTTTTGTTCCAGTGGCTATGGTACCACTTGACCCCTCCCTCAACTAATGAAAGGCACACCTTGAAAAATGAGAACTATACGCCGGCCCCCGGTGCCCCACTATCCTATGGCCATCCTCACCCATAACTAGATAGCAAGTATATGGTCTTTTGGAGTTCTCCGCCTTTCCGCTTCACGTATCACGATTGACTCAAGATGGATGGTAGACGACGAGTTGTTATCACAGGGCTACCGTTTTCTCGCCAACTCACGCTGGTCCATCCTAGTCTTTAGGTTGCCATATTTTGCAACCAAGGCATACCTTTGGTTCTTCTACCGCAGACCTTAACCTCTGTGAGCCCAGGAGGATCATCTGCAGCCTCACAGAGGGATACCAAGAGTACCCTCACGTCCCCTCGAAGCCTTGGGCTTCGTAACCCAATTCGTTGGAGCCTTCGTTTTAATCAGACGGACGTTCTCTCCTTCCCGTGTCATACTAAGAATTACTACTTAGTTCTGCTAACTAAGGTTACCACTTAGTTTCCCGAATCGTTGTTTTCTTAACTAAGGTTTACTACTTAGCTCCTTTTAACTAAGGTTTACTACTTAGATCTCTTTCCCGTCAATTTGGATTGGTTAAGTATCATTAGCCAATTCAAGCTAACTTAACCCTCTTCATTTATCCTGTTAAACTGGTTAAGTGTTATCAGTTGACTTAACCCTACCACAAACCAAGTTATATTGGTTAAGTATTTCTTATTACTTAACCCTACCCCTTTCATCCTGTATTGGTTAAGTGTTCCTTTTTAATTTAACCCTGCCCGTCTGTTTTAACTAACATGTTATTAATGGTTTAGTATTATCCCTTCATTTTTTAGACTTAACCCTATTCCTTTATCCCAATCTGATGGTTAAGTGTTCGAGTTTACTTAACCCTGCGGTCTAGTCCAGCTAACATGTCAATTTGGTTAAGTGTATTAACTTTACTTAACCCCATCTTCTAGTCTAGTTAACATGTTAATTTGGCTAAGTGTTTTCTTAGTTACTTAACCCCTTCAAATCTTGTCTTGTTACCATGTTAAGTTGGTTAAGTGTCCCTATAGACATAGCCCTCCCGTTCTAGCTTAATTGTGTTAAGTGTCAGTATGGACCCAACCCCACCCACCGGTCTGGTTATCATGTTGAATTGGTTAAGTGTCTTAGTTAACTTAACTCTACCATTCTTGTTCTAGCTTTAACTAAATAAATTAAAGCCGCTACCACTCACATTAGATAGATATTGTTGCGATTACTGGATGTGTCGGTTGGTTCCGGGCAGGTTTACATCACAACTTGGTCTAACCTCAGGTTAGGCATATTTGTGTTTTCTAAGTTCAAAGGGTTTTGATTAATTTTCAAATCAGGTTTTGAAAGTAACCATCCCGTCCGTCGGATCAGTTAGGGATAGCCAGGGAGAGCAGGAAACTTGTATTTTCCAAACCCAAGCCTAGACACTATCCTCTCTATCACCCTAGAACTTTCTGGTGTATTATAAAAAGAGATGTCGTTAATAAACCTTTAATTTGTCTAAATTTACATTTTCTGATTTAGGAAAAATTCCATAAGTAAATTATTCCTAATTTACTTATTTCCTAATTACTCTTTTAATGCAAATTGTTAACGTTCATTCTTATGGCCCATTTTCCCCTCTGTATCATGTTTATGCTTTTTGGTATGTAAACTATACCAAATTAAGTGTCACTAACCATGATTTTGCTAAACATGACAATTATTCCCAATTATGGCCAATTTCAAATTTATGCCAATATGCCAAATTAGTTAATCCAATTCTGATTTAACATTCTAATTACAGTTCATGTCAAACTAGACCTATTATTCTAGTTCACAATTCATGTAAATGCTAGATTTACAAGTCAATACTAGATTCAAATTATACATCCTATAATTCATGTCAAATTTATCCAATTTGCATTTCTATGAACATGCCATAATACATGTTCCCAATTTATGCCAATTTCCAAGTCTAGTCAATTTCATGTTTTTCCCCAAAACGTATTCCCATCGTTCGAATAATCGTGATTCAACCTAGATCATAAATAAAGCTAAATTGGTCGATAAAAGGGAATGAACCAAAATGTCGTGAAGGAACGGACATAACAACTGGCGTAAGATGATAATTCACAGGCATGACATGAAAAGGGTTGAATAACGACGTAGGTTCAAGAGCATGGGTAAACCTAACTTAATAGGTAAATTCCCAAGATCTAAAACCAAGAATAGACAGAATAGAGACGTAGGTTCAAGTACATGGGTAGACCTAACTTAATAGGTAAATTCTCAAGGTCTAAAACCAAAGAAAACCAAGAATAGACAGAGTAGAAAAACAGGTTTAGACCCAATTTCATAGTCATAAAACTTAAGCAACACTTTCCTACTCATGAATCACAGTTGTTCTTGTTATGTCATAGGCAATAGTTTACGTTTCCTAATCAAAGGCATAGGCTTGTGTTCATGGTCAAGGAAATAATTCTCATAGTCAAAGTCACAGTCATAGGCAATGTTCATAGTCATAGGCAATGTTCATAGTCATAGGCAAGGCCTAATTGGTCATCGAATCATAACAGTTCTTGATTAGGTCCAAAGAAATAGGCACTGATTCGAATAGAGAGAGATTTGGCATATTCTTTTATTCCTTTAATTTCATGTCACGAACAGAGAAAAACGTTCAAATCTAAAAAGTAACCGACTTACAAAGATTATATTAGATTCGTAGAAAAACAGTCGTTGAAGTCATTTGAATCTTCACTTGAATCCTAGCTTGACTTGAATCTCCTCTTAAAAGTCTTGAGCAGCATAAGGATATAAAAGAATTGTGAATAGAGAAGGAGACTAGGGTTGTTTATATAGTGTAGAAGTCAACGAATCTGGTCAGAATGGTGTCTAGATACAGAAGAAAGAACCTGGTTCAGAAAACTGGAAAAGGGGGGGTCGACCCCCAGGTCGACTACCCAGTCGACCTGGATGCCTTGGGTGGGAAAATTCCCGCCCAGCCCAATCTGGGTCCGATTTTGAATTTGAATTCGCTTTTCTGAACTGTTTCGAAATTTGAACTTCGCTGAATCTTCCGGAGGCCATATCTTCCTCATACGGACTCCGATTTACGCAAACTCGGACTCGTTTTCATGCAGAATTCCGAGACGAACGCAATGGCGCAGCCTGTTTCCCTTGATTTTGATTTTAACTTTTAATTCTACCATGATTTATGAATCTTAGTGTTACAGAATTACGGGGTGTTACAGAAAGCTGAACAGAAGAAGCCGAGTAGTTTACTTCAGCCATTAGAGGTTCCTACATGGAAGTGGGAGCAGATATCGATGGATTTTATCGATGGACTACCTAGAACTAGGACAGGGAATGAAGGGATTTGGGTCATTGTGGATCGTTTGACTAAAAGTGCAAGGTTCATTCCTATCAAGACGACTAGGACAGCATCAAAATTGGCTGAGCTTTATGTGAAATGAATAGTTCGATTCCATGGTGTTCCAAAGAGTATGGTAAGTGACCGGGATCCATTATTCACGAGTGGATTTTGGAAAAGTTTACAAGAAGCTTTGGGAACCGAATTGTGTTTAAGTACAGCATATTATCCCCAAACTGATGGTCAAACCGAGAGAGTCAACCGAGTTTTAGAAGATCTTCTAAGGGCTTGTGTGTTAGACTTCGGAGGATCATGGGAGGACCATCTACATCTAGTTGAGTTTGCGTATAATAATAGCTACAAGTCGAGTATTGGGATGGCACCATACGAGGCGTTCTATGGAAGGCCGTGCAATTCTCCAGCTTGTTGGTTAGAAACTGGAGATAAGTTGGTACTTGGGCCTGAAATGATTAGAGAAACCTCGGGTTGTATCAAGATTATTCGACAACGAATGAAGGCGGCCCAAGATCGTCAGAAAAGTTACGCCAATAAGCGTCGTAAGGATTTGGAATTCGATGTAGGAGATATGGTTTTCGTGAAGATTTCACCGTTGAAGCATGTGGTTCAATTCGGAAGTAAAGGGAAGTTGGCTCCTAGGTTTGTTGGACCATTTCCGATAGTCGAGCGAATAGGAAAGCTCGCATATAGGTTGGAGTTACCCGAGAAGATGTCGAGTGTGCATAATGTTTTCCATGTGTCGTTTCTACGGAAGTTTGTGCACGACTCGAATGTGGTGGTATCTCCAGAACAGTATGAAGATTTAGAAGTCGAGACCGCAGTTGCGAAACCTCATAGGCCACTTCGTGTTGTGGGGAATGACACGAAATAGCTTAGGAGGAAGACGGTTAAGCTAGTCAAGGTACAATGGAGTGAAGATGGCGACGATTGTACATGGGAGACGGAAGAGAGCATGAGGGCGACTCATCCAGAACTTTTCATCGGTAGAACCCTTAGATTGTATCGTTGTTATATCGTTGTATCTTGTTGTTGTTTGATAGAATTCTGCGTGCTAGGATAAGGCTATGGATGCATGGCTTGATGGTTGCTAGTTTGGATGATAGGATTGGCTTCTCATGGATGATAGGCATGCGGAATTGTTGTGGTTGCTTGTATTTGCTTGGAATTTCGGGGGCGAAATTCTTAAGCGGGGGAGAATGTAACAGCCCGCATTTTACGTATCGGAAGATCGTAAAATAATTTTATTTTATTCTCTGAGGGTTGGATCATTCTCATCTTTTAATATGTTGCTTATGGGGATGTGTGACATGTCCATAATTTTTACCGATTTTGTTTGTGACCATTTTGCCCCTGTCAGTCTTGTACTGGGCATAACTTTTGACTCAGGTCGAATCAGAGGGTGAGACCTATGCCATTGAAAAGGAATTGATGATTCTCTTTACGTAAAGTGGTTACATTAAGGATTTGGTTCAGCGGTTTGGGAGAAATCGTTGTTTTAAGGTTTTTCAGTTGGCTGTTCAGGTTTTGGAAGGCTAATGGGCTGATTTGGAGAAGGCCCATTAAGGGGTTGGTGGAGGTATAAATAAGGGGTAAGGGATATGGAGAAAGGTTGGAATTTTCCATTCTCTTATGGGGAGGCTTTGATCTACTTCTTCCTCTAACACCTTTCCACCATTAAAATTACAAATCCAAGGAGGGAAATCGAAGATCTATACCATTCGAGGCTAGATCAACATCGTTTCAAGGGTGAATTCATCGGATTGAAGAGTTTGATTCGAAGCGTTCGATGTCCGGATTGCTTTTTCATCGTTTTAGCTTTGTTTTGGATAATCGGTGAGTGATTTACATCTCTCATTCGGATTCATGAAAGTATGTGAGTTATAGAATGTTAATTTCATCATTTTCATGTTATTTTCCTTAGATCTACACCATGCTAAGTGCATTTTACATATGAATCACCTTAGGATCTGATCAAGATAATTTAAATGGTTAATTTCATGATTTTTCATAAGTGTATGCAAGTTAGATCCGTTTTTATGTTCATATGATTCACTTATCATGTTTTGGGAAATTTATGCGTTTTGATGGAAATTGTTAGATTGATGATATTGTTGGTTGCATAACATGTTTGTGGTTGCGTTTGGATGAATCAGATAAGCTGGTTTCGTCGGATTCGTCGTTTGGCGAAGTTTTGGTCGAAATCGAAGTCGAAAAGGAGCTGTGCGGGTTTCTGGTCGGTCCAGAAGGACCAGAAAAGGTTCTGGTCGGTCCAGAAGGAGCAGAGAAGGTTCTGGTCGGTCCAGAAGGACCAAAAGGGAGTCTGGGTGGTTCAGAAGGATTCTGATCGGTCCGGAAGGACCAGAAGAGGGTCGGTTTTGGGTCTTCCCAGGAAGGGTCGGTTTTGGGTCTTCCCAGGAAGAGCAGGTTTTGGGCCTTCCCAGGAAGGGTCGGTTTTGGGTCTTCCCAGGAAGGGTCGGTTTTGGGTCTTCCTAGGAAGAGCAGGTTTTGGGTCTTCCCAGGAGGGGTCGGTTTTGGGGTCCTCCCAGAGGGCTCGGTGATGGTGTAGCTTCGAGGTGGTTCAAGTAGGAAGGCTCGAAGTGATGAATGTGTTCGGTGACAACTCAAAGGTCGTGAGTTGATGGATAATGGCTACTCGAGAAGGTTGCTTGAGCTATGAAACATCGTCAAGGTTGGACGACTAGAGATGCGAAGGCCGAGAGGTCATCGTTGTCGTAAGTTCTAGCAGGCTCAAAGCAGGGGTACGATGGGGGCACCCAAAAGACTAGAAGGTTGCTTGTCGAGTACCCTGGGTCTTGGGGAAAGGCCTAGTGTCAAGGTTGGACATTGTCAAGGTTGGACATATGGAGTTCATGCTAGAACCGGGGTTACCATTAGCCCTTGACATATGGCAAGGTTGGCCGTCATATGATTAACGATGGTTTCAAAGCAGGATTGGTGGTGATAGCCAGAGTCTGTCATGTATGCTGGATGTTTTGCATGAGATATATAATCTTGATCCCATGATTGCTATTGTTGATTGTTTCTGTTTGCTATGAACAAATGGTTGTTCTGGTTTCTATGGATTAATGGTTGAAATGCTTGGTGTAAAGGCTATCACTGTCCGATGTGGGGAAGATAAGGTTGAGTTCTTCTCTGGTGTTGTGGGTAGACAAGTTGTTCATTTACCCATTCTCATATACTTTCTTGTTGAAGTTTGTTAGCTGTTTTATCGCTCACTAAGACTATTGTCTGACTCAAGGTTTTATGTTCCCTCTTATTACCTTGGGTTGTTCATCCGGTTGTGGATGCGCAGACTAAGTAGCAGGTTACCGGTAATGGAGCTTAGTGAGACGAGGAAGCTGAGCAATGACGAGCAGGAGGCTGGCGTACCAGTTTTATTACTATCTAGTATTTCTGTTTCCGCTGTTTGAGTTGCTTGAGAGTTATAGTGAGGCCTTATGTACAAACTTTGATATCAGTGGGATAATCTTCCTGGATGTTGAGAAAGTTTCAAAAGTTTGTTATATGATACCTCATTGCTATTACCTGTTGTATATGTTCTATTATATTTTATCCTTGCACTGTGAGCTCTACGACAGGTTTCGATGTGTTTACCTACTCTGATGATCGTCCATAGTAGCCTGGCACATCTTTCAGCGCATTTTCCACTTGTTTAGTGCGGGGGTTATGGGCGGTCGTCACATTCCTCTACTCTCAGTTTCTACTCTCAGTTTCATTCTACTTTATACTCTCAGTCTCATTGCCACTACTAACATCTACTTCAGGTTATCTTTATGATTGCAATTGCGGTTTTCTATTACAATATCTTACAATATTAATATATTTTATTTACTATTTACAAAAACAGCAAGTGTATGTTGGGTTTTTTAAAACAAAAAAGCAGATTTTCTAGAAAAATTTAGCTTTTGTTTTCATACTACAATTGGCTATACAAAAAGTGTGAACATAACTTGCCAAACTTAAGTTTCGGAGATGAAAATTGAAACTCAGTAGCATGTTGGTTTTTCAAAACAAATAAGCAGTTTTACATCATTCTATGCCCTTTTTTGTATTTCGCTTTCACATACCTTAACTGTTTTACGCTGCCTATCAGCAAAAACACCCTACCAGATACATATTATATGTATTATGTAAAAAACTAAGTAAATAAAAGTGATCTGGGCACACACATAACTATGTTGTATTAGCCATCAAGAAAGGGAACATGACAAAATTTTCTTCATGCTTAATGGTGCTTAGGCACAGTTTAAATTATAGGAACTAATATATTTTAGTAGGAGAGGATACTGTATGAACAAAGAGAATAACTGGCATTACAGCATTGAATAATTTCATTTAAAATTTCAATGTAATCAGTATATTGCCGATTATTCTAGAACTAAGTGAGTTTTGTTGCATTTTTTGTATACTTAATGGTGCTGCAACCATATATATTCATCACATAAACTATAACTCACCTTACAGTGGTATATTTTTGTATTTGATGATAATACTATTTGATACTATTTGACCGGTATCTAGAAATCTGACTGCATATTTGAGTCAATAACATGATTCATAATAGACTATTTTTTGAGCCAGCTCAACTATCAAAACCACTCCAGTTTTTTCTGAATTGATTTACAAAATAACTCATTTTGTTAACATATTTGCTTAATCGGTTCAAATAGTTGATTGAAAGAAAGAATATCAGTATGGGATCCATACTTACTTATTCTACAAATCTTATTACTTACTACCTTATACAAACACACACACACACACACACACACACACACACACACACACATGTTCGCGCGTGCACGCACACATATACTGTAACCCATAATTGTTGAAAATTTATAGGCTCGTTTTATTGTCATGATCTGGTTTGGTGATAAAGCAAAGTAACACTTGCCAACAACCAAAAAAACTTAATATTAATAGAAAAAATAGTGCTTTTTTCAATATCTTTCCATTATTTATGTTACGTTGCAAAACTTTTGTGTTGATCATATTTTGCACTTGTCGCCCATAATATTGGGAAGATATACATAGAAATGGTTTTTTTAATCTTATGAATGAGTTAATTATTTGTTTTTCACTTAAATTGCTTATGATTTATGTATACGTTTACTTATGCTTTATTTAAATTGCATTTAAAACTTGATAGAAAAATTCTGCTACTTAGATGGATTCACCTAGAAATATTATTCCTCTTGCGTTGCTTAATCCACATCAGCGTAATTGGATGATTAAAGTCCGACTAACAAACAAAGGGAATTTGCAATCTTATAAAAATATTAAAGGAGAAAGATGTGTCTTCGGTATAATACTCACAGATGAACATGTAAGTTTTTATATTTTAATAATTTTTTTTTCATTTTTTCAACAATTAATTTATTATTATAATGCTTATATTCTTTAAATTAACAAGGTACCCAAATTCAAGCTACCATGTTTAACAAAGGTGCAGACAAATATTATCCCACATTTGAGTATGGAAATTTTTACTATATCTCCAAGGGAAGTGTTAGGCCTGCGAAAAAGGAATTCAGCACCGTAAAAAATGATTATGAGTTGAATATAAATGAATTTTCATTGGTTGAAAAAGTGGACGATGTGTGCTTCTGTATACCTGACACCGTTTATAATTTTGTAAAGATTGACCAATTTCAAAAATATGTTGCAGAAAAGGAAGTAGTAGGTAATGCATTTACATTATAATTTTGTTTTTAAATCATCATCTGATTTATTTACAGACTTTTTTTTTCTTTAGATGTGATCGGTCTTGTTAAAAGCATCTCGACAATCAAATATGTTAAAAGGAAAACCAACAATCAGACCATTCCAGAATGTGATTTAACTATTGCAGATGATTCGTAAGTAAATATAGAAAATAAATTTATTTCTTTAATGTATACATTTAGATGTGGATTTAAATTACAGAACCTAGACAGTTAATATTGCATTATGGGGAGAACTTGCTAGCGGAGTAGGATTCGAACTAATGGAATTGGTTGATAAAGCTCCTATAATAGCCATTAGATGTGTTAAAGTTGGAGATTTTCAGAGTAAAAAAATCTTTTACTTTCTTTAGTTTATTTTAGCCTTTAACCATCTTTTCAAATTTCGTATTACTCCAGGTTTGTCTTTATCCACACTGACTAGTAGCATTCTAGCCATAAATCCAAACATACCAGGAGCTAAAAAGCTTAGAAGTTGGTATGATACCAAAGGAAATGCACAAATAAAATCTACTGCTTATGACGCTTTCCCATATAATACACAATCCGAGTTTGTGTCTTGACAATGTTAGTACTACTAACCATTTCAATTTATATCATATGTATATTGATAATATCATGTAAATTAAGTTATTTTTTTTTTAAATGTATAGACAGTTTTCTTCAGTATGTTTGGTTACATAACTTATATTAAGACTGAACGACTGTGGTATCAAGCATGCAAAATTTGCAATAAAAAGGTTATTGAAGCTACACCACCAGGCTATTGGTGTGAATTATGCCAAAAGAATGAAGATGCATGTAATCTGAGGTAAAAATAATAATTAAAGCTACAAATTATTATTTAACGTTACTATTTCTAATTATATATTTATACAATGCAGGTATATTACGCAAATGAAGATTTTCGACCCAACCGATGAGGCCTGGATTACTGCTTTTAACGAACAAGCAAAAGAAATTTTAGGTTGTAGTACAGATGATCTTTATAAAATTAAGAATGATGAAATTGAAGATATATTTTAGCAAAAGCTAAAGGAATTGCTATAGAAACCTCGCCTTTTTCGAGTTGTTGTTACTCAAGCTGAATATATGAACGAAAAAAGCAGAAAATTGTTATTATGTCGCAATCAACCGTTGACTATTTAGCCGAATCAAACTTGTTGTTGAAAGAAATATCTAAAAAGACAGAGTCCAACATTTAGTTTTATGTTCAGTATTTTTATTTCAGTAGTTTCAGTTTTAAAAATGATAATGGTACTTTTAAGTGATTTATTTAAATAGATTAGTTTATTAGTTTGGGATTTATTTATTATATCTTACTCTTATGTTTTTTATTTCAATTAAATATTCACTGATATAATGATATGTTTTGTGCTTATATTTGCTTCGTTTCTCTTTTTGTTTAATGGTTCCCTTAACGGTTTATAGTTGCAAAATTACTAAACATTAAGAATATATTGATCTTACTTGATATATAATAAAAATGCATGTACGACTAATTCGAATCAATACATTGATAGTATATTCTTATCTTAAGTTGGTTTACATGTAAAATTTAGTTTAATTGAATTTATACTTTATTAATTACTTTCATTTTCTTTTAAATTAACCTGTAATTTTTAAAATAATAACTAATCTGAAAAATGTTATAACAAATAATTTTAATTTCATATTGAACACTAACGGTCGGTTTTTCCCACCGTTGTACGGTAATACTAGTTAATGCAATGTCTGAAGTAGGAAAAATAAAAATTTCGCGCCCTGCATCAGAAAGTTCTGAATACAAACGCTGATTTAACCAACTTCTTAAAGTAGGAGGATGATTTGATCAGTGTCATTTTTAAGAACGCTGGTTAAATCAACGTACGGATCAATGTCTTTTTAACGACGCTGATTAAATCAAAGTCCAAACCAATTCAAAAATTGAATTGCTTCCTAAATTTTTCCTTCATGATGATGTTTCCCTTCAATCAGTATTGAGGCTTTGAATTTAAGGCTGTTAGAGTTGCTTTCAGTGGTAACTGAAATCTCACCATTTTTCATATTTAGTTAACTAGTTTCAACTAAATACGTTGCCAACCTGGATTGTTGTACGATGCATCATGCATGTAAACAAATACATAAACATATCAACTTATAATGTGAACATCGAACAACATATGAAGCATATGAGGCCACGTACCATTGAAAATATAAAATCATATATACATTTCAATGCAACGCTCAAATTTGTATATCAGAACGGTTAGAGGTAAACGAAACATAAATCGAGCATTAAAAGATATAAAAAATTGAAACATCATGAACCAATATGATAGATACTAATACATACACTAAGTAATCATACAAATGAAATCTACCTTTTTCATTCAAATTACACAGTAATACCCATAGTCAAACAGGCAGGAGAAAGGTTAATTAAATTCTTGATTAAGCAATCTGAATACACACCCCTGGCTACCATAGACAACTAAAAAGTTTTATTAATTGACTCACATAAAGACATATTCTTCCCAAGATTATCCATTCTATTGACCGAAGAATATAGTTTAAATTTTGTGTATTTTTTATACGATAATATATATTCATTTGTTATTTTATTAAGTCATATGTTTATATTATACGCATTAAATGCATATTAACTAAAGATTATTTATTAGCTTCATATCTTTTTTTTTTTTTTTAAATAAACAGTGAAGTGAAAAAAGTTTATGTTAAACTTGAATTTTTTTATTTATGTTTTTTGATTGATCAGTTTTTAGCGGATTGGATCATTATCTAATATCCAATCGTACCATGCGAATATGACACCATTCGCATATGAAAGTATACGCCTGGCCAAACCAGTAGCGGTTCAACAAAAACTCTACTATTGTAGGCTCTCATTAACCGGTGTGGTTCGAAGTAGACTATTGAACTGTTTTAACACATATCCATCTAAAAACAAGATCTCAACAAAAACTGTTGCTATAAATATATTTTTATAACAAAATTTTAATGCGAAATTCACACATAATTTCCTTTCATTAATATCATTAACATGTGATTCAATGAATTTACAATCCCAAAAGCAATGCCAGCACTAATCATCTCAAATGAGGGTACTGTAATGTTATATGTTTGAATACTGGAAATGATACAAACATGCACGCTCATATACATACCTTGGCCAAGAACTGATGACGGCAGATTATATAACATAAGCACTAGAGTCAAGGCGAGGATGAACCAAAGCAACTACTGGATCAGCCATAGGTATGACAAGGCCGGGCATCTCATGCATGTTGAGACGAACCTTCCCATCTGGAAGCTTCCAATCAAATAACTGCACCAGCGTTCCCACAATATACTGCACAAACACAATCCCCGCCTGTTTTCCTACACAAACCCTTCTCCCTGCTCCGAAAGGTATGTAATCAAAGTCCGATCTTTGATCCCCAACATCAAGAAACCTATCTGGGTCGAACTGGACCGGATTTTTCCAAATGTTGGGGTCTCTTCCAATGGCCCAAATGTTGACCAAAAGCCTTGTGTTTTTAGGAATGTAGTAGCCTTCAACGTTGGTGCATTCATCGAATGAGAAATGGGGGATGCTTAGAGGAGTAGAAGGGTGAAGACGCAGTGCTTCTTTGCAGATTGCTTGGAGGTATGGTAGGTTTATTATGTCTGATTCTTGAAGCCTTCGGCTTGTTCCTATCACTTGATCCATTTCGGTTTGTGCACGTTTTAGGATGGATGGATTGTTTATGAGTTCGGCCATTGCCCATTCTATGACAATGTTTGCCGTATCAGTGCCTGCTGTGAACATGTCCTGTCAAAAACCATTTCCCATTATCAAAATTTGTCTTTATGTACACTTATCAATGATAATTGGATCACAAATGTCATCCATGAAGGCTTGGATGAAAGTTATGTTTGAGAATGCAGCAAGTGTTCAAACTACTAAAAAATCATGAAAGATATTTCAATGCATTTAAAAGAATCAATAAAGCAAAGAAAAAGCCATTACAAACAGGGAAAATAAGGATCCGTATCTTATTTTTAAACTTAACCCCCAAAAAACTCTTCTCACAAAAAGTTTTACGAAACATCTATGTCAATATTTTCAAATTTAAAAGAACACTTCAACATGTATTATGCCAATTATGAGTTGTGAACGTAGCCTAAAAGTGCATGTTAAAGTTATCAAAATTACCTAAATACCCCGGTGAATATCACCTTTACAAAAAAGTAGTTTATATTAAAGAAATGAAAGAGACATAATGCTAATTTTTTATAGTCACAAGAATGTATGTCAAGATATCCATTTTCGTGAAACGTGCTTTTAATGAACAACGAAAGTGAATTTTGAGATTTTCAAACGACATGAACAGACGTCTGTTAAAAAAAAAACTTATGCGAATAGAGTATGTATTTTATATATGAAATCATTTTGCATGGCCGATGGTTAATTTTCACAGGTACTGTCATGAGTAAATCATGAGCAAATGAAAGAAAAACAATATGACGCTTGTGCAGTTGATAAAACTATTAAATTCAAAATGTTTTTTTTTTTTTTTGTAGCAGTTGATAGCCTTAAGGAATTCAACGGCCAAAACATCTAATATGTTTGACATTTTGAGAGTTCTAAGAAATTCAAAGGTTAGGTAGAAAATGGAATAAGATAAAAGGTCAAGGCCATACGATCACAAGTTGGTGATAAATCTACTTCAAAAGAGTTTGAAATGTATTTTTAAAACTTAAAAGAACCAAATACTTTCCTCCTCCAACTGTTTAATGCACTCCAATGATTTATTTGAAAGGTAGCATTTTTCATTTAACATGCCACGTAGTTCGTTAAAATAAAAAACTCTAAAACCATTTTGTTAGTCGACAAGTAAACTTTTATTAAGGGTGTCCGTTAGTTGGTATGTAAAATTTGATGGAAAATGAGAAAGCAACAATTCATCGATTTGTAATATACAGTTTCCTCTTAGTCTTAGTGTAGAGAAGCAGCATTAATGTACTAGATGAACAAACTACTCTAGCACCATCTCTCAATTGGCCATTAGCATATTAGTGAGCAAAAATCTACAAATGAAGGAGTGTAGCTCGTGTCATTCGTCCAAGAAATATAAAAGGTAACATAAATTTTGAATTGAGTTATCTCATTATGTCTTTTATCAGATTGTGAAAATTAGTTTCAGAAAAGAAAAAGGTAAAAGTACTGCGTAAATGTGATGGATGAAAATAATGGTATTCATCATAAAAATGACATATTAGAGTTGGATGAAAACAACATAATAATGCTTGTGCACTTGACTAAATTATTCAGTTCAAAATGATTTTTTCTGCAGCAGTTGATAGTCTTAAAGGATTCAAAAGCCAAAATATTGATATATTTGACGATTTTGAGAGTCCTTAGAAATTCAAAGATTACGTTAAATTATCAATCAGCTTTTACGGGTCAAAATTGAGTTCCAATCTAAATAAAACAGAAAACGACATGAACTTACAAAAATGAGGCCTTTAATATTCTCATCAGACAACTTCTGCTCCCCCTCCCCATCATCCCGACAACCCATAACACAGTCCAAAAAATCCGGATTCCCTTTCCTCTCCTCCACGTTTGCCTGATGCTCATCGATCATCCTCGATATCAGACGATCGTACCTCTTATGTATCCCCTTCATCTTCCTCTCAACCCCCTGCAAATCCATCCAAGCCACCGCCGGCACAAAATCCCCAATATTAAACCCACTCGCCGCCATTATCTCATAAATCATCTCCTTAAACTCACTCGACCCGCCTCCTTCCAAATCCCCAAACACCCTCCTACTCATAGTCGCCAACCCCAAAACGTTCGCCAACGTACACATCACCAACTCCGACAGCTTCACCGCCTTCCTCTCCTTCCCAAACCCGTACAAAGCCCGCACCAATCGCTCGACCTCCGAACGCCTCGCTTGCTCCCACCTCGCCAGCGCGCGCGTGCCGAGCAGATGGACGGTGGACAATCGGCGGAGGAGGCTCCATTTCGGTCCGTGCGGGTGGAGCACGATGTTCTGGCATCCGTAGGTTATTTCATGTCCGGCTATGATGCGAGGCCTGTTGGCGAACTGGGAGTCGAGGGTTTTTAAGAAAGTGGAAGCGGATGAAGAGGTCGAAGCTACGACGACGTTGCGGGTGCCCATTTTGAGGAACATGATTGGGCCGTAACGATGGGCTAGGGTGGCTAAGCTGGAGTGGGCCGATGGGCCGATGAAGGGGATGGAGCCTATGATGGGGAAGCCCCATGGTCCAGGAGGAAGTGGGAGGGTTTTCTTGAGGAATAATAACTTGGGAAGGAAGAAGGATAAGAGGAGAGTGAGGGATATGCAGAAGATTGTGCTCATAGCGAACATTTTCTGATGCGTAAAAAGGGTTATGATGTAAATCTAGCGTAGTGTACACCAAATTATATACAGTTATTGATCTTATTAATTGGCGCATGTTGGATTTTTTTGAACAAGTCAGCAAATTAGACTTTTGTTGGCTTGAATCGTTCCTACTTCACATATAAAGCTACTTGCTTCTAACGTGAGGCGGACACCAAAGTACACAAAGACAGAAGTAGATATTTGTCTTAAGCATAAGCCGTACTACGGTGACCGTTGGTTTTATGATTTAGAAAGAGCATTTTTCGTTTCTAGCCTCTTTTTTTTCACTTTTAGCTTTTTTTTTTAAATATTGCAAATATAGTCCCATTTACAGTATTTTAAAAAAGATTTTTCCTTTGGGCGCAATCCGGGATTGCGCCCCGAGAGATTTACAGAGAGCCTTCAGCTCTCTGTAAATTCCCACTATCTTGGGGCGCAATCCAGAATTGCGCCAGTAGAGAATATAGTAATTTTCTCTCGGGACGCAACCTCCCACGTGATTTACAGAGAGAATATAACTTTCTTTTCCTTTATTTACTCATTCTCCATTTCTTATTCTTCACTCTTCTCTAAAAGAACTCAAAAGCTAAATTTAAAAACTACAGATCCTTCATTCTTATTCAACAAAATAAGAATCTTTTATTGTGGATCTAAGTGAGAAGTAAAAGGGTTTGTCTTTTGTAAGATTATCGAAAGGTTTTTTTTTTTTTTTTTTTTTTTTGTAGATCTATCCAATCCAAGTTTTTATGAACTTGCGTTTAACGTAGAATGGTGTCGAATTATATTGCTACTATATGTTATTATAACGGAGAATTGGTTGTTGATGAACATAAATGTGGAACATATAATGCTGGATCTAGTAAACCGGCAAAATTTTTGAAAAGATCAAACTTTGTACAATTGAAGGAGGCTGTCTATAGAGCTACTAAAATTAAATCGGATGAGTTTGACATTTAGTTAGTTTGCAATTGGCCAACCGACTCGGGATCTAAGACAATTAAAATTGGAGAAGATGTCGACGTTGAAATTATGATGTCCGCCGTGTCAAAATCTATTGAATTATTTGTAATGAAAGAGAGGTGATTGTCGGCAGAGCCACATGTAACTCCAGTCCTTGCGGCTCCCGCAACATACCATCTAAATCCGGCTATGAACCAACCTACTTATGAGCAACAACAAATGTGTTTTGGTTGAAATCCACTCGTTAATTTGCAACCTGGCTATCCGTATCCGACGCAGGATACTGTCCAAAATATGACTCAAGGGTAATTCAAACTGTAGAATTCTCCTAGTGGATAATATAACAATTGTCTTGAGTATGATTAAAAAAAATTGTTGTATGTTTCAGGTTTTTTTCGAATTACTTCGCGACACAAACAACAATCGGACTGTCTACAAGTTACCATTGTGCTCCAATGCACCCAACACCCTCTAATGTTAATCACGTGAGCCAACAGTAAGTTACTTGTGTTATTAAAGTAAAATTTATGTCGCGTAGTAAAATGTACTCAAAAATATGTCGCTTGCGTACTCAGCTATCCGACACAAGCTACCGAAGCCGAATCCAACGTAGAACCAAATATTCCGACATGGATATGGAAATAGATGAACCAGACCTGGACGAGTTAAATCCGGATCCTTCACTTGATAGCATGAACGTTGTTAGCCTTCCTGATAATGACACGTCATGGGTTGATTCAATGCAAATAAATAATACTCCCCTGAATTTTGATTTCGGAGGCGAAGACAACGCTCCGGAAGATAGTGATGACGAGGAGCCGGAGCCGGTGTTCGACGTACCATTGGATGATGATTTGTGCAGTGCACAAATGTTGGCTAGATCCGTGGTTGCTAATATGCAATTCAACAATGAAATTTTCTCATCGGTTTGTGTTCAGAATGGTTTCAAAGTCGGTATGATGTTTGAGAGCAAAAGCAAATTTCTTCAACAACTTAGTGAATGGTCAATTTTGCATGCGGTTTCGTTTAAGCTGATCCAGTCGAATATAAAGGTATACACTGCTATTTGCAATATAATCCCAGCTGCCCCTGGAGAATACGTGCCATAGATTCTGAAAAATCACAGAAAGGTTGGTGGATTATTACAAAATACACAGCTGAACATAGCTGCGTAAATCCAACAGTTAACTCCAATCACAAGCAAGCAACGTCCGCGTTTTTGGTTTCGAAGATCATGCCATTTGTTAAAGAAGATTTGAGTATTACTCTTGGGACAGTGCAAGTGTTAATACAGGAGCAACTATTTATAAACATTGCTTATACTAAGGCATGAAGAGCATGAAGCAGAGCAATCGAAGGGATATATGGAGACTGGGCGGAGTCATACTCCACCCTACGTCAGTATTTCGACGAACTTATCAAAGCTAATCCTGGAAGTGTTGTCCATATAGTAGCCGAACCATGCGGTGTATTTGAAAGAGAATTTTGAGCATTTGGGCCTTGCATCGAAGGATTTGTACATTGTCGACCTTTGCTTTCCATAGACGGTACACATTTATATGGTAAATAAAAAGGTACGTTACTGGTTGCGACTGTTGTAGATGCAAATGATTCCCTGTACCCGTTGGCCTATGGAATCGTTGACGTCGAATCAGTCGGTACTTGGGGTTGGTTTTTTGCGTGTATTCCAATATTCATCCATAGTGTTAACAATCGACGAATCACTTTCATTTCTGATAGGATGAAGGGAATAGCGATAGCCTTGGAGGAGCATTGGAGATACCCTCACAAACATAGATATTGCGCAAGACATCTAAAAGCCAATTTTCAAGCTACCGGACATAAAGATAAAAAGTTGACAGGTTTATTTTATGCAGCAGCATGTGTATCAGAGGTGATCGAATACAAAAGGTTTCGTGACGAACTTAAATTAACCAATGTTGACGCATACAATTGGATCGAGCCTAGTTTGCGTGTAAAGGAAGAGAACTGGGCTTTGTGCTTCGATGACGGATGAAGATTTCATGTCATGATGACAAATGCCACTGAAAGCTTTAATGTTGTACTTGAAGGTGCACGATCATTGCCCATCAAAGCTTTAGTTGCTCACATGTTTTTCCGATCGGTAGATTATTTTTATAAACGAAGAGAGCTTGGTATGTCACCGACGGCTAAGTTAACCCCAAAATGGGAGTTAAACATATGTGAAAGTTCAAATGAAGCAAGACGTTGCCGGCTTGTCTGATATAACGGAGGCGAGTGGGGAGTGATTACACATTTAGATCATGAGTACAAAGTAATAATCGATGGAAACTCATGTTCCTATACATGTAGGATTCCTTTACTTCAACATCTTCCATGTGAACATGTAATGGCGGCTTGTTCAAATGTAACCAGTGGCGCTAATCGATTTCATCATGACTTTGCTTCCAAGTGGTATTCGGTCACGAAGTACTACGCATCTTACACACCGTAATTTCATCCTACTCCAGATAAACGGTACTGGCCTGCATTCGAGCGGCAGGTTCTTTTGCTGCCAGCAGTGCGTAGAGCAGCTAGGAGACCTAAATCAACAAGAATTAAAGGAACCATGGATGAAATGCGAGCTCCTAAAACAAATAGATGCAGTAAGTGCGGGGTGATTGGTCATAAAAGAAACCAATGTAGATGAGTAAATTAGGATTTTGTTTTGTAGTTTATGTTTGAACTATTTGTATTAATGTTTGAACAATTTGTATTAATGTTTGATTGTAGAAGAACTTCTTTCTTTCGCGCAATGACGACAATTTGCAATGAGTTTATATTCATCACCTTCATTCGTACATTCAAGCAATACATACATTGACTATTACTGCTTTAGCATTTGGATACATTTGATACATTGGTACTACTCATTGGGATATCGTGGGAGCTGGGACTCTAAGTCCGAGTTCAATAATTTCAAATGGAAAATCTCCTTTTTGAGTCGTTTATTCTCATCCTGCGTCTCCAATGCATACTCATGTCCTCTTCATCACATCGGAGGATCAACCCACTCGCAATAGTTACAAACTTGAAAGGTGTTCGGATAAAGGAGGCTTATTTCGTAGCGACTACATCAATACATCCTACGCCCTGTACTAACGCTTCTATTTTTGTTCACAACCACGCAGCAGACTGACCTGCAATAACAAATTTTTCTTGGGACTGGCTCGCCGATTGCTAGTGCTCGGCCTCGATTAACATATTTACCTCCATCCACCGCAATGAAATACTTTTGTGGTGTGCAAGGGTGATGATCTGGGAGTTCAACCATTTCGGACATTTCTTGATCGGGGAAAATTACCTTACTCGGTAGATGAACAATTGGTGACAAAGGAGCTTGTGGCGTAGCATCCATATGATGAATACTATCATATGCTCCTGACATCAAACTTTCCCAATTCTTCGATAAAGTATCGTTGTCAATTACTCATTCATCCATCCTACTTGATGATAAAACTACTTGGGGAGACCCAATCGTGTAGCATTCAATGTATGAGAATAAGAGATTTATTGAACGTACCTTTAAATTTGAGCTGAATCCTGCTAAATAGAACAAATGCTCCAATGTTTGATTTCCAATTTTTATAAAGTAGAAGGAAAAAATGGTTATAAGGTAAGTTTTTGTGAAGGAATTTGGTAAAGTTTTGAGGAAGAAAGAGAAAATGATTGGGGTGTGGTAGTTGAAGGAAATTTAAGAGGGTCAAAGCCTCTGTAAATCTCTTGGGGCGCAATCCTGGATTGCGCCCCAGGATAGGGGAATTTACAAAGAGCTGAACGCTCTCTGTAAATCTCTGGGGGCGCAATCCTGGATTGCGCCTCAAAGGAAAAATCTTTTTTTAATAAACTGGCGCAATCCTGGATTGCGCCAGTATTCTTGCCTTGGTCTGGTCAAGGCTTATGTGGCTAAAAGGGGGCTATATTTGCAATATTTTGTAAAAAGAGGCTAAAAGTGGAAAAAAAAGGTCAGAAACAAAAAATGCTCATTTAGAAAACCAAAACATTTATTGGTAACTTTTTAATACACACACACACACACACACACACACATACACACACACATATATATATATATATATATATATATATGTATGTATGTATGTATGTATATATATATATGAGACATCCCAAACAGTGCAACACTTCAAATGCTCCTTAATTTCTATCACAAGTTTCCCATCTCTCTCTCCTTCCACTAGGGGGAATTTGGGGTGGTGCACTGTTAACGTGGGAAATCATTGCGGACTTAGCGCACGCCAACACCTGAGTGTGTACATCAGCAACACAATAATTCAAATGGAAAATAAAGTAATGCGGGAAACCACTGTTTTTTTATAGTGGTTCGGCACTAACGCCTACGTCAACTTCATAATAATCGTTCATTATATACTTAATGATTGCAAAGTTGTACAAGTTCGAACAATGTTTAAGTGCAAAGCGTTACAACAAAATAGTTGTTAATTCTAAACTATGATTAAATTGTCCTTTTTCTTCTTCGTTGTGTGGAAAAGGTGTTGACAATGTCCAAGAAATCCAAATATATCCAAAACAGCCCAAAAGTGGTGTTTTTATCCTTGTATATGTCAAAAAATTATTGAAAAACATGTATGCAACGTTTTTAATGGTCCAAGTCATGTCCAGTGGCTTTGGAGAAGAAGATGGAAGTCATTAATGGTGCTTTTTAAGCTCTGCAAGTCCAAAATTTCCAGCCAAAAGGACCCAAATGAAGGACAAGCCTTGGAGTATTTATAGGTGAGTATTGGAAGTAAAGTAGATAGAATGTGGGGCCCACACAACAGAATTTCGGACCCTTGAAGAGCCAAAACCCGTAAATTTGTATCCCTTTGATGAGGGATACAAAATTTCATATCCATCTAGGGGATTCAAAAATTCATATCCCTCTAAGGGATACGAAAAGAAGGGGGAAGAGACAGGTGTATGCCGAATCTCGGGCTTGCCATGCTGAGTTGATCCGATGATTCTAAGCGATTGACATGCGTTCGCGAAAATGGAAGTGACTTTCAAACCGTAAGGTAATTTGGGCCAAACGAAAGTTGTATATAGAGCTAATTCAGAGAGCTACAAGGGTTACCATGGAAAGCACCGTAAATAATATTTTCGGGCCCAAAAGTGCTCATCTAAAGGGGTTTCGGGCCACTTTTTTGTTCGTGACGTGACTTCGACCAAATTGCTTTGTGTTTTTTGACAATGTCACTGACGTGTGATGATTTCGACCAAAAAACGTGCCAACATGCATTGTTTAGAGTGTCTTTGAACGCTTCACACACACACACATATACATACATACATATATATATATATATATATATATATGTAGGCGAGCATTCAGTGACAACCGAAACAGTTGGACACCCCTTTAGCTTTCCTTTTTTCACCACAAGTGGAAGGAGAGAGGGGGAACATTTTAACATAGAAGATATTAAAAAAAGTCCAAGAAATAAAAAAAGTTAGCCCAAGAGTTAAAAGCACTAAGCTTACCATTACATACTGGTTACTTAATAATCGAAACATATGGATCTGCTCTACGATGGAGAGGAATTTTATTAAGTAAAAATAACAAATATGACAATAAATCTACTGAAAAAATATGTAGGTATATCTTAGGAACATATAAAGAAAAAGGATATATGACATCTCTAGATTATGAAATTTGGCAATAATATATATTTTAGAATCCTTCAAACTTTTTATAATATCACAAAAAGAAATCACAGTAAGAACAGATTGTGATTCTATGATCAAATACACAGAAAACAAAAAGGAAAGAGTAACAATTAATAATAGATGGCTAAAATTTAAACAAGCTATATTGAATTGTGGAACTAATATTTGTTGGGAATACATCAAATAAGAGGATAATTTCCTACCAGACCAATTGTCTAGATTATTAAAGTAATTATGAAATACTAATGGTTGATTTTGCAGATAATAGAAGAATTAGATTCTACAAAGCATCTGCTGACATACAAAATAAATCATTTTGTCACAAACGCAGGGATTACAAAACAACAACAAATCATCCTTGACAATATATAGAACATGAAGACTCCCAAAGACTCAAACAAACAGAAGTTAAGTGTATTATATACCTTAGTAGATATGTTTACAAATGTGACAAAGACAAGATATCTCTACTTTGCATAATATACAGCATCCTGATGCTAGTATATATACCACATGAGAACAAATGTTTGCAAAAATAAAAAAATTAGAACAAAATCCCAGATATGGCTAACCACTATACAAAGGATACAATGCATTTGAAGCTGCTACGAGTGAGCTTCAATAAAGGTTCGAAAAAGACAATGTTGTTTCCGAAGATACACAAAGTATCTCACAAATATCCTTAGGCAAACAAATTAAAAATGAGCTTTCTAAATCCTCTTTAGCTATAAGTCTCTGTTGACGTCAAAAGTTGGTCTTGTGACGATCAGCCCCCGATGTGTGTTGAGCACACACGAAAACCAATCACAGAGATGCAAGAAAAGATAAATGAACAAGGGAGAGACAATAATTTTATTGTGGTTCATCTTATATCGGTGCCTACGTCCACTTATAATCTTTGTTTATACTATTAATTACAGGTTATAGTGATTTTTCAGTGGAAGAAAGTAGAAATTACACAAAATCCTTGTGTTATTTGGAGTGCACGGTCGGATGTTTCCAGTATATCGAGCATAACTTTCTCTGGCGAGGATTTTCATGCCTTTCCATTTTCAGCAATGGTGTATCTATAGGTGAAGAATGTGGGTTGTAACAACCCGGAAAATGCGAGCCAGTTTGAAATTTTTATTTTGGCAATTTTAGCTGAATTTGAATATTTAAAATAGATTATTTTAAATAAAATCGACGAGAAATTTATTTTGAATAGAATTCGATCGTATATATTATACGCGTCGTCGTTAGAATATAAATATTTATATATAATTATAAATAGAATTGAAAATGGCGCGGTAGTTCGATAATTCGATTTCAAACTTCAATTGAATGTACCGGGTGCAAAACAATCCGGATTTTAGTGAAACCAAAAATAATGGGATCTAATTGATAATATCTTTCCAACGAATCCGAATAATCCAATTTTCATAGAGGGAATCAAAAGATATGTCCAGTTGAAAATTCTGAATAGTCGCTATGGAATTCAGGCCCTTAAAAATGGACATTTTGCAAACGACCTCGGATTTCGACGAAACCACTTTTGTCGGGTCCGGGATGTGAAGTTATTGCTAGGTTTCAAATTTCATAATATTTCGAATCAATATGTGAGCGTGGCAAAGGAAAATGCGTTTGACCAGTTTTAGTTGTTTTTAATCGACTAGAAAATGGCCATTTTTCAAACGGTCTTAGAATTTGACGAAATTAGTTTTGTTAGGACCGTATCGTAAATACGAAGCTAGAAAATATTTTTCGGGAATTTTTAGAGTTCGTATGTGACCCCAGTAAATTGAAATGCGCGTTCAAATTCAATATATAGAGTTATATTTTGATTTTGACGGAAACTAATCGAAACGATCGAATCAGCTTACGATACGTATCCCGTTGTGTTCGGAATAGGGGTAATTAGCTATGGACGACAGTCGGTGGGTCTCGTTTGGTGTTCAAATAGAAAGTCAACTTTTAAGGAAAGAAAAATAATATTTAATTATTATATTTAAACCTAACTCCTTCTCTACTCTCTCTCTCTCCTCTCATTCAGATCGTGACAAAATAAAAAAATAAAAAAAACCGGGCCGCTTTCAAATCGAAGCCGCCACGACGCCTCCGCCCGCCCCATGACCGCCGCCCGCCGTCGGAGTCCCCTCTCCCCCTCTCCTCCTCCACGTCGCTTCGGCCCCCTCTCCATCGAAGACCACGAATCCCTCAAAACTCCACAACCCTCGAATCCGCAACCACCGCCCACCATTGACCTTCCGCCGCCACTAGCTTCCGCCACCACCCCGCTGCGCCACTCCCTGACGCCAGCGCCGCCCCTTAGCCACCCATCGTACATTGTAGGCCCCTTTTCTATTTAAAAATCATTTTTTTTCTTTTCCAAGTGCTCGCCTCTAACCCTGAAGCCACCAGCGAGCTTCGATGCCCCCGCTGTGCTGATTTGGATCTTCTTTGACGAGAAAAGGGGTGAGTTTTATTTGTATTTTTATTTAAAGTAATTAGTTAAATAAAAATCAGTTTTATATACTTAGCATGAAAAAAATAGGGTTTTTATTTAGATGAATATCAAAAAGGTATGATTTTTAACTTCAAAAAGGTATGATTTTTAACTTCAAAAAGATTTGATTTTTGCTTTTGAAAAGGTAAGATTTTTAATGAAGTAAAGTTTTGATTTTTTTTTTTTATATAGAAAAGGCGAAATCTTTATATAGAAAAAGGCGAAATTTTTATGTATAGAAAGGTTAAAAATATAATTTTTATATGTGTAGTAAAATAAAAATTCGATTTTTATATATATGAAGTGAAGATAAAAATTCGATTTTTATGTACATGTAGTGATAGTAAAAATGTAATTCTTATATATGTAGTGGTTATGGGCAACGAAGATGACGAAGATGCGATAGCGATGAAGTTTTCTATCGAAGAAGTGCCGTGGAGCTTGGATAGCTATCTGTGAGAGTTTCTCACCTTTCAATTTATTTTCTAGTTATATATATATACTAGGATGCAGACGGTGCTTAGTAGCACCCGACACAATCGTCCACAGACCATGGACTTGTTTGTTTGGTTGCATAGATTAGTTATATGATTTGATTTGAATTTGGTTGTTTGGTGATTTTGATTGATGTGTGAATGGCGTGGGCCTTCACTAGACCGGGGATAAGGCTAGGCCTTGTCCCGTTTCTAGTATCGTGCCGTTATGCCGCTGAAATTTTCTAAAATATGTTAGAAAAATAAAAATATCATTTTATTTAAAGAATGAACTGAATATAAATTCATATGTTGGAATAAAATGTTTTATCGTTAAAAATATAATTTTTAACGTGAATGTGAATAAATAAATATTCATTTACGAACCAGACGGTTTGTTTATGTACACCTATTTGAAGGACATTGATTGGGTCGATAAATTTTACACATCGCCCAACTGCACAAATAAGATATGCGTTTGATTGTTTGAAACCCCACACGGGTGTTGGGATGAAATTTGAAGTTCACTCATCCTGATTGATTAAATATGTCGATCGATTGATTGACAGGCTGTTATAAGCGTTGGATATCTATATTTGATGCTTATACAGCGTAGTGCACTTTGGTTGATGGTTGATTATTTTTCAATGCTATTTTATACATGTGTTGTATGAAAATCCATATAATTAATTTTATATGGTGACTGATTGGGCCTCATTCCAATTTGAAAATTTTGAAAAATATAAAATAAAGGTTCATGTGTTGACAGTTTCATCCATTGAGATTGGTCATGTGTTGGACGAAATATTTTAGTAATAAAATTTACATCTTTATCAATATAAAATAAAGGTTCATGTGTTGACAGTTTCATCCATTGAGATTGGTCATGTGTTGGACGAAATATTTTAGTAATAAAATTTACATCTTTATCAATATAAAATAAAGGTTCATGTGTTGACAGTACTCATCCATTGAGATTGGTCATGTGTTGAACGAAATATTTTGATAATAACAACTATTTTGAAAAAGAAATATTTGAAATAGAATATTTGAAAATAGCAATTTATGAAGCCGTGTTGATTAGATTGACGCCATTTTGACGTGAACGATATTTATATCAATTTTAACGATTTCGAAATAAATTGAATTAAAAACGATTTCGAAATGAATGAATTGAAAACGATTGCGAAATGAATTGAATTGAAAACGATTTCGAAATGAATTGAATTGAAAACGATTTCGAAATGAATTGAATTGAAAACGATTTCGAAATGAATTGAATTGAAAACGATTTCGAAATGAATTGAATTGAAAACGATTTCGAAATGAATTGAATTGAAAACGATTTCGAAATGAATTGAATTGAAAACGATTTCGAAATAAATTGAATTGAAAACGATTTCGAAATGAATTGAATTGAAAACGATTTCGAAATAAATTGAATTGAAAACGATTTCGAAATGAATGAATTAAAAACGATTTCTAAATGAATTGAATTGAAAACGATTTCGAAATGAATTGAATTGAAAACGATTTCGAAATGAATTGAATTGAAAACGATTTCGAAATGAATTGAATTGAAAACGATTTCGAAATAAATTGAATTGAAAACGATTTCGAAATGAAATGAATTGAAAACGATTTCGAAATGAAATGAATTGAAAACGATTTCGAAATGAATTGAATTGAAAACGATTTCGAAATAAATTGAATTGAAAGCGAATTGAAATGAATTCAAATTGAATTGAAATTTGAATTGAATAGAAATGAATTTTAAAACGAATTTATAAAGAAGAATTCAATTTTGCTTTGAATTGAAATGGAAGTTGAAATTGCTTTTGGGAAACGAATTTAAAACTATTTATATAATTCGTTTTAAATAGAAATCGACGAAATATATATTATATATATTATATATAATATAATGGCCTGAATAGAACGCGCCGCGGCAGTTCGTAAATTTCGACCATTTATTTCAAACGGACATTACGGGAGATCCGACCGTCGGATTCTCCTAAAACCGGAACCGTTGGGTTCGTATCGAAAAGAGCTTTCTAACGAATATTAGAAATTTGAAATCTAACGGTTGGATTTGGAGTTATGTCCAAATCAAATTCGAAAAAGGTCGCTGTAAGTGCAGTTCGATGGCCATTGATGGAAATCGACTGTACGGGCCTTGATAAAATTATTAAAAATAGTAATAATTTATGTAAAATCATAAGAAATGATTTAGAAAGAATTGGGATGAAAAAATCCATATTTGAAAGGATAAAAATAGATTTTTTATCGAAATGAACTAGTTTTGAACTAGAATTATAATTCTATTTATTTTTAAATAAATAAATTGAATTTGAAAAGGGTTTTAAAAATAACCAAAATTTCCAATGATTGCATTGGAGTGGATTTGAATCGAAATTGTCTTCGGAATATTTCGATGTTGGAATTCGTGATTATACAGATGTTGTTATGGAAATTTGAAAGATATATATTTATATCGTTATTTCCAATACGACATTTGTTAGTCGTAGAATTTGATATTGAATATAAGCCGATATATTTTCTATTCAGAGCCTTGTATTGAATATCAAATGTGATTTGGGTTTGTCGTGAATGGTGTCTTCACTAACACTGTTCTTGAACCCAGTTGAGAAAAGATTAAATCTTTTTATTTAGATTTAATGAAGTGTACCAATTAAATAATATTTAATTAGAATTGAATCGATATTGATTTTTGGGTTTATCGTGAACAGTGTTTTTAAATAACACTCGTTCTTTAACCCAATAATTAATGAACGTGATTTTGGGTTTATCGTGAACCGTGTTTTAAAATGACACTGATTCTTTAACCCAGTCGAAGATTAAAACTAAGTGGAGTTTTAATGAATCTTTAATTAGATTGAAATGATCGAAAATGGAGTATCACCAGTTTTGCTCCAGGCGATAGTTAAATCTTTAATTAGATTTGAACGTGAAATGGTAATTGAATTTACCGATAACACTGTGGTGTTAGATATGAAGTATTACCAGTTTTACTTCATGGGATAAATAGGTTGGGATTGGGAAATTAAAACAAATGATTACTTCGGTAAGTTTCGTTAATCCCGACTAGTTGAATCGAAATTCAAAAGAAGATTAGAGAATAAATTCAAGAAATTTATCTTGGATAAAATTAATGGGAACCTTTCCCTATGAATGTGAAATTTAGAAACTAACTGTCGGTTGGCCAAGCCGAATGGTTTTCTGGGTATTGATCTGATGTTGGTTTCGGCCTTCGGGGTTAATATTTGGGGAATTATTCTCTTGATTTATTTACGGTTAGTGACTAATGAATTGGAATGAGGCGTATGTTGTGTTTGTGTAACACTTACTTAAGATATACGTGAGTTATTCGGAAAGACCGGGTTTATCCCATTCTGAATAACTGATACGACGATAAGTCGAAGATGAAGACGATGGTCGAAGACCGGAGGTCTTCACGTCGTTTGGGTGGTTACTGATGATCTTGATTGGGCTGTACACCCAAGAAGATGGAAACAGTTAGTGATCGTCCAGACGTACTTGGAGATCGATGGATATGCGGGGTACTAGGTGCCTCCGGTTTCGTTTAGACCCAGAACGGACTTGTAAATGGACTGTGTGTCTGACATTGGATTTCAGTCCGTGTGATTGATCTCTATTAAATATATATCTGTTTGGCGGCGGAGAATTTATTCTCTTGCTTAACGCTCTTCTCTGAGATGTACGAGCTCAGGGGTTATATATTGATGGATATCAAACGCATGGAGTGAATTTCTTGTGTGGCATGCCTAAGTGGCAATTGATCGAGGCTTCTGTTGAAAAGCAAAGTCTTGTGGTGATGATCAAAGCAAGGCCTTTGTGGCGTAGCTTTGTGTAACGTTTACTTCGCGTGTTTCACACCCGGTATGAACCAAAAACGGGAGACGGACCTCAGGGAGGGCATGCGTTTCCTTCTAGCTAAAAAGTGGCGTCAGTGGTTTTACACGCCCTGACGAGTTTGACTTATGTGGTTGTTGCTGTTGCGAGGCGTTTCGGATTGATCGGTCGTTCTCGAACCGATGGAGTCATTTGTTGGCTCATTGACACCCCAAAGGGTGGGGAAACGCAGTGTTCAGGCATTTTAATCCACATCGGTGGACCGGCCCTGTCGCTCCAAGGGTCACTCGAGCTCTGATCCTGAGACACGGGCTAGAGCGTCTCGAATCGGTAGAGGACTATCTTTTGCCTCGGTTCATAGACGGAAATCCGATTTCCAAATACGTGACATTTGCGGTTTTATTTGTAGAGCCTAGTATGGCGACATAGTGGGATGGGGCACTCATGCCGCCTATGATTGATACTTATGATTTGAAGTTGTTTTATACACTATGCACTTGTAATAGTATCAAATGATTTGTTTTCAACGTATCAAGCATTCTTGGCTATTATAAGGTAAAAACCCTATCCTCCGGCTTGCGTTGCATTGTGTGATGGGAACTGGGTCTTATAATAGCTTCATTTTTCTTTATTTAGCATTGCGCTGTTTGTTTTATGCACTGGTATTCTTGGGAGGAAACCCGTTCCGTGTTATACGGCGTGGTCCCTTGATTTACCGAACTTTAAAAACAAAGATTAATAACTGTTTTAGTTCTCACACCAGTCACATGACTGACCTGGAGTTTATTGTTTCAACCTAAACTCTGGGTGCCCCTATTTTGACACGGGCAGCTAGTAGTTTTGGTTTTGCAGATTTATATTCACAGGTTCCTGGTTTACAGCTGGAACGATATCCGGAAAGCTTTGTATCCGTATATCTTCTTCTAGTTGTGTATTGTATTATTTTCCGCTGCGTTGGATTTAAATGTAATTTAAATCTCTGATATTCCTATGTAATATTTATTCATTAATACTCTGTATATTCTTGTAATCTGATGCATTGTTGTAATATACAATGAAATATTCTTCTGTATGCATTCTATTTTGTCGTGTTCTCGAACGATAGGGCGTTTCGAACGGTCTGGGTCGGTTTAGCGACTGGTTCGGACCGAGCGAAATTCCTTGCCGTCACAGTTGGTATCAGAGCTTTGGTTTACAGAGCTCGAGAACAAGACACATTAGAACCGTACGAAAGAATTCATCAGATATTGGGTTAGTAATATCCAATGGGAATGACTCGTTAGAGATAGGATCAGTAGTATCCAAGAACGAGTGTGAAGAGTATATTTTGAAAATGAAACAATTTTGTTTCGAAAATTTAAATCAATTATTCGTATTTGATTCTTTATTTATATGAATTTGGGCAATCCAGTATATAAAGATTTTGCATATATGTCTTGCAAACGTGTGTTCGAAGTTTTAATATATTGGGTAGATATAGAATCCCTCTAGTGCCCGGGAATAATTCTGGTGATGGGGCACTGTCGCCAGTATTTATTTTCGAGCGACGAAAGTGAGATTTCTATATATTTCCTATTGACTGGTGTGAGAACCAAAATTAGATAGGGCCTATTGTTATGATTTGGCATCAAAAATCTGATTTTTGACTATGTATCAAAGTTATGAATTTGAAACTCTAATTCACTAACTGATTGATGTTTGTGTTGTTTGTTTAATTGTTTGATAATTTTGAACCATTATGCCTAACTGAATCAAATATTGAACTATATTAAAAATTGGTTGCGTTTGCTTGCATATACGTATACTTTCATTGAACAGGTCATAGCAAGGAGGCTAGAGCAGAGAATAAAATTTGTTTGCCCGACAAATAGGTACATGTTTACTACAATTTACTGTTTTGTTTGGGTGATGATGATTTTATGAGCCTATTGGCTAGCCGCTTGGCTTTTTCTTTTTCTTTTTGAGATCTGAAGGAACGGGGAAGCTATTTGAAATTCCCCGATGCTCCCATTTCAGGGGAGGTTATGGCGAAATTTTTCGAAAATTTAGGGTGTTAGCCAAATTTTTGAAATTTTGGAAATTCTCATAAACTGAAAAGTTGGAGAATGGAAACCAGATCGAACGTAGAGTTGATTAATCAAACCACTTTCGACTTTGTTCCTTTTCGGGGACGAAAAGTTTTAAGTGGGGGAGATTGTAACAACCCGGAAAATGCGAGCCAGTTTGAAATTTTTATTTTGGCAATTTTAGCTGAATTTGAATATTTAAAATAGATTATTTTAAATAAAATCGACGAGAAATTTATTTTGAATAGAATTCGATCGTATATATTATACGCGTCGTCGTTAGAATATAAATATTTATATATAATTATAAATAGAACTGAAAATGGCGCGGTAGTTCGATAATTCGATTTCAAACTTCAATTGAATGTACCGGGTGCAAAACAATCTGGATTTTAGTGAAACCAAAAATAATGGGATCTAATTGATAATATCTTTCCAATGAATCCGAATAATCAAATTTTCATAGCGGGAATCAAAAGATATGTCCAGTTGAAAATTCTGAATAGTCGCTATGGAATTCAGACCCTTAAAAATGGACATTTTGCAAACGACCTCGGATTTCGACGAAACCACTTTTGTCGGGTCCGGGATGTGAAGTTATTGCTAGGTTTCAAATTTCATAATATTTCGAATCAATATGTGAGCGTGGCAAAGGAAAACGCGTTTGACCAGTTTTAGTTGTTTTTAATCGACTAGAAAATGGCCATTTTTCAAACAGTCTCAGAATTTGACGAAATTAGTTTTGTTAGGACCGTATCGTAAATCCGAAGCTAGAAAATATTTTTCGGGAATTTTTAGAGTTCGTATGTGACCGCAGTAAATTGAAATGCGCGTTCAAATTCAATATATAGAGTTATATTTTGATATTGACGGAAACTAATCGAAACGATCGAATCAGCTTACGATACGTATCCCGTTGTGTTCGGAATAGGGGTAATTAGCTATGGACGACAGTCGGTGGGTCTCGTTTGGTGTTCAAATAGAAAGTCAACTTTTAAGGAAAGAAAAATAATATTTAATTATTATATTTGAACCTAACTCCTTCTCTACTCTCTCTCTCCTCTCATTCAGATCGTGACAAAATAAAAAAATAAAAAAAAACCGGGCCGCTTTCAAATCGAAGCCGCCACGACGCCTCCGCCCGCCCCATGACCGCCGCCCGCCGTCGGAGTCCCCTCTCCCCCTCTCCTCCACCCCGTCGCTTCGGCCCCCTCTCCATCGAAGACCACGAATCCCTCAAAACTCCACAACCCTCGAATCCACAACCACCGCCCACCATTGACCTGCCGCCGCCACTAGCTTCCGCCACCACCCCGCTGCGCCACTCCCTGACGCCAGCGCCGCCCCTTAGCCACCCATCGTACATTGTAGGCCCCTTTTCTATTTAAAAATCATTTTTTTTCTTTTCCAAGTGCTCGCCTCTAACCCTGAAGCCACCAGCGAGCTTCGATGCCCCCGCTGTGCTGATTTGGATCTTCTTTGACGAGAAAAGGGGTGAGTTTTATTTGTATTTTTATTTAAAGTAATTAGTTAAATAAAAATCAGTTTTATATACTTAGCATGAAAAAAATAGGGTTTTTATTTAGATGAATATCAAAAAGGTATGATTTTTAACTTCAAAAAGGTATGATTTTTAACTTCAAAAAGATTTGATTTTTGCTTTTGAAAAGGTAAGATTTTTAATGAAGTAAAGTTTTGATTTTTTTTTTATATAGAAAAGGCGAAATCTTTATATAGAAAAAGGCGAAATTTTTATGTATAGAAAGGTTAAAAATATAATTTTTATATGTGTAGTAAAATAAAAATTCGATTTTTATATATATGAAGTGAAGATAAAAATTCGATTTTTATGTACATGTAGTGATAGTAAAAATGTAATTCTTATATATGTAGTGGTTATGGGCAACGAAGATGACGAAGATGCGATAGCGATGAAGTTTTCTATCGAAGAAGTGCCGTGGAGCTTGGATAGCTATCTGTGAGAGTTTCTCACCTTTCAATTTATTTTCTAGTTATATATATATACTAGGATGCAGACGGTGCTTAGTAGCACCCGACACAATCGTCCACAGACCATGGACTTGTTTGTTTGGTTGCATAGATTAGTTATATGATTTGATTTGAATTTGGTTGTTTGGTGATTTTGATTGATGTGTGAATGGCGTGGGCCTTCACTAGACCGGGGATAAGGCTAGGCCTTGTCCCGTTTCTAGTATCGTGCCGTTATGCCGCCGAAATTTTCTAAAATATGTTAGAAAAATAAAAATATCATTTTATTTAAAGAATGAACTGAATAGAAATTCATATGTTGGAATAAAATGTTTTATCGTTAAAAATATAATTTTTAACGTGAATGTGAATAAATAAATATTCATTTACGAACCAGACGGTTTGTTTATGTACACCTATTTGAAGGACATTGATTGGGTCGATAAATTTTACACATCGCCCAACTGCACAAATAAGATATGCGTTTGATTGTTTGAAACCCCACACGGGTGTTGGGATGAAATTTGAAGTTCACTCATCCTGATTGATTAAATATGTCGATCGATTGATTGACAGGCTGTTATAAGCGTTGGATATCTATATTTGATGCTTATACAGCGTAGTGCACTTTGGTTGATGGTTGATTATTTTTCAATGCTATTTTATACATGTGTTGTATGAAAATCCATATAATTAATTTTATATGGTGACTGATTGGGCCTCATTCCAATTTGAAAATTTTGAAAAATATAAAATAAAGGTTCATGTGTTGACAGTTTCATCCATTGAGATTGGTCATGTGTTGGACGAAATATTTTAGTAATAAAATTTACATCTTTATCAATATAAAATAAAGGTTCATGTGTTGACAGTACTCATCCATTGAGATTGGTCATGTGTTGAACGAAATATTTTGATAATAACAACTATTTTGAAAAAGAAATATTTGAAATAGAATATTTGAAAATAGCAATTTATGAAGCCGTGTTGATTAGATTGACGCCATTTTGACGTGAACGATATTTATATCGATTTTAACGATTTCGAAATAAATTGAATTGAAAACGATTTCGAAATGAATGAATTGAAAACGATTTCGAAATGAATTGAATTGAAAACGATTTCGAAATGAATTGAATTGAAAACGATTTCGAAATGAATTGAATTGAAAACGATTTCGAAATGAATTGAATTGAAAACGATTTCGAAATGAATTGAATTGAAAACGATTTCGAAATGAATTGAATTGAAAACGATTTCGAAATGAATAGAATTGAAAACGATTTCGAAATGAATTGAATTGAAAACGATTTCGAAATAAATTGAATTGAAAACGATTTCGAAATGAATTGAATTGAAAACGATTTCGAAATAAATTGAATAAAAAACGATTTCGAAATGAATGAATTGAAAATGATTTCGAAATGAATTGAATTGAAAACGATTTCGAAATGAATTGAATTGAAAATGATTTCGAAATGAATTGAATTGAAAACGATTTCGAAATGAATTGAATTGAAAACGATTTCGAAATAAATTGAATTGAAAACGATTTCGAAATGAAATGAATTGAAAACGATTTCGAAATGAAATGAATTGAAAACGATTTCGAAATGAATTGAATTGAAAACGATTTCGAAATAAATTGAATTGAAAGCGAATTGAAATGAATTCAAATTGAATTGAAATTTGAATTGAATAGAAATGAATTTTAAAACGAATTTATAAAGAAGAATTCAATTTTGCTTTGAATTGAAATGGAAGTTGAAATTGCTTTTGGGAAACGAATTTAAAACTATTTATATAATTCGTTTTAAATAGAAATCGACGAAATATATATTATATATATTATATATAATATAATGGCCTGAATAGAACGCGCCGCGCCGCGGCAGTTCGTAAATTTCGACCATTTATTTCAAACGGACATTACGGGAGATCCGACCATCGGATTCTCCTAATACCAGAACCGTTGGGTTCGTATCGAAAAGAGCTTTCTAACGAATATTAGAAATTTGAAATCTAACGGTTGTATTTGGAGTTATGTCCAAATCAAATTCGAAAAAGGTCGCTGTAAGTGCAGTTCGATGGCCATTGATGGAAATCGACTGTACGGGCCTTGATAAAATTATTAAAAATAGTAATAATTTATGTAAAATCATAAGAAATGATTTAGAAAGAATTGGGATGAAAAACTCCATATTTGAAAGGATAAAAATAGATTTTTTATCGAAATGAACTAGTTTTGAACTAGAATTATAATTCTATTTATTTTTAAATAAATAAATTGAATTTGAAAAGGGTTTTAAAAATAACCAAAATTTCCAATGATTGCATTGGAGTGGATTTGAATCGAAATTGCCTTCGGAATATTTCGATGTTGGAATTCGTGATTATACAGATGTTGTTATGGAAATTTGAAAGATATATATTTATATCGTTATTTCCAATACGACATTTGTTAGTCGTAGAATTTGATATTGAATATAAGCCGATATATTTTCTATTCAGAGCCTTGTATTGAATATCAAATGTGATTTGGGTTTGTCGTGAATGGTGTCTTCACTAACACTGTTCTTGAACCCAGTTGAGAAAAGATTAAATCTTTTTATTTAGATTTAATGAAGTGTACCAATTAAATAATATTTAATTGGAATTGAATCGATATTGATTTTTGGGTTTATCGTGAACAGTGTTTTTAAATAACACTCGTTCTTTAACCCAATAATTAATGAACGTGATTTTGGGTTTATCGTGAACCGTGTTTTAAAATGACACTGATTCTTTAACCCAGTCGAAGATTAAAACTAAGTGGAGTTTTAATGAATCTTTAATTAGATTGAAATGATCGAAAATGGAGTATCACCAGTTTTGCTCCAGGCGATAGTTAAATCTTTAAGTAGATTTGAACGTGAAATGGTAATTGAATTTACCGATAACACTGTGGTGTTAGATATGAAGTATTACCAGTTTTACTTCATGGGATAAATAGGTTGGGATTGGGAAATTAAAACAAATGATTACTTCGGTAAGTTTCGTTAATCCCGACTAGTTGAATCGAAATTCAAAAGAAGATTAGAGAATAAATTCAAGAAATTTATCTTGGATAAAATTAATGGGAACCTTTCCCTATGAATGTGAAATTTAGAAACTAACTGTCGGTTGGCCAAGCCGAATGGTTTTCTGGGTATTGATCTGATGTTGGTTTCGGCCTTCGGGGTTAATATTTGGGGAATTATTCTCTTGATTTATTTACGGTTAGTGACTAATGAATTGGAATGAGGCGTATGTTGTGTTTGTGTAACACTTACTTAAGATATACGCGAGTTATTCGGAAAGACCGGGTTTATCCCATTCTGAATAACTGATACGACGATAAGTCGAAGATGAAGACGATGGTCGAAGACCGGAGGTCTTCACGTCGTTTGGGTGGTTACTGATGATCTTGATTGGGCTGTACACCCAAGAAGATGGAAACAGTTAGTGATCGTCCAGACGTACTTGGAGATCGATGGATATGCGGGGTACTAGGTGCCTCCGGTTTCGTTCAGACCCAGAACGGACTTGTAAATGGACTGTGTGTCTGACATTGGATTTCAGTCCGTGTGATTGATCTCTATTAAATATATATCTGTTTGGCGGCGGAGAATTTATTCTCTTGCTTAACGCCCTTCTCTGAGACGTACGAGCTCAGGGGTTATATATTGATGGATATCAAACGCATGGAGTGAATTTCCTGTGTGGCATACCTAAGTGGCAATTGATCGAGGCTTCTGTTGAAAAGCAAAGTCTTGTGGTGATGATCAAAGCAAGGCCTTTGTGGCGTAGCTTTGTGTAACGTTTACTTCGCGTGTTTCACACCCGGTATGAACCAAAAACGGGAGACGGACCTCAGGGAGGGCATGCGTTTCCTTCTAGCTAAAAAGTGGCGTCAGTGGTTTTACACGCCCTGACGAGTTTGACTTATGTGGTTGTTGTTGTTGCGAGGTGCCTCGGATTGATCGGTCGTTCTCAAACCGATGGAATCATTTGTTGGCTCATTGACACCCCAAAGGGTGGGGAAACGCAGTGTTCAGGCATTTTAATCCACATCGGTGGACCGGCCCTGTCGCTCCAAGGGTCACTCGAGCTCTGATCCTGAGACACGGGCTAGAGCGTCTCGAATCGGTAGAGGACTATCTTTTGCCTCGGTTCATAGACGGAAATCCGATTTCCAAATACGTGACATTTGCGGTTTTATTTGTTGAGCCTAGTATGGCGACATAGTGGGATGGGGCACTCATGCCGCCTATGATTGATACTTATGATTTGAAGTTGTTTTATACACTATGCACTTGTAATAGTATCAAATGATTTGTTTTCAACGTATCAAGCATTCTTGGTTATTATAAGGTAAAAACCCTATCCTCCGGCTTGCGTTGCATTGTGTGATGGGAACTGGGTCTTATAATAGCTTCATTTTTCTTTATTTAGCATTGCGCTGTTTGTTTTATGCACTGGTATTCTTGGGAGGAAACCCGTTCCGTGTTATACGGCGTGGTCCCTTGATTTACCGAACTTTAAAAACAAAGATTAATAACTGTTTTAGTTCTCACACCAGTCACATGACTGACCTGGAGTTTATTGTTTTAACCTAAACTCTGGGTGCCCCTATTTTGACACGGGCAGCTAGTAGTTTTGGTTTTGCAGATTTATATTCACAGGTTCCTGGTTTACAGCTGGAACGATATCCGGAAAGCTTTGTATCCGTATATCTTCTTCTAGTTGTGTATTGTATTATTTTCCGCTGCGTTGGATTTAAATGTAATTTAAATCTCTGATATTCCTGTGTAATATTTATTCATTAATACTCTGTATATTCTTGTAATCTGATGCATTGTTGTAATATACAATGAAATATTCTTCTGTATGCATTCTATTTTGTCGTGTTCTCGAACGATAGGGCGTTTCGAACGGTCTGGGTCGGTTTAGCGACTGGTTCGGACCGAGCGAAATTCCTTGCCATCACAGTTGGTATCAGAGCTTTGGTTTACAGAGCTCGAGAACAAGACACATTAGAACCGTACGAAAGAATTCATCAGATATTGGGTTAGTAATATCCAATGGGAATGACTCGTTAGAGATAGGATCAGTAGTATCCTAGAACGAGTGTGAAGAGTATATTTTAAAAATGAAACAATTTTGTTTCGAAAATTTAAATCAATTATTCGTATTTGATTATTTATTTATATGAATTTGGGCAATCCAGTATATAAAGATTTTGCATATATGTCTTGCAAACGTGTGTTCGAAGTTTTAATATATTAGGTAGATATAGAATCCCTCTAGTGCCCGGGGATAATTCTGGTGATGGGGCACTGTCGCCAGTATTTATTTTCGAGCGACGAAAGTGAGATTTCTATATATTTCCTATTGACTGGTGTGAGAACCAAAATTAGATAGGGCCTATTTTTGTGATTTGGCATCAAAAATCTGATTTTTGACTATGTATCAAAGTTATGAATTTGAAACTCTAATTCACTAACTGATTGATGTTTGTGTTGTTTGTTTAATTATTTGATAATTTTGAACCATTATGCCTAACTGAATCAAATATTGAACTATATTAAAAGTTGGTTGCGTTTGCTTGCATATACATATACTTTCATTGAACAGGTCATAGCAAGGAGGCTAGAGCAGAGAATAAAATTTGTTTGCCCGACAAATAGGTACATGTTTACTACAATTTACTGTTTTGTTTGGGTGATGATGATTTTATGAGCCTATTGGCTAGCCGCTTGGTTTTTCTTTTTCTTTTTGAGATCTGAAGGACCGGGGAAGCTATTTGAAATTCCCCGATGCTCCCATTTCATGGGAGGTTATGGCGAAATTTTTCGAAAATTTAGGGTGTTAGCCAAATTTTTGAAATTTTGGAAATTCTCATAAATTGAAAAGTTGGAGAATGGAAACCAGATCGAACGTAGAGTTGATTAATCAAACCACTTTCGACTTTGTTCCTTTTCGGGGACGAAAAGTTTTAAGTGGGGGAGATTTTAACAACCCGGAAAATGCGAGCCAGTTTGAAATTTTTATTTTGGCAATTTTAGCTGAATTTGAATATTTAAAATAGATTATTTTAAATAAAATCGACGAGAAATTTATTTTGAATAGAATTCGATCGTATATATTATACGCGTCGTCGTTAGAATATAAATATTTATATATAATTATAAATAGAATTGAAAATGGCGCGGTAGTTCGATAATTCGATTTCAAACTTCAATTGAATGTACCGGGTGCAAAACAATCTGGATTTTAGTGAAACCAAAAATAATGGGATCTAATTGATAATATCTTTCCAACGAATCCGAATAATCAAATTTTCATAGCGGGAATCAAAAGATATGTCCAGTTGAAAATTCTGAATAGTCGCTATGGAATTCAGGCCCTTAAAAATGGACATTTTGCAAACGACCTCGGATTTCGACGAAAAAACTTTTGTCGGGTCCGGGATGTGAAGTTATTGCTAGGTTTCAAATTTCATAATATTTCGAATCAATATGTGAGCGTGGCAAAGGAAAACGCGTTTGACCAGTTTTAGTTGTTTTTAATCGACTAGAAAATGGCCATTTTTCAAACGGTCTCAGAATTTGACGAAATTAGTTTTGTTACGACCGTATCGTAAATACGAAGCTAGAAAATATTTTTCGGGAATTTTTAGAGTTCGTATGTGACCCCAGTAAATTGAAATGCGCGTTCAAATTCAATATATAGAGTTATATTTTGATTTTGACGGAAACTAATCGAAACGATCGAATCAGCTTACGATACGTATCCCGTTGTGTTCGGAATAGGGGTAATTAGCTATGGACGACAGTCGGTGGGTCTCGTTTGGTGTTCAAATAGAAAGTCAACTTTTAAGGAAAGAAAAATAATATTTAATTATTATATTTAAACCTAACTCCTTCTCTACTCTCTCTCTCCTCTCATTCAGATCGTGACAAAATAAAAAAATAAAAAAAAACCGGGCCGCTTTCAAATCGAAGCCGCCACGACGCCTCCGCCCGCCCCATGACCGTCGCCCGCCGTCGGAGTCCCCTCTCCCCCTCTCCTCCTCCCCGTCGCTTCGGCCCCCTCTCCATCGAAGACCACGAATCCCTCAAAACTCCACAACCCTCGAATCCGCAACCACCGCCCACCATTGACCTGCCGCCGCCACTAGCTTCCGCCACCACCCCGCTGCGCCACTCCCTGACGCCAGCGCCGCCCCTTAGCCACCCATCGTACATTGTAGGCCCCTTTTCTATTTAAAAATCATTTTTTTTCTTTTCCAAGTGCTCGCCTCTAACCCTGAAGCCACCAGCGAGCTTCGATGCCCCCGCTGTGCTGATTTGGATCTTCTTTGACGAGAAAAGGGGTGAGTTTTATTTGTATTTTTATTTAAAGTAATTAGTTAAATAAAAATCAGTTTTATATACTTAGCATGAAAAAAATAGGGTTTTTATTTAGATGAATATCAAAAAGGTATGATTTTTAACTTCAAAAAGGTATGATTTTTAACTTCAAAAAGATTTGATTTTTGCTTTTGAAAAGGTAAGATTTTTAATGAAGTAAAGTTTTGATTTTTTTTTTATATAGAAAAGGCGAAATCTTTATATAGAAAAAGGCGAAATTTTTATGTATAGAAAGGTTAAAAATATAATTTTTATATGTGTAGTAAAATAAAAATTCGATTTTTATATATATGAAGTGAAGATAAAAATTCGATTTTTATGTACATGTAGTGATAGTAAAAATGTAATTCTTATATATGTAGTGGTTATGGGCAACGAAGATGACGAAGATGCGATAGCGATGAAGTTTTCTATCGAAGAAGTGCCGTGGAGCTTGGATAGCTATCTGTGAGAGTTTCTCACCTTTCAATTTATTTTCTAGTTATATATATATACTAGGATGCAGACGGTGCTTAGTAGCACCCGACACAATCGTCCACAGACCATGGACTTGTTTGTTTGGTTGCATAGATTAGTTATATGATTTGATTTGAATTTGGTTGTTTGGTGATTTTGATTGATGTGTGAATGGCGTGGGCCTTCACTAGACCGGGGATAAGGCTAGGCCTTGTCCCGTTTCTAGTATCGTGCCGTTATGCCGCCGAAATTTTCTAAAATATGTTAGAAAAATAAAAATATCATTTTATTTAAAGAATGAACTGAATAGAAATTCATATGTTGGAATAAAATGTTTTATCGTTAAAAATATAATTTTTAACGTGAATGTGAATAAATAAATATTCATTTACGAACCAGACGGTTTGTTTATGTACACCTATTTGAAGGACATTGATTGGGTCGATAAATTTTACACATCGCCCAACTGCACAAATAAGATATGCGTTTGATTGTTTGAAACCCCACACGGGTGTTGGGATGAAATTTGAAGTTCACTCATCCTGATTGATTAAATATGTCGATCGATTGATTGACAGGCTGTTATAAGCGTTGGATATCTATATTTGATGCTTATACAGCGTAGTGCACTTTGGTTGATGGTTGATTATTTTTCAATGCTATTTTATACATGTGTTGTATGAAAATCCATATAATTAATTTTATATGGTGACTGATGGGCCTCATTCCAATTTGAAAATTTTGAAAAATATAAAATAAAGGTTCATGTGTTGACAGTTTCATCCATTGAGATTGGTCATGAGTTGGACGAAATATTTTAGTAATAAAATTTACATCTTTATCAATATAAAATGAAGGTTCATGTGTTGACAGTTTCATCCATTGAGATTGGTCATGTGTTGGACGAAATATTTTAGTAATAAAATTTACGTCTTTATCAATATAAAATAAAGGTTCATGTGTTGACAGTACTCATCCATTGAGATTGGTCATGTGTTGAACGAAATATTTTGATAATAACAACTATCTTGAAAAAGAAATATTTGAAATAGAATATTTGAAAATAGCAATTTATGAAGCCGTGTTGATTAGAGTGACGCCATTTTGACGTGAACGATATTTATATCGATTTTAACGATTTCGAAATAAATTGAATTGAAAACGATTTCGAAATGAATGAATTGAAAACGATTTCGAAATGAATTGAATTGAAAACGATTTTGAAATGAATTGAATTGAAAACGATTTCGAAATGAATTGAATTGAAAACGATTTCGAAATTAATTGAATTGAAAACGATTTCGAAATGAATTGAATTGAAAACGATTTCGAAATGAATTGAATTGAAAACGATTTCGAAATGAATTGAATTGAAAACGATTTCGAAATAAACTGAATTGAAAACGATTTCGAAATGAATTGAATTGAAAACGATTTCGAAATAAATTGAATTGAAAACGATTTCGAAATGAATGAATTGAAAACGATTTCGAAATGAATTGAATTGAAAACGATTTCGAAATGAATTGAATTGAAAACGATTTCGAAATGAATTGAATTGAAAACGATTTCGAAATAAATTGAATTGAAAACGATTTCGAAATGAAATGAATTGAAAACGATTTCGAAATGAAATGAATTGAAAACGATTTCGAAATGAATTGAATTGAAAACGATTTCGAAATAAATTGAATTGAAAGCGAATTGAAATGAATTCAAATTGAATTGAAATGAATTCAAATTGAATTGAAATTTGAATTGAATAGAAATGAATTTTAAAACGAATTTATAAAGAAGAATTCAATTTTTCTTTGAATTGAAATGGAAGTTGAAATTGCTTTTGGGAAACGAATTTAAAACTATTTATATAATTCGTTTTAAATAGAAATCGACGAAATATATAATATATATATTATATATAATATAATGGCCTGAATAGAACGCGCCGCGCCGCGGCAGTTCGTAAATTTCGACCATTTATTTCAAACGGACATTACGGGAGATCCGACCGTCGGATTCTCCTAAAACCGGAACCGTTGGGTTCGTATCGAAAAGTGCTTTCTAACGAATATTAGAAATTTGAAATCTAACGGTTGGATTTGGAGTTATGTCCAAATCAAATTCGAAAAAGGTCGCTGTAAGTGCAGTTCGATGGCCATTGATGGAAATCGACTGTACGGGCCTTGATAAAATTATTAAAAATAGTAATAATTTATGTAAAATCATAAGAAATGATTTAGAAAGAATTGGGATGAAAAACTCCATATTTGAAAGGATAAAAATAGATTTTTTATCGAAATGAACTAGTTTTGAACTAGAATTATAATTCTATTTATTTTTAAATAAATAAATTGAATTTGAAAAGGGTTTTAAAAATAACCAAAATTTCCAATGATTGCATTGGAGTGGATTTGAATCGAAATTGTCTTCGGAATATTTCGATGTTGGAATTCGTGATTATACAGATGTTGTTATGGAAATTTGAAAGATATATATTTATATCGTTATTTCCAATACGACATTTGTTAGTCGTAGAATTTGATATTGAATATAAGCCGATATATTTTCTATTCAGAGCCTTGTATTGAATATCAAATGTGATTTGGGTTTGTCGTGAATGGTGTCTTCACTAACACTGTTCTTGAACCCAGTTGAGAAAAGATTAAATCTTTTTATTTAGATTTAATGAAGTGTACCAATTAAATAATATTTAATTGGAATTGAATCGATATTGATTTTTGGGTTTATCGTGAACAGTGTTTTTAAATAACACTCGTTCTTTAACCCAATAATTAATGAACGTGATTTTGGGTTTATCGTGAACCGTGTTTTAAAATGACACTGATTCTTTAACCCAGTCGAAGATTAAAACTAAGTGGAGTTTTAATGAATCTTTAATTAGATTGAAATGATCGAAAATGGAGTATCACCAGTTTTGCTCCAGGCGATAGTTAAATCTTTAATTAGATTTGAACGTGAAATGGTAATTGAATTTACCGATAACACTGTGGTGTTAGATATGAAGTATTACCAGTTTTACTTCATGGGATAAATAGGTTGGGATTGGGAAATTAAAACAAATGATTACTTCGGTAAGTTTCGTTAATCCCGACTAGTTGAATCGAAATTCAAAAGAAGATTAGAGAATAAATTCAAGAAATTTATCTTGGATAAAATTAATGGGAACCTTTCCCTATGAATGTGAAATTTAGAAACTAACTGTCGGTTGGCCAAGCCGAATGGTTTTCTGGGTATTGATCTGATGTTGGTTTCGGCCTTCGGGGTTAATATTTGGGGAATTATTCTCTTGATTTATTTACGGTTAGTGACTAATGAATTGGAATGAGGCGTATGTTGTGTTTGTGTAACACTTACTTAAGATATACGCGAGTTATTCGGAAAGACCGGGTTTATCCCATTCTGAATAACTGATACGACGATAAGTTGAAGATGAAGACGATGGTCGAAGACCGGAGGTCTTCACGTCGTTTGGGTGGTTACTGATGATCTTGATTGGGCTGTACACCCAAGAAGATGGAAACAGTTAGTGATCGTCCAGACGTACTTGGAGATCGATGGATATGCGGGGTACTAGGTGCCTCCGGTTTCGTTCAGACCCAGAACGGACTTGTAAATGGACTGTGTGTCTGACATTGGATTTCAGTCCGTGTGATTGATCTCTATTAAATATATATCTGTTTGGCGGCGGAGAATTTATTCTCTTGCTTAACGCCCTTCTCTGAAACGTACGAGCTCAGGGGTTATATATTGATGGATATCAAACGCATGGAGTGAATTTCCTGTGTGGCATGCCTAAGTGGCAATTGATCGAGGCTTCTGTTGAAAAGCAAAGTCTTGTGGTGATGATCAAAGCAAGGCCTTTGTGGCGTAGCTTTGTGTAACGTTTACTTCGCGTGTTTCACACCCGGTATGAACCAAAAACGGGAGACGGACCTCAGGGAGGGCATGCGTTTCCTTCTAGCTAAAAAGTGGCGTCAGTGGTTTTACACGCCTTGACGAGTTTGACTTATGTGGTTGTTGCTGTTGCAAGGCGCCTCGGATTGATCGGTCGTTCTCGAACCGATGGAGTCATTTGTTGGCTCATTGACACCCCAAAGGGTGGGGAAACGCAGTGTTCAGGCAATTTAATCCACATCGGTGGACCGGCCCTGTCGCTCCAAGGGTCACTCGAGCTCTGATCCTGAGACACGGGCTAGAGCGTCTCGAATCGGTAGAGGACTATCTTTTGCCTCGGTTCATAGACGGAAATCCGATTTCCAAATACGTGACATTTGCGGTTTTATTTGTAGAGCCTAGTATGGCGACATAGTGGGATGGGGCACTCATGCCGCCTATGATTGATACTTATGATTTGAAGTTGTTTTATACACTATGCACTTGTAATAGTATCAAATGATTTGTTTTCAACGTATCAAGCATTCTTGGCTATTATAAGGTAAAAACCCTATCCTCCGGCTTGCGTTGCATTGTGTGATGGGAACTGGGTCTTATAATAGCTTCATTTTTCTTTATTTAGCATTGTGCTGTTTGTTTTATGCACTGGTATTCTTGGGAGGAAACCCGTTCCGTGTTATACGGCGTGGTCCCTTGATTTACCGAACTTTAAAAACAAAGATTAATAACTGTTTTAGTTCTCACACCAGTCACATGACTGACCTGGAGTTTATTGTTTTAACCTAAACTCTGGGTGCCCCTATTTTGACACGGGCAGCTAGTAGTTTTGGTTTTGCAGATTTATATTCACAGGTTCCTGGTTTACAGCTGGAACGATATCCGGAAAGCTTTGTATCCGTATATCTTCTTCTAGTTGTGTATTGTATTATTTTCCGCTGCGTTGGATTTAAATGTAATTTAAATCTCTGATATTTCTGTGTAATATTTATTCATTAATACTCTGTATATTCTTGTAATCTGATGCATTGTTGTAATATACAATGAAATATTCTTCTGTATGCATTCTATTTTGTCGTGTTCTCGAACGATAGGGCGTTTCGAACGGTCTGGGTCGGTTTAGCGACTGGTTCGGACCGAGCGAAATTCCTTGCCGTCACATGGGTTGAGCCGTGTGCCACGTGGCTTGCCTCTTTTTCGTAGTTTAGACACGTGGAGCTCAATCCAGTAAAAGTAGTTGCGGGGAAGGGACCCGGTCTACTGCTGATGAATAGTTCTCTTCGGAAATCATTGCGGACGTGGAGCTTGATATCTGGCATATAAAAAGGAGAGCTGGTCAAAAGCTAATCTGATTCAGCAACTTCAGGAGTTGGACTTCGTCTGGTAGCGTATAATTCTCCAGATGCATCAGGTGAGATCCGAGACTTTAGGCTTGATAGGATATTAGTGGATCGGCTCAGTCACTGGTATATAGTTGGTCGGTCGACTTTCTTTTTAACTTTAAGAGACTTTCTTGGGACGAGCATGGTTTGTCGACCTGAGTTAAGGGTCGGCTTGATAGATGGGGAATTGTTTCGTTTGCTATGAAGCCGAGCCCCTGTTTTGAGTTATGACGGATTTTGCCAAAAAATTGGTCAACACTTTGCCCCCCAGAATACATCTTTCTTAGTAAAGGGAGATATGTTCGGGATATTAAGCCAAAGTCCTTTATATAAAGCCAAGATGGGAGGGGCCGAAAAACTGATGATCGACAGTAATTGTATTAAGGCCAGAAGTCCGACGACCGCTAATGAACGTATATAGGTAGGAAAACCGACAATCATTGATGACCGTACTAAGGCCAATAAGTTGTGAATGCCAGAAAATAAGTCAACTATTCTAAGTTGTCCTTGACAGAAGAATCAGGATCCCACCAATTAAATGACACCCGTTAAGAACTGGGGAACGAGCATAACCGTGCTCAGTTTCGGAAAATGAGGTATAAGCCATACCCGGTTTTTGCCTGGTGAGATGGTGTAGTCGGTTGTTCCAGGGTTTTTATGGTCGGATTGACCATGTTTAGGGAGTGATTAGAAGGTTTGAGTACAGACTATACTTTAATGTTGATAGTTTTTATTTTGCCAAATCCTAACAATGTTTGGTGAAATTGGCGAGTATTAACCATACTCGGCTTATGGAGTTGACAAGTATTAACCATACTCGGCTTAGAGAGTTGGCGAGTATTAACCATACTCAGCTTAAGGAGGTGGTGAGTATTAACCATACTCAGCTTATGGAGTTGATGAGTATTAGCCATACTCGGCTTAGAGAGTTGGCGAGTATTAACTATACTCGGCTTAAGGAGATGGCGAGTACTAACCATACTTGGCTTATGGAGTTAGCGAGTATTAGTCATACTTGGCTTATAGAGTTGGCGATTATTAACCATACTCGGCTTAAGGAGGTGGCGAGTATTAATCATGCTCGGCTTATGGAGTTAGCGAGTATCATCCATACTCGGCTTAGAGAGTTGGAAAATATTAACCATGCTTGGCTTAAGGAGGTGGCGAGTACTAATCATACTCGGCTTAGAGAATTGTTTAGGTATGATGGCGGGCGTCGACCATGCTCGATTTAGAGATGATGGCTAGCACTGAACGTACTTAGGTTGTCGAGCATCAATTATGCTCAGCTTGAATCGTTGAAACATAAACCATGTTCGAAAAAGAAAGATTATTGCTCTTGAGGAGCTATTACAGAAAAATGAAAACGAATTCTAAGAGAATGACAGTTAAATACAGAGCACACTTAGGAGCTAAATCCTAACCCCTACGTTTGTAGCTTCAACATATCCACATTCTTAAAAGAGATAATAGAAGTACATTTCTTATATCCTAAGAAGTAGGTAAAATCCATGATCATCTAAGTTTGATTAATTAATGATGATGCCAACATTGTGGGGCTCATGGTCCTTTCCGTTTCGAGAAGCTCGAGGATCGACCTGATGAGCTTGGGAAGAAGGTTGTGGCGGCATGGCTTGCGTAGGTTTCTTGACGTACTCGGGTAGTTCTCCATGCCTCACCTATCCTCGATGAGATCGCGCAAATGCCTGCGTTCACTGGTGATGTGGCCTTCCATGTTGTGGCACATGCAGTGCTTTCCAGAGTCGAGTTCTTTTTGGGTCGGCTCCCTTCGAGAAGGTTTAGGGAAAGGGAGATATCCTCATACTTCAAGATAAATGTCAAGCAGGGAAGAGCTGAGCTCAGTGTATTGATCATACTTGTTCTCTCTCTGGAGTCATACGTTTCGATCATTCTTTTCCGAGGCTTTTCCTTGGTTTTGGCCATTGGTGTTGGATGGGCCTCCATCCTTGGTGACAAGCACCTCGAAGCTTTCCATCTCGATGCTAGCGTCTTCCTGTCGGAGGAATCTATCAACTTCGTCATAGAAGTCTTCGATATCCTTAGGGGGTCTCTGGTTAAAGAGATCCCGAATTCTAATCGGTTCTGGACACCAGCTATGGCAGCTATAAGCACCATCGATGGCTCGGGTCGATCGACTGATGTTACGACAGCGTTGAATCTTTCTGAAAAGGAGTAGAGGGTTTCACCGGACCATTGCTTGATGGAGGTAAGGAACATGACGCTCTTTAGTTGGGAGATATGGACTCTGAACTGTTCGATGAAGCAGGTGACCAACATGTTCCAGCTGTTGATCGATTCAATTGTTAACTGCCGGAACCATATGTCAGCTATGCTGTTGAGTAAGAGAGGGAATCTGTAACACCCCACCTCCGCCAGGGCAACTCTTGCAAGCACACTGGCTTTGGAGGGGTGTTTAGACAAGGTAAGCATGCATGCAGATATCACAATACAGAACATATAAGTACAACAGAGTAGTAAAGCAGCGGATAAAACTTGCATTTCCAAAACCATAGTTAAGTTACAACAAAGTACTTAGTCATTATTTTCCAACAAATAAAGTCTAGAGAAAAGCATAAACTGAAAAACTGAAATACATAAAGTACTATCCCAAAAGTGAAGTGATAAACCATAGCTAGCTCAATGTCCAAAACCGTACATGAGCAAATCCAGTAAGCAAGCTGTAAAGATCCAAGCTAAGCTCCAATGTTCCCACCCTGAGAACCTGAGGGGGGGGGGGAAACGGAAGAAAAGAGGCGAAAGAAAACAGGTCAGTCAAAAAGACTGGTAAGCCCTACTACTAACTGTCCATGAACTAGTAAAGTTAACTGGCATGAGAAGCTGAGATAAACATAAGGATAACAACATACTGACATGGTGATTAACTAACAAGATAGATAAAGGTGACATCGCATAATCAAGGTTAGGGTTTTGCACCACGGGTGTACTAGCATTCTAACATGTCAAGTAAAAACAAGAATTGATCCCTTGGCCCAAGCTTGGCCCAATATCATGAGGTGACCTAAATCAAGGTCCAACTACACGGTCTAGTTGATCGGCTCCCTATAAGCCTAACTCGTCAAGTGTCAGTGTCATACGACCCAAACATGCAATGTAGTTAAACTGCGCTAGGTACACCCTAGGGTGTATCAAGTCCTAGGGTGTCAACCTCAGACACAAATCAAGTATGCACAGTCTAGATCTACTGGTACCCATGCCTGATTCTCCAACTCCGGACTATGTGCACGACCATAGTCCGCCTGGACCTACACCGGCGTACCTACCCAGCCGTCGTTTTGGTCGCTTACATGTCAGCCCAGTAATCGTGCCCCACCCTAGCCTAGTCCTAGGGTCTTTTGATACTATCAAGATGGTTACTGCTGAAAAGGACCACGCAACTAGGGTTTCCTTAACGGGTTAAATGTGGTTAACCCGATCCAAACGTGGATTAAATTGGTTAAGTGTACCCAAGATCCATGATTTAACCCCGATTAACCCATCAAGCCCAAATTGATTAAGTATTAAGTGGACCATGACTTAACCCTAATTAGGAGGCATTAATTAATTAACTTAATGTGCTTTAACCTCTCACATTAGACTTTGTTGTGGTTACTAGTTAAGCCGGGCGGGTCCGGGTAGCTTTACACCACAACTTGGTCTAACCTCGGGTTCGAGCACAACATGACCAACTTCTCACATTGGGTCCTATTGTTTGTAGCCACTAGTTAAGCCGGGCGGGTCCGGGTAGATTTATGCTACAAACTCAACCCAACCTCGAGTTGGCCACACTCATATTTTCTAAGTGTCATGTCCATTATGTTTCCAAAACATAATTACAAGTTAACATATCACGTTATGTTATAAAAATCATGTTCATGTCCCAACCCCCACGTAATCCCATCGTTTACATAATCGCAACAACGCATAAAGGGTAAAATAGGGAACTTGGCATAATCATGACAAAAAGGTGTTGAAGCCACAAGTTTAACATGGTGGCATATGAAATGTACATATGTTCATATACTTGCATATTGCATTATTAGGCTTCAAAAGCATGCATAAAACCAAACTTAGCATATGAGTGATACATGGTGATAAATAACATGTAGAAGTTGCTAGAAGTTCACATTTAGCCTCACATGTAAGTTATCATAAGGGATATGATAACTTTCATGTTGCCAAAATGCAACCTTTAATATAAAGCTTGAAGCTTTATGCTCACAAACTCAAGTTTAACTCGCATAACATAATAACATGTATATAATGATCAATCCAAACTTGCATAACATAGAAACATGTGTCATACATCATGATTAAACCAACTTGCATAACATAATGATCAACCAAACTTGCATATCATGATGATCAACCCAAACTTGCATAACATAATGATCAACCAAACTTGCATATCATAATGATTAACCCAAACTTGCATCATTCATTTAACTTTAGAGTTCAATAAAAAGAAAGTAGAAAAGGGCTTACAATGATATGAAGACACAAATGAATATTTATTATAAAGATTGAGACGAAGCCCTTATGCAAGCACCAAAATATGAAAGCCCCAATTGAAAAACCCTTGAGCCAAATCAATAAAAATCCTTGCTTTGAAATAGAAATGTTGCAACTTGACTTGAATGCAAACTAAGAACACTCATACAAGTTTGAAAGCACTTGTATGAACTCAAAATCTCTCATATAAATAGACTTAGGAATTTTAGCATGAGAGTGGAGGCCATGAGAGGAACAAATTTGACATAGTTTAGTTGTAGGATTGAATAATGGTGATTTAGGCTAGGTTTAGGGGCCTTTTTATAGGAGATTAGGATAGTATTAGCCATAGGATTAACCCTAGATTCAATCAGAGCCATCAAATCCCGTTACTAGCCAACAAAACAGGTCAAAATAGCCAGAATGGTGCACCAGGTTGCCTGGGTCCGACCAGGCGGGTCGACCCCCAGGTCGACCCTGGGGTCGACTCCCCAGTCGACCTGCCCCCCTAGGTCGACTCCCAGGTTGACCCCCAGGTCGACCTGGTCTGGGCGGGATTTTTCCCGCCTACCCCGAATTTTCTGAAATTTGAATCTGTTTTGAATTTGAATTTTTCGTGAAACTTCGCGAGGCCATATCTCGGTCATACGGACTCCGATTTTCGAAAACTCGGACTCTATTTCGCGTATTTTTCCGAGACGAACACAATGGCATAGCCCGTTCCCCTTGATTCAGATTTTACAGTTTAATTCTGCCTTGATTTATGTTATAACATGTTATTCAAAAATACAGGTTGTTACATTCTCCCCTCCTTAAAGGATTTCGTCCCCGAAATCTCCAAGTTAGGAAGAACGTATCCTACCATCCATCATCCATCTACTCAAAACATCATCCACATGCAGTCATTGTCCTTAAAGGATTCTAAATGTTGTATGATCAAATGCAAAGGTGTGTGTATATGTACTTATCTAATGCGAAAATCAAGCGGTTACTGATACAGTAAACCTCCTTAATGCAAAATATGTTAGTGAAATGAGTCCATATGTATGCAAATTCCTATCATAATTTATAATCTCTACATGAGTGAACATAACATTCATCCATATGCAACATCCACGTGATAGCATAACAAGTTTCATCCATGAATAAGTATAAGCACTTATGCATATGCAACATGAAAGTGTGTGAGCCGATCTTAATGCCTAATGTGTATCATGCATCCACGAGTATCCACGTGCAAACACTTGCAACCACTTGCAACCATCAAGCATAACATGTCTCAAATACATGTTTCATCCAAAGGGTTTCCACCTAAGGTCCTCATGACAAGTTTAACGAGATAATAAGATAAACAGGATAAACGCGGAAAGAAAGATATGCTAATTAGGAGAAGAGATCGAGAATGTACCCTCAAAAAGAAATGGATAAAGCCCACGCATCTTCTCCTCGGTTTCCCAAGTTGCATCTTCGTCGGCTTCACCCCACTGGACTTTCACCAATTTGACTTCTCGATTCCTTAGTTTCTTGATCTCTGTTCCCAAGATACGAATCGAAGCTTTTCTCAAGGTTGCTTCTTTCTCTACCTCAATGTCTTCAAGAATGCTTGGTTCAACCACCTCAGCGGACTCATGTAGGCACTTTCGGAGATGCGAGACATGAAAGACATTATGCACTCCGGCTAGCTTCTCGGGCAATTCCACCTTATAGGCCATCTTTCCAATTCTCTCTATGATAGGGAAGGGTCCTACGAACCTTGGTGCCAACTTCCGAACTGCTCCAAAACGTACCACATTACGCAAAGGAGAAACCTTCACGAAAACCATGTCTCCCACTTCGAATTCCAAATCTGCCCTTCGCTTGTCAGCATAGGATTTCTGTCTATCTTGGGCCGCTTTCATCCTTCTTCTCACTAATTCAACTTTCTCGGATATGTCCCGTATCATATCGGGCCCAAGTATAAGTCTATCTGTTGTCTCCCACCAACAAGATGGTGACCTACATGGCCTCCCATACAAAGCTTCAAATGGTGCCATCCCTATGCTGGCTTGATAGCTATTATTATAAGCAAACTCTACAAGAGGAAGGTGGTCTTCCCAAGTACCACCGAAATCGAGAACACAAAGCCTCAAGAGATCTTCTAGCACTCTATTCACCCTTTCGGTTTGGCCATCCGTCTGGGGGTGATTGGCCGTACTCAGATTCAATCGCGTACCCATCGCTTCTTGCAAACTATTCCAGAACTAGCTAGTGAAAATTGGGTCACGATCATTAACTATGCTAGAAGGAACTCCATGCAACCACACTATCTCTCGGAGATAAATAGATGCCAGCCCTGATGCGGTCTTCTTGCTCTTTACTGGGATGAAGTGAGCACTCTTCGTAAGTCTGTCAACTATGACCCATATGCTTGTGTTCCCTCTCCTTGACCTAGGCAATCCATCCACAAAATCCATAGAAATACTCTCCCACTTCCATTGCGGGACCTCCAATGGATGTAATAGCCCACCTGGTTTCTTTGACTCGGCTTTCACTTGTTGGCACACCATGCACTTTGAAACATACTCTGCGACATCCTTCTTCATTCCATCCCAAAAGAAAATGCGCTTCATATCCCTATACATCTTATCTCCTCCCGGATGTATAGTCATCTTCGAGTGATGCGCTTCTTCAAGAACTCTATGGACTAAATCTCCCACTCGAGGAACACATAATCTCCCATCACGCCTTAGCCATCCTTTATCATCAATAGTATATCTGGCAAGGTGACTAGACGTCTCACCACGAATCAACTTGTCCATAACTTCGACTATCTATGGATCTTCCTTCTGCGAAGCCCCAACTTGATCAAGAAGTGTGGGTCTAAGCTCAAGGGATGCTAATGAACCCGTCATCGACTCAACAGCCGTCGTGAAATCAAAGGTTGCCAAGAATTCCAAGTTCTTCATCTCCATGAACAAGGGGCTCAAAGTCAATCTCTTTCTGCTTAGTGCATCTGCCACAACATTACCCTTGCCAGGGGTATAAGCTATCTCGAAGTCATAAGAGGCCAAGAATTCCATCCACCTTTGCTGCCTTAGATTCAGATCTTTTTGCGAGAAGAGGTATTTGAGTGACTTGTGATCAGTATACAACTCAAACCTTTCGCCTAGAAGATAGTGGCGCCAGGATTTGAGTGCAAAGACGATCGCCGCTAACTCCAAATCATGAGTGGGATAGTTCTTCTCATGAACTTTAAGTTGCCTACCCCCATAACATATCACTCTTCCCTCTTGCATTAGAACAGCACCTAACCCCGTGCCACATGCATCTATGTACATGGTAAACATCTTACCGCTATCGGGTAATGCCAAAACTGGAGCTGAGGTAAGGGCTCTTTTGAGCTTTTGAAAAGCAAGCTCACACTCCAAGTCCCATGCAAAGGCTAAGTTCTTCTTCGTCAACTTAGTAAGAGGGGCCGAAATCTTAGCGAAGTCCCTGATGAACTTCCTATAGTAGCCCTGAAACACCCCACCTCCGTTAGGGTCACTCTCAAAGGGAATGCCCTAATTTTGGTGGAGGTTTATAAGTACAAGTCACAGATATACAAGACAGATATAAGAACACATATTTGTAAACAGTGGAAGAACAACAAACTTTTATTTCATAAAGTCAAATACGTGTTACAACAACATCCTTTCCAAAAACATAACATAACACTTTCATAATCTGTCTTGAGTACATTATTTAAAGAAGCATAAATAAAACATAGATAAACTGCAAAAGCCCCATAGTGGATTGTCCAAAGCCATAGTTCAAAACAGGAAAGTCCAAGCAATACATTTCTCTTCTTCAAGCTGGATGTTAAGGTTGGTCAAGCTGCTGTGTTCCCTCCCTGTGGACCTTGGGGGGGGGGGGAACGGAAGAAAGAAGACGAAAGAAAAGTAGAGTCAGACATAAAGCCTGAGTAAGTCTAGTACTATTTTGTCTATGAATAAAGAACTGGGTATGATAAGTATAAACAAGAAGTGGGCAAACACTATAAACTTGGTTAAGTTGTCTAGGGTCGAATATACTATCGTACCCCATATTAATCTCTGAACCCATATAAACTAGTTTCCAATTGACACCCCATATCAGGGTGATGTGATCCATTCTATGATGATCGGCTCCTACTCGCATAGTTACATGTGTCTTACGGCCCCCGATGTTGTAGTTACCTATGCTGATCCCACCATGGGGTGTATCAAGTCCCATGGTGGCGGCCCGACACAACCTTAGAGTGCACATGTATGCTACTGGTGTCTAGTGCCTTATTTTTCTACGCCGGAGTGTGTGCACGCCCGCACTCCGTTAGAACCTACACTGCTACACCACCGCCGTCGCTTTGACCTCTTACAATCATCCCAGTAATCGTGCCCCACCCTGCCTAGTTTCAGGGTATCCTGATACACCTTCTAGGGTTACTGCTGAAAAGGGTCCCCCGTTACTAGGTTTTCTATCTCTAGCCAACATGCTAAGTTGGTTAAGTGTTTCCTAACCTAATTCCCACCAGTCCGTTTAGTTTAGCATGTTCCATTTTGATTAAGTCTTTAGTTCACTTAATCCTATCAATCCTGACTCAGCCTTAATTGTCTTATTAAGGCCCTGACCTCTCACATTAGACAGGTATTGTTGTGGCTGCCTGTTGCCGGTTGGTTCCGGGCAGTCTTACGCCACAACTCAGTCTAACCTCGGGTCCTTGCTGGGCTCCATGTTTAACCTCCCACATTGGATAGGTATTGTTGTGACTACTGGACAGCCGGGCGGTTCCGGGCAGGTTTACATCACAACTCAATCCAACCTCGGGTTAAACACATCGTATGTTCTACATTTACATATTTTGTCATTCCTCTTTATTTCTTATATGTAAATATTTGCGGCCAATTATTAAGTAAATGGTGTAAAGGTTACACCAATCATGGGCCCAACCCATACTTGAATTTGGGCCCTTCTATTTTATATTTTCATTCATTAATTAATTTTAACCCAACGTTATTTTCCCCCGTTTAACACGTCCGTATATATATATTTTGGGCTTAGCCTTTTAAAGCCCAAATTAGCCATGCGAAAAGGGGAGGCTTAAAGCGTAATTACATACACAAAGAGGGGAATGTGAGCGCATGAACTTGCAATACGACGTTGGAAATACAAAATAGAAACTGGTATACTTGCATAGTGGTAACATAGGTGACATGAATCAAAGCATGTGAACTTGTATTTGAGATATCATTATTGTCACATGAACCTATATTTTTATTTAGGCATAATGTCAAACATAAGCATGGCATAAATATTTCTAGCATAAGCATGGCATAATGTCAAACATAAGCATGGCATAATATCAAACATAAGCACGGCATAAGTATAGTTAAATTTGTTCACATAACCATGGCATAAATATTTCTAACATGAAATCATGATCCTTACTTTAGCCATGTAAACTTACAAAAAGGGACCTTTTGAACCTAACCTAGCCATGTACCACATATGTCATCATATAATTCTTGTAAACAAGATAGACCTAATCATGGTTGCCAAATATCAATCATAGCCTAGCCATATTCATAAGTTTGCAAATAGGTTTTCTAGTACAAAAGCATGGCTTAATACATAATGCCAAATTCTCAACATAATTTCATATGGATAATAACCAAACTTGTTCCAATTACTTACAAAATGATTTATGCACAAAAATATACATCATGGTGGCATAGAAGCAAACCCCAAACTTGCATGAATTTAAATCAACTACATACATGTAGCTTCAACATGGATTACATAATTTGCGAAATATTCCAAACGTATACTTGCATAGAACTACCGCATGTAGTTCTTTATAATGAATAACATAATTCATAAATATCCAAACGTATATAATATTTCAAATTGATAAGAACGCACAAATATGAATTACTTTATTGCCACAATTCAAGCATACAAACCAACACAATTGTTTATTCATACCAAAGTAATACTCTACTTACAATGGTGTGATGAATTCTCTAATTTAGGGATTGAAGACGCAAATTCCTTTGTTGAATTGATTTGTTTAGGTTGCTTTAAGCTTTAGAATCTTCCTCCTAATCCTCTCTCCAATTTGGTGGCTACTCCTAGTCGTTCCTCAGCAACATGGCGGCTATGTTCTTATTTTTGAATGAATAGATTAGGGTTTAGTCTAGGGTTGTTTATATAGAGGTTAGGAACTGATTAGGACCATTGATGTTGCTTGGATTGATCGTAGCCATTCATTCTAAGGAGAGACCAATTAGAGCCTGTCACCTAGCCCTAATGACAAAGAAGACCACAGAAAATCGACCACATAGAGAATAGGCCAGCCGGGTTAGACTGGGCTCGACCTGGGTCTGGACCAGGTCGACACCCCTGTCGACAGCCCTGTCGACCTGGTTAGACCAGGTCGACAGCCCAGTCGACTTGGTGGGTCAGGCGGGTGTTTTTCCGCCCTGGCCCATTGGGCCCCATTTTCGAATTTAAACCTGATTTATTCTGTTTGAATTTAAACTTGATTCTCAAACTTCCGAAGGCCGTATCTTCTTCATACGGACTCCGCTTTTCGAAAACTCGGACTCTATTTCGCGTATTTTTCCGAGACGAACGCAATGGCGTATCCCGTTTCCCTTAGTTCTTTGATTTGAAATTAATTATACTTTAATTTGCTAATTTCACAGTTATAGAATTTGCGGGGTGTTACATTCTCCCCCACTTAAAAGGATTTCGTCCCCGAAATCTTCAAGTTAGGAGGAATGTATATCCTAACATCCAATCATCCATCTACTCATCCATCAAACACGAGCATCCATTGTCCTTAAAAGACTTCTAATGCTTCATGATCATATGCGAAGTGTGTGTGTACATGTACTTATCTAATGCAAAATCAGGCGGTCTACTGATTCAGTTGACCTCCTTAATGCGAATTATGTAGGTGCCATGAATCCATTATGTTTGCAAATTTTCCTATTCTTGATTCTACATGAGTGCACAATCATTCAATACAAATGCAGCATCCACATGTCAACACATTAAAGTTCAACCACATACGAATACAAACATATATGCATATGCAATATGAAGTGACTGAGCCGATCTAAAACCTAGATTGTGTGTGTATATGCAACCATGAGCAACCACTAGCAATCACTTGCAACCACTTGCAACCATCATCCATAACATGTTTCAATTACATGTTTCCATCCAAAAAGATTCTACCTAAAAGATAAGGTTGAGGAAATATACCTAAAAAGATAGATAGAAGCGCAACTTAAGGAAAATGAAAGATCAAGGATGTACCCTCGAACAGAAAAGGGTAGGCAGTACGTATTCTAGCTTCAGTTTCCCAAGTCACGTCTCCCTCGGCGTCGCTCCACTGAACTTTGACGAGCTTGACTTCGCGGTTGCGTAACTTCTTCACTTCCGTTCCTAATATGCGGGTTGGAACTTTCCTTATGGTTGCTTCGCGTTCCACTTCGGCCTCTTCGAGGATATTTGGCTCTACTACTTCAGCAGACTCATGTAGACATTTTCGGAGATGTGAAACGTGAAAAACGTTGTGGACTCCAGCCAACTTCTCGGGTAGCTCTAATCTATAGGCCATTTTCCCAATTTTCTCGATGATAGGGAATGGCCCTACGAACCTTGGTGCTAGCTTTCCTGTGGTTCCAAAACGAACAACGTTTCTTAGCGGTGATACCTTGAGAAAAACTCTGTCTCCAACCTCGAATTCAAGGTCGGTCCTCCTCTTGTCGGCATAGGACTTTTGTCTGTCTTGGGCCGTCTTCATCCTTCTTCGTATTAAGTCTACTTTCTCTGAGGTCTCTCGGATCATATCTGGTCCAAGTATGAGCTTATCCGTGGACTCCCACCAACAAGTGGGCGATCGGCACGGTCTTCCATATAAAGCTTCGAAGGGCGCCATTCCGATGGTTGCTTGATAGCTGTTGTTGTAGGCAAATTCCACCAAAGGAAGGTGGTCTTCCCATGTCCCTCCGAAGTCAAGGACGCATAGTCTTAAAAGGTCTTCCAAAACTCTATTCACTCTCTCTGTTTGGCCGTCGGTTTGGGGATGATAGGCTGTGCTCAAGCATAACTGCGTTCCTACTGCTTCTTGCAGACTCCGCCAAAACTCGCTGGTGAAGATGGGGTCTCGGTCACTAACAATGCTAGATGGTATTCCATGGAGTCGAACGATTTCCTTGAGGTAAAGTGATGCTAGGGATGAGGCAGTTCTCTTACTTTTGACAGGTAAAAAGTGGGCGCTTTTAGTAAGCCTATCCACTATTACCCAAATGCTAGTGTTGCCTCTCCTAGACCTAGGCAGCCCATCGATGAAGTCCATTGAGATGCTATCCCACTTCCACTGCGGGACCTCCAGAGGATGTAGTAGTCCGCCAGGCTTTTTCTGTTCCGCTTTAACCTGTTGGAACACCATACACTTAGAAACGAAATCTGCCACGTCCTTTTTCATGCCGTTCCAGAAGAAAGTCCTTTTTATATCTTTTTACATTTTATCTCCGCCTGGGTGTATCGTCATCTTGGAATGATGCGCTTCCTCGAGAACCTTCCTTACTAAATCTTTTGTCTGTGGGACGCATAGTCTTCCGTCTCGCCTTAGTAAACCTTTATCGTCAATGGAGTATCTGTTGAGGTGACTTGAAGTCTCACCCCTAATTAGCCTATCAATCATTTCCACAAGCTGAGGGTCTTCGCGTTGTGTTGCCCCTACTGAATCCACTAAAGTCGGGCGCACTTCGAGAGATGCAAGCAAGCCCGATACGAAATCGGAGGAAGGCCTAAAGTCGAAGCTGGCTATAAACTCTAGGCTTTGTCTTTCAACAAACAACGGGCTTAGGGTCAATTTCTTTCGGCTCAACGCGTCTGCCACTACGTTGCCTTTGCCCGGAGTATAGGAGATTTCGAAATCGTACGAGGCAAGAAACTCCATCCATCTTTGTTGCCTCAAGTTAAGATCCTTCTGCGAGAAAAGATATTTCAACGATTTATGGTCAGTGTAAAGTTCGAACTTCTCACCTAAGAGATAGTGTCGCCAAGACTTGACTGCAAAGACGATGGCGGCTAACTCAAGATCGTGGGTTGGGTAGTTCTTTTCGTGCACTTTCAACTGCCTCCCGCCATAAGCTACTACCCTTCCTTCTTGCATTAAGACGGCGCCTAGCCCTGTCCCACATGCATCCGTATAAACAGTGAACATCTTGCTCCCATCTGGCAGCGTCAAAACTGGGGCTGTTGTAAGAGCCCTTTTCAGTCGTTGGAAAGCAAACTCGCAATCCAAATCCCAATTGAACACTAGATTCTTCTTGGTCAATTTCGTGAGCGGCGCTGAGATTTTCGCAAAATCCCTTATAAACTTTCGATAGAAACCCGCTAGCCCTAGAAAGCTTCGGACCTCAGTCGCATTCCTTGGTGTCTTCCAATCCTGTACCGCCACTACCTTAGCAGGGTCCACTGCTAACCCTTGTTTGGATACTATGTGCCCAAGGAACCTCACCTCTTCTCTCCAAAAGTGGCATTTGGAGAATTTGGCTTTTAGTTGATGGACTCGCAAAGTTTCCATGATTGCCCTTAAGTGTTGAGCATGTTCCTCTTCACTCTTTGAGAAGATAAGGATATCATCTACGAAGACCACTACGAATTTGTTGAGGAAATCTCTAAATACCCTACTCATCAGGTCCACGAAGTAAGCAGGTGCATTTGTCAAGCCGAAAGGCATGACAAGCCATTCAAAGAAACCGTCTGGGGTTCTGAACGTCGTTTTATCGATGCTATCTTCAGCCACCCTTAGCTGATGAAAACCGGTTGCTAAATCGAGTTGGGAGAAAACAGACGCTCCTACAAGCTGGTCAAATAAATCGTCAATTCTAGGGAGAGGGTGCCTATTCTTTTTCGTTAGCTTGTTGAGCTCCCTATAGTCAACACATAGACGGAGTGAACCATCCGCCTTTGTAGCGAACACTACTGGAGCGCCCCATTCTGAAATGCTCCTCCTAATGAACCCCTTTTCTAGAAGCTCTTTAATCTGTTTACTGAGCTCTTTCCTTTCTCGTGGAGCCATATGTCTAACGGGCAACGCAACGGGCTTTGCATTATCTACAAGATATATGCGGAAGTCTATTTCCCACTTCGGAGGCAAGCCCTTCACCTCTTCGAAGACATCCGGATATTCCCGGACCACTCTAACTGATTGCAAATTTTCAACAGAGGCATCTAGCGATTCATGATAACTAAGCATAACCGCATACGAGGGATTACAAGAAATTTCCAAAGTATTACCGAGCTGGGTTAGGAGCCTAACAACCCTTTTCTCACAATCAAGGATGGCCCCATTACTGGATAGCCAATCCATACCCAAAATCAAACCATAACCCGAAAAGCCCAAAACAAAGGCACTACATTGAAATTCTACACTTAGAATAGAAATTTTCAATCCCAAACAGATCATAGACAAATGAGCTGGGCCCCCAATTGGGTTTGAAACAATTAAGGGGTCCTCTACCATACTAGTTTTTAGGTGCAGAGATTCTACTAAAGCAGACGAGATAAAGGAGTGTGATGCGCCAGAATCAAATAAAGTGCGAACGGGGTGATCATAAAGATAAACTACACTTTCTACAGAAGTATTTATACCTCGCTGTTGCAGAGGTGGCGCTTCTAGCACATGGACCTGTGCCCCTGGGGTGGATCCAGCCCTCTGCCCCTGTCCTCGTTTCTTTGGGCAGTCCTTAGCCCTATGGCCTGTCTCACCGCAAGAAAAGCACCCACCATTCTCCTTGGCCTTCTTTTTCCGGCAGTCCTATACTAAGTGCCCCACTTTGCCACAGAAATTACACTTCCTCTTCTCTTTGTTGCCTTTCCCGCCTTTCTTAAAGTCTGTCTTCTTAGGCTGCAAACCCTCTTTCTTCTTGCCCTTATCCTCTTCATTCAGCAATGCCATTTGCACCAATCTTTCATACGTGGCTCCCATGGGTATATGGGTCATGGCCAAACTGTGTAATGGCTCATTTAACCCTTTGACGAAACGGAGAGCCTTCTTGTGCGGGGTGTTGACTAGGTCAAGCCCAAACCTAGCCAGCTCATCGAACTGATTCACATACTCTCTGACCGTCTTGTCCCCTTGCTTAAGAAATAAGAATTTTTCCAACTGCAAACTTCTTTCTGCATCTGAGAGAAATTTGGTCTCAAACCTTGCCCTAAAGTCCTCCCATGTCTCCACTGGTCTTTCAGCATTAGTGACTTCCCACCAGTAGGAAGCCTCGCCCTTCAATAGCCACACTGCCAACTGTACTTTTTGTCTATCTTCTACCTCAAAGATGATGAATAGGTCCTCAGTTTCTTTCAGCCAATTTCTAGCTGCTACGAAGGACTCAGTTCCATGGAAATCCCTTCCTCCCATAGCTTTAAAATCTTTACATATCTTAGCAAACGTGTTTCCCCGAGGAGGAGGTGGAGGAAAAGGTGCCGCTGCAGCTGGATGATTTCCGGCAGCTGGGGGAGGAGGAACGGTAGGGCCTGGCTGAGTGGCCCTTGCTTCTAAGAACCGTCTAAACCAACCAGGTATTGGCACCCCTTCCGGCAAGTTAAGTTCTTGGGACATGCTGAAACAAAAAGGATAGATTCAAAACGAAGGATAAGAGATAGTTCCTATGGCTTTGGGGGGTGGACTTTGCCTTTTTTAAAATAAAATAATATTTTTCTTTTAAAAATGCTTCTTTAAATTTCCTTTTTGAAAATAATTTTTCAAAACTTTTTATCTTATCTGGTAAACCTATGCTCTGATACCAAGTGAAACACCCCACCTCCGTTAGGGTCACTCTCAAAGGGAATGCCCTAATTTTGGTGGAGGTTTATAAGTACAAGTCACAGATATACAAGACAGATATAAGAACACATATTTGTAAACAGCGGAAGAACAACAAACTTTTATTTCATAAAGTCAAATACGTGTTACAACAACATCCTTTCCAAAAACATAACATAACACTTTCATAATCTGTCTTGAGTACATTATTTAAAGAAGCATAAGTAAAACATAGATAAACTGCAAAAGCCCCATAGTGGATTGTCCAAAGCCATAGTTCAAAACAGGAAAGTCCAAGCAATACATTTCTCTTCTTCAAGCTGGATGTTAAGGTTGGTCAAGCTGCTGTGTTCCCTCCCTGTGGACCTGGGGGGGGGGGGGGGGAACGGAAGAAAGAAGACGAAAGAAAAGTAGAGTCAGACATAAAGCCTGAGTAAGTCTAGTACTATTTTGTCTATGAATAAAGAACTGGGTATGATAAGTATAAACAAGAAGTGGGCAAACACTATAAACTTGGTTAAGTTGTCTAGGGTCGAATATACTATCGTACCCCATATTAATCTCTGAACCCATATAAACTAGTTTCCAATTGGCACCCCATATCAGGGTGATGTGATCCATTCTATGATGATCGGCTCCTACTCGCATAGTTACATGTGTCTTACGGCCCCCGATGTTGTAGTTACCTATGCTGGTCCCACCATGGGGTGTATCAAGTCCCATGGTGGCGGCCCGACACAATCTTAGAGTGCACAGGTATGCTACTGGTGTCCAGTGCCTTATTTTTCTGCGCCGGAGTGTGTGCACGCCCGCACTCCGTTAGAACCTACACTGCTACACCACCGCCGTCGCTTTGACCTCTTACAATCAGCCCAGTAATCGTGCCCCACCCTGCCTAGTTTCAGGGTATCCTGATACACCTTCTAGGGTTACTGCTGAAAAGGGTCCCCCGTTACTAGGTTTTCTATCTCTAGCCAACATGCTAAGTTGGTTAAGTGTTTCCTAACCTAACCCCCCACCAGTCCGTTTAGTTTAGCATGTTCCATTTTGATTAAGTCTTTAGTTCACTTAATCCTATCAATCCTGACTCAGCCTTAATTGTCTTATTAAGGCCCTGACCTCTCACATTAGACAGGTATTGTTGTGGCTGCCTGTTGCCGGTTGGTTCCGGGCAGTCTTACGCCACAACTCAGTCTAACCTCGGGTCCTTGCTGGGCTCCATGTTTAACCTCCCACATTGGATAGGTATTGTTGTGACTACTGGACAGCCGGGCGGTTCCGGGCAGGTTTACATCACAACTCAATCCAACCTCGGGTTAAACACATCGTATGTTCTACATTTTCATATTTTGTCATTCCTCTTTATTTCTTATATGTAAATATTTGCGGCCAATTATTAAGTAAATGGTGTAAAGGTTACACCAATCATGGGCCCAACCCATACTTGAATTTGGGCCCTTCTATTTTATATTTTCATTAATTAATTAATTTTAACCCAACGTTATTTTCCCCTGTTTAACACGTCCGTATATATATATATTGGGCTTAGCCTTTTAAAGCCCAAATTAGCCATGCGAAAAGGGGAGGCTTAAAGCGTAATTACATACACAAAGAGGGGAATGTGAGCGCATGAACTTGCAATACGACGTTGGAAATACAAAATAGAAACTGGTATACTTGCATAGTGGTAACATAGGTGACATGAATCAAAGCATGTGAACTTGTAATTGAGATATCATTATTGTCACATGAACCTATATTTTTATTTAGGCATAATGTCAAACATAAGCATGGCATGAATATTTCTAGCATAAGCATGGCATAATGTCAAACATAAGCATGGCATAATATCAAACATAAGCATGGCATAAGTATAGTTAAATTTGTTCACATAACCATGGCATAAATATTTCTAACATGAAATCATGATCCTTACTTTAGCCATGTAAACTTACAAAAAGGGACCTTTTGAACCTAACCTAGCCATGTACCACATATGTCATCATATAATTCTTGTAAACAAGATAAACCTAATCATGGTTGCCAAATATCAATCATAGCCTAGCCATATTCATAAGTTTGCAAATAGGTTTTCTAGTACAAAAGCATGGCTTAATACATAATGCCAAATTCTCAACATAATTTCATATGGATAATAACCAAACTTGTTCCAATTACTTACAAAATGATTTATGCACAAAAATATACATCATGGTGGCATAGAAGCAAACCCCAAACTTGCATGAATTTAAATCAACTACATACATGTAGCTTCAACATGGATTACATAATTTGCGAAATATTCCAAACGTATACTTGCATAGAACTACCGCATGTAGTTCTTTATAATGAATAACATAATTCATAAATATCCAAATGTATATAATATTTCAAATTGATAAGAACACACAAATATGAATTACTTTATTGCCACAATTCAAGCATACAAACCAACACAATTGTTTATTCATACCAAAGTAATACTCTACTTAAAATGGTGTGATGAATTCTCTAATTTAGGGATTGAAGACGCAAATTCCTTTGTTGAATTGATTTGTTTAGGTTGCTTTAAGCTTTAGAATCTTCCTCCTAATCCTCTCTCCAATTTGGTGGCTACTCCTAGTCGTTCCTCAGCAACATGGCGGCTATGTTCTTATTTTTGAATGAATAGATTAGGGTCTAGTCTAGGGTTGTTTATATAGAGGTTAGGAACTGATTAGGACCATTGATGTTGCTTGGATTGATCGTAGCCATTCATTCTAAGGAGAGACCAATTAGAGCCTGCCACCTAGCCCTAATGACAAAGCAGACCATAGAAAATCGACCACATAGAGAATAGGCCAGCCGGGTTAGACTGGGCTCGACCTGGGTCTGGACCAGGTCGACACCCCTGTCGACAGCCCTGTCGACAGGCCTGTCGACCTGGTTAGACCAGGTCGACAGCCCAGTCGACTTGGTGGGTCAGGCGGGTGTTTTTCCGCCCTGGCCCATTGGGCCCCATTTTCGAATTTAAACCTGATTTATTCTGTTTGAATTTAAACTTGATTCTCAAACTTCCGAAGGCCATATCTTCTTCATACGGACTCCTCTTTTCGAAAACTCGGACTCTATTTCGCGTATTTTTCCGAGACGAACGCAATGGCGTATCCTGTTTCCCTTAGTTCTTTGATTTGAAATTAATTATACTTTAATTTGCTAATTTCACAGTTATAGAATTTGCGGGGTGTTACAAGCCCGCCAGACCGAGAAAGCTTCTTACTTCGGTTGCTTTCCTAGGAGTCTTCCAGTCTTGAACCACAACCACTTTCGCGGGATCCACCGCTATGCCTTGCTTAGAAACTATATGTCCAAGAAACCGAACTTCCCTTCTCCAGAAATGACATTTGGAGAACTTGGCTTTCAACTGATGCGCTCTAAGCGTATCCATCACTTCCTTGAGATGTCTGGCATGTTCTTCCTTGTCCTTTGAGAAGATCAGAATATAATCCACGGAGACAACAACAAACTTGTTAAGGAACTCCCTGAACACCCTACTCATCAAGTCTACGAAGTAGGCGGGTGCATTAGTCAAACCGAATGGCATGACAAGCCATTCAAAGAATCCGTCTGGAGTCCTAAAAGCAGTTTTATCAATGCTATCCTCAGCTACTCTAAGCTGATGGAATCCGGTGGCTAGATCGAGCTGAGAGAAAACGGAAGCACCAACCAGCTGATCAAAGAGATCATCAATCCTCGGTAAAGGTGCCTATTCTTCTTTGTCAGCTTGTTCAACTCTCGATAATCAACACATAGACGAAGCGAACCATCCGCCTTAGTAGCGAATACCACTGGAGCACCCCATTCAGAAATGCTTCGTCTAATAAAATTCTTCTCAAGCAGCTCCTTGATTTGCTTACTGAGCTCTCTTCTTTCTCGTGGGGCCATGTGCCTAATGGGCAATGATACTGGCTTGGCATTATCGACTAGATAAATGCGGAAATCTATCTCTCGTTTAGGGGGTAACCCCTTAACTTCTTCAAAGACATCAGGATAGTCTCAGACCACCCTTACAGATTGCAGATCATCGATGGACGAGTCGAGAGATTCAAGATAACATAACATGACAGGACCTCTAGGGTTACAGGAAATTTCTAGGGTATTACCGAGGCGAGTCATGAGCCTCACCACCCTATGTTCACAATCAAGAATGGCTCCATAACTGGACAACCAATCCATGCCCAAGATCAACCCATATCCCGTGAACCTGAGAACATAAGCATTACACGTGAATTCTACGGCCAAGATAGAAATTTTCAAATCCACACAAATCATAGATAGATGGGCGGAACCCCCAATTGGATTTGAAACACAAACGGGATCCTCAACTAGGCTAGTACTTAGGTGCAAACTTTCAACAATGTTAGAAGAGATAAAACTATGCGATGCGCCAGAATCAAATAAGGTGCGAACAGGATAATCAGAAATATACACAAGACTTTCTACAGAAATACTACCTCGATCCTGAACTGGAGCGGCGTTGAGAGCATGCACTTGCCCTCCAGAAGGTCCTGCACGCTGATTCTGCCCTTGTCCTTGCTTCTTGGGGCAATCCTTGCTAAAATGTTTGGTCTCTCCACAATGAAATCATTCGCTAGACTTCCTCTTCCTTTTCTTACAGTCTTTAGCTATGTGCCCAACATTCCCACAGTAGTGGCATTTTCTTGGATCCTTCGCCTTGGCCTTGGTGCCCTTATTGTTCTTGTTGTTTTTGTTGTTCTGATTGCTCTGATTTCCTCCCCACTTGGAGTCTGTCTTCTTGGCTTGGGTCTCATTAGCCTTCACTTCCTTCTTGCCATTCTTATCGTCTCCTTGAAGCAATGCCATGTCTACTAGTCCTTCAAAAGTGGCCCCCATGGGTATATGAGATAGGGCTAAACCTTGTAGTGGCTCGTTTAACCCTCGTGCAAAGCGTAAAGCCTTCTTCTGGGGAGTATTAATCATGTCCAAACCGAATCGGGCGAGCTTGTTAAACTCATTCACGTACTCCCTCACAGTCATGTCCCCTTGCTTCAAAGATATGAACTTCTCCAATTGCAAATTCGCCTCAGCTGATGATAGAAACTTAAGCCCAAATCTAGTCCTAAAGTCGGCCCAAGTCTCTATAGGCCTCGTAGCATTGGTGACCTCCCACCAATAAGCAGCTTCTTCTTTTAATAACCATGCTGCCAATAAAACCCTCCTATGATCTTGCACATCAAAGATAGCGAAAAGATCCTCGGTTTCTTTCAACCAATTTCTTGCCTCCACAAAAGTTTCCATCCCAATAAAGTTCTTGCCACCCATCGCCTTGAAGTCTTTGCAAATCTTAGCGAAATCTGCTTGCGGATTCTGAGGAGGAGGAGGAGGAGGAAGAGGAGGAACCTCAGTTATATTGGGGGTATTTGCTGGGCCCACATCGTTGGTCCTAGCTTCCAAGTACCTCCGGAACTATCCGGGAATGGTCACTCCCTCGGGAAGGTTAAGATTGGCCATACTGAAAAAGGAAAAAGATAGATTCAGAACGAAGAAACGAAGGATAGTGCTATGGCTTTTGGGGAATAGCCTTTTTAAAATAACTAGACTTTTCTTGGAAAATACATAATTGATTTTGAAAATAGTTTTTCAAAAGGTAAGTTTCAAAAACACTTTTGCTCATATCTTGTAAACCTTATGCTCTGATACCAAATGTAACACCCCACCTCCGCCAGGGCAACTCTTGCAAGCACACTGGCTTTGGAGGGGTGTTTAGACAAGGTAAGCATGCATGCAGATATCACAAGACAGAACATATAAGTACAACAGAGTAGTAAAGCAACGGATAAAACTTGCATTTCCAAAACCATAGTTAAGTTACAACAAAGTACTTAGTCATTATTTTCCAACAAACAAAGTCTAGAGAAAAGCATAAACTGAAAAACTGAAATACATAAAGTACTATCCCCAAAGTGAAGTGATAAACCATAGCTAGCTCAATGTCCAAAACCGTACATGAGCAAATCCAGTAAGCAAGCTGTAAAGATCCAAGCTAAGCTCCAATGTTCCCACCCTGAGAACCTGAGGGGGGGGGGAAACGGAAGAAAAGAGGCGAAAGAAAACAGGTCAGTCAAAAAGACTGGTAGGCCCTACTACTAACTGTCCATGAACTAGTAAAGTTAACTGGCATGAGAAGCTGAGATAAACATAAGGATAACAACATACTGGCATGGTGATTAACTAACAAGATAGATAAAGGTGACATCGCATAATCAAGGTTAGGGTTTTGCACCACGGGTGTACTAGCATTCTAACATGTCAAGTAAAAACAAGAATTGATCCCTTGGCCCAAGCTTGGCCCAATATCATGAGGTGACCTAAATCAAGGTCCAACTACACGGTCTAGTTGATCGGCTCCCTATAAGCCTAACTCGTCAAGTGTCAGTGTCATACGGCCCAAACATGCAATGTAGTTAAACTGCGCTAGGTACACCCTAGGGTGTATCAAGTCAAAGGGTGTCAACCTCAGACACAAATCAAGTATGCACAGTCTAGATCTACTGGTACCCGTGCCTGATTCTCCAACTCCGGACTATGTGCACGACCATAGTCCGCCTGGACCTACACCGGCGTACCTACTCAGCCGTCGTTTTGGTCGCTTACATGTCATCCCAGTAATCGTGCCCCACCCTAGCCTAGTCCTAGGGTCTTTTGATACTATCAAGAGGGTTACTGCTGAAAAGGACCACGCAACTAGGGTTTCCTTAACGGGTTAAATGTGGTTAACCCGATCCAAACGTGGATTAAATTGGTTAAGTGTACCCAAGATCCATGACTTAACCCCGATTAACCCATCAAGCCCAAATTGATTAAGTATTAAGTGGACCATGACTTAACCCTAATCAGGAGGCATTAATTAATTAACTTAATGTGCTTTAACCTCTCACATTAGACTTTGTTGTGGTTACTAGTTAAGTCGGGCGGGTCCGGGTAGCTTTACACCACAACTTGGTCTAACCTCGGGTTCGAGCACAACATGACAAACTTCTCACATTGGGTCCTATTGTTTGTAGCCACTAGTTAAGCCGGGCGGGTCCGAGTAGATTTATGCTACAAACTCAACCCAACCTCGAGTTGGCCACACTCATATTTTCTAAGTGTCATGTCCATTATGTTTCCAAAACATAATTACAAGTTAACATATCACGTTATATTATAAAAATCATGTTCATGTCCCAACCCCCACGTAATCCCATCGTTTACATAATCGCAACAACGCATAAAGGGTAAAATAGGGAACTTGGCATAATCATGACAAAAAGGTGTTGAATCCACAAGTTTAACATGGTGGCATATGAAATGTACATATGTTCATATACTTGCATATTGCATTATTAGGCTTCAAAAGCATGCATAAAACCAAACTTAGCATACGAGTGATACATGGTGATAAATAACATGTAGAAGGTGCTAGAAGTTCGCATTTAGCCTCACATGTAAGTTATCATAAGGGATATGATAACTTTCATGTTGCCAAAATGCAACCTTCAATATAAAGCTTGAAGCTTTATGCTCACAAACTCAAGTTTAACTCGCATAACATAATAACATGTATATAATGATCAATCCAAACTTGCATAACATAGCAACATGTGTCATACATCATGATTAAATTGTAACACCCCGCGAATTCTATAACTGTGAAATTCACAAATTAAAGTATAATTAATTTTAATCAAAGAACTAAGGAAAACGGGATACGCCATTGCGTTCGTCTCGGAAAAATACGCGAAATAGAGTCCGAGTTTTCGAAAAACGGAGTCCGTATGAAGAAGATATGGCCTTCGGAAGTTTTGAATTAAGTTTAAGATTCAAACAGAATAAAATAACACAGAATAATCAAGTTTAAATTCTAAAATGGGGCCCAATGGGCCAAGGCGGAAAAACACCCGCCTGACGCACCCAGGTCGACTGGGCTGTCGACCTGGTCTAACCAGGTCGACAGGGCTGTCGACAGGGCTGTCGACAGGCATGTCGACCTGGTCCAGAGCCAGGTCGAGCCCAGTCTAACCCGGCTGGCCTATGCTATGTTGGTCGATTTTCTGTGGTCTGCTTTGTCATTAGGGCTAGGTGGCAGGCTCCAATTGGTCTCTCTATCGAATGAATGGCTACGATCAATCCAAGCAACATCAATGGTCCTAATCAGTTCCTAACCTCTATAAAAACAACCCTAGACTAAACCCTAATCTATTCATTCAAAAATAAGAACAAAGTCGCCATGTTGCTGAGGAACGACTAGGAGTAGCCACCAAATTGGAGAGAGGATTAGGAGGAAAATTCTAAGGCATAAAGCAACTCAATCAAATCAAAACCGCATCTTCAAATCCCTAAATTAGAGAATTCGCCACACCATTGTAAGTAGAGTATTACTTTGGTATGAACAAATAATTGTGTCGGTTTGTATGCTTGAATTGTGGCAATAAAGTAATTCATATTTGTGCGTTCTTATCAATTTGAAATATTATATACGTTTGGATATTCTTGAATTATGTTATTCATGTTATAAAGAACTACATGCGGTAGTTCTATGCAAGTATACGTTTGGAATATTTCGCAAATTATGTAATCCATGTTGAAGCTACATGTATGTAGTTGATTTAAATTCATGCAAGTTTGGGGTTTTGCTACCATGCCATCATGATGTATATTTTCGTGCATAAATCATTTTGTAAGTAATTGGAACAAGTTTGGTTGTTATAGTTCATATGAAACTATGTTGGAATTTTGACACCATAATCTATGTATTAAGTCATGCTAGAAAACCTATTTGCAGACTTATGAATATGACTAGGCTATGATTGATATTTTGCATAATTAAGTCTATATTGTTTACAAGAATCATATGATGACATATGTGGCACATAGCTAGGTTAGATTCAAAAATCCCTTTTTGCAAGTTTACATGACTAAAGTAAAAATTATGATTTCATGTTAGAAACATTTATGCCATGGTTATGTGAACAAATTTAATTATACTTTAGTATTAGTCACAAAAGTAGACACCTTTGTAAGCGTGTAGTAGTCTTATGAACATGATTTGCTTATGTTTGACATTATGCCTAAATAAAAATATAGGTTCATGTTGTAGTTACGACTATGTGATTTTACATTCTTTGATTCATGTCACCTATGTTTTATGACCAAAGTATATGTTACCACTATGCAAGTACACCAGTTTCTATTTTGTATTTCCAACGTCATATTGCAAGTTCATGCGCTCACATTCCCCTTTTTGGTGTATGTAATCACGCTTTAAGCCTCCCCTTTTCGCATGACTAAGTTGGGCTTTAAAAGGCTAAGCCCAACATATATATAATAAACGGACGTGTTAAACGGGGGAAAATAACGTTGGGTTAAAATTACTAATGAATGAAAATATAAAATAGAAGGGCCCAAATTCAAGTATGGGTTGGGCCCATGATTGGTGTAACCTTTACACCATTAACTTAATAATGGGCCGCAAATATTTACATATAAGAAAATAAAGAAGAAAGACAAAATATGTAAATGTAGAACATACGATGTGTTTAACCCGAGGTTGGATTGAGTTGTGATGTAAACCTGCCCGGAACCGCCCGGCTGTCCAGTAGTCACAACAATACCTATCCAATGTGAGAGGTTAAACATGGAGCCCAATAAGGACCCGAGGTTAGACTGAGTTGTGGCGTAAGACTGCCCGGAACCAACCGGCAACAGGCAGCCACAACAATACCTGTCTAATGTGAGAGGTTAGGGCCTTAATAAGACAATTAAGGCTGAGTCAGGATTGTTAGGATTAAGTGAACTAAAGACTTAATCAAAATGGAACATGCTAAACTAAACGGACTAGTGGGGGTTAGGTTAGAAAACACTTAACCAACTTAGCATGTTGGCTAGAGATAGAAAACCTAGTAACGGGGGGACCCTTTTCAGCAGTAACCCTAGAAGGTGTATCAGGATACCCTGAAACTAGGCAGGGTGGGGCACGATTACTGGGCTGATTGTAAGAGGTCAAATCGACGGCGGTGGTGTAGCAGTGTAGGTTCTAACGGGGTGCGGGCGTGCACACACTCCGGCGCAGAAAAATAAGGCACTGGACACCAGTAGCATACCTGTGCACTCTAAGGTTGTGTCGGGCCGCCACCATGGGACTTGATACACCCCATGGTGGGACCAGCATAGGTAACTACAACATCGGGGGCCGTAAGACACATGTAACTATGCGAGTAGGAGCCGATCATCATAGAATGGATCACATCACCCTGATATGGGGTGCCAATTGGAAACTAGTTTATATGGGTTCAGAGATTAATATGGGGTACGATAGTATATTCGACCCTAGACAACTTAACCAAGTTTATAGTGTTTGCCCACTTCTTGTTTATACTTATCATACCCAGTTCTTTATTCATAGACAAAATAGTACTAGACTTACTCAGGCTTTATGTCTGACTCTACTTTTCTTTCGTCTTCTTTCTTCCGTTCCCCCCCCCCCCAGGTCCACAGGGAGGGAACACAGCAGCTTGACCAACCTTAACATCCAGCTTGAAGAAGAGAAATGTATTGCTTGGACTTTCCTGTTTTGAACTATGGCTTTGGACAATCCACTATGGGGCTTTTGCAGTTTATCTATGTTTTACTTATGCTTCTTTAAATAATGTACTCAAGACAGATTATGAAAGTGTTATGTTATGTTTTTGGAAAGGATGTTGTTGTAACACGTATTTGACTTTATGAAATAAAAGTTTGTTGTTCTTCCGCTGTTTACAAATATGTGTTCTTATATCTGTCTTGTATATCTGTGACTTGTACTTATAAACCTCCACCAAAATTAGGGCATTCCCTTTGAGAGTGACCCTAACGGAGGTGGGGTGTTACACTTGGTATCAGAGCATAGGTTTACCAGATAAGATAAAAAGTTTTGAAAAATTATTTTCAACAAAGAAATTTAAAGAAGCATTTTTTAAAGACAAAAGTATTATTTTATTTAAAAAAAAAGGCAAAGTCCACTCCCCAAAGCCATAGGTACTATCTCTTATCCCTCATTTTGAATCTATCCTTTTTGTTTCAGCATGTCCGAAGATCTTAACTTGCCAGAAGGGGTGCCAATACCTGGTTGGTTTAGACGGTTCTTAGAAGCAAGAGCCACTCAGCCAGGTCCTACCGTTCCTCCTCCCCCAGCTGCCGGAAATCATCCAGCTGCAGCGGCACCTTTTCCTCCACCTCCTCCACGGGAAACACATTTGCTAAGATATGTAAAGATTTTAAAGCTATGGGAGGAAGGGATTTCCATGGAACTGAGTCCTTCGTGGCAGCTAGAAATTGGCTGAAAGAAACGGAGGACCTATTCATCATCTTTGAGGTAGAAGATAGACAAAAAGTACAACTGGCAGTATGGCTATTGAAGGGAGAGGCTTCCTACTGGTGGGAAGTCACTAATGCTGAAAGACCAGTGGAGACATGGGAGGACTTTAGGGCAAGGTTTGAGACTAAATTTCTCTCAGATGTAGAAAGAAGTTTGCAATTGGAAAAATTCTTATTTCTTAAGCAAGGGGACAAGACAGTCCGAGAGTATGTGAATCAGTTCGATGAGCTGGCTAGGTTTGGGCTTGACCTAGTCAATACCCCGCACAAGAAGGCTCTCCATTTCGTCAAAGGGTTAAATGAGCCATTACACAGTTTGGCCATGACCCATATACCCATGGGAGCCACGTATGAAAGATTGGTGCAAATGGCATTGCTGAATGAAGAGGATAAGGGCAAGAAGGAGACAAAGGCAGAAAGCTCTCAAGGGAAGAAAGAGGGTTTGCAACCTAAGAAGACAGACTTTAAGAAAGGCGGGAAAGGCAACAAAGAGAAGAGGAAGTGTAATTTCTGTGGCAAAGTGGGGCACTTAGTAAAGGACTGCCGGAAAAAGAAGGCCAAGGAGAATGGTGGGTGCTTTTCTTGCGGTGAGACAGGCCACAGGGCTAAGGACTGCCCAAAGAAACGAGGACAGGGGCAGAGGGCTGGATCCACCCCAGGGGCACAGGTTCATGTGCTGGAAGCGCCACCTCTGCAACAGCGAGGTATAAATACTTCTGTAGAAAGTGTAGTTTATCTTTATGATCACCCCGTTCGCACTTTATTTGATTCTGGCGCATCACACTCCTTTATCTCGTCTGCTTTAGTAGAATCTCTGCACCTAAAAACTAGTATGGTAGAGGACCCCTTAATTGTTTCAAACCCAATTGGGGGCCCAGCTCATTTGTCTATGATCTGTGTGGGATTGAAAATCTCTATTCTAAGTGTAGAATTTCAATGTAGTGCCTTTGTTTTGGGCTTTTCGGGTTATGGTTTGATTTTGGGTACGGATTGGCTATCCAGTAATGGGGCCATCCTTGATTGTGAGAAAAGGGTTGTTAGGCTCCTAACCCAGCTCGGTAATACTTTGGAAATTTCTTGTAATCCCTCGTATGCGGTTATGCTTAGTTATCTTGAATCGCTAGATGCCTCTGTTGAAAATTTGCAATCAGTTAGAGTGGTCCGGGAATATCCGGATGTCTTCGAAGAGGTGAAGGGCTTGCCTCCGAAGCGGGAAATAGACTTCCGCATATATCTTGTAGATAATGCAAAGCCCGTTGCGTTGCCTGTTAGACACATGGCTCCACGAGAAAGGAAAGAGCTCAGTAAACAGATTAAAGAGCTTCTAGAAAAGGGGTTCATTAGGAGGAGCATTTCAGAATGGGGCGCTCCAGTGGTGTTCGCTACAAAGGCGGATGGTTCACTCCGTCTATGTGTTGACTATAGGGAGCTCAACAAGCTAACGAAAAAGAATAGGCACCCTCTCCCTAGAATTGACGATTTATTTGACCAGCTTGTAGGAGCGTCTGTTTTCTCCCAACTCGATTTAGCAACCGGTTTTCATCAGCTAAGGGTGGCTGAAGATAGCATCGATAAAACGGCGTTCAGAACCCCAGACGGTTTCTTTGAATGGCTTGTCATGCCTTTCGGCTTGACAAATGCACCTGCTTACTTCGTGGACCTAATGAGTAGGGTATTTAGAGATTTCCTCAACAAATTCGTAGTGGTCTTCGTAGATGATATCCTTATCTTCTCAAAGAATGAAGAGGAACATGCTCAGCACTTAAGGGCAATCATGGAAACTTTGCGAGTCCATCAACTAAAAGCCAAATTCTCCAAATGCCACTTTTGGAGAGAAGAGGTGAGGTTCCTTGGGCACATAGTGTCCAAACAAGGGTTAGCAGTGGACCCTGCTAAGGTAGTGGCGGTACAGGATTGGAAGACACCAAGGAATGCAACTGAGGTTCGAAGCTTTCTAGGACTAGCGGGTTTCTATCAAAAATTCATAAGGGATTTTGCGAAAATCTCAGCTCCGCTCATGAAGTTGACCAAAAAGAATCTAGTGTTCAATTGGGATTTGGATTGCGAGTTTGCTTTCCAACGACTGAAATGGGCTCTTACAACAGCCCCAGTTTTGACGCTGCCAGATGGGAGCAAGATGTTCACTGTTTATACGGATGCATGTGGGACAGGGCTAGGCGCCGTCTTAATGCAAGAAGGAAGGGTAGTAGCTTATGGCGGGAGGCAGTTGAAAGTGCACGAAAAGAACTACCCAACCCACGATCTTGAGTTAGCCGCCATCGTCTTTGCACTCAAGTCTTGGCGACACTATCTCTTAGGTGAGAAGTTCGAACTTTACACTGACCATAAATCGTTGAAATATCTTTTCTCGCAGAAGGATCTTAACTTGAGGCAACAAAGATGGATGGAGTTTCTTGCCTCGTACGATTTCGAAATCACCTACACTCCGGGCAAAGGCAACGTAGTGGCAGACGCGTTGAGCCGAAAGAAATTGACCCTAAGCCCGTTGTTTGTTGAAAGACAAAGCCTAGAGTTTATAGCCAGCTTCGACTTTAGGCCCTCCTCCGATTTCGTACCAGGTTTGTTAGCATCTCTCGAAGTGCGCCCAACTTTAGTGGATTCAGTAGGGACAGCACAACGCGAAGACCCTCAGCTTGTGGAAATAATTGATAGGCTAATTAGGGGTGAGACTTCAAGTCACCTCAACAGATACTCCATCGACGATAAGGGATTGCTAAGGCGAGACAGAAGACTATGCGTCCCACAGACAAAAGATTTAATAAAGAAGGTTCTCGAGGAAGCACATCACTCCAAGATGACGATACACCCAGGCGGAGATAAAATGTACAAAGATATAAAAAGGACTTTCTTCTGGAACGGCATGAAAAAGGACGTGGCAGAATTCGTTTCTAAGTGCATGGTGTGCTAACAGGTTAAGGCGGAACAGAAAAAGCCTGGCGGACTACTACATCCTCTAGAGGTCCCACAGTGGAAGTGGGATAGCATCTCAATGGACTTCATAGATGGGCTGCCTAGGTCTAGGAGAGGCAACACTAGCATTTGGGTAATAGTGGATAGGCTTACAAAAAGCGCCCACTTTTTACCTGTCAAATGTAAAAGAACTGCCTCATCCCTAGCATCACTTTACCTTAAGGAAATCGTTCGACTCCATGGAATACCATCTAGCATTGTTAGTGACCGAGACCCCATCTTCACCAGCGAATTTTGGCGGAGTCTGCAAGAAGCAGTAGGAACGCAATTATGCTTAAGCACAGCCTATCATCCCCAAACCGATGGCCAAACAGAGAGAGTGAACAGAGTTTTGGAAGACCTCTTAAGACTATGCGTCCTTGACTTCGGAGGGACATGGGAAGACCACCTTCCTTTGGTGGAATTTGCCTACAACAACAGCTATCAAGCAACCATCGGAATGGCGCCCTTCGAAGCTTTATATGGAAGACCGTGCCGATCGCCCACTTGTTGGTGGGAGTCTACCGATAAGCTCATACTTGGACCAGATATGATCCGAGAGACTTCAGAGAAAGTAGACTTAATACGAAGAAGGATGAAGACGGCCCAAGACAGACAAAAGTCCTATGCCGACAAGAGAAGGACCGACCTTGAATTTGAGGTTGGAGACAGAGTTTTTCTCAAGGTATCACCACTAAGAAACGTTGTTCGTTTTGGAACCACAGGAAAACTGGCACCAAGGTTCGTAGGGCCATTCCCTATCATCGAGATAATTGGGAAAATGGCCTATAGGTTAGAGCTACCCGAGAAGTTGGCTGGAGTCCACAACGTTTTTCACGTTTCACATCTCCGAAAATGTCTACATGAGTCTGCTGAAGTGGTAGAGCCAAATATCCTCGAAGAGGCCGAAGTGGAACGCGAAGCAACCATAAGAAAAGTTCCAACCCGCATCTTAGGAACGGAAGTGAAGAAGCTACGCAACCGCGAAGTCAAACTCGTCAAAGTTCAGTGGAGCGACGCCGAGGGAGACGCGACTTGGGAAACTGAAGCTAAAATACGAACTGCCTACCCTTTTCTGTTCGAGGGTACATCCTTGATCTTTTCTTTTCCTTAAGTTGCGCTTTTATCTATCTTTTTTTTTAGGTATATTTCCTCGACCTTATCTTTTAGGTAGAATCCTTTTGGATGGAAACATGTAATTGAAACATGTTATGGATGATGATTGCAAGTGGTTGCAAGTGATTGCTAGTGGTTGCTCGTGGTTGCATATACACACACAATCTATGGTTTAGATTGGCTCAGTCACTTCATATTGCATATGCATATATGTTTGCATTCGTATATGGTTGAACATTAATGTGTTGTCATGTGGATGTTGCATTTGTATTGAATGATTGTGCACTCATGTAGAATCAAGAATAGGAAAATTTGCATACATAATGGATTCATGGCACTTACATAATTCGCATTAAGGAGGTCAACTGAATCAGTAGACCGCCTGATTTTGCATTAGATAAGTTCATGTACACACACACTTCGCATATGATCATGAAGCATTAGAAGTCTTTTAAGGACAATGAATGCTCGTGTTTGATGGATGAGTAGATGGATGATTGGATGTTAGGATATACATTCCTCCTAACTTGAAGATTTCGGGGACGAAATCCTTTTAAGTGGGGGAGAATGTAACACCCCGCGAATTCTATAACTGTGAAATTCACAAATTAAAGTATAATTAATTTTAATCAAAGAACTAAGGAAAACGGGATAAGCCATTGCGTTCGTCTCGGAAAAATACGCGAAATAGAGTCCGAGTTTTCGAAAAACGGAGTCCGTATGAAGAAGATATGGCCTTCGGAAGTTTTGAATTAAGTTTAAGATTCAAACAGAATAAAATAACACAGAATAATCAAGTTTAAATTCTAAAATGGGGCCCAATGGGCCAGGGCGGAAAAACACCCGCCTGACGCACCCAGGTCGACTGGGCTGTCGACCTGGTCTAACCAGGTCGACAGGGCTGTCGACAGGCATGTCGACCTGGTCCAGAGCCAGGTCGAGCCCAGTCTAACCCGGCTGGCCTATGCTATGTTGGTCGATTTTCTGTGGTCTGCTTTGTCATTAGGGCTAGGTGGCAGGCTCCAATTGGTCTCTCTATTGAATGAATGGCTACGATCAATCCAAGCAACATCAATGGTCCTAATCAGTTCCTAACCTCTATAAAAACAACCCTAGACTAAACCCTAATCTATTCATTCAAAAATAAGAACAAAGCCGCCATGTTGCTGAGGAACGACTAGGAGTAGCCACCAAATTGGAGAGAGGATTAGGAGGAAAATTCTAAGGCATAAAGCAACTCAATCAAATCAAAACCGCATCTTCAAATCCCTAAATTAGAGAATTCGCCACACCATTGTAAGTAGAGTATTACTTTGGTATGAACAAATAATTGTGTCGGTTTGTATGCTTGAATTGTGGCAATAAAGTAATTCATATTTGTGCGTTCTTATCAATTTGAAATATTATATACGTTTGGATATTCTTGAATTATGTTATTCATGTTATAAAGAACTACATGCGGTAGTTCTATGCAAGTATACGTTTGGAATATTTCGCAAATTATGTAATCCATGTTGAAGCAACATGTATGTAGTTGATTTAAATTCATGCAAGTTTGGGGTTTTGCTACTATGCCATCATGATGTATATTTTTGTGCATAAATCATTTTGTAAGTAATTGGAACAAGTTTGGTTGTTATAGTTCATATGAAACTATGTTGGAATTTTGACACCATAATCTATGTATTAAGTCATGCTAGAAAACTTATTTGCAGACTTATGAATATGACTAGGCTATGATTGATATTTTGCATAATTAAGTCTATATTGTTTACAAGAATCATATGATGACATATGTGGCACATAGCTAGGTTAGATTCAAAAATCCCTTTTTGCAAGTTTACATGACTAAAGTAAAAATCATGATTTCATGTTAGAAACATTTATGCCATGGTTATGTGAACAAATTTAATTATACTTTAGTATTAGTCACAAAAGTAGACACCTTTGTAAGCATGTAGTAGTCTTATGAACATGATTTGCTTATGTTTGACATTATGCCTAAATAAAAATATAGGTTCATGTTGTAGTTATGACTATGTGATTTTACATGCTTTGATTCATGTCACCTATGTTTTATGACCAAAGTATATGTTACCACTATGCAAGTACACCAGTTTCTATTTTGTATTTCCAACGTCATATTGCAAGTTCATGCGCTCACATTCCCCTTTTTGGTGTATGTAATCACGCTTTAAGCCTCCCCTTTTCGCATGACTAAGTTGGGCTTTAAAAGGCTAAGCCCAACATATATATAATAAACGGACGTGTTAAACGGGGGAAAATAACGTTGGGTTAAAATTACTAATGAATGAAAATATAAAATAGAAGGGCCCAAATTCAAGTATGGGTTGGGCCCATGATTGGTGTAACCTTTACACCATTAACTTAATAATGGGCCGCAAATATTTACATATAAGAAAATAAAGAAGAAAGACAAAATATGTAAATGTAGAACATACGATGTGTTTAACCCGAGGTTGGATTGAGTTGTGATGTAAACCTGCCCGGAACCGCCCGGCTGTCCAGTAGTCACAACAATACCTATCCAATGTGAGAGGTTAAACATGGAGCCCAATAAGGACCCGAGGTTAGACTGAGTTGTGGCGTAAGACTGCCCGAAACCAACCGGCAACAGGCAGCCACAACAATACCTGTCTAATGTGAGAGGTCAGGGCCTTAATAAGACAATTAAGGCTGAGTCAGGATTGTTAGGATTAAGTGAACTAAAGACTTAATCAAAATGGAACATGCTAAACTAAACGGACTGGTGGGGGTTAGGTTAGAAAACACTTAACCAACTTAGCATGTTGGCTAGAGATAGAAAACCTAGTAACGGGGGGACCCTTTTCAGCAGTAACCCTAGAAGGTGTATCAGGATACCCTGAAACTAGGCAGGGTGGGGCACGATTACTGGGCTGATTGTAAGAGGTCAAATCGACGGCGGTGGTGTAGCAGTGTAGGTTCTAACGGGGTGCGGGCGTGCACACACTCCGGCGCAGAAAAATAAGGCACTGGACACCAGTAGCATACCTGTGCACTCTAAGGTTGTGTCGGGCCGCCACCATGGGACTTGATACACCCCATGGTGGGACCAGCATAGGTAACTACAACATCGGGGGCCGTAAGACACATGTAACTATGCGAGTAGGAGCCGATCATCATAGAATGGATCACATCACCCTGATTATGGGGTGCCAGTTGGAAACTAGTTTGTATGGGTTCAGAGATTAGCATGGGGTACGATAGTATATTCGACCCTAGACAACTTAACCAAGTTTATAGTGCTTGCCCACTTCTTGCTTATACTTATCATACCCAGTTCTTTATTCATAGACAAAATAGTACTAGACTTACTCAGGCTTTATGTCTGACTCTACTTTTCTTTCGTCTTCTTTTCTTCCGTTTCCCCCCCCCCCCCAATGTCCACAGGGAGGGAACACAGCAGCTTGACCAACCTTAACATCTAGCTTGAAGAAGAGAAATGTATTGCTTGGACTTTTTCGCTTTGAACTATGGCTTTGGACAATCCACTATGGGGCTTTTGCAGTTTATCTATGTTTTATTTATGCTTCTTTAAATAATGTACTCAAGACAGATTATGAAAATGTTATGTTATGTTTTTGGAAAGGATGTAAGACAATCATGGTGATGTTTTGTAACACGTATTTGCTTTTATGAAATAAAAGTTTGTTGTTCTTCCGCTGTTTACAAATATGTGTTCCTATATCTGTCTTGTATATCTGTGACTTATACTTATAAACCTCCACCAAAATTAGGGCATTCCCTTTGAGAGTGACCCTAACGGAGGTGGGGTGTTACATAAACCAACTTGCATAACATAATGATCAACCAAACTTGCATATCATGATGATCAACCCAAACTTGCATAACATAATGATCAACCAAACTTGCATATCATAATGATTAACCCAAACTTGCATCATTCATTTAACTTTAGAGTTCAATAAAAAGAAAGTAGAAAAGGGCTTACAATGCTATGAAGACACAAATGAATATTTATTATAAAGATTGAGACGAAGCCCTTATGCAAGCACCAAAATATGAAAGCCCCAATTGAAAAACCCTTGAGCCAAATCAATAAAAATCCTTGCTTTGAAATAGAAATGTTGCAACTTGACTTGAATGCAAACTAAGAACACTCATACAAGTTTGAAAGCACTTGTATGAACTCAAAATCTCTCAGATAAATAGACTTAGGAATTTTAGCATGAGAGTGGAGGCCATGAGAGGAACAAATTTGACATAGTTTAGTTGTAGGATTGAATAATGGTGATTTAGGCTAGGTTTAGGGGCCTTTTTATAGGAGATTAGGATAGTATTAGCCATAGGATTAACCCTAGATTCAATCAGAGCCATCAAATCCCGTTACTAGCCAACAAAACAGGTCAAAACAGCCAGAATGGTGCACCAGGTTGCCTGGGTCCGACCAGGCGGGTCGACCCCCAGGTCGACCCTGGGGTCGACTCCCCAGTCGACCTGGCCCCCCCAGGTCGACTCCCAGGTCGACCTGGTCTGGGCGGGATTTTTCCCGCCTACCCCGAATTTTCTGAAATTTGAATCTGTTTTGAATATGAATTTTTCGTGAAACTTCGCGAGGCCATATCTCGATCATACGGACTACGATTTTCGAAAACTCGGACTCTATTTCGCGTATTTTTCCGAGACGAACGCAATGGCACAGCCCGTTCCCCTTGATTCAGATTTTACAGTTTAATTCTGCCTTGATTTATGTTATAACATGTTATTCAAAAATACGGGTTGTTACAGAATCATTTGGCCACGACATTGGTTGATGTAGAAAGTACCTCAATGTGATGCATGTACCGCATGAGATGAATGGTCGGGTCGGTCTTGCAATTGTAGGGCTCCAGGACCGGAAGCTTAAAGTCCGGTGAGTTTTACGAGTTTTTGATTTCCCGTGTGAATGGACTACGATGGATGTCATCCGCATCATGTTGAGAAGATGTGCCTCTATTAAAGCGTTTGATGATGCTTGCAAGCTGGCTTCCATCTCCAAGGAGTCATTACCACGAATCCAATTCTGAATTGGGGACATAGGTCAGAATCTCAGTACTAGCATGGGGTGGAAACATGCCCCTACCCTGGGGTTGGCTCGGTTTGTCCTCCGAGAGTTGAGCGAAGGTGACCCCCAGCCTCAGGTCTTACAGCTAAAGTCGCTAGCTTATTATTGGATTGAACCATATCCTCTCCGATTGGATGTGATTAGCCCAAGTAAGCGGTATCCATCCGGGGATTGGTATTGCCCCTGCTCGGGGCGATGTTACTGATGTGCACGTAAAAATGCACATTTATATTCAATATTTATTATTTTTTAGTTGAATAAAGGAACATTTTCGGGTATTTTATATGATCAAACCATGTTTTAAATATTTTCAAAATCATCACTTATTTTGGGAAAAAGTGGTCATTTGTGCATGTTTTAATTTGTGAAATCTTTTACTTGTTCCTTGTGTTTATCTCTTTTAGGAATTTTGGAGCTAAAAGGATATATACACATGAAGAGATGAGGGAAAGCATGCATTGTCACAAAAAGGAGGCAAAGAATTAATTCATTTTATGGATAGTGGAGGCCCACACCTTTCAATTAGCCCATTTGCTCTTAAGCTTCATATTAAAGACTGAGACAAAAGGCCTCATGCATTCTACATGACTCATTAGTGGATAATGGAAATTAGAAGCTACATGAATGGGCATTTTGGGCATTTCCCAAGAAAAGTGATTAGGGTTTTAGGGTTTTTTGATCATGTATATATACCCCTTTGTTTCATGTATTTCAGGATCTCTTTTTTAGCAAATAAAAGTGTAATTGATCAAATAAAACAAAAATGGCTTCCAAGCCAATTTCTTTTATGTATCTCTCATATCTCTTTTAATTTCTATGCTCCACTTTGTGTTAGTAGTTTAGTATTTCTTTTCTGCAAGTAGTGTAATTTTCTTTTATGCAATTAGAATAGATTTTCCTTTTTCTAGTTCTATATTTTTGTTGTTTGCCATTGTTGAAATCTATTGGTGCTGAAATAATCACTCAAATGAGGAGCTAAACCCCCATAATTTAGAGGTGAAGAAGCTTTTCCTCTCAATTAATGTAGATTCAACATGAATTTGTATGAATGATCTCTTTGGGTTTAATGGGAATGGATGTTTTTATGTATTTGTGTTTCATATTGAATTTAATAGTCTCTTTTGTTCATTTCATAACATTGAGGCTATGTTTATGACATATACAACAAATTGCCTCTTCATCTAAAATTGTGATTATGGCTATAAGATGATGTTTAAGTTGAAATTTGATGATCTATATTACTAACTAATAGTAAACAGATCATTCTTAAATTAGATTTTAGTTTCATTTCGATGGCATGTCTCATAAAAATTACAAAGTTAGATTAATTGTGTATTGTAGTTTGATGGCTTATTTTGTGTTAATTATTAGCGCAAATAAGTTATGCTTATGGTAATTACAGAATTAAACTTACTTAGATTATTTGAGAGATCTTTGTGCTATTTTATGTTGAACAATGTTGAAAGAGAGAAAAGTGAAGTTGCCCCTAAATTGGTTTTAATCTCATAGTTTTAGTCTACACTTTAGTTTACTTTTTTTAGTACTTAATCACAATCCAAATTTTGGTTTAATTTAACTGAATAAGATTGAAATTACTTCTTTCCCTACGGATCAACTCATATTTTCCACGTACTAACAATTGTACGCCGTGCGCTAGCGGTTTATTATTAAAATATTTTGTTGACGGTTTTCTAATTCGAATGAAAATCAGTTTGCAAACAAGTTTTTGGCGCCGTTGCTGGGAAAGAATTTAATTTTAGTTTTATTCCTCGAATAAATTTTCTTGTTTGTTTTTCTTAAAAAAGAAAGAAAAATTTGTGTGTTGTTCATAGTTTTTCTGTTTTGTGTTGATCTTTTGTTGTTCCATTTTGTGTGTGCTTGTTTTTGTTTTCATTAAAAAGAGAAAGTAATTAAAAAAGGGAGTTGTGTGTTTTGTTCCATTTTGTGTTTGTGTATTTTTTTACTTTTGTTGGTGTGTTTTTATTTTGTGTGTATGTGTGTAGATAGATTTCATATTGTGTTAGTTCTTTTATTTCATCTCTCTTCATAAAAAAATCCAGTCATTTATCTTCCGGTTATTAGAAAAAGAAAAAAAAACCTGCCTTTTGTTCAGTCTCTTTCCCATTTTTTGAGTTTTCAATTTCCTTTATTTCTTTCCCGTTATCTCTCTCTCTCATTTATTTCTTTCCAATCTTCTGCAAATCTCTTTTTTTTTACAAATAATAAAAAAAAAACCAATTTATTGCTTTCCTTTTTCTTGTCCTCCCTCTATATTTCCTGATTGTCTTCTGTTCACAATCCTTTATAAACAATCCTTTATAAACCAACCCCACTTCTCCCTATTTCCTCTTACTATCCATCACAACAATCTGCTGATTTCTTCAACAATGCTCAACTTGCCACCTTTCCCTGATCCGACCCGTTGTCCAACGTTCACATCAAAGTTCACTATTGATCTTCCATCACCATTACTCCTCTTGAAACCACTACACCACCTCCAATTCTGCCATTAGCATCATCACCGAGCACCACATACCCTTCCAAAACCTCCAAATACCGCCACCGCTATCACCTGCAATCGCATTACACTACCATTCATTCACTGCTTCTCCCTCACAACTGCTTAGACCATGCCAAATTCAACTGATCATCCCCTGTTATTTCACCCAACCAACTCGCCATACCCAACCCAGTTCCTTCACACAAAATCCCTTACCTCATAACAAGTGCCGAGCAACTACCCCACACGCAGTTCACAAAATCCACCCTGAAAACCTCCACTTCAATTCCCTACTTGCCCCATCACACCATACATACCTTCAACAATACTTCCTGAAACCAGCCTTCACCATACCATCACGTTCAAGTCAAATCAACAAGTAATATCACTTTCCTCTCCAAGACACATTCAGACCAAACTTTTTTTCAATTACTACATAGCCCTTCCACAAACCAATTTCTACTGTCCTTGCCGAACCCCCTAACTTCGATCACCAGACCTACCACAAATTCCAAACCCTATCTGAAACTACTTCAGATCCAACCACGATCACAAGCCTCAAAATCCCAAACTCGCCCTCCGAAACCCCAACTCCTACGCCAAATTCCCATAATCGCGACCAATTTCCAAAACAAATAGCCTTTTCATGTTGCTCCAATCTACCTAAAGCCAACCACCCCCATGCTTCAAATCGCTCAAAGACGCAAACCCGGAACTTAATTGCTTTAGTTCTGATTTCGAATTGCTTTGAATTCATTTTTAAATTTTGATCTTTTGAAAAAAAATACAATCGTGCAATTTTGTTTTGCGAATGCTCCGTACTTCGAAAGAAAGGGGTAGGTCAATTTTGTTTAACGGGGAAGTTTTTGTGGAGCAAATCTGTAAGTTTCTCTTTGTTTTACTGAGCTTGGTGGGCCGATTTAGTTAGCCGTGTATTTGAACTTGGGCCTCTTTACTTGCTTTTATTCCGTTTGTTTTAATTTGTTTTTGCTCTTTTTTTTAAAGTAAACTTCAGTTTGAAGTTTTGGTGTGTAAATAATAATAATAATAAATAAATAAAAAGCAAGAGAATAATTTGCCTTTGGAAAACAATAGAACTATTTGCTTCTATTTTGATTGCTCGTTGTTTTCAGGTTCCAGAAAAAGGAAGAGATTAGCTTGCTTGGATCCCAATTGCTTGATTGCTTGGATTTGCTATGCTTTGCTTGCGCTGCTTAAAAAAATTTGCTAATAAATTCAGACCCTCTGGTATTGTGCTCTCAACTTCGTCTTTATTTTAATTGCATTATTGTTTGCTTGCATTTGCATAAAAAAATCCAAAAACAAAACAAAAATTCGTTCGTAGTTGCATAGTTAATATCACGTTTAATATCTGTTATGCATTCATCTCATCTTATTTTCTTTTTTTAAGGGCAATACCCCAATTCACATAAGGTGAGGGATTTCATCACCCTTTCCTTGGCCCACAAAATTGTATTTCATTGTAGAATTTGAAAAATAATAACTGTTAGATGTTGGACTTAAGTGAGTCGCGGGCTCATATAGGGCTTAATTGTATTTTGATAGTTGGCTTCTTTGGAACGAATTATTTCTTGGTGTCTAGACTATGACGGAGAAATAACCCTTTATAAATATTACGGTGATTCGTAAATATTATATTGGTTGTTACTCTGAAGGTACTTAAACCTTCGGTTGCATTGCTAGGGTGATTCCTGGTGCACCGATAACTCATGTCTGTTAACTGGCCAAGAAATCTTTTGTTTTAAGTAATCAAACGTGTCACTATATAATTTTGGGTTAGGAGTCACTAAGGACAGAAAATTTATAGTTAATCCTTACATTCATTTAGTTGCATTAGATTCATATATACAAAAAAAAATCATATAAAAAAAGTCGCTTCTTCTCTCTTCTCGAATTTGTTCTTTCTCTTCTTTTCTTATTCTTTGCGCTAGTGCATGCGTAGTTGGACCCGTGATCCTTCTACCAATCGTTTAGTCCGAACAAACATTCTTTCAACCATGGCTGAAGAAAATCCCCCTCAAACTCTTATTGGTAGATACTTCCCCGATCGAGTGTTTATTCCTTCTTGCATCATATTGCCCGCCCCAATGGGTAACCACTTTGAAATTCATTTGAACCACATAAATACTCTTCCAATATTCGACAATCTTGAACATGACGATCCTTATATTTTTTAACCAAATTTGAACAAGTTTGTGCGACCATGAAATTTCAACAACTAAGTGACGATGGAATCAAACTTAGGTTAATTCCATTTGCACTTATCGATTATGCCGAAAAGTGGTTGTATAGCTTTCCTTCAAATACAATTGGAACTTGGAATGAAATTGTGAATATTTTTCTAAAGAAATTCTACCCTCTGGGAAAAACATCTAAAATTCGAAACGAAATCGTTAATTTTCAGTAATATGGTGGATAATCTTTTGCAAAATATTTTGAAAGTTTAAAGAACTTCTAGTGAAATGTCCACATAACAATTTCGAAAAATGGAATCTTTGTCAAATTTTACACAATGGACTCGAAAATAATTCTCGAACCATGCTCAAATTGATGTGCCAAGGAAACCTTCTAGCCCAACATCACGATGCCTGTAACACCCTGAATTTTCTGAGAGTATTAAAATTAAAAAATTCAAGAACACTTAATTTTTCAAAGAAGAATTAAGTGAAATGGGTTGCACTATTACGTTCTTCTCAAAATTTCTATCAAGATAGACATTTGGTTTGCATAAAACGGATACCTTATGAAGAAGTTATTAAGCGTTGAAGTTTGTATGCATATGAGAAATATATATAGATATATATAAAAATTAAATAAATAAATATGCAAAAAAGTTCAAAACAACGAATCGGGAGGGGAAATAACCGAAACGGCCCATTTTGAGGTCGACCCGAGCCTCGCTGGGTCGACTAGGGATTGATTCAGGATGTTTGGCTGTCAACCCGTGGTCCAATTCGCTCTAAGGCAGATGTGGCATCCGATTGGTTCTGATGGACTCCTTGCTGAGTCATTAGGGCTGATGTGGCTATTATATCTTGTCTGAATGGCTTTGATTTGCTCTAGGTTAATCTGACGATTCCTATTGAATCAAACTTCTCTATAAGCAACCTAATACCTCAATCCTAAATCATATTAAAAATCAAACCAAGAGCCGTCATGCTGCCGTTGGACAACCTCGAGTAGCCGCCGTTCAACTTGAAGCAAATTAAAAGAGACAAACCAATCAAATCAAAATTAAACTAAAACAACGATTGTCTACATCAAAGGCGAGCATTTCAACTTCAGAATACATATTCCAAAAATCAAGATTGCCTTTTGTAATTGTAGTTATCTTTTGGATGCAAATAAATTTAAGACATGATTTGATGTAAAGTGAAAAATAGAATTATACCATGTTGTATAATATTGACGATGCTAATTCATGTTTGTTTCTTGTGATGATTTTATCATGAACTATCTTGGAATGTTTGTGGCTTATTGGACTTGGTGTTGGATCGATTAAAGATTGAGAATGAAACTATCAATATCATATGCAAGTTATATGTTTCATGTTAAGATCTACATATATATGTTTATATGATTAATGCAAGTTGAATGTATTATGTTAGATCCAAGTCAAGATCTACATATATATTCATATGCTTTATGTTAGATCCATATGCCTATATGTATGTTCATATGTTCATATGCAAGTTACAAGTTTTATGTTGGATCCATGTCAAGATCTATCTAGGTTCATATGATTAATGCAAGTTATATGTTTTATGATAGATCCAAGTCACGATCTAATTATACATATGTTCATATGCAAGTTACATGTTAGATCCAAAACTATATCTATATTTATATGCATGTTTGTAAAGTGGACTTATGCAAGTTCACCTTGTTAGATCTAGTTCACACCTATATGTTAATGTTAAAATTATACATGCCTTGGGATTGGACATGTCATGATTATGTCATATGCTAGTTTATAATTGAGGTTATGTTCACATATGCCGAGACTACCTATTAACATGTTTTAGGCTTATGATTTTCTAAGTCTAAATTATATGCAAGTTCATGTGACATGTTAAATTATATGAATAAAGTTTTATACAAAATTTACATGTTTGGTTGAATCTATATTATGCATGTTCCCTTCTTTACCTCTTGTTTATAAATCGGGCTAATATGCGGGCCCAATGAATTTATGTGATTAATACGAACGAACAAAAGGGGGTAACATTGGGATAGTTATTAAATCAAAACATGTTAATAATGTAGGTGGTCCCAAAACCATGTAAATGGTTAAGGCCATGAATGGTATAATTTATACCATTAGTCTTGAACATAATTAAAATATGTGACATGAAACACTTGTAGAAAATTCACATATATAAAATGTAAAAGATGAATATGCCTAACCAGAGGTTAGACTGAGTTGTGGTGTAAACCTGCCCGGAACCGACCGGCACATCCAGTAACCACAACAATACATGTCTAATGTGAGAGGTTAGTGCATCAAGCCCAGAAAGACCCGAGGTTAGACTGAGTTGTGGTGTAAAACTGGCCGGAACCGACCGGCACATCTAGTAACCACAACAATACCTGTCTAATGTAAGTGGTTGGTGCTTTAATTAATTAATTAATTAAAGCTCATGAACAATCAAGCCAGAAATGGTGAGGTTAAGTAATTAAGGGAACACTTAACCAACTTAACATGTTAACAAGACAAGACTGGTGGGGTTAAGTAATTGAGGAAACACTTAACCAACTTAACATGTTAACTAGACAAGATTGATAGGGGTTAAGTCAAACCAAGGACACTTAACCAATTTAGCATGTTGACTAGAAAAACCCTAGTAACGGGGACCCGTTTTAGCAGTAACCCATATGAATGTATCAAGGTACCCTGAACTAGGTAAGGTGGGGCATGATTACTGGGCTGAATATAAGCGGTCAAAAGGGCGGCGGTTAGGTGCGTCAGTGTAGGTTCCGACGGAGTACGGGCGTGCACGGGCTCCGGAGTGGAAAAATAGGCACTGGGCACCAGGCGTACACTTGTGCATGTTTGAATCGTGTCAGGTTGCCATTATAGGACTTTATACACCCTATACTGGAACCAGCACAAGTACTTCAAAATCACATGGGGCCGCATGACACCGGGAATACATGAATGCGAGTAGGAGCCGATCAATACATGAATGGGATCACTTTATTATGAACATACATTGCTAGTTAAACAACTCTTAATGGGTGCAGAGAAGTAAAAGTGGGTGCGATAGCCAAATCTAGTTAAATCTTACTTTACCTCATTTTAGGACTACCCTATCCTTGTGGTATCATTCTAAGCTCAGTTTTTTCATGTCATAGTCTTTTACTTGTTTACATGCGATTAAATAACTGGGAATACCAGACTTTATGTCAGACCCATTTTCCTTTCACTTCTTTTCTTCCGTCCCCCCCCCCCCAACCCCCAGGTCCGCATGGAGGAAACACTTCTGCTTAGTCCAGGTTAGCCAAGGCTTGAAGACCGTAGATGTAAGGCTTGGACTTTCCTTTTTGAGCTATGGCTATGGTCAAGCACTTATTGGGGATTTATGTCATTTTATTTTCAGTATTGCTTCTTTATGTTTTCAAGACAGATGAAAAGTTGTAATAATTTGGAAGGTTGAAACAGTTGTTGAATTGTTGTGTTGAACAAGTATTTATGAAATAATATTGATCTTTTTCCGCTGCATAAATTTTTTTTCTTGTAATTTATTAGTATCTTGTACCTTAAAACGCTCCACCGAAGTAAAGGCATTCTCTTTGAGAGTGACCATAACGGTGGTGGATGTTACAATGCCGCTTGGTAATTCCTTGAAAATTTGGCTGAAAAATCAGCACAATGGGAACGATCTAACGAGAAATCGATTTATTCCCTATCAAATGCTCATTCGGTAGGATCCTCATTGCTTTAGAAGCTAAAATAGACGCGATGTTAACCAAATTTGATAATGTCTTTTCATCAAACAAAATAAATCAAGCTCAAGCGTCTCAGCCCTCATGTTACAAATGTAAGGATCCTAACCGCATTGCCGATCAATGCCCACATTCATTAGAACAACTCAACGCATTAAATAAAGTTAGAAACGACCCATTTTCCCCAACGTACAGTCCTTGTTGGAGAAATCATCCTAACTTCTCTTGGACCCAAAACAATGTAAATTCGAATATGGTTCGACCCCCTTTTCAACCACTTTCGAATAATCCTTCAAATCCTCCCTTTCAACGAACTCAAATCCAAAATCCTCCTCCACCTTCTCAAAATCAAGCGCAACAATTTTTTGTTCCTCAAGACGAAAAACGATTGATGTCACTTGAAAAAACTCTCAAAGAATTGACTAAAGCAACTACTCAAAATCTCCAATCAAATAGCAATCTGCAAAATTTATTGATTCCCACATGCAAAACACGAGTTAGTCTATCGCTAAGCTTGAAATGCAAATCAGTCAATTGGCCCTTCTGTAAGTGAATGGGAAAGAGGCACTTCCCCGAGTCAACCCGTTCCAAACCCTAGGAGGCAAAATCCTAATCTAAACCAAGCTCATGTCATCCAGGATAGCAATCAAACTAAGTTGAATGCTATTACAACTTTACGATCCAGTAAGAAAATCGATAACCAAGTTGAAAATCCAAATAACTTATCGAGTGTTCCTCTCGACTCTTCTAAAACCACAAATGATCTCGATCCAAATTCTGAGTCTAGTTCTGTTCCAACTCAAGTAGACCGACCTACTAAGTCCATTTCCTCATCGTCTTCGACCAAAGAAACATTCCAACCAAATGGAAAAGATGTTGGAAATTTTCAAACAAGTGAAAGTTAACATCCTCCTTCTTGACATCATTCAACAAGTCCCCACCTACGCTAAATTTCTCAAAGACTTCTGCACCCAAAACGACACACCCATGTACCCAAGAAAGCCTTCTTAGCTGCCGGACTTAGTGAAGTCTTGACTCAATCAACCCCTGTCAAATACAAAGATCCTGGATGCCCTACAATCTCATGCACGATAGGAGATAAAACGATTAACAAATCCCTAGTTGATTTTGGAGCAGGTGTCAATTTAATTCCATATTCCGTTTACCAATAACTTGGTTTGGTTGAACTTAAACCAATGAAAATAACTCTTCAATTCGCTAATCATTCAATTATGAAACCCGTTGGCGAAATTGAGGACGTACTCATCAAAGTTGGTCAATTCACTTACCCTGTCGATTTCATTGTTTTGGAAACTCAACCTGTCAATAATCCAATGAGTCAAATTCCATTGATTTTAGGTCGACCCTTTTTGGCTACTTCAAATACTTTAATAAATTATCACAATGGTTCGATGAAAATCTCTTTTGGAAACATGACTCTAGATCTCAACATTTTCAATCTTGAAAGTCAATCAAATGAATCATGTAACCAAACCTTAGAAGTTAATGACATCCACGAAAGCTCTAAAAACTTATCCATTAACCTTAATGATGAGCATGAGGCTGAGTACGAAAAATTGATCCAAGACGCTCCTAACAAATTTGAACGCATGCTTCCATTTGAATCACTTTCAGTTGAGTCCAAATCTCAACCATGTTCTTTGATCGGTAAATCACCAAAGTTGGATCTTATACCTCTTCCCGATCATCTTAAGTATGTCTATTTAGGGGATAACGAAACTTGTCCTGACATAATTTCTTCAAGTTTAACTCGTGATCAAGAAATTACTCTTCTCTCGACACTTTCTAAAAATAAAGATGCAATCGGGTGTTCCATTTCTGACATCAAGGGAATTAGCCCCGCAATCGTTCAACATCGTATTCACTTAACCGATGAAGCCAAACCCACTCGTGAAGCACAACGTAGGCTTAACCATAAGATGAAAGAGGTAGTTCGCGAAGAAATTCTTAAACTTCTCGACAATGGTATAATTTACCCCATTTATGATAGCTTATGGGTTAGCCCCATTCACGTTGTTCCTAAAAAGTCCGGACTCACCGTTGTCGCAAATGACCAAATGAACTTATTCCAACTCGTACTCAAACGAGTTGGCATGTTTGCATCGATTATCGAAAATTGAATGCTGTAATGCGTAAAGACCACTTTCCTCTTCCCTTCGTCGATCAAATGCTCGAACGATTAGCTGGTCACGAAATCTACTTCTTTCTTGATGGTTATTCCAGTTATAACCAAATTCCAATCGCTCCTGAAGATCAAGAGAAAATGACTTTCGTATGTCCATTCGATACCTTTGCTTACCGACGTATGCCTTTCAGTCTTTGCAATGCTCCTAAAACTTTCCAACGATGTATGGTTGGAATTTTTTCTGATATGATTGAATGCTTTCTTAAAGCCATTGTGGATGAATTTTCGATCTTTGGCGATTCTTTTTCCTCTTGCTTACATTATCTTGAACTTGTTTTAAATCGATGTAAAGAAAAACACTTAATGTTGAATTGGGAAAAATGCCACTTTATGGTCAAACAAGGCATTGTCCTTGGACATGTAATTTCAAATAATGGCATTTAGGTAGATAAAAACGAAAGTTGGCCTTATTTCAAAACTACCCATTCCAAAATGCGTTAAGGACATTCGTTCATTTCTTGGGCATGCTGGTTTCTACCGATGCTTTGTGAAAGATTTTAGCAAAATTGCTCGTCCTTTGACTATTCTTCTAGGAAAGGACATTCTATTCGAATTTAACTTTAAACGTGTCGCTTCTTTTGAACGTCTCAAAAAAGAACTCATTTTAGCCCCGATAATCTGCTCGCCCAATTGGTTTTGAAATCATGTGTGATGCTTCTAACTTTGCGTTTGGTACTGTCTTTAGACACACATCTACAAAATCCTTCACATCATTTACTACGCGAGCATGACCTTGAACGACGCTCAACTCAATTATATGACCACCGAAAAAGAACTTTTGGCTGTCATTTTTGCGCTCGAGAAGTTTCGATCTTACTTGATCGGTTCCCATGTCATGGTCTACTCTGACCATTCTGTTGTTCGACACCTTTTTGCTAAAAAGGATGCTAAGTCACGATTTATTCGATAGATCCTTTTACTTCAGGAATTCGATCTTACAATCAAAGACAAAAAATGATCCGATAACGTCATAGCCGATCACTTATCTCGTCTCCCGAATGTGCCATCTTCCTCGCCAATCAATGAAAACTTTCCCGACGAACAACTCCTTTATGTTTCAATTGACCCTTGGTTCGCCAATATAGTGAATTATCTAGTCACTAAGAAAACACCTTCGTTTTGGTCCAAACAAGATAAATATAAATTTCTTTCCCAAGTGAAATACTTCTATTGGAATGACCTATAGTTGTTTAAGTATTGTCCGGACCAAATCATTCGTCGATACATTCCTGATAACGAAATTAGGAGTGTTCTCTCATTTTGCCATGATCATGCATGCGGTGAACATTTTGGTCCTAGGAAAACCACTAAAAAGGTGCTTCAATGTGGTTTTTATTGTCCTACTCTCTTTAAAGACTCGTTCGAATTCTGTAAAACTTGTAATCGTTGTCAAATGCTAGAAAAGATTTCTCGATGAAATATGATGCATTTGAACCCCATCCTTACGATCGAGATCTTTGATGTATGAGGTATTGACTTTATGGGACCTTTCTCAAACTCCTTTGGAAACTTGTATATTCTTCTCGCTGTCGACAACGCTTCGAAATGGGTCGAAGCCGTGCCATGTAAAACAAATGATCATAAAATTGTTGTGAAATTTCTAAATGAGAACATCTTTTCGAGATTCGACATACCTCGTACAATAATAAGCGACAATGGAACGCATTTCTGTAATCGATCTTTTGAATCCTTAATGAAGAAATACACAATAACCCACAAGCTATCCACTCCTTATCATCCGCAAACTTGTGGTCAAGTTGAAGTATCAAATCATCAAATAAAACAGATTTTGGCGAAAACTGTAAATAAAAATCGAAATGATTGGTCACAAAAATCGACTGACGCGCTTTGGGCTTACCGTATTGCATTTAAAACGAATATTGGAATGTCCCCTTTCCGATTGGTTTTTGGCAAAGCCTATCACTTACCCGTTGAACTTGAACATAAAGTGCTTTGGGAAATAAACAACTTAAACTTTGATCTTGAACAAGTTGGAGAAAACAGAAAATTACAACTCAACGAGCTAGAAGAAATTACGAATGATGCATATGAAAACGCGAAAATTTACAAGGAAAAAAATCAAAGTTTTTCATGACAACTCAATCCTAAGAAAAACGTTTTTGCCAGACCAAAAAGTTCTGTTGTATGACTCACGACTTCATTTATTCCCCGGGAAGTTAAAATCGAGATGGACCGGACCATATGTTGTTCGAACTGTTTTTCCACATAGTGCCATTGAAATAGAAAACCAGAGGGATGGATCCATATTCAAAGTCAATGGTCAACGTCTGAAACAATTCTTGGAATTGACCTCCGATTGAGAGGAGGAGCTCCTGATTCTTCATGAGCCATGCTATGTGAAGTAAAAAAAAGTTAAGTTTAATCCTTGTTTGTAAATATGTAATTATTTCTCTTCCGTTCAATCATTGTGTCGTGCATTGACTGTGGGGACACAGTCAAAATCAAGTGTGGGTGGAGTTTCTCATTTATTTTGGTTTTGCATAGTTTCTTTTCTTTTAATTGATCCAAAAAAATTAGTTCACTTTTAAAGGGCACGATGAAGTAAATATACAGTTTTGGGTCGTTTGATTAAAATGTTTAGAAATTTACTTTTGGAGTTTCTCATTTATTTTGGTTTTGCATAGTTTCTTTTCTTTTAATTGATCAAAAAAAATTTATTTAAGTTTACTTTTAAAAGGGCACGATGAAGTAAATATATGGTTTTGGGTCATTTGATTAAAATGTTTGGAAATTTAAATTTCTTAGCGGATAACGAAAGGAAAGTTTGAATTATGAGCAAATTTGGTGTAACTGGTATATTGGGAAATTCATAGGTGATGAGTATGAAATGTTTTCTGAATTGTAATCCGATTAAATGAATGGTTGAGTTTGATACTTGCGATTACATTTTAGATCTTTTAAGTGAAGTTGTGCTAAGATATTCTAGCTTAACTCTCTCTCTCTCTTATGTAAAAAAAGAAAAAGAAAAAGAACGTATATATATCAATAATCCAAGGGTATCCAACTTTGCTAGTACATCTCCCGTTGGTGTGTAAACCCGCCAAGCTCTTTTTGACACCTTGTTGACAAAGTCAGCGTCGGTATATCTTGGTCTCATTTTATGAGTTGGACACCTAAGGATTACCGAAATCTTGTTGACAAAGTCAGCGTCGGTCTGCACTGTTTGCCAAGCTCTGTCCCAAACTCTCACGGGTGGTATACCTTGGTCTTTTCGGTTAGGTGATTGTAAATAGTAATAATGTAAATATTTTGTAATAAAGAGAGAGTAAGCAGTTGAAATCCAAGCACACTCTTTACTTATTCGACTTAACTTGTTAACAAAAAGGAAGTTGAGATGTCGTTTTACAATTGTTGATATCGAATATAGAATTCATTTCATATTTGCACTATGTTTTTACCAAAACAACTAGCCAAGCTGGAGGAGTTTGTGACGATAACATGACTTTTGTTTTAAGTTTTGATTAGTAACGGACTCAAATTTCATAGTGACGACCCATATTTGTGTCAACTTATTCGTGTAATATTTAAAAAGTAAATTATCCATTTGTAAATATTCCTTTAAAAGCTTGCAATCATCTTGTAAATATTTTCTAATCTTGCATTTTGTAAATATTTTTTTTTTGCATTCAACTTTTGGATTTTGTGGGTAGTATTCATTGGAAACCCTCACGAGACAACACTCGTCCTGCTGGGGGCACCCAGAGGTTTTAAGGTTTGTTGCATAGGCTCAATGCAATCGTGCTACCTACGAAAACGGATTTAGTTCAGTTTTTCAGTTTATTCGGGGACGAATAAAAAATAAGTGTGGGGGTTGATGTGCACGTAAAAATGATCATTTATATTCACATAATTATTCTCGTTTAGTTGAATAAATGAACATTTTCGGGTATTTTATATGATCAAACCATGTTTTAAATATTTTCAAAATCATCACTTATTTTGGGGAAAAATGGTCACTTGTGCATGTTTTAATTTGTGAAATCTTTTACTTGTTCCTTGTGTTTATCTCTTGTAGGAATTTTGGAGCTAAAAGGATATATACACATGAAGAGATGAGGGAAAGCATGCATTTTCACAAAAGGAGGCAAAGAATTAATTCATTTTATGGATGGTGGAGGCATACACCTTTCAATTAGCTCATTTGCTCGTAAGTTTCATATTAAAGACTGAGACAAAAGGCCTCATGCATTCTACATGACTCATTAGTGGCTAATGGCAATTAGAAGATACATGAATGGGCATTTTGGGGATATCCCAAGGAAAGTGAATAGGGTTTTAGGGTTTTTTGTTCATGTATATATACCTCTTTGTTTCATGTATTTCAGGATCTCTTTTCTAGCAAATAAAAGTGTACTTTATCAAATAAAACAAAAATGGCTTCCAAGCCAATTTCTTTTATGTCTCTCTCATATCTCTTTTAATTTCTATGTTCCACTTTATATTAGTTGTTTAGACTTTCTTTTCTGCAAGTAGTGTAATTTTCTTTTATGCAATTAAAATAGATTTTCCTTTATCTAGTTCTCTATTTTTGTTGTTTGTCAATGTTGAAATCTATTGGTGCTGAAATAATCACACAAATGAGGAGACAAACCCCTACAATTTAGGGGTGATGAAGCTTTTCCTCTCAATTAATATAGATTCAACATGAATTTGTATGAATGATCTCTTTGGGTTTAATGGAATGGATGTTTTTGTGTATTTGTGTTTCATATTGAATTTAATAGCCTCATTTGTTCATTTCATAACATTGAGGCTATGTTTATGACATATACAGTAAATTGCCTCTTCATCTAAAATTGTGATTATGGCAATGAAATTATGTTTACGTTGAAATTTGATGATCTATATTACTAACCAATAGTAAATAAATCGTTCTTAAATTAGATTTTAGTTTCATTTCGATGGCATGTTTCATAAAAATTACAAAGTTAGATTAATTGTGTATTATAGTTTGATGGCTTATTTTGTGTTAATTAATAATGCAAATAAGTTATGCTTATGGTAATTACAGAATTAATCTTACTTAGATTATTTGAGAGATCTTTGTGCTACTTTATGTTGAACGATGTTGAAAGAGAGAAAAGTGATGTTGCCCATAAATTGGTTTTAATCTCATAGTTTTAATCTACACTTTAGTTTACTTTTTTTAATACTTAATCACAATCGAAATTTTGGTTTAATTTGACTGAATAAGATTGAAATTACTTCTTTCCCTGCGGATCGACTCATATTCGCCACGTACTAACAATTGTACGTCGTGCGCTTGCGGTTTATTATTAAAATATTTTGTTGACGGTTTTCTAATTTGATAGAAGATCTGTTTACAAATAGTTAGAATGGTTTACAGTAATGTTTCCCTTAGTCACGTTAGGGATCGATATGGTAGAGTGGTCCTGGTGAAACAAAGGGTTATTGTCCTTAACTCTTCGTTGAAGGGGAGGCTGCATAAGATGGGTTTGCTGTAACGCGTTGGGTCGAACCAGATGTAGTGATGTTCTTGGTTCTGGCCGACGCACAGGTTGCATCGGTTCCAGAGCTGTTTTTCCAAGGAGTTGAGTCGTTCCCTGGACCGAAGGGAAACTGGTCGACTGGTACTTAACATGGCCTGGGCCGACCTGCGAATCTACAGCTACTAAAGCTCTGTTTAATGCTGGAAGTGATGATCTTGGCACCGGTCGATCTTGAAGTGAAGTTGAGCCAGGAAGAAGCAAAGCTGATCTAGGGCTTGGTTCTCCGCAGACCGAAAATCAGTTGTTGCCCCAGCCTCGCCCGGTGTAGGAAATGATACTGGAATGTGAGGTCCCTTTTCCATCTGAGCGAGGAGGTTTTTCATCACTTCCTGTTGATGTTTGAGAAGTCCACCCTGAGATACCATCTGATTTCTGAACTCGGCCAAAATTTTATCCATGCCTCCCCTTGTGAGATATTGGGGCATGTTTTCATGTGAGGAAGCCTCATGGCTCGCCTCCATTGCTGCTGTTTCTGTTGCATCGACAGATAGAGGACAGAAAGATGAATCATCCTTCTTCCACTTGATTGCCATTGTCTGCTTAGAAACTGCTAAAGGCGGTCGAAGGTCATAGGGTGTGTCTGGGCCACCCCCTTCCTGGCGCGCCAAAGTGTTGACATCAAAAGTTGGTCTTGTGACGATCAACCCCCAATGTGTGTCAAGTACACACGAAAAATAATCACAGAGATGCAAAAAAAGGTAAATAAACAAGGGAGATACAATATTTTATAGTGGTTTGGCTTACATCGGTGCCTACACCCACTTATAATCTTTATTTATACTATCGATTACAAGTTACAGTAATTTTTCGGTGGAAGAGAGTAGAAATTACACAAATTCCTTGTGTTGTTTGAAGTGCATGGTTGGATGTTTCCAGTATACCGAGCATAACTTTCTCTAGCGAGGATTTTTCATGCCTATCCATTTTCTGCAATGGTGCATTTATAGGTAAAGAAGGTGGGTTGAGCCGTGTGCCACGCGGCTTCCCTCTTTTTGGGAGTTTAGACATGTGGAGCTCAATCCAGTAAAGTAGTTGCGGTGGAGGGACTCAGTCTACTACTGATGAATAGTTGTCATCGGAAATCGTTGTCAATGTGGAGCTTGATATCTGGCATGTAAAAAGGAGAGTTGATCAAATGCTAATCTGATTCAGCAACTTCGGGAGTTGTCGCCTAGTAGTGTATAATTTTCCAGATACTTCAGGTGAGATCTGAGACTTAAGGCTTACTGGATATTATTGGATCGGCTCGATCACTGGTAGATGGCTTGGTCAGTCGACTTGCTTTTTATCTTTAAGAGACTGTCCTGGGATGAGCATAGTTAGCCAACCATAGTTAAGGTTCAGCTTGATAGATGGGGAATTGTTCCGTCTGCTATGAAGCGAAGCCCAGGTTTTGAGTTGTGACGGCTTTTGGCAAAAAGTTGGTCAACGGCCTCAGACAACAAAACCTCCCGTTTGTCAATATAGTTAAACAACGTGCAAAGTACAAACTCTGAGTAACAAACTCTTAAAAAAAATGTAAAGTACAAACTTGTTGATTTCTACTTAGCTTGCTTAACTTCTCAGTGCAAAGCACAAACCCTTCAAAATGCTTAGTTCTTATATGAATAAATGTAAGTTTTTTCTTTTCAGCCTACATGATATGTTGAAAGAGGGCAATATATTTAAAAGCACATTTATTAGTTTGGAGCAGAAATTGAATTCATGACTTTTTGCTAATACATTTGGTTATATGTCTAGTGAAAAAATGGTACATTTCTTCATAACAGGTGCACGCTTTGTATGAATAGGTTTTCAATTCTTATGATTTTTGTTCGTAGAAGCAGGTTTTTTATTCTTAATTGCAAATAAAGTACATTCTTGAATGAACAAGCTTTGTATGATATGTTTTCTGCTATTAATATTTTGTTAAAGTGCACTATTTATTTACTAGTACATTTATTAGATTGGTGTCCAAATTAAATACATGAATTTTTACAATTGGATGACTTAACCGGAACAGGTTTTAAATTCTTATATTAAAAAAAAATTGGATAAGAAACTGGAAATCTATGATGTCAAAAAATCATAATTTTTATAAGCAAGTACTATAAGCAGGCTTTAAATTCTTTATAAGCAGGTTTTAAATTACAAAGTGGATAAGAATAAGTTTTGTAAGCAAGTTTTAAATTACAAAGTGGATGTTTATTGCAAATTTCCTCCTTTCTGTTAAATGAATTAGCAGTTACAAATATGAAATTTATTTCTAGCAATAAATGAAATGCATTAATCATATAACCATGTTGTTATATTTTGGTCTAAATTTGTTTTGTTGATTCGTATTATATTGAATGTTTGCACTACAAACCCTTTATAAGCGTGCAAGTTTTAAATTAAAAAGTGGATAAGAATAGGATTTATAAGCAGGTTTTAAATTCTTAATATTCTGCTATTACTTCTTTATCCATATTTATTGTTTATCAGTATTAGTTTACTGCATCTTCCAATGTCTTTCACCCATTATAATTACCCATGATGCCCAAAAATCTACCGCTTACTTTTCGTTTGGATGAAAATTTCACTATATCCATGTCCTTGCAATGAGCTTAAACAATTTCCATAAGTTGCTTCTGGAATCAATTAGGGATTTTTTTTTCTGTTTTTTTATGTAATTTTCAAGCTTAAAATTTAAATAATGTTGATTGTATATTCTTACGCTTGTTTCATTATATGCAGTAACTTGATTGAATTATGTTGCTTTACTTGCTAGGTATGTTCATATTCTTTTCAATTTATTTGTTTATCAACTATTGATTTTATGAATTGTGTTGAGACACCGTTACAATCTAGTTGATTTATTACATAATTTTTTCAGTTACATCCTTTTTTGGATGTAATCTGGGTGGTAGGGTAACATGAAAATAAAAGGTATTTTTATTCTAATCCACAATTTTAATAAGTTAACCCACCCTATAAAATAGCAATGCATACTTTTAATAATATTTAAATTTTAATTAGTTTATCCACCAAGAAAAATGTCAAATATTTTTCTTTTTCTGTGTTGTGCTTCATATAATTCTTATTTCTAAAATCCTACATCTAAATCCAAGTCTAAGTATAGCACATTATTCAATGTAATAACACTAAGTAGTTTGTTTGAAGTTTGAGAAGAATAGAATATCATTGGTCCTGATTATATATAAGAGCTTATGCCAGCATGCTATTCCATTTTAAGCATCACAGAAGAAGGAAGTCATGAAAATAATTAAGACAAAAGCCAGCAGAATAGTGAGTAGAATTTATAACGGAAGTTCTTTCTCTTGATACAAAAAACCAATCATGCCTGGTCGCATATACATGCAACTTCGTTTTTGTATTTTCTATTGTGAAACTATGAATCTGTTAATTATTTTAACGACTTAACCATGAACGTATTGGTTATGATTTTATATTTTCATTCTATATTTTTCAGTTGAAATACTCATTTGATGCACTAATTCTTCTAACCAACACTTAAAATATGAGCGTGAGCTCAAAAGAACATTTATATAAGAATAACAGTTGCTTAATAAGGCTATAAAATAAATTTGAATAAATATACATATTATTGCTAAACGAAAATATGTGCTAGTTTTGTCCCTAAAAAACTCAATGAAGAACTAAACTATTAACAATCTTGATAGTGTTGTCTGTTGTTAACACATTTTTGGGCAAAATTTGTCACATATGGAATTCCTGAATGATAACATGCTCAAGCGATGGAACAACGTCAGAAGACATTGAGAGATTTGGTCAAAATCACATCCTCGACAAAAACAGGCCCGAAACTCCTATCATACTACCTCTTTTGGGCCTGAAAACAGCAATTATAGAGCTGAGATTTGGAACTTTTGTAGCCCTCTGAGTTAGCTTCAGTTTGAGCTTTGGTTTGGCTCAATCGGACTTACAGTTTGAAAGTTATGACCATTTCCGTGAACGCATGTAGAAGTACGGACTGGCGATCACTTGCATGAAGTGACAAAGCATCAGATTCCTAGAACTTGGACTGGCTCGTGGGACCTACCTCGATTCGTGAAGCACCATCGGATCGCCCCCCTCGGCTCGTCGTACACCCTCAGACCACGACCCGTTCGGTGGTACACCTCCTGATCACGACCCGCTCGTGACACACCGGCTTCACCATACAACTCACGATCAGAACTCGGTTCGTTGAGCCCATATCACGATCCGATCCCATGACCACGAACCGACCCCTGCACCTGCTGATAAACGCACTATCTTGACCTGTTCTCAAGGCTATTCATACTCCTACTTTTCCGGATCGGGTGCCACGCACCCCATCAAGAACCGGTCTTCCCAGAAGCTCTCCTACAGCTATAAATACACCATTTGATGGCATTTTCAAGGATCTTTTGGCCATACTTCTTCACGGCTTCCTCCATTACTAAGGTGCAAGGACTTTGCTCTTTCATACATCTAAATTCTCCTCTTATAACCTTAATAAAACACACGTATTGTGTGCTTGCATGTAACTGATTCTTATAATCTGTCAGCATAACAATAAGATTATAAAGTGGACGTAGGCTACATCAACAACCGAACTAATATAAAAACCTCGTGTGTTCCCTCTGATTTTACTTTTTACTGCATTTTGTGATTTGTGATCTACATTTGGGTGTTAGGCCCAGATTTCGGTCTAACAATTTGGCACGCCAGGAAGGGGGGAACACGATAATTTCAACTTCTGCTTGGATTTTTTGGCTATTGGATAAATGACAATCAAAAGGAAGAAGACTGGAACTTCTGCTCATGCTGATGATGCTGACGCTGAAGACACAAGGAACGAGGCAAAGCAAGATGATCTCCTCAGGAAGCAACAAGAGATGATCGATGGATTCTTCGCTCGGATGGATGGAAGGCCGAGAAACGATCAACGCATTGGGAATGAAGCCACTGAAGCGGCACATGCATCACATGGACTCGGGGGCAACCCCCTCGCTCTTGGAAATGGTCAGGATCGACCAACTTCAGCTCCGGTTCAAACGGATATCAGAACGCAAGATCACGCCTAACAGCAGGAGACAGCTCGTGATGAGGCCCCTCGACCCTATCGGCTCGCCCTCCCTCACTATCGAATCGGCCTCCACGACCCACATTAGCAGAATCAGCATGAAGCGGCTCGACGTGACGAGCCAAATCTAGATCGGGTCGCACCCCACGATCCGCGACCCGCAGGCTGTCGCCCTACAAACACCATATCTTATCACGAACTGGATCAGATCGTGCACCCTGATCCACGACTCGTGCTTACCCACGACCTTCTTCATGCAGCACACCATGAACACACAACAACTCATCAACAGCTTCCTCACTCTTAGGCATTTAACGCCGGGAGCACCATATCTGATCTTGGCAACTTGCAACAACTTTTTGAAGGAAATCTGCTAGTAGAACTGATTGGACGCCTCTCTAGAGGCCGCACTTATCAGTAGGACGTGGATGACGTCAATCACAATCCTTTCACTAAGGAAATCATAAGTTCTTGTACTCCCCCATATTTCAAACTTCCAAAACTAGAGCCCTACAACGGCAGGACCGATCCTACCGTGCATCTGATGCGCTATAAACAGCCTATGGAAGTTCAATCGGCATCGGAAAACGTCATGGCAAAATGTTTTCCCCTCTTTCTGACTGATATAGCCGCTATGTGGATTCGGCAGCTCGAAACAGAATCGATCAGTAGTAGGAACATGTTGGTCGCACGCTTCATTGAACAATTTCGGGTTCACATTGCACGACCCAAGAACGTCATGTCACTCACTACAATAAAACAGAGGCCCAGAGAAGCTCTGCGTTCATTCCTGGAAAGATTCAACGTTGCAGCAGCATCAGTTGATCTCCCTGAACCATTGACGGTATTGATGGCAGCAGTATCCGGCGTTCTAGATAACTCGGTGTTCAAAAATTCTTTGAACCAAGATCCACCGCGAAACCTCGGCGAATTCTACCTTGAAGTAGATAGATTCCTACGGGAAGAAGATGCAACTTCTGAGAAACGCACTCTCGACGTCAACATGCTCGTAGATGGAGAACCGCCCAATCCTGGAAAAGGCAATGACAAGGGTAAAGGAAAGACCCCTGCTACAAGTGGTAGTAATGCTCCACCCCGGAGAGGGTTTAGATACGACAAATACACTGAACTGAATGACACTCAGAGCAACATATACATGGATAAAAGGGGTGCCGCCTCATTTCCAAGGCCACCCAAGAGAGAGCCAGTGCTAGCACAACGCAATTCCTGACATTGCATATTTCATGACATGGACGGTCATAACACCGATGACTGCAGACATTTGCGAGACCTTATCAAGGATCGGGTCAGGCGAGGAGAACTACCCGGGTACGTTATTCAACCAACAATGCCTACACCTGCGCTGCCACCACCGACTCCCCGGAGAGGGAACGATCCCGGATCGAGCAATCGCGGGCTTATCATTAACTGTTCCCACTCAGTGGATCTCTTCAGTCTGCTGGACTCCGGTCCATAGTTCATGTTTTTAGGTTTTTAGGCGACATCTCGCCCTCCTTTGTTTTCCCTGCATGTAATAAGAGCCGTCACATCAGTCCACATGCACGGAACCGACTTGTGGTCTCCAGTCATGTCCGGCAAACGACCGCTGCATTTCCATGAATTAGTAATAAGCATTGAGCTCCAGCTCCTAACTATATCCGTCCAGTATAAACATTGAGCCCCGGCTTCGAACTGGATCCGTTCAGTATAAACAAATCCTCATGTGATTTTCCTTGGTCGTCTTACTCCGGTAAGGCTGTCTTGGAACCTTCGTAGCTTTTCCTTGGTCGTCTTACTCCGATAACGCTGTCTTGGAATCTTCATTGCTTTTCCTTTGTCGTCTTACTCCGGTAAGGCTGTCTTGGAACCCCTCTAACATCTCCTCGGATGGTTTACTCCGGTAAGGCCATCTAGGAGATATTCTTGCATTGTTTGTTTTATCTTATTGCAGGTAAAAACTCCTGATCTTCTTGGATTTCCCTGGCCTTAATACGATCCTGTGCGATCGTCGGTTTTCTGGCCTTAATACGACCCGGCGTGAGCGTCGCATTCTGGACTTGGATTTCTCAGATTATCCCGAACACATCTTCCTTCAAACAGCAAGATATGTTCTGGAGGGCAAACGTGTTGATAAAATTTTTGGTAAAAGCTGTCACACATGGAATTACTGAATTATAACATGCTCAAGCGATGGAAATAACGTCAGAAGACACCGAGAGATTTGGTCAAAATCACATCCTCAACATAAACAAGCCCAAAACTCCTATGATACGGCCTCTTTTGGGCCCGAAAGTAGCAATTATGGAGCTAAGTTATGTAATACTTGTAGCCCTCTAAGTTAGCTTCAGTTTGAGCATCGGTTTGGCTCAATCGGACTTACGGTTTGAAAGTTATGACCGTTTCCGTGAACGCATGTAGAAGTACGGACTGGCGATCAATTGCATGAAGTGACAAACATCGGATTCCTGGAACTTGGACTGACTCGTGGGACCTACCTCAATTCGTGAAGCACCATCGGATCGCCCCCCTCGACTCGTCATACACCCTCAGACCACGACCCGTTCGTGGTACACCACCTGATCACGACCCGCTCGAGACACACCGGCTTCACCATACAACTCACGATCAGAGCTTGATTCGTGGAGCCCATATCACGATCTGATCCCATGACCACGAACCGACCCCATGACCACGAACCGACCCCTGCACCAGCTGATACACGCATTGTGTTGACCTGTTCTCAAGGCTATTCATACTCCTACTTTTCCGGATTGGGTGCCACGTACCCCATCACGAACCGGTCTTCCCAAAATCTATCCTACAGCTATAAATACACCATTTGAAGGCATATTCAAGGATCGTTTGGCCATACTTCTTCACGTTTTCCTCCATTACTGAGGTGCAAGGACTTTGCTCCTTCATACACCTAAATTTTCCTCTTTTAAACTCAATAAAACACACGGATTGTGTGCTTGCATGTAACTGATTCTTGTAATCTGTCAGTATAACAATGAGATTATAAAGTGGACGTAGGCTACATCAACAGCCGAACCACTATAAAAACCTCGTGCGTTCCCTCTGATTTTACTTTTGACTACATTCTGTGATTTGTGATCTACATTTGGGTGTTAGGCCCAGATTTTGGTCTAACATTTTGGCGCGCCAGGAAGATGGCACACGACAACTTCAACTTCTGCTTGGATTTTTTGGCTATTGGATAAATGGTAATCAAAAGGAAGAAGACTGGAACTTCCGCTCATGTTGATGATTCTAACGCTAAAGACACAAGGAATGAGGCAAGCTAGGAAGCTTCCTCTCATGGAGATCCTTCTGCATACTTGACTCAAGATGACCTCCTCAGGAAGCAACAGGAGATGATCGATGGATTCTTCGCTCGGATGGATGGAAGGCCAAGCAACGATCAACGCATTGGAAATGAAGCCACTGAAGCGGTACATGCATCACATGGACTGGGAGGCAACCCTCTCGCTCTTGGAAATGGTCAGGATCGACCAACTTCTGATCCGATTCAAATGGATATCAGAACGCAAGATCACGCCCAACAGCAGGAGGCGGTTCGTGATGAGGCTCCTGGACCCTATTGGCTCGCCCTCCCTCACTCTCGAATCGACCTCCATGACCCATATCAGTAGAATCAGCATGAAGCAGCTTGACGTGATGAGCCAAATCTAGATCGGGTAGAACCTCACGATCTGCGACCTGCAGGCCTTCGCCCTCCAAACACCATACCTTATCACGAACCGGATCGGATCGTGCACCCCGATCCACAACTCGTGCTTACCCACGACCTGCTTCGTGCAACACACCATGAACACACAACAACTCATCAACAACTTCCTCACTCTCAGGCATTCAACTCTGGGGGCACCAACTCTGATATTGGCAATTTGCAACAACTTTTTAAAGGAAATCGGTTAGCAGAACTGATTGGATGCCTCTCGAGAGGCCGCACTTATCAGAATGACGTGGATGACGTGAATCACAATCTGTTCACTCAGGAAATCAGAAATTCTCGTAATCCCCCAGATTTCAAACTTCCACAACTAGAGCCCTACAACGGCAGGACCGATCCTACCGTGCATCTGATGCGCTATAAACGGCATATGGAAGTTCAATCGGCATCGGAAAACATCATGGAAAAATGTTTTCCCCTCTTTCTGACTGATATAGCAGTTATGTGGATTCAGCAGCTAGAAACAGAATCGATCAGTAGTTTGAAAATGTTGGTCGCACGCTTCGTTGAATAATTTCGGGTTCACATTGCATAACCCAAGAACGTCATGTCACTTACTATAATAAAGCAGAGGCCCAGAGAAGCTCTGCCTTCATTCCTGGAAAGATTCAACGTTGCAGCAGCATCAGTTAATCGCCCTGAACCATCGATGTTATTGATGGCAGTAGTATCCGGCATTCTAGATAACTCGGGGTTCAAAAAGTCTTTGTACAGAGATCCACCGCGAAACCTCGGCGAATTCTACCTTGAAGCAGATAGATTCCTGCGGGAAGAAGATGCAACTTCTGAGAAATGCACTCTCGACGTCAACATGCTCGGAGATGGAGAACCGCCCAATCTTGGAAAAGACAATGACAAGGGTAAAGGAAAGACCCCTGCTACAAATGATCGTAATGCCCCACCCTGGAGAGGGTCCAGATACGACAAATACACTGAACTGAATGACACTCTGAGCAACATATACATGGATACAGGGGTGCCGCCTCATATCCAAGGCCTCCCAAGAGGGAGGCAACGCTAGCATAACGCAATTCCGGAAGACATTGCATATCTTATGACATGGATGGTCATAACACCGATGACTGCAGGCATTTGCGAGACCTTATCGAGGATCGAGTCAGGCGAGGAGAACTACCCGAGTAAGTCATTCAACAAACAGCGCCTACGCTACCACCACAGACTCCCCTGAGAGGGAACTATCCCGGATCGAGCAATCACGGGCTTATCATTAACTGATCCCACTTAGCGGATCTCTTCAGTTTGCTGGACTCCGATACATAGTTCATGTTTTTAGGCTTTTAGGCGACTTCTCACCCTCCTTTGTTTTCCCTGCATGTAATAGAGCCGTCACATCGGCCCACACGCACGGAACTGAGTTGTGGTCTCCAGTCGTGTCCAGCAAACGATCGCTGAATTTTCATGAATTAGTAATAAGCATTGAGCTCCGGCTTCTAACTAGATCCGTCCAGTATAATCATTGAGCTCCGGCTCCAAACTGGATCCGTATAGTATAAACAAATCCTCATGTGCTTTTCCTTGGTCGTCTTACTCCGGTAAGGCCATCTTAGAACCTTCATTGTTTTTCCTTGGTCGTCTTACTCCGATAAGGCCATCTTGGAACCTTCATTGCTTTTCCTTGGTCGTCTTACTCCGGTAAGGCCGTCTTGGAACACCTCTAACATCTCCTCGGATAGTTTACTCCGGTAAAGCCATCTAGGAGATATTCTTGCATTGTTTGTTTTATCTTATTGCAGGTACAAACTCCTGGTCTTCTTGGATTTCTCTGGCCTTAATGCGATCCCGTGCGATCGTCGGTTTTTTGGCCTTAATACAACCTAGCGTGATCGTCGCATTCTGGACTTGGATTTCTCAGATTATTCAGAACACATCTTCCTTCAACCAGCAAGATATGTTATGGAAGGCAAACGTGTTGACACATTTTTTGGCAAAAGCTGTCACACATGGAATTCATGAACGATAACATGCTCAAGCGATGGAAACAATATCAGAAGACACTAAGAGATTTGTTCAAAATCACATCCTCAACATAAACTGGCCCGAAACTCCTATCATACGACCTCTTTTGTCCCCGAAAACAGCAATTACAAAGTTGTGCTCTGTAACTCTTGTAGCCCTCTGAGTTAGCTTCAGTTTGAGCTTTGGTTTGGCTCAATCGGACTTACGGTTTGAAAGTTATGACCGTTTCCGTAAACGCATATAGAAGTACGGACTGGCGATCACTTGCATGAAGTGACAAAGCATCGGATTCCTGGAACTTGGACTAGCTCGTGGGACCTACCTCGATTCGTGAAGCACCATCTCGCCCCGATCGGCTCGTCTACACCCTCAGACCGTGAACCGTTCGTGGTACACCTCCTAATCACGACCCGCTCGTGACACACCGGCTTCACCATACAACTCACGATCAAACCTCGGTTGTTGGTGCCTATATCACGATCCGATCCCATGACCATGAAATGACCCCTGCACCTACTGTTACACGCACCGTCTTGACTTATTCTCAAGGCTATTCATACTCCTACATTTTCGGATTGGGTGCCACGTACCCCATCACGAGCCGGTCTTCCCAGAAGCTCTCCTACAGCTAGAAATACACCATTTGAAGGCATTTTCAAGGATCTTTTGGCCATACTTCTTCACGGCTTCCTCTATTACTGAGGTGCAAGGACTTTGCTCCTTCATACATATAAATTCTCCTCTTGTAACCTCAATAAAACACACGGATTGTGTGCTTGCATGTAACTGATTCTTGTAATCTGTCAGTGTAACAATAAGATTATAAAGTGGACGTACGCTACATCAACAGCCGAACCATTATAAAAACCTCGTGTGTTCCCTCTGATTTTACTTTTTACTGCATTCTGTGATTTATGATCTACATTTGGGTGTTAGGCCCAGATTTTGGTTTAACATTTTGGCGCACCAAGAAAGGAGCACACGATAACTTCAACTTCTGCTTGGGTTTTTTGGCTATTGGATAAATGGCAATCAAAAGGAAGAAGACTGGAACTTCCTCTCATGCTGATGATGTTGACGCTGAAGACATAAGGAACGAGGCAAGCTAGGAAGCTTCCTCTCATGGAGATCCTTCTGCATACTTGACTCGAGAAGAAATGGACGGCGTTCTTGCTGAATTGAGAGATCAAATGGCAAAGCAAGTTGATCTCCTCAGGAAGCAACAAGAGATGATCGATGAATTCTTCGCTTGGATGGATGGAAGGCCGAGCAACGATCAACGCATTGGAAATGAAGCCACTGAAGTGGCACATGCATCACATGGACTCGGGGGTAACCCCCTCGCTCTTGGAAATGGTCAGGATCGCCCAACTTCAACTCCAGTTCAAACGGATATCCTAACGCAAGATCACGCTCAACAGAAGGAGGCGGTTCGTGATGAGGCTCCTGGACCCTATCGGCTCGCCTTCCCTCACTCTCGAATCGGCCTCCACGACCCACATCAACAGAATTAGCATGAAGCAGCTCGACGTGATCAACGAAATCCAGATCGGGTCGCACCCCACGATCCGCGACCCGCAGGCCTTCGCCCTCCAAACACCATATCTTATCACAAACTGGATCGGATTGTGCACCCCGATCCACGACTCGTGCTTACCCACAACCTTCTTCTGCATTACACCATGAACACACAACAACTCATCAACAGCTCCCTCACTCTCAGGCATTCAATGCTAGGAGCACCAACTCTGATCTTGGCAACTTGCAACAACTCTTCAAAGGAAATCGACTAGCAGAACTGATTGGATGCCTCTCGAGAGGCCGCACTTATCAGAATGACGTGGATGACGTCAATCACAATCCGTTCACTCAGGAAATCAGAAACTCTTGTAATCCCCCATATTTTAAACTTCTACAACCAGAGCCCTACAAGGATAGGACTGATCCTACCGTGCATCTGATGCGCTATAAACGACATATGGAAGTTCAATCGGCATCGGAAAATGTCATGGAAAAATATTTTCCCCTCTTCCTGACTGATATATCCGCTATGTGGATTCGACAACTAGAAACAGAGTCGATCAGTAGTTGGAACATGTTGGTCGCACGCTTCATCGAACAATTTCGGGTTCACATTGCACGACCCAAGAACGTCATGTCACATACTACAATAAAGCAGAGGCCCGGAGAAGCTCTGTGTTCATTCCCGGAAAGATTTAAAGTTGCAGCAGCATCAGTTGATCGCCCTGAGCCATCGATGGTATTGATGGCAGCAGTATCCAGCGTTCTAGATAACTCAGAATTCAAAAAGTCTTTGTACAGAGATCCACCGCGAAACCTCGGCGAATTCTACCTTAAAGCAGATAGATTCCTGCGGGAAGAAGATGCAACTTCTGAGAAAGGCACTCTCGACGTCAACATGCTCGGAGATGGAGAACCACCCAATCCTGGAAAAGGCAATGATAAGGGTAAAGGAAAGACCCCTGCTACAAATGATCGTAATGCTCCACCCCGGAGAGGGTCCAGATACGACAAATACACCGAACTGAATGACACTCTGAGCAACATATACGTGGATACAGGGGTGCCGCCTCATATCCAAGGCCTCCCAAGAGGGAGCCAACGCTAGCACAATGCAATTCCGGAAGACATTGCATATTTCATGACATGGACAGTCATAACACCGATGACTGCAGACATTTGCAAGACCTTATCGAGTATCGGGTCAGGCGTGGAGAACTACACGAGTACGTCATTTAACCAATAGTGATTACACATGCGCTACCACCACGGACTCCCCGGAGAGGGAACGATCCCGGATCGAGCAATCACGGGCTTTTCATTAACTGATCCCACTTAGCGGATCTCTTCAGTTTGCTGGACTCCGGTCCATAGTTCATGATTTTAGGTTTTTATGTGACTTCTCGCCCTCCTTTATTTTCCCTACATGTAATAAGAGCTGTCACATCAGCCCACATGCACAGAACCGACTTGTGGTCTCCAGTCGTGTCCGGCAAACGACCGCGACATTTTCATGAATTAGTAATAAGCACTGAGCTCCGGCTCCTAACTGGATCCGTCCAGTATATTCATTGAGCTCCGGCTCCGAACTGGATCCGTCCAGTATAAACAAATCCTCGTGTGCTTTTCGTTGGTTGTCTTACTCCGGTTAGGCCGTATAGGAACCTTTATTGCTTTTCCTTGGTCGTCTTACTCCGATAAGACTGTCTTGGAACCATCATTGCTTTTCCTTGGTCGTCTTACTCCGGTAAGGCCGTCTTGGAACCCCTCTAACATCTCCTCGGATGGTTTACTCTGGTAAGGCCATCTAGGAGATATTCTTGCATTGTTTGTTTTATTTTATTGCAGGTACAAACTCCTGGTCTTCTTGGATTTTTCTGGCCTTAATACGATCCCGTACGATCATCGGCTTTCTGCCCTTAATACGACCCAACGTGATCGTCGCTTTCTGGACTTGGATTTCTTAGATTATCCAGAACACATCTTCCTTCAACCAGTAAGATATGTTCTGGAGGGCAAACGTGTTGACACATTTTTTGGCAAAAGCTGCCACCCATGGAATTCCTGAATGATAACATGCTCAAGCGATGGAAACAACGTCAGAAGACACTGAGAGATTTGGTCAAAATCACATCCTCAACATAAACAGGCCTGAAACTCCTATCATACGACCTCTTTTGGGCTCGAAAATAGCAATTATGGAATTGAGCTTCGTAACTCCTGTAGCCCTCTGAGTTAGCTTCAGTTTGAGCTTCGGTTTGGCTCAATCAGACTTACGGTTTGAAAGTTATGACCGTTTCCGTGAACGCATATAGAAGTACGGAGTGGAGATCACTTGCATGAAGTGACAAAGCATTGGATTCCTGGAACTTGGATTGGCTCGTGGGACCTACCTCGATTCGTGAAGCACCATCGGATCGCCCCTCTCGGCTTGTCGTACACCCTCAGACCGTGACCCGTTCGTGGCACACCTCCTGATCACGACCTGCTCGTGACACACCGGCTTCACCTTACAACTCATGATCAGACCTCGGTTCGTGGAGCCCATATCACGATCCGATCCCATGACCACGAACCGACCCCTGCACCTGCTGATACACGCACTATCTTGACCTGTTCTCAAGGCTATTCATACTACTTTTCCAGATCGGGTGCCACGTACCCCATCACGAACCGGTCTTCCCAGAAGCTCTCCTACAGCTATGAATACACCATTTGAAGGCATTTTCAAGGATCTTTTGGCCATACTTCTTCATGGCTTCCTCCATTACTGAGGTGCAAGGACTTTGCTCCTTCATACATCTAAATTCTCCTCTTGTAACCTCAATAAAACACACGGATTGTGCGCTTGCATGTAACTGATTCTTGTAATCTGTCAGTATAACAATAAGATTATAAAGTGGACGTAGGCTACATCAACAGGCAAACCACTATAAAAATCTCGTGAGTTCCCTCTGATTTTACTTTTTACTGCATTCTGTGATTTGTGATCTACATTTGGGTGTTAGGCCCAGATTTTGGTCTAACATTTTGGCACGCTAGGAAGGATGCACAAGACAACTTCAACTTCTGCTTGGATTTTTTGGCTATTGGATAAATGGCAATCAAAAGGAAGAAGGCTGGAACTTCCGCTCATGCTGATGATGCTGACGCCGAGGACACAAGGAACGAGGCAAGCCAAGAAGCTTCCTCTCATGGAGATCCTTCTGGATACTTGACTCGAGAAGAAATGGACGGCGTTCTTGCTGAATTGAGAGATCAAATGGCAAAGCAAGTTGATCTCCTCAGGAAGCAACAGGAGATGATCGATGGATTCTTCGCTCGGATGGATGAAAGGCCGAGCAACGATCAACGCATTGGAAATGAAGCTACTGAAGCGGCACATGCATCACATGGATTCGGGGGCAAGCCCCTCACTCTTGGAAATGGTCAGGGGCTTCTGCTCTGGTTCAAACGGATATCAGAACGCAAGATCACGCCCAACAGTAGGAGGCGGTTCGTGATGAGGCTCCTGGACCCTATCGGCTACCCTCCCTCACTCTTGAATCGGCCTCCACGACCCACATCAGCAAAATCAACATGAAGCAGCTCGACGTGACAAGCCAAATCCAGATCGGGTCGCACCCCACGATCCGCGACCCGCAGTCATTCGCCCTCCAAACACCATACCTTATCACGAACCGGATCGGATCGTGCACCCCGATCCACGACTCGTGCTTACCCACGACCTTCTTCGTGCAGCACACCATGAACACACAGTAACTCATCAACAACTTCTCCACTCTCAGGCATTCAACGCTAGGGCACCAACTCTGATCTTGGCAACTTGCAACAACTTTTTGAACGAAATCGCCTAGCTAAACTGATTGGACGCCTCTCGAGAGCCCGCACTTATCAGAATGACGTGGATGACGTCAATCACAATCCGTTCACTCAGGAAATCAGAAATTCTCGTAATCCCCCAAATTTTAAACTTCCATAACTAGAGCCCTACAACGGCAGGACCGATCCTACCGTGCATCTGATGCGCTATAAACGGCATATTCAATCTTCATCGGAAAACGTCATGGAAAAATGTTTTCCCCTCTTTCTGACTGATATAGCCACTATGTGGATTCGGCAGCTAGAAACGGAATCGATCAGTAGTTGGAACATGTTGGTCTCACGCTTCATTGAACAATTTCGGGTTCACATTGCACGACCCAAGAACGTCTTGTCACTTACTACAATAAAGCAGAGGCCCAGAGAAGCTCTGCGTTCATTCTTGGAATGATTCAACGTTGCAGTAGCATCAGTTGATCGCCCTGAACCATCGATGGTATTGATAGCAGCAGTATCCGGTGTTCTAGATAACTCGAAGTTCAAAAAGTCTTTGTACAGAGATCCACTGCGAAACCTCGAAGAATTCTACCTTGAAGCAGGTAGATTCCTGTGGGAAGAAGATGCAACTTCTGAGAAACGCACTCTCAACGTCAACATGCTCAGAGATGGAGAACCGCCCAATCCTGGAAAAGGCAATGACAAGGGTAAAGGAAAGACCCCTGCTACAAATGATCGTAATGCTCCATCCCGGAGAGGGTCCAAATACGACAAATACACTGAATGACACTCTGAGCAACATATACGTGGATACAGGGGTGCCGCCTCATATCCAAGGCCTCCCAAGAGGGAGCCAATGCTAGCACAACGCAATTCCGGAAGACATTGCATATTTCATGAAATGGACGGTCATAACACCGATGACTACAGACATTTGCGAGACCTTATCGAGGATCGGGTCAGGCGAGGAGAACTACCCGAGTACATCATTCAACCAACAGCGCCTACACCTGCGCTACCACCACCGACTCCCCGGAGAGGGAACGATCCCGAATCGAGAAATCGTGGGTTTATCATTAACAGATCCCACTAAACGGATCTCTTCTGGTTGCTGGATTCCGGTCCATAGTACATGTTTTTAGATTTTTAGGCAACTTCTTGCCCTCCTTTGTTTTTCCTGCATGTAATAAGAGCCGTCACATTAGCCCACATGCACAGAACCGACTTGTGGTCTCCAGTCGTGACAGGCAAACGACCTCTGCATTTTCATGAATTAGTAATAAGCATTGAGCTCCGACTCCTAACTGGATCCGTCCAGTATAAACATTGAGCTCCGACTCTGAACTGGATCCGTCCAGTATAAACAAATCCTCATGTGCTTTTCCTTGGTCGTCTTACTCCGGTAAGTCCATCATGGAACCTTCATTGCTTTTCCTTGGTCGTCTTACTCCGATAAGGCCATCTTGGAACCTTCATTGCTTTTCCTTGGTCGTCTTACTCCGGTAAGGCCGTCTTGGAACCCCTCTAACATCTCCTCGGATGGTTTACTCCGGTAAGGCCATCTAGGAGATATTCTTGCATTGTTTGTTTTATCTTATTGCAGGTACAAACTCCTGGTCTTCTTGGATTTCTCTGGCCTTAATACGATCCCGTGCGATCGTCGGTTTTCTGGCCTTAATACGACCCAGTGTGATCGTCGCATTCTGGACTTGGATTTCTCAGATTATCCAGAACACATCTTCCTTCAACCAGCAAGATATGTTCTGGAGGGCAAATGTGTTGACACATTTTTGGGCAAAAGCTGTCACACATGGAATTCATGAATGATAGTATGCTCATGCGATGGAAACAATGTCGGAAGACACTGAGAGATTTGGTCAAAATCACATCCTCAACATAAACAGGCCCGAAACTCCTATCATACGACCTCTTTTGGCCCCGAAAACAACAATTAAAAAGTTGAACTCTGTAACTCTTGAAGCACTCTTAGTTAGCTTCAGTTTGAGCTTCGGTTTGGCTCAATCGGACTTACGGTTTGAAAGTTATGACCGTTTCCATGAACGCATGTAGAAGTATGGACTGACGATCACTTGCATGAAGTGACAAAGCATCAGATTCCTGGAACTTGGATTGTCTCGTGGGACCTACCTCGATTCGTGAAGCACAATCGGATCGCCCCCCTCGGCTCGTCGTACACCCTCAGACCATGACCCGTTCGTGGTACACCTCCTGATCATGACCCGCTCGTGACACACCGGTTTCACCATACAACTCATGATCAGACCTCGGTTCGTGGAGTCCATATCATGATCCATCCCATGACCACGAACTGACCCCTGCACCTGCTGATACATGCACCGTCTTGACTTGTTCTCAAGACTATTCATACTCCTACTTTTCCGGATAGGGTGCCACGTACCCCATCACGAACCGGTCTTCCTAGAAGCTCCCCTACAGCTCTAAATACACCATTTGAAGGCATTTTCAAGGATCTTTTGGCCATACTTCTTCACGGCTTCCTCCATTACTGAGGTGCAAGGACTTTTCTTCTTCGTACATCTAAATTCTCCTATTGTAACCTCAATAAAACACACGGATTGTGTGCTTCAATGTAACTGATTCTTGTAATCTGTCAGTACAACAAGAAGATTATAAAGCGGACGTAGGCTACATCAACAGCCGAACCACTATAAAAACCTCGTGTGTTCCCTCTGATTTTACTTTTTACTGCATTCTGTGATTTGCGATCTACATTTGGGTGTTAGGACCAGATTTTGGTCTAACATCTGTAATGCTTGAGTGATTCAGAAATGTGATTGTGACAGAAGAGATAGAAAGAGCGATGTAAAATGTAAAGAGGGAGCTTATATTGCATAGAATATAATATATAGAATGATGCAACGATGTTTTGTATAAATAGCCGTAATGGAAAGGCAAAATTTTAAGAAGAACAGAAAAGATTTATCCTCCAAAGTCCCAAAAAAACTAAGATCTATATGCAATATTATGCGAAAACTCACATTTGATGCTTACATATTGAACTAGATGAAAAATAAAAGAAAATATTCCATGTGGCTATGCAACTTCTATAGTGATGGCTGGTTATCATTTTTTGTAAACAAAAACATGAAATCTGTAAGTTAATCCACTCATGGATTAACTTATAAAATAGTTATGGGTTGAGTTATTTAAGTAAAATGGTGGATTAACTTATTAAAATTGTGTATTAGAATAAAAATTATCCAAAATCAAATCTCTCTACAACCATGCAAGAATGCAGAGGAATTAATGAGGTTACGTTCATAGTTAATCTTTGAATTTTTCTACAAACCAATATTCACGCATCTTAGGCTCATGCTCACAATTTTTAATATAAGTTGTAACAATATAATTTTTAATATTAATATTATATGAAATCTGAACTACGAAAATTTTCTAATTTCAGCCAATTAAAAAATAACAACATAAATAGGCATGATTCATGAATATATAGGAATATAAGTTCATCAAAATGGAAAATCTATTGCTAAGGAGCTAGGAAGCATTGGTGTGGGTGTGCGGTACGGGGATACATGAATTCAGCAAATTCAAAAATATGAAGATTCAGGTGCGGAGCGATACGACAAATATCAAAATATTAAAAATATATTATATATATAAATATAATCCAACATCTGCATTTTAATTAAGCAAAGTAGTCAAATAAATAAATTCAACATCCTAAATAGCCAAATACGTAATTCATCATCCTTAATAATTAAAACACACAACATTAAACATAATAAATAAGGAGTAACGACATGACTCATAAGTCATAAGTTTAATGAGTTATGAGAAGATATTTCAAATTTATTGCAAATTTTCTCCTTTCTGTTAAATGAATTGGCAGTTATAAATAGTTGGTGTTTCTTTCAAATAGAAATTTATTTCTCACAACAAATGAAATGCATTAATCATATAATCTATTGTTTTATATTGGTCCGAATTTGTTTTGCTAACTCATATTATATTGAATGTTTGTACTATAAACTTGGCGGCTACTAATAGATTTTTTTGTCCTTTGAATTTGCAGTAGAAGCTTATGATGATGATGAGAATTATTGGATAGAAATAAAGTATAAGAGATGAGATTTCTTTTTCCCATTATTTTATAGTTAAGTGCGTTCATTCTTTTAAATTAAATTTTTCGTCATTTGTTAATTTTCTATAACATTCTCTCATTTGATAATAGACAATATTACATGTTTTACTTTAGGTTTTATGCTTGCTTTAGCACTGAGAAAATGAAGGTGCATAAAGGGTTGATAAGGAATCATGGTTCATCTTTTCAAGATACTTGCTAAGAAGATGGAAATCGTTATGGTACGTTACATTTTGTGCTTAATAAAATAAATGATAAAGTGACACTGAAGGGTTGCTAAAACAAGATTATCAGTGGACGGTTCTCAAAAGAGTTAATGTTTATTCAATGAATAACATTTAATACACGAGGATGATGCTCAAATGCTTAATACATGCACAACCTTTTCTATCAATACTGGAATGCAGGAAGCATTTAACGTTTAGATATCATTTTTTTTTTGCTGATATAACAAACAATTCATTTTGTCTTCCTGCATCGGAATAAAATCATTTAGTAGGTTCCACCAATTTCAAATTCATTGAGTAGCGGTATTAAACACGTAAAGCGCGTTGCTGGTCAGTTAGACATTGTCCTTTCACATAATTGAGGAAACAACTCAACAACACTTTAGAGAAAATGCCATACACACAACTGAGAGGGAATTACCTTAGCCAATTTTTAAATCCATTTACACTTATTTTTTGGATTATATGTTTTCTATGATGCTAGTAATGTAATATATTTTATGATCATGAATGCATGACGTGTACAAAAGAGACATCAGTTTCGAAGGAGACAATGCAATATAAATTTTGCTGACTTTGTTAAATACGTTTGGCATCTTTTCAATTGGCATATTAAATTAAAGTGACTAATCACTCAGAACGTTGGATAATTGATTTTTGATTGTTAATTATGTGTTGTATTTAGTAAACACTAAGGAGAACCTGTCGATTAAGTCCATTTCAACAGTATTTGTTTATGTAGGTAAAACTAGATGTTTCATTGCTTAAATACCATATGTCAAGAATGCTTCTCTTCAATACATCATGTAGACCATGCTTGCATTTAACTCTTTTACAGATTTGGATCTTAATTATTCCTTTTAATTCGCTATATAGGTATACAAAATATTGTTTTGCTATATGGAAGATCCTAGATAATATTGGTAATAAACGGTTTGTTTTTATGCCTTTAAATTTGTGTGTTATCGTGGAGTATATTGTATTATGTATGACATGAATCCAATCTTGGTTTGATCAAGCAATATACATTGAGTTGGGTTGCATGGGAAAACACTTACCGTTAAAGCCAGCGTTATAAAAACTAACAATGCTTAAAAAAAATCTAAAAGCGCTTATAAAAATTAACGATGTTTTAAAAACTTTAAAGTAAGTTTTATAAAAAAATAACTAAGTTGATGAAAAAATTATTAAATTCTGTAACAATTTAACTAAAGTCACCAAATTTCATAAAAATTAACGAAATTTGTAGAAGTTTTATGTAAAAATTAATTATGTTTGCTAAAATGGACTAGTTTTTACAAAAAAATAAGAACGTTAAGAAACTTTCGTTAAAAATAAATACATTTGTTAATATTAATTACGTTTTACAAATTTTTAGCTATGCTAAGTGAATTTTAATAAAGGAATAACTAAGTTTTAAAATAATTAAATTTTACAACAATCTAATTGTTAACCAAGTTTTATTAAAATCAACCAAGTTTAACAAAAGTTCACCTAAGCTAATTGTTATAAAGGTTAACCAAATTTATGAAAAATTAACCTAATTTATAAAATGTAACACCCCGAATTTTTGAATAATCGAATTAACTAAATTCAAGAATAATTAATCCCAGACGTGAGAATTAAGGGAAACGGGTTGCGCCATTGTGTTCATCTCGGAATTCTGGTTGAGATAGAGTCCGAGTTTGCGTAAAACGGATACCGGATGAAGGAGATATGGACGAACGAAGTCAGGCGGAGAAATTAGAAAAAAAAAATGCACTGGCGCACTTGGGAAGTGCGCCAGTACAAAAGTGGCACTTGCGTACCTGCCAAGTGCGCCCAGGCCGAGCAGAAAGCCTGCACAGCTTTCTAGTGCAACCCGATCCATGTTGTGACCCATTGCTGAGTCCTTTCTGACTCCTTGCTGAGTCATTAGGGCTAATGTGTCACCCTATCCTGACTCAGTGGTTTTGATTAACCCTAAGATCATCCGACGGCTATAATTAAATTGAAATTCTATATAAACATGGGTAGACTTAAATCCTAAAATCAAATGAAAATCTGAATCATGGTCGCCATGCTGTCATCTTGTAACCTAGAGTAGCCGCCACCAACTAGAGGGAAATCAAAGCAAATCAATTCAGTTCTATTCAACTCTAATCTAAACCATAACAAATCTACTACAAAGGCGAGCTAAATCAATTTCAGAACTCAGATTTCAGAACGCAAGACCTTCTTTTTGTGAGTTCGATTTCTTTAATAAGATAATTAACAATTTAATTGAATTGAGCTATGATTTGGATTATATGGTTATGTTGTGAATCATTGACCGTATGTGATTATCTATGTTGTAAATCTATGATGTTATCATCTATGTTGTAAATTCTATGAAGTTATTATCTATGTTGTAAAGCTGTGATGTTATCATCTATGTTGTAAATCTATGATTGGCTTATGTACAATCAATTCATAATGATGTTTCATATGTTAGTTTGGTTATGTTGTTGGAACTAATTCATATGTTAAATCATATGTATGTATGCAAGTTTAGATGTTAATTTAGATATGAATCATATGCAAGTTAGTGAGAATCATATAAAACCTCCTTGTTTCATGACATCTATTTTATGTGTAAATTGGATCTAAAGTTAGGCTATGACATGTGTGAGTTAGATGCAAGTTTACATCATAGTTTATGTTGTATAAATCACATATGCAAGTGTGTGTGTGTGTGTGTGTATATATATATATATATATATATATATATATATATGTTGGAGCATGAATCATGTAATGAAAATTGTGACTATTGCATATGCAAGTTTACACCTTATGATTAGATCTATGACATCCATAGTTTATGCAAGTTTGTAATTTTGGCCTATGCAAGTTTTAGATGGAAAAACCTTATTTACACATGCAAGTTCACCCCTTATGTTTAGATCTAGTTTTTATTCTATGCATGTTGTGATGTTTTCTCTTTATTCCATAAGTTAGACTATTCGAGTCTAACGTATATTTTACGTTAAACAAACGAACGTACAACGTGGGGCAAGGGGATAATATTAAAAGATTTAATATTGAGAATTGGCATAAATGCCTTAAATGTGATGTTAATTGGTATGATTTTATATACCACAAATAGATGGACATAATTGAGTCAATTATGGACATAGTTAAATTTGTAATTGATTAGCAATTTGAATAGGGAAATTAATTCAAATTGGGGGTAATTAATTATGTGTAATTAATCGCCTAAGACACGAGGTTAGACTCTTTTGTGGTGTAAGACTGCCCAGACCTACCCGGCAAATCCAGCTGCCACAAATGCCAGTCTAATGTGGGAGGTCTTAGGCATAAATTAAATGTGTAATAGTTGTAAAGACACGAGGTTAGACTCGTTTGTGGTGTAAGACTACCCGGACCCACCCAACAAATCCAGCTGCCACAATGCCAGTCTAATGTGGGTGGTCTTTACAAGGCTATGGTCTTAATGAATTAAGAAACACTTAACCATATAAACAAGTAGTGGGACATGAGGGGGTTAAGTGGGTGCCTTGGGTGGCAAGTGGAATTTAGTGGATGCCTTGGGTGGCATTTAAAATACGATTAGATGCACTTAACCAAGATTGAAACATGTAAGAAGACATGAATAAGAAGAGGTTTAAGTGGGATGAACTAGAGGGGACCAAGCTTAGGTGGATAGCTTGTGTCAAGTAATGGGGGCCCTTTTCAAACCAGTAACCCATTAAGTATCTTTGTGGGCTCGACCCAAGTCGAGGACGGGACACGCGTACTGGGTTTTATTGTAAGAGGTCAAAACGGGTCAGCGGTGGCAACGCAAGTCCAACGGGTTCATATGCGTGTGTCGGCCCGGGCTGGTAGGTAAGACGTTGTTGCATCGTGTAGATATAAGCCGTGCATTTTTGGTTGTATCGGGTTGCCAATTTGGGAGTGATACGCCCCACTGTGGGGCCAACACGGGTATATATGAGTTAGGGAGCCGATCGAATGGGGGTAGTGGGTACACCTAGTGGAGATAGGGGAAGACGGCACCTATGAAGGTAGCTAGGGGTACACTAAACTACCAATGTCATTATTAAGTTCCGTAGGCGGGATCAACCTTTAGGGTGACTAGTGGTGGTGCAGTGTAGTAATTATCTTATGGTGATTAGGGGTGCCTTTAACGTTATCTTGGTTCATCTTATTTCCTCGTTTTGTTCTGTCATACCCAATTGTTCACAGTCGTTTCCTTATTTTCCAGCTTATGCCTTAGTCTAGTTATTTTGATAATTATATTGTTAAAGTTATCACACTCACCAGACTTTATGTCTGACCTCCTTTTCTTTCCACCTCTTTTCTTCCTTTCCTCCCCCTCAGGTTTGCAAGGAGGGAATACTACAGCTTAGTGCCGATTTCTTTCAGTTTCTTGAAGAGAGTAGATGTATCGCTTGGGACTCTCTCATCTTTATGGCTTTGCTTATGCTCAGTGGGGATTTTTGCATTTATGTTATTTAAGTATTTTCTTCTTTATGTACTTTGAAGTTTTTGAAAATGACTACTGATCCTGTTGTAATGGTTTTGGAAGCTGCTTATGTAAACTCGTTTTGAGTTATGATGAACTAAAATAAGTTTTATCTTCCAATGTGTTGTTTTATTTATTTATTCTTGTAATTTATCTGTTCTATACAAACAATAACGCTTCATGGACATTGATGCATTCTCTTTGTGAGTGACATTAATGGACATGGGGTGTTACATAAAACTTAACTAGTTTTTATAGAATTTACTAAATTTTATGAAATTTAAATAAATTGTCTAAAAATCAAATAAGTTTTAGAAAATAGCTAAGTTTGTAAAAGAATTAATTGGGTTTAAAAAAAACAAGTTTATAACAAGATCAAGTTAATAAAATTTAGTTAATTTTTGTATAAGTTTACTAAGTTTTATAAACAGTTGAATAAAGTAACTACGTATGTAAAATTTAACTAGTTCAAAAGTTGATTGAAATTTTTATCTCTACAAAATTTGTAAATGTATATATATATATATATATGCATTATACTACTCGTTGGATGCCATATATGATAAAATTATGTCTTCGTTCTTGAACTGAAGATTGATCTTAGCCATTAAGATACATAAGAAAGCTCGGTTTGGTTCTCCAAGATCGCATGCACCTGATTCCTTGCTTATGCTTTTGCTAGATGATTTTTTTGATAAATAAACTAAAATAGTTAGAAATTTCATAATGTAAATGAGATATGACAAAGCTTATGGTAAGTTTATACTGGACAAATTTTGCTTATTGCCTTTTGGTAATTTTGTGGTGTTTAGTTATTGCCTTTAGGGAGAGGTAGATTGTTTGTTTAGATGGGTAAAAAGTAAAATGTAAAACACTTTAGTTCTATGACTGTCTCTCTATATACAAAAAAAGTTCATGTATTTCAATTTTACTGATTGCTTTATTTTTCTACATAAAATGCAATAGTTCATTTTAATACCAGATAAACTCTATACATTTTATAGACTCATGAGAATGTGTCAACCTTTACATAAAATTTTAACTCCATGTCTTTAACAGAACAAGAACTATCAAGTTCAATAGAAATCCGAAACCTTTTCTTTCTAGAATTTCGGCAACTTTATATGAACTCTAGCACCAAGAAATATGACTGCTTGTGTGGCTTCTTGGAATTATGAAATGATGTAGACCACAAAAAAATGTGCATCAAGTTTTGTGGAAGGCAAAGATACTTACCCTTTACAGATGTAAGTATAGTTGAATGATTCAATAGTAAAAATCTGGCTTTTTAGAGTGTTATGGAATGTTGTGCAAAAATTGCTCTGATACCAAATGTTTAGGGTTTTGTGCGTAGCGGAAGTTTGATAAAACGCCAGAAAAACACGATCTTTATCACCTAATCACTTGAACATGAATTTGATTGAAAAAATAAACAACACCACAAAAATATCGAAAATATGAACACACGATATTCCACCCAACCACCCTCTTTATTGATTCACTAATAAAAGTTTGTTTACAATCGATCTCAACTATCGTTACAAACAATTACAACTTGAACTATAAATTATTGAGACAGGCAAAGAATATCTAGATGACAACAAATATTGTTGGAGCAGAAGAGCGATGGAGAACGATGACAAACCCTTGGACAATCAGGAGGCACCAACTGCGTCTTTCAGCAGTAAAGGAATAGCTACCCTCAGCCCAAATTCCTACATCTTCCTCTACAGGGTGCAAGTCCATGGAGGCACACAACCTCACTAGATATTATCACATGGTTTCTTGTTCTTTGTTAATTGTCACAATCTAACCAAGAAGGCTGCTTATATATAGGAGAATAGAAAGCCTAGGAAAATATCAAAGTTGCCCCTTTAAGATATCTCCAAAATATAACCAATCATTTCTTTCCTTATATGATAAATCAATCAATTAACCAATAAATCTATTAACCAATCAATCAATCAACCAACCAACTAATTAGTCAATTAATTAATTAATCAATTAATCAGTCTAATCAATCAATCAATCATTTAATTGATTACATCCTCTTCATAAAATATTTGAATCAAAAAATTCAACACTCCACCTTGATTCAAATATCACATATCTCCAACAATCCACAAACAAGTCAACCCAGCTCTTTCAACAACACCTACTCTCAATTAAAGCCAATCTTGATTTCAAGGCAACGAGATATACCCCAGTCGATTCGAAAGGACTACGACCACACCTCAATTACAAACACAACCCATCGCCTATAAAAGGTGCATCTACCATATGAGCTACACCATGCAAAAACCAACGTTCTAAAAAGTGCTTGCAATACCACAAGATCTCCATCGTCTTTGTGGATTTCAAAACTCGACATCCGTCTTCCGTTTGACATGATCTCTTCATCTCCGGGATTCCTCGAGCATCATCAACATCTAGACCCTTGTCGATACCATGATCCTTCAACTTAGGACCATAAGCAGTGACCATATTAACCTCTCCACCTTGCTGTGGACTAGGTTCTTCAACTGTCACCCCCCTTCTTCTTCGTCTTGTTCCATCTCCCCTCATCCATATTAGAGGGCTTCTTCACATCTCCATCAGTTGGATCATTGAGGCATGGAACATTCACCATTATAGGCTTCTAGATCCCCTCAATATCTACCATAAAAAATAGTCATCCACGAAAGCAACATCATCTTCGACATCTACAATCTTCAACTCAAAATCACTCCAAGCTATGCAATGGACTGAGCTTTGATACCAAACTGTTGTGCTAAAATTGCTCTGGTACCAAACTGTTGGGGTTCTGTGCGCAGTGGAAGTTTGACAAAACGCCGAAAAAATAGGATCTTTATAACCCAATCACTTGAAGATGAATTTGATTGAAAAAATAAACAACACCACAAAAATATCGGGAATATGAGCACACGATATTCCACCCAACCACCCTCTTTATTGATTCACAAATAAAAAATTGTTTACAATTGATCTCAACTATCGTTACAAACAATTACAACTTGAACCGATAAACTTATTGAGATAGACAAAGAATATCTAGATGACTACAAATATTGTTGGAGCAGAAGAGCGATGAAGAACAATGAAAAACCCTTGGACAATCTGGAGGCACCAACTGCGTCTTTCAGCAGTAAATAGGAATAGCTACCCTCAGCCCAAATTCCTACATCTTCCTCTCCAGGGTGCAAGCCCATAGAGGAACACAACCTCACCAGATATTCTCACATGGCTTCTTGTTCTTTGTTAATTGTCACAATCTAACCAAGAAGGCTGCATATATATAGGAGAATAGAAAGCTTAGGAAAATATCCAAATTGCCCTTTCAAGATATCTCCAAAATATAACTATTCATTTCTTTCCTTCTATGATCAAATCAATCTATTAACCAATAAATCAATCAATCAATTAACCAATCAATCAATCAACTAATTAGTCAATTAATTAATTAATCAATCAATCAATCCAATCAACTAATCAATCATTTAATTGATTACATCCTCTTCATAAAATATTTGAATCAAAAATTCAACATGGAAATTATGTTTCTTGTCTTGAAATTAATAGGTCTTGTGTAATGTTTATAACTTGTCTTATATGAAGCACAGTTCACCATTCCTTATTTTATTTACATTAATTTGAAAGTATGTATAACTAGAGAATTTTTGTTTTACAGGAAGATAGACATCTTTGATGCAAAAAAGTAGTAATATGCCACAACAAGTTATGGATTTGAAATGCTAGAACTATACTTTGGTTTGTACTTTTTATTATTGTTTATGAAATATTATGGATGTATTATGTATTTTTGATGTCAGAATGTTTAGTATGTCTATTATGTAATGTTGAATGTTGATTATGAGATGAGTGATTAATATAATACATTGGTTATGATATGTGTATGTTGATATTTATTGTGCTGTATTTAAATTAGGATTGTTTATCGAATGGAACACAAATTATTTATGTTTTGAAAAGGCAGTGAAATTTTTCTACAAGGCTGTAAAAATGTTGTGTAAAGTTGTGACAACGTTTCGTAAACTCTATAAAAAGGGTCCCCTAACAATGAAAAATCACTCACAGTAATCTACTAAATGTTGAAAATAAAACTCACAGCATCCATAAAATCCAGTAAAATATATTTTATAATAGAAGTCAAACGCTAAGAGAAGTGGCATAGGACATGAATACAAACGCTATAAAATGTATGAACAGTATCAGAAAAGCGCTGTTAAACTTACTTTTTACAGCGTTGTTTTATTGTTACGGCATATTTGTGACCTATAATGGCATGTCGTTATACAACATAGTTAAAAACGCTTTCAAATGCTTACAGTTGTTTTTAAATGTTGTGAATGTCTAGTTTGTTGTAGTGGTTGCCTAGGGATCTTATACCTTGGATTTCTGTATTAATCCAGACTGGCCATGTCATTCAACCAATTAGAACGTGCCACATAAGCTAGAAGTCAGCAAACAAAATTATAAAATGCGTTATGGTTTCATACCTAGGCAAAATTTCACCCAAGCGTTCGGGCGGCTCGACCCGACTCCTTGCTGTATCGACCTACGGATCGACCGAGGGGTAGAACCGAGCAATATATGTGTGTATATATATATTTCAAATCTTATTTCCGTGATAAGTTTTTGGTTTTAACTCTGGTTCTTACAAACCATATGCACAAATTAACCAGAAAATTGTCATAGATGCAGTGGCATAACTTCTAAATTTTGACAAATTCCTAATCTTAATCATTGTGACATAAAATTTAGATTGTTATAAGTGCCATGAAATTAAAAATTATCTTTATTCCCTTATCTACTCTTTTTGTCCTCCAATTCTGTAGAAGCTTTAATGCCTTAAAACTCTCTAACAAAGTAAATGCCGCTCTAGAAAATAAATTTAATCTTAAGAGTTTCCACTCAAATAAAATTAAAATCTAAAATTTTACCCTTCTTATATTATTAAATGGTTCGTTAAGTTTTTTCTTAGTTTTGATTCTTGATATCCTTACTACTAAATAATGAAGATTTAGAGTCAGGATATGTATGCCTCAATGAAGGCTATAATTTACCCATTCTTCATTTTAACAAGACTGTTTTAATCGAGTGCTACATACCATACATATAATTCATTTTATACAACTCAAACTAACAATCTCTCCATTTCTCTCTTAGAAAACTTTAAACTCCACTGTCAACATTCTTTCTAAAAATATTGTCGACTAATCTCGGCACTGGCATTATAATGTCATTGCCCTATTATCGCAATGCTCTTGCTTTGCCATTTTTTCTTCATTATTAGTCTATTTGGTGATATACAGTTGAAAAGCTAAGGAGTAAAGCATTAACGAATAACCGAACGATGGTTCAAAATATGGAGATCTTCGTATTATTTAGTGTTAGTCGACGTACTATTGATCGACATTTAACTATGGAATGACTCTGAGTAAATATAAAGTATAGAAATGTGAAGACCCTATTATGGAGGCTAACATTAATTCATCAACCAGTTCGAGGCATTTACAATTATCGATCACAAACTATTATGGTTTGCATGTCTCCATCAATACAAGTAGCAAAGAAGCACATTAATTTGAATTTTCTAAAAAATGTCTCTATAAAAGTGATTTTTTATAGCAATTCTATTTTTTTAAACCAGCGAAAAATACCAAATACATTGCACTTCTTTGACATAAAATGTAAGGATATTTGAAGTTTTCAAAAAATAAAATAAAATTCTAATATAGGGAAAAATTATATTTAAAAAACATTTATTATTATTTATAAATAAAAAAAATGATTTTAAAAGAATATATGGCAAAAACTACTGGGTGTTGCTAAATGCAAATCAAATTACTCAATGCAGTTTGCAAAAATTACTGCGCTATCCTTCCTACTTGTTTGGATAAAGTCTCCATATAGCCTAGTTTTTTGTGTAAATAATTTAAAATATTTTTTTAAAAAAGTAATACAATGTAAAGTAATATAATAATCAGCTGCATATACACACACAAAAAATATTTATTAGGGTTTTATAATACACACCGAAGCATTTATTAGAGTTTCTTCCATTTAATACACGCAAAGGATATAATGGTAATATACTAGTGTGCATTGAGTAAACTTGATTTGCATTTAGCAATCATGAAACTTCTTTGTCAATGTCCTCCACCTCGAGCCCATCAGTACTGCCGCTTTCGTCCTCGAACCATACTCCCTCAATAAACGTCAATTTTCATGATATTTTCAGATCTGAAGATCAGGCTTCCAACAGTGATCCAGCCTTGCCGAAGCTTCAAAACAAAGATAACAATATTTTTAGCAGCGATGTTCAAAGAATAGATGATTTGCACTACAAAAGCGAGTTAGATGGACGTATCTATTACTTATTTGTTTGGAATAGAGGTGAATCCAGTTGCTCCAGACAAGGAAACAGCTTAATTTCCATAGATCCGGCTTCGAAGAGCTTAGATCTGAACTATGATACTTCAGATCTGAATTTTAATATGACAAATGGAAATTATCATGAGCTTGAAGAAGGGAGATTTAAAGTCAAGTGGATGAAGGGAAGAGAAGCGGAAGTTAGAAAGCCTCCGTAGAGCTTATTTTTCATGATCGCCACTAAAGGAGTTGTAGAGCTCAGCCGCCTAGTCTTAGAAGAAAATCAGGGTTTGATGTTATGTCGGGGTTGTCGTTGATTTTATTTGTTGGTTATGTTGAAGCGGGTTTTATTTCTTACCCGACTTCGTTTTTTTTTTTTTTTTTTTTTTGGTTTTTCCCATTTGTTGGGCTTTGGCCTTCGGCCTATTTGTTAACTCATTTTCAAAAAAAAAAAAAACGTCAATCTTCAGCCTTTCCCTATTACCCAATCCTCCGCCGCCTGTGCCTCCAACTCCAGACCTGCTTAACCTCGCTGGTAACTCTAACCATCCTGCTCCTCATCCTATCGTAACTACCCTTCACTGTATTAAGAAGTCGTTGTTCAATGCAAAGCCTAAGAATGCTGGTGTCGTCACTCCACCGCCTATCTCACTATAATGTTATGGCAACGCACTGGTGGCTTCTGATGAAATTTGTCAAGCTGGGAACGATGAGTGTTGCGAATACTTAATGGGCTTCTTTATAGATAAGCCACTGTCATATTCCATTGTGATATCCCATCTTAAGCGGATCTGGAAACCAACAAGCAGAATTAAGGTGAAATTGAATAGTAACGTTTTCTTTTTTCATCTTTCTAACTTTGAGGATTGAACCAGGATAATACATGCTGACCCTGTAATTATCAAAAAAAAAAAAAAAAAAAAAAAAAAAAAAAAAAAAAAAAAATTATTGCTAAACCTTAGGACGTTGGGATTGTTAACAACGGTAGCAGAATTAAAGTGTCCCATTTTGGATTAAACTGTCAAATATCCCACTGTTTGCCTGATCTAAATTAGGAATCAATTGGTTGGCAACTCCACTGAGTAAATTCCTATGTATGGATACTTCTACTGAAAAGGTTGTAATTTGAGAAATGTATGGTCGAAATATATCCTGACTTAGATTTGCCAGAATTTCCAATTAAGCTAGCAGATGGAACTGAGCAACTGTCTACGTTCGTTACTTACGGAAACCTGAGATTTGTTTTAAATGTAAGGCTTTTTTTCATGATATTCCAAATATAAGAGTAGTAGTGTGAGTTTGAGTACTATTTCCCCTAGTATATGTCAAGAGAAAGTTTCTGCTGATTGCGTTATTAGCAAAAATGAATGTGTTAGAAATAGCTCGGTCAAAGGAGATGTGTTCGCTGGTCTACCTGCAAAGAAAAAACTTATGTGGAGAAAGATTTCAAACAAGAAGATAGAGATTTGTGAAAATTCCTACCCCTATAAGAAATGATAATATTATTGTGAATAAAGGGAAAGAACAGGTCAAATTCGTTCATATTGATGGCATTTTAAGTAGTTCTTATGATAGTCCTTTTACCGATGTTAGTCTAGCCTCAAGTAGTGAAAAGGGTCTTTGAAGTGTTAGTGAAGTAGGAGGTAAAACACTTAATGCAGCTTGCATGGAAACATCTAACAGACTTGATATCCTTAAACAAATCAGTGAAGTGTGTGATGTATCCAGTGAGGAGATCGAAATTGAAGATGGTGAATTCAGAACACCTATAATGCTTAATGAATCAGTGACATACATTAATGAGAATATTGGAAAAGGAAAGAGTAAAGTGAATGTAAAGGGTGAACTTCTTGTTGATAACCTACTGAGAAGAAAAGGCAAAATGAAAATTGAAAAGGCTGATTGATCTGCATTCGTCAATTAGACCACAAATATCCAAATTCTAAGGCCTAGTACTCCATGGATAGTTCGAACTGTATAGGAAAAATGATCAATTTTAGCGCGAATTGTTTGTAGAGGAATCCTACCTTCTCTGATCCATTGGACACAGACACAAGAAAAGAAGTTATTCACAATTGCAACTCACAACGTTTTGGTCTCCATGCTGTAGAAATCAAGCAGGAGTACGTTGGTTTATCTTAAAACCTGAGATAAATTTAAGCCGGAATGAATTTTCACTTCCCACCACTATTACTAAAATCGGCCGCGAATCCATAATATTCCCCTAAAATTTTAAATTCTCAATTACAAATTTTCCATCCAATTTTCATCGTTCGCCTGGCCTCCGTCTTACTTTCGAATCTCCGGTCACTTCGCATAGTTGCTCTTGGTCTCTCGGTTGCCATAACGGAAGGTAATCGGTTCCAGTGGAGGAATTTCCATTCCAGTGGAGGTCGAACACATAGTTCCCGTTCCTTAAGTCATTATAACCGTTGCCTTGATTATTTTATCTTTTTCATTGATTAGCCAATGTTCAGTTTTTTCTAACATCTGGTATGCCTACTGAAAATGTTGACTGTGCTATTAGCAGTTTATAAGTTGTTGTGTCTCATTTAGTATCAATGTTTTATTTAAGTAGTTATGCTAATTTTCTTGTACTCAACAATAAACTATTACTTCAAATTTCAGAAATTTGCTTACTTATGTAGCAGACGATGATGGATAAAAATAGGGTGAATCTACACAGGTAACTACGTAATTCTCAACATAAATGTAGTTTGAAAATCATATCCTATATTTTGACAAAAGCTAAAAGATAATTTTTTTTTTTTTTTAGAGAACTAATAGTGAGTATCAGTAAGGAGCTCGAAAGTTTGTGCATACCGCTATGAAAAATTCTGGAAATGTAGAAAAAATTCTATGTTCTTGCTTATATTGTCGAAATCTTAGTCATCAGTATGAGAAGGTGGTAGTTGAGCATCCGATTATAAGAGGAATGGATCGTGTAAATAAGATAAGTTGGTGGTATTGTCACGGTGAGCACATAAATACAAGCACAGATGTTAACTTCGATGACATATATGATTTATTTGAAGCTATCAATTATGAAAATGAAGATTTCATCAATTATGCTTTTTTCGATGATGATAAAGATGAAGATAGCGCACAAAAACGCGAGGATGATTTGTTAAGGAACTAGGAAGAAGCAAAAGCCCCGTTTTATCCTGATTGTATCGATCAAACAAAATTATATGCCATCCTCGCCTTGTATAATCTGAAATGTGAGACTGTTTTGTCCGGTATCAGCTTCAATAAACTTCTAAATATGCAACAATTATTGTTGCCAAAAAATAATGTACTTCCGAAAACATTATATAAGGTAAAAAAGTTTCTCAAAATATTCGATATGGGTTTTGAAAAAAATTCATGCTTGTCAAAATGATTGTTGCCTTTTTAGAAGAGAGTACAAAGATTTGGAAAGTTGTCCTAAATGTGGTGTATCAAGATGGAAGAAGAATGAACGTACCAATGAAATTATGCATGGCATTCCGATTAAAGTTTTGAGATATTTTCCAATTATTCCTAAATTTAGAAGAATGTTTAGATCTCAAAATACGACTGAAGATTTAAGATGGCATTTTAGTAACAAAAGCAATGATGGGAAAATGTGCCATCGTGTGGATTCAATAACATGGAACGTAGTAGATGAGAAATGGGAATCGTTTGCAGCTGATCCACGCAATATAAGACTCGGTCTTGCTACCGATGGTGTTAATCCTTTTATGACAATGAGTTCCAAATATAGTTGAGGGCCTGTGATGCTTGTGACATACAACCTCTCACCAATGTTATGCATGAAAAAAGAAAATATCATCGTAACATTGTTGATTCTTGGTCCAAAGCAACCAGGAAATGATATTAACATATATTTAGAGCCATTAATTGAAGACTTGCAACATTTGGGGAGTAATGGAGTTCAAACTTATGATGTTTTTAGTAGATCGCTTTGTAACATGAGAGCGATTTTACTATGGATGATAAATGACTTTCCAGCGTATGGAAATCTTGCTAGATGTTGTGTGAAAGGTAAAAACGGTGGTCCATTATGCGGTATCAACACTCACAATCGATGGTTGAAACATAGTCGGGAGAGCAGTTATATGGGTCATAGAAGATTTTTACCCCCTTCAGATTTATTGAGAAATCAAAAAACCTGGTTTGATAATACTGTAGAAAATAGACCTAGAGTTTTGACTAGAAGAAACATCTTTGCTATTTTAAAAATCTTTCCAAATAATTTTGGGAAAGAAATCAAAAATGTAAATAATAATAATAGCAAGAATGGGAATGGTAAGAAGAAAAAAAATTAAGCAGGAGAGCAGGAAGAGAAAGAATACTAATAAAAAAAATAGAGGTGAAGATGGTGATCTTGTGAATATAGAGCTATCAAGGTGGAAAAAATGATCAATCTTCTTTGATTTACCATATTGGGAGGTTAGTTTTTTATTTTTCATTGATCGATAATACAGTTCTTTTGTAATGAAATTTAACATTGTTGATTTTTGTAGGAACTGCCAATGCGTCATAATTTAGATCTAATGCATGTAGAAAAAAAATGTTAGTGAAAGCGTAATAAGCACGATGTTGCATTATAAAAAATCGAAAGATGGAATTAATTGTAGAAAAGATTTAGAAGAGTGGGGAATTCAACGTGGCGTTTATGCACAATCTCGTGAAAAAAACATATCTTCCACCTACTAAATATACATTGTCCAAATCTGAAAAAAAAATTGTAAAAACTGTATGATTTTAAGAGACCTGATGGTTATTGCTCGAATTTCGAGAGCTCTATATCATTGGAGGATTGTAAAATTAGTGGTTTGAAGTCACATGACTATCATGGTCTAATGCAATAGGTGTTGTCGGTTGCAATAAGAGGATTGTTACCGAAGAAGACAACGAAAGATATAATTCGTTTATGTTGTTTCTTCCATAGATTATGGCAATGTGTTCTTGATAGAGAAAAACTACAACATCTTGATGATGAGATTATTATAATTTTACGTGAACTTGAAAGATATTTTCCACCTTCATTCTTTGATATAATGATACACTTGACGGTTCATCTTATAAAAGAAGCCAGATTATGTGGATCGTTCCATTTTCGTTGGATGTACCCATTTGAAAGATACATGAAGACACTAATACATTATGTATGAAACACTGCATGGCCTAAAGGGTGTATTGCGGAATCCTATCTTGTAGAGGAGTGCATGAAATATATTAGTGAATTCTTAAAGAAATCAGGAAAAATAGAAGAGAAGGAAGTCCAAAAAGAAGATTATGAAAATGATATCGTACTTGAAGGATGACCAACTTCAGCTTGCAAAATAATTACACTGTTCGAAAATGAGAAACAAGCTGCTCATTGGGCTGTGCTAATGAATATGGCTATAGTGGAACCATTTTTAGAGTATGTGTAACAACCCAGATTCCGATAGACCGAATTTTTTTCAAAATTCAATCCATCGAGACCCAAGTTGGTTGCTCTGGGATCCTGCAGAAAAGACAAAGAAAAGAGATATGTCAGAGTACGAAAAACACCTCACAGCGGAAGGAATAAAATATATTATATTTTAAAACATAACTTTATCTTAATCACAATACTGCTAAATCAGTATTCCCAAAGCTATAAGTCTCTGTCTAACTTGCAAATGTTAAGAGGAGGGGGTCAGAACATAAGTTCTGTGTGAATGAATTTAAACTACACTTCTTGAATAATCCTACATATGCCATTCAATTACACTTTCTTATTTATTAGGTTATACGTGTTATTAGCACTCAAAGCTTACATACAGTCACAACAATCTACCCCCTAGAAGATTAACCTAATATAATGTATATATAGCTACCCCCAAACTGAGGTACACCTCGTGGTACCTCACTTGCACGGTCTCCTCTGTATCGCCACAATAATATGCGTAGTCCCTCATCCTATGCCATAGTAACGTACAACGCTACATCCGCATAGAACCACTATCATTGTGCTACGTAAGCGTACTGACTGCTATCCTCGAACTATTCAATCGAGTTTGGTTCCATCACCGAATAATGCCCTCTAGTCTACTATACACCACCCATAGCAGACATGTTTGTACCTAGACTTTCCCACGTACGTATCATCAATCGTACTCGATGTTTCTACTACACATAACCTCTATTTGTGCACCCAAGTTCCATGGCAGGGCTACACCAGAAAACACGGAACTCGGTCAGGAGCTTTTCTATATCTGTACGGGCCCGCCTCTAAGAGTGTCCAATGTACAGATATCCCTCGGGTCTGGTTTTTCTATGGTGGCTATGGCCCCACCTCAGCCCCTCCCTCATCTAGTAAAGACCACATGAGCTAAGCGACCACCCTAACAAGCAAACAATTTAAACATCCATGTGGGGTCTCCCCGCACCCGTCTCTTGATAGCAAAGGTTAACGATCTCTAGGGGTTAGCTCTTGTCTTTTCACATTCCTTAGGTTGCTGGTGACAGGCGTTCGACGATCTTGCTATCGTTTGGTCTTGACCCTCCACCTCCGCCTGAGGCAATCGCCGAACCACCCTTAATGCCACCGCGTATAGCATTCTGACTGCCCCCTACTTGTGCAATCAAGGCCCACCCACCTGGTAGTTCCGCGCAGACCCAACCTCTGTAATCCTAGCCCGATGCTAAACCACTACAGAGGGCTAAAAAGAGCACCTTTAACGTCTCAGGAAGCCGCATGCTTCCCCTTCTAGTCCGTTGGAGCCGCCAAAATAGCGAACGTGCACTCTCCTCGTGCCTTATGACACCATCATGATTTACCTCGTTGGGTTATTCATCCTACAACGTACGGACTGCTTCAAGCGCCTTAGTTTTATATGTCATTTGACCCTAAGTCTAACCATTTATTTCACGCTTGTGCCACCTCGTCAACTTTCTCATTTAACTTGGTTATTCATATTAGCTTCCTTTGTTTTTTCGTATTCACCAATTTACCCTTGCTTATTAATTCAATTTATACTTAACCCACTTAAGTCCATTAATAAGCCCACAACATGTTATTTTCCAATCTCATAAATTATTCCCTTTTTGGGTTACAACGACATGTTATCCTTAATTCATAGTTAAGTATGCCTTATCCCACATACATACTGATTAGGAGAATAACCCTCTAAACACCAGCCCCAAAAACTGAAATCAACATCAGACCGGAACCCAGAGAATTAATCAACCCAACCAACATATATGATTCTAATTTACTTCTTTTCCACTCATATAACTTATATCATTTTTAATTTCACATTTCTCCTTTCCAAACCATTTAATTTAAGTATATCTTTACATATAAGTTATCTCGTCTTCCTTATCGTTTCCTATAACTTATCTTGTCCCATAAGTTATAATTTCCACCTATTATCCTTTCTTGCCTTATTCAAGTTTATTCATAATAGGTTATTTATCATTCCCCATTTCTTGTCATAAATTTTAGATTAACTTATTTCATAGTATAAGTCGTCACACCCTTCAAGTCTTGTATTACATCTTAAGTCATAACCTTCCCTTGTCCCTATGACAAGTTTGCCTATTAATTAATTTTACATCACCCAACTCAAGTTTAGAATAGGTAATTATCATTCCCCCATTACTGTATCATTAATTTTAGATTTGATTTAACCTTTCCTTTTACTTAACCCATTACTTAAACTTTACCCAATTCAATTAATTCATGATACTGTTACGGGTCCCATTTGGTTAAGCATATCTAAATTCTGTTTCACATGTCACACGTGTCCCACTCAACCCCCTTTTTATTACAGTTTCCATGTCTTATAGATTTTTACAATGGTTAAGTCTACCATGGTTATGTCTTACATCACATGTCTCACAACGGTTAAGTCCACACTAGTTATGCTTTACATGTCATTTATATCACTCACTTAACCCAGTAACCATACCCATGTCACCCACATGTCTTATTATGGTTAGTATTTCTTAATTTATTAATTATGCTGTAAGATGTATGACCTCTCACGTTATACGTCTGTTCGTGGCTGCTGGATTTGCCGGGCGGTTCCGGGTAGACTTATACCACAAAGCGCCTAACCTCGTGTTATAAACTGTTATGCCTCTAGTTCTTGCTGGTTACCTCTCACATTAGACGTCCGTTTGTGGTTGTTGGATTTTCCAGGCAGTTCTGCGCGGTCTTACACCACAAACGCGTCTAACCTTGTGTCTTAGGCTTTCATTGACATCCGTCTTTCACCCAAACCCCAAATTCATGTCATGTGGTCCAAATTCAACTTAATCCCAATTCATATTTTTATCCTATCTTCAAATATGTCATTAACTATACCAATTTACATAATAGTTAGTCAAATTCCAAATTAACCAAATTATCCATTTATAGCCAAATTCACTAATTCCAAACATGCCAATTTCCAATATCCAGTTATACCCAATTTCATCTAATCAATATTTTCCATATATATATATATATATATATATATATATATATATATATATATATATCCCAACATTCCCATGCTCGTACAGATAATCTAATTCACCCTCTAGGCTTATTTTCCAAGTCATAAATAAATTTCACCAACCCATGTTATCCAGTTATTTGTTGTTAATATTAAATTATACCAATTCGATATCCAATGACAATTATGTCAAACTTACATAAATTCAACATTATAGATTATATTCCTCAACCGCATAATATAGATTATGCCCAATATATGCAATAACAATTATTATGCCACAAACCCCAAAATTACAGATTTTATTCCAATACCCCCATATTCCAATTGTGCATATTGTATAATAAGATTACGTCTAGATGCGAGATAACCTAGGTCCAAAAATAAAAAGGGGAAAGGATAAAAAGGAGAGAACTCAAATGTAGGCATAAATAAAATAATAGATCTTATTAAATTAACATCATATTCATTATGGGAATGGTAAACGATAGAAGCTACATTATATAACAAATATAGTTCAAATCCACTCACCTTGATTGGATTAGAGAAATAAGCGTTGTTGATGTAGAATGCTGATTTAATCTTCTTATTTGATTATTGGTGAATACTTGAATCGTTGATGAAGAATTTTGCTTCTTGATTTGATTAAATTCCAAAGTTGCTAAAGAACTTGCAATTTAGTTTAAGGTTTTGGGACAGCGGCCATGTTTGGTTGAAGTTTGGCAGCATGGAGGCATCAAAAGGAATTTTTTATGAATTAGGTTAGGTCTAGGCACTATTTTATAGGTGTAGAGAGTGTTTTAGGGCCCTAGGATTGACCTAGAAGCCATCCGGTCCGTACAGCACGTCACACCACGTCACAGGAACAAAAACTGCCTAGATCTGGGGTAGGTCTACCCTCAGGTCAACCTCTTAGGGGGTAGGTCGACCCCCCGGTTGACCTGAGCCCCAGGTCGAACTGCCCTGTTCGGGGTGGGAAATTTCCCGCCTAGCTGCGTGGGTCGACTTTCGAACTGTTTTGAATCTTCCGAAGGCCATAACTCTTTCATACGGAGTCTGATTTTTGAAAACTTGTACTCTATTTCATGTAGAATTTTGAGATGAACGCAATGGTGATGTCCATTTTACTTAATTCCTGATATTTAAATTAAGTATCCTTATTCTATTATCTTCTCCGTTACGTACACTGTTATTGAACTAATTTTTTCCTTCTCTTCCATGTTAAGTAATTTTCATTGTACGTCACCATTATCAACCTATCTATGCATATATATACATTTTTAATTATATTAAAAATGCGGGGTGTTACATTCTCCCACCCTTAAAGAATTTCGTCCCCAAAATTCGATAAGAGTAAAATAGATAATCCCTCGCAACATCCATCCATCAAGTGTGCATCCAATTGTTGCAGACATTGTGCATATGTGCAAAGTGAATTACATCATAGCAAATCATGTATGCTTAATTTGGATCCACCTATATGCATGCAAACTTTAAAAACTCTTTCAAAACATGGTGCTCACATCCTAAATATACTTGCAGTTCTATATGAATGCAATATTTTTGAAAAATCTAAACGTTTTTCATCCAAATTTTCCTACACTCTTACAGAATAAGAGCATAGTTCATCCAATTTTCGCATCCGAAATCCTACCAACCATCATTAAATTCGAAATTTAGAAAAAACTAATTTTCCAAATTCGATTTCTTATGTTATGAAAAGGTGTAAAATGGAAAAATTCACATCCTCCGTTTTTCTTTTCTAATTGTACTTGGGTTTTTATATGACTATTCTATAAGAATTTCCTATTTTCCTATCCAAGCACAACCACATAAGAAAATTTCTTCTCTTTTTCAAATTATCTTGGAAAAATTTCATATTTATTCATCTTTTTCTTAAGATTTTTATTTTCTTTTCCTGTCACATTTTGTTGCTTGATTGGTTCTGTTGTTTTCTTTTTAGTTAGGCTAGTTTCTTTCTTAGCTTATTTGACTTAATCAAATTATTTAAGTTTATTAGTTTCAAGTAAGCCTTTTCGTTTTCAACTCAAACAGCATCATACACAGCTACTGCTATGGGCCATGAATCTTAGGACTTATGTCATGAGTCCACTCAACATGATCTATACACTTACTTGCCCTTCACTACCTAGTAGTCACCACTAATCAATGCTATGTATTACTAGCCTATACTTCTCTTTCAAGCAACAATCCTTTTTCTTTTTCTCAAGCAACAAACCTAGGTTTCTCAATGCTTATGCATTCTACGGGAAATTTTCCATTAGTTTAATATTATCTAATCCCTGACTGTAAATTGGCAAGAAAATAACTCTCTAAGTATCAACCCCGAAGACCGAAATCAACATCAGATTGATACTCAGAGGATTTCTCATCTCAACCAATTCCAAGTTGGTTCTAATAGCTTTAACTTTATCTCGTTCTTTCTAGGGCATAATCCATAGCTACTCCATTTTTAAAACATGGTTTGACCTTCTTTCTTTTTATTACATTCTTCTTTCAAATAAAACTAAAGTGGTAAAACTTTTATTCTTTTCTCAAAAACTTGCTTTTGCCAAACCATAAAAACATGTTACAAAGTAAAATTGCAAAAATATTTTTTTTTTTTAAATCACAAACTGGAGTAGACAAGGATGACTAATGAGTTACATTGTTCCTATTTGCAATGTTAACTTTGGTTGCTAAGGCGCAAATATCTACTATATTCTTGCACTCTACCACTTATTTTATTTACCCAACAAAATTTCTTTTTAAAACAATAATCAAAATTTATTGTTAACCGAATAGAGATTTCAAAACTTCTTTTCATATATGAAAAGTAGCGAGCTATTTGTGCTCCATAATATGCACCTTTTCATGAGAGAATTCTTTTAAAACAAGAAATCATTGTTTTACCCAATATACCTCACTTTACTTTAAAACCCATCATGCACTAAAAACATCAAAATACTTATAAGATCAAAACTTGGAAAAATACCACAAACTCTCTTACAGATTCAAGTTCTTAAAAGCTTATCATTGGGTTAGACTCAAAGCGGGTCTTCAACTCGACTAAGCTTTCGTAGGCACTTATGCAAATTCAATTCTCTCGACTATATATATCCCTAATCCATTTTCCACATCTTAACCTTTTCCAATCTATAAGGTTTCACTTACGAACCCACTACTCTAAAATAACATTCCAGATTTAATTCTATGGGATACTTTCTTTCTAAAATACCAATTCATATTGTACAGTTTCCAACCAAACCACCTAAGGGTCTCAAAAATTTCTTTGTTTATTACTCTAGTGTACAAACTAAATATCCTAACTCATTCCCTACCTAGTGGGATACTTTATGGATTTAGGTTTACATATATAATATAATTATATTTTAGAAAATACAAATACGTTCACTTAATATCTCCCTAAGATCACTAAACCGAAGCTTTGATACCAGATGTAATAAACCAGATCTTGACAGACCGAATTTTTTTCAAAATTCAATGCATCGAGACCCGAGTTGGTTGCTCTGGTATCCTGCAGAAAAGACAAAGAAAAGAGATATGTCAGAGTACGGAAAAACACCTCACAGCGGAAGGAATAAAATATAATATATTTTAAAACATAACTTTACCTTAATCATAATACTGCTAAATCAGTATTCCCAAAGCTATAAGTCTCTGTCTAACCTGCGAATGTTATGAGGAGGGGGTCAGAACATAAGTTTTGTGTGAATGAATTTAAACTACACTTCTTGAATAATCCTACATATAACGTTCGATTACACTTTCTTATTTATTAGGTTATACGTGTTATTAGCACTCAAAGCTTACACACACGTCACACCCATCTACCCCTTAGTAGATTAATCTAATATAGTGTATATGTAGCTACCCCCAAATTGAGGTACACCCCGTAATACCCCACTCGCACGGTCTCCTCCGTATCGCCACAGTAATATGCACAGTCCCTCATCCTATGCCATAGTAACAAACAACGCTACAACCGCATAGAACCACTATCGCTGTGCTACATAAGCGTACTGACTGCTATCCTCGAACTATTCAATCGAGTTTGGTTCCATCACCGAATAATGCCCTATAGTCTACGATACACCACCCTGAGCAGACATGGTTGTACCTAGACTTTCCCACGTACGCGTCATCAATCGTACTTGATGTTTCTACTGCACATAACCTCTACTTGTGCACCCAAGTTCCGTGGCAGGGCTACACCAGAAAACACGAAACTCGGTTGGGAGCTTTTATATATCTTTATGGGCCTGCCTCTAAGAGTGTCCAATGTACAGATATCCCTTGGGTCTGGTTTTTCTATGGTGGCTATGGCCCCACCTCAGCCCCTCCCTCAACTAGTAAAGACCACACGAGCTAAGCAACCACCCCTAATAAGCAATCTGAACATCCATGTGGGGTCTCCACGCACTCATCCCTTAATAGCAAAGGTTAACAATCTCTAGGGTTTATATCTTGTCTTTTCGCATTCCTTAGGCTGCTGGTGACATGCGTTTGGTGATATTGCTATCGTTTGGTCTTGACCCTCCACCTCCACCTGAGGCAATCGCCGAACCACCATTAATGCCATCGCGTACAACATTCTGACTGCCCCTACTTGTGCGCTCAAGGCCCACCCACCTGGTAGTTTCGCGCAAGCCCAACCTCTGTAATCCTAGCCTAAAGTCAAACCACTACATAGGACTACCAAGAGCACCTTTAATGTCTCAGGAAGCCGTGTGCTTCCCCTTCCAGTCCGTTGGAGCCGCCAAAATAGCGAACATGCGCTCTCCCCGTGCCTTATGACACCATCATGATCTACTTCGTTGGGTTATTCATCCTACAACATTCGGACTACTTCAAGAGCCTTAGTCTTATATGTCATTAGACCCTAAGTCTAACCATTTATTTCTCGCTTGTGCCACCTCGACAACTTTCTCATTTAACTTGGTTATTCACATTAGCTTCCTTTTTTTCCGTATTCACCAAGTTACCATTGCTTATTAATTCAATTTATACTTAACCCACTTAAGTCCATTAATAAACCCACAACATGTTATTTTCCAATCCCATAAATTATTCCCTTTTTTGGTTACAACAACATGTTATACTTAGTTCATAGTTAAGTATGCCTTATCCCACATACATACTAATTAGGAGAATAACCCTCTAAACACCAGCCCCGAAGACCGAAATCAACATCAGACTGGCACCCAGAGAATTACTCAACCCAACCAACATATATGATTCTAATTTACTTCTTTTCCACTCATATAACTTATATCATTTTTAATTTCACATTTCTCCTTTCCAAACCACTTAATTTAAGTGTATCTTTACATATAAGTTATCTCATCTTCCTTATTGTTTCCTATAACTTATCTTGTCCCATAAGTTATAATTTCCACCTATTATCCTTTCTTTCCTTATTCAAGTTTATTCATAATAGGTTATTTATCATTCCCCATTTCTTGTCATTAATTTTAGATTAACTTATTTCATAGTATAAGTCGTCCCACCCTTCAAGGCTTGTATTACATCTTAAGTCATAACCTTCCCTTGTCCCTATAACAAGTTTGCCTATTATTTAATTTTACATCACCGCAACTGAAGTTTATAATAGGTAATTATCATTCCCCCATTACTGTGTCATTAATTTTAGATTTGACTTAACCCTTCCGTTTACTTAACCCGTTACTTAAACTTTATCTAATTCAATTAATTTATGATATTGTTAAGGGTCCCATTTAGTTAAGCATATCTAAATTCTGTTTCACATGTCACACTTGTCCCACTTAACCCCCTTTTTATTACAGTTTCCATGTCTTATACATGTTTTACTATGGTTAAGTTTACCTTGGTTATGTCTTACATCACATGTCTCACAACGATTAAGTCCACACTAGTTATGCTTTACATTTCATTTATATCACTCACTTAACCCACTAACCATACCCTTGTCACCCACATGTCTTATTATGGTTAGTATTTCTTAATTTATTAATTATGCTGTAACGATGTATGACCTCTCACATTAGACGTCCGTTCGTGGCTGCTGGATTTGCCGGGCAGTTCCTGGCAAACTCATAACACAACGCGCCTAACCTCATGTCATAAACCATTGCGCCTCTAGTTCTTGCCGTTGACCTCTCACATTAGATGTCCGCTTGTGGTTGCTGGATTTTCCGGGCGGTTCCGGGCAGTCTTACACCACAAACGCATCTAACCTCGTGTCTTAGGCTTTCATTGACATTCATCTTTCACCCAAACCCCAAATTCATGTCATGTGGTCCAAATTCAACTTAATCCCTATTCATATTTTTATGCCTATCTTCAAATTTGTCATTAACTATACCAATTTACATAATAGTTAGTCAAATTCAAAATTAACCAAATTATCCATTTATAGCCAAATTCACCAATTCCTAACATGCCAATTTCCAATATCCAATTATACCCAATTTCATATAATCAATATTTTCCTTATATATATATATATATATATATATATATATCCCATCATTCTCGTGTTCGTACATATAATCTAATTCACCCTCTAGGCTTATTTTCCAAGTCAAAAATAAATTTCACCAACCTATGTAATCCAGTTATATGTTGTTAATATTAAATTATACCAATTCCATATCCAATGACAATTATGTCAAACTTACATAAATTTAACATTACAGATTATATTCCTCGACCACATAAAATAGATTATGCCCAATATATGCAATAACAATTGTTATGCCACAAACCCCAAAATTATAGATTTTATTCCAATACCCCCATATTCCAATCGTGCGTATTGTATAATAAGATTTGGTCTAGGTTCGAGACAACCTAGAACCAAAAATAAAAAGGGAAAGGATAAAAAGGAGAGAACTCAAACGTAGGCATAAATAAAATAACAGATCTTATTGAATTAACATCATATTCATTATGGGGAATGGTAAACGATAGAAGCAACATTATACAATAAATATAGTTCAAATCCACTCGTCTTGACTGGATTAAAGAAATAAGCGATTTGTTGTTGATGTAGAACGCTGATTTAATCTTCTTATTTGATTATTGGTGAAGAGCTTGAATCGTTGATGAAGAATTTTGCTTCTTGATTTGATTAAACTCCAAAGTTGCTGAAGAACTTGCAATTTAGTTTAAGGTTTGGGGCAGGGCCATGTTTGGTTGAAGTTTGGCGGCATGGGCGTCAAAAGGAATTGTTTATGAATTAGGTTAGGTTTAGGCACTATTTTATAGGTGTACAGAGCATTTTAGGGCCCTAGGATTGACCTAGAAGCCATCCGGTCCGTATAGCACGTCAAACCACGTCACAGGAACAAAAACTGCCCAGATCTGGTGTAGGTCGACCCTGAGGTCGACCTGACCCCCAGGTCGACTTGCCCTGTTCTGGGTGGGAAATTTCCCGCCCAGCTGCTTGGGACGAATTTCGAATTATTTTGAATCTTCCAAAAGCCATAACTCTTTCATATGGAGTCTGATTTTCGAAAACTTGGACTCTATTTCATGTAGAATTTCAAGACGAACGCAATGGTGATGTCCATTTTACTAAATTCCTAATATTTAAATTAAGTATCTTTATTCTATTATCTTCTCCGTTACGTACACTGTTATTGAACTAATTTTTTTTACTTCTCTTCCATGTTAAGTAATTTTCATTGTACATCACCATTATTAGTCTATCTATGCGTATATATACATTTTTAATTATATTAAAAATGCGGGGTGTTACAGTAAGTGACTAGTGCATTTTGTTCTATTATTCAATTATTTTTATAGTGCAATTTTTTTTTTGCATCTTCAGGAGTTGCAACACTCAAACAAGCACATAGAAAAAATGCGACCTTACTTTGGAAAACCCACACAAATAACTTTACCGATTGGATTAAAAAGAAGGTTAGTTGAATTTTAAAATGTATTCTCATTAATTTTGAATATATTATTATCGAGATCTATCATAAATAATATTTTCATTTACAAATACCTTATGATCCGAACGATCACGACACAATGTTAAAATGGACCGCCTATGGTCCAAGGAGTAGCGCATTGTCTTGTACAAGTTATATCATCAATGGAGAATGTTTTCACACAAAATATATTGAGATAAAAACTCAAAATAGTGGAGTCACTTATGATGCAACCACCGTTTGTATGGCTAGCGCAAAAATATTTCCCAATTGGTTGACGTGATTACTTATTATGGGATGTTGACCGATATATTTTTGTTAGACTATCATGCCTTTTATGTTCCCATCTTTAAGTGTCATTGGAAAAATATAGGAAATGGTGTGAAGATAGAAAATGGATTACCCTTGTCAATTTACAACAAAATCAAACTTTATTTTCAAAAGATCCATATATCCTTACATCTCAAGCAAAACAAATTTTCTATTCAAGGTAAGATGATGATTCTAATTGGTACGTTGTGATGACGGCACCATCAAGAACTATTCATGAAATAGATGTAGATGACATGTTTGAGGAATTTAGCATGGATACTGGAAATTTTGAAGAAACCGATATGGAGATTTATGATTCTTCCAAGGATCTTAGCTATGTTAGGGAAGATTGCGTAGGAATACTTGAGTAGTATATCACTAGCTATGTTAGGGAATGTTATGTTAGGGAAGATTGCGCTTTGTAGCTATAACTTTATTATAAAATCCAACACTTTATTATATTTTTCCTGTCTGCATTCCTGCTAGATTGGTGACAAACTGAAAATAACAAATTATTTAGGCTAACTCATATTTTGCTGTAGCTATAACTATATTTCTATGTTTTAAAGTCTCCTAAACTACCATTATTTGCTGCGAAAAGCAATGTTGTTTTCCTATAAATGACGTATTGAGGTGTAGCATATTCAGGATGGCCCTAGCGCATAAGTGTTTGGATTGTATAGTTCTACTATATATTTTATGTTTTCCGCATGTTTTAGTAATAGGAAATATGGCAAATAATGCGGCAACAGAAACTAAGCAAAGGAGCCAAAAACATTTTGCATAAGCCTAATTAACGGAAGAAGCATACTGAAGACAACAACGTTCAAAGTGAGGGAAATCGACAAGTAGTAATAGATGATAATCCACAAGTAGTAGTAGATAATCGAGCACAAGCAGTAGAAAATAATCCATAAGTAGTAGAAGATAATTGAGTTCAAGCATTAGAAAATAATGCACAAAGAGTAGAAGATAATCCTAGAGCATTTGAGAATCGTACAATGCAAAAAGAACAACACATGGAAGCCGATGGACCGACTGAAAATGCAAATGCCTGTCAGCCAAAGAAAAGAAAGATTAGAGGTCCTACGAAAATGAAGAGACTTACTTAAAAGTTCACAAATCATGTTGAAGTTGAATTTAATGAGAATGCTAAACCAATAGGTCAAGGATCAATCCATTTATCCTCTTTTTTAGGACCACTTGTATGAGAGCATGTTCCAGCCACACTTAGTAATTGGACACACCTTGTCGCTAGTCTAAAATCTATTTTATGGGATTGCATTCAGGTATATTTTGTAATTTTTATCTAGTTGTGTCTATTTAACTCATTGTTTTATGCCAAATAAAAAAATCAAGACATCTGGATTTAATATCAGACGTCTGGATTTAATATCAGACGTCCGGATACCTATTCAGGCAAAATATTATAGGCCCAGAAAAATATAAGATGCCTGGATAAAATATCCAGACGTCTGAGTACTTCTTCAGGTCTAATAGTTTAGGCTGTGAAAAATCCAGACATCTGGATAAAATATCAGATGTCTGTATTCTTCGGCAGATATAATTCTCTAGTCCGGGAAAACTATCAGATGTCTGGCTAAACTAACCAGACGGCTGAATATTTATTCAGACATATTACTTTAGACCCAAAAAAATTCAGACGTCTAGATAAAATATCAGACATCTGAATTCTTGTACAGATATTCTTTTTAGATAGAGAACACTATCAGATGCCTGGATAAAATATCCAGACGTCTGAAAACATCTTCAGGCATTTTACTTTAGGCCGGAGAAAAATCCAGACATCTAGATAAATTTTCAGTCGTCTGATTGATGTTCAGATTGCTTTCTTTTCTACTCCCAGACGGTAGAAAAATGTCCAGATGTCTGACACACCTGTTTCACCTGTGCATGTCTTCCTTGTTGTCGACCTATAGCAATATATAATTAAAGTTCCATATCCACAATATTTTCCATCCACAATAACATACTCAAATTACATAACAATAGCATATCCGAATTACATAACAATAACATACCCAGATATCATAACGAACATAGCAACAACATGTCCGAATTGCATATTGAACATAACATATCCGAGATGAAGGTTTTAACTTAATTTCTGGTTAAGAATTTATTTGGTGATTCATTAGGTGCATGCATTTAAGCACACGGACCCAACCGGGATTTCATGCTTATTAACTTTATTCAAGTGACAAATGCTGCTTCATATAACGTAATGAAATTTTGCAATTCATCAATTTTTTTGAAGCAACCTTTACTATATTTGAAGCAAACTGTGTAGTGCAAGTAATATACATTTCTGTTGCTGTTCATGGGAAATTTTTTCATGGGGTTATCTGTTTTTCCATTGCAGCAAACGAAAAAGAGATAACCTCAGGAAAATACTTTCCTATAGCAACACAACTGTATATTACCTACACTACACAGTTTGCTTCAAAGATAGTAAAAGTTGCTTCAAAATAAATTGTTGAACTGCAAGTAGTTGCAAATTTCATTATGTTAAGTGAAGCAAAATTTGTCCCTTGAATAAAGCTATTAAAGCATGAAAGCCCGATTGGGTCCCTGCACTAAAATGCACCACCTAGTGGATCACCAAGTAAATTCTTCAGTTTGGTCATGCTTTGTCTGCTTTATAGTCTGTAAACAGTTAAGATACATGCATTAGAACATCACTCAATCAACAAATACACAACTAAATATGGATAACTTGAACTTTAATCACAAGTTTAATTTTAAACATACACATACAAACTTTATACAACAAAGTTAGGCAAACTTACTAGTAGGAGGCGGTTGACAATAAAGGTCACCATTAGAGTTAATTTCAGGGGATAATTTTGATTTTTGGCCATTTAAGTTAATTTTAGGAGGCCACTGAAGTTTATACACAAATGAGGCCTAAACAAGCAATTTATATCCATTATAAGTTCTCAGAAGAGGGTTTTTTGTAACAACCCAGAAAATCTGAACCAATTTAAAATTTTTAAATTGGCCAAAATAATGGATTTTAAATATTTAAAATAAATATTTTAAATAATAGCAATGAAAAGTGAGGTTGAATTGACAATTGAAAACGAATATAATTAATTGTAATTATAAACAAGGCCTGAATTGGCGCTGCAGTTTCAAAAAATTGAATTCAAACTTTGTCGGACTGTACCAGGTGCAAAACAAAACGGATTTTAGTGAAACCAAAAATATTTAAATCTGTTAGTGAATACCTTTCTAACGAATCTGAAAAATCGAATTTTCATAGCGGAAAGCAAAAGTTATGGCCGAATGAATTTTCAGAAAGGTCGCTATGGAATTTATATAGCCCGTGAAATTGGCCATTTTGCATACGACCCCAGAATTCGACGAAACCACTTTTGTTGGATCCGAGAGGTGAAGTTATTGCTAGGTTTCAAATTTCATAATTTTTGAAGCTAATATGTGAGCGTGGAAGAAGAAAACGTGTTTTGGCCAATTACAGTTAAATTGGATCGACCAGAAATGGGCCTTTTTGCAAACGGTCTCAGAATTCGACGAAACTAGTTTTGTTAGGACCGTATCGTCAAAACATAGCTAGATTTATTTTTCTGGAATTTTTCCAATCAGTTTTTGGCCCTGGCAAATTGAAATGTACGTTCAAATTAAATATTGAATGTTTCATATTTTAATTTGAAGGAAAACTGACTGAAACATTCGAATGGGCCTTCGAAACATGTCCCATTGTGTTCGGAATGGTGGTAAAATGCTAGGGACGACAGTCGTTGGGTTTAGATTGGTGGTCGCGTCAGAAAACCCCTTATAAAATCTCCCGGCCAATCAGAATTTAATAACAAAAAGGAAAATATCGTTTTCTCTCTCCCCGATCGAAGGCAGAAAACATTCAAAACCTTCCCCCTCATTTTCCGATCAATCCACGCAAAATTAGCCCCTGCTCCAGTTGAAGATTTTGTAGAGCTAGGAGAGATCTTCAAATCCATATAAGGTTTGGATTTTTTCATTGCGTGGTTTGGGAGAACGGACGTCGAGAAGTTGGCGCGTTCAAGCCGCCGCCGCCGCCTCAGGCGATCGAACGCCACCGCACCCCCCTGCGCCGAATGCTCTCTCCTTCCCCTTCGACACTGCGTAGGCCGATCGAGCTATCGATTCACGGATTTCACGAAATCGCGTGACCTAGTTTTGAACATTTCAGAAAGGTATACGGCTTGTGTAACACCCCACACCCGCCAAGGTCACTCACTAAGGGAATGCCTTAACTTCGGTGGAGTATTTTAAGTGAATATAGAACAGAAAAATTACAACAAGACAGATATAAATAATACTTGAAATCTAAAACATCATTTCATTGCAGTAGAAGATAAACATGTTTGGTTACATATCAAAACCAACTAAAACAAGAGTCAAGTACTAAATATCCATCCTGGTAAAACATAAGTACATAATCCCACTACATAACTAACAGCCATAATAGAAAAGATAAGCTGGGCTTTACATCACGGTCCAAGCTCCAAAAGATAGATAAAGCAATCTTGATCAAAGCCCACTAGTGTTAGGCCCACTCTGAGAACCTGAGGGTTGGGAAAAAAATAAAAACAACGGGGTCAGACATAAGTCTGAGTGAGCCCTATAACTTTAACAATACAATCATTAAAGTAATTAGGGTATGATATAAACTTGTACGGTGATGAATGGGGATAAATGACTACACTAAGCAGCCAACTAGACATAGGATGAACTAAGCTAACGGTAAAGACGCATCTACCCACCCAAGGGTAACTACTAACTGCACCACACCAGTCATTCCTACTTAAAGGTTGATCCCACCCAAGGACTTAGAAAATTTAACTAGTAGTTTCGTGTACCCCTAGCTGACTACATAGGTGTCGTCTGCCCCTATCTCCACTAGGTGTACCCACTACTCCCCAAGCGATCGGCTCCCTACCGTATATACCCGTGTTGGCCCCACAGTGGGGTGTATCACTCCCCAAAGTGGCAACCCGATACAACCAATGGTGCACGGCTTATACCTACACGATGCAACAACGTCTTACCTACCAGCCCGGGTCCACACACGCATATGAAACCCGTTGGACTTGCGTTGCCACCGCTAACCCGTTTTGGCCTCTTATAGTCAAGCCCAGTACGCGTGTCCCGTCCTCGACATGGGTCGAGCCCAATAAGATACATATGGGTTACTGGTTGAAATGGACCCCCACAAGCTACCCACCTAAGCTTGTCCCTTTTTCTAGTGCATCCCACTTAAACCTTTAATCATGTTTAATTACATGTTTCCACTTGGTTAAGTATTCTAATCGTATTTTCTTTTGCCACCCAAGGCAACCCACTAGATTTCCACATGCCACCCAAGGCACTTACTTGATTTCCACATGCCACCAAAGGCACCCACTTAACCCCTCATGCCCCACTACATGCTTATCTGGTTAAGTGTTTCTTAATTGCTTAAGAACGTAACCTTTGTAAAAGACCTCTCACATTAGACTATCTTTTATGGCAGCTGGATTTGCCGGTCGGGTCCGGGCAGCCTTACGCCATAACCGAGTCTAACCTCGTGTCTTTACACTTGTCACATATTTAGTTTATGCCTAAGACCTCTCACATTGGGCCAGTCATTTGTAGCCGCTGGATTTTCCGGTCGGTTCCGGGCAGTCTTATGCTACAAAAGGGTCCAACCTCGTGTCTTAGTCGATTAATTACACCTAATTAATCACCCCCATAATTTGTATTAATTATCCCTAATTAATTACAAATTTAACGATGTACATAATTGACTCAATTATGTCCATCCACTTTATGGTATGCATAATCATACCAACTTCACACAATTTTATTAACATGAATATTAACCCCATCGTTCCCCACGTAATTCGCTAACATGACATACTTAAAAGGGAAGATTCATCACAAATACAATGGGTTCAACTTGCATAACATTAGCATCAACATGGGTTTTAAAGGTGTCAACATGCATATAGCATCAAACCCAACTAGCATAAATAATCAACCCAAACTTGCATGAATCACATATGTCATAAAGAGGGTAACTTGCATAAGCTACTTATGTCATACAAAGGGGTAAACTTGCATATGTATGTATGACATACAAAGGGGTTAACTTGCATATGTATGCATATCATAAAAAGGTGTAAACTTGCACATGTTACTTGCATATAATCAAACACCAAACTTGCATAACATGTCATATATGAACTTGCATATAATCAAACACCAAACTTGCATAACATGTCATATATGAACTTGCATAACATGATGTCATAATGGATCAATGTTTATCATAGTGATTTGCATAACTAACATCATGAACTCATAGCATATGACTTGCATAACTTGCATAACATCATGAACACATAGCATATGACTTGCATAACTTGCATAACATCATGAACACATAGCATATAACTTGCATAACTTGCATAACATCATGAACACATAGCATATAACTTGCATAACTTGCATAACATTATGAACACAAAGCATATAACTTGCATAACATCATGAACACATAGCATATGATAACATAACTTGCATTGATCCACATACATAACCATAATCTCATTATATCCTATCATAATTAGTTTAGCAATTGCTTGCTAAAGGCATAGAAAGTCACAACTTGTTGATTAGCACTCCTATGAAGAAGATTAAGTTGCTAGAGTTGATTAGAAGTTGATTTGAGAAGCTATCTCCCTCTTTAATTTGTTGGTGGCTCCTTCTAGTTGCATTTTGACGGCATAACGACGTTGTCTCCAATTTTAGTATGAATTAGGGTAGTCTTAGGGTGTATTTATAGATTAGTTAAGTGTTTTAGGCCATTAGATTAACCCTAAATCAGATTAGAGCCGTCAGATCACGTCACAAGCCACCTAGCACAACCCAAAAGCCAAAATGGTGCACCCAGCCAAACCTGACCGACAGGGGGGGTCGACCCCTGGGTCGACACACCCCTTGGGGGGTCGACACCCATGTCGACCCCTGTGTCGACACCCTCTGTCTGGCGGCAATTTTCCCGCCTCTTCTGAAATGTGAAATTTGAATATTCTAAATCTGTTTTGAATTTTCTGAAAACTTCTTCGGGCCTTAACTGGGTCATACGGACTCCGATTTTCGAAAACTCGGACTCTATTTCGCGTATTTTTCCGAGACGAACGCAATGGCATAGCCCGTTTCCCCCGATTCAGATTTTAAAATTTAATTCTGCCCTGATTTATATTATAACAAGTTATTCAGCATACGGGTTGTTACATTCTCCCCTACTTAAAGGATTTCGTCCCCGAAATCTCTAAGTCAAGAAGAACGTATCCTAACAACCAAACAACCATCTACTAAACCATCAAACACTGGCATCCATTGTCCTTAAAGTTTCTAATGCTGTATGAACATATGCAAAGAGTGTGTGTATATGTTCCCTGTCTAATGCAAAATCAGGCGGTCTACTGATTCAGTTGACCTCCTTAATGCAAACCATGATAGTGCCACGCATCCAATATGTATGCGAAAGAACCCTATCGACGCATACTATTTCTACATGTGTGCACAACCATACACCAAAATGCATCATCCATATGATAACACAACCATTATACATCCATTAATATAGCTACCTACACACAATTATATGCAATATGCAATATGAAGTGACTGAGCCGATCTAGTGTCTAAAGTGTGTGTATATGCATCCACGAGCAACCACTAGCAAACACTTGCATCCAGACGCATCCATCAAACATAACATGTCTCAAACACATGTTTCAACCATAAGTTTACCCTATCTAAAGGTCAAAGATACAAATGAGAGGACATACTAAAGATAAGATAAGTACTAGAAACGATAAAGGAGAAGTTAAAAGACATACCCTAAAAAAGGAATGGGTACAGTGAACGCATCTTCGCTTCTGTCTCCCAAGTAGCATTGCTCTCATCCTCTCCCCATTGCACTTTGACTAGTCGAACCTCTTTGTTTCTCAACTTCCTAATCTCTGACCCAAGGATGCGGGTAGGAGCTCGTCGAATAGTCGCATCACGCTCTACCTCCACTTCCCTAAGCAAGCTCGGCTCTACCACCTTTGCGGTCTCATGTAGGCACTTCCTCAAATGTGACACACGGAATACGTCATGTACCCCACTAAGTCTCTCGGGTAAATCCACTCTATATGCCATCCGTCCAATCCTTTCCTTAATAGGAAACGGTCCTACAAATCTTGGTGCTAACTTCCCAATGGACCCAAAGCGAACAACATTCCGTAATGGAGATACTTTAACAAAGACCAAGTCCCCAACATCAAACTCCAGATCCGTCCTCCTCTTATCCGCGTAAGATTTCTGTCTGTCTTGCGCCGCTTTCATCCTTCTTCGAATCAAATCAATCTTTTCCGAAGTCTCATTAACCATATCGGGCCCAAGCAAGATCTTATCCGTAGATTCCCACCAACATGTAGGTGATCGACAAGGCCTTCCATGAAGAGCTTCAAAAGGAGCCATGTCAATACTAGATTGAAAGCTGTTATTATATGCGAACTCCACTAATGGAAGATGCTCTTCCCATGTACCTCCAAAATCTAAGATACAAAACCTCAAAAGGTCTTCCAAAACACGATTCACCCTCTCGGTCTGACCGTCCGTCTGAGGATGATATGCGGTGCTCAAACACAACTGAGTCCCTACCGCCTCTTGCAAACTCTTCCAAAACTCGCTAGTGAAATAGGATCTCGATCGCTCACTATGCTAGAAGGTACCCCATGCAATCGAACTATCTCTCAAAGGTAAACTGAAGCTAGCCATAGAGCAGTCCTCTTGCTCTTCACGGGTATGAAATGGGCGCTCTTAGTAAGTCTGTCTACCACAACCCAAATTTCCGTATTACCCTTCCTCGATCTTGGTAACCCATCAATAAAATCCATCGAGACGCTATCCCACTTCCATTGCGGAACTTCCAATGGGTGAAGCAACCCACCAGGTTTCTTTTGCTCCGCTTTCACTTGTTGGCACACCAAGCATCTAGCGACATACTCGGCCACATCTTTCTTCATACCGGCCCAAAAGAAAACTCGCTTCATGTCTTGGTACATCTTCTCCCCACCGTGATGAATGGTCATCTTAGAACGATGTGCATCATCAAGTATAGCCTTCCTCAAACCCTCATCTTGCGGTACACAAAGTCTACCGTCTCTACGCAAGCACCCTCTATCGTCTAGGGTGTACCTACTCAAATGGCTGGACGACTCCCCCCTTATGAGCCTCTCTACCAACTCAACCAACTGTGGGTCATCCCGCTGTGCCTCGCCAATCCGTCCCAAAAGAGTAGGTCTGACCTCTAAGGATGCTAGCAAACCGGGTATAAAGTCAATGGAAGGTCTGAAATCAAACATCGAGATAAATTCCAAGCTTCGTCGTTCCACGAACAATGGACTCAAGGACAACCTTTTTCTGCTCAAGGCGTCTGCCACCACGTTACCCTTGCCAGGGGTATACGCTATCTCGAAATCATAGGATGCTAAGAACTCCATCCACCTTTGTTGTCTTAAGTTCAAATCCTTCTGAGAAAACAAGTACTTCAATGATTTGTGGTCAGTGAACAATTCGAACCTCTCTCCAAGAAGATAATGGCGCCAAGTCTTAAGCGCAAAAACAATAGCGGCCAACTCTAAATCATGGGTAGGGTAATTTTTCTCATGTTTTCTCAACTGCCTTCCCCCATAGGCTATTACCCTTCCCTCTTGCATTAAGACTGCGCCTAGTCCTGTCCCACAAGCATCGGTATAAACAACAAATGGCTTACTCCCATCTGGCAACACTAAGACTGGAGCTGTGGTTAAAGCTTTCTTTAACCGTTGGAACGCATCATCACAATCTACGTCCTATGTGAAGACCAGATTCTTCTTCGTCAAGCGAGTTAATGGGGCTGATATTTTTGCGAAGTCCTTGATAAACTTCCTATAGTAGCCAGCCAACCCCAAGAAACTCCTCACCTCGGTAGCATTCTTCGGAACCTTCCAATCTTGGATGGATACTACCTTCGCGGGATCCACAGCTATCCCTTCCTTAGAGACCACGTGCCCCAAAAACCGCACTTCCTTCCTCCAAAAGTGACATTTAGAGAATTTAGCCTTAAGGCTATGCGCTCGAAGAGTCTCTAACACTTCCCTAAGATGTAGGGCATGCTCTTCTTCACTCTTAGAAAAGACTAAGATGTCATCCACAAAGACCACCATGAACTTATTAAGGTACTCCCTGAACACCCTACTCATCAAATCAACAAAGTATGCTGGGGCGTTCGTCAAACCAAACGGCATCACAAGCCACTCATAGAAACCATCCGGAGTCCTAAAGGCAGTCTTGTTTATGCTATCCTCAGCCACTCTCAACTGATGAAACCCCATGGCCAAGTCCAACTGCGAGAACACTGAGGCGCCAACCAACTGATCAAAAAGATCATCAATTCTCGGCAATGGGTGTCTATTCTTCTTTGTGAGCTTGTTGAGTTCTCTATAGTCTACACAAAGTCTGAGGGACCCATCCGCCTTCGTGGCAAAAACTACTGGAGCACCCCACTCCGATATACTTCGTCTTATGAACCCCTTCTCAAGCAACTCCCCTACTTGCTTATGGAGTTCCCTCCTCTCACGAGGAGCCATGTGGCGCACTGGTAAAGATACTGGTTTAGCATTGTCCACCAGATATATTCGGAAGTCTATCTCCCGCTTCGGAGGTAAGCCCTTCACCTCCTCAAACACATCCGAGTACTCCCGGACCACTCTAACAAATCGCAAACTCTCGACCGAAGCGTCAAGCGATTCAAGATAACTTAGCATAACAGAATCCATGGGATTACAAGAGATCTCGAGAGTGTTCCCCAAGCGGGCCATGAGCCTAACAACTCTCCTTTCACAATCAAGAACGGCACCATTTCTGGATAACCAGTCCATGCCCAAAATCAACCCATAGCCCGTGAAGCCCAAAACAAAAGCATCACATCTAAACTCAACGCTAAGTATAGAAATCTTCAAACCCAAACATATCATGGACAAATAAGTGGAGCCCCCAATTGGGTTTGAACAACCAAGGGATCATCTACTAGACTGGTGTCTAAGTGCAGTGGCTCAACTAATGATGATGAGATAAACGAATGCGATGCGCCAGAGTCGAATAAAGTACGGACAGGATGATCAAACAGAAAAACCAGACTTTCAACGGAAATAGTTCTACCTCTTTCCTGAATCGGTGGAACCGCGAGAGCCTGAACTTGCCCCCTTGCCTGACCTGGTGCCATAAGAGCTTGCACCTGTCCCCCTGAGGTAGATCCCGTCCTCTGCCCCTTCTTAGGGCAGTCCTTTACTAGATGCCCTGCTTCGCCACAGTGGAAGCAGCCAGTCTTCTTCTTCTTCCGACAACCTTTGCTTAGGTGGCCTGGTGTCCCACAATTGAAGCATTTCTTCTTTCCCTTGCCACCGTTGCCTTTCCCACCCTTGTTTTGCTGTTGCTATTGAGGTCTCTTCTGATCCCCTTTCTTCTCGGGTGCCTTATTTGCATTGGGACCCTTCTCTTCCTCATGCATGAGTGCCATGTCTACTAGCTTCTCAAAGGTGGCCCCCATAGGGATGTGAGTCATAGCCAATCCATGCATTGGTTCATTCAAGCCCTTAACGAACCTCAAAGCCTTCTTCTCCGGTGTATTCACCATGTCTATGCCAAACCTTGCCAATTGATTAAACTTGTTGACATATTCCTTTACTGATAGGGTTCCTTGCTTTAGAGTCAAGAACCTTTCCATATATAGATTTTCTTCCGCCCTTGAAAGAAACTTTGCCACAAACCTTTGTCTGAAATCCGCCCAAGAGTCAACAGGGCGCTCTCCATTAGTGACCTCCCACCAGAATAAGGCCTCTCCCTTCATTAACCAAGCAGCTAACTTGACTTTCTTTCCTTCTCCCATCTCAAAGATATCTATCAACTCTTCCACTTCCTTAAGCCAATCCCTAGCTTCCACAAAAGTTTCTGATCCTTGAAAAGGTTTCCCTCCCATAGCCTTAAATTCCTTGCAAGTCTTAGCAAAAGTATCCGTGCGAGGAGGAGGAGGAGGAATATCGGGTGCTACCATTGGTGGAGGAACATTTGCTGGACCCGCAGTGGCGGCCCTAGCCTCCATCAATCTCCTATACCATACTGGTATCGCTACACCCTCCGGAAAGTTAAGATCCTCAGCCATGCTGAAACGAAAAAGGAAAGATTCAAAATGGAGAATTCGAAAGATAAAGATATGGCTATTAGGGATTATGCTTTTCCTTTAAAAACTTTTCTCTTAAAAGACATGTTTTTGAAAATACTTCTTCCAAAAATGTTTTCAGAAAAATAGTTTTCTAAAAATTTTATCTGTTTCGATAACCTTCAGCTCTGATACCACGTGTAACACCCCACACCCGCTAAGGTCACTCACTAAAGGAATGCCTTAACTTCGGTGGAGTATTTTAAGTGAATATAGAACAAAAAAATTACGACAAGGAAGATATAAATAATACGTGAAATCTAAAACATCATTTCATTGCAGCAGAAGATAAACATGTTTGGTTACATATCAAAACCAACTAAAACAAGAGTCAAGTACTAAATATCCACCCTGGTAAAACATGAGTACATAATCCCACTACATAACTAATAGCGATAATAGAAAAGATAAGCTGGGCTTTACATCACGGTCCAAGCTCCAAAAGATAGATAAAGCAATCTTGATCAAAGCCCACTAGTGCTAGGCCCACTCTTAGAACCTGAGGGTTGGGAAAAGGATAAAAACAACGGGGTCAGACATAAGTCTGAGTGAGCCTTATAACTTTAACAGTACAATCATTAAAGTAATTAGGGTATGATATAAACTTGGTACGGTGATGAATGGGGATAAATGACTACACTAAGCAGCCAACTAGACATAGGATGAACTAAGATAACGGTAAAGACGCATCTACCCACCCAAGGGTAACTACTAACTGCACCACACCAGTCATTCCTACTTAAAGGTTGATCCCACCCAAGGACTTAGAAAATTTAACTAGTAGTTTCGTGTACCCCTAGCTGACTACATAGGTGCCGTCTGCCCCTATCTCCACTAGGTGTACCCACTACTCTCCAAGCGATCGGCTCCCTACCGTAGATACCCGTGCTGGCCCCACAGTGGAGTGTAACACTCCCCAAAGTGGCAACCCGATACAACCAATGGTGCACGGCTTATACTTACACGATGCAACAACGTCTTACCTACCAGCCCGGGTCCACATACGCATATGAAACCCGTTGGACTTGCGTTGCCACCGCTAACCCGTTTTGGCCTCTTATAGTCAAGCCCAGTACGCGTGTCCCGTCCTCGACATGGGTCGAGCCCAATAAGATACATATGGGTTACTGGTTGAAATGGACCCCCACAAGCTACCCACCTAAGCTTGTCCCTTTTTCTAGTGCATCCCACTTAACCCTTTAATCATGTTTAATAACATGTTTCCACTTGGTTAAGTATTCTAATCGTATTTTCTATTGCCACCCAAGGCAACCCACTAGATTTCCACATGCCACCCAAGGCACTTACTTGATTTCCACATGCCACCCAAGGCACCCACTTAACCCCTCATGCCCCACTACATGCTTATCTGGTTAAGTGTTTCTTAATTGATTAAGAACGTAACCTTTGTAAAAGACCTCTCACATTAGACTATCTTTTATGGCAGCTGGATTTGCTGGTCGGGTCCGGGCAGCTTTACGCCATAACCGAGTCTAACCTCGTGTCTTTACACTTGTCACGTATTTAGTTTATGCCTAAGACCTCTCACATTGGGCCAGTCATTTGTAGCCGCTGGATTTGCCGGTCGGTTCCGGGCAGTCTTATGCTACAAAAGGGTCCAACCTCGTGTCTTAGTCGATTAATTACACCTAATTAATCACCCCCATAATTTGTATTAATTATCCCTAATTAATTACAAATTTAACGATGTACATAATTGACTCAATTATGTCCATCCACTTTATGGTATGCATAATCATACCAACTTCACACCATTTTATTAACATGAATATTAACCTCATCGTTCCCCACGTAATTCGCTAACATGACATACTTAAAAGGGAAGATTCATCACAAATACAATGGGTTCAACTTGCATAACATTAGCATCAACATTGGTTTTAAAGGTGTCAACATGCATATAGCATCAAATCCAACTAGCATAAATAATCAACCCAAACTTGCATGAATCACATATGTCACAAAGAGGGTAACTTGCATAAGCTACTTATGTCATACAAAGGGGTAAACTTGCATATGTATGTATGACATACAAAGGGGTTAACTTGCATATGTATGCATATCATACAAAGGTGTAAACTTGCACATGTTACTTGCATATAATCAAACACCAAACTTGCATAACATGTCATATATGAACTTGCATAACATGGTGTCATAATGGATCAATGTTTATCATAGTGATTTGCATAACTAGCATCATGAACTCATAGCATATGACTTGCATAACTTGCATAACATCATGAACACATAGCATATGACTTGCATAACTTGCATAACATCATGAACACATTGCATATAACTTGCATAACATCATGAACACATAGCATATAACTTGCATAACATTATGAACACATAGCATATGATAACATAACTTGCATTGATCCACATACATAACCATAATCTCATTATATCCTATCATAATTAGTTTAGCAATTGCTTGCTAAAGGCATAGAAACTCACAACTTGTTGATTAGCACTCCTACGAAGAAGATTAAGTTGCTAGAGTTGATTAGAAGTTGATTGAGAAGCTATCTTCCTCTTTAATTTGTTGGTGGCTCCTTCTAGTTGCATTTTGACGGCATAACGACGTTGTCTCCAATTTTAGTATGAATTAGGGTAGTCTTAGGGTGTATTTACAGATTAGTTAAGTGTTTTAGGCAATTAGATTAACCCTAAATCAGATTAGAGCCATCAAATCTCGTCACAAGCCACCTAGCACAGCCCAAAAGCCAAAATGGTGCACCCACCCAAACCTGACCGACAGGGGGGGTCGACCCCTGGGTCGACACATGGGTCGACCCCTTGGGGGGGTCGACACCCATGTCGACCCCTGTGTCGACACCCTCTGTCTGGCGGGAAATTTCCCTCCTCTTCTGAAATGTGAAATTTGAATATTTTAAATCTGTTTTGAATTTTCTGAAAAATTCTTCGGGCCTTAACTGGGTCATACGGACTCCGATTTTCGAAAACTCGGACTCTATTTCGCGTATTTTTCCGAGACGAATGCAATGGCATAGCCCATTTCCCCCGATTCAGATTTTAAAATTTAATTCTGCCCTGATTTATATTATAACAAGTTATTCAACATACGGGTTGTTACAGCTTGTTTTATTTTCCGCTGTTTTAACACCTTTAAACCGTTGCAAACTTTGAAAAATCATATCTTTTTGCTGTTTTAAAGAAATTCGATGAAATAGGAAACATCGTGACCGTGTGGACGTCTTCTACATTTTAGAAGAGATCGCATATTTTTCTGAGCCTTCTGCTATTTTTGGTGGAGTGGAACCCAAAATGAGATTTCTAATTTATAAACGATATGGAAACAACGAGGTATAAATTATATAGTCGATGTATGAGTTATATAAGTGTTGTACACCTCATGTATAAGCGTTGTATAAGTTGTACGTTCGATGTATAAGTTATATATGCGTTGTAAAAATTATATATGTGTTGAAATAGAAGTGAATTGCTATATATATATATATATATATATATATATATATATATATATACGCCCCTCGTCCACAAACCATGGACGATATTTATTGGTTGTGACTGGTGTGAAAATTGATTGATAGCGAATGATTGTTTGGGATTGTTTGTGGTTGATATTGATTGATTGTGACTGAAAAATACCCATTTGTGGTTGAGAAATATTTGGTTGAAACCACATAGGATTAGTTTGTGGAAATGAAATAAATATATACATGCCGCTTGCGTGCGAACTAGATGCATGATCCCCATTGTCAAAAACCGCGAGGTTTTAAGGTAGAGCGAGGAGCCGTACTAGGGACGGTCCCGGTTTTAACTACCCTGCCGTTATGCTGCCGAAATTTTGAATAATATTCATGTGTTTGAATTATTTTCATTTGCTGAAACTATATTTATTCGTTGAATAGAAAACCTTCATGTGTTGAATCGATATTCATTCGTTGATTAGAAATTCATGTGTTGAATGGTATTCGTGTTTTAAATATAAAAATCACATTTTTATCTATATATAGAAACTATTGAAAACCTTCATGTGTTGAATCGATATTCATTCGTTGATTAAAAATTCATGTGTTGAATGGTATTCATATTTTGAAATAAATTGTTTCATAATAAAATCACCTTTTATCAACTATATGGACTATGTAAAATAATCTCGTTTTAAAATAAATTGTTTTATAATAAAAAACCTATTTTATCCCCTATATAAACTATATAAAATAATAGTGTTTTTGAAATAATTTGTTTTACAATAAAAATCACATTTTTATTAGATACATGAATTGTTAAAATGTGAAGTGTTAAAAATAGCAACTCATTCAAATAAATATGCATGAGTGAAATATTCATTAATTGGCTAATGAGTTTGCCTATGCAAGCAACATTAGAATGAATGGTATTTTTAAACCAAATAGAATCAAATATGAAGTTGAATGGAAAATGATAAATGATAAGAACTGTATATATGTACATGCATATTTATTGAACAGGTTATAGCAAAGGGGCTAGAGAAGAGGAATAAAATTTTTGTGTCCGACAAATAGGTACACATTTACTGTTTTGTTTGGGTGATGATTTTATGAGCGTGTTGGCTAGCCGCTTGGCTTTTTCTTTTTCTTTTTGACATGAGACGCCCATGTGGCTATTTGGGAATTTTCCCAGCCCCTCCCGTACAAAGGAGGTTATGGCGAAATTTTCCGAAATTTAAAGGCGTTAGTGAAATATTTGAATTGAAAACGATATTGAAATTGTTGAAGGAACTATATTTATATAAATATATAAATATAAATAAAATTAAAACGAAACGTGGCCGTGCAGTTCGTGTTTTGAAACCGTGATTTCAAACAACTAGTGCGAGAAATCCGACCATCGGATTTTCCCGAAATCGCAACCATTGGGTTCGTTTTGGAAAAATCTTTCCAACGGCACCAACTTTGTAATAATCCAACGGTTGGATTGTCTGGAATGTTTAATTCAAATCTGAAGAAAAACAGCGCCAAAAACGATTATATATATATATTAAATCGAATAACGACGCTGCAGTTCGTATTTTGAAATCGAAACTTCAAACGATTGTACCGGGAGATCCGACCGTCGGATTTTCTCGAAACTGGAACCGTTGGATTCGTTTTGAAAAGACCTTTCTAATGATGTAAATTTTGTGAAGATCCAACGGTTAGATTTTGAGATATGTGTAAATCAAATCTGAAGAAAAACAGCGCCACGGCCGCGTTATGGCCCGAAGCGTCGCTTTGAATAAATTAGCTATTTTAAAATGAATAAAAATAGCGATAAATCGTTATAAAATATCAAAAACGATATGGAATGGAAATAAACTGAATATGCTCGATTTATGTGGTATTTGATGGTTGAATGTGATTGGTGTGAAAATTACATTAAAGAACAAAATTGGTATTGTCGAATGATTTAACCATTGAAATAAATTGATTTGGAAGTTATAAATATACGTGAATTATTTGAAAAGGCCGAGTTATTTCTCATTTCAAATAATTGACAGACGATTGAAAGTCGAAGATGAAGACGGTGGTCGAAGACCGGAGATCTTCACCTCGTTTGGATGGCAACCGAGGTCCTGATTGGGAGGCATCCCGAAATATGGATAATGAGTGGTGATTGTCCAGACGTACATGGTGGTCGATGGGTTTGTGAGGTATTTAGTGCCTCCGGTTTCGTTCAGACCCAGAACGGACTTGTAATTGGACTGTGTGACTGACATTGGATTTTATTCTGTTTCATTGATCTCTATTAAATATACATCTGTTTGGCGGTGGAGAATTTATTCTTTTGCTTAATGCCCTTCTCTGAAACGCACGAGCTCAGAGGTTGTATAGATAGACATCAGTCGCATGGCATGAATTGCTAGTGTGACATGCCTAAGTGGCAAATGATCAGGGCTTCTGTTGAAAAGCAAAGTCTTGTGGTGATGATCAAAGCACCGCCTGTGTGGCGTAGCTTTGTGTATAACATGGAATCGCGAGCCTCACACCCCGGTATGAACCAGAAACGGGAGAAGGACCTCAGGGAGGGCATGCGTTTCTTTCTAGCTAGGGTAGTGTCAGTGACCTACCAGCCCTGACATTTGTATACTTTTCACCTATGTGGTTGTTGCTATTGCGAGGCGCCTCGGTTTGATCGGACGATCCGAGTCCGATGGAGTCATTCGTTGGCTCGTTTACGCCCCAAAGGGCGGGGAAACGTATTGTTCAGGAATTTTAATCCACATCGGTGGACCGGCCTTGACGATCCAAGGGTCACTCGAGCTCTGATCCTGAGACATGGGCTAGATTGTCTCGAATTCGGTAAGGACTATCTTTTGCCTTGGTTCATGACGGAAATCCAATTTCCAAATACGACATTGTGCGGTTTTGATTGTATACCTATATATGGCGACATAGTGGTATAGGGCATTAATGCCGTCTATGATTGATAGTTATGATTCGAAATTGTTTTCAAAACATATAAACACTAGAAATAATATCAAATGCCTTTGTTTTATTCGTATCAAGTATATCTTGGCCGTTATAAGGTAAAAACTCTATCCTCCGGTTTGCGTTGCATTGTGTGATGGGAACTGAGTCTTATAATGGCTTCATTTTTATAAAATACATTGCGTTGTTTAAGAGAAAGATTTGTTTTAAAGCACTGGCAATCCAATGGAGAAAACCCCACGGGCAGCCCAGTATTCAGGTTTAGCTGGTTCTTTCTGGATAGCTGGAGCTGAAGATGGATTCTACCATTTATATCTTTTTATGCTGTTCAGCTCCTATTGTACATATTTTGTTTATTTCCTCTGTAGACATATATGTATAGTTGAACTGTATTTGTACTAAGTATGATCCTGTATACTGTGTAACTCTGATGATCACTTTTATCCAGTATATTTTGTTGTTCATTATCTGGTGTATTTATTTAATTCTATTCTGCTATTATCTGTTTCTGTGTTATATTCCACGGATTACCCTTGCCACCGTCAGTACGGGGTTTGGGGTCGTCTCATTTGGTATCAGAGCTTTGGTTAAGCTTAGTTCTAGAATATAACATTTGAACGAACTCGTCAGAAATAGAACCAGTGGTGTTCTAGGACGGGTAACTCTATATGGATAGGATTAGTAATATCCTAGTATGAGTAGCAGAATGAAATTACACCTCGATAGACACATTTACATTCAAGTATTTGTCTCTATATTTTGAAATATCTTTTTGGTTGACCTGACACTTGATCTGCTATTTGCAGAAGTACTAGAAAATGAGTGTCAGAATCAGAAGGAATGCAGAACCGGATATTGAGGCCCTATTAATCAAATATCGAAATATGGGTGGAATACCGTTCTCTGGTGAAGAATCTATTATGAAGACACAGGCTTGGATTCGTTCGGCTGAAAAGATCTTTGATGGTTTAAAGCTGAGGGATGACCAGAAAAGATTACTGACCTCCTGGGCACTCAAAGACGAAGCTTTGTTCTGGTGGGATTCGGTTATAGAGAATAATCCAGAGGGTGATACCACCTGGGATAGATTCAAAGTGATTTTCCTGGAAAGATTTACTCCTCCAGAAGCGACTGAGCGATTATGCGACGAATTTTCTTATCTGATACAAGGTGACATGACCATCCCAGAATATCATAAGAAATTCAACGAACTTTCTCATTTTGCTCCTCATCTGATTAAAGACCCAAAGAGGAAGAATCTTAGATTTATACACGGACTTCAAAGAAAATATCAGAACAGTGTGATGAGGAATGTGAAGCTTCCTTTCTCTGAAATGATTTATATGGCTTATCAGTATGAAGATCTCCATAAGAAAGGAATGTTGCGCGACGAAGAAGGAGTCTGTTGTAGTGACAAAGAAGAGTCGGAAACTGATATTCCTGAAGCCTGTCCGAGGTTTGAGGTCAGTAAGAAGCCCAGTGCCAAGAGGAAAAGGGCCAGGGCTGAGAAAGAACCCGTAACGACCGCCGTATGTAATAACTGCCATAAGCCAGGGCATTTTCAGGGGAATTGCAAACCCCCGAAAAAGCGAATAAAGAGTGGATCTAAATCCAAGGAGAGATTCCAAGAGAATAGAAAATGTGGTGGATGTCATCAGACGGGTCATCTTTTAAAGGTCTGCCCGCTATTCAGAAAACCTGGAACAGTACATGTAAATGAAGTGGCAAAGGTGCCTGCATCTTCGTCTTCTCAAGAGAGGCCCGATGTTTTGGAAGGAACGCTTACTGTCAAAAACATTCCAGTCAAAGTACTGTTTGACACAGGCGCATCACGAAGTTTCATTGCCGAAGATGCAGCTAAGAAACTGGATTTGAATTTGAAAAAGCTCAAAGAACCAATGACTGTCCAGAATCCGGTTGGGGGTTCCAATGATCTCAGTTGGGTTTGTGGAGTGCTGGTTTCTTTCTCTCGTTATCAGTTTCCTACCATCGCAGTCGTCATGAATTTTAAAGAGTTTGATCTTATATTGGAGTTAGACTGGTTGACCAAATATAAAGCGGAAGTTAAATGCGCCGACAGAGTCGTAAGGGCAAAGATTAAATCAGGTGATTATATAACCATTCCCTGTGAAGGTCAGAATGCTAATAGAAAGGACTGCTGGGTAGCTTTGAATGTTTCTCTAGTTCAAATGGAAAATATCCCTGAAGTCACAGAGAATATTCCCGATCTAGTGAAAGACATCCCTGTCGTCAAAAATTATGCGGATGTGTTCGAAGAAGTTGTTCGCTTACCTCCGAAGAGAGAAATAGATTTCAAAATTGCTTTAATTCCGAATGCAAGGTCGGTAGTTCACGCTATTCGAAGAATGTCCTTGAAAGAGAAAGAGGAATTAGACAATCAAACACGACAGCTAGTATGGAAAGGCCTGATCAGGCTTAGTTTCTCTGACTGGGGTGCAGCAGTGGTGTTTGTCCCAAAATCTGACGGTACTCTACGTCTATGTGTGGATTATCGTGATCTGAACAAATAGATGATAAAGAACAAATATCCATTGCCGCGGATTGATGATTTGTTGGATCGATTAAATGGAGCACAAGTATTTTCACGAGTGGACCTAGCTACAGGCTTCCATCAACTTCGAATTGCCGAAGAGTGTGTTCCAATGACATCATTTAGAGGCCCCGACCTATTTTACGAGTGGTTAGTAATGCCGTTCGGCTTATGTAACGCTCCCGCTTACTTCGTTGATCTGATGAATAGGGTATTCATGGGGGTTTTGAATAAATTTGTTCTGGTTTTCATTGACGATATTCTATTCTTCTCTAAATCAAAGGCTGAACATGAAAAGCATCTGGAACAGGTTCTAGAAATTCTGAGATGGAATGTATTAAAAGCCAAATTTTCCAAATGTATCTTCTGGCAAGATGAAGTAAAATTTCTAGGCCACGTTGTATCGAAAGAAGGAATTGCTGTGGACCCAAGCAAAATCACAGCCATTCAGAATTGGAAACAGCCCAGTACCCCCACTGAAGTCCGCAGTTTTCTCGGATTGGCTAGCTATTATCGGAAGTTTGTTAAAAAATTTCGAAGATATCTGGCCACTTAACGAAGCTTACAAAGAAGCATTCAAAGTTCAAATGGACTCCAGAAAGGGAGGAGAATTTTGAAGAGCTAAAGTTGAGATTAACAACTGCTCCAGTGTTAACCATCATCGATGGCAACCAGGATTTAAAAGTCTGGACTGATGCTTCTAGAGAAGGCCTTGGCGCAGTGTTAATGCAAAGGGGTCAAGTGATTGCTTATGCTAGCCGTCAACTGAAGCCGCACGAGAAGAACTACGTTACTCATGATCTTGAGTTATTGGCTATAGTATTCGCCTTGAAAATCTGGAGACGCTATCTTCTGGGTGAGAGATTTGAACTGTTTACAGATCACCAGTTGTTAAAGTATTTGTTCACCCAGAAAGACCTGAATTTGAGGCAGCAATGTTGGCTGGAGTTCCTTGCAGCATACGATTTTGAAATTATATATACTCCAGGGAAAGCCAATGTCGTGGCCGATGCGCTGAGCCGAAAGAATGTAATGATCGCCAGCTTTATTATCACGACTTCCTTGATTGACAAAATATCTATTCTTTAGAAGGAGGATAACTTTATTAAGGATATGATCAAAAAGATTCAGAAAGGCGAACCCTCGTGTTTTCAAACAGATAACGACGAGACCCTGAGATTGAAAGGAAGGATTTGTGTTCCTGACATTCCCGGACTCAAAAGGGAAGTGTTAGATGAGTGTCACAAGTCCAAGCTGAGTATCCATCCTGGTGTGGCCAAAATGTATAACGATCTCAAATGAACATTCTGGTGGAAGGCTATGAAAAGAGACGTTTCAATATACGTTAGCCGATGCCCTACTTGCCAGCTAGTCAAGAGCGACCAACAAAACTGGCTGGATTGTTGCAACCGCTAGAAGTGGGAACATATTTCTATGGATTTCATTGATGGTCTGCCCAGAACCAGAAAAGGAAATGACAGTATTTGGGTGATCGTAGATCTCTTCACGAAGACCGCCCATTTCATACCTGTTAGATCAAACAGAACTGCCCAGAGTCTGGCATATATATATTTCAAGGAAATAGTTAGACTGCATGGAGTGCCGCTTAGTATAGTCAGTGATAGAGATACAATATTCACTAGACAATTCTGGGAAGCATTTCAAGTCGAGCTGGGAACGAAGTTGAACTTAAGCACCGCTTATCATCCTCAGACACACGGTCAAACTGAGAGGGTGAATCGTATTTTAGAAGATCTATTGCGGGCTTATGTTATAGATTTCGGTGGATCATGGGAAGACCATCTGCATTTGGCTTAATTCTCTTATAACAATAGCTACCAGGCGAGTCTAACAATGTCGCCATTCGAAGCATTGTATGGTAGACCGTGCCGATCTCCTGCTTGTTGGGTCGAACCCGGTAATAGACTTGTATTGGGGCCTGATATGATCCGAGAAGCCGCCGACAAAGTTGATTTTATTAAGAAGCGATTACTCGCCGCTCAGAGCCGACAAAAGAGCTATGCCGATAGGAGAAGAAGAGATATATCCTTTGAAGTTGGCGACTATGTATATTTGAAAGTATCGCCGATGAGAGGAGTTATCCGGTTCGGTAAAACTGGAAAGTTAGCTCCCAAATTCTTTGGTCCATTTCCTATTCTGGAACGGATCAGAACTCTCGCTTATAGGGTCAAATTGCCTGACTGGTTGCCTGGAATTCATGATGTATTTCATATATCTCAACTTCGAAAGCAAGTTTATGATCCAGACTTGATCGTGGAAGAAGCAGCTCAGCAGGATATTGAAATTACTCCAGAATTAGATGTGAGACGAGAGCCGCTAAAGATCATCGGCAAAGAAATCAAAGAGCTGAGAAACAAGAAAGTTCACTTAGTCAAAGTGCAGTGGAGTGGAGATCCGCGAGACTGTACTTGGGAAACTGAGGAGAGCATTCAGAAAGCTTATCCTAGATGCCGAGTGGATATATCTGATTGACTCCGGTGCAAGGTATATTTACCATACTTTACATCACCATTTAATTCTCTATTCTATTGTTATTTTCTTTCCAAGGATGTGCACTTTTAACTCTATAGTCTGAATGATTTTAAAAGGAGAATAGGAATTAATTTAAATGGTTTTGAAAAGTTAAAAACAAATTGCTTGTTGGTTGTGTTGTGTGATTGTAGATTAGATTAATTAAAATTATTGAAACGATAGTTAATTTAATCAAAAATAGAATAATGTTAGAATTTATCCATTTAAATCACACATTGAACGATTTAAAAATAAATAGAAATATATATACATGTACATTTTATATATTTGAACAGGTAAATGGATCAGCTGTTGAGTAAAGATTTTATTTGCGTGTCCGACAAATAGGTAAACCTTAATGAGTTGGATGCGAAATATTATTATATCAACTCCTGTGAATGCCATTGGATGCGGAGTGCTGGTTTTTCTGTGTGAAATAATAAACGTCGCCATAGGATAGTAACAATTAATTTTGAACTACATTACATGGCATACTTCAGAAGATAGGCATACTTCATCATATACCACATAAGCATTTGGGGCTTGTGTGACGAGGTGGAAGATTTACCATATGAGCGAGGGGCTTGTATGGCGATGACTATTTTTTACAGGTTGAACTGATGACTGATATGGACTATTTAAATAGTAACGATTAAATTGCCAGATTAATAAAAACCCCACATGGGTCTGGAGTTGACAATAATCACGTCTCTCTAGTTATTAGATACGGCACATGGACTATTTATTTCCCGCACGGGGCAGGGTGACGAGAATTTATTCTCTGGAGTTATTACCAATACATGCTCCCCTGTAAACACCATAATATATCACTATAAATATGTGTATGCTCATTAGGATTTATTCGGCACTTAATACGGCCCAATAAATTTCCAAACCTCTCTCCGTACAAAGGAGGTTATGGCGAAATTTTTCGAAAATTCCGGGTGTTAGCCAAATTTTTGAAGAATTTGAAAATTCTCAGAAACTGAAAAATTGGAGAATGGAAGCCAGATCGAATGTAGAGTTGATTAATCAAACCGCCTTTGACTTTGCTCCTTTTCGGGGACGAAAAGTTTTAAGTGGGGGAGATTGCAACGACCTAGAAAATCCGAACCAATTTAAAAATTTTTAATTGGCCAAAATAATGGATTTTAAATATTTAAAATAAACATTTTAAATAATAGCAATAAAAAGTGAGGTTGAATTGACAATTGAAAACGAATATAATTAATTATAATTATAAACAAGGCCTGAAAAGGCGCTGCAGTTTCAAAAAATTGAATTCAAACTTTGTCGGACTGTACCGGGTGCAAAACAAAACGGATTTTAGTGAAACCAAAAATATTTAAATCTGTTAGTGAATACCTTTCTAACGAATCTGAAAAATCAATTTTTCATAGCGGAAAGCAAAAGTTATGGCCGAATGAATTTTCAGAAAGGTCGCTATGGAATTTATATAGCCCGTGAAATTGGCCATTTTGCATACGACCTCGGAATTCGACGAAACCACTTTTGTTGGATCCGGGAGGTGAAGTTATTGCTAGGTTTCAAATTTCATAATTTTTGAAGCTAATATGTGAGCGTGGCAAAAGAAAACGTGTTTTGGCCAATTACAGTTAAATTGGATCGACTAGAAATGAGCCTTTTTGCAAACGGTCTCAGAATTCGACGAGACTAGTTTTGTTGGGACCATATCGTCAAAACATAGCTAGATTTATTTTTCTGGAATTTTTCCTATCAGTTTGTGGCCCTGGCAAATTGAAATGTACGTTCAAATTAAATATTGAATGTTTTATATTTTAATTTGAAGGAAAACTGACTGAAACATTCGAATGGGCCTTCGAAACATATCCCATTGTGTTCGGAATGGGGGTAAAATGCTAGGAACAACAGTCGTTGTGTTTAGATTGGTGGTCGCGTCAGAAAACCCCTTATAAAATCTCCCGGCCAATCAGAATTTAATAAAAAAAAAGGAAAATATTGTTTTCTCTCTCCCCGATCGAAGGCGGAAAACGTTCAAAACCTTCCCCCTCATTTTCCGATTAATCCACGCAAAATTAGCCCCTGCTCCAGTTGATCATTTTGTAGAGCTAGGAGAGATCTTCAAATCCATATAAGGTTTGGATTTTTTGATTGTGTGGTTTGGGAGAACGGACGTCGAGAAGTTTGCGCGTTCAAGCCGCCGCCGCCGCCTCAGGCGATCGAACGCCACCGCACCCCCCTACGCCGAAAGCTCTCTCCTTCCCCTTTGACACTGCGTAGACCGATCGAGCTATCGATTCACGAATTTCACGAAATCGCGTGACCTAGTTTTGAACATTTCAGAAAGGTATACGGCTTGTTTTATTTTCAGCTGTTTTAACACCTTTAAACCATTGCAAACTTTGAAAAATCATATCTTTTTGTTGTTTTAACGAAATTCGATGAAACAGGAAACATCGTGACCGTGTGGACGTCTTCTACATTTTAGAAGAGACTGCATATTTTTCTGAGCCTTCTGCTATTTTTGGTGGAGTGGAACCCAATGTGAGATTTCTAATTTATAAACGATATGGAAACAACGATGTGTAAATTATATAGTCGATGTATGAGTTATATAAGCGTTGTACACCTCATGTATAAGCGTTGTATAAGTTGTACGTTCGATGTATTAGTTATATATGCATTGTAAAAATTATATATGTGTTGAAATAGAAGTGAATTGCTATATATATATATATATATATATATATATACACGCCCCTCGTCCACAAACCATGGACGATATTTATTGGTTGTGACTGGTGTGAAAATTGATTGATAGCGAATGATTGTTTGGGATTGTTTGTGGTTGATATTGATTGATTGTGACTGAAAAATACCCATTTGTGGTTGAGAAATATTTGGTTGAAACCACATAGGATTAGTTTGTGGAAATGAAATAAATATATACATGCCGCCTGCGTGCGAACTAGATGCATGATCCCCATTGTCAAAAACCGCGAGGTTTTAAGGTAGAGCGAGGAGCCGTACTAGGGACGGTCCCGGTTTTAACTACCCTGCCGTTATGCTGCCGAAATTTTGAATAATATTCATGTGTTTGAATTATTTTCATTTGCTGAAACTATATTTATTCGTTGAATAGAAAACCTTCATGTGTTGAATCGATATTCATTCGTTGATTAGAAATTCATGTGTTGAATGGTGTTCGTATTTTAAATATAAAAATCACATTTTTATCTATATATAGAAACTATTGAAAACCTTCATGTGTTGAATCGATATTCATTCGTTGATTAGAAATTCATGTGTTGAATGGTATTCATATTTTGAAATAAATTGTTTCATAATAAAATCACCTTTTATCAACTATATGGACTATGTAAAATAATCTCGTTTTAAAATAAATTGTTTTATAATAAAAAACCTATTTTATCCCCTATATAAACTATATAAAATAATAGTGTTTTTGAAATAATTTGTTTTACAATAAAAATCACATTTTTATTAGATACATGAATTGTTAAAATGTGAAGTGTTAAAAATAGCAACTCGTTCAAATAAATATGCATGAGTTGAAATATTCATTAATTGGCTAATGATATGATTTTTGCCTATGCATGCAACATTAGAATGAATGGTATTTTTAAACCAAATAGAATCAAATATGAAGTTGAATGGAAAATGATAAATGATAAGAACTGTATGTATATATATATACATGCATATTTATTGAACAGGTTATAGCAAAGGGGCTAGAGAAGAGGAATAAAATTTTTGTGCCCGACAAATAGGTACACATTTACTGTTTTGTTTGGGTAATGATTTTATGAGCCTGTTGGCTAGCCGCTTGGCTTTTTCTTTTTCTTTCTGACATGAGTACCCCGTGTGGCTATTTGGGAATTTTCCCAGCCCCTCTCGTACAAAGGAGGTTATGGCGAAATTTTACCAAAATTTAAAGGCCTTTATGAAATATTTGAAGTGAAAACGATATTGAAATTGTTGAAGGAACTATATTTATATAAATATAAATAAAATTAAAACGAAATGTGGCCGTGCAGTTCATGTTTTGAAACCGTGATTTCAAACAACTAGTGCGGGAAATCCGACCATCGGATTTTCCCGAAATCGCAACCGTTGGGTTCGCTTTGGAAAAATCTTTCCAACGGCACCAACTTTGTAAAAATCCAACGGTTGGATTGTCTGGAATATTTAATTCAAATCTAAAGAAAAATGGCGCCATAAATGATTATATTTATATATATATATATATATAATTATATTAAATCGAATAACGACGCTGCAGTTCGTATTTTGAAATCGAAACTTCAAACGATTGTACCGGGAGATCCGACTGTCGGATTTTCCCGAAACTGGAACCGTTGGATTCGTTTTGAAAAGTCCTTTCTAATGATGTAAATTTTGTGAAGATCCAACGGTTAGATTTTCAGATATGTGTAAATCAAATCTGAAGAAAAACAGCGCCACGGCCGCGTTATGGCCCGAAGCGTCGCTTTGAATAAATTAGCTATTTTAAAATAAATAAAAATAGCGATAAATCGTTATAAAATATCAAAAACGATATGGAATGGAAATAAACTGAATTTGCTCGATTTATGTGGTATTTGATGGTTGAATGTGTTTGGTGTGAAAATTACATTAAAGAACAAAATTGGTATTGTCGAATGATTTAACCATTGAAATAAATTGATTTGAAAGTTCTAAATATACGTGAATTATTTGAAAAGGCCGAGTTAATTCTCATTTCAAATAATTGACCGACGATTGGAAGTCGAAGATGAAGACGGTGGTCGAAGACCGGAGATCTTCACCTCGTTTGGTTGGCAACCGAGGTCCTGATTGGGAGGCATCCCGAAATATGGATAATGAGTGGTGATCGTCCAGACGTACGTGGTGGTCGATGGGTTTGCGAGGTATTTAGTGCCTCCGGTTTCGTTCAGACCCAAAACGGACTTGTAAATGGACTGTGTGTCTGACATTGGATTTTATTCTGTGTTGATTGATCTCTATTAAATATACATCTGTTTGGAGGCGGAGAATTTATTCTTTTGCTTAACGCCCTTCTCTGAAATGCACGAGCTCAGAGGTTGTATATCGATAGACGTCAGTCGCATGGCATGAATTGCTAGTGTGACATGCCTAAGTGGCAAATGATTAGGGCTTCTGTTGAAAAGCAAAGTCTTGTGGTGATGATCAAAGCACCGCCTGTGTGGCATAGCTTTGTGTATAACGTGGAATCGCGAGCCTCACACCCCGGTATGAACCAGAAACGGGAGAAGGACCTCAGGGAGGGCATGCGTTTCTTTCTAGCTAGGGTGGTGTCAGTGACCTACCAGCCCTGACATTTATATACTTTTCACCTATGTGGTTGTTGCTGTTGCGAGGCGCCTCGGTTTGGTCGGACGATCCGGGTCTGATGGAGTCATTCGTTGGCCCATTTACGCCCCAAAGGGCAGGGAAACGTATTGTTCAGGAATTTTAATCCACATCGGTGGACCGGCCTTGACGATCCAAGGGTCACTCGAGCTCTGATCCTGAGACATGGGCTAGATTGTCTCGAATTCGGTAAGGACTATCTTTTGCCTTGGTTCATGACGGAAATCCAATTTCCAAATACGACATCGTGCGGTTTTGATTTTATACCTATATATAGCGACATAGTGGTATGGGGCATTAATGTCGTCTATGATTGATAGTTATGATTCGAAATTGTTTTCAAAACATATAAACACTAGCAATAATATCAATTGCCTTTGTTTTATTCGTATCAAGCATATCTTGGCCGTTATAAGGTAAAAACTCTATCCTCCGGTTTGCGTTGCATTGTGTGATGGGAACTGAGTCTTATATTGGCTTCATTTTTATAAAATACATTGCGTTGTTTAAGAGAAATATTTGTTTTAAAGCACTGGCAATCCAATGGAGAAAACCCGTTCCACGAAAGTGGCGTGGTCCTGTGATTAGCCAAATTATATATATATGTGTTGAGTAGATTTCTCATACCAGTCCCATGACTGACTCGTAGTTGTTCACCTTCAAACTCAGGTGCCCCCTTTTTCTACACGGGCAGCCTTGTATTCAGGTTTAGATGGTTCTTTCTGGATAGCTGGAGCTGAAGATGGATTCTACCATTTATATCTTTTTATGCTGTTCATCTCCTGTTGTACATATTTTGTTTATTTCCGCTGTAGACATATATGTATAGTTGAACTATATTTGTACTAAGTATGATCCTGTATACTGTGTAACTCTGATGATTACTTTTATCCAGTATATTTTGTTGTTCATTATCTGGTGTATTTATTTAATTCTGTTCTGCTATTATCTGTTTCTGTGTTATATTCCACGGATTATCCTTGCCAACGTCAGTACGGGGTTTGGGGTCGTCTCATTTTTCCTTTTCTTAATTACAGAATGAGGTATGGCAAAAGGTCCCCATATTTCGGAAAATGGGGTGTATTTTTAGGTGTTCAAAATGCATGTTAGTTAATAAATTGGTCAAAGCGAAGTCTAAGGAGGAAAGACTTCAAATGAAACCGGATAATATCAAAACTATGACGGAGTGGAATGATTTTATCAAATTGAAAAGTAGTCCAAAGTATAAGGTAAACTATGTAAAATTGGTCATCTTCGTATATGTTAATTAACTAGTCAATATATTTTAATTTTTTATTTTAGCAACAAAGTGAAACATTCAAAGCCATCAAACGCAGATAGATGCCACATACATGCAGCCGTAAAGGAATTGCACCCTTAGCTGCTGATTTGGTCAGAAATAATTCTAATGTTGTGATCTTATCATGCCATTTATAGAGTTATGATAAATATTTTATTCCAATTTTTATTACCGTAGAAAAACAAGAGTGAAGATCCCTCTTCTGTTCGACGATCTGATATTTGGATTAAATCTCACACCCGAAAAAACGGTGAACCAACGAGCTCGGTTGTTGAAGAAACTATTGTATGTGATTTAATTTTAAATTGACATATTACAAATGATTTTAGAATGTGATAATGTTGAAAGCTACAATGTATGTTGTCCTTTACAAGAGAAGATTAAAAAGTTTAATGCTAAATCGCAAGCTACCACGACAACTTCTGTGAGAGGAGATTCTCTTTCAGCAGTGTTGGGAAGCGATTGACCAGGACGATTAAGAGGAATGGGAAGAGATATGACCCACATTAAGTTTCTTTTGTCACAAGCTAATCAAAAACAAATAACGCAACTACAAAACAGAGTTGCAGATTTGGAGAAGATGGTTCAAATGCTAGTATCACAAAACAAGGTATTTCTAAAACTAATGGCAATAAGTTATAACTTGTACGTAGCAGTTAGTTACTTGAGTTATGTGAGTTTAGAATTGTAGTAAATCATCGAATAAACTCTTTGTTGAGTAATGACTACATAAATAATTCATAATAAAATTCAAGTTGTCATATAAACCCAAAGATAAAATAAAGATTGAGTACATGCAGCAGTTTCATACTTCACTTTTCGCAAAACCAAACGATGAATCCAGAGATAGAATAAATTCAAGCTGGACACTCCTAGATGTACAAGCTTGACACTGCTGCATGTACAGATGGTTTCTATTTTGTAGTATGCTCAAAAGGTGAATCAATGAATCATGGCTATATGCCAAAACATAAACAGTTGGACCCTGTTCATAAAAGATGACTCAATATGTGTATATACACGTATCTCCTCCTCTAGAACTTATCAAAATGAGCTGCATGTACATGTTGTTCCTTATCAGAAATGAGCTGGCTCTTTCATCCCTATCTAAAACTTATTAGTAGAGTTACTTCTTGTCTTTACCATACTTCAAAATATTATGATAGACCACACTCATAGTAACTTAAAGACACAGTCCTACTGTCTTTAAGTTACTTCTTTCCTCTTATTACCATGTTAGTCATGAAGTAGTGATTTCATGCTCGCATCTAGTGGGAGAAAGCCATGCCGCCTTATTTAATTGAAGCCATGCTTCCTTGGTTAAAATTAGTACTGTCATGAGGTTATTTTCAGATCCATGTAGAGGGGTATTCAGTAGCTTAAAGATACTAAACACCTCATCTATATGGTTCTAAAAATAAACTTTATGGCAGCACTACTTAACATTTTAAGGGGCTACACTACTATCATATATCGCTGTGTCCAATATATTGTTTGTTTTGATATTTGATCAAGTTTTCAATATATCATTGTATTCTAAATCTGTATCAATTTGTCCAATATATCACTGTGTTTTACATGTATATCAATTTGTCCAACATATTGTTGTGCGCGTTATGATATTCAATGCTTATGCAGACATTACTTCAGGCTGAGAAAATATCCAGACGTTTGAATGATACTTCATGCATAATATTTTAGGTCGAAATGTAATCTAAACGTCTGATTGCTGCTTCATTTACGATTTTTTTAGGCCGAGAAAAATTTCAAATGTCTGGATAAAAGTTCCAAATGTTTGAATACTTCTTCAGTAATAATATTTTAGATAGAGATGAAATTCAGACGTTTGGGTAAAATATCAGATGTCTTATTATCATTCAGATGGTTTTCTGGTTCTGATATCAGATATCTGGCAATATATCCTGACGTCTGAGACATCAAAATCAGCCGTGCATGTCGCAAAATCATTACATTCTAATATCTGTCCATATCCGAAAATTAAGAGGATATGGATATCCGATATCTGAAAATCAAGCAGATTATCTACTATCCGAAAATAATTCTGGATAAAGATACGGATATGGCACTATCATCAATTTATCACTAGTTATCACAAGTTAACATACATCAAAGTCACAATCAAAACACAACCATCATAGTCACAATCTAAGCACAACAAACTAACACCATCTAGTTATCACAAGCATAACACACATCAAAGTCACAATCAAAACACAACCATGTCACAAAATAAAGTTTAATACATAGATAATTTCTCATAAATTGTAAATTAAACGTCGGAGTCTTTAGGTTCGACTCTCGCTTTTGTTGAGTTGCTATCCCCCTCTTTATCTACCCCTATGTTTACCTTATCATCAGATTTCTTTGAATCTTCTTTTTCCTCAGGTTCGATGCTCGCTTCTTTTGGGTCGCCTTCCCCCTCTATTTCTTCCTCTCTCTCCTCCTTGTCATCTGATATCTTTGGATCTTCCTTTTCTTTAGGTTCGATGATCGCTTATTTTGGGTCGCCTTCCCCCTCTTTTTCTTCCTCTATCTCCTCATTGTCATCGAATTTCTTAGGTTCGATGCTTGCTTCTTTTGGGTCGCCTCCCCCCTCCTTTTTCTTCCACCTTCTCCTCCTTGTCATCAGATTTATTTGAATCTTCTTTTTCTTCAGAATTATGTATTGAAAAGGTTAGAGATGGTGGAGTCCATGGTCGAGTACGTCGTAAAATTTCAATGAGAGACCGTGTTGTTGCACTCATTGTATTCCCAACTGTTGCGAGACGAGATGCTAGTGTAAGTTCCATATTCACAATACGATTCCCCATGGAAACTTGATTTTGATACAATATTAGTTGATTGTGAATGACAATTTGATGAAATGATTCGTTTGGAAGAATTTGTGCCTTAGGAGAAGTCATACGTTCAAAAGTTCAATATTGAAAAGCTTTTTGGGATGAAAATTCCAGCATATCCTGAATATGTTTTTGAGGATGCTCTTATGGCGGAACTTGTTTACCTTGACGTTTATCTCTCCATTCATCCAGAGTGCAAAATGTTGGTTGTTCTTTCGGGAGATACATCAAGGAGAAGAATATTTTACATGCTTTCTTAAACAGAATTTCCTCAAACATTGATAAATAAGTCGGAACTTCTTTTGCTTTTAATAATCTCATAATAAACGGAGCACAGATAATTGTTTATCGAGACCTACTCCAAAATTCCTTTAGTTCATCAAAGATAAATTGAGCTCAAAAACTTGAATACCACCAAATATAACATATAAGGCCCTATGCTATATATCAAGTATTTTTTCATGGCTTCCAAGCCGAGGAAACACTGTATTTATAAGAACTAGAAATATCGCTTTTGGTCTTAAATATTTAGTAGAAAACGGAGGCATATCATCTTCCCAACTTTCATGAGTAATGTTATCCCGTGGCTTAAAACGCATATCGGGAATATGATTGATATTTGTCTTGGTGTTAGAACATTACAATATATCTCCTATGTCCTTAGTTGTGAATCTAACAGTAACCCCGCTAACATTTGACCAAATCCAATCTTTTTCTACTTGAGGATTCCAAAAACCTGTACTATCTAAGTTCGCATAGAATAGAAATATGGATAGCTGGTCAATGTGAAAGCTACTAGAAGGGAATGAGACCAGTGTTACAAGACCAGCAACCAGGCATAAGCTATGTAAATCATACATCTGAAAACCAATGAGACTGTAGAATGGACTAGTATATAGGATTTTATTCTGCATGAATCCATGTCTTTCTGTTTCCTAGGGTTCTTTATTCAACCATATGTCGATTCGTGATTGCGAAACTGGTTGGGGTGTTTCTTCTGTAGTTTGTGGAGGATTTGATGATTCTTCAACTGCCCTATTTCGTTTTGATGAACTTTTTTTTAGGACCCATGATTTTGACTTGATTCAGACTGGATTTGGGATTTTAGGGTTATAGAAGTTTTAATTTGATCGGTGAAATGGAAGAGTGCAGAATAGAAGGTTGCGGTTATTTTTATATAGAAATAACTGACGTTTTATAAATCAGACCTCTGGTTTGAAAAACAAACATTTGATTTAGGGTTTTTTCAACCTGAGGAAGTTTTCGAACATTGGGGAATAGTTTCAGAAGTCTATTTTGGATGATTTTTAAACCCATGTTTATTTTCAAACGTCTGCTAATTTTTTCAAACGTCTGATTTTAGTTTTCCTATTTTTTATTTTAACCCTGTCAATTTTCAGACTTCTCGTTTATTGATTCAGACATCTGGTTTTTAATTTTTTGTGAGACATCCCCTTAATTTGCATAATTGTTTACATAATTGCATTACGATCACCACTTGTTTATCAGGTTAAAGGAAGTAGCAGAGATGAGAGTCCATCTCAAGTGGTACAAATGATTTATATTACTACTGCCATAACAATGTAATTTATTTTGATTTAATATATAATATAAATGATTTTGACTAAATGTAGAGTAAGTATGACCAACCGAATGTCAGTTATAATTTGTTGGATTGGACTGGGATGGACGAAATAGTAGCTGAAGGAAGCATTCTTTCAAATGACCCTAAAGAGCTTTTATACAATATTCCACTTGGACCAAGTGCCATGAAAATTTTGATAGAAATCCCGGAGAAATTGGATGCTTATTTATGGAGGTCTACTCATAGTATGATCTCACAAATTGGAGAAGTTAAGTATGAGATAGTAGCATGGCCATTTGACAGAGTTGTACTCCACACATTGATAGTCTCTGAAAATGATGAAAATGCGGTATACTTAATTTTTTATGCACTCACTAGCTCTACGATTTAATATAAGAACCTGATAATTTTTTTTACTAGAATAAAACTTCATCAACAAATAAGAAATGCAAGTTGTATGATTGGCTTGGAAGCAAAGAATTGGTAGCCGAAGGGTGGTTGTACTCTACTAATCCAGATCATCTCGTGGATAATATTCCACTTGGATAGTCTGTTGTGCTTATTTTGATTGATGCGCCAAAAAAATCAGATGCATTCATATGGAGAGAACCATTTGGTATGACATATATTGGAGAAGCTATTGGGTTCAAAGTAGCTTGGCCGCAAAAAATGTCATTCTTGAGAATATTAATGCTACGAAATCTACTGACATTCAATGGTAATGTGTAGTTTATGTATGTAATTTATAAAAACATGCATATACCTTGATATTGTTTTATTATTATAATCACTTCTGTTTTGTAGAAAACATATTTAAACTGTTTCAAATACTGCATGATAGACCACTAGTTTCAAGTCAAACATTAAATGCAAGTTGATTAGTGTTCATGGAGAGAAGGAAGTTGTTGCTGAAGGACGTGTGTCTTCGACTGACCCAAATGCGATGGTCCATTTTGTTCGTTTGGGAGAAGGTGCCGTTAAAGTTTGGGTTGATATTGTTAAAGTTCCAAATGCACCTTTATGGAGACCTACATCTGAGTTTGAGTTTATTGAAGATGCAATTGGTTCTACTATAGCTTGGTCTTTTGCAAATGTCACCACAGAATCGTCTTCAAGTAAAATGACTTATACTTCTCTTTACTTATCGTCAGAATGAACGATGGAAATACTCCTTATTATGATTGTTTTGGTAGAATTTTACTTCAAGTATGATTTCCTTTTTCACCTCTTAAAACTGAATTAATACTTAAATTTCGTTTAGGTAGATAAAACCGGAAAAAATAAAAGATATGGTAACCTAGATGTGCTCAAACATTTTGATCTTATACAATTTTTCTTTCTTGCAATTTTGTCGTACTAAGTCGTACGCATATTTGTTGACAAAAGAAATGTTGCGAATTTTGGGATGTTGGCTGGAAAAAAAATATGTTGCCTGTGCATGGAACAGAGCCATGCTAACGCTGTCAAGTAAGACGACCAATCAAACAAGCCAATATTAGAAATGTTATACATATACCGAATCCAACAACAAGATGACTTGATCACACTTTACCTTATTTTCTTTACATATTTCCATGTTTAGCCGCACTTTTTTGTAACGTCCCGCATTTTGAACGGTTTGAATTTGAATATTTAAATCAGTTTAAATATTGAATTTCGAATATAAATGGATTTATATATTAATTAAAATGAAGTTGAACGAATAAAAATATATTTTAAATATAATCAAGCCCATAATATTGCGGCAGTTCGTAATTTAACGTTCTGAACTTCAACTGAGTGTACCAGACTCATTTTGAATCGGATTTCTCCGAAACGAGAAACGTTGGAATCTGTTGAACTGTATCTTTCTAACAGAAGTGGAAAGTGGAGATTTCGTCATACAGACTGCAAGATATGTCCAAATCAAATATTTAGAAAATCGCTCTAAAATCGTATATCGACCGTAACGGTCATTTGAATATAACTTGATATCGGTTACAAATCAGGACAAGGTTCTTTTGAGGTGCAGCGATAATTTAATTTTTAGAATTTTACTGTAATTTTTAAATAATTAAATATGCAACTTTTATTTGGAGTATTGTGTACCCTGTATCGGTATTTCGGGGTTTCAAAATATGAATCAATCTAACGGTATTATTATATTTTTGGGATCATGGCACCTCGTTGGGCACGACTGTATTTTTATTCTTGTCCATAGTAGTCCGTAATAAACAAAATAAAGTATATCATATATTGGGTATAACCTTCGGATTGGAAAAGGAAATATCAAATATATAGACGGACGTTAAAACTCTTTCCATTTCAATGAGCTAATGCCTTGTCCTTTCCAAGTCCTTATCTACATTAAATGAACTAGGGAGAACATGCTAATCTACCCTTAGGTTAAAGACTTAATTTGCAAGGAATAGCCATTATCCTACCAACGTGGGAGCCTAAACTTAAACAAATAAAAACACTACCCTAGCCTACATCTTGGAAATGAAATCTACTCTACATATAATATAAACATTGCTTCCTTTGTTTCAAAACACAACAAATATATTAACAAAGACAAATCAAATCGAGCTTGTATATCTAAGTGAATCTAAGACTAAAACAACCATGCTCCTACCTATCTAGCCAAGTAGGACGTGGTATTAATATACATGACAAGGTGTAGTGTAGCATGAATGAACAGAAAACCTACACCATCCCCTATTACATAACCACGAAGGAGTTCATACTATAAATACACAAGGTCTCGCATGTTTTCCTCAGCAAGATACAAACGGCCTCTTGTTCTTTTTCTCTCAAGGGAAGTCAATGAAGCAAAGTAGTGGTGAAGCACCCATAGATGTTGCGGTTTACAGGTGGAGACACCGGAGCTCGGTGCAGTGCGGCGGCGAGCTGCTGAAGTGTTGAAATACGAAGGGATGAAAACAAGGACAGGAAAGTGTGGCGGTGGATGCGAGAACGTGAGGTACAAAATTATTGATGGTGACGCTGTGTAGTTTGTTGTCTCGAGAGATGGAAGAAATGGGTTATGTTGCTTGCGGAGGTATGCATGAAGCCATTTATGTGAATGGGAGCAACGTGCCTGCATGGAGGCATTGGGTTGTGAATAAAAGAAATAAAAGGGGATCAACAGGAGATGCTGCATGGACGACTGAAGGGGTGGATCAATGAAGAACGTGGTGAATCAGAGTGCATGCGAGTGGAAATTTTAAGGACTGTTGGTTCAAAGAAGATTAAAGGGAGAAACAAAACGTGGAAGCACAAGGGAACACAGTGTTTATTTCGTATGGATCAATGAAGTATGGTGAAAGCAAAAAAAAACATGAATTACATTATGAGTAGTGCGCAGGCCAATTAAGAAATGATGACTGTGTGGTCTAGATGGAGAGAGAAAATGGGATCATGATTGGCCACTACAGGGCATTCCAGTAAATAAAGGAGCAGCTTGTTTTCTTGTTGTTAGGAAGGAGGAACTGGGTTACATATATTGGAAGTTTTATTTTTGGAGGAGAGTTACGCTTACAGTGGAGTGCTGGCGGCTTGTAGGTAGGAAGCAAGGTGGGGTTCTCACTGTAACATGGCATACGGGCTGAAATGCTGATCGAAGTAGCCGTGTGTTATGTTGAAGGAGGGTATGTAGAAGCATTTGGAAACAGAAATCGCACTGATGGTGGATGAGTTGTGGCCAGAGGAGCGAACGTGAGAAGCTGATGATGGTTAATGGTGAAAAGGTGTCTGGGCGTGGTGAGCCGACGCAGGCGGGTGCTGTTCATCATGGAAATGGGCATTAACTTGCGGCAAAGCTGAGTATGGTCGAAGGTGATGATTATGTTTTTGAACAGCAGGAGTATGAACGAGTGGGAGACGTTAGTGGCACGGTAGCGGTTCTTGACTGTTCGTATGAAATGGTAAGGGGAGATGAAGAAATGGTTGAAATGAAGAGGTATTGGATTCGCGGTGGCAGAAACGAAGTTGGACGAAAGCAAGTGCATCAGATCTGTATCGGCGAGCACAAAACGATGAAGCTAGACTGATCAGACCTATCGACCGACGCAAATCGATATTTAACGGTTAACGCGCCAAGGTGAGTAAAATCACTAACTCTGATCTGTTTTAAAATATTTTAATATATTTTAATATATTTTAATGTTGTTTGAATGTTGTGTGATGGTCGATTAGTTAGATTACAATTCATTTGGTTGAATATTATATATCATCATCGATTGGACACTGATCCCATCAATTAGAATATTCCCTGGTATAGAGTTAGTGATAATTGTGTGGACTAACATCTGTGGATGCGGAAACCGGTTAGAGGAATCTGACCGGATTCCTCGATATTTATATGAACTGTTTTTTTGTATGCACTGTTCGAACCCGAATCACATTTAAAACCCTGGGTGAATAATTGAAGTTGAATGAAAATTCAGCATTCACTTTGATAAATAAATAAACGATATCGATTAAGGAAATGTTAACAGTCGACTGTAAACCCATCGTTTTGTTAAGAAATTAATTGGCCGTCAGGCAAATCAACGAAGATAATTATAAAAATTATATTTTTATAATTAAAGTAAAGTTTTAAATTTATAATAGGAGTTCTATTATAAAGCAGTATCTAGAATTTGTTTTTATAAAGTAAATAAAAACGATTAAATCAGAAATTTTCCGACGATTAAATATTTGGATAATTATATTTAAGATAAACAATTTAGAAATATTATTAGATTTATTATATTAATCTGATGTTCAGAAGTAATTAAATCAGTTAACGAATTTACTGATGGAATGGAGTTGATTTAATCAACTGTTATTTGGGAAAATGATTTTTAGATTAATTGGTCTTTAATTAATCTAATGAAACAGTTTAGAAATAAAGTAATCCAAAGTAATGAGATTTAATTACCTTTTGGTTAAGAAGTTATAAATAGAACTGTGGGATAGAGGAAGAAAAGAGTTGATGGTTAATATAATTAATCAAACACCAGAGATTTCAAAGTAAGGATATGGTGTTATAAAACCATAATTAAAAATAAACAAGAAAATACGATCTGATAGATACTCTAAGTAATAAAGGATTAGAGTACAGACTTATATCTGTCCAAGGTAAGAACGTTGTCGATCAAGGTCTGAGAGGTAAATAGAATACCCCAACATGAGCGGCTTCACTATTATCGAGGAACGATATCAGTTTGTAAGAGATGTCAAAATTAGTTATAAAAAGAATATGGCAGCGTATTGCAAGTCTAATAACTATAGCGATAGAATAAACGCTGTTGACTAGTTTTAAGGGCGACTATTATGTCAAGGCTAGTATAAAGGGAATATGGCAGCATATTGCAAGTCTTAGAACCATAGCGATAAAATAAATGCTGTTGATTTGGCTTAAGCGTGACTGTTATGTCAAGATTAGATATAAAGGAGAATATTACAGCGTATGACAAGTTTAGAACCATAGCGATTGATTAACGCTGTTAACCAAACTTAAGCGTGATTTTTATATATGGCAGCACTTCCTAGGAAATGAAGCAGTTTAGTTGAAATCCACTTATTCGAAAGTGATAAATAACGATGTCGTAAGAAAATATAAGAATCAGTTTTAGAAAGAGAAATTAGAGAATCGTGTTAGAAAACGATAACAACATTTCGATGTTCGAAATGTGATTAGAATTAAACCATTAGGATTTGGAACTATAATTCGACGATGTCGAATGTAGTAAAAGTAAACTATTTTTAGGGATTTTAATCTGATAGAATAATTAACATTTAGTTTTAAGCAAATAAATGTTAATAGGACAAGATTCAGTATTTAGTTATAAACTTGATATTTATTTGATAAGAAGTCAACTTAGAAACAGAGTTTATAAAAGTGGAATAGGAATATAAAAGTATGAAAGAGATTTCGGTAAACAAGATAAGGGGAATTATTTCGTGAATAAAGAGTCATATGATAAAGATGTTCAGATTCCTATAATAAGGAATGGTATTCACATTTCAAAGTGAATAATGTTTTAAAGGTGAACGTTGGGCCGATTTAAAAGGGTAAAATGAAATTGGAAATATTTTCAATGTAAATAGGGTAGATTATCCAAGTATAGAAATAAAAAATGTGAAAGTAATGGGAATAGTTCGAACGTTAATAACGTATATTTTTTAGAACATGAGGGAATAAGAGTTTATAAAAACTGGGAATGTTTTCCAAGTGTGTGAAAGAGTTAAAATGGGATTTGAGAAATATCTGGTAAGATATGAGAATTCGAATAATAAAGCCGAATGTTAAAAATTAAAAATACCCGTGGCTGTGTGATGAATGTGTGTTATTTTAACTCTGATAGTTAAATAACCGACTATCGAAGTGTTTTGACCATCGTTGTCAATACGGAGAGACCGGTTAGATTTATTATCCGAAAACCACTCCGTATAGGCATAAGCGCTGCGAATTAGATATGCTGAAGATAATTGAAGACGGAGTTAAATGCAAGGGTCGTCCAGTTCTAGAATGGTGTTTTTAGTTTGTTCAGCCCCAGGACAACTTGGATGGACGAGTGTCTGACAGAGTTTTTCCAACGGTCACACCGTTGATTTTACGAATATACTAAGTTGGTGGGGAGAAGGTAACTTCTCTTTATTCTACACCCGGTGTGCATTTGTGTAATCAATGTGTGATTACAGATTTGACGATGTGACATTCAGAGTGAATGGTGATTAGATGTTCTGAAGATAGACGTAGCCTCTAGCCTCACAACCAGGAAGTGACAGAAGTTGGGCTAGGCAGCATGGCTAGTTGGGTCATCCCCAAGCAGGGTGTATTGTCACCGATCTAGAGAAAATTCATATTTATACTTCTTTTTTATTCTGTATCTTCGGATGACGGTTGGATGGCCTACAACCGTGGTGGCAATATATTCGCGACACTCAAGCTAAATGAGTGAGCGGTCATGTGTGGCCGGGTTGCAAGACGTTCTTGTTAAACCCTGAGTGTATCCTCTCTAGAGTACACTGTTCGGCAGGTGCTCCCATACCTTGTCTGTTGAAATCCATTCTCCAATAAGCGCCCTGCGGTTTATGATTTTATACCATATATATGTGGAACGTGAGATGCAAGCGTTCTGCTACTTGTATAATTATTTGTTTAGACATTATCATAATATCACTGGTTTTGATATCAAAGAAATTTTGGGTTATAGTAAGATTTTCAAAGTTAAACAGTATGGTTGGAATTTACTCACACCAGTCCCATGACTGACCCAGAGTTTATTTTGTTTGTTTTCCCTAAACTCTTGGATGCCCAAATTTGTACGGGCAGTTAAGTGTTTCAGGATTTTACAGATTCACTTGGAAGGCTCAAAGCAGGAGCTTTCACCGTTAGATATTTAGAGATTATTTCCGCTGTGATGTATATGAGTTGTACTCTGATATGGTATGTATATATACAAAATTCAAGTTTGTATTTCAAAGTTATGTTATAATACAATTTATTCATTCCGCTGTGAGTTTTCGTGTTTACTCTGATTCTGTTCAGTTATGATCTTCTTCTTCTATTCTATTAGTTCTATCTTTTCTATCTCATCCTCTAAATTCTTTCGATAATGACACGGTTTTCAATGTATCGAAAATCGCTCCATTACAGTTGGTATCAGAGCTGAAGGTTAAGTGATTATCTTGGCTCTGTGGCGTAACTCAGTAGAGATAAACTTAGTAATACTCTAGATTGAGTTGAGTGTATATATATGAGCGCGTATTTGTAAATCAATATGAAACTATTTTATATTGTGTTGATTGATCTGGTGAGTGGTATATAAATTTCCGGTCGACCCGTTTAGCTGACGAGGTCGATGGGGATTTATAAACACTTGGGTAGAGAAATTCGACATAGTATCGTTTTGAAAGCTGGGGAAATGAAATAATTTTACCCAAAATATATTTTGATATAAAAAAAGCATATATATTTGAAATGGAATAAGTTGGTTGAAATTATGATCGAACAAGATTTATAATTGAGTTGGTTATATAGATAACCAATCGAAATATTATATAAGGATAATATGCAAAAACCAGAAGGACTGAATCTGAATTTAAAACCAGAATTGAGATAAAACTCTAGAAATTTGAAAAGATGTTGTAAATAATTTTTGGATTAAATATATAGAAATTTTAAGATCCTAGGAAAATTTAGAAATGTTTTCTAAATGTTGTGAAGTATATTTTGTAGTGATTTTCAAAATGAAAATGTTTGAAAATAAGTTTTGAAAGTGATATAGTATTGAACTCACTTTGATCGCTGGGAAATAAATTCCGATGGTGAAGCGCGCCATTATCGGTATTCATTTTCGAGAGTCTAAGTGACAGATTAGTACCAAAAATTTTGTTTGAATCATTTTGAGGAAACAAGTTGTCAAGAATTCAAATGTTTTGAATTACCATTATTATATGTAAATGTATATTATTTCAAACTGATTTGAAATAAATCCCAGGAATTTGAATTCTAAAATAAAAATTTAACTTATGGAGTTAAAATGGTAAAAGTGGAATTTAAACGAAGATAACAAAATTGGACTGAATTTGGAACAATTCAGAATGGAGATTGTAAAAGAGAAATATTGGAAATTCGAGTTATTAAAATAAATTGATTCTTGAAGAATAAGAATCGAATTTTGAATTTGAAGATGAAAATAACTGATTTGAGAAATAAATCAGTAAATGGAATTGAAATAGAAATTTGGCTTTGTAAAAGTGAACGATTGGATTGGAGAATAAATTGATTGGAGATCAGTTGGAGATGTTGGGTATATGCTGGTTTGACAGCAGATAGTAAAGATGGAGTTGAATGCTCAACAAAGAAGGTACATGTTTATATACGAGTATGAGATTCTTATGAGTCGGTTTGGGCAAGCCATTTGGCTATTTGATTTTCTTTTGAATTGGAGAGCGCCCAGAATGGCAAGTTGTTGCAGTACCGAATAAGCCGTGCAGAGGAGACGCTGGCAAAATTCTTCGAAAATTTAAGCCATTAGGAAATTTTCAGAATTTTCAAAAATATTCGGAAATAAGAAGAAATTAATATTTTAATAGGAATTAATCAGTTCAGTTGAAACTGAAATTATGAAATAGACCAAAAAAAAAATTAACCTGTTATGACAGAGATTGTAGCATTTTCCCTATCTTAGCAATTTCGAGGACGAAATTATTTTAAGGGGGAAGGACTGTAACGTCCCGCATTTTGAACGGTTTGAATTTGAATATTTAAATCAGTTTAAATATAGAATTTTGAATATAAATGGATTTATATATTAATTAAAATGAAGTTGAACGAATAAAAATATATTTTAAATATAATCGAGCTCGTAATATCGCGGTAGTTCGTAATTTAACGTTCTGAACTTCAACTGAGTGTACCAGACTCATTTTGAATCGGATTTCTTCGAAACGAGAAACGTTGGAATCTATTGAACTGTATCTTTCTAACAGAAGTGGAAAGTGGAGATTTCGTCGTACAGACTGCAAGATATGTCCAAATCAAATATTCAGAAAGTCGCTGTAAAATCGTATATCGACCGTAACGGTCATTTGAATATAACTTGATATCGGTTATAAATCGGGACAAGGATCTTTTGAGGCGCAACGATAATTTAATTTTTAGAATTTTACTATAATTTTTAAATAATTAAATATGCAACTTTTATTTGGAGTATTGTGTACCCTGTATCGGTATTTCGGGGTTTCAAAATATGAATCAATCTACCGGTATTATTATATTTTTGGGATCGTGGCACCTCGTTGGGCACGACTGTATTTTTATTCTTGTCCATAGTAGTCCGTAATAAACAAAATACAGTATATCATATATTGTGTATAACCTTCGGATTGGAAAAGGAAGTATCAAATATATAGACGGACGTTAAAACTCTTTCCATTTCAATGAGCTAATGCCCTGTCCTTTCCAAGTCCTTATCTACATTAAATGAACTAGGGAGAACATGCTAATCTACCCTTAGGCTAAAGACTTAATATGCAAGGAATAGCCAATATCCTACCAACGTGGGAGCCTAAACTTAAAAAAATAAAAACACTACCCTAGCCTACATCTTGGAAATGAAATCTACTCTACATATAATATAAACATTGCTTCCTTTGTTTCAAAACACAGCAAATATATTAACAAGGACAAATCAAATCGAGCTTGTATATCTAAGTAAATCTAAGACTAAAACAACCATGCTCCTACCTATCTAGCCAAGTAGGACGTGGTATTAATATACATAACAAGGTGTAGTGTAGCATGAATGAACAGAAAACCTACACCATTCCCTATTACTTAACCACGAAGGAGTTCATACTATAAATACACATGGTCTCGCATGTTTTCCTCAGCAAGATACAAACGGCCTCTTGTTCTCTTTCGCTCAAGGGAAGTCAATGAAGCAAAGTAGTGTTGAAGCACCCATGGATGTTGCGGTTTACAGGTGGAGACACCGGAGCTCGGTGCAGTGCGGCGGCGAGCTGCTGAAGTGTTGAAATGCGAAGGGATGAAAGCAAGGACAGGAAAGTGTGGCGGTGGATGCGAGAACGTGAGGTATAGAGTTATTGATGGTGACGCTGTGTAGTTTGTTGTCTCGAGAGATGGAAGAAATGGGTTATGTTACTTGCGGGGGTATGCATGAAGCCATTTATGTGAATGGGAGCATTGTGCCTACATGGAGGCATTGGGTTGTGAATAAAAGAAATAAAAGGGGATCAACAAGAGATGCTACGTGGACGACTGAAGGGGTGGATCAATGAAGAACGTGGTGAATCAAAGTGCATATGAGTGGAAATTTTAAGGACTGTTGGTTCAAAGAAGATTGAAGGGAGAAACAAAACGTGGAAGCACAAGGGAACACGGTGTTTATTTCGTCTGGATCAATGAAGTATGGTGAAAGCAAAAAAAACGTGAATTACATTATGAGCAGTGCGCAGGCCAATTAAGAAATGATGACTGTGTGGTCTAGATGGAGAGAGAAAATGGGATCATGATTGGCCACTACAGGGCATTCCAGTAAATAAAGGAGCATCTTGTTTTCTTGTTGTCAGGAAGGAGGAACTGGGTTACATACATTGGAAGTTTTATTTTTGGAGGAGAGTTACACTTACAGTGGAGTGCTGGCGGCTTGTAGGTAGGAAGCAAGGTGGGGTTCTCACTGTAACATGGCATACGGGCTGAAATGCTGATTGAAGTAGTCGTGTGTTATGTTGAAGGAGGGTATGTAGCTGCATTTGGAAACAGAAATCGCACTGATGGTGGATGAGCTGTGGCCAGGGGAGCGAACGTGAGAAGCTGATGATGGTTAACGGTGAGATGGTGTCTGGGCGTGGTGAGCCGACGCAGGCGGGTGCTGTTCATCATGGAAATGGGCGGCAAAGCTGAGTATGGTCGAAGGTGACGGTTATGTTTTTGAACAGCAGGAGTATGAACGAGTGGGAGACGTTAGTGGTACAGTAGCGGTTCTTGACTGTTCGTATGAAATGGTAAGGGGAGATAAAAAAAACGGTGGAAATGAAGAGGTATTGGATTCGCAGTGGCAGAAACGAAGTTGGACGAAAGCAAGTGCATCAGATCTGTATCGGCGAGCACAAAACGATGAAGCTAGACTGATCAGACCTATCGACCGACGCAAATCCTTATTTAACGGTTAACGCGCCAAGGTGAGTAAAATCACTAACTCTGATCTGTTTTAAAATATTTTAATATATTTTAATGTTGTTTGAATGTTGTGCGATGGTCGATTAGTTAGATTACAATTCATTTGGTTGAATATTATATATCATCATCGATTGGACACTGATCCCATCAATTAGAATATTCCCTGGTATAGAGTTAGTGATAATTGTGTGGACTAACATCTGTGGATGCGGAAACCAGTTGGAGGAATTCGACCGGATTCCTCGATATTTATATGAACCGTTTGTTTGTATGCACTGTTCGAACCCGAATCACATTTAAAACCTCGTGTGAATAATTGACGTTGAATGAAAATTCATCATTTTCTTTGATAAATAAATAAACGATATCGATTAAGGAAATGTTAACGGTCGACTGTAAACCCGTTGTTTTGTTAAGAAATTGATTGGCCGTCAGGCAAATCAACGAAGATAATTATAAAAATTATATTTCTATAATTAAAGTAAAGTTTTAAATTTATAATAGGAGTTCTATTATAAACCAGTATTTTAGAATTTGTTTTATAAAGTAAATAAAAACGATTAAAGCAGAAATTTTCCGACGATTAAATATTTGGATAATTATATTTAAGATAAACAATTTAGAAATATTATTAGATTTATTATATTAATCTGATGTTCAGAAGTAATTAAATCAGTTAACGAATTTACTGATGGAATGGAGTTGATTTAATCAACTGTTATTTGGGAAAATGATTTTTAGATTAATTGGTCTTTAATTAATCTAATGAAACAGTTTAGAAATAAAGTAATCCAAAGTAATGAGATTTAATTACCTTTTGGTTAAGAAGTTATAAATAGAACTGTGGGATGGAGGAAGCGAAGAGTTGATGGTTAATATAAATAATCAAACACCAGAGATTTCAAAGTAAGGATATGGTGTTATAAAACCATAGTTAAAAATGAACAAGAAAATACGATCTGATAGATACTATAAGTAATAAAGTATTAGATTACAGACTTATATCTGTCTAAGGTAAGAACGTTGTCGATCAATGTAATAACCCGAAAAATCTGAGCTAGTTTAAAATTTTTATTTTGGCAATTTTAGCGAATTTTGAATATTTAAAATAGATTATTGTAAATAATATCGACGAGAAATTTATTTTTGAATATAATTCGAACATATATATTATATACGTCATCGTTAGAATATAAATATTTATATATAATTATAAATAGAATTGAAAATGGCGCGGTAGTTCGATAATTCGATTTTAAACTTCAATTGAATGTACCGGGTGCAAAACAATCCGGATTTTAGTGAAACCAAATACATTAGGATCTAATTGATGATACCTTTCCAACGAATCCGAAAAATCAAAATTTCATAGCGGGAATCAAAAGATATGTCCAGTTGAAAATTCTGAATAGTCGCTATGGAATTCAGGCCCTTAAAAATAGACATTTTGCAAACGACCTCGGATTTCGACGAAACCACTTTTGTTGGATCCGTGATGTGAAATTATTGCTAGATTCCAAATTTCATAATTTTTCGAATCAATATGTGAGCGTGGCGAAGGAAAACGCGTTTGACCAGTTTTAGTTGATTTTAATCGACTGAAAAATGGCCATTTTTCTAACGGTCTCAGAATTCGACGAAACTAGTTTTGTTAGGACCGTATCGTCAATACGAAGCTAGAAAATATTTTTCTGTAATTTTTCGAGTTAGTATGTGACCCCAGTAAATTGAAATGCGCGTTTAAAGTCAATATATAGAGTTATATGTTGATTTTGATGAAAACTGATCGAAACGATCGAATCAGCCTACGATACATAACCCATTATGTTCGAAATGGGGGTAAAACGCTATGGAAGACGGCGGTGGGCCTCGTCACGAGGTCGTATGTAAAAGTCAACTTTCTGCAAAATAAAATAATTAAAAATTAAAAAAAATCTTTTCCCTCTTCCCCTTAATCCCGATCTGCCCCCCCCATTCAAAATGAAAATCAGAATGAAAAGAAAAAAGAAAGCGAAGGGCGTCGGAGCCCTAATCCGCTAGCCTCCGACGAGCGCACCCCATCCCCGACCGCCCTCCCCCTTCCCACCGCCTCTCTCCTCCTTCCACTCGTTTCCCCCTTCAGACCGACGTGCGAAGACCCCCCCTTTTTTTCTCTGAGACGCGTCGCCCTCCCTTTACCGCGAGCCCCCACCGAACATCAGAGGCCGCCTCCTCGAGCACACCTCCGACGACGTAGCAAAGACCCCCCCCCCTATGCGAGCTCCTCCTCTCCAACCTTCAATAAAAAGCAGTGAGTTTCCTTTTTTTTTCTTTCTTTCTTTTTATTTCTATTTCTATTTTAGTTTGTTTAAAACTGAAATTATGTAGATTTTAAAACTGGTTTCTATTTACCAAAGTTTTGATTTTTATATAGGATTTTGAAATAGAAATTCAATTTTTAAAATATATGATTTAGTGGTAGAAAAATATGATTTTTATATAGAAATGTAAATAAAAACATGATTTTTATTTTAAAGCAAAGCTATGATTTTTATCGAAGTAAAAGAAAGATTTTTATTCGTTCATTAGCTAGGAAAAAGAAGTGGTTTTTAAAGTATTAAAAATATAGTGTTTACTATATATATGATGTAAAAATATGATCTTTGTTTATGAAGAGAAGTAAAAATATAATCTTTACATGATAGGAATATTAAAAATAGCATCTTTATATGGGTAGCAAAATAAAGATTGATTTTTATAAGACGATATTTTTAAAAGCGAAAAGACGATATTTTTAAAAGTGAAAAGACGATATTTTTAAAAGTGAAAAACGATATTTTTAAAAGTGAAAAGACGATATTTTTAAAAGTGAAAAGACGATACTTTTTATATAAAGAAAGACGTGATTTTTATAATGTTTTCATAGAAAAAGAATATATTTTGTTCATAGGAAAGATTAGATTTTTATTTGTTTAAAAATTTGATTTTTGTTTGTTAAAGAAAAATGAATTCTTTGCTTTGAAAAAGCGAAATCTTTATATTGAATAGCATAGAAAAATTCGATTTTTATATATTGAATAGCAAAGTAAAAATTCGATTTTTATATATTGAATAGCAAAGTAAAAATTCGATTTTTACATATGTAGTGACTACAGGCGACGAAAGTGATAAAAGGCGAGAACGAGAAGATTTCTATAGAAGAAGAGTCAAGATGATTGGATAGCTATTGGTGAGAATTTCTCACCTTTCAATTTCTTTTTCTAGTTATATATATATACTAGGATGCAGACGGTGTTTAGTAGCACCCGACACAATCGTCCACAGACCATGGACTTGTTTGTTTGATTGCAAAAATTAGTTAGATTATTTGATTGAAATTGAGTTGTTTGGTGAAATGAATGGATTTGATTGATGTGTGAATGGCGTGGGCCTTCACTAGACCGGGGATTAGGCTAGGCCTCGTCCCGTTTCTAGTATCGTGCCGTTATGCCGCCGAAATTTTCTAAAATAAGTTAGAAAAATAGAAATATCATTTTATTTAAAGAATGAACTGAATAGAAATTCATATGTTAAAATAAAATGTTTTATCGTTAAAAATATAATTTTTAACGTGAATATGAATATAGTGAATGTGAATAAATAAATATTCATTTACAAACCGGACGGTTTGTTTATGTACACCTATTTGAAGGACATTGATTGGGTCGATAAATTTTACACATCGCCCAACTGCACAAATAAAATATGTGTTTGATTGTTTGAAACCCCACACGGGTGTTGGGAAGAAATTTGAAGTTTACTCATCCTGATTGATTAAATATGTCGATCGATTGATTGACAGGCTGTTATAAGCGTTAGATGTCTATATTTGATGCTTATACAGTGTAGTGCACTTTGGTTGATGGTTGATTATCTTTCAATGCTATTATATGCGTGTGATGTATGAAAATCCATATAATTAATATTATATGGTGATTGATTGGGCCTCTTTCCAATTTAGAAAATAAAGAATATTAAAAAAAAGGTTCATGTGTTACTGTACTCATCCGTTGAGATTAGTCATGTGTTGAACGAAATATTTTAATAATAAAATTTGCTTCTTTATCAATATAAAATAAAGGTTCATGTGTTGACTGTACTCATCCGTTGAGATTAGTCATGTGTTGAACGAAATATTTTAATAATAAAATTTACTTCTTTATCAATATAAAATAAAGGTTCATGTGTTGACTGTACTCATCCGTTGAGATTAGTCATGCGTTGAACGAAATATTTTAATAAAAGAAATATTTGAAAAAGAAATATTCGAAAACGAAATATTTGAAATAGAATATATGAAGCCGTGTTGATTAGATTGACGCCATTTTGCCGTGAACGATATTTACACCAATTTCATTCATTTTGAAATGAATATTGAAAAGTGATTTCGAAATTGAATATTTTGAAATGGAATTTGTTTTGATTTGAATAGGAAACCGAAATGAATTGAATTAAAAACGATTTCGTAATGAATTGAATATATAACGATTTCGAAATGAATTGAATATATAACAATTTCGATTTGAATTGAATTGAAAACGATTTCGAAATGAATTGAATTAAAAACGATTTTGAAATGAATTGAATTAAAAACGATTTCGAAATGAATTGAATATAAAACGATTTCGAATTGAATGGAATAGAAAACCAATTTGATTTCAATTGAATATATAACGAATTGAATTCGAATTGAATTCGAATTGAATATATAACGGATTTGATTTCAATTGAATATATAATGAATTTGATTCAAATAGAAAACGAAACGAATTTGATTTGAATAGAAAATGAATTTGAATCGAATAGAAAACCAATCTGAATTGAATTGAATAGAAAACGAATTCAAATTGAATTGAAAGCGAATTGAAATGAATTCAAATTGAATTGAAATTTGAATTGAATAGAAATGAATTTTAAAACGAATTTATAAAGAAGAATTCAATTTTGCTTTGGATTGAAATGGAAGTTGAAATTGTTTTTGAAACGAATTTAAAACTATTTATATAATTCGTTTTAAATAGAAATCGACGAAATATATATTATATATATATAATATAATGGCCTGAATAGAACGCGTCGCGCCGCGGCAGTTCGTGAATTTCGACCATTTATTTCAAACGGACATTACGGGAGATCCGACCGTCGAATTCTCCTAAAACCGGAACCGTTGGGTTCGTATCGAAAAGAGATTTCTAAAGAATATTAGAAATTCAAAATCTAACGGTTGATTTGGAGATACGTCCAAATCAAAATTGAAAAAGGTCGCTGTAAGTGCAGTTCGATGGCCCTTGTTGGAAATCGACTGTACGGGCCTTGATAAAATTATTAAAAATATCAATAATTTGTGTAAAATCATAAGAAATGATTTGAGAAAAATTGGGGTGAAAAACTCCATATTTGAAAAGATAAAAATGGATTTTTATCTAAATGAACTAGTTTTGAACTAAATTTAAAACCCAATTATTTTTAAATAAATAAATTAGATTTAAAAAGGGGTTTTAAATAAATCGGAATTTCTAATATATTTGATTGGATTTGAAATGGGTTTATCGTGAACGGTGTTTTAAACAACACTAGTTCTTTAACCCGAGGATAAATAGAATGTGATTTGGGTTTATCGTGAACTGTGTTTTAAATAACACCTAGTTCTTTAACCCAGTAAAAGGAGTTTTAATGAATCTGTAATTAGATTGAAATGTGAATCTATAATCTAAATTATCAAATTTAGAGATGAGCGAGAATGGAGTATCGCCAGTTTTGCTCCAAAGCGATAGTTAAATCTTTAATTAGATTTGAACGTGAAATGGTAATTAATTTTACCGATAACACCATGGTGTTAGATATGGAGTATCACCAGTTTTGCTTCATGGGATGAATAGGTTGGGATTGGGAAATAAAATACATAATTACTTCGGTGTGGTTCGCTAATCTCAACTAGTCCAGAAAACCATACTTTGGTTTGAAACGACATCAAAAGGATGATTAAAGGATAAATTTTAAAGAATTTATCTTGGATAAAATTAATGGGAACCTTTCCCTAAAAATGTGATTTTGTGAATAAAAGAATATTCTGAATGGGAATGAGGCGTACGTTGTGTTTGTGTAACATTTGTTTTAATATACGCGGGTTGTTCGGAAAGTCCGGGTTTACACCCATTCTGAATAACCGATTCGACGATATGTCGAAGATGAAGACGGTGGTCGAAGACCGGAAGTCTTCACATCGTTTGGGTAATTACTGACGATCCTGATTGGGCTGTACACCCAAGAGGATGGAAATAGTTGGTGGTCGTCCAGACGTACTTGGAGATGGATGGATATGCGAGGAAAGTGCCTCCGGTTTCGTTCAGACCCAGAACGGACTAGTAAATGGATTATGTGTCTGACATTGGATTTTATTCTGTGTTGATTGATTTCTGTTAAATATACATCTGTTTGGCGGCGGAGAATTTATTCTTTTGCTTAACGCCCTTCTCTGAGACGTACGAGCTCAGAGGTTGTACATCGTTGGACATCAGTCGCATGGCATGAATTGCTTGTGTGGCATGCTAAGATGTAATGATCAAGGCTTCTGTTGAAAAGCAAAGTCTTCTGGTTGATAATCAAAGCACGGCCTACGTGGCAGCTTTGTGTATAACGTGAATTCGCGAGCCTCACACCTCGGTATGAGTTAAAAACGGGATACGGACTGCAGGGAGAGCACGACGTTTCTTTCTAGCTTTGGTGGTGTCAGTGACTTACCAGCCCTGATATTTATATACTTTTCACCTTTGTGGTTGTTGGATGAGGCGCCTCGATTATAGGTCTGTAAGGACCGGGAAACGTGTGTTCAGGAATTTCCAATCCTCTAACGTAAGTGAGGACCGGCCCTGAAGCATCCAAGGGTTGCCCAGAGTGCGTAGCCCTGAGACATTTGCTAGAGTGTCTCGAACGCGGAGAGGAGCTTGCCCCTTGCCTCGACTCATGACGGAAATCCAATTTCCAATACGTGTATTGCGGTTTTAATTGTAGAACTAGTATGGCGACATGATATATGGTACCCATGCCGTCTATGATTTATATTTATGATTGAAATTGTTTTGACACTATACACTTATTATAGTATCAAATGATTTGTTTTAAACGTACCAAGCATGTTTGGCTATTATAAGGGAAAACCCTATCCTCCGGCTTGCGTTGCATTGTGTGATGGGACCTGGGTCTTATAATAGCTTCATTTTTCGAAAAAGCATTGTGTTGTTTATCTATATGCACTGGTATTCTTGGGAGGAAACCCGTTCCGTGTCATACGGCGTGGTCCCTTGAATTACTCTCCTTTAAAGTAAAGTTTTAAATAACTGTTTTAGTTCTCACACCAGTCACATAACTGACCTGGAGTTTATTGATTTAACCTAAACTCTGGGTGCCCTTATTTTCCGCATGGGCAGCTAGTAGTTTTGGTTTTGCAGATTTATATTCACAGGATCCTGGTTTACAGCTGGAATGATATCCGGAAAGCTCTGTATCCGTATATCACCTTCAGTTGTGCTTTGTATTATTTTCCGCTGCTATGTAATTTATTGTAATCTCTGATATTTATCGAATGTAATTTATTCATTTATACTCTGTATATTCTTGTATCTGATGGAATTGTTGTAATAGCAATGAAATGTTCTTCCGTCTACGTTCTATTTTGTCCTGTACTCAACGCTATCCGTGCTTTCCTTCACGGGGAAGTTCGGGTCGTGTCAATCAAGGTCTGAGAGGTAAATCGAATACCCCAACTTGAGCGGCTTCACTATTATCGAGGAACGATATCAGTTTGTAAGAGATGTCAAAATTAGTTACAAAAAGAATATGGCAGCGTATTGCAAGTCTGATAACTATAGCGATAGAATAAATGTTGTTGACTAGTTTTAAGGGCGACTATTATGTCAAGGCTAGTATAAAGGGAATATGGCAGCATATTGCAAGTCTTAGAACCACAGCGATAAAATAAATGCTGTTGATTTGGCTTAAGCGTGACTGTTATGTCAAGATTAGTTATAAAGGAGAATATTATAGCGTATGACAAGGTTAGAACCATAGCGATTGATTAACGCTATTAACCAAACTTAAGCGTGATTTTTATATATGGCAGCACTTCCTAGGAAATGAAGCAGTTTAGTTGTAATCCACTTATTCGAAAGTGATAAATAACGATGTCGTAAGAAAATATAAGAATCAGTTTTAGAAAGAGAAATTAGAGAATCGTGTTAGAAAATGATAACAGCATTTCGATGTTCGAAACGTGATTAGAATTAAACCATTAGGATCTGGAACTAGAATTCGACGATGTCGAATGTAGTAAAAGTAAACTATTTTTAGGGATTTTGATCTGATAGAATAATTAACATTTAGTTTTAAGCAAATAAATGTTAATAGGACAGGATTCAGTATTTAGTTATAAACTTGATATTTATTTGATAAGAAGTCAACTTAGAAACAGAGTTTATAAAAGTGGAATAGGAATATAAAAGTATGAAAGAGATTTCGGTAAACAAGATAAGGGGAATTATTTCATGAATAAAGAGTCATATGATAAAGATGTTCAGATTCCTATAATAAGGAATGGTATTCACATTTCAAAGTGAATAATGTTTTAAAGGTGAACGTTGGGCCGATTTAAAAGGGTAAAATGAAATTGGAAATATTTTCAATGTAAATAGGTTAGATTATCCAAGTATAGAAATAAAAAATGTGAAAGTAATGTGAATAGTTCGAACGTTAATAACGTATATTTTCTAGAACATGAGGGAATAAGAGTTTATAAAAACTGGGAATGTTTTCCAAGAGTGTGAAAGAGTTAAAATAGGATTTGAGAAATATCTGGTAAGATATGAGAATTCGAATAATAAAGCCGAATGTTAAAAATTAAAAATACCCGTGGTTGTGTGATGAATGTGTGTTGTTTTAACTCCGATAGTTAAATAACCGACTATCGAAGTGTTTTGACCATCGTTGTCAATACGAAGAGACCGGTTGGATTTATTATCCGAAAACCACTCCGTATAGGCATAAGCACTGCGAATTAGATATGCTGAAGATAATTGAAGACGGAGTTAAATGCAAGGGTCGTCCAGTTCTAGAATGGTGTTTTTAGTTTGTTCAGCCCCAGGACAACTTGGATGGACGAGTGTCTGACAAAGTTTTTCCAACGGTCACACCTTTGATTTTTACGAATATACCAAGTTGGTGGGGAGAAGGTAACTTCTCTTTATTCTACACCCAGTGTGCATTTGTGTAATCAATGTGTGATTACGGATTTGACGATTTGACATTCAGAGTGAATGGTGATCAGATGTTCTGAAGATAGACGTAGCCTCTAGCCTCACAACCAGGAAGTGACAGAAGTTGGGCTAGGCAGCATGGCTAGTTGGGTCATCCCCAAGCAGGGTGTATTGTCACCGATCTAGAGAAAATTCATATTTGTACTTCTTTTCGATTCTGTATCTTCGGATGAAGGTTGGATGGCCTACAACCGTGGTGGCAATATATTCGTGACACTCAAGCTAAATGAGTGAGCGGTCATGTGTGGCCGGGTTGCAAGACGTTCTTGTTAAACCCTGAGTGTATCCCCTCTAGAGTACACTGTTCGGAAGGTGCTCCCATACCTTGTCTGTTGAAATCCATTCTCCAATTAGCGCCCTGCGGTTTATGATTTTATACCATATATATGTGGAACGTGAGATGCAAGCGTTCTGCTACATGTATAATTATTTGTTTAGACATTATCATAATATCACTGGTTTTGATATCAAAGAAATTTTGGGTTATAGTAAGGTTTTCAAAGTTAAACAGTATGGTTGGAATTTACTCACACAAGTCCCATGACTGACCCAGAGTTTATTTTGTTTGTTTTCCCTAAACTCTTGGGTGCCCAAATTTGTACGGCCAGTTAAGTGTTTCAGGATTTTACAGATTCACTTGGAGGGCTCAAAGCAGGAGCTTTCACCATTAGATATTTAGATATTACTTCCGCTGTGATGTATATAAGTTGTACTCTGATATGGTATGTATATATACAAAATTCAGGTTTGTATTTCAAAGTTATGTTATAATACAATTTATTCATTCCGCTGTGAGTTTTCGTGTTTACTCTGATTCTGTTCAGCTGTGATCTTCTTCTTCTATTCTATTAGTTCTATCTTTTCTATCTCATCCTCTAAATTCTTTCAATAATGACACGGTTTTCAATGTATCAAAAATCGCTCCATTACATTTTTAGTTTAGTTGTTAACAGTTTCTCAAAGTCATACATATGCAACAGAAGCAGTTATGTATTTTCTTATTACCAAATCAGGTGTTGATGTTTGATGCATGACGGAAATTCAACTTTGTAGCACACGAGCTTGGACTTTGAACGGTTTATATTTTTCTTTTTTGTCAGTAAGTATCTTTTGTAAAAACAAGTAAGATAGGAACATCGATTACAAAATGTTATGTCCAACTATTGTATATTTGGCATATGGGATTACCATAACTTATAATATAGTTTTATAATTATAATTCTTTTGTGTTGTTTGAATTTCGTGATGATTTTGAACTGCATTGTGTAAAAATGATAAATGCTGATAGATGTACCTCAACAACTCTATAGAAACGCTGTGACATATTTTGAAAAATTGTTGTGGCATGCGGGAAAGAACAACATTTGTAGATGATAAAAAACGTTGTGATATATATGGTAAAACATTGTGATATGTAGAGAGTAACAACTTTTCTAACTATAAATAAATGTTGTAATATATGTTGGAAAACGCTGTGCTATATGGACGGTCATAACATTTCTGGACTTTATAAAACGCTGTTATGTATGTTGAAAACGCTATAATTGATGGACGATGACAATGGTTATAACCGTTTTAAAACGTATTCATAAAAATGTTGTGGTATGAAGACGATAACAACGTTTCTAACCAACATAAAACGCTATTATATGTGATGAAGAAGGAATAATTTATGTTAGCTATGCAAACACAACAACACAAAACGGTGTATAAACATAATGACAACGTCAATTAAAATGCTATACAAACATAACAACAGCACCAAATAAAATGCTGTAGTATGTCCTTTTTCTACAACATTTTCAAAGTGTTGTGATATTCCCATGATCTATAGCAACGTGTCGGTAGACAACATTCTTCAAAACGCTATAAAATTATATAACAGCGTTTTTTCAATGCTATCAATGAACATGTTTATTGTAGTGACAGTTTCATTAAGTAAGAAGCATAGCAAGAAAATGTATAAAAGAAAGGAGCCTTGTTCAGGACTGGTAGTCCTCTATTCTTTTTGATTCCATTTGGTAGAAAATGAATCCATCTAATTGCATATGAGGCTAGTATGGTATTGAATACCTGGTATGACGAATCAATAGCTGTATAGAAGATTACCTAAGCAGCAGACTCAACTCTATCATCCATAAGACCAGGCAATATATAAATTGTTCTTCGCAGCTCTATGGTGAACAAAGTTGTTTGGGTGCATTCCATCGGGTTCATTTTCATCTGGTAGCCTTCCTTAGTTAGCTTCGTCAGTAAGGTGCGGAGCAACCTGCGCTTTGCTCTGAGTACCTTTTTCGGGGTTGCCTCTTTAAGCAACCAAAAGAGACCTTCAACCCGCCCAGATTTTTTAACTTACAGGGAGATTTAATTCACGAAGTATTGTTGGAACAGAAGTCACCAGCTTTCACTGGCGAGAAGGAAGACCATCATCTCTATCTGGATACGATCATAAGTAATCAATATTTGTTTACCAAGATCTGATTATGAGTTATTAAATAGTAAGTTGAATAAAAGTTCACTATTTTAGATACAATAGTACCTCCATGAGCTTTGGCAATGTTGTTGATCAATTCCATGATAAGTACCGTTTTACGGACCGCTTGGTTATCTACTGATTTTACCATTTACGTATTGATATTTATGTATGCCATCAGTCTTTTCCGTAATCAGAAGGTGCTTGCCTTTTTGGAGTATGGAATTCTGTTTACTCACTTTAAATTGAGTACCTATTTCCCTACTTTTCCTACTAGGATTGGAAATCCTGTATTTTACATATCCATACGATTGAGTGGGAAGTCAAAGCTAAAACGAAAATTCGATCGTGCACGGTAAATGCAAAGGAATTTGTCGAACAACTGGCACTTCAGCAAGAATTGACCCCATTAACTCGTAATGAACCAGGGACAATGGACATGGTAGCAATCTACTAACGGAGTGGACCACCGAGGTATTAGGGATTTGACTCAAAATGGGAGCAGGATTGAAAAAGGATCTTAGTGTGTCTAGGGTTGGGCCACGAGGTACCTACCTGCTAAAGACTGCTCAAAGAACAAAACAAGTTTAATTGGGAACGGAATGAGAAAAGAAAACACCAAACTTTCTTCATGGATAAAAGAATAACTTTCTGAGGTGCGCGCCAGTATATTAATTAGGGAACGAAAGGTGCCTTAGTGTGAGTGATTATTGATGTCCGACTAGTGTGCATTATTGGCTAGCTTGAACTTCCCATTCGGCCGGAGTGTCTAAAACTTGGAATGGATGGCGGGGCGTAGGTGACAAGCAGTTATATGGCCCCTTCTACCGAAGCATGCCCATAGGTCTAACAATTCATTGTCTCATGATTTGATCTATATGTTCTTGCACGTAGATCCTTCGATTATACCACGGCAAAAATTTGATGTGTATTTTTTCTTTTTCTAACGGATTTCCATGGTTTCATTAATGGAAATTCTTTGATGTAGCGATTGGCATATCACTAGCCTTAGTCTAGTGGGGGGATAGACATATCTGTTGTCGACTGCTTTATCTTGACTTTACGTATGTTTATTGCTGATCATGTAGAATTAGAATGTGAAAACTACGATATGATATTTACTTGACTTGATGATGGTATTCTTCATATTTCAGTTCAGTATTTCCAGTCAAGTACTTAATTGGGTCGGTCTTCGGTTTCCCAAATGGCTTGGTTCTGGCACTAGTCTTCGTGGGTCGCTCTGACTCAGAGGTCCCTGAGAAGCACAAAACTCATTAATTTGCATGAGTGTGATAGTCAATCTGACCATATAGTGAACAGTGCTTGTAACACCCCGAATTTCAGTTAACACTGATATTCACTAATTGCAGAATAAATAATCTCAGATGCGAGAATTGGGGGAAACGGGCTACGTCATTGCGTTCGTCTCGGAAAAATACGCGAAATAGGGTCCGAGTTTTCAAGAATCGGAGTCCGTATGGCCCAGTTATGGTCCAATGAAGTTTACAGAAAATTCAAAGTTTAAAACAGATTTAAAATTCAGGTTCAAATTTCGAAATTGGGGCCATTGGGCGCAGGCGGGAAAATTCCCGCCTAGCTACCCAAGTCGACAGCCCTGTCGACTGGTCAGTCGACTTGGCTGGGACCAAGTCGACAGCCCTGTCGACATGGGTGTCGACAGGGGTGCTCGGCCAGTTTAACCTGGTGCACCATTTTAGGGTTTGGCTGTGTTTTGGGGCTGTTTTCTGGAAGCTTCCGAGATCTGATGGTCCTAATCTAATTTAGGGTTAATCTAATGGCCTAAAACACTTGCCTAATCTATAAATACACCCTAAGCCTACCCTAATTCATACTAAAAATAGAATCTATGCCATCATGCCGCCAAAATGCAACTTGGAAGGAGCCTCCACTAATTTGTGAAGAGGATTGCAAGCTAATCAACTACTAATCCACCTCTAATTCAACTCTAGCAACTATCTAAGGAGCTAATCTTGGAGTTTGTGAGTTTCTATCACTTTAATAACCAATTTCTAAACTAAGTAGATGAGATATGATGAGATCATATGGTTTTGCTTGCGGATCAATGGGTTTTAGGTCATATGTTATGATGGTAGTTTGCTAATCACTATGTTTAACACTTATTCATGATGACACTATGTTTATGCAAGTTAAGTGTTTGGGGTTATGCATGTTAAGTGGTGGGTTTTATGCATACTAAGAGTTTAGTTTTATGCATGCTAAGTGGTTGGTTTTATGCATGCTAAGTGTTTGGTTTTATGCAAGTTAAATGCTTGGTTTTATGCTAGAATCATGTGTGAAATAAGTGACATGACATGCAAGTTTAACCTATGAGTTTGGATCTATAATATGCATAATCTATGCAAGTCGTTTGGATTAGTGATATGCATAACATATGCAAGTTTATCTCTTTTTATGATATGCATAACATATGCAAGTTTGCCTCTATGTATGACATGTTATGCAAGTTCACATGGAAGTTTATATGCAAGTTCATATGTAACATGTAATGCAAGTTAGGTGTTTGGTTATATGCAAGTTAACATGTGACATGCTATGCAAGTTACCCCCTTAGTGACATATGTGCTTCATGCAAGTTTGGGTTAAATGCTAGTTGGGTTTAATGTATGCTCATATATGCAAGTTGACACCTTTTAAACCCATGATAAAGTTATATGCTATGATTGGTTAAGCCCATGACATTTGTGATGAGTCTTCCCTTTATTATGTCATGTTATGAGAACGAATTACGTGGGGAACGATGGGGTAAATATGCATGTTAATAAAATGGTGTAAATGGGTATGCTTAAGCATAACATAAAGTGAATGGACATAATTGGGAATTTACCTATTAAGTTAGGTCTACCCATATTATGGAATTGGGAATTTACCTATTAAGTTAGGTCTACCCATATTATGGAATTGGGAATTTACCTATTGAGTTAGGTCTACCCATATTCTTGAAATTGGTGATTAATTAGGGACAATTAATACAAATTATGGGGGTGATTAATTAGGTGTAATTAATCGACTAAGACACGAGGTTGGACCCTTTTGTAGCATAAGACTGCCCGGAACCGACCGGCAAATCCAGCGGCTACAAATGGTTGGCCCAATGTGAGAGGTCTTAGTCATAAACTAAATACGTGACAAGTGTAAAGACACGAGGTTAGACTCTGTTATGGTGTAAGGCTGCCCGGAACCAACCCGCATATCCAGCTGCCATAAAAGACAGTCTAATGTGAGAGGTCTTTACAAAGGTTACGATCTTAATTAATTAAGAAACACTTAACCAAATTAGCATGTAGTGAGGCATGAGGGGTTAAGTGGGTGCCTTGGGTGGCATGTAGTAACTAGTGGGGGTGCCTTGGGTGGCATAAGGAAACTAGTGGGTTGCCTTGGGTGGCAAAAGAAAATACGATTAGAATACTTAACCAAAGTGGAACATGTAATTAAACATGATTAAAGGGTTAAGTAAGTGCCTTGGGTGGCATGTGGGAATCAAGTAAGTGCCTTGGGTGGCATGTGGAAATCTAGTGGGTGCCTTAAGTGGCAATTGAAATATGATTAAATGACAAGCTTAAGTAGTAGCTTGTGGGGGCCTTAAGTGGCAATTGAAATATGATTAAATGACAAGCTTAAGTAGTAGCTTGTAGGGGCCTTAAGTGGCAATTGAAATAAGATTAAATGACAAGCTTAAGTAGTAGCTTGTGGGGGCCTTGAGTGGCAATTGAAATATGATTAGATGACTTAACCAAACCTTAACATGTAAGTGGGCATGATTATAAAAAAAAAGGGTTAAGTGGGATGCACCAGATAAAATGACAAGCTTAAGTAGTAGCTTGTGGGGGCCCATTTCAACCAGTAACCCATATGTATCTTATTGGGCTCGACCCATGTCGAGGACGGGACACGCGTACTGGGCTTGACTGTAAGAGGCCAAAATGGGTTAGCGGTGGCAACGCAAGTCCAACGGGTTTCATATGCGTGTGTGGACCCGGGCTGGTAAGTAAGACGTTGTTGCATCGTGTAGGTATAAGCCGTGCACCGTTGATATTATCAGGTTGCCACTTTGGGGAATGATACACCCCACTGTGGGGCCAGCACGGGTATCTACGTTAGGGAGCCGATCGCTTGGGGAGTAGTGGGTACACCTAGTGGAGATAGGGGCAGACGACACCTATGTAGTCAGCTAGGGGTACACGAAACTACTATTAAAAATTACTAAGTACACTTAGTGGGATCAACCTTAAGTAGGAATTACCCTTGGGTGGGTAGAACTGGTGTGGTGCAGTGTAGGAATTACCCTTGGGTGGGTAGATCTGGGGTGGTGCAGTGTAGTAATTATCCTTGGGTGGGTAAATGCGTCTTTACGGTTATCTTAGTTCATCCTAAGTCTAGTTGGCTGCTTAGTGTAGCCATTTATCCCCAGTCGTTACCGTATATCAAGCTCATGTCTTACTCTGGTAACTTTAATGATTGTATTGTTAAAGTTATAGGACTCGCTCAGACTTATGTCTGACCCCGTTGTTTTTATCTTTTTCCCAACCCTCAGGTTATCAGAGTGGGCCTGGCACTAGTGGGCTTTGATCAGACTGCTTTATCTATCTTTTGGAGCTTGGACCGTGGATGTAAAGCTCAGTTTATCTTTTCTATTATGGCTATTAAGTTATGTAGTGGGATTATGTACTTTTGTTTTATCAGGATGAATATTATGTACTTGACTCTTGTTTATGGTTTTGGTGTAACCAAACATGTTTTACTTTCCGCTGCAATGAAATGATGTTTTAAATTCTCAAGTATTACTTATATCTGTCTTGTTGTAATTTTTCTGTTCTATATTCACTTAAAATACTCCACCGATGTTATGGCATTCCCTTAGTGAGTGACCGTAGCGGGTGTGGGGTGTTACAGTGCTACATTGCATGTGGACGAAAATGACCCATGAAACAACTTTTATTTGATGTTATCAAGTTCGAAAATTCCATATCAACAAGTGATCGTGATAAGTCAGCTTCTATGGAACCTAATATCCCTTCGATCAAATCTATTGCGGTTGTCTCTCTTCAGCTAAAACTAGGTTTTCTGAACAAGCTTAAGAATTCTGCCAAGCCAACAAAACCTATCTCCCTAACTTCTGTTTCTAACAAAAGTCCACCTTCGGCGGCTTTAAGCAATGAACATGGAGCCCCGTTTTCATCCTCAGTCAAGAAGAAGAGTAAACCAAAGCACGACAACCCATACAACCACCTCATTCCACCTGCTGTCTATAAAGCTACTCCTCTTTTGTCGTAATATGAAAATGTAGTTCATAAAACTCTTTATTGTCTGCTGCCTTGTTAGGATACAACGAGCTCAAAGTTCCAATCCCAAGTAGCAGGAAAAATGAAATGTTGAAAGGCCTTTCTTTCAGCAATGACTAACGAATGCTCTACACTTCCCTTAGCTTACTTTAGGCTCGTGTGATTCACGCATGTAATCATCTCCAGTGATCTCCCTCTGTTATTTCCCTTGTGAATTTTACCTTGTTTGGGTATGTCATGTTAAGTACGTTTATCTTTGGACCGTTTTGTTTAATGGTTTTCTTCCCTGTGTGGAAGTTCCTTTTGATTTGTAGTAGATATGCAAGCTGTATATCTCCCGTTTGCCTTGTTTACGGATCACTTTAACACTTTATAAACTGGTCCATCTTGCCAAAAAAAACTGATTTTTCAATATTTGAAAAAGTTTTTGAATAAGTGCAAGTTAACTTGCATTATTTAATCAGAAAATAGCAAACTAATTCGTATTTTCTAATTCATAAAAATGAATACATTAATTACATATTCATTGCTATATGTATTTTTCTTATAATAACTTTAGAAACTGCAAGTTTTAAAATGATCAATACTTTGATACAAAAATTGAAATGAAGTTTTTATGTACTTGTAATCTAGCTTAAATTGACAAATTTCATGATGATTCATCAATTGTTGTCATCTCACGTATATTTAAAGTAAATCAAGATTGATAATAGGGTCGGGTTAACTTATGCCAATTTAAATCACTTTAGCAGAACTCAAAATTATGTATGAATATTTACAAGGCGAATTCTATTCAAACACCGCAAATTGCTTTGCTTACACCATGAGATTTTAAGTAAAATTTCAGACCAAAATGACCTTCTTAAAAAGGAATCAATATTAAAGAATGAAAACATATACAATTCTCCCTTATTTGCATTATGTATACTCCGTATAATTTCTCTTCTAAAGTTAGTAAATTATAAATTAATTTATATCACTGGTTAAATTAAATTTATATTACCTTTGAGGATTAAAATATATTCATATCAGCCACATTTATATACAATTAATTTTAACAGTTTTCACTTTAATTAAATATAAAAATTAAAATTTAATACTAACTGCTAAAATTAATGTTATACAGAGTACTAAAAATTCTTCAATCTTTCGTTTAAATCTAATCATGTTTAAATATAACACCAAAATTTAACTAGTTTAACTTTCTAGTATTTAAAAAAAGCAAGTTCAGATTTCCATCATCTAAAATTAACAGTGATTTAAAAATTAAACAATCAAATAATTTAAAATACTAGTGTTAAAAAATATAGTTTTTTATTTTTATTTTAGGTAAATATATTGCAATGAATTCCCAGTTTTATGTAATTTAGTTTATGGTTAAAGAGGAAACGTGATGAAAATATAAATGAGTAATTTTGTGAAATACATGGTATATGAAAAGAAATTTTTGGTGTATGTTATTTTATTTCATTTCATTTTACGGTGTGCATTAAGCAATTATAGGTGTATGAATAGAATTAGCCTATTTACAACTAGAAATATTCTACTTCTATTACAATATTTAAACATATAATTTTCTAATTGAAGATAGCATGTATGATATGGGTTTCCGTTTAAAGAAAATGCTGATGGTCCTTGCTTAGAGTCATGAGTATAAGATAGATATAATTTGAGTTACACTGGATAATACGTCCGGTTAGATTTGTCCTTACTAATATTTTAGCTAATAAATTATTGTTTAAATTGCTCTTGTTGGAAATGTTTTTATAAACATTAGGTGAATTATTAAAAATGTTGGAATAAGTGTATGAATGGCTCCTATATGTGAATAGTCTCACATCATGGGACTATATGGAAGAAGCAAGTATTTATATTTGTTTCTAAGAAGTCAAGTTGGGGCCTTGGGCTCCCAATACATGCTTTGTTGTGAGGAGGGAGACCATGCATCATGACCACCACACACGCGCGCACGACCGATCGACCCGGCCTGGGCTCGGGCTTGGGCGTGTAGACACTTATATTTTTGGACCAGAAAACCTTGCCTTTTTCAAACCGTTTTTATGGAAAATATAAGCGGTAGATCCGATTTTATCTCACTGCCCAGTATTCTCTATTCAGATTTGAAGGCTGGCTGCTGCTCTGACCACCGACTAACCGCAGTTGCCAGAGCGCAGATGGCTTCCTGGACTGAATAATCAAAGCAACTACGGATTTGGACTGAACAGGATTGCTTGTGCAAAAATTTCATACTCAATGGCCACGGCGATGATCTGTATGACTACTACAACTCGGAGGACATGACAGCAAAGGAGATCTCGGAAGCGTTGAAGAAGAAGTATGATACAGAGGAGGGGGGCAAAGAAGTATGCTGTCAGCCGCTATCTCAAATACCAGATGACAGACGACAGGTCAGTAGAGATGCAGTCTCATGAGCTCCAGGAAATAGCCCATGAGATCATCTCCAAAGGTATAACATTGGACGAACAATTTCAAGTTGCTGTAATTATTGACAAATTGTCCCTAGGTTGGAAAGATTTTAAGAATACCTTGCGGCATAAGACTAAGGAATTTTCCTTAGAGAGCTTGGTCACTCGCCTCCGTATTGAGGAGGAGGCATGCAAACAGGACCAGAAAGAGGAAATGCTAGTTGTCTCAAACAACAACACTAAAAAGACCAAACCTGCAGTTCTGAAACCAAATCAGAAGTCCTTTAAGAATCAGAACTGGCGCACTAAACAGAATGAGAATCCGCAAGAAAATCCAAAAGGAGAGCAGAAACTAGCCCAAAAGAATGATTCTGGACAATTGTTTCTATGTTACAACTGTGGAAAACTAGGTTATATGGCACGAAAGTGTAGGAACATGCCAAGCTCTGCACCGCAGGCTAACCTGACTGAGGAGCCTCTTATGGCTATGATTACTGAGATTCACCTTGTTTGTGGATCAGAGGGTTGGTGGTAGACATTGGTGCTTCTCGCTATGTCTGCTATGATCATGATATATTCACCACATACACAGCTGCTGATGATTAGAAAGTTTTGTTGGGAGATTCTCACACCACTAAAGTTGCAGGGGTTGGAAATGTAGAAATCAAGATTACCTCTAGAAAGACTGTGATTCTGAAAGATGTTATGCATACTCTAGAGATGAGGAAGAATCTGGTTTCAAGCTTTATCCTTAATAAGGCAGGCTTTACTCAAGTTATTGGGGCTGATTTGTATACCCTAACTTATAACAGAACTTTTGTGAGAAAGAGTTATGCTTGTGAATGAATGTTTAAATTAAATGTTGAATCTAATAAAGTGACTACTTCTCCTTATACGTTGTGTGATTTTAATATTTGGCACTATAGATTATGTCATGTTAATAAACGAATAATTCATAACATGAGCACCCTAGATATGATTCCTAAAATGTCAGAATCTGAACTTGATAAATGTGAATTCTGTACACAAGATAAAATCACAAAGAAACCTCATAAATCTGTTGATAGATTTTCTGAACCCTTAAACTTGATTCATTCTGATATATGTAAGCTTGATAGCACTTTGACTAGACATGGACATCGTTATTTTATCACTTTTATTGATGACTGCTCTAATTTCACCTATGTATATCTTATGAAAAATAAAAGTGATGCATTAAAACATTCAAAACTGAAATTGAGAATCAAACAACTAGGAAAATTAAGAGACTTCGTAGTGATAGAGGAACAGAATATGAATCTAGTTTGATTCTGGATTTCTATAAATTACATGGTATTGTACATGAAAGAACCACACTCTATTCACATGAAATGAACGGTAAAGCTAAAAGAAAAAATAGGAATTTTACCGAATTAGTAGTTTCCATCCTACTAATTTATGGTGCAGCAAAACATTGGTGGGGGGATATTTTATTACTGTATGCTATGTTCCTAATATGATCCCCAAATCTAAGAATAAAATTTCACCTTATGAAATTTTAAAGAATTATAAGCCTAATGTCTCATACTTTAGAACTTGGGGTTGTTTAGCATATGTTCGCATTCCAGATCCTAAGAGAATAAAATTGGCAAATAGAGCATACGAATGTGTATTTATAGGCTATGATATCAATAGAAAAACATACCGATTTTATGACCTAAATACACATAATATAATTGAGTCCAATGATGCCGATTTTTATGAAAAAAAAATTTCTTTTAAATTAGGGAATAGTGAGGGCACATCAAGTATGCCTATTAGAACAGAACTTGAATAAAAGTTCTGAAGCTGAACCTAGAAGAAGTAAAAGAGCAAGAACCGTAAAAGATTTTGGTTTGGATTTTTGTGCTTTTACTATAGAGGAGGATCTCTTAAACCTCCAAGAGGCCTTATCTTCTTTAGATGCCGATTTTTGGCAAGAGGCTATAAATGATGAGATGAATTCTTTGGAATCCAATAAGACTTGGCATTTGGTAGATTTACCTCCTGGTTGTAAATCTATAGGCTGTAAATGGGTGTTTAAAAAGAAATTAAAACCTAATGGCACTATTGATAAATATAAAGCACGACTAGTAGCGAAAGGTTTTAGACAAAAAGAAAATATAGGTTTCTTGGTCACTTTTCACCCGTAACTATAATAATATCCATTCGTGTATTAATCTCACTTGCTTCCATTCACAATTTACTAATATACCAAATGTATGTTAAAACTGCCTTTTTAAATGGTGAATTAGACGAAGAAATTTGTATGGACCAGCCTGAAGGATTTGTAGTACATGGTCAAGAACATAAAGTATGCAAATTAGATAAATCATTATGTGGTTTAAAAAAAGCCCCTAAACAATGACATGATAAATTTGATAACTTAATCATTTCACATGGTTCTAAAATTAATGAAAGTGACAATTGCTTTTATTACAAATCTGAGAAAGACATTTGCACGTACAAAACACACCTGTTGCTTCTCCTCATTTGCTTCTGTTGTGCTTGCAACAGAAGCAAATAATATTATTTGCTTCTGTTCCATCATTACAACAGAAGCAATTACCATAAGAGAAAAAACAGAAAATCTATATATAGGAATTTGCTTCCGATGTTGTAGAAACAGAAGCAACGGTGAGGAAGCAAATTCTGTAATCTGCTTCCGACCACCGTACAACAGAAGCAACTACGTTTTATTCAACAGAATTCAGTTATTAACTTTTAATGATTGACATTTAACACTTAATACTGAACTATTATTTTCAAGGGAAATTTTTTTTTAAGGACAAAAGCCCACTAAAATTTATCCATAAGGACAGCCGCCTAATATTTTATCCTAAAGGACAACACACTGGAAAAAAAAATTCGTCCGCTTCTTTCTTCTTCTCTCCTCTTGCGCATCGGTCATCACGAAATACAAAAAACACGAAATCATGAATTGCAAAATCACAAATTTCAGAATAAAACAAAAACAAAATTTGAAATCGAATTCAAACATCACGAAATCGAAATCGAATAGAAAAGCATTCGAAACAAAAATCGCGAGAAACAAAAACCCTAGAAAAAAAAAATTGTCAAACAACATAAATCCATTCGAAATCACAATTGAATTGAATAGTAATATTTTTCTAACGATGGAAAACGCAGTTGAAGAAGTCGAAATTGTTGAAATAATTTTTTCGTGATTGGAAATGTTTTTTTTTAATCGTTAATAGTATAGCAGTTCGTAGGTATCATTTTTCTATTTTCTTAGTTATCATTTTTCCTGTTTTAACTTTAAAACATAGCAGCAGTTTTTAGTTATCATTTTTCTATTTTTTTAGTTATCATTTTTACTGTAGTTTATGTGTTATGTTAAACATCAAAGCGGTTTTAAGGTATCATTTTTATATTTTTTAAGGTATCATTTTTAGTGTAATTTCTCTGTTATGTCAAACATTACTGCAGTTTGAAGGAATCATTTTTATATTTTTTTAAGGTATCATTTTTACTGTAATACAACAAAAAATCACAAGAAAAAAAACTTAACACGGTTAAAACATTAAAACTGATACTCAAAAAAATAGAAAACTGATACCTAATAACTGATTCAATGTTTTGAAGAAAAACTAATGAAAAAATATAACAAACAAATGAATACCTACAATATTAAAAAACTGATATTCATGAACTCTGAAAATGAGAAAAACTTTAACTTAGCCGTACCAACTTATAAAACTGATAACAAAATATAACATAAAACATAACAGTTTGATTGAATAAAACATATAAAATGATACCTCAAAAAATAGGAAAATGATACTTACAAACTGCATCAATGTTTTTAAGAAAAATTAATGCAAAAATTGTTTACATCACAGTTTGATTGAATAAAATGAAATACGTTCGACTGAGTGACGAAGTTGATGCAAAAAAACAGTTTCAAAATTAACACAGCAATAAAATCACATCAAAACAACACATAACACAGTTAAAACAGAAAAAATGACACCTTAAAAATTAGAAAAATGATACCTAAATACTGATGCAATGTTTTGAAGATAAAATAATGGGAAAAAAATTTATATCACAGTTTTATTGATTAAAATGAAAAAAGTTCGACTTAGTTTCAAAGCTGATACAACAATATAACTTCAAAATTAACACAGCAACAAAATCTCCTGAAAAAACATGAAACACAGTTAAAACGGTAAAAATGATAACTACAAAAATAGAAAAATGATAACTAAAAACTGCTGCTATGTTTTTAAAGTTAAAACAGGAAAAATGATAACTAAAAAAATACAAAAATGATAACTAAAAACTGCTGCTACGTTATAAAGTTAAAAACAGGAAAAATGATAACTACAAAAATACAAAAATGATACCTACGAACTGCTGTACTGGTAAAATGAAAAGAAAAAAAACCATTTCCAATCTAAAAAAATTGTTTCAACAATTTCGACTTCTTCAATTGTGATTTCCATCGTTTGTAAAATATTTTTATTCCATTCAATTCTGATTTCCACTGGGATTTTGTTGATCGACATTTTTATTTTATTTTTTAGGGTTTCGAATGATTTTCTTCTCGATTTTGATCTTGTGATGTTTTCCTTTTATTTCGAATTTTGATTTTAGTATTTTCTGAATTCGTGATTTCGCGTTTTCTGATTTTATGATTTCGTGATTTAAGATGAAATCGAGAATGACGTGAGAGAGGGAGAAGTTGAAAGTAGCGGCCGACGTGAGAGAAAGAGAAGATAAAAGTAGCGGCCAAAATTATTTTTCAATGTATTGTCCTTCTGAGTAAAATTTTAGTGGGCTGTCCTTATGGATAAAAAGACCTTCAGTTTTGTCCTTGTAAATATTTTCCTGTATTTTCAATGTATAATATTTAATAAATAATAACTGATTTATAATTAGTAAGCTATAAATAATAATTTATAAAAAATATTTTATATTAATGATTATTAAATTTATATTGATTGTTTATTACAATTGTAATTAATAATTTATAAACAGTAATACATAATAATTTCTATTTGATAATTAATAGTTAATGATTAATCATTTTTAATATTTAATAATCAGTAAACCACAAAGAACGCGGTTAATTCATTCACTCGCCGCGCTCAATTTTTTCATCATCCCGCCTTCACACAGTAATATCCCGCTTTCATTTCCCAACATTCAACATCCATTTTTTTTTTTTTTTTTTGCTTTCCCTTAGCATTTGTTCTCCTCTGGAAAGTAAATAAATCCCTAAACCCCTAAGTTCCTAGAAATCCCTTACCATAAAATCGAAATCATACATTATCTGCCCATAATAACTAAGACCTTAGAAATATATCCATTATTTCGTTCTCCTGCTATTAAGCAAAAGGAAAAAACCTAATCTATTACTTCATTCGTTCTATTTCTAAAATCCGGGTCTGCATTATGAAATCCCAACGTCGTTTGTTTTGGAGTTCGCCTCTCCTTAGTTGCCAAGAAGTCATCTAAATTTGATGTCGCTTGGAACACTGGAAATAATGCTAAGGAGTTGGTCGCTGCATCAATTGTGTAGCCGTTAGCGTGGATCTGACTGACTCACAATGCTTGGAAAATTATTGCTTTGAGCGTGTTGTTGATGATTTCCGAACAACGATGAGTCATTGTTATCATGTTATGCTACTGAAAACAGTCACAATGGATTCAAAGGGCAAAGCAGCTTTGGGCAGGAAGGAGGAAGGCGTTTGTGCAAATAAGGGAGGAAATGGCAAATTATCGAAAACTTCTATACAGTAGAAACAGTTTGAGCAAGACACGTCAGCAAACACTTCTAATCAATAATGGGTTTATGATTCAGGTCCATTAGGGTTTAGAGTTAAGTACGGGTATAAATAGAGAATAATAACTCCACTGTGTTTTTGTGTTGAGATTTGTAGAGAGTTTACTCTCACATGTTTCTTCTGCCGTCATTAACAGTAAGTGTTTGCTTAAATACCACAAGCTTTTCCCTTTTCATTATGTGTACATTTACTGTTTGATCTGATTACTCTCTCATAATCTTCATCTTGTCTTTGTTGTTTTTACATTGTTGCAAAATTTCTTTCAATTCCATGGATGCTCGAGTTACGAGAAGTCAAGCAAAAAAGCCTGGGTCTAACACAATAGTATCAGAGCCAAATCCTGAAGCATCATAGTTGCATGAAAATTTCGATGATGAACAAGGCAATAACTCTGGTAATGTTGATGATGAATATCCAGTTGAAGATTCAAGACACGAAATAATTAATGCACAAACAGCCCTGAATATACGTGACTTGCAAGAATCCCAACATGAAGAGTTCTCGAGACTGGATATCATGCAGGAAACATTGAGCAATATTGCTAAGGAATTTAAAGACCTAAGAAATAAAACAGCAAGCCCTAGGGTTCCATATGTACCTCCTTCTCAGAGAAATCAAAATAGGCAACATCAAGAATCATCATCAACTGCGAATCCAAATCAGGTATTTGCTGAACACTCCTTTATTAATCATAACAGAAACATGCCCGTGGTACCCATAAATTCTCAGAATCCTCCAAAATTAATGCAAAATACTGGGATAAAATTGGACTTTCCAATTTATAATGGGAATAATGAAGTGGTTGAATGGCTTAATCAAGTTGAACATTTGTTTAAGTATCATCAAACTCCTGAAAGTGAGTGGGTACCCACATGCTCATTCCATCTACGTGAGGATGCTAGAAAATGGTACAGTTGGCTTATCAAAAAAGTTAAAAATTGTGAAGTCTGGAGTGTGTTTAAAGATGAATTGATTGTCCAATTTGCACCTGAAGAATTCATCAAACCTTATAGTGCAATCTCCAACCTTAAGCAAACTACTACAGTTGTGGCTTACTTATCACAGTTTGAACAATTACAAGGGATGTGTGATGCTCTCCCTGATCAGTTTATGTTGGAAAAGTTTGTTGATGGGTTGAAAGATGAAATAAAATTTGATGTGCTGGCTTTACACCCCATAGATTTTAAGCAAGTTGTAAATCTTGCCAAGGTATTCGAATGTAAAAGGTTAAATAAAAAGAAAACCAAGGCAAACAAAATTTTCAAAACTTCTGGTGGAGTAAAGAATGTTAGAAAGGAAATAGTGGGTAAAGACACAAACAATAAAAAAAAAGGACTCACACCACAGGAAATTTTAGAGAGGAGAAAAAACAATTTGTGCTTTGGGTGCAATGAGAAATGGCACCCCGGACATGAGTGTAAAACAAAGAGTATTTACATTATTGAGGGAGTTATGACCCTTCAAACTGATGATGAGGCTGACCAACAAGAAGCTGAAGGGGATTCAGAGGAGCAAAGTGTACATGTCAAAGAAAATCAACACCCAGTGGCTACTCACAGGCAAGTAGAAGAAGAGCAAGCTTACACCATAACATTAACTGCAATGTGTAGTATACCATCGTTATCTACACTAAGAGTCAAGGGATACATCAACAACCAGCTGGTGGAGGTGCTAATTGACTCTGGATCAACTCACAGTTTCATGAACACAGAGTTATCAAAACGGTTGAATTTACAAATTCAAGAGACAGCTGACTACACGGTGCAAGTAGCTAATGGGGAAAAAATACAAGGGAGGAGGTTGTGCAAAGGAATTATATTCAAATGTCAGGGGTGTACAATGCCGATCGATCTTCTAATTGTGCCACTGGAGGGTTGCCAAATGGTGCTCGGTGCACAATGGCTGAAGAAGCTTGGGGAGATTTCATTTAATGTTTCTAAATTACAGGTAAAATTTTGCTGGAATGGCACTGAATACACTTGGCATGGCATCAGAAATAACAACAAAATGGTTGATAGTAAAAGCATTATTAAAGAGAGCTTACAGTGTCAATTTACCTTCTTGATATGCTCCAAAGAAATAAGCAGTAACACAACTGAATAAAGCAAGGCAATACCTGCAAACATTCAGCAAATATTAAACCAGTTTCCTACTGTTATCACTCAGGCACTGGCTTACCTCCTCCACGAGAATGTGATCACAAAATACCCTTAGTTCCAGCAGCAAAACCAGTTGGTCTACGACCATGCAGACACTCCTATCATATTAAAAATGAATTGGAGAAACTCATCAAGGAAATGCTTCAGGCTGGTTTCATCCGACCTAGTACGAGTGAATATTCGTCTCCAGTGGTAATGGTGAGGAAAAAAGATGGGTCTTGGAGGATGTGTGTCGATTTCAGAGCACTCAACACCCAAACAATCAAAGACAAATACCCTATTCCATTAATAGATGACTTGTTGGATGAACTGTACGGATCTGTTTATTTTTCAAAGCTGGACCTTAGATCTGGATATCACCAAATTCGTATGTATCCCCAAGACATTCACAAAACAACATTTAAAACACATGAGGGACATTACGAGTTTGTAGTCATGCCTTTCGGTTTGTCTAATGCTCCCTCTACATTTCAAGCTCTTATGAATGACATTTTTAAACCATATTCGAGAAAAAAAAAATTAGTTTTCTGCGATGACATCCTAATCTACAGCCAGACAATGTCTGAGCATTTGCAACATGTTACTTTAACTTTACAGGTGCTTAAAGCTAACCAATTGGTGATCAAGCTTTCTAAGTGCTCTTTTGCTCAAACTGTAATCAATTATCTGGGACATGTCATCACTCAAAATGGTATTACAGTAGATCCAGAAAAATCAGTGCAGTGAAGAATTGGCCGCAACCAAAAAATCTAAAAGGATTTAGGGGATTCCTTGGACTTACAGGATATTATAGGAAGTTTATAAGGCACTATGGACTGATAGCGAAGCCACTCACCAACTTGTTGAAGAAGAACTCATTTCACTGGGACGAACAAGCTACATCAGCTTTCAATCAACTCAAGAACTACCTGCTGTCTCCACCGGTGCTCAGCATGCCTGATTTCAACCAAGAATTTGTAGTGGAGTGTGATGCAAGTGGTGTAGTCATAGGTGCTCTGTTAACAAAAAATGATAAACCTATTGCCTATCTCAGTCAAGCCTTGAAGGGGAAAATCTGGCATTATCAACTTATGAGAAAGAGCTCCTCGCTGTGTTACTTGCAACAAAAAAATGGACTCCGTATTTATTGGGAAGGCGCTTTACCATTCGAACTGACCATCAAAGCTTAAGGCATCTATTATCACAAAGGTTAACAACAGGTATACAGGGTAAATGGCTAACCAAATTGCATTGTTTTGACTATAAGGTCGAGTACAAGAAGGGACAAGAGAATCGAGCAGCTGATGCCCTATCACGCTTACCAGAAGAAGCAAATGAACAGGTTTCAAAAGGCAGTTGCCAGGCTGTCACCACACTTGAGGGCAGTTGGTTAACTGAACTGAGAAATTCAATGGAAAAATCAATTGCTTATCAAATCATGAAAACCAAGATTCAGGAAGGCACATTGAAAGATAAATACAAATTAATTGACCAGTTGATTTACTATAAAAATAGGCTATACATAGCTGATGACTGCAATGACATCAAACAAATATTAATTAAAGAACACCATTTGATGCCCTTGGGTGGCCATGCAAGCAACAAGAAAACCAGACATCGCATCAAACAAGTGTTTTTTTGGAAGGGCATGAAATCTGACATTGAGAGGTACATAAGAGAATGTGAGCCTTGTCAGAGAAATAAGCACGAAAATGTGAAAAATCCTGGACTCTTGCAACCGTTACCCATACCTGAAGTGATATGGAGAGATATTGCTATGGATTTCATAATTGGACTACCAAAAAGCCATAAATACACCGCCATTTTTGTAGTAGTGGATAGATTGTCGAAGTTCGCCCATTTCTTCCCTCTAAAACATCCCTATACTGCGGTGCAAGTTGCTCAGATATTTTTTGATGGAGTCTTCAAGCTACATGGAATGCCACACAACATTGTTTCGGACTGGGATGCTATATTCACCAGCACATTTTGGCAAGAACTAATGAGGTTGCAAGGTACTATATTGAAGATGAGCTCAGCCTACCACCCTCAATCCGATGGCCAGACTGAAGCGGTTAACAAGATACTTGAAGGGTACTTGAGATGCTTTGTGTGTCACAAACCACATGAATGGAGTAAGTGGCTTACAATAGCTGAATATTGGTACAATACTTCTTGGCAAAGCTCCATCAATATGGCTCCATTTACGGCTCTGTACGGTATTTCTCCTCCAACTCTGTTATCATATGTGCCAAAAACAACTGCATTTCCACAAGTAGAAGAGATATTATATTCCAGAGATGTCGTGCTACAACTTTTGAAGGATAGTCTGAAATTAACATAAGAAAGAATGAAGGAATATGCAGATATGAAACGTACTGAACGACAGTTTCAAGAAGGTGATTGGGCGTATTTAAAGTTACAACTTACCGGCAAATTTCAGTAAGTTGCACGAAAACCACAAAATTGTCTCCCAAATTTTTTGGACCTTATAAAATTCTGCGGAAAATTGGAGATGTGGCCTACGAACTGGAGTTACCCCCAAATGCTAGAATCCATCCAGTTTTCCACGTTTCCCAGCTAAAGAAGAGAGTGGGCCATGGCATAGTGGTGCAGCAAAATGATCCCACTTTTGTAGAAGAAATAGTAGATGAGCCTGAGTTGATTTTGGATCGGAGAGTATTTCCAAAAAACAATAGGGCTGTAACTCAAGTTTTAATCAAGTGGAAACAAAGGAGCTATGACGAAGCTACGTGGGAGGATTATTGGCCGTTAGTCAAGAGATTTCCAGCTTTTGACCTTGAGACAAGGTCAAATTTTGAAGGGGAAGGGAGTGTTATGCTACTGAAAACAGTCACCATGGATTCGAAGGGCAAAGCAGCTTTGGGCAGGAAGGAGGAAGGCGTTTGTGGAAATAAGGGAGGAAATGGCAAATTATCGAAACCTTCTATACAGCAGAAACAGTTTGAGCAAGACACGTCAGCAAACACTTCTAATCAATAATGGGCTTATGATTCAGGTCCATTAGGGTTTAGAGTTAAGTATGGGTATAAATAGAGAATAATAACTCCACTGTGTTTTTGTGTTGAGATTTGTATGAGAGTTTACTCTCACATGTTTCTTCTGCCGTCATTAACAGCAAGTGTTTGCTTAAATACCACAAGCTTTTCCCTTTTCATTGTGTGTACGTTTACTGTTTGATCTTATTACTCTCTCATAATCTTCATCTTGTCTGTGTTGTTTTTACATTATTGCAAAATTTCTTTCAATTCCATGGATGCTCGAGTTACAAGAAGTCAAGAAAAAAAGCCTGGGTCTAACATATCATATCTGAATTCACTTGGCTAAATGATTCATGAAGAGGTGTAATTTATTCATGAAGTGCCGTGCCTATTTGCTGAAACAATCAGTGCTAGTGATGAGCTTTTGGTTCACTTCGTAATTCAGTTGATGGCCAAAACTGGGGTTAGTTTGTTTACATCCCTAGATTATATGTGGCATCGTTGTGCATATTCTTGCTAGAAACATTGGATGTGGACACTTGCAATCTGGAAGCAAGCTTGGAGACTGGCGATGTTGCTGCCTTGATGTTGGTATGGTGCTTGCTGATTTTGTGAATATTTTATGTTTTAACCAAATAAAATTACAGCCTTGCTTCTTGATGCTGGTATGGGGTTTCTTTGTTTTTTTGTTTATGGTTACCAAATCTTTCTCTTATAGTATCTAAAATTGCAATCATTGTTGATAAAAGTTTCATGGGTTTTATTTATGTATGATTTTAAAGGTTAAAGAAATGTAATGAAGAATTGTGTTACAGTTCTAGCAGATGTACAAATCCAGAAGAGGTAATTGCAATCAGTTCTTTTTTGATCAAGAATTGTGTTGAAGACAACAAAGATTGCAATTTTTTGGATTACAGTTCTAGCAGATGCACAAATCCAGAAGAGGTAATTTCAGCATTCATGGAATCAGAATTCTGCTTACAGCCTCCAAGAGATAACCCAGCAAGAAAATCACTATTTGACAGTCTAATATCGGGGTGCATTCCCTGAGGATTCAACCTGTCTTATTCCTGCACTAAAAATTCCATGCGGTTATGATGTTCAACAAAATTTCTTACCATTTTTGCTGCATTATAATTGATTTCAGAAATCTGGACAATTGTGGTATATATACACCACCACTGGCCATTGCGCTATCTTTAGTTGCATTTGCTTTGATTGTTGTATCTGCGGCGATAACTTTTTTGTTCTGGAGACATAACCAATATAGTGCTAATAGCAAGAAGAAGAAAAGCTTGGGTATGTATTCTAATTACTTAGTTTATATTTCCTGCATTGATTTTGTTGTGAGATAATATTACTTTAAGTATGCAGATTGAAGTGGTTGAGGAATTGCATTAGCCCCAGCTTTGGGCGGATTCTGTTCATTCAAAGTGGTATAGAAATTGCATGTCCCAACCATTCCGTCCCAGCCCAATCCGCCAAGACCACACTCCGACCTAGATCCATCGTCAATCGCGATACCAATCCCTCCCACTTGCCTGAATGATCTGCTGCTTCTACTTGGAAGAGTCTTTTCAAAAAGAAACCGTGTAACGCATATAAGTTTGTACCGGTTGATTACGATATGGTTTTGTCTGAAAATCAATCTATTATATCTCTTGTTGACGTCTATGATGATGGGACTAGCTGGTGGAATTGTTTTTTTGGTTCGGTTCTTTTTAGACCAGCCCTTATCATACACTGTGGTTCTCAAACAGTTGCGCTACGTGTGGGAAAAGCTTGACGATATCCAAATTAGATCGAATGGGAAGCTTTTTATCTTCCTGAAACTAAAAGAGCTAAAGTGCTTAAGTCGGACCATATTATCATCAGCGGGAAAGTTTTCATCTTGATGAAGTGGAATCCGTCTATTGATAGTGTTCAAGCGCAAATTAAGTCGGTTCTTGTTTTGGTCCATTTAACTAATATTCCTACGGTTTTTTCAACCTTAAAAGGGATAATATGGATAGCTAGCTATATTGGAAAATTCGTTTGCTTGGATGAACAGATGGAAAGACATGAAACATTTGAATATGCAAAGGTTTGGTGGAAACTGAACCAAGACAATTGTTGCCCACTAAAAGCCCGGTTCAAGTCGTTATGGGACTCGACGTCAACATTAAAATAGGATACAGGTGGGAACCGGAAATTTGCGAGAACTTTCAGGCTTTTGGACATAATGTTAATACTTGTTCTCAGGCTGCTAACGTTTCAGCTACTGATAAATGCAAAACGTCAGAGGAACAAAGCCAATCTCAAAACAAGAGACCCATGGAAAAGATGAGAGTACAATGTTTCAGTTTTAAGCGCAATCAACCAAATGCAAGAGTTCCATCTTCTGTCAAATTTATAGCTAATAAGAAAACCCCTTACCAAAATTCACTCTGTCCAAATCTTCCTCCTACATCAAACCTCCTGCCAACGTGTCCCACTCCTATCATTGCCACTAGTACTCTCCAAACTAACCAACCTGACACAACTACATCCTCAAACGTTAACTCCTACGGGCGTGCAACACCTATTCCTATGGGCCCACAATGCCCAGGTGCATGCAACTGTGACGGTGGCTGGTGTTGCAGCTGCAGTGGCAGCGATTGCTGCAGCCACGGTTGTTGCAGCGGGGAACGGGAGGGATGAGCTGGCATCCTGAACGGCCTTGGCAGTTTCTTTGGATGCTACACTTGTGGCTGCGCAGTGCATGGAGGCGGCAGGGAATTTTACTCTCCTTTTATCAGTAGAGAATGGCCATACATCAGTACCATCCTTTCAGTAGAGGATGGCCATACTCTCCATTTATTTGGTTAACATAGTAAACCCATCATTTTGTGCTTAGAAGTCTGTCATTATTTTGCTCTCCAATAAATGCAACGAGGGTGGGTTGGGTGCGGGGAGAGTATGGTTCAACTATCATTGTGATGAACTTGTTTCAAGCTGCTTAGGTTGAATTTTAAACTTTATTATTATTATGTTAAATTGTTATTACCAATTATTTTGATCTCTTTTTTGATTTTGTGCAGCCTGCACTTGCATACATTGTTTTAGCGGTTGTTGGGTCTGTAGGCATTGGTTGCTTGTTGAATGGAGAAAATAAAGCAGTAAGTATAAAATTCCTAACTGATTTGAACAAGTGATTTTTTTTAGTTTTATTTTGTTGGACTCTTGGTACTTTTGTTTTCCTAACTGTTAAAAGTCATAGTAGTAATATAATTAACTTTTGTACTAAATATGTTAACTGTAAAAGCCATAGCAGTAACAGAAGCAACAATCTTGTTTATGCTATCAGCTGAACTTTTGTACTAAATTTGTTGTTTTTAAATGTCAATATACAGACCAAATTATGTCAAACCATCAATTGTTTAGCTCTTGTTTGCGGTCAATAAAATAATCTGCTGCTAGCAGCAGCATTGTTGGATACTCACTAAAACGTCTATTTTACTTTTCTGTTTAGGTACTGCACTATGTCAGATTGTTGTCAACAATCAAAGAGCAGCATGTTATAAGAAACCCATGAGAAACTATCTTCACCGAGGCTTGGTTTGTTTATGAAAGCTTGTTTTTTAGTAAGAGCTGCATTTTGTAGATATCACATTCCATCTTAAAACAGTGATTTTGTAATTAGTAAGTTTATTTTTAGTTTGCACTTGATACTTTCTTGTGTTAAGACCGGATTATTAGCTGTATTACTGAATTATTTTGTTTTTTGTTATGTTGTTGCTCTTAAATGTATGGATTATCACATCAATGAAATTACTACATTAAGTTGTCCAATTTATATTGTTACATAGTATGATTATATAATTGCAAGAGATAATTAATTATGATATATATCCATTACTTGTTTGAGAATTATAGTAATTTTCAAGGGGGTATTTTTTTTTATCAAATATAGTTTTTTGCTTCTGATGTAAACACAACAGAAGCAAAAAAGGATGCTTTTGTTGCTTCAGTTGTGTAACAGAAGCAATAGATTTGGATCTATTTGTGTCTTCTTCGTTTGCTTCAGATGTTGAACCGAAATAATAGGGGTAAGAATTGAAGCAAAAAAGTGTTTTTTGCTTCGGTTTTCTAGCCGAAGCAACACATTTTGGCTTATTGCGTCATCTGCAACTGCTTCTGTTATAGAACCGAAGCAATAGGGGGTACACAACAGAAGCAACAAGCCAGTTTTGTACTAGTGTTGCACTATTATATATCTTTATGTAGATGACCTACTCATCTTTGGGTCAAACATTCATGCCATAAACTCATTCAAATCCTTATTAAGTGCCAAATTTGATATGAAAGATCTAGATGAGACGAGTGTAATCCTTGTTATTAAAACTACTAGGTCAGAAAAAAGGAATTTCTTTGGATCAATCTCATTACACTAGAGAAAATATTGAAGAAATACAATTACTTTGACTGTAAACCTGCATGTACACTATATGATCCAAGTGTAAAGTTATTTAAGAACACTGTGAAGGTTTTAGATAGTTTGATTCTGCGAGCATCATTGTCAGTCTTCGGTATGCCACTGATTGTACTAGAGCTGACATTGCCTATGTCGTATGATTATTGTGCTGGTTTACCAGTAGACCTAGTATAGAGCACTGACATGCTATAGAAAGGGTCGTGAAATACCTTAAATGAACTATGAACCTTGGATTACATTATGAAATGTTTCCAGCTGTACTTGAAGGATATTCTGATGCAGACTAGAATACCTTACCTGATGATTCTAAAGCGACCAGTGGCTATATATTTAGCATCGCTGGAGGAGCTGCTTCTTGGAAATCCCAGAAACATACTATTTTGGCTCAGTCCACTATGGAGTCTAAGATGATAGCACTAGCTACAGCTAGTGAAGAAGCAGAGTATTTGAGAAATCTGCTAGCTGAGCTTCCCTTATGGGAAAAACCGATACCATCTGTGTTGATACGTTGTGATAGCACCGCTGCTATTGCAAAAGTTCAGAACCGTTATTATAATGTTAAGGGATGAAAAATACGTCGTAAGCACATCACTGTTAGTGAACTACTTTCTATAGGTACCGTTAGAGTGGATTACGTACATAGTGATGAAAATTTGGCAGATCCTTTGACGGAAGGACTTTTCAGAGAGAAACTCCTTAATTCTTCTAAATGAATGGGAATATTGCCCTTAGATTGTTGAGTCACGCACAATGGTAATCCGACCTAAATGACTGGAGATCCCAAGAACTAGGTTCAGTGGGTAAAAACAAGTTGTGTAGTGATAGGAGTTGAACATGCTATTTAATAAACCAAGAAGCATGTATTTCTGAAGTGATTAGAGGATGAGTTGATAGAAATTCTTAATGAGATCTATACCCTATTTGGAGTGGAGTACCTACCTTCAGGAGTACTCTTAATAGACTCACCTATGTGAATGTGGAAATGTGGTCGTTTTCTGTGGAGTTTGGGCAAAACTTCTAGAGCTTTCACTAAACTGGGATTGACGTACATGGCCATAAATGCACGGACTTATTTGATTGCACTATAGAAAAGGTTGTGTGTGGTTTGATGTCAAGTATAGAGTTCAAGACTACGTGTCACTCTAGTAAAAACTGAATCTTATTCACTTGCAAAGGTTCAAGTCGGATGACACCTTTATTTATGCACAATCTAATGTTTTTTTAGAAACTGCTCAAAATATTTTAAAAAATTCAAGTGGGGGGTTATTGGAAATGTTTTTATACACATTAGGTAAATTATTAAAAATGTTGGAATAAGTGTATGAATGGCTCCTATATGTGAATATTCCCACATCATGGGATCATATGGAAGAAGCAAGTATTTGTACTTGTTTCTAAGAAGTCATGTTGGGGCCCTGGGCTCCCAATACATGCTTTGTTGTGAGGAGGGAGACCATGCATCATGACCACCACACGTGCGCACGATCGATTGACTCGACCCGACCCGGCCCAGGCTCGGGCGTGTAGACACTTATTTTTTTGGACCAGAAAACCTTGCCTTTTTCAAACCGTTTTTTATGGAAAATATTTCTAAGACGACTTTTACATGAAGCGGTAGATCCGATTTTGTCTCACTTCCCAGTATTCTCCATTCAGATTCGAAGGCTTGCATTTCAAGCAATGGCGTCAGATGATGGGGTTCTATCTGACAATGAGAAAGGTGCTGCTTCTCTGACCATCGACTAACCGCAGTAGCCAGAGTGCAAATGGCTTCCTGGATAGAACAATCAAAGCAACTACACATCTGGACTGAGCAGGATTACTTAGGAAAAAATTTCATACTAAATGGCCTCAGCGATGATCTGTATGACTACTACAACTTGGAGGACAAGACAGTGAAGGAGATCTTGGAAGCGTTGAAGAAAAGGTATGATAAAGAGGAGGCAGGAGCAAAGAAGTATGCTGTCAGCCGCTATCTCAAATACCAGATGACAGACGACAGGTCAGTAGAGATGCAGTCTCATGAGATCCAGAAAATAGCTCATGAGATCATCTCCAAAGGTATAACATTGGTGGAACAATTTCAAGTTGCTGTCATTATTGACAAAATGCCCCTAGGTTGGTAAGAATTTAAGAATATCTTGCGGCATAAGATTAAGGAGTTTTCTTTAGAGAGCTTGATCACTTGCCTCCGTATTGAGGAGGAGGAGCGCAAACAGGACCAGAAAGAGGAAGTGCTGGTTGTCTCAAACAACAACACTAAAAAGACCAAACCTACAGTTCTGATACCAAATCAGAAGTCCTTTAAGAATCAGCGCAATAAACAGAATGGGAATCCCCGAGGAAATCCAAAAGGACAGAATAAACTAGCCTAAAAGAATGATTCGAGACAGTTATTTCTATGTTACAACCATGGAAAACCAGGTCATGTGGCACGAAAGTGTCGGAACAGGCCAATCTCTGCACCGCAGGCTAACCTGACTGAGGAGCCTCTTACTGCTATGATTACTGAGATTCACCTTGTTGGTGGATCAGAGGGTTGGTGGGTAAACATTGGTGCTTCTGTCCATGTCTGCTATGATCGTGATATGTTCACCACCTACACGGTTGTTGATGATCAGAAAGTGTTATTGGGAGATTCTCACACCACTAAAGCTGCAGGGGTTGGAAATGTGGAAACCAAGTTTACCTCTGGAAAGACCGAGATTCTGAAAGATGTTGTGCATACTCCAGAGATGAGGAAGAATATAGTTTCAGGCTTTCTCCTTGATAAGGCAGGCTTTACTCAAGTTATTAGGGCTGATTTGTATACCCTAACTTATAACGGAAATTTTGTGGGAAAGGATTATGCTTGTGAGGGAATGTTTAAATTAAATGTTGAATCTAATAAAGTGACTACTTCTGCTTATATGTTGTGTAATTTTAATATTTGGCACTCCAGATTATGTCATGTTAATAAACGAATAATTCATAACATGAGCACCCTAGATGTGATTCCTAAAATGTCAGAATTTGAACTTGATAAATGTGAATTCTGTACACAAGCTAAAATCACAAAGAAACCTCATAAATCTATTGATAGAGTTTCTGAACCCTTATACTTGATTCATTCTGATATATGTGAGCTTGATAGCACTTTGACTAGATATGGACATCGTTATTTTATCACTTTTATTGATGACTGCTCTGATTTCACCTATATATATCTTATGAAAAATAAATATGATGAATTTGACAAGTTTAAAACATTCAAAACTGAAATTGAGAATCAAACAAATAGGAAAATTAAGAGACTTCGTAGTGATAGAGGAACATAATATAAATCTAGTTCAATTCCGGACTTCTATAAATTGCATGGTATTGTACATGAAAGAACTGCACCCTATTCACCTGAAATGAATGGTAAAGCTGAAAGAAAAAATATGACTTTTACTGAATTAGTAGTTGCCATCCTACTAAATTCTGGTGTAGCTAAACATTGGTGGGGGAATATTTTATTGACTGTATGCTATGTTCTAAATAGAATCCACAAATCTAAGAATAAAATTTCACCTTATGAAATTTTAAAGAATTATAAATCCAATGTCTCATACTTAGAACTTGGGGTTGTTTAGCATATGTTCGCATTCCAGATCCTAAGGGAATAAAATTGGCAAGTAGAACATATGAATGTGTATTTATAGGCTATGCGATCAATAACAAAGCATACTGATTTTATGATCTAAATACACATAATATAATTGAATCAAATTATACCGATTTTTATGAAACAAAATTTCCATTTAAATTAAGGCATAATGGGGGCACATCAAGTGTGCCTATTAGAACAGAACTTAGTAAAAGTTCTGAAGCTGAACCTAGAAGAAGTAAAAGAGAAAGAACCGTAAAAGATTTTGGTTTGGATTTTTGTGCTTTTACTATAGAGGAGGATCCCTTAAACCTCCAAGAGTCCTTATCTTCTTTAGATGCCAATTTTTGGCAAGAGGCTATAAATGATGAGATGGATTCTTTGGAATCCAATAAGACTTGACATTTGGTAGATTTACCTCCTGGTTGTAAATCTATAGGCTGTAAATGGGTGTTTAAAAAGAAATTAAAACATGATGGCACTATTGATAAAAATAAAGCATGACTAGTAGCTAAAGGTTTTAAACAAAAAGAAAACATATATTTCTTTGACACTTTTACACTCGTAACTAGAATAATATCCGTTCAGGTATTAATCTCACTTGCTTCCATTCGCAATTTACTAATGCACCCAATGGATGTTAAAACTGCATTTTTAAATGGTGAATTAGACAAAGAAATTTATATGGACCAGCCTGAAGGATTTGTAGTACATGGTCAAGAACATAAAGTATGCAAATTAGATAAACCATTATATGATTTAAAACAAGCACCTAAACAATAGCATGAAAAATTTGATAACTTAATCATTTCACACAGTTTTAAAATTAATGAAAGTGACAAATGCATTTATTACAAATATGAGAATGACATTTGCACTATTATATGCCTTTATGTACATGACCTACTCATCTTTGGGTCAAACATTCATGCCATAAACTCAATCAAATCCTTATTAAGTGCCAATTTTTTGATATGAAAGATCTAGATGAGGCGAGTGTAATCCTTGGTATTAAAATTACTAGTTCAGAAAAGGGAATTTCTCTGGATCAATCTCATTACATTGAGAAAATACTGAAGAAATACCTCTTTAACTGTAAACCTTCATGTACACCATATGATTCAAGTGCAAAATTAGTTAAGTACACTGGTGAAGGTGTTAGACAGTCTGATTATGCGAGCATCATTGGCAGCCTTCGGTATGCCACTGGTTGTACTAGACCCGACATTGCCTATATCGTAGGATTATTGTGTAGGTTTACCAGTGGACCTAGTATAGAGCACTAGCATGTTATAGAAAGGGTCATGAAATACCTTAAACGAACTATGAACGTTGGATTACATTATGAAAGGTTTCCAGCTGTACTTGAAGGATATTCTGATGCAGACTGGAATACCTTATCTGATGATTCTAAAGTGACCAGTGGCTATATATTTAGCATTGCTGGAGGAGATGTTACTTGAAAATCCAAGAAACAAAATATTTTGGCTCAGTCCGCTATGGAGTCTGAAATGATAACACTAGCTACAACTAGTGAAGAAGGAGAGTATTTGAGAAATCTACTAGCTGAGTTTCCCTTATGGGAAAAACCGATACCAGCTATGTTGATACATTGCGATAGTACCGCGGCTATTGCAAAATTTCAGAACCGTTATTATAACTGTTAGAGACGACAAATACGTTGCAAGCATAGCACTGTTAGAGAACTACTTTCTACAGGTACCGTTAGAGTGGATTACGTATGTAGTGATGAAAATTTGGCAGATCCTTTGACGAAAGGACTGTCCAGAGAGAAATCCTTAATTCCTCTAAAAGAATGGGACTATTGCCCTTAGATTGTTGAGTCACGCACAATGGTAACCCGACCTAAATGACCGGAGATCCCAAGAACTAGGTTCAATGGGGAAAACAAGTTGTGTAGTAATAAGAGTTGAACATGCTATTTAATAAACCAAGAAGCATGTTTTCCTGAAGTGATTAGAGAATGAGTTGATAGAAACTCTTATTGAGATCTATACTCTATTTGGAGTGGAGTACCTACCTTTAGGAGTACTCTTGATAGACTCGCCTTTGTGAATGTGGAAGTGTGGCCGTTTCCTATGGAGTTTTGGGCAAAACTTCTAGAGTGTTCACTAAACTGGGATAGACGTGCATGGCCATAAATGCACGGGCTTAATTTGATTGCACTATAGAAAAGGTAGTGTGTGGTTTGATGTCAGGAATAGAGTTTAAGACTATGTGTCACTCTAGCAAAAACTGAATCTTATTCACTATGCAAAGGTTCAAGTCGGATGACACTATTGTTTATGCACAATCTTATGTTTTTTAGAAATTGCTCGAAAATATTTTTAAAAATTCAAGTGGGGGATTGTTGGAAATGTTTTTACAAACATTAAGTGAATTATTAAAAATGTTGGAATAAGTGTATGAATGGCTCCTATATGTGAATAGTCCCACATCATGGGACTATATGGAAGAAGCAATTATTTATATTTGTTTCTAAAAAGTCGTGTTGGGGCCTTTGTCTCCCAATACATGCTTTGTTGTGAGGAGGGAGACCATGCATCATGACCACCACACACGCGCGTGTGACTGACCAACTCGACCCGACCCGGCCCGGACCGGTTCGGTTCGGGCTCGGGTTTGGGCTAAGGCTTTATGGTGTAGACACTTATATTTTTAGACCAGAAAAACTTGCCTTTTTCAAACCGTTTTTTATGGAAAATATTTTTGAGCCGACTTTTACATGAAGCGGTAAACTCTTGACTCATTATTTGGGAAAGGATTATGCTTGTGAGGGAATGTTTAAATTAAATGTTGAATCTAATAAAGTGACTACTTCTGCTAATATGTTGTGTGATTTTAATATTTGGCACTCCATATTATGTCATGTTAATAAACGAATAATTCATAACATGAGCACCCTAGATGTGATTCCTAAAATGTCAGAATTTGAACTTGATAAATGTGAATTCTGTACACAAGCTAAAATCACAAAGAAACCTCATAAATCTATTGATAGAGTTTCTGAACCCTTATACTTGATTCATTCTGATATATGTGAGCTTGATAGCACTTTGACTAGACATGGACATCGTTATTTTATCACTTTTATTGATGACTGCTCTGATTTCACCTATGTATATCTTATGAAAAATAAAAGTGATGCATTTGACATGTTTAAAACATTCAAAACTGAAATTAAGAATCAAACAAATAGGAAAATTAAGAGACTTCGTAGTGATAGAGGAACATAATATGAATCTAGTTCAATTCTGGACTTCTATAAATTACATGGTATTGTACATGAATGAACTACACCCTATTCACCTGGAATAAACGATAAAGCTGAAAGAAAAAATAGGACTTTTAATGAATAAATGGTTGCCATCCTACTAAATTCTAGTGTAGGAAAACATTGGTGGGGGGATATTTTATTGACTATATGCTATGTTCGGAATAGAATCCTAAAATCTAAGAATAAAATTTCACCTTATGAAATTTTAAAGAATTATAAACTCAATGTCTCATACTTTAGAACTTGGTGTTGTTTAGCATATGTTCACATTCCAGATCCTAAGAGAATAAAATTGGCAAGTAGAGCATATGAATGTGTATTTATTGGTTATGCTATCAATAGAAAAGCATGCCGATTTTATGACCCGAATACACATAATATAGTTGAATCAAATGATGCCGACTTTTATGAAACAAAATTTCCTTTCAAATTAAGGTATAGTGGGGGCACATCAATTATGCCTATTAGAACAGAACTTAATAAAAGTTCTGAAGCTAAACCTAGACAAAGTAAAAGAGCAAGAACCGTAAAGGATTTTGGTTCGGATTTTTGTGCTTTTACTATAAAGGAGGATCCCTTAAACCTCCAAGCGGCATTATCTTCTTTAGATGCCGATTTTTGGCGAGAGGCTATAAATGACGAGATGGATTCTTTAGAATCCAATAACACTTGGTATTTGGTAGATTTACTTCATGATTGTAAATTTATAGGCTGTAATTGGGTGCTTAAAAAGAAATTAAAACCTGATGGCACTGTTGATAAATATGAAGAACGACTTGTAGCTAAAGGTTTTAGACAAAAAGAAAATATAGATTTCTTTGACACTTTTTCACCCGTAACTACAATAATATCCATTCGAGCACTAATATCACTTGCTTCCATTCACAATTTACTAATACACCAAATGGATGTTAAAACTGCCTTTTTAAATGGTGAATTAGACGAAGAAATTTATATTGACCAGCCTGAAGGATTTGTAGTATATGGTCAAGAACATAAAGTATGCAAATTAGATAAATCATTATATGGTTTAAAACAAGCACCTAAACAACAGCATGAAAAATTTGGTAACTTAATCATTTCACATGGTTTTAAAATTAATGAAAGTGACAAATGCATTTATTACAAATCTGAGAATGGCATTTGCACTATTATATGCCTTTATGTAGATGACCTCCTCATCTTTGGGTTAGACATTCATGCCATAAACTCAGTCAAATCCTTATTAAGTGATAATTTTGATATGAAAGATCTAGATGAGACGAGTGTAATCCTTGATATTAAAATTACTAGGTCAGAAAAGAAATTTCTTTGGATCAATCTCATTACAGTGAGAAAATACTGAAGAAATACAATTACTTTGACTGTAAACCTAAATGTACACCATATGATCCAAGTGTGAAGTTATTTAAGAACACTGTGAAGGTGTTAGACAGTCTGATTATGCAAGCATCATAGGAAGCCTTCGGTATGCCAATGATTGTACTAGACCCGACATTTCCTATGTCATAGGATTATTGTACAGGTTTACCAGTAGACCTAGTATAGAGCACAGGCATGCTATAGAAAGGGTCATGAAATACCTTAAACGAACTATGAACCTTGGATTACATTATGAAAGGTTTCTAGTTGTACTTGAAGGATATTCTGATGCAGAATGGAATACCTTATCTGATGATTCTAAAGCAACCAGTGGCTATATATTTAGCATCGCTGGAGGAGCTATTTCTTGGAAATCCAAGAAACAGACTATTTTAGCTCAGTCCACTATGAAGTCTAAGATGATAGCACTAGCTACAACTAGTGAAGAAGCAGAGTATTTGAGAAATCTGCTAGCTGAGATTCCCTTATGGGAAAAACCGATATCACTATGTTGATACATTGCGATAGTACCGCGGCTATTGCAAAAGTTCAGAACCGTTATTATAACGGTAAAAGACGACAAATACGTCGTAAGCACAACACTGTTAGAGAACTACTTTCTACAGGTACCGTTAGAGCGGATTACATATATAAGGATGAAAATTTGGCAGATCCTTTTACGAAAGGACTGTCCAGAGAGAAAGTCCTTAATTCTTCTAAAAGAATGGGACTATTGCCCTTAGATTGTTGAGTCACGCACAATGGTAATCCGACCTAAATGACTGGGGATACCAAGAACTAGGTTCAATGGGTAAAAACAAGTTGTGTAGCGATGGAGTTGAACATGCAATTTAATAAACCAAGAAGCATGTATTCCTGAAGTGATTAGAGGATGAGTTTATAGAAACTCTTAATGAGATCTATACCTATTTGGAGTAGAGTACCTACCTTCAGGAGTACTCTTGATAGACTCACTTTTGTTAATGTGGAAATGTGGCAGTTTCCTATGGAGTTTTGAGCAAAACTTCTAGAGCATTCACTAAACTGGGGTAGACATGCATGGCCATAAATGCACGGGCTTATTTGATTGCACTATTGAAAAGGTTGTGTGTGGTCTGATGTCAGGAATAGAGTTCAAGACTATGTGTCACTCTAGTAAAAACTGAATCTTATTCACTATGCAAAGGTTCAAGTCGGATGACACCTTTGTTTATGCACATTCTTATGTATTTTAGAAACAGCTCAAAAATATCTTAAAAAATTGAAATGGAGGATTGTTGGAAATGTTTTTATAAATGTTAGGTGAATTATTAAAAATGTTGGAATAAGTATATGAATGACTCCTATATGTGAATAGTCCCACATCATGGGACTATAGGAAGAAGTAAGTATTTATACTTGTTTCTAAGAAGTCATGTTGGGGCCTTGGGCTCCCAATGCATGGTTTGTTGTGAGGAGGGAGACCATGCATCATAACCACCACACACGCGCGCGACCGACCGACTCGACTCGACCCGGACTCGGGCTTGGGCGTGTAGACTGAAACACCCCACCTCCGTTAAGGTCACTCACAACAGGAATGCATTAACTTTGGTGAAATAATTTAGGTAAAAGACACAGATAATTCACAAGACATACATATACACAGCGGAAAACTGAAATTATTTATTAAATAGCATGGTTCAATCATACCATACAAGCATTGTCTCAAAAGCCAGCTTCTAAATTATTACAACATAACATTTGTCTTGATTTAAAACTCCAAGTACATAAAGAAGCATAAAACAGTAGTAAAGCAGCACAAATCCCTAATAAAAGTGTAACTACATCCGTACCCAAGAAGAGAGAATCTAAGCAATATATCTACTCTCTTCAAACTGGAAAAGGTCTACACTAAGCTGAAGTATTCCCTCCTTGCGGACTGGGGTTGGCGGGGGGGGGGGGGGGGGAAGGAAGAAAAGAAGGTGAAATAAAATAGGTCAGACATAAGTCTGGTAAGTCCAGTGATTATTCAGCATGTAAACAAGTAAAAGGATCATGTCATGAATAAACTGAACATAGGACAATACTTTAGAAATAAGATAACACAAGATAAGATAAACTGAATGTACTATCACACTCATTTCTATTTCTTTGCACCTACTACGAATGTTTCAACTACCATCATGTGTTCATAACAAAGTGTTCCCTTTCCCGATCGGCTTCTACTCGCATGTATTTCTTACTTGTGTCCTTCGGCCCCGCTCGATTGTAGATACATGTGCTGGTCCCACCATGGGGTATATCAATTCCTATGGTGGCAACCTGACACAAATTCAAGATGCGCAGTGTATACTACTGATGCCCAGTGCCTGCTTTTCCACTCCGGAGTACGTGCACGCCCATACTCCATCGAAACTATACTGCTGTACCCCCTGCCGCTATTTTGACTGCTTATAATCAGCCAGTAATCGTGCCCCACCCTGCCTAGTTTAGGGTACCATGATACATCTATGTGGGTTACTGCTGAAATGGGTCCCCGTTACTAGGGTTTCCTAATCAAAATGTTATAATGGTTAAGTGTTCTCCATTTTACCTAACCCCACCCATATGTTTGATTAACATGCTGTATTGGTTAAGTGTTGCCTTAATTAACTTAACCCTACCATTCTAAGCATGTTTGTTGCTTAGCTTTAATTCATTCATTAAAGCACCAACCTCTCACATTAGATATGTATTGTTGCGGTCGCTGGATGTGCCGGGTGGTTCCGGGAAGTCTTACACCGCAACTCAATCTAACCTCGGGTTTTTTGGGCTTTATGCGCTAATCTCTCACATTAGATCTGTATTGTTGCGGTCGCTGGATGTGTCAGGCGATTCCGGGCAGTCTTACACCGCAACTCAATCTAACCTCGGGTTAGCCATATTTATCCTTTAATTAATTTACATATTTACCATTCATGTTTATATGTAAATTTTCTATAAGTGTTGTCAAATCAAGTCATGCCCCATTTATCCTCTAAATTATGTCCAAATTATGCCATTTCATGTTACTAATCATTTACATGATTATGAGCCAATCTATGCCAGTAGCATGTAATTTAATATTTTCCCTCAACGTCTCCTCCGTTATTCGTTCGCACAATTCACATAGAACGTTAGGCTCGCAAATTAGCCTAACTCATAAACAAAAAGGGAAAAGAAAAGGGACATGTAACATTCCAACAAGCATAAAACAACATAGATTAATATGGGTAATATAAATTCGTCATAGATCGACATAAACTTAATTAAGCATATAAACGTGATCTTGCATTTAAATTAGATCCAATTGACATGCGAACTAGCATAAGTCTAATTGTATAAACATGAACTTATATAGATCTTAAACATGGGTACTAGCTTGGATCTAAACATATAACAAGTATGAACATAACTTAGCATGTAACTTTCATACATAAAAGAATCACAAATTTAATACAATATGATAGGCTCAATGGTATCAGTCCCAATAGTCTCATAGGCATGATGGGTTTTACTATGTCAGTCACAATAGTCCAATAGACATAATAGGCTTTACTATGTCAGTCACAATAGTCTAATAGGCATGAACAATTCAGAAATGACAAAAGGATAGGCACGAATAGAATTAGGCATAGTTCTAGATCCAGTTATTACATTCATGATTTCTTCTTAGGTGTTCACATATAAACAATAACTGTACTTACAGAAAAAGGATGGATCTTGATTTCTTGGATCTGATTTCTGAATTTGAAAAGCTATCCTTTGATGTAGACGTTTGATTCTCTAGTTCTTCTAATTGATTCCTAGTTTGAATTTGATTCTCTAGTTTGGAGTAGATGAATGGAGGCTAGGCCAGTTTGTAGACGAATAACATGACGGCTTCATAGAATGAGTTCTAGGGTTGAGGTTTGGGGTGATTATATAGAAGTCTATGTTCAATTCTAGCCTTTAGATTAGTCTAGAAGAAATTAGAGCCATCAAACCAAAGAGATGTGTCATCCAGCCAACCGTCGCATGACACATATGCCCTAATACCTCAGAAATCGGTAATTGGCCAATCAAAGAAGACCATATCAGCACAGGATTGAAAAAATTCGTCATAGGAGCTAGATCTAAAAAGGGGTCGACTCCCTACCGGGGGGGGGGGGGGGGGGTCGACACCTATGTTGACTCCCCGAGGGGGGGGGGGTCGACACCCTGAGCGGGAAATTTCCCGCTCAGCCATTTTTGAATTTTGAACTTTTTTTATTATTTAATTATTATTTATATTTATTTTCTGCTTGAACTTGAAATCGTCTGACTCCATAACTCCTTCATACGGAGTTCGATTCACGCAAACTCAGACTCTATCTCAAGCAGAATTCTGAAATGAACGCAATGGCGTAACCTGTTTCCCTTAATTCCCACTTTTAAAATTAAGTATTCTTTAATTTTTTTACTTTAACGTTCACAGAAAATACGGGGTGTTACATTCTCTTCTCCTTAAAGGATTTCATCCCCGAAATCTCTAAGTTAAGAAGAATGTATCCTAACATCCAACATCCAACTACTCAACCATCAATCACAGACATCCACTGTCCTTAAAAAGATTTCTAATGCTTTCATGATCATATGTATAGTGTGCGTGTGTGTATGTCTTTATCTAATGCAAAATTAGGCGGTCCACTGATTCAGTTGACCTCCTTGATGCGAATCATGTCGGTGCTATGAGTCCATCATGTATGCAGTTATTCCTAATTGTATTTTGTAATTTCTACATAAGTGCACAATCATTCGTACAAATGCAACGTCCATATGATAACACATCAAGTTTCAATCCATATATAAATCCATATATGCATATGCAATATGAAAGTGACTGAGCCGATCTAGTACCTAGTGTGTGTGTATATGCATCCACGAGCAACCACTAGCAACCATTTGCATCCATCAATCATAACATGTTTCAAATACATGTTTACATCCATTGGTTACTACCTAGGGATCAAGATTAGGACCGAGGAGATATACTTAAAAGGATAGATATAAGCATGCCTAAACTTTATGGGAAACAAGAGATCAAAAATGTACCCTAAAAAAGACAAGGGTAGGCTGCGCGTATCTTGTCCTCAGTCTCCCAAGTCGCATCTTCCTCTGCATCACTCCATTGTACTTTAACTAGCTTGAATTCACGATTGCGTAGCCTTTTAACTTCTGTACCCAAGATACAAGTTGGAACTCTTCTCACCGTCGCTTCTCGCTCCACTTCTGTTTCCTCTAGTATGCTTGGATCCACAACTTCTGCCGACTCATGTAAGCACTTTCGTAAATGAGAGACATGAAAAACATTATGAACTCCAGCCAATCTTTCGGGCAGCTCTACTTTATAAGCCATCTTCCCAATCCTTTTAATGATAGGAAATGGCCCTACAAATCTTGGTGCCAATTTTCCTGTAGACCCAAAGCGAACGACATTCCTCAAAGGAGATACTTTAAGGAAAACCCTGTCTCCAACCTCAAACTCAAGGTCGGTCCTTCTTTTATCAGCGTAGGGATTCTGTCTATCTTGTGCGGTCTTCATTCGTTCGTATCATGTCCACCTTCTCTGAAGTTTCTCTAATCATGTCAGGCCCAAGTACGAGCTTGTCTGTAGACTCCCAACAACAAGTTGGTGATCGGCATTGTCTTCCATATAAAGCCTCGAAGGGTGCCATGCCTATGGTGGCTTGGTAGCTATTATTGTAGGCGAACTCCACCAAAGGAAGGTGATCCTCCCATGTTCCCCCAAAATCAAGAATGCACAATCTCAAGAGATCTTCTAATACTCTATTCACCCTTTTCGTCTGACCATCGGTTTGAGGGTGATAGGAAGTGCTTAAGCATAGCTTTGTGCCTACAACCTCTTGCAAACTCTTTCAAAACTCGCTCGTAAAGATAGGATCTTGATCACTTACTATGCTAGAGGGTATTCCATGCAGTCGAACCACCTCTTTAAGATAAATGGATGCTAACAATGAGGCAGTCCTCCTACTTTTAACAGGTATAAAGTGAGCGCTTTTAGTGAGCCTATCCACTATTACCTAAATGCTGGTATTGCCCCTTCTTGACCTAGGCAACCCATCAATAAAGTCCATCGAAATGCTATCCCATTTCCACTGTGGGACCTCTAGAGGATGAAGCAAACCACCAGGCTTCTTCTGTTCCGCCTTGACTTATTGGCATATCAAGCATTTAGAGACAAACTCAGCTACATCCTTCTTCATGCCATTCTAGAAGAAGACCCTTTTTATGTCTTTATACATCTTGTCCCCGCCTGGGTGTATGGTCAACTTAGAATGCTGTGCTTCTTCGAGAACGGTTTTCACCAAATCCCTTGCTTGTGGGACGCATAGTCTTCCATCCCGTCTCAACCAACCCTTGTCATAGATGGAGTATCTATTGAGGTGACTAGAAGTATCACCTCTAATTAGCTTACCCACCACATCAACTAGCCGAGGATCTTCACGTTGCGCAGTTCCTATTGAGTCCAAAAGCGTTGGCCGCACCTCTAGCGATGCTAACAGACCAGGTACAAATTCAAAGGAGGGTCTAAAGTCAAAGTTTGTTATGTACTCCAAGCTTTGCCTTTCTACAAAGAGAGGAATCAAGGTCAGCTTTTTCCTACTCAAGGCGTCTGCGACCACATTGCCCTTGCCAGGGGTATAAGAAATCTCAAAATCGTATGAAGCCAGAAATTCCATCCACCTTTGTTGTCTTAAGTTAAGATCTTTCTGTGAGAAAATGTACTATAATGATTTATGGTCAGTAAACAATTCAAACCTTTCTCCTAGTGGGTGATGATGCCATGACTTAAGGGAGAAAATAATGGCAGCTAGTTCTAAATCATGAGTTGGGTAGTTCTTCTCATGTTCCTTCAACTTCCTTCCTCCATAACAAACTACTTTGCCTTCTTGCATCAAGACAGCGCCCAATCCTGTACCGCATGCGTCTGTGTATACCGTAAACATCTTGCTTCCGTCAGGCAATGTCAGAACTGGGGTGTTATCAGAGCCCTTTTCAATCGTTGGAAAGAAATGTCGCAATCCAAATCCCAGGAAAAAGTTAGGTTCTTCTTTGTCAGTCTAGTAAGTGGGGCTGAGATCTTCGCGAAGTCTTTAATGAACTTTCTATAAAAGCCCACTAGCCCGAGAAAACTTTGTACTTCGGCTGCATTCCGTGGAATCTTCCAATCTTGCATCGCAACTACTTTTGCGGGATCCACAGTTATCCCCTCTTTGGACACCACATGTCCAAGAAACCATACTTATTCTCTGCAAAAATGGCATTTGGAGAATTTTGCTTTCAGCTGATGCGCACGAAGAGTATCCATAACTTCCCTTAAATGCAGAGCATGTTCTTCCTCAATTTTTGAGAAAATCAAAATGTCGTCCACGAAGACGACTACAAATTTGTTAAGGAACTCTCTGAACACCCTATCATCAGGTATATGAAATAGGTAGGCACGTTTATCAAGCCAAAAGGCATGACAAGCCATTTGAAGAAACCATCCGAGGTCCTGAACGCGGTCTTATCATTGCTGTCTTCAGCCACTCTTAGCCGATGAAACCCGGGGGCCAGATCTAATTGGGGGAAAACCGAGGCAGCTATGAGTTGGTCATACAAGTCATTTATTCTAGGAAGTGGGTGCCTATTCTTCTTGGTCAGCTTGTTTAACTCCCTATAGTCCACGCACAGGCGAAGTGAACCATCTGCTTCGGTTGCAAACACCACCGGAGCACCCCATTCAGAAATACTCCACCTTATGAACCCTTTTTCAAGCAACTCTTTGACTTGCTTGCTAAACTCTTTCCTTTCCCTTGGGGCCTTATGTGTAATGGGTAAAGCAACAGGTTTTGCATTATCAACAAGGTATATGTGGAAGTCTATCTCTCGCTTCGGAGGTAAACCTTTCACCTCTTCAAAGACATCCGAGTATTCATGGACTACTCTAACAAATTGCAAGTTTTCAACAGACGCATCAAGAGATTCTAGATAGCTAAGCATGAAAGAATTCATGGGATTACAAGAGATTTCGAGAGTGTTACTGAAGCGAGTCATAAGTCTAACCACTCTCTTTTCACAATTGAGGATGGCACCGTTACTGGATAACCAATCCATGCCTAGAATCAACCCATATCCCGTGAAGCTCAAAACATAAGCATTACATCTAAATCCAACGCTTAGTATAGAAATTTCCAAATCCAAACAAATCATAGATAAATAAGCCGAACCCCCAATTGGATTTGAAACAACCATGGGATCCTCTACTATACTGGTATCTAGTTGCAGAGATTCAACTAAAGTAGTAGATATAAAAGAGTGTGATGCGCAAGAATCAAAAAGAGTACGAACTGGATGATCAAAAAGATAAACTAAACTCTCAATAGAAATATTTCTACTTCTTTCTTGCGGAGGTGCAATGAGAGCGTGAACCTGCCCTCCAGAAGTGGATCCAGTCCTCTGCCCTTGCCCTTGCCTTTTTGGGCAATTCTTAGCCATATGTCCTATCTCTCCGCATTGAAAGCAACCATCCATCTTCCTCTTCTTCTTCCTGCAGTCTTTAATTAGATGTCCAGGTATGCCACAAAATTTACACTTCCTCTTGTCACGGGGTTTGTTATTCTTCCCGCCTTTCTTGGAATACGTCTTATTATTCTGCGATCCCTCCACTTTCTTGTCTAGAGGTTCATCCACCTTTGCCTCTTTCTTATCACCCTTGTCTTCCTCCTGTAATAGTGCCATGTCCACCAGTCTCTCAAAAGTCGCACCAATCAGAGAGCCTTTTTATGTGGTGTGTTTACTAACTCCAGTCCGAATCTAGCCAGCTGGTTGAATTGGTTGACGTATTCCTTAACTGATAGGTTTCCCTGTTTGAGTGCTAAGAACTTCTCTATCTGTAGGCTTCATTCAGCTTGCAAGAGGAACTTCATTCCAAATCTCCCTCTGAAATCCTCCCAAGTTTCAACTGGTCTCTCAACATTAGTAACCTCCCACCAATAAGAGGCTTCGTCCTTAAATAACCATATAGCCAATTGTATCTTTTTTCCTATTGTCCACTTCGAAGATAGCAAACAAATCTTCTATTCCCTTGAGCCAGTTTCTTGCTTCCACAAATGACTCAGTCCCATTAAAGTTCTTTCCACCCATGGGTCGAATGTCTCTACATATCTTCGAGAAAGCATTCACACGAGGAGGAGGAGGAACAGCTGCAACTGGGGGAGGAGGAACGTCTGCTGGGTCTGCGTTATTAGCCCTAGCCTCCAAGTACCTTCTAAACCAACCAGGTACTGGTACGCCGTCAGGAAGATTAATATCCCCAGACATGCTAAAACAGAAAGTAAAGGTTCAAAACGAAGGAAAGAAAGATAGTGCATATGGCTTTGGGGATTATGACTTTAAAACACTTTTCTTGAAAATGCTTCTTTAAACTTCTTTTTGAAAAATAAATTTCAAAAACTTTTATCTAATATGGTAAACCATTGCTCTGATACCAAGTGAAACACCCCATCCGCGTTAAGGTCACTCACGAAGGGAATGCATTAACTTTGGTGAAGTATATTAGGTAAAAGGCACAAATAATTCACAATACAGACATATAAACAGCGGAAAACTGAAATTATTTATTAAATAGCGTGGTTCAGTCAAAACATACAAGCATTGTCTCAAAACCTAACTTTAAATTATTACAATAAAACATTTGTCTTGATTTAAATCTCCAAGTACATAAAGAATCATAAAATAGTAGTAAATCAGCATAAATCCCCAATAAAAGTGTAACCACAGACATAGCCCAAGAACAGAGAATCCCAGCAATACATCTACTCTCCTCAAACTGGAAAAGGTCTGCACTAAGCTGAATTATTCCCTCCCTACAGACCGGGGGGGGGGGAGGGGAACGGAAGAAAAGAAGGCGGAAGAAAATAGGTCAGACATAAGTCCGGTAAGTCCTGTGATTATTCAGCATGTAAACAAGTAAAAGGATCATGTCAGGAATAAACTGAACATAGGACAATACCATAGAAATAAGATAAGATAAGATAAACTGAATGTACTATCGCACTCATTTCTATTTCTCTGCACCTACTACGAATGTTTCAACTACCATCATGTGTTCATAACAAAGTGAACCTTCTCCCGATCGACTTCTACTCACATGTATTTCTTACTTGTGTCATTGGACCCCACTCGATTGTAGATACCTGTGCTGGTCCCACCATGGGGTATATCAATTCCTATGGTTGCAACCTGACACAAATTCAAGATGCACAGTGTATACTACTGATGCCCAGTGCCTGCTTTTCCACTCCGGAGTACGTGCACGCCCATACTCCATCGGAACTATACTGCTGTACCCCCTGCCGCTATTTTGACTGCTTATAATCAGCCAGTAATCGTGCCCCACCCTGCCTAGTTCAGGGTACCATGATACATCTATGTGGGTTACTGCTGAAATGGGTCCCCGTTACTAGGGTTTCCTAATCAACATGTTATAATGGTTAAGTGTTCTCCATTTTACCTAACCCCACTCATATGTTTGATTAACATGCTGTATTGGTTAAGTGTTGCCTTAATTAACTTAACCTTACCATTCTTAGCCTGTCTGTTCCTTAGCTTTAATTCATTCATTAAAGCACCAACCTCTCACATTAGATATGTATTATTGCGGTAGCTGGATGTGCCGGGCGATTCCGAGCAGTCTTACACCACAACTCAATCTAACCTCGGGTTTTTCGGGATTAATGCGCTAACCTCTCACATTAGATCTATATTGTTGCGGTTGCTGGATGTGCCCGGCGGTTCCGGGTAGTCTTACACCGCAACTCAATCTAACCTCGGGTTAGGCATATTTATCCTTTAATTAATTTACATGTTTACCATTTATGTTTATATGTAAATTATCCATAAGTTTTGTCAAATCAAGTCATGTCCCATTTACCCTCTAAATTATGTCCAAATTATACCATTTCATGCTACTAATATTTACATGATTATGAGCCAATCTATGCCAATAGAATGTAATTTAACATTTTCCCCCAATGTCTCCCCTGTTATTCGTTCGCACAATTCACATAGAAAGTTAGGCTCATAAATTAGCCTAACTCATAAACAAAAAGGGAAAAGAAAAGGGACATGTAACATTCCAACAGGCATAAAACAACATAGATTAATATGGGTAATACAAATTCGGCATGGAACGACATAAACTTAATTAAGCATATAAACGTGATCTTGCAGTTAAATTAGATCCAATTGACATGAGAACTAGCACAAGTCTAATTGTATAAACATGAACTTATATAGATCTTAAAAATGGGTACTAGCTTGGATCTAAACATATAACATGTATGGATATAACTTAGCATGTAACTTTCATACATAAAAGAACCAAAAATTTAATACAACATGATAGGCTCAATGGTATCAGTCACAATAGTCTTATAGGCATGATGGGTTTTACTATGTCTGTCACAACAGTCCAATAGGCATGATAGGCTTTAATATGTCAGTCACAATAGTCCAATAGGCATGAAAAATTCAAAATTGACAAAAGGATAGGCACGAATAGAATTAGGCATAGTTCTAGATCCAGTTATTACAGTCATGATTTCTTATTAGGTGTTCACATATAAACAATAACTGTACTTACAGAAAAAGGACGGATCTTGATTTCTGGGATCTGATTTCTGAATTTGAAAAGCTATCCTTTGATGTAGACATTTGATTCTCTAGTTCTTCTAATTGATTCCTAGTTTGAATTTGATTCTCTAGTTTGGGGTAGATGAATGGAGGCTAGGCCAGTTTGTAGACGAACAGCATGACGACTTCATAGAGTGAGTTCTAGGGTTGAGGTTTGGGGTGATTATATAGAAGTCCAGGTTCAATTCTAGCCTCTAGATTAGTCTAAGAGAAATCAGAGCCATCAAACCAAAGAGATGCGTCATCCAGCCAACCGTAGCATGACACATATGCCCTAATACCTCAGAAATCAGTCATTGGACAATCAGAGAAGGCCACATCAGCATAGGGTTGTAAAAATTCGTCACAGGAGTTGGATCTAAAAAGGGGTTGACTCCCTATAGGGGGGTCGACACCTATGTTGATTTCTCTATAGGAGGGTCGACACATATGTCGACTCCCCCTGGGAGGGTTGACACCCTGAGCAGAAAATTTTCCGCTTAGCCGATTTTGAATTTTGAACTGTTTTTATTGTTTAACTATTATTTATATTTACTTATATTTATTTTCTGCTTGAACTTGAAATCTTCTAAACTCCATAACTCCTTCATACGGAGTCCGATTCATGCAAACTCGGACTCTATCTCAAGTAGAATTATGAGACGAACGCAATGGCGTAACCCGTTTCCCTTAATTCCCAATTTTAAAATTAAGTATTCTTTAATTTGTTACTTTAATGTTCACAGAAAATACAGGGTGTTACATAGACACTTATATTTTTGGACCAGAAAACCTTGCCTTTTTTAAACCATTTTTTATGGAAAATATTTCTAAGTCGACCTTAACATGAAGCGGTAGATCCGATTTTCTCTCACTGCCAAGTATTCTCCATTCAGATTCGAAGGCTTGCATTTCAAGCATTGGCATCAGAAGATGGAGTTCTATCTGACGATGAGAAAGGTGGCTGCTGCTCTGACCACCAACTAACCGCAGTTGCCAGAGCGCAGATGGCTTCCAGGACTGAACAATCAAAGCAACTACAGATCTGGACTAAACATTATTACTTGTGCAAAAATTTCATACTCAATGGCCTCAGCGATAATCTTTATGACTACTACAACTCGGAGGACAAGACAGCGAAGGAGATCTCGGAAGCATTGAAGAAGAAGTATGATACCGTGGAGGCAGGAGCAAAGAAGTATGTTGTCAGCCGCTATCTCAAATACCAGATGACAGACGATAGGTTAGTAGAGATGCAGTCTCATGAGCTCCAGAAAATAGCTCAAGAGTTCATCTCTGAAGGTATAACATTGTACGAACAATTTCAAGTTGTTGTCATTATCGATAAATTATCCCCAGGTTGGAAAGATTTTATGAATATCTTACGGCATAAGGCTGAGGAAATTTTCCTTAGAGAGCTTGATTACTCGCCTAAGTATGGAGGAGAAGGCACACAAACATGACCAGAAAGAGGAAGTGCTGGTTGTCTCAAACAACAACACAAAATGACCAATCCTGCAGTTCTGAAACCAAATAAGAAGTCCTTTAAGAATAAGAACTGGCGCAACATTCAGAATGGGAATCCACAAGGAAATCCAAAAGGACAACAGAAACTAGCCCAAAAGAATGATTCTGGACAGTTTTTTCTATGTTACAACTGTGGAAAACCAGGTCATATATCGTGAAAGTGTAGGAACAGGCCAAGCTCTGCACCGCAGGCTAACCTGACTGAGGAGCGTCTTACGGCTATGATTACTAAGATTCACCTTGCTGGTGGATCAGAGGGTTGGTGGCTAGACACTGGTGCTTCTTTCCATGTCTGCTATGATCGTTATATCTTCACCATGTACACGGCTGCTGATGATCATAAAGTGTTGTTGAGATCACACCACTAAAGTTGCAGGGGTTGGAAATGTGGAAATCAAGTTTACCTCTGGAAAGACTGTGATTTTGAAATATGTTATGTATGCTCCAGGGATGAGGAAGAATCTGGTTTCAGGCTTTCTCGTTAATAAGGCAGGCATTACTCAAGTTATTGGGGCTGATTTGTGTACCCTAACTTATAATGGAACTTTTATGATAAAGGGTTATGCTTGTGAGGAATGTTTAAATTAAATGTTGAATCTAATGAAGTGACTACTTCTGCTTATATGTTGTGTGATTTTAATATTTGGCACTATAGATTTTGTCATTTTAATAAACAAATAATTCATAACATGAGCACCCTAGATATGATTCCTAAAATGTCAGAATCTGAACCTGATAAATGTGAATTCTGTACACAAGCTAAAATCACAAAGAGACCTCATAAATCTATTGATAGAGTTTTTGAACCCTTAGACTTGATTCATTCAGTTATATGTGAGCTTGATGGCACTTTGACTAGTCATGGACATCGTTATTTTATCACTTTTATTGATGACTGCTCTGATTTCGCCTATATATATCTTATGAAAAATAAATATGATGAATTTGACATGTTCAAAACATTCAAAACTGAAATTGAGAATCAAACAAATAGGAAAATTAAGAGACTTCGTAGTGATAGAGGAACATAATATGAATCTAGTTCAATTCCGGACTTCTATAAATTGCATGGTATTGTACATGAAAGAACTTCACCCTATTCACCTGAAATGAATGGTAAAGCTGAAAGAAAAAAAAGGACTTTTACTGAATTAGTAGTTGCCATCCTACTAAATTCTGGTGCAGCTAAACATTGGTGGGGGAATATTTTATTGACTGTATGCTATGTTCTAAATAGAATCCACAAATTTAAGAATAAAATTTCACCTTATGAAATTTTAAAGAATTATAAATCCAATGTCTCATACTTAGAACTTGGGGTTGTTTAGCATATGTTCGCATTCCAGATCCTAAGGGAATAAAATTGGCAAGTAGAACATATGAATGTGTATTTATAGGCTATGCGATCAATAGCAAAGCATACTGATTTTATGACCTAAATACACATAATATAATTGAATCAAATGATACCGATTTTTATGAAACAAAATTTCCTTTTAAATTAAGGAATAATGGGGGCACATCAAGTGTGCCTATTAGAACAGAACTTAGTAAAAGTTCTGAAGCTGAACCTAGAAGAAGTAAAAGAGAAAAAACCGTAAAAGATTTTGGTTTGGATTTTTGTGCTTTTACTATAGAGGAGCGTCCCTTAAACCTCCAAGAGTCCTTATCTTCTTTAGATGCCAATTTTTGGCAAGAGGCTATAAATGATGAGATGGATTCTTTGGAATCCAATAAGACTTGGCATTTGGTAGATTTACCTCCTGGTTGTAAATCTATAGGCTGTAAATGGGTGTTTAAAAAGAAATTAAAACCTGATGGCACTATTGATAAATATAAAGCATGACTAGTAGCTAAAGGTTTTAAACAAAAAGAAAGCATATATTTCTTTGACACTTTTACACTCGTAACTAGAATAATATCCATTCAGGTATTAATCTCACTTGCTTCCATTCACAATTTACTAATGCACCCAATGGATGTTAAAACTGCCTTTTTAAATGGTGAATTAGACGAAGAAATTTATATGGACCAGCCTGAAGGATTTGTAGTACATGGTCAAGAACATAAAGTATGCAAATTAGATAAACCATTATATGATTTAAAACAAGCACCTAAACAATAGCATGAAAAATTTGATAACTTAATCATTTCACACAGTTTTAAAATTAATGAAAGTGACAAATGCATTTATTACAAATATGAGAATGACATTTGCACTATTATATGCCTTTATGTAGATGACCTACTCATCTTTGGGTCAAACATTCATGCCATAAACTCAGTCAAATCCTTATTAAGTGCCAATTTTTTTATATGAAAGATCTAGATGAGGCGAGTGTAATCCTTGGTATTAAAATACTGAAGAAATACCTCTTTAACTGTAAACCTTCATGTACACCATATGATTCAAGTGCAAAATTATTTAAGTACACTGGTGAAGGTGTTAGACAGTCTGATTATGCGAGCATCATTGGCAGCCTTCGGTATGCCACTGGTTGTACTAGACCCGACATTGCCTATATCATAGGATTATTGTGTAGGTTTACCAGTGGACCTAGTATAGAGCACTAGCATGTTATAGAAAGGGTCATGAAATACCTTAAACGAACTATGAACGTTGGATTACATTATGAAAGGTTTCCAGCTGTACTTGAAGGATATTCTGATGCAGACTGGAATACCTTATCTGATGATTCTAAAGTGACCAGTGGCTATATATTTAGCATTGCTGGAGGAGATGTTACTTGAAAATCCAAGAAACAAAATATTTTGGCTCAGTCCGCTATGGAGTCTGAAATGATAACACTAGCTACAACTAGTGAAGAAGGAGAGTATTTGAGAGCTGAGTTTCCCTTATGGGAAAAACCGATACCAGCTATGTTGATACATTGCGATAGTACCGTGGCTATTGCAAAATTTCAGAACCGTTATTATAACTGTTAGAGACGACAAATACGTTGCAAGCATAGCACTGTTAGAGAACTACTTTCTACAGGTACTGTTAGAGTGGATTACGTATGTAGTGATGAAAATTTGGCAGATCCTTTGACGAAAGGACTGTCCAGAGAGAAATCCTTAATTCCTCTAAAAGAATGGGACTATTGCCCTTAGATTGTTGAGTCACGCACAATGGTAACCCGACCTAAATGACCAGAGATCCCAAGAACTAGGTTCAATGGGGAAAACAAGTTGTGTAGTAATAAGAGTTGAACATGCTATTTAATAAACCAAGAAGCATGTTTTCCTGAAGTGATTAGAGAATGAGTTGATAGAAACTCTTAATGAGATCTATACTCTATTTGGAGTGGAGTACCTACCTTCAGGAGTACTCTTGATAGACTCGCCTTTGTGAATGTGGAAGTGTGGCCGTTTCCTATGGAGGTTTGGGCAAAACTTCTAGAGTGTTCACTAAACTGGGATAGACGTGCATGGCCATAAATGCACGGGCTTAATTTGATTGCACTATAGAAAAGGTAGTATGTGGTTTGATGTCAGGAATAGAGTTTAAGACTATGTGTCACTCTAGCAAAAACTGAATCTTATTCACTATGCAAAGGTTCAAGTCGGATGACAATATTGTTTATGCACAATCTTATGTTTTTTAGAAATTGCTCGAAAATATTTTTAAAAATTCAAGTGGGGGATTGTTGGAAATGTTTTTACAAACATTAAGTGAATTATTAAAAATTTTGGAATAAGTGTATGAATGGCTCCTATATGTGAATAGTCCCACATCATGGGACTATATGGAAGAAGCAATTATTTATATTTGTTTCTAAAAAGTCGTGTTGGGGCCTTTGTCTCCCAATACATGCTTTGTTGTGAGGAGGGAGACCATGCATCATGACCACCACACACGCGCGTGTGACTGACCAACTCGACCCGACCCGGCCCGGACCGGTTCGGTTTGGGCTCGGGTTTGGGCTAAGGCTTTATGGTGTAGACACTTATATTTTTAGACCAGAAAAACTTGCCTTTTTCAAACCGTTTTTTATGGAAAATATTTTTGAACCGACTTTTACATGAAGCGGTAAACTCTTGACTCATTATTTCAGTAGATCCAATTTTCTCTCACTGCCCAGTATTCTTGTTTATCCCATACCCCATCTATATATTATCTTAAGTTGTAGACGAGAACATAGATCTGAACAACGTTTTCTTACCTCCGCCATTAAAAAAAGCACAGTTTTTTATATTCGAAAGTGCAATTCTGCACTTATTTGTTGTGCTAGCAAATCAGTTATTCTTTTCAAAGTTTGTTTTATCCTAGAGGCGGCGGCGGAAGTACGAACTGGTTTACACCACCGACCAAATCATCGAATCGTCTTCAAGAAAGCGACCGTGTATGTGACTCAGCCATTATTTCCCAACAGCTCTTAATTTAATAGATCTGAAAATATTATGTATACTTTTTATGATCACGGTTTGGTGCATAATGTTTTTTATGGAAATTAAAGGCACATCTCTCTTTTCTAAACTTTTTTATTTTGCATCTTTACCTTGTAAAAGCTATTTTATACATTCATCTTTTTCGAATTTCTTTCTTGTTAGGAATGAGAATAACGGATCTTAAGGCAAAACTAACACTAGAGGAGGGTGAATAGTGTTTTAAAGAGATTGAAAAACTTAAACAGTTAACGATTACTCAAATAACTATATGAATCACATAATGAATATCACAACAGAAATAATCACGGATGCAAATCTAAACAGAAAAAATGAAGAAAAGGAAAGAACACACCGATTTTATACTGGTTCGGACTACTCCTACGTCCAGTCCCACGCAACGCTGGATTAGGCTGAGTTTTATTAATACTATTATTAATTTACAACACCCTTGATTTTACGGCTACAACGTTACCACCGATTCCATACCCTTGATTTCACGGCTACAAGGTTCTCACCAATTCAACACCCTTGATTTCACGGCTACAAGGTTCACGCCGCTCCCTTTCTTTGATTTACAAGCTACAAGGAGCACACTCTTCCTTAACATTTGCAAATATCCCTAGAACTCTTGAATAACATTTCCAAATAGAGAGTATTTTATAGAGACTGAGAATAGAAAAAGAATGATGTAATTTGTATTGAAAACAACAGAGTATACGTGTAGAAATTAAGAATTTAAAGTAGAATAATGGTGGTAAGAATAGGATGAAGAAGGGGAAGATTAGTTGTTTAAAATTTCGAAAATGAGCCCTTTGTATAGAGTTCCAAAGGTTACACAGTTCTGAAACGTTTCAAATTATGAAAAGACACTTCCTTTCAAATTAAAAAAAGTGACGGTTATATGTCGACATGTATAAAGTTGCATGTTGATGTATGCATGTATTTTGAATTTTTTAAACCAAATTTGAAGTGTTTAAACCAATATATGTTCTGGAAATTCTTGAATCAAAATTAGTTATTTATAATATTGTTAGACCAAAAAATGGTTCTAACACCCAAATTATCGTATTTAGAGCGTAGGATATGAAGAAATAACTGAAAAAGTGAGAGAAAAGCAAGACAACAGGATTTTTATAGTGGTTCGGCGTTAACAAGCCTACATCCACTTCATAGTTTCTCATTTCATTCATGGATTACAATTATAAGGAATTCAATCACTCAATCGCTCAAATACAATGAATAATTCTCTCCGAATTCATTGATTTTCATTGGAGAAGAAGGTGGTAATTGGTGGGGGAATTCGGCCATGGCTACCATGAATGAATGAAATGCCAAAAAGTCCTTTCAAATGGCCATGTTGTGGTGTATTTATAGCTGTAGATAAGCTCTGGGCGCTTCCGGTTCGGATGGGCCACGTGGCGTGACCAGAGGAGATCTCAGAAGTAGTGGAGAACGTGGAAAAGTGGTTACCAGGTCGTGCTTTGCCAAGTGGAGTCCGATCCGCAATTGTAGGAGTCTATTATGCCAAAAGAAGAGGTCAAACTCCGTGTGCAGAAGCAGGTCCAGTCGGTTCGGATCGGATCTGAACCGAACCGGTTGTTCGAGCAGATTGCCAACACGCACTTCTGTGCAGAATACTTCAGGAGGTCCGGGTAGAGGGTACTCCGATCCGATCCGGAGAGGGGGATCCGATCCGATCCGAAAGCAGGGATCCGATCCGATGACATTTGCATGAATAATTCAATTTTTCCATCTTTCTATCACTCCATCCAAGTGATCGCCAATCAATGTAAGTTCATACTCAAGTCCCTAGCTTTGGGTAGCCTGGTCACAAAGCAGGCTAACATTTTGCCCCCCAAAGTACATCTTGTTGCAAATAAGATGTTCTTTGAATAAGTCGAGATGATTCTTTTTGGATCTTTTTCTGTATAAATGGCTTGTCATATGCCGCATTGCTTCCGTTGATGCTTATCGGGCCAAATTTCATGGCTAAAGTGGTCAAGATGATCAAGTAATTGTTTAGACTTCATCGAATCAAGAGGTAGAATTCCTTCATCATAGGTTATGTGGTATGTTTGGCTCCCGTGTGAGATCGTACATGTTAAAGTTGATGCCAAACGACGCCATCTTCCGTTCGGATAGAGCGCATCAGAGTCGGCATATGAATTTGTCATTTTTGCTTGGATCTGGACAATCTCGATATCAGGATATTAATCTAGGACTCCATGATTACATCTAATCGTAATAATAGTGCACTCGAAAGCCATGATCACTTCAGATTGTTTTATAGTCCCGTGATCACATACGAGTCAGTGCGAGTATTGAAAACATGCAAGCCACTAGCTGGTAGGATTATCACAATTGTAAGGCAGCAGAGGAGTTTATCATACTCTCCGTTTGATGCAGTTGTAGATCAAGTCTTTGAATTCTTGCTTGATCCGTAATTTCGCTCACTTGGATGGTTGGGATGAATCACGTCATATTCTAAAGATATAATGTATATGTTCTGAATCATGCATTGAGTCAGGGTCATGTTTAAAGTCAATCTGTCGGTTGAAGTTGATGTTCCTAGCATTAGTGGAGGACGAGCGAAGTCAGTGCTTATGCCCCCAGCATTGTTGGGGGTTATGATAGGTCAATCGGACATCCAATCTTTTAGCCTTTATACTTTTTTTTCTGCCGCATCGGGTTAGATATGTAGGTTCAACAATCTTAGTCACCCTGTGTCGTTATGTGCACATTCCCAAGTCATCAAGGGTTGGAGTTGTATATGCGAATGGCCGAATCACATTCGCGTTGGGGTCAACCCATCTGTTTAGCCAGAAAGCAGTGATCGCCCTATTGAGTATATCAGCAAACTTAGATACTCTCCTTACATCAGACACAGTGTTGAGCAAGCTCGTCAATCTTGCAAGCGAGCGAACGTCGTTAGTGAGTTATTCGAGCTCCTTCATTCACGCTTTGGCATAATCTGAAATAGCCATCATAGTCTTGTTGAGTCTATCTCCCGTGCTTGGTTCCATTAAGCTTGACAATCAAGACCGCGGGCCCGATTAATGACATTGGTCTTTTACATGATTGTAAATTCCTATTAATCTTTCCTGGGGCTTTTCTTTTTCCTTTATTATTTCAAGAGTTAGATGGTGCTCCGTTCTGTTGTGAAGACATTGAGATCATCCATTTCAACATTAGCACACTCTTATTGCACGAATCTGCCTGTCTCAGGATAGGATTTTCCAACGTTTCTAGGAAAATTTCATGGTAGATGGATACCAAAGTTTGTATCGGAGGTGAATCCTCCAAGTCCTCTTGGTGGATCCCTATGAAGAGGGATTTTGAAGTTTGAGATATCCAGAATACCGAATACCACAGCAATCAACACCATATATGGTCCAGATCGATGTACCGATGCTGCTGCAACGTTGAATCTTTCAAGGAATGCATGCAGGGTCTCGTTGGATCTCTGTTGAAGCATCAATTAATATTGCCAATTTGGCCCTCGCCTTTGAGAAGTTGTCGCTAATTACCTAATTTAGCACTAGTGCCCCCGGTATGAAGTCCTGAAGCGGGTGGAAGCCGGCCTCTGGCTTCTTGGTTTTGCATATGTAATAGCCGTCCATCAGGCTTCTGTTCTTTAATTCTGGATGGTGATCCGCTACTTGGATGTATGCAGGTTGCTCTTGAGGAGCCATTCTTCTGCTTATAGTCTGGGTTATTGTGAAGCTCAGATAATCGTAAATGTGCCTAAGGCTGGCAGATAGTCAGATGATGATGTTCGAAGCTCTTATCCTGTACTCCCCATCCATGGGGATTTTACTAAACGGTGGTCATCAAATCCACGTATTCTCTGAATTCGTACTCCCTCATCGAGCTGTGAGTTAGAGTTTGATAGAAAATGATTTATTCGTGTCCAGCTCATGTTAGTCCTTGGTCTCCCATCCAAGCTTTGAGGTTCGGAGTCGGATGGCAATAAAGTTAGACTATAGCTTTTTCGAATGCTCTCGTCTTCCCCCCTACATGGGGAGCCTCATGTTGAGGTTAAGCTGGATTTTAAACATTCCTCCGAATTGGAGCAAAGGTTGGTCGGGCTCCGCGTAAATTTTTCGGCGACTCTTACATATCCATCGTTTTCATCCAAAATGTCACGGTCGGAAGTTGTATGTTACAAATACCTGGGAGGAGGTTGGTTGTTTCTTTGTGTCATCCAAGACGACCATGCTAACTTGTCCTAGGGTCTCATATTATCTGGACCACGGGGCAGGGTGCGTATGAGCCAAGTTCATTGTCGTTTGAATTCCCATGGAGCTCGCTCTAGAGAATAAGTCGAAGCTACTAGGCCCTCCATCTATCCGAGTACAGAAGTTATCCACTATTTTCTGTCGTTTCCGGAGAAGTTCATCTCGCTTCCTTCGATCCTAGCGCCTTCTGCGCCAATATCCTTAGCACGGAAGAAATTTCTATCTTCCTTCTTCTTCGCTTTTGAGTCTGAGTGTCAGGCAATTCGCCTCCACGCAAGTTAGGAGTCAAAGCAATGGCATCTCCCTTTACATGGGGTCTTTCGACCGGGAAGTCGGTCCGGACTAGCAAATGGACATTAACTCTGCATCCATTTCATGGTCCTCAGGCAGCCTGTGAAGATCGAGGTATAAGTTAGTCACAGACATATAACATTTATGAATATTTTCAGCAGTGCGGCCCCAGTCCGGGGGTAATGGAGAAAGGTCGGCAGTTGTATCACATCCCTTTTAAATTTAGACATGGATGCATGGAAAAGAGACATTGCTTTATAAGCTTATGTGCTCTAGTTATCCAAGTGCTCGAGTTATCACGTTTTCCATTCAACGTATTTGCGAGGTAGCACTCGTCGTTGCACTTGGGCTATGGCCAGTCACACATGGGTGTGTATGTTGATTTGATATATCACTCTTAGGACCTCCTTTCGGTGATTGCATTAAGTCGCGTGACACATTATTAAACAGTTCACTCTCAAGGCCTCCTTTCGGTCGTCGCCTTGAGTCGCATGAAAAGTTTAGCATTAGGCATCAGCGTCAGCCTTCTGGACGTGGCCCTTTGTTTGTTTTCCACCAGCCTGCTGTGGTTGTTGCGAGTGCGGCGCTCACATTCTTGTCTTGTTATCTTGTACAAGCCTGCACTCAATAAACAAAGCAAATCCCTAAGCAATAGGTAATAAAGCACATCACAATCAAACAAGGGTTCCAATTCAAAAACCCCTGAAATCAAATAATATCTAGCTAATCATATAGAATTTATATAAAAATGGGGGTGATGTGTGTCATGAATAGAGGGCCTGGCCAGGGCCTGTTTGGGATTGATTAAGATCGATAGTGCATTGCCCCCCATGCCCGGACATGAAGGGTTCAGGCTCAGCTTTCACTCTTGCCCCCGATACTACAGCGGGGTAGGAGCCCTTTTATGGCATTTGTTCAACATGCCTTTATACTCTCCTGTCGTATGCCTAGGATAGAGTGGAATCAGGGCGGTCTTTTAATCGTGGTGCACCTTCACGCCTTGAGGACGTCATCTTCCCGTCCTTTATACTCTCTCTCGAGTCATGAGAGTTAGAGTTACGGACGTCGTCTTCCCGTCCTTTATACTCTCTCTCGAGTCATGAGAGTTAGAGTTATGGACGTCGTCTTCCCGTCCTTTATACTCTCTCTCGAGTCATGAGAGTTAGAGTTATGGACGTCGTCTTCCCGTCCTTTATACTCTCTCTCGAGTCATGAGAGTTAGAGTTGTGGGTTTAGTGGTCTTAAGTCATGGTGCACCATTCACACTAACCCAACAGATTTATACTCTCTCTCAAGTCGTGAGAGTTAGAGTTATGGACGTCGCGGTTCGTCCTTTATACTCTCCCAAAGTCAGTTTGGGTTAGAGTTGTGGATCGAGTGGTCTTAAATCTTGGCGCGCCTGTCACACTCGTCCTAAGTTTATACTCATATCCAAGCTTTGAGGATTAGAGTTAGTTGGGCAAACAGTCGGGTCACATTTGCCTTGGCATCATCCCTTTGCTCCTACATCAAGGGCAAAGGTCGCCATCAGGGATGGTCGGTTCACGTCCCTATTGATTTTATACTCCTCCCGTCGGAAGCATGGGAAAGAGTTAAAGACGTTTTTTGGAGAGCGGTCGAGTCACACTCATCCTCGTCTTAACATTTCCCTTTTGCCCCCACATCGAAGGCAAAAGTTATGTCGTTCATGTGATCGTGCCCCTGTCATTTTTGCACTCTTCTCGTTGGATCAGGGGATGGAGTCATAGAACTGCTAAGTGGTTATGTCACACCCGAGTATATCTCTATGTCATGACTAGCAAATTAAAGGCTAGATGTTGAGGATGCCTCATTTGTATGCCTATGCATAGATATGTTGAAATTATGTGCATATATTCGCTTCCCCCCTACTTCAAGGGCAAAAGGTCCATGAATGAATGGTCAAACTTCATTTATGTCAGGTTGTTGGCATCAGGAGGGTGAATAGTTGAATCACGTTCGCCAAAGCTTTACGTTCCTCCGACTAAACCATGGAAGGAGTGGTTGGCACCAAACTTCGGGTACCTTCATCATTCATATCGCATGAGTTAGTCATGTCCATAACTCAGGAAGCATGTAAAAGTAAATTGTATGATTGAAAAGTAAGCATATCAAGGGGCAGTGCTGCCTCCTTTAACGGATCGAGCCATGTAGATGGTCGAACTGCATCCATCCGAAATCGGATTCCGACGTTGAACTTCAATGCACAATTATCTTGAGGCCTGTCACGTGTGAGCCAATGAGTGGATGGTCACCTCGGATCCATCTTAAGAGATACAACTTCTCTCAGGTGAAGGACGTGGCTCTGTAAACGAGCAATTCAATCGGGCTCGTTACGACAATGCTCCATAATTCTTCCTGTGGGTGCTCAAAGTTTGATTGGTACCGGATTCGGGGTACCTACATCATCCACATATAAATTCATCTGAGTTAGTTACATCAATAACTCATAAAGCATGGAAATATAAGAGTCATGGTTAAAAAGTAATCCTGTTAAAGGAATGAATATCATTCTGTGCGAAGATGGCATTGCACGCTCTTTGCAGGTCCATTTTTCCTCACTACATCTCTGTCAGGGGATGGCTGTCAAAATCTTTAGCTGGCGATGAATGTCTTTTCAAACCGTTGTGGGGTGGCAGTCCCAAGAATGAACAGACCTTGAAAGAGGACTTGGAGTGACAAAGGCAATTAAGTAAATACTATAAGCGAATGACGAGGTCGCATCTTATTTGAATCGCCTTCTTGCCCCCAAGCTAAGGGCAAGGATTGAGTATGAGGGAGTCATGGCTGCTAGGGGGATAGTCATATCTCATCCATCCGCAGATATGCCTTTAGTCCCACGTTGGGAATAAGATCTAATGCACAGATAATCAATCAGCATCAAGGCTTAAGTGCTCTAAACCTTTAACTTGCCACCTCTATCGAGTAGCATCTCCTAATTAGCTAAATATCAGGCTCTTCCAGTAACATGGTCGCCACGGACCATTCCCATTCCATCTTTCACTAGGAATTTTAGCAATAGATACCAGGGTGTAATGTAAGCTCTAATCGCCGCTAGAGCTGGTCAGTTTAGACCTTAGTCAGATAAACTTGACTACAATAGCATGGCTTCCAAGGCTTGAAGTAATGTTCATGTTTTCTATCACAATTTATGTATGAAGTCGAGAGCTAATGGTCGATTCATATTTGTTTTGATCTCGAACTCTCATCTTTTGACAAAGGTCATATGGTGACTGGTGAGCAGTCAAATTGCTATCATCCGAGCAAAGATTCATATGTCCAATCATGGCCTGCAGGGGTTCAGCTGTTACCTATCGCTGGGCACCAAAGTATGTTGACCTAACCCTTATTCGATGGAAATCAGTCTTCCTCAATGCGATTGACAACAAATAGCCATTACAAAGGTTAGCTAAGTTCTTCGGGAGTTGAGACGCAGGACATTTTATTCATCACATCATACAATTGAAGTGTAGCTTTGGGATGTTGGGATCCTTAGCTGCTTTCTGGTATCCCACTATTGACAATCATGGTTACTAAATTCATATGAATCATCTTTGAAGTTGTGTTCGAACTGTTCTATATAACTGTCATTCGATGCTCCGCCGATTGGACAGGTTTAAGTCATATAAATAGGATGGTCACTACTCGTTAGGGAACAACATCAGTTGCATTGCTGAAATCCACACTATCGGAGTTCCAGAAGATGAGGCTACTATTAGACAATCATTATCTCGTATACTATCGTTGATAGCAAGCTGAATCTGACTGACAGCTCCTCCCATTGAATGGCATCGGCAAATAGAGGCTATGGCTTCTGGAGGAATCCTAGTCGTTGCCATTTGGTTGTCATATTCTTTGACTATCCACCTTATCTTCATTAACAAACTTTGATGACTACTGTTGGTCAAAATATACGTCGAGCCGAAGGCGAGCCGTGCTCCGAGCCGAAGGCGAGGCCGTCAGCGGGTCCGGGCGCAGCGCCGGCGGGGGTCCGGGGCCCCGCAGTCCCAAAAACAGCTATTTCGGTTTTGGACGATGGAGCCTTTTCTGAAATGGTCATAAAAATGTATTTTTTCCCAAAAACAGCTATTTCGGTTCGGATCGGATCATCCCTTCAAATTGCGGCTCGGGAGTGCCTTCAGGTCGGGTCGGATCGGACTAGTTCCTCCGAGCCGGATCGGAGACGTCATTAGCTAGTCGGTTCGGTATATATGAAAGAGCCGGTTCGGATCTCCTCCTCCTGTTCGGATCGGTCTTCCCTACCCTGCATTTCCACTTTCCTGCGGTTCGGGTCGTGGCACCCTCTTCGGTTCGGAGATGCATCACCAGGTCGGGTCGGGGTATCAACAGCAGCTGGATTCGAGTCCTGCTCAACGGGTCGGGTCGGAGCATTGTCCCCGGGTCGGTTCGTTGTGCCACTCCGGGTTAGACGTCTTCGGGTCGGATTGATTTTTCATTTTATTGGGGTCGGATCGGACCCCTGGTCATTGGATCCGAACCGATGCTGCTATTACTAGTTCTGGCGTCTCAGTGTATAACTTCGTGGGGTCGGGTCGGACCCGACCCGAACTGAGTGGGGCTATCCGAACCGAAGCCATGCGATTCTGCATTAACTCAATCTGATCTGCTGGTCACCCACATCCGATCCAGAGACTTTTTCGAACTGGAAAGTCATTAAAAATGTTGAATTTGCCGGATCTCCTCATCGGACTTGGCGATCCAATAGTAGAATGGAGAATCCCTATAGGTTGAGAATCTTCATTTCTCAGTGAAAGCACCATAATGTTAGACCAAAAAATGGTTCTAACACCCAAATTATCGTATTTAGAGCGTAGGATATGAAGAAATAACTGAAAAAGTGAGAGAAAAGCAAGACAACAGGATTTTTATAGTGGTTCGGCGTTAACAAGCCTACATCCACTTCATAGTTTCTCATTTCATTCATGGATTACAATTATAAGGAATTCAATCACTCAATCGCTCAAATACAATGAATAATTCTCTCCGAATTCATTAATTTTCATTGGAGAAGAAGGTGGTAATTGGTGGGGGAATTCGGCCATGGCTACGATGAATGAATGAAATGCCAAAAAGTCCTTTCAAATGGCCATGTTGTGGTGTATTTATAGCTGTAGATAAGCTCTGGGCGCTTCCGATTCGGATGGGCCACGTGGCGTGACCAGAGGAGATCTCAGAAGTAGTGGAGAACGTGGAAAAGTGGTTACCAGGTCGTGCTTTGCCAAGTGGAGTCCGATCCGCAATTGTAGGAGTCTATTATGCCAAAAGAAGAGGTCAAACTCCGTGTGCAGAAGCAGGTCCAGTCGGTTCGGATCGGATCCGAACCGAACCGGTTGTTCGAGCAGATTGCCAACACGCACTTCTGTGCAGAATACTTCAGGAGGTCCGGGTAGAGGGTACTCCGATCCGATCCGGAGAGGGGGATCCGATCCGATCCGAAAGCAGGGATCCGATCCGATGACATTTGCATGAATAATTCAATTTTTCCATCTTTCTATCACTCCATCCAAGTGATCGCCAATCAATGTAAGTTCATACTCAAGTCCCTAGCTTTGGGTAGCCTGGTCACAAAGCAGGCTAACAAATATATTTTCTAAACTATGAAAACATAGTAATATATAATTTAAACGTATAATATAAAAATATAATTGTAAACATATATAATGTAATTGTTCAACTTTATAATATATAAACGAAACATAAGAAACATATATATTTGAAATCATAACTAGAAACCATTAGATGATTTAAAATCATTTTGAAAAAGAGTTTGAAAATACTAATCGTTTAGAGAAAATACTGATCGTGGTCCTTGCTTAGAGTCAGTGTACAAGATAGATATAATTTGAGCTACACTGAATAATACGACCGGTTAGATTTGTCCTTACTAATATTGTAGCCAATAAAATATTATTTAAATTTCCCTTATAATAGATTTGAAAATATTATGTGTATTTTTTATGATCACGGTTTAGTGCATATTGTTTTTTATCGAAATTTGAGGCACGTCCCTCTTTTCTAAACTTTTTTATTTTGCAACTTTACCAAAACAATTTTATACATTCATCTTTTTCGAATTTATTTCTTTCATACTTCTCTTATGTTTGTAGTCATTTCAACGTGTCAGTCCACATCTTTACAAGGCCATCACGCTTTGGATTTGAGTACTCTAATAACTCAAGAATTGAGTACGGATGATAATATAAAGCTATGAACGGTTGGATGCACCTGAATATCACGTTGGAACTAGCTAAGTCAGAACTCAAATTTTGGCTAGGTCTAGGATTGGTATGACTCAGGAGCACAAGAATAAAATTGGGATTTTGGCTACTACTTCGGGATAATTTATTTAAGGATTTAAAAATAAACTTAAAACTTCATTAACAACTCACAATCTGGAGGTCAAATCAGAAAATCCTGCAAATAAAGGTAAAGACAAAGCAAAAGAGGACCCATCATAGAGGTCATACCCCTTGCATATGGAGACATGTGCCCCACTTCTTTGGTTGCACCTACGACCCGGGTTCCTAGAACATCCAAACCCAAGTGTCCACTCCAGTTGCTAGAGCTGGATCATTATTTACCTTGGAAGTTAGTCCAATACCAATCCGGTTTCCATAAATTGGGTCAAACCCTATTTGATCTTTTAATACCCCATTATTTTAATAATATTATTCTTATTAATTAAGAAATTAATTAAATAAGAAAAATAAACTTAAATAAATATTCTAAGTTGGCTACAGAAGTTGCGTCATTGAGACCGTGGCAATTTTATTAATAATTTCCAAATATAACTTGTCTTAATCCAAGCAAAAATAAAGAAGTTATGAGATAACTAAAAAATTAAAATATATAAATAAACTATATAAGCTAATAATAATAATATCGCCTTATGGGTCGACCGCATTCAGGGTGGGTCGAACAGAAAGGCGTGTACCTGTCCATAAAACCGGTCGACTGTGTAAAAGGAAAGTAGAATTAAAAACTTAAAATTTTGATCATACAGATTTTAATCTCACCTTTGATGTATAATCATATTTTAGAGTGTGACATGGTAGGCCATATTAGATCTGGCTGATCCAATGGCCTAAGATTCTCTAATAAACCTATAAATAGAACCTTAGCTTAACCCTCTCATTCCGCATATACTTCTTTATCTATACCTATGTCTCCTCTTAAGTTTTAGAGTTCGGGACCAAAATTAAATATTTTCTTTTGGGAAGAAGAAAATAACCAAAATATTATAAAAGCTAAAGGAGGATTGAGAAAGGCCATATGACACCATCTTAGGACCTTAGGTGTGTGGAAAGTAACTACATTTATAGAACCAGAGAAATTAAAGATATAGGCTTAAAAGTAATTTTAAAATTACTTTTTTTTAGTTTACAATTTTGTATTAACTATAGTGAATTTATAGTTTTATGTTTAAAACGGTTAATTTACAGTTTTGTAGTTAAGTACGGTAAATTTACAGTTTTACAGTTACATACAGTAAATATACAGTTATATAATTAAGTATAGTTAATTTATAGTTTTAAAGTTAAGTACAGTAAATTTAAAGTTTTACAATAAACTATAGTTAATTTACAATTTTATAGTTAAGTATGGTTAATTTATAGTTTTAAAGTTAAGTACAGTAAATTTAAAGTTTTACAATAAATTATAGTTAATTTACAATTTTTATAGTTTATTTATAGTTTTATTGACAGTTTATTTACATTTCTTTTATATGTGCTAGGTAGCTTATAATTCTGGAATTTTTAGATTAAAAGATAGTCTTAATCCATTTAATTTTTGTGAAAATAATGGCAAAAAAATAAATTTCACGTAAAACAGATTCAAATAGAAATGTAGAAATTATAGAAAAGATCAAACACACATATGGTTTATGTATATTAGTAAGCAAAAAAATGAATTGTTTTAAAAAGTTATTAGATGCAAAGGAACAAGTTTTTAAAATTACAGCTGAATTATAACGTCTGTTATAATAGAGGAAAAAGAAAAAAGAATAGTACTATTATGATAATAGATCATGATAGATAGCTATGGACTTTTTAAGAAGTGACTATTATGAAGCAGTAAAGAACCAAAAAAGATTGGATAATCATCATAATAAAAAATAACATTGCTAGGGTCCATCCCAACGACAAATTTGACGTTTGTCAGTGCGGAAAATAATTAAACCATAATTTTACCTAGCGTACTTTGTAAGCATGTCCCAGCCACATACAAGCATGCATGCTAGCATGAAAATAAGTTCCAATAGGTTAAGGCTAAGTCATAGGGACTGAGGAGAGGGTGCAACTAAATTATTATTTAAGGACCCAACTCAATGATGAATAGAACCAATGATGGCGCGAAATAAGTCACCCAGTAAGGGAAAGGACTATATGCCATACATCCCACCAGTGATGAGGTGTGTAGGCATCCACGTGGGGATTAAGATGCTATGGGTTCTTAGTGCAGTAGATAGGTTTCCATGTAGACAGATAAGAAGGTGGCTTCGGCATGGGAAATAAGAGACCGCAACAACTAGGGTGGCTCGTCCCAGCAATTCTTGTCTAGGGATTTTGCTTTAGTGTAAGGGGTATTGATTGCCATGTTAACTTCGCGGTAGAGAGTAGAAGCCGGATCTAGGTAGAATAAGGAATCATTACTTAAGTAGTATTTCACTTCTATAATAAGAATTTATGTGCAAACAATCATCTTAAGCAATTTCTCTAAACATCCACTTTAGGAAAACATGATCACGAAATCTTTGTAACCTTAAAATAGCTTTTGAAACCATTGTCACTTGATTTTTCTATTTCTACTAGTCACTTTTCACTTACCAGACTTTTATATTGAATCCTTTCCTTTTCTTCTACTCACCATAGGCATGCAGGAAAGTAGCTGCTTATTGACAAGCTTGGAGCATTTCTTGGACGCTCCATTCTTATATGTTCTCAATTTCATTTTATCTCGTTTCTTTTATTTATTATATTTAAATTTGAGAGGGGGATGTTTTGACATATATTATGTACTCTAATATTATAGTAATATTGAGACTTTGATGTGTTGACATTTTATTCTATCATGTTCAATGAAATGGTGCTTTTCTGAAAAGTTTTAAGTATGATATTTTGTTTCCACTACAAAATGTTTTTTATTCATGTTTTGTTATCTTAATTTCTACATGGTTTAGTTACACCTAGAACATCCACATTATTTGATATGACACAAAAGGATATTGTTGTTATATTTAATATCAAAGCCTAAGGGTTTAGGATTCCTAAAAATGATTTTAAGAAGTAAATTAATTTTCAGAAAGGTTTTCAAAAAGAAAAGTTGTTTGAAAATATAAAAGTTTTCATATAAAAAATCCTTCAAATCCATCCCTTCATTATCCATTCCTTCTTTCATTCGTTAAGTTACATACAGGATAACTTATCTAAGCTTACCCATAGATTCATATTCTAAATCCTTATAGGCTGAATTTTATTCCATTAATATTTACAAGTCTTTTATGGGTACAAACTTAGGAGATATCATGTTACTTTCCAGCTATCAGGTACAGTGCAGTATTAATGAGATAACTTTGGGGTCAATGATGGTAAGATGACTTGAGAATATTTCCATGGAAATTTAAAGAGAAAAGATGCTTGATGGGATAAGAGAAAGAAAAAAATAGGACCATCGCCTTCAGGGAAGATAAAAAAAATGATAAAGTACAATAAGTGGGAAAAAGAGGAATTATGCCATTTGCTTTTAGATTGACCAATTAGAGAAAGACTATTACATTTATGATCAATGAAAGAGAAAGAACAAAGAAAGAGGTCGATAAAAGTGTGTTTTCTATCTCTAGTTATTTCTATTTATGGTTTTCTCATTCATGTTTTATTCGCTTTTGGAGCATCCTACTTCTTTGTCTTTAGTACTCAGTTGAATGCTTATACTTAGACATTTCTCTAGTTACAAGCCCAATAATAGTTTTAACCCTGTAAGAGGATTAGGTAGCTTATTTATGATATGCTAGGATTTAAAACTTATGATTCTAGATATAGAGTGATGCTTTTGTTTGGACATTCTTGGTATGGGTTGATTTATAGTTTAGACTGGTTAGCTATATAGTAGGCTATCCCAGATTGTGATTGGTAGGTGGTTACTTGGGCATGTATAGGGTACGTACCCTAGAATTTCCCTGTGATCGAAGAAGGATAAGTTGAGTTGAGCTATTTTTACTCCCTATATCTTTTGATGAGTTAAGTCTTGTACCTATTGTTAGAAGCTTTCAATATATTTTTGAGGAAGTAATTGGAAATCAACATCACAAAGAGATTTAGTTTATCATATATCTGATAATGGTAGACCCATAGCATTATTCGTAAGGTGTAGGGCTTCAAAACAAAAATGTGAGCAAAGTAATCATATCAAAGTACTTTAAGGTAAACAGATTGAGGAACTTTTGGAGGAAGCATTTATAAGACAAATATATTTTAGAACGAAAGGCACCACTCGTCTTTGCCACGAAGATGATAGTTCCTTAAGCTTTTCATTGATCATAGAGGACCGAGTAAATTGTCTAAAAAGAACCATTTCACCTTACCTTTCATTGATGGTTTTTTTTTATTAATTAGTAGGAGCAAAGATTTTCTCACAGCTAGATCTTGGCAGTGGTTTCCACTAGTCATGAGTAGCGGAAGGTAATACACACAAGACAACTATTACAACACGCGATGGGTTTTATGAATGGTTAGTCGTACCCTTAACTAATGCTCCAGCCTACTTAGTTGACTTAATGAGGAGGGTGTTTTACGAGTAAGTTTGTAGGAGTCATTGTGGATGGCATTTTTGTTTAATCGAAAGATAATAAAGAACAGGTTTGGCATTTATGGGAGGTATTTAGTATCCTCTAAGTACATAGACTCAAGACTAAGTTTTCGAAGAACCACTTTTGGAGGAAGGATTTTTTTTCATAGATTAGTAGGGTTGTTATAAGAAATCTGATAGAGGCTTTCCTAAGATATTAGTTTTCTTAACCTACCTTACCAAGAAGTGCTTAGCTTTTATTGTTAAAAATGTGAAGATCCTTTTACAAAATTGAAAAGAGTTTTAACGAGTATCAGTCCTGCTAAGTACTCTCTATGAATATGCAAATAAACAGTTAAAAACCTAAGAAAGGAAACACCATATACTTGATCTTGTGATGACAACCTCTGTTTTTCATATTAGGTCATGAAGGCTTCACTTATTTTGAGAGAGATTTGAGTTGTTAATTGATGATATTTCGCTGTTTTATTTATCCTCCAAGAAATATTGGAATTTAAGACAATAAATATTGCAAGAGTTTCAAGCACCCTATGATTTTTGGATTTGATCTACTCTTGGAAAAAGTAAGGATGTAGTTGATGCATTGTTAAGAAAGAAAATGATATTAAGTTCTTTATCTTTGGTATGAGAATGCTTAGAATGGAAGCACTTTAAATATATGTATCGTATTTTGTAAAACTCCATAAGAGGAGAAAGGAAGCATTTCTATGGATCTTTCGCACACCGCAATTGAGAAAATTATATAAGATTTGTTGATTTTAGGCTAACCAAGCGTGCCTAACATCATTAGTAGCAATTGTGTAAAGAAGAACATCTGATTACATAAGATCCCCACCAACATAGTTAGCAATCGAGATGCATTTTTTTCCTTAGTGAGTTATGGAAGAATATCCAAAAACCAAGACTGGACCTAGGAATACTTCAATGTCCCAATACGAATAGACAGATAAAGAGGGGAAAATATGGTCGTAAAGGATTACCTTGAAAATATATCTTGGATTGACATGAGGATGATACTTACCACTAGTAAAGTCCGATGTCAAGAATTGATGTTCATTAAGGTCTCGTCATTTAAGCATGAGATGAGGTTAATTGGTCCTAGAAACCCCATTTCTACAGTAATAGCATATGGAAGGTCCTTGGAGATGAATTTGTGCACTATTGTCAGATAGGGTTGGTAGAACCAAAGAGTATTAGGTCCTTGTGTGACCACTAATTTGAAATGTGCACTAAATTTAGTTATTGAAAACATGGTTGAATACCCACATGTTATGATAGTATGGATATAGAAATTGCACAAGAGTAATGGGATAAATTTTGGGTTTTAAGAAAATAAAATTAAAAAAAGGGGTTTTAGTAATAAGAAAAAGATAAACAATCTTTTTAGTAGATCAACAAGACTACAGAAGTGTTGACCAACTTTTTGGAAAAAGCCGTCATGGTTCAGCGGATTGAAGCCCAACATCTAGAAACTCTCTTCAGCATTGGTCGATCAACCGACAGAGCAACTTGCACCCCAGAAAGCCTAGGCAAGGTTTTGCTTAAACCAGCTTCCTCCAACGTCAGCTCGAACCAAGACTAGCTCGAGTTGGTTTCCTTCAAACAGCGGCTCGACGAGCCCGGAATAATCGCTCCTCTCAACCGACTGAGTTAGCCGCTTCCTTTAAAATCGGATCAACCGAATATCTCGGATCCATCTGAAGATATCCAGCTGGGTCATTCAATACTCGGCCCGACTTTCAAGGTATTAAAGGTGGTTATCCACCCCCGGACAAAGCTCCACTTTTGATACACCTCACCTCAAGTGCCATGTAAGCCACTATTTCCGAGGATACTATTAATCAGCAATGGACTGGGTCCCACCACCGCAACTACAACCAATAACCGAGCTCCACGTGTCCAAGCTCCAAAGAAGAGGAAATCCACGTGGCGGCCTGTTCAGCCCACTTCTTCACCTATATATACCTCCAAGCTCAAAATGGAAAAGGAGACCTTCTTTTTAGACTTCTTTCGGCTACCTCAATCCTTAGCTAAACTTCTCCTTCTGGATCCAAGCTTCTCCACGGCTAAGTCTAAAAATAGCTAGTTCTTCTTCTTTCTCAAAACAGAAAAAGCATTGTACTTGTAATCAAAATGAAAGTCAATATATATAAAGTGGACGCAGGCACCATCTTTGCAGAACCATTGTAAAAATTTTGCGTGTTCCCTATTTTCTTTACTTTTCCTAATTCTATAATCATTATTCGTGCGTTCTCCACACGATTGGTGGTTGACTGTCACTAGTGACCAGCTTTTGACGTCAACACTTTGGTGCGCCAGGTAGGGGCACGCACCAACATACACTATGATCTTCAGCAAGTTTCAATCCATGGCGAACAAGCAAAAGAAAGCTACAACATCTTCTCGCCCCACAAATGCCGATGCATTTGATACAAATGCTGCATAAGCAAGTCTGGAAGCCTCCTGTCATGAAGACGTGTCTCGAAATATTACCAGGGCCGATGTAAACAAGATTCAGTCCAGGTTCAACGACTAGATGATAACTCAGAGTAAACTCCTCGGATGACGACAATAGTTGATGGATCACCTTCTCGGCTGAGTGGAAACGAGATTAAACGCTTCAACATCAATTCCTCCACCGACCGGGACTGGGGTAGCAACTGACCATCGGTCTACGCAGAATCAGGCCACTGATTAGATTCCACCTTTGCTTCCTTATGGCTCGGCTCCACCTCCTGATCAATTACAGCCAGGAGCATCACTTCCAGCAACCAGCGCAGCCACAACTGAAGATTCACAGGAGGCCTGCGATCAAGATCTAGGTCATTCGACCACATTTCTTCCACTCTTTGGGATAACTCGACCCTCTGGACCAATCGAGCAACCACTGGGTCAGTCAGAATTATTTCCATTCCCATTACAACCTAGTATCTTACAGCAGACTCATTTATGCCACCCCTCCTTTAACGAAAAGCTGGTGGATCCTTCCCCTCGGACTAGGGAGACCACTCTACCATACCGGTTCCTAGATTGGCGGAGGAAAACGCAACCGTAGACCCTTCTAACCTCAACTCAGGCAGGGGTATTGAAGAGCCTCGAACACCACATGTTATGCTGGATCAGCCAAGATCTTCTGTCTATATACGCCTCGGTCTAATTCTCATCAGGTTCAAGAGGGGCCAATATGCCCAGAACCAACAATTGCGATGAACCCTCGCCCTCAACTTCACTCAACTCTTGGAGGACGAGCCCAAGCTAGGGCCACCCTTTCGAGCATGCTTTCGTTGGACCCTAGTGCTGGAGCTCTCCCGAATGCAGAGCTGGATTCGTGGCAACGACTCCTCGGTGATGGATGCCAGCTTGAAAGAATCGTTTGATATTCCACCCGGTGCAATTCTTCTCAGCAGGATATAGATAATATCCACCGTAGCCTCTTCACCAGGGAAATTAGGAACTCCCGCAATCCTCCAGACTTCAAGTTTTCGGCCATTGAGCCTTACAACGGCCGGACCGACCAAACCATCCATCTCATGCGATACATGTGCCATATGGAAGTGCTTGGTACATCGACAAATGTTATGGCCGAATTCTTTCCACTCTTCCTAATAAATATAGCCGGCATGTGGTTTCAGAAGCTAACCACGGAGCGATCAACCGCCGGAACACACTGGTCATTCGCTTCATCGAGTAGTTCAGAGTCCACATCTCCCAACCGAAGGTGTCATGTTCTTGACCTCCATCAAGAAATGCCCGTGAGAGACACTTCGATCTTTCCTTGAAAGATTGAATGCGGCCATAGCATCAGTCAATCGATCCGAGCCATTGATGGTGCTTATGGCTGCCATTGCATATGCTCAAATTGATCAGAATTCTCAATATCTTTGACCAGAGATTCTCCCAAAGATATAGAAGAATTCTACATATAGGCCGAGCGACTCCTCCGACAAGAGGACGCCAGTATTGAGATGGAAAGCCTCAAGGTCCTCGCTACCAAACAAGGAGGTCCATCCAATACCAACGGCCAGAATAAAGGAAGAAGAAAGGCCTCGGAAAAGAATGAATGCAAGGTACGACCTAAAGGCCTCGGAAAAGGAAGAACGCAAGGTACGACCTCAGAGAGGGAACAAGTACGGTCAATATACCAAGCTCAATTCTTCCCTTCTTGACATTTACTTGACATGTGAGGGTCCCTGCCTTTCCCAAGACCTCCTTGAAGAGTGCCGACCCAGAAAGAGCTCGACTCTGGAAAGCACTGCATCGGTCACACCACCAGTGAATGCAGACACCTACGCGGTCTCATCGAGAATAGGGTCAGGTTAGGAGAGCATATCGAATATGTCAAGAGAAACACATCGGCCTTGCCGACACAATCCTTTTCCCAAGTTCCTCAGGCCAGTCCTCGAGCTTCTAGAAACGGAAAGGACCCCGAGCCTAGCACTCGCGGCATCATCAATTAATGGGATTTAGATTTCTTATTTCCAATGTATTTTTGTTTCTTTCAATAAAAACGGGTATGCTATTGTACACATGTACGGGGTTAGGATTTAGCTCCTAGGCATGCTCTGAAATCAACATTAGTCCTCTTAGAATTTATTTCCTGTAATAGTTCTTTAGCAAACAGTGATCTTTCTTTTGAAAACATGAGTTATGTTTGAATAATTTAGATCGAGCATGAATAACGCTCCCCCTCCCCCCGCCAGTATGGTCCGTGCGAAGGCCTGCCACCATTTCTAAACCTACTTGTCAAGCGGAGTACGGTCAGATTTCTTTTAAGCCGAGTATGGATAGTACTCGCCTCTTCTCGTAACCGAGTGCGTTCTCACTCGTTGAACTTTACGAATGACTTAATATAAGTCGGGAATGGTTAACACTTGCCACAATCCGATTATGGTTAATGTAACAATACGTATTTTTATAACATGTTAAAGTCATAAATCAAGGCAGAATTAAATTATAAAATAAGAATCAGGGGAAACGCGTTGCGCCATTGCGTTCGTCTCGGAATTCGCATGAAATCGAGTCCGAGTTTTCGAAAATCGGAGCGTGTATGACCAAGTTATGACCCTCAGAAGTTTCAGGAATTTAAATAAAATAAAACAGCTCGAAAATAAAGCCAGAAATTCGAAATTCAAACCCAGAGAAGGCTGGTGGGAAAATTCATTCCCATATACCCAGGTCGACTGGGGAGTCGACCCCCCTCCAACCAGGTCGATTGGGGAGTCGACTGGGGTGTCGACCTCCCCATGACCAGGTCGACTAGGGAGTCGACCTGAGGGTCGACCTAGCCCCTTTTTCCTGATCCGAGTGTTTTTGTATTTTTATGAATCTAGACCTATTTTCTAACTATATTCGTGACTCTAATCCTATATAAACTCACCCCTAGCCTCATTCTCTCCACATCATTTCATTCTGGCCTTATGTTACTTCTGAGATAATCAAAATAATAAGATAAAAAGGAAGAAAAAGGACTGCTTCTTCTCCATCAAGACTACGCTTAGAGATTTGCAAATTGGGGGATTTCAATTAGAACACGATCAATCAAATAGAGATTCAACAATCAAATTCTGCTTTCTAGTTCTCGATCCACGCACTGTAAGTTCCAGTTACTTTTAGATGAAAACTATAAACTTGATATGGACATGTTATAAATTGGAATTTGATATATGTATGATTCATATTTGTTCTTATTCTTCTTGGATCTTGGCATTTGGGAATATTGCTTTGAAATCAGTTTGGGCCTATTCGCATTATAAATCAAACGTTATCATGCCTATGACATTTAAACTATTGTTAATGGCCAAGGACTATGCCTATGCCTATGACTGAGGACAAAAGACCATTGCCTATGACTATGACAAGGACAATTGTGGCTAATCACCTATGACTCGTGACTATGAATTACTGCCTATGATTATGAACATAAGACTATGACCATGACTTTGAAACTATTACAGTTAATTGCCTATTACTATTAGGGTAGTTACCTAGAACTCTTTTGGATAATTATCCATGACTATTGCATAACTATTGTGGTTAATTGACTATTATAGTTGATTTCTCATAACACTATAGTTGAAAACCATGTTGAACACCGAATTGGCATTTAGTTGGATCCCATACCTAGGGTGTGACTTGCTTAGTTTATTCGTTATTATGTACACCAAAAACCATTGACCCATTATCATTGTATTTGGCTTGCTTTTGCATGCCTATTCTTTTATGTCAAGTTTTTATCAGGACTATCGCCTTATTTTGCTAGATTTGAAACCCTGTTAATTTCTATATGCCAGTGATGTTGTAACCGATTATCTCAAGTTATATCATGCCAGTCTTGTAATCTCTTTTATCGCTTTATGCCTGTCCCTTCTGCCTATCATAGTTTTGATCTTATTCCCTTTATCTCTAGATTTAGATTTGCTTGTAATTTAGATCGATTAACGTTTACATGCGATGGGAATACGATTTGGGTAGATTAGGCAAAACATGAACTGGTTATAAACATGAATCATGAACTTGATAATAGGCATAAGTTGAAACATGAAACTTGACACAAACTTGACATGAAACTTGAACATGGTCATGATACTAGAATGAACTTGAAAATGGTCAACTCGAGGTTGGGTTGAGTTTGTAGTGTAAATCTACCCGGAACCGCCCGGCAAATCCAGTTACTGCAAACAACAGGATTCAATGTGGGTAGTTGGTCATATCGCGCTTGAAACCCGAGGTCAGACTGAGTTGTGGTGTAAATCTGCCCGGAACCGCCTGGCATATCCAGTGACCACAACAACAGGTCGGATGTGAGAGGTTGGGGTGCATTAATGAATTAAATGCCACATGATAGGGTTAAGTCATGAACATGAAAGGCAATACTTAACCAACTTGAAACATGATTGGTAGGGTTAGGTCATGAACTTGAACGACAACACCTAACAACTTGACACGTGAATTGTAGGGCTAAGTCATGAACTTGAATGACAACACTTAGCCAAGTTTGACATGACACGTAGGTGGGTTAAGTCACGAATTTAAATGACAACACTTAACCCATTGGACGGAAATCCTAGTTACGCAGTCCGTTTCAGCAGTAACCCACTAGATGTATCATGGTACCCTGGAACTAGGCAGGATGGGGCACGATTACTGGGCTGATTGTAAGCGACCAGAACGACGGCTGTGTTGGTGCGCCAGTGTAGGTTCAGGCGGGCTATGGTCGTGCACGTGGTCCGGAGTTGAAAAAGCAGGAATTGGGCATCAGTAGGTTTATCTGTGCATTCTTGATTCGTGTCGGTGGTTGGCACCATAGGGCTTGATACACCCGATGGTGGACCTAGCACAGGTGACTACATTCGTGATAGGGCCGTATGACACAGACACATGACGAGCTAGAACTTGTAGGGAGCCGATCGACTAGTGGATCGTTTCGTTGGACCTAGAAATGGGTCATTCGTGATATTGGGCCAAGGGATCATTTCATGATTAATATAAGACATGGGTTGGGATTCTAGTATAGTTGTTGCAACGAACCTTGAATACGTAATGCTATACTTGATTTATCATGTTATCCTAGTCTATCTTGCCTATCTTATCATCATCTGTATGTTTACTTTCAGTTTATACATGTCATGTTACCTTTACTTGTTTTTATACTGAAAGTCACTAGAACTTACCAGTCTTTATGACTGACCCATTTTCTTTCGCCTCTTTTTCTTTCGTCCCCCCCCCCAAGGTTCTCAGGGAGGAAACTCTAGCGCTTAGCTTGGATTTCGCTTGCTTTCTGTTCAGCTCATGTACGGTTTGGTCTTGAGCCATGCTATGGCTGCATTTCTTATATCTTTGGGGAATTAAGCTACTTTCGTTGTTTTAAGTTTTATGCTTCTTTATTTATTCAAGGCAGAACTTGTTGTACTGGAAAATGTTAGTTGGTACTTTTGATGTAAAAGACTTTGACTCTTTTTGGTAATAATGAAAGTTAGCATTTGATTCTTTCGCTGTTTTATTTATGTTCTGTCTTGTAATATTTCTGTGTTTGTTCACCTCGATAACGCTCCTCCAAAACTAGTGCATTCCCTTTGTGAGTGACCCTAGCGGAGGTGGGGTGTTACATTTGGTATCAGAGCAGAAGGTTACCAGACTGGGCAAAAGCTTTTAAAAACCTTCTGAAACTATTTTCAAAACTGTTTATAAAGAAGCATTTTTCAAGAAAAGTTTATTTTGAAAAGGCTATTCCCCAAAAGCCATTAGCACTTTCCTTTGTTTCCTTGTTTGAATCTCTGTCTTTTCGTTTTTCAGCATGCCTTGGAATCTTAAATTTCCAGAGGGCATGTCAACACCTGGCTGGTTTAGGAGGTACTTAGAGGCTAGGGCCAACGATGCAGGCCCAATAGATATTCCTCCTCCAGCTGCAACGATTCCTCCTCCTCCTCCTCCTCGTGGAAATACTTTCGCAAAGACGTGTAGAGACTTCAAGGCTATGGGTGGAAAGGACTTCTATGGGACTGAATCCTTTGTGGAAGCGAGGAACTGGCTGAAGGAGACCGAAGATTTATTCGTCATCTTCGAAGTTGACGACAAGCAAAAGATATAGCTTACAGTGTGGTTGCTTAAAGATGAAGCTTCGTATTGGTGGGAGATTACCCATGCTGAGAGGCCAGTGGAAACTTGGGAAGACTTCCGGATGAGATTTAAGATGAAATTTCTCTCTCAAGCTAAAAGAAGCCTGCAGATGGAGAAGTTCCCAACTCTTAAGCAAGGAAGCATGACGATAAGGGAGTACGTCAATCAGTTTAATCAGCTGGCCAGATTTGGATTGGATTTAGTGAACACCCAACACAGGAAGGCTCTTCATTTCGTCATAGGTTTGAATGAGCCGCTACACAGCCTTGCTATGACTCATGTACCCATGGGGGCGACCTTTAAGAGCCTGGTGGATATGGCCCTACTTTACGAAGAAGACGAGAATGGCAAGAAGGAGGTCAAGGCGAATGAATCTCAAAACAAGAAGGTAGACTCCGAGAAAGGAGGCAAGAACAACAACAACAAGAATGATAACAAGACACGCGAGAAAAGAAAATGCCACTTCTGTGGAATTGAGGGGCATATAGCTCAGGATTGTAGAAAGAAGAAGATGTATATGGGAGCATGCTTTCTGTGTGGTGATACTGGGAATATCAGTAAGAACTGCCCTAAGAAGCAATGGCAAGGCTCGCAAGCAGGACCTTCTGGGGGTACATCTTTAACATCTCCTCCTTGATGCTTTGTTTTATCTTGCTTATCTTCTCGATCCTATATTGAGAACCTTAGGTAGAACCATATGGATGGAAACATGTATTTGAAACATGTTATGGTTGATGTTTGCAAATGGTTGCAAGTGGTCGCAAGTGGTTGCTCGTGGTTGCATAACACACATTAGGCACTAGATCGGCTCAGACACGTTTTTATATTGCATATGCATGAGTGTTTATACTTGTTTATGGATGAAATTGAATGTGTTATCATGTGGATGTTGCATTTGGATGAATGTTTGTGCACACATATAGTGTTTATGTGACTATGATTATTTTCATACATGTTAGATTCATGACACTAAACATATTTTGCATTAAGAAGGTCAAACAGGCCTGATCATTTGCATTAGATAAGGAACATATACACACACTTTATGCATATGTTCATATAGCATTAGAAATCTTTTAAGGACAATGATTGCTCGTGAATGATGGTTGAGTAGTTGGATGATTGGTTGGTAGGATATATTCTTCCTAACTTAGAGATTTCGGGGACGAAATCCTTCAAGGAGGGGAGAATGTAACAACGCGTATTTTTATAACATGTTAAAGTCATAAATCAAGGCAGAATTAAATTTTAAAATAAGAATCAGGGGAAACGGGTTGCGCCATTACGTTCGTCTCGGAATTCTGCATGAAATCGAGTCTGAGTTTTCGAAAATCGGATTTCGTATGACCAAGTTATGACCCTCAGAAGTTTCAGGAATTTAAATAAAATAAAACAGCTCGAAAATAAAGCCAGAAATTCGAAATTCAAACCCAGAGAAGGCTGGCGGGAAATTTCCCGCCCATATACCTAGATCAACTGGGGAGTCGACCCCCCCAACCAGGTCGACTGGGGTGTCGACTGGGGTGTCGACCTCCCCATGACTAGGTTGACCGGGGAGTCGACCTGGCCCCTTTTTCCTGATCCGAGTCTTTTTGTATTTTTCTGAATCTAGACTTATTTTATGACCATATTCATGACTCTAATCCTATATAAACTCACCTGTAACAACCCGTATTTCAATAACATGTTAAAACGAGAATCAAGGCAGAATTTAATTTTAAATTCTGAATCAAGTGAAACGGGCTATGCCATTGCGTTCGTCTCGGAAAAATACGCGAAATAGAGTCTGAGTTTTCGAGAATCGGAGTCCGTATGACCCGTTAAAGGCCCAAAGAAGATTTCTGGAAATTTGAATTTAGGAAACAGTTTTGGAAATCAGATCTGGGGCTAGGCTGGGAGTTTCCCGCCTAGGCCTTGTCGACAGGGCTGTCGACAGGCCTGTCGACTTGGGCCCAGACCAAGTCGACAGCCCTGTCGACTTGCCTGTCGACAGGGGGTGGCCGGGGCAAGTAGCCTGGCGCACCTGTTTGTCTCACCTGGTCTTGTTCTTGGGCTGGGTCTGGAAGCTTCCGAGATCTGATGGTCCTAATCTATCCTAGGGTTAATCTAAGGGCCTAAAACTATCCTAATCTCTATAAAAAGACCCTAAACCTAACCTAAATCCCTAAAAATCAAACCTAGCAACTAAGTGCTGCCAAAATCAATTTTGATCATGGCCTCCATCTCCAATCCCTAAAGCCTATGCACTCAAATCAAGTTCAAATCAAAAGGTGCAAGCTTGCTACACCAAATCAAGGCCAAATCAACATTGCTATGCGAGTTCCATGACGATTCTTCTACAAAGGAGGCACCTTTCTTAGCCAAGATGATTCATGCTCCTTTCCCTAGGCCTAACTATGTAAGTTCTAGCTACTTTTAGATGGAAACGGTAGTTTTGATAATGACATGGGATAAAATGAGGCTAAACATGATTATGCGAACCTATATGAACCTTACCTTGCCTCTTGTGTTCATGTTTATGATTTTAGGCCATGTGAGTGACTTAATCATGCCTCTCATGCTATGCATAACCTAGTTTAACTTGCAAGTTTGGATCTTTATGCATGAAATGCTAGCATGAACCTTTAGGAACCACTTTACTTGTGAAACATTGGCTAAGACAAGATTTTGGGGCTTATGCATGTTTATGAACCCAAACCCCTTATGCTAACATGCAAGTTTGTGGCCAAATCCTTTATGAGATTATGCATGCTCGTGGCCAATCCCCTCTTTTAAGTTGTGCATGTTTATGGCCAAACCCTTTTTGGTAATATGCATGTTTGTGGCCAAATTACCTTATGACACTATGCATGTTTATGGCTAATCCCTTTATGATGTTATGCATGTGGAAGCCAATCCCTTTTTGGCATCATGCATGTTTTGAGACCAATATGTGACATAGTATCCTTACTATGTTGACTCGCTTTGCTTGCGTTGGGAAAACACGATTTTGGGTAGTTAGATAAACATGAACATGTCGCAAAATCTTAACTTGAATATGACATGTGTTTATACTTGAAAATATGACTTGAAAGATAACATGGAAGTTGGCATGTAAGTATGCATAAAACATGAGCTTGGGAATTTACCTATTAAGTTAGGTCTACCCTTTGGGAATTTACCTATTAAGTTAGGTCTACCCAAATGCTTGAAAACTTGTAACATGTTTTGGAAACATGATGAACTTAGATAATATGAGTGTGGCCAACTCGAGGTTGGGTTGAGTTTGCAACGTAAAACTACCCGGAACCGACCGGCCTAACTAGTAGTTGCAAACAATAGGACCCAATGTGAGAAGTTGGTCATGTCGCGCTTAAGACCCGAGGTTAGACTAGGTTGTGGTGTAAATCTACCCGGACCCGCCCGGCTTAACTAGTAACCACAACAAGGTCTAATGTGAGAGGTTAAGAGTGCATTAATTAAATTAATGCCACATGATAAGGTTAAGTAAATTTGACTAATGACACTTAACCGATATGACACGAATGGGTAGGTTAAGTGGTACCGGGCTTGATTTCCTTAATGACACTTAACCGTGCAAGATGATTAGGAGATGGGGTTAAGTAATTTACACTTAATTAATCCGACTGGGTAATTAGATGGGGTTAAGTAATTAAGACTTAACTAACCTAACCACGGTAATTAGATGGGGTTAAGTAATCCACACTTAACTAATCTAAACACGGTAATTCGACGGGGTTAAGTTAAACACTTAACCAATTTAAACTTGGTAGTTCAATGAGGTTAAGTAACCAATACTTAACCAACTTAACGTGATAATTTAATGGGGTTAAGCAACTTATACTTAACCAATTATACATGAAGATTTGATGTGGTTAAGTGACCTAAACTTAACCGATCTAACTCGTTAATTTGATGTGGTTAAGTGAACTAAACTTAACCAATCTAACTCGTTAATTTGATGAGGTTAAGTTAACCTATACTTAACCAATCTAACGTGAAAACATGATAAGGCTAAGTCACGAATCACTTGAATACGCTTGACCGATTTGACTCGGTAATTTGACAAGGTCAAGTTAATTTATATAATTAACCAAACTAAAATGATAATTAGACGAGGTTAAGTTATGGATTGCTTAATATACTTAGCCAACTTGACACATGGCTTGTAGGGTTAAGTCTTGGACTTGGATACTTAGCCAATTTTGACATGGTTCGTAGACGGGCTAAGTTATGGACTTAAGTGACACTTAACCCATTAGATAAACCCTAATTCGGAGGATTGGGTAAATAACCATAGTTAACAAGGATTATGGAAATAAGGCTAAGTGGTAAACCTTAGTTAAGGGAAACTAAGTAATAATTCTTAGTCAAGGAAATTTGGACCATTTCTTAGATAGATCAGTAACCCGATACGTTAGGTCAACGTTTAAGTATGTGTGTAGGAGCAGACTATCTGATTTAGATAAAGGCTCCAACGAACTGGGTAACGAAGCAGCGGCTTCGGGGAACGTGAGGATATTCTTGGGATCCCTCTGTGAGCTGCCAGGTCATTATACTAGGCTCACGAGAGGTTGAGGTCTGCGGTAGAAGAACCAAGAATATGCCTTGGTTGCTATGCGAGCGACCTAAAGACAGGGGTGGATAGCAGTGAGTCGGCGAATACATAAGGTGCCCGAGATAGCAAGTTCGTCGATCATCTACCATCTTGAGTCAAGCGTGTACGTACGGAAAGGCAGGGAACACCCAACAGACCATAATTTGCTATCTAATTATGGGTGAGGTAGGCCGTAGGATGTGGGCTGGCCGGAGTGTAGTTCTCATGCAAGATTTTCTCTTGTGTTGCCTTTCACTAGTTGAGGGAGGGGTCTCGTGGGACCATAGCCACGTGTAGAAAAGCAGACCTTAGCATCTGCATCGGCAGATAAATCTAAAGCTCCCGACCGAGTCCTGTATTTCTTGTTTTGGCCGGTGACAGGACTCGGATGGCACGATGTGATACATGTGCATCCAGTTATAGAAAAACGATTCACGATGAATGCGTGGGAAAAAGGGCGCGGTTGAGGGTTAGCGTAATCCCTAGTGGCCTAGGTGGTTTAACCCAAACCGAAATACGAAAGCGTGCAATAGGTAAGCGTAATCCCTAGTGGTGCTAGGTGGCGTAAGTCCTAGTAGTTCAAACGATGATTCATATGGAAGAGCCTAGCTAGAACAAGGGTGATAGTCCAAACGATTTCAAGGATAATACGACATGAGGAAGCCGATACGAGGTACGGCAAAGGACTGAACTTATATACATGGAAAGAAACATATGATTTGAGTAACCTATATATGCGATATATTAGGTCGACATGGACCATTACACGACTTTGAGCAAGGGACATTCATGGTTAACACATGACGCGGGTAGGGATACTAGTACGAGAGGTGCAGAGCAAATATACATGTTAGAACTAGGAAGAATATACATAATAGGTACCGTGGGATGTTAGACGGGGTAGATACCTTGGGATAATGTACTCGATAGAAATCTGATGATGTGATACCTTGACTTATCACAACACCGTAGTTTATCATGATACCTTAGTTTACCTTGCCGCCGTAGTTCAACCGGCTACCCTGGTTTATCTATCTTGTAGTTATCCTTATGTTTACTTTCAGTTTATGCATGTCATGTTACCTTTACCTGTTTTTATACTGGAAGTAGATAGGACTTACTCAGTCTTTTTGACTGACCCGTTTTGTTTCGCCTCTTTTCTTCCGTTTCCCCCCCCCCCAGGTTTCAGGGAGGAAACAATGTTGTTTAGTTCGGACTTCTTCTGCTTGAAGGTCATCATGGATGGCTTGGACTTCTCTTGGCTATGGCTACTTTACTGTTTTACTTGGGGAATAATTTATTAAAAAGTCTTTATGCTTCTTTACTATTGCAAGACAGGTTTTGATGTACTCTGATGTAAAAGGCTTTAGACCTTATTTATTCATGTTATGAAAGTTTGATTTTACTTCCGCTATTTATATATGTTCTGTCTTGTGATATTTCTGTGCATGTTTACCAATAATGCCCCTCCAAAGCTAGTGCATTCCTTTGCGAGTGACCCTAGCGGAGGCGGGGTGTTACATTTGGTATCAGAGCAGAAGGTTACCAGACTGGGCAAAAAGTTTTTAAAGACCTCCTGAAAACTATTTGAAAATCGTTTATAAAGAAGCATTTTTTCAAGAAAATTTTCTTTTAAAAGAAAAAGGCTATTCCCCAAAGGCCATTAGCATTATCCTTGTTTCCTTGATTGAATCTCTTTTCCTTTCTTTCCTCCATCTGTAGTCACAGTGGTTTTGACTGCGACTAGTCTTTCTAGCTGCGTAAGTGTTTCCCGTACGATGGAGGTGGTTCTCGAGAGACCGTTGCAGAGTTATGCATGAAAGGATAGTAAGAACAAGGATAAAGGATACGAGCTCAGGGATAAGCAACATGTTGGTATGGCTGAGTCCTAAAAGGAGGGAGAAAGATGAACAATGAAACCCATGACGAGAGGGTACCTTTGGCATAGTGAAACGGGATAGATAGTTAAGTATCATGGGACAAGGACGAGATCATTGGGAGGGCAATAGTATGCTCTCATTTCTAGGGTACCTCAGAAGGAGGGTAACGATCTTGTTAAAGGTTTAGCTTTTCTCCTCTATCATCCTGTCGGGACTTTGTTTTGATCACCGCATCTTTTAAGTCCGCTTCGATAGTTGAGTCTCTGCACCTTAGTACTAGCGTAGTAGAGAATCCCGTTTTTGTCTCAAGTCCTATTGGAAGATCGGTCCATTTATTCATGGCTTGTTTGGATTTGAGAATGTCTATATCAAGTGTTGAGCTTGGAAATAATGCTTATGTTTATAAGTTGTGGATGGATTATAGGGATGAAGTGGTTATCCAGTAAGGGGTGCCACTCTCGGTTTTAGAAGGAGGGTAGTTAGACTCTTGGCTTGCTTTGGTAATACCCTCGAAGTCTCGTGTAACCTTTTGGGTTCTGTCATGGCTAGTTACCTAGAATCCCTGGATGCAATTGTTGGTAATCCGTTTGAATAGAATTCGCCGCTAAGGCGGATGGTTCGTTTCGATTATGTATGAGTTATGGGAATCACCCTAGTAAGGACTCTTGGCAATTTGGATTGGCATCGGAAAACGAGATCCAGAATTCACTAGTGAATTTTGGAGAGCTGGCTTGAGTACGTAGATATGGTTGAGCCAAGTATACTAGGGAAAGAATAAGTGCAAGTGGAACGAGAGGCGATGAGGAAATGAGTTCCAACTCATGTTATGGAAACAGGAAGTAAGAAGCTGCGAAATCGTGAAGTAAAAGGGGAGGTCAAGGCACGATGGAACTAAGCTCAAGGTAATGCGACGCAGGAGACTGAAGACTAAATACGTGCATGATATCTCTTTTGGGAATATATCCTCGACCCCTGTTTTCTGTTGAGCTTGCTTGTAGGCTATCTTTCATGGATATCCTCTCAGTCCTGTTTCTGTTACAAACCCCGTAAGGAGTTTGTTTTGTTTATCTTCTCGATCTTGTTTTAGGGATCTTAGGTAGAACCCTATGGATGTAAACATGTATTTGAAACATGTTATGGTTGATATGGTTGCAAATGATTGCAAGTGGTTGCTCGTGGATGCGCGAATACACGTTAGATACTAGATTGACGCGATCACATTTCATGTTGCATATACACGAGTATTTATACTTGTTTATGGATGAAATTGAATGTGTTACCATGTGGACGTTGCATATGGATGAATGTTTGTGCACGCATATAGTGTATATATATGACTAGGACAATTTGCATACATGTTGGATTCATGGCACTATACATATTTTTGCATTAGGAAGATTATCCAGGCCTGATCATTAGCATTAGCTAAGGAACATGTACACACACGTTTTGCATATATTCATACAGCAATAGAAATCATCTAAGGACAATGGTTGCTTGTGGATGATGTTTTGAGTAGATGGATGATGGATGGTAGGATATGTTCTTCCTAACTTAGAGATTTCGGGGACGAAATCCTAAAAGGTGGGGAGAATGTAACAACCCGTATTTCAATAACATGTTAAAACGAGAATCAAGGCAGAATTTAATTTTAAATTCTGAATCAAGTGAAACGGGCTATGCCATTGCGTTCGTCTCGAAAAAATACGCGAAATAGAGTCCGAGTTTTCGAGAATCGGAGTCCGTATGACCCATTAAAGGCCCAAAGAAGATTTCTGGAAATTTGAATTTAGGAAACAGTTTTGGAAATCAGATCTGGGGCTAGGCGGGGAGTTTTCCACCTAGGCCTTGTCGACAGGGCTGCCGACAGGCCTGTCGACTTGGGCCCAGACCAAGTCGACAGCCCTGTCGACTTGCCTGTCGACAGGGGGTGGCCGGGGCAAGTAGCCTGGCGCACCTGTTTGTCTCACCTGGTCTTGTTCTTGGGCTGGGTCTGGAAGCTTCCGAGATCTGATGGTCCTAATCTATCCTAGGGTTAATCTAAGGGCCTAAAACTATCTTAATCTCTATAAAAAGACCCTAAACCTAACCTAAATCCCTAAAAATCAAACCTAGCAACTAAGTGCTGCCAAAATCAATTTTGATCATGGCCTCTATCTCCAATCCCTAGAGCCTATGCATTCAAATCAAGTTCAAATCAAAAGGTGCAAGCTTGCTACACCAAATCAAGGCCAAATCAACATTGCTATGCGAGTTCCATGACGATTCTTCTTCAAAGGAGGCACCTTTCTTAGCCAAGATGATTCATGCTCCTTTCCCTAGGCCTAACTATGTAAGTTCTAGCTACTTTAGATGGAAACGGTAGTTTTGATAATGACATGGGATAAAATGAGGCTAAACATGATTATGCGAACCTATATGAAACTTACCTTGCCTCTTGTTTTGGCCGGTGACATGACTCGGATGGCACGATGTGATACATGTGCATCCAGTTATAGAAAAATGATTCACGATGAATGCGTGGGAAAAAGGGCGCGGTTGAGGGTTAGCGTAATCCCTAGTGGCCTAGGTGGTTTAACCCAAACCGAAATACGAAAGCGTGCAATAAGTAAGCGTAATCCCTAGTGGTGCTAAGTGGCGTAAGTCCTAGTAGTTCAAACGATGATTCATATGGAAGAGCCTAGCTAGAACAAGGGTGATAGTCCAAACGATTTCAAGGATAATACGACATGAGGAAGCCCGTACGAGGTACAGCAAAGGACTGAACTTATATACATGGAAAGAAACATATGATTTGAGTAACCTATATATGCGATATATTAGGTCGACATGGACCGTTACACGACTTTGAGCAAGGGACATTCATGGTTAACACATGACGCGGGCAGGGATACTAGTACGAGAGGTGCAGAGCAAATATACATGTTAGAACTAGGAAGAATATACATAATAGGTACCGTGGGATGTTAGACGGGGTAGATACCTTGGGATAATGTACTCGATAGAAATCTGATGATGTGATACCTTGACTTATCATAACACCGTAGTTTATCATGATACCATAGTTTACCTTGCCGTAGTAGTTCAACCGGCTACCCTGGTTTATCTATCTTGTAGTTATCCTTATGTTTACTTTCAGTTTATGCATGTCATGTTACCTTTACCTGTTTTTATACTGGAAGTAGATAGGACTTACTCAGTCTTTTTGACTGACCCGTTTTGTTTCGCCTCTTTTCTTCCGTTCCCCCCCCCCCAGGTTTTAGGGAGGAAACAATGTTGTTTAGTTCGGACTTCTTCTGTTTGAAGGTCATCATGGATGGCTTGGACTTCTCTTGGCTATGGCTACTTTACTGTTTTACTTGGGGAATAATTTATTAAAAAGTCTTTATGCTTCTTTACTATTGCAAGACAGGTTTTGATGTACTCTGATGTAAAAGGCTTTAGACCTTATTTATTCATGTTATGAAAGTTTGATTTTACTTCCGCTATTTATATATGTTCTGTCTTGTGATATTTCTGTGCATGTTTACCAATAATGCCCCTCCAAAGCTAGTGCATTCCTTTGCGAGTGACCCTAGCGGAGGCGGGGTGTTACATCACCCCTAGCCTCGTTCTCTCCACACCATTTCATTCTGTCCTTATGCTGCTTCTAAGATAATCAAAATAATAAGATAAAAAAGGAAGAAAAAGGACTGCTTCTTCTCCATCAAGACTACGGTTAGAGATTTGCAAATTGGGGGATTTCAATTAGAACACGATCAATCAAATAGAGATTCAACAATCAAATTCTGCTTTCTAACTCTCGATCCATGCACTGTAAGTTCCAGTTACATTTAGGTGAAAACTGTAAACTTGATATGGGCATGTTATAAATTGAAATTTGATATACATATGATTCATATTTGTTCTTACTCTTCTTGGATCTTGACATTTGGGAATATTGCTTTGAAATCAGTATGGGCCTATTCGCATTATAAATCAAACGTTATCATGCCTATGACATTGAAACCATTTTTAATGGCCAAGGACTATGCCTATGCCTATGACTGAGGACAAAAGACCATTGCCTATGACTATGACAAGGACAATTGTTGCTAATCACCTATGACTCGTGACTATGAATTACTGCCTATGATTATGAACATAAGACTATGACCATGACTTTGAAACTATTACAGTTAATTGTCTATGACTATTAGGGTAGTTGCCTAGAACTCTTTTGGATAATTAGCCATGACAATTGTATAACTATTGTGGTTAATTGACTATTATAGTTGATTGCTCATAACACTATAGTTGAAAACCATGTTGAACACCGAATTGGCATTTAGTTGGATCCCATACCTAGGGTGTGACTTGCTTAGTTTATTCCTTATTATGTACACCAAAAACCATTGACCCAATATCCTTGTATTTGGCTTGCTTTTGCATGCCTATTCTTTTATGTCAAGTTTTTATCAGGACTATTGCCTTATTTTGTTAGATTTGAAACCCTGTTAATTTCTATATGCCAGTGATGTTGTAACCGATTATCTCAAGTTATATCATGTCAGTCTTGTAATCTCTTTTATCGCTTTATGCTTGTCCCTTCTGCCTATCATAGTTTTGATGTTATTCCCTTTATCTCTAGATTTAGATTTGCTTGTAATTTAGATCGATTAACGTTTACATGCGATGGGAATACGATTTGGGTAGATTAGGCAAAACATGAACTGGTTATAAACATGAATCATGAACTTGATAATAGGAATAAGTTGAAATATGAAACTTGACACAAACTTGACATGAAACTTGAACATGGTCATGACACTAGAATGATCTTGAAAACGGCCAACTCGAGGTTGGGTTGAGTTTGCAGTGTAAATATGCCTGGAACCGCCCGGCAAATCCAGTTACTGCAAATAATAGGATCCAATGTGGGTAGTTGGTCATATCGTGCTTGAAACCCGAGGTCAGACTGAGTTGTGGTGTAAATCAGTCCGGAACCGCCCGGCATATCCAGTGACCACAACAACAGGTCTGATGTGGGAGGTTGGGGTGCATTAATGAATTAAATGCCACATGATAGGGTTAAGTCATGAACATGAAAGACAACACTTAACCAACTTGAAACATGATTGGTAGGGTTAGGTCATGAACTTGAACGATAAGACCTAACCAACTTGACACATGAATTGTAGGTCTAAGTCATGAACTTGAATGACAACACTTAGCCAAGTTTGACATGACGCGTTGGCGGGTTAAGTCACGGATTTAAATGACAACACTTAACCCATTGGACGGAAACCCTAGTTACACGGTCCGTTTCAGCAGTAACCCACTAGATGTATCTTGGTACCCTGGAACTAGGCAGGGTGGGGCACAATTACTGGGTTGATTGTAAGCGACCAGAACGACGACTGTGTTGGTGCGCCAATGTAGGTTCAGGCGGGCTATGGTCGTGCATGTGGTCCAGAGTTGAAAAAGCAGACATTGGGCATCAGTAGGTTTATCTGTGCATTCTTGATTCATGTCAGTGGTTGGCACCATAGGGCTTGATACACCCTATGGTGGACCTAGCACAGGTGACTACATTCGTGATAGGGCCGTATGACACAGACACATGACGAGCTAGAACTTGTAGGGAGTCGATCGATTAGTGGATCGTTTCGTTGGACCTAGAAATGGGTCATTCGTGATATTGGGCCAAGGGATCATTTCATGATTAATATAAAACATGGGTTGGGATTCTAGTACAGTTGTTGCAGCGAACCTTGAATACGTGATGCTATACTTGATTTATACTTGATTTATCATGTTATCCTAGTCTATCTTGCCTATCTTGTCATCATCTGTATGTTTACTTTTAGTTTATACATGTCATGTTACCTTTACTTGTTTTTATACTGAAAGTCACTAGGACTTACCAGTCTTTATGACTGACCCGTTTTCTTTCGCCTCTTTTTCTTTCGTCCCCCCCCCAAGGTTCTCAGGGAGGAAACTCTAGCGCTTAGCTTGGATTTCGCTTGCTTTCTGTTCAGCTCATGTACGGTTTGGTCTTGAGCTATGCTATGGCTGCATTTCTTATATCTTTGGGGAATTAAGCTACTTTCGTTGTTTTAAGTTTTATGCTTCTTTATTTATTCAAGGCAGAACTTGTTGTACCGGAAAATGTTAGTTGGTACTTTTGATGTAAAAGACTTTGACTCTTTTTTGGTAATAATGAAAGTTAGCATTTGATTCTTCCGCTGTTTTATTTATGTTCTGTCTTGTAATATTTATGTGTTTGTTTACCTCGATAACGCTCCTCCAAAACTAGTGCATTCCCTTTGTGAGTGCCCCTAGCGGAGGTGGGGTGTTACAGTTAATACTCGCCATCTCTGTAAGCCGAGTATGGTTAATACTCGGCATCTCTATAAGTGGAGTATTGTTAATACTCACCACCTCTGTATGCTGGGTATGGTTTACACTCCCCACCTCAGTAAGCGGAGTATAGATAATACTCACCATCTCTCCAAGCCAAGTGTAATTACTGCTCGATCTTATCTTTAAACCAAATACGGTTAATACTCGTCCAAACGAGATCAAAGCCTTCTCTATACCGAGAATGGCCCACATACTCTCTGCAGGTAATGGTTTTCACAACTAGACTTAAGAATCATTTTCTTGGCTTTAGTACAATCTTCGAAGGTTGTCGGTCTTCTAACCTTAATACAACCATCCTCGATCGTTGGTTTTCTGGTCTTAATACAACCACCGGAATGGTCGTATTTTTGGCCTTAAAAATGGTTCAGTGCAACCATCGCAACTTGCGTATTGGACTCCAGTGCAAGGACCATAACACACTCCCTTTACTAAGAAAGACGTATTCTAAGGGGTAAAGTGTTGACCAACTTTTTGGCAAAGGCTGTCACGGTTCAGCGGATCGAAGCCTAACATCCAGAAACTCTCTTCAGCATTGGTCGATCGGCCGTTAGAGCAACTTGCACCCCAGAAAGCCCAGGTAAGGTTCGTCTCAAACTAGCTTCCTCCAATGTTAGCTCGAACCAAGACTAGCTCAAGTTGGTTTCCTTCAAACAGCGGCTCGACGAGCCCGGAAGAATCGCTTCTCTCAACTGATCGAGTTAGCCGCCTCCTTTAAAATCGGATCGACCGTCCATCTAGAGATATCCAGCTGGGTCATTCAATACTGGACTCGACTTTCAAGGCATTAAAGGCAGTCAACCACTCCCGGAAAAGCTCCACTTTTGATACACCTCGCCTCGAGTGCCACGTAAGCCACTATTTCCGAGGATACTATTAATCAGTAGTGGATCGGGTCCTATCACTACAACTACAACCAATAATTGAGCTCCATATGTCCAAGCTTCGAAAAAGAGGCAAGCCACATAGTGGCCCGTTCTTCCCACTTCTTTACCTATATATACCTTGAAGCTCAAAATGGAAAAGAATACCTTCTTTTCAGACTTCTTTCGGCTACCTCAATCCTTAGCTGAACGTCTCCTTCTAGATCCAAGATTCTCCATGGCTTAGTCTAAAAATAGCTAGTTCTTCTTCTTTCTCAAAACAGAAAAAGCATTGTACTTGTAATAAAAAAGAAAGTCAATATATATAAGGTTGACGTAGTCACCATCTTTGCCGAACCACTATAAAAAGTTTTGTGTGTTCCCTGTTTTCTTTACTTTTCCGCATTCTATAATCATTATTCATGTGTTCTCCACACAATTGTGGGTTGACCGTCACTAGTGACCAACTTTTGATGTCAAAAAGAAGTAATCTTTTTAATGAAAAAAAGGAGAAATTGTAGATACACTTGGGTCTAGACCCGTATATGGTTCTACAAATGGAAAATTTTAAAATAATAGTATGTTTCAAAAAGATAATCTTATTGTCACAACTCTATAAAAATATTAAGCTATTTTAGAAAGATTTCAAGTAAGATATTTAAAAGGTAAATTGAGTTTTAGAAAAATAATTTAATAAGGGTACTTGTATGAGGTTAGACAACATAAGTGTAGTGAATAAAGAATTTATCGATAAAAGGTTAAAGACGAGGATTTGAAAGGAGAACGCAGTAAAAATAATGAGGTGATGAAGACTCTACTTGGAGGATAGAGTAGACTCTAGAATTTTAGGCCAAGTTGTAATAGCAACTAGGCTATACCGAACTAGTTAGAATGGGTTTAACATCGGAAGGTGAAGCTTGGACAAATGAGTCAGCAGCAAGCGAAAAGTTTTTAAAGGGTAAATAGTGAACTTGATCAAAAGCCATGTAAGACTTTTTCCCTTTAGTACATAGAATTTAAATGGAGGCAGAGCTTCTAGGCTAGAGTGCACGAGGTTTATATGACTCAACAACGAGTGTAGAAACAATTCGGTTATAAGAGATGGATAAATTGAACGAGTCATTATTGAGTCATTATAGTATATGTCGTCAACTGATTTTATAATAAGCTTATTCATCTCATAAGGAGAACATTCAGATGAAGCAACTTGGGAGTAAAAGGAGAGAATCCAAGTTTCTTACTCATATCTGTTTTACAACATCCTTTAGATATTTTACCAATAGTTTTATCCTTGTTAAGACCCTTCTTTGTTTACCTTAGGGGTGGGTGGATCTTAGAGATTGAACTTATGGAAGATAGGGATGGATTTAAACAAATTATTAGGACATGTCATGTATGAAGGATGCAAGTAGTTGCAAGTGTTTACTAGTGGATGCAAATGGATGGACATACACATACTAGACACCTATTCCTTTTCTAGGATGATAGGCCAACTAGGTAAACAAAAACATATGCATATGGATGAGTGCTTGAATTCATTATTTATTTCATTATCTTCATATAAATGGATGAATAACATATGAATGTTGAATGTAGATGGTGGATGTAGCATGCATGTAGAATTGTCAGTCATTGTTAGGACTTTTGCATATATCTGAATGCATAACACTAGCATATTTGCATAAACGGGAGGCCAACTAAATCAGTAGATTAGCTAATATTTTGTATTTAAGGAACATGCACACTACACTATTGCACAATTATATAATTTGCACTAGAAACCCTACAGACAGTGAATGCAGTGGATGTGTTTGGGTAGAAGGTTGTATTTTTTGGATGATGTTGGTACTACATTTTTTTCTATCCTCGAAGATTTCTAGAATGAAATTCTTTAAGGAGGAAAGAAAACAACACCTAAAGATTTTAATACTAACATGATTAATTAAATAAGAAAACAAATTTATATAATGATCCAAATTTGGCTATGGAAGTTTCACCATAGAGTTAATGGCCATTTTTTGGACAACTTTCATATATATCTTGTCTTAATATGATCTAACACGAAGAAGTTGTGAAAGAATTCAAAAATTAGTATATAAATAAATTATAAGCTTACAAATTTTTTACCGCATAAGTCGGCCGCCACTAGGGAGGGTGGTTGTTGAACGCCTCAAGCGGCGGTCGACCCAGGAGGAGTGTTCCCATCATTAAAACTGGCCTGATATATAAAATGAAGGTAGATATGAATCTGAAGAATTGAGAATACATGTTTTAAACTCACCTTAGGTGTATGGTCAGATTTTAGATTGTGAAACGGTAGCCCCAGACTACATCTGGCAAATCTTGGTGCCTAAGATCCTCTAGAAAACCTATAAATAGAGCCTAGCCTAACCCTCTTATTTCACACATGCTTCTCCCTCTGTACCTAGGTTTCCCTCTTAATTTTCATAGGTTGAGACCAAAACTAAATACTTACTTTGGTAAAGAATATAATAATTAAAATGTTAGAAGACCTAGAGAAGAAGAATCGAGAAAGGCTATCAGCTTAGGACTCAAGTGAGCTGAAAGTTACTACATTTATAGGATTAGGAAAATCAAAATATATATGCTTAAAACTAGTTTAAGTTTAAACTTTTTAATTTACAATAATTTATAGTTATATAATAAATTTATAATTTTATAGTTAAGTATGATTTTTTTATAGTTTTGCAGTTGGCAAATTACTGTTTTACAATTTAATACAGTTAATATACAATTAGGTACAATAAATTTACAGTTTTACAATAAAGTACGGTTACTTTATAGTTTTTGTAGTTACGTACAGTAATTTACATTTTTATTGATAGTTTATTATATTTCTTTGACATGTGTTTAACGGCTAATAATTCTGTAATTTTTAGACTTAAAGGCAGTTTTAGATCCATTTAATTTATGTGAAAAATTAAAGGAAAAGAGAGAAATTTCATGTAACACTGATTTAAATAGAAAATGCAAAATTTACATAAAAGAACAAAAATACGTATGATTTATGTAAATTTGTAGATTGAAAAATGAACAGATCTAAAAATTTAATAGAAGTAACGAAACCAGTTTTTAGTACTTACAACTGGATTATGACAACTGTTATAATAGAAGAAAAAGAAAAAAGGAGTAATATTACTATGATAATAACTCAAGATAGAGAGATACAAACTTCTTAAGATGTGACTATTGTGAAATAGTAAAGAACGTAGAAAGATTGAGACATCGTAATAATAGAAAATAGCATAGATGTGGCTCGTCCCAACGACCAACTTGATGTTTGTTGGCGCTGGAAATAAATGACTTATAGCTTTACCTAGTATAGTTTGGGGGACCATCCCAATGGCATACAATAATGCACATCGGTGTAGGAAATAAGTGATTGGTAGTTGAAGACTCGGTCATAGGTCCTGAGAAAGAGAGAGAACAACTAGATTATTATTTGGAGCATTGTCTCAACAACGAACAGACATGCACACCGACGTGGAAAATAAGCGACCTAGTAGAGAAAAGGACTATAGGTAGTGTGCCCTAGCGGTGACCTAGCGAGCAGGCATTAGCATAGAAAATAAGACGTTGCGGGTTCTTAGCAAAGTATATTAATGTCCATCTTGACAGGTATGCGGGCGACTTCGATGCGGGAAATAAAAGACCACAATATATATGGTGGCACGTCCCAACGATTCTTGACTGGACGGATTCCAATTTGGTGTAAGGTGCATTGACTACCATGTTAACTTCATGGTAGAGAGTAGCATGTCGATCAAGATAAAATAATAAATCATCCCTTAAACAGTATTTTACTTCTATAGTAAAAAAATTAAGTGCACACAATCATCTTAAGCTATCAGTGTAAGTAACAGTTTTAAGAAAAGCATGAACACAGATCCTTCGCAACACTTAAAACACATATTGATACTATTTTCTCTTGGTTTTTCTCTTTTTAGTAGTCAATTTTTGTTCACCAAACTTTTATGTCTAATCCATTCCTTTTATCTTTCCCACCATAAGCATAAAGGAAAGTAGCTGCTTCTTGACAAGTTTGGGGCATTGTTGGGATCTCCATTCTTATTTGTTCTCGATTCCATTTTATCCAATTCATTTAATTCAATGTATTCAAATTTGAGTGGTGGATATCTTGATATATATTATATACTTTAATATTTTAATTACAATGAGACTTTGATGTATTGGCATTTTATTCAGTCATACTTAATGAAATGATGCTTTTCTAAAAGAATTAAGTAAGATATCTTATTTCCTCTACAAAATGTTTTTGTTCATGTCTTGTCATCTTATTCTCTATATGTCGTAGTTATACGTAGACGATCCATATTATTTGACCAGACCCAAAAGGGTTATGTCAAGGGGTGTGGATTTTCGCATATCCAATCCAACATCCTGAACTATACGCCTTTATCCCCGATATGTAGTCCAAAATCCTGAGTTTGATAAGTGTTCAAAGGGAAGCCAAAGTCCCAGGGGGCCCCATTTAGCACCATGTCAGTATCAATACGAGGAACGGGGTTGCACCGATCGAAGGTGATGAAGGTCAGTTTCCCCTTTGTCTATTCTAGGCTCTTAAGTGTTGCTGGGTCAAGCTCTAGCAGTTGTTTCCTTACCTCTAGATCTTCCATACTGTCCAATTGAGGACATTGGTCATTATTTTCTCTTGCCTTCGTAGCAGTTCTTCATGACGTTCAAGTCTAGACTCTAGAACCTTGATGACTCCATCCATCTATTCTCAGGTAAGATAGGAAAATGTGTTCCCTCCAAAGGAAGCCTCCGACTTCCTTCTAATTCAGCTCCTTCAGGTTGAGCGTCTATTCTCTTCATCTTAACTATAGTTAAAACAAATTGTTTTCCTAAGCAGAAGGTTTTAGGTTCGAACACTACCTGATACACCAAAAATGTTAGATTGGATTTTGGTCAATTAAGAATAATACAATAAATATACTATTCACAGAGAAAATAAAGGTGCAATTACAAAAAATCACAAAATAATATAAAAGCAGTAAAGAAAAACAAATTTTTTTATGGCTCAGAAAACTCTGGCCTATGTCCAGTTAAAGTAATCAAATATTTATAATGCCAGATTGCAATACGGATTGAGTTTGGGTACAAGAAGATGGAAGAAGTTGAGGTTTGATAATAATAGAATCCCTACATAGAAAAGCCAAAAGAAGAAGATCCCAGAAGAAGAGAGAAAAATCCCTTTTCTAAAGCCTTGGAGGTCAATTTATAGCTGAGAAGTCAAAGGTAGATCGATCTAGAGCGTCACAGGGAGGTCTATTAAGGCGAGATGACCCGACCCAAGAAGCCAAACTCGGGTCTCTTACACATGAATGGTTGGTACTGACCCCTATTTGGCGGTCAGTACCAGTCCCTTGAGGGTAGCACTTTAAGGAGTGCGAACCTCAGGGTGAGTCTCCATTTGCCTTGTCTTCATCCTTATTTGTTTGATATCCCGAATTCAACTTTAGATTGTGAGTTAGTTTATGAAATTTTGAGTTAGTTTCAAAAATCATAAAATATTGTGTCTCGGAGTAGTATTGCTCCCTCACTTAGCCGAATTCCTATTTTTTCTCTATGCTCTGGAGTCACACCAATCTTGGACTTAGCCAAATTTTGAGTTTCAATTCAGCTAGTTCCAAAGTTAAATTTAGGCGAATCTACCTATTCATACCTTCATATAATCATAAATACTCAATTTTCGAACTATCCGAGCATCGATATCTAAAGCGTAAAGGCCTTATAAAAAGCGGGTTAACATGCCAAAATACGCATCAGAATGACTATTTTTAAATTTTAAAAATGAGAAAGGTAGAAAAGAAAAAAGTATAAAAAATATGGATGTAGAAAATTGTTTTTATAAGAGAAAGATGAAAAATAAGTAAGCTTAGAAAAGAGGGATGTGCCCTTAATTTTCACAAAAATAATATGCACCAAATCATGATCGTAATAAATATATTATAATATTTTTCAAATCAATTAAATAAGACTAATTTAAATGATCCTTTATTTGCTAAAATATCAGTGAGGACAAATCTGACCAGTCATATTATTCAATGTTATTCAAATTATATCTATATAATATACCTAACCTAAAGTAAGTGGCATGATCAACATTTTCTCTAAGGTGACACCTAAATTACACATGTAATTTACAATTAGAAAATGATGTGTTTGACCATAGTAGTACAAGTAAAATATTTCAGATTGTAAATATTCACTAGTAAATTTGATTATGCCGAAGTGATTTAAAATTGGCATACGTCAACTTACAAACTTAACCTAATCCAATTATCAATCTTTATTTACTTTTAATATACATAAGGCAACTACAATCAATATATCATCGCAAAATTTGTCAATCTATACCATATTACAATTATATCGTAAATTTATTTCAATTTTTATATCAAAGTATTAATCATTTTAAACTTATAGTTTCTGAAGTTGTTATATGAAAAATCTCTAGAGCAATGAATATAATTAAAGTCTTTGTTTTTCTAAGTTAGAATGTACAAACAAGTTTGCAATTTTTTGATTAAAATGTGCAATTTACACGGATTTAAAAAAATTGAAAAATGTGATGACCGCCACATACCTCATGCACTAAACTAAAGGAGAACTGCGTTGTATGACATGTCGGGCCGATATGGGATAATCATCTGGTTGTAAACCAAATGGAACCTATCGTATAACTCACACCTGATTTATAATATATAATAATAAAATATACAATAGCATATAGTAGTGAAGCGTAACAAAGCAAGAAATCCTATCTCCAAAAATCTCATAACATCAAGTATAAATTATCTCAACTAAATATCTAAATACTTCAGGCCTCGCTACGTCCCTCATCAGAGTGTATAACAAGCAAAATAGCAGAAATCGTCCAAATAGCTATATAGTAAGAGTAGAAGTATGCCAGCCTCCTGTTCGTCACCGCACAACATCATCGTCACCAATCTGTCACCTGTACTTATTTTTTCCATCAGCATCGTTTGCACCTTAATGTAATAAGAGAAAACATAAAACCTTGAGTCAAACAATAGAATGGTATGAATGATAAAAGATATAACAACAACTACATAGGATAATATGATAATAGACAATTCAAGTATTATCTGATTTGTCCCTGCAACCAAAGAGTTAGCACATAATAATCACATTAAATATGCTACTCGAACACACATAAATAGACACTTGTTAGAATAGAATTCCTGATCTCCGCTTCTCATCAGTATCCTACGTTGATTGCATACCCCGCAAAATAAAATAGAACACATAATCAACCGTAGCATCCATGACAAACAATATACTAGCTATCACCGATTAAAGCCTTGAATACATTGGTATTGAATGACTGTTCGTCGCCATCCGTCAAGGGCTATTGGAAAACCTTGTTTCTAGTTGGACTACCGCACGTCCCACATATGTTTGTCTTCATAAGATGACTAGATCGTTTCCTAAGCGACCAAAGATACTCGATCTCTCTAGTCCTAATAGACATCCCCACAATACCCCTACTTTTAGTCCGCTAGAAAACTTTGACCTTTCAGTGACTTCTTGGCACTCCCAATTATATGAGTTATTTACGACTCCATCTTTTAGTCTGAGTTTCACTCGAGTCAGTCCATTAACTCGCAGCCCGTTTAATCAAAGTTTCCTATCACTTTCTCCTACGACCACTCCTGGCTGAGTTCACAATCGAAGAATCAAAATCATTTTGACGATAACTCCACCCCCTATCGACTATCGAAAACCACCATCATGATCCTAAAGTTCACAGCTTCTCATGGACAAGGCCACTTGTCCCAATTCTCCACCATGATAGATCGGTATCGGTCCATAGGCTATGGACTGGTATCGGTCCATTTACTTAGTCAAAAATGGCTGAGTTTCTGCATATTCTTCTTCTATGTTTCGAACACTTCCCTTCTGTCCAATTCCAAGTCAATACACTTCCCAAAGCCTTATTTGCCAGTCCATCGACATATATTCAATCATTTACACTTTGACCTTTCCAATTCACTTTAAACTTTGCGCATGACCCATTATTGACCCTGTGAAGCCATATGTGAAGTATCATCCTTGATCGATCATTCCTGGTGGATCGGCACTAGTCCATAGGCTATGGACTGGTATCGGCCCTCATGCTTAGAGAATTTTCAATTGAAAATTTTATTTTAGCTTCCTTGAACTCCTTACATGCCATGCCCAAAACATAGATCCGATTTGAATAATTGTGATGGATCATTACCAGTCCATAGGCTATGTACCGATATTAGTCTTCATACTTAGCTGATTTCGACATAGTTTTCTTCATGTCATATTCCAAGGCCCTCTGGAGCTCCTCCCCCAAGTTTATTCTAAATCTGATGATCTGAACCTTTGGCTCGCTATAATCTTTGATTCCAAGCCCTATGGCACACAATTCTGAACTAATGAATCACACATAACATACAATTCAATGAATCAAACTGCAATTCACCCCATTTCGAACATGAAATCATATGAACATATACAAACATGGTTCACATCATAATAATCACAAATCTAGCATAATTTAATATTAAACACATATAAAACATGATAGTTCTAGTGAATTGCTTAATGTATGATCAAATTAGGTTATTCTAAGGCGTCTAGATCTAAATTAGATATGTATGCTTTGGTTTTAGGTGAAATTAACATATGAGGTGTAAAATAATTCTAACTAACACATATAATCCTTAGTAACTATCTGATAGATCTCTATCACTCACCAAAACCTAGATCAGGAACAATAGAGATGAAAACAAATCTGAATAGTGAAGAAATAAAAAAGAAAACCATTAAATTCGATACAAAGTAGCAAGATCCAATTTCCGTTGATGTAGATCTTGCCTCTATATATGATATATAATGATTTGAGAAAGAAATTAGGGGTTAAAGTAATTAGTTTGAACCGGAGATTCTTAGACGCTCAACCTAATGTGCAGAATGAGGAGAAGAACCCTAGTTCTCCCTTTAAACCTGCTATTTATAATCTTAGGTCATTAGCTTAATTGGCTCGCTAATCAGCCTATTAATTATTAATTAACTTGGCCAGCAGAAGCAAAAACTTAAAAAAGTGGTATCTCCTAAATTGTTGATCCAAATGTTTAATGTGACCACTCAGTGACCAACTACTATCCCGATTCAATGTGACCAACTACAACACCTGATTTGCTCCCAAACAAAAGTTATATATAAAACAATAATTCATAGGGGTAAAATGATCAAAACAAATTCAGTAAAAATAATGGGCATGTATCACATCCCCATGAACAATATATTAACTTTTAAGAATGATATAACCACTGAGGAATTAAATAGAATTATTTTACGATCATCTAATACGTAAAATACAGGTCGTTACATTTCCCCCTTTAGGAATTTCGCCCTCGAAATCCCAAGCAAGCACGATCAAACAAAATATCCTGCATGCCTACCATACATGAGTAGCTAATCTAGCATCAAATAATGCATGCAGGCAAAATCTCACCATAGCCTACGGTACTCTAATAGTGCAAGACAGAATGGCATAGGTAAGATATGATATATGGGACATACCACTTAAAGTGTTCTGGATGGGTCGTCCTCATTCTCTCTTCCGTCTCCCGTGTGCAATCATCGTAGTCCTCGATCCATTGTACCTTGATTAGCTTAACTACTTTCCTTCTAAGGTGTCTTGTGTCATTCTCAACAACGCAAAATGGCTTACGAGATGCAGGAACTTCCGACTCTACCTCTAAGTCTTTCTTCTGAACTGGAGATACTATCCAACTATGGTTGTGCATGAACTTCCTTAGATACGACACATGAGACACATTACGCACACCTGTTATTTTCTCGGTTAGACCCAATCTATAAGCAGGCTTCCCAATATGCTCGATAATCAGAAATAATCCAACAAATCTTGGAGCTAACTTGCCTGTCCTTCCAAATCATATGACATTTCTCAATGGTGAAATCTTAACAAATACCAAGTCTCCAACCGAGAATTCCAAGCCCTTTCTCCACTTATCGGCATAATTCTTCTGGCGATCGTGGGTTGCCTTCATTCGTTGTCAAATGATCTCAATCTTATCTGTCGTTTACATTGTCATTTCTGGCCGAAGTACCAACTTTTCTCCGATCTCTAACCAATACGAAGGTGAATTACATGGTCTACCATACAACGCCTTATATGGTGCCATACAATACTCGATTGATAACTGTTGTTGTAGGCAAACTCAACTAAATGGAAATGGCATTTTCATGATCCTATAAAATCCAATGTACAATCCCCTAGAAGGTCTTCCAACACTCGGTTGACTCTCTCTGTCTGACCATCGGTTTGAGGATCATTCTAGAATCTAGTGATAAACTAGGGATCTTAATCATCAACTATACTCTTAGGTATTCCATGGAATTGATCTATCCATTTAATATACAGGTCAGCCAACTTGGATGCCATCCTAGTTGATTTGACCGGAGTAAACCTTGCGATTTTGGTCAAGCGATCCATAATAAATCATATACCATAAGATCCTGCCTAGTCATCGACAATCCATCGATAAATCCATTGATACATGCTATCACTTCCATGTACGAATCTTAATTGTTGTAATAATGCACTCTGCTTATTTTGCTTAGCTTTAACCAACTGACAGTTCATACATTTCGAGATAAATCTCCCGACATCCCCTTTCATTCCTTCCCGTAGTAAACTCTCTTTATATCCTGATACATCTTGTTACCACATGGATGAATAGTCAATCTAGAATGATGACATTCCCTCAGAACCTCACCTCTCAGTTCATCCATATCAGAAGCACCTAGTCTTCCGTCCTTGAGAAGCCAACCATCTCGGTTGATTTCACAACTCTTCATTTCCTCGGACTCAACTCTCATTTCTAATCTCTGAATAATCTCGACAACCTTTGCATCTCGCCTCTAGATTTCGGCAATCCTTTTGATGAGAATAATCCTAATTGATAAGATCACTAACACCCCAGGCTCTAAATTATAGTGAGGCATGAAATCAAACCCTGCTAAATACTCGAGGTACTTCCATTCAGTAAACATAGCTCTTAAACTCGCGTGTATTCTGTTCAATGCACCAACCACAGTGTTTTCTTTCCATAGGTGTATAGCAATACCAAAGTCACATGACGCTAGAAGCTCTAACCACCATTGTCCCTGAAGATTCAGATTCTTTTGGCACAAGAGATATTTCAATGGCTTATGTTCCACGAACAACTCAAATCTAACACCCAACAAATAATGTCTCAGCATCTTCAAAGCAAATACTATCAACGTTAGATCTAAGTGTGTAGTTCCTTTCGTAAGGCTTCAGCAGTTGAGTCCCATAAGCTACAACTTTTGCTCTCTACATTAGCAATGCTCTTAATGTATTGCCACATGCATCAATATATATAACCATCTCCGTGTTTCTGTTATGAACAACTAATACAGGAGCACTCGTTAATCCCTCTTTTAAAACCACAACAGCATGCAAATACTTTGCATCCCATGCGAAGAACTGATTCTTCCCCGTCAATCAAGTCGATGACGCATCTATCTTTCAAAGGTCCTTAATATAACGTCGATAATACACAGCTAAACCAAGGAAACTTCTCATGTCCATAGCTTTCTTAGGTCGATCCCTATTCTTGATTGCTGCACTTTATTGGGATCCACCACTATTCCTTGTCCCGATCGACATGACCATAAAATCTCACTTACACCTTCCGTAAGTGACAGTTCCAGAACTTAGCTTTCAGCTGATGCTTTCACAAGATTTTTAAAACAATTCTCAAACGTGTCATATGTTCTTCCTCAATTCTGGAATAAACGAATATATCATCCATGAACACAAGCACGACTTATTTAACATATGTTTGAAAACTCTTCATTATATCCACAAAATATGCTGGCTTGTTAGTCAATCCAAATGGAATCACCAGCTACTCATAAAATCCGGATGGTGTCATAAAAGCAGTCTTCTGCACACTATTAGGGGTGCAAATAAGTCTGATCAGACCAGACGGAGGTGTATTCGGTTTCTATCCTAAAAAACTCGGACCGAACACGGGTATATTCGTTTTCTATCCTAAAAAAATCAGACCGGACACGGACCAGGAAAAAAATTTCTCGGACAAATTTTGTTATCCTAAATAAATAAAATCGATCGGACATAGACATTTTTTCGAACACGAATGGACTCAGTCGGACATGTCTATTTATATCACATTTCATACATTTTATTAGATTGCCTCTCAACTATATACCGAATTATAAGGAATTTGGATGAATTCGGACGAACCAAGGCCAAAAGCGGTTTTTTCTCGTACAAATTTTGTTGTCTTGACTCATGTCCTAAATGAGAATCAGATGGACTCAGACAAACATATTTCGGTCACGGACACAAGCAGAAGTCAGACATTCATACAAAATTTATAGCCCTACACACTATCCCGATCCACTCTCACTTGGTGAAATCCTTTCATTAAATCCATTTGGAAGAACACCTTTGCTTCGTGAAGCTAATCAAATAATCCATCGATCCATGGTAATGGATACTTGTTCTTTTTGGTCACCTTATCTAGTTCACGATAATCAACGTACAGTCTCAATGATTCATCGGTCATGGTCGCAAACACTACTGGAATTCCCTACTTGGATACACTTCTCCGAATTAGAGGTGGGTGTTTGGCCAGTTTGGTTGGATTTAAGGTATAAAACAAAAACCAAATTGGAAGTGAGAATTTTCTAAAGTAAATCGAGCTGAACCGAATTAATTTTGATTAATTTGATCGGTAACCGATTTAACTGAACTTGAAGGATGTGTTATTATTACTCAAGTGATGAATTCAGTTAAAGAAAACATAAATTCATGTTTAGAGAAATTTTATATAGTAAATTTTATTTTTATAATAAAATTTGATCTATTTGCAGTAAATGCTTTTGTATTAAATCCCTATATTAATTATTTAAAGTACTACAATTCCACAAAATTAAATAATAAATAAGAAGTCCGATTAACTCGGTTAAACCGATAATCAAAAAAATTGTCTTAGAAATTGAATTCAAACTAATTTAGTTCCAAAACCGAACCAAACATGTCGAAATGAACTGGTTTGGTCGGTTAATTCAGCTTAAACCGAATATTTCTTACCCGATTTCGAATGAATACTTTACTCAAAAGATCATTCAATTGCACCTCTAACACTTATTGTTTTCAAGCGCTATTGGCCTAAGCGGCAAAACAATAGGTATCGATCCATCCACCTGGTCAATATAAAACTAAATTTCCCTTTGTGATAGCAGTTCCTTGACATAGTCAAAGACATCATAAAACTCTCTAATGATGGGCACCCATGACAATCTATCCTATGGAATTAAAAGCGAATATAAAAGCTGACTAGGGACCGGTCCTCTGACAAGCAGCGTATCACAACCGTTCACCCTTCCGCATCTCCGATGGTTACCTTGAGCCTCTCGCAATCCACTATGGTCGTGAACTTCTTGAGCCAATCCATACCAAATAATCCCAAACCTATCATAGTTCAAAACAATGCAATCACAAATAAAAGAGCAACCATGACTCAATAAAACTATATCGCGGCAAAGCATACAAAGGCTAAAAGAACCCATATTGGCTTAGTCACAACCAATGGTCTATCAACAATCTCAGGCTCTAAACCTAACTTGCACACAAGCTTATTACATATAAAAGAATGCGATGCTCCAGTATCAAACACATCTCGAACTAAAACATCTTTAATATAAAGCATACCATGCACAACAATACCCTTCCCCTTTTTTCTATAGTAGGAGCTCTCGAAAAAGATGCCACAAACTCCAATGTGTATTCCCTCAATTCTATTTATCCTTTTGCAGCTCCGGGCAATTCTTCCTCAAGTGTTCGGTCTTATCATAGTTAAAAAACTTCATTTATGCTTCCTTAGAATAATGGACCTTCTCGTGACAGTTAAAGCAGACAATCTCATACCTAGGTTTCTTCCGTCCATTTTTCCCTTGTTGTTGTTGTTTTCTCTTCCATTCCACTTTTTCTTATTCCTGCCGCCTTTATGTGGCTTCAACACCTCCTTACTTTCAAAAATCCTTCTTTCCTGGGGAACAATATCTCGTGCCTCAAAGCCTTCTCGACCAACTTCTCTTATGGGTCCTCGATATGATCCATCAATTGTTTTTCAGGACACTCATCCAATCCAGTGATTAACTCCTCGGTCTTTTGATATGGAGTATCGATATAAGAATGAGCATACTTCAACAAAGCCTCAAACTCTTCTATATACTCATCTATAGGTCTCCCACCTTGATTTATCTCAACATAAATCTTAAAGAGGATCGACTTCTGGACCATAGAAATAAATTTCTCCTCAAACTTAATCTTAAACTGATTTCAGGTAATCTGGTCCTCTGGGGTCTCAAGAGTAATATAGTTCCACCAATCCATAGCTCATCATTGCAGATACCTTGATGCAAGCTTCCTTTTCATAACATAGTCGATTCCTTAGTCTTTGAAGATGCGAACACAAGTATTCGACCATTTATGCACTTTAATTGTAGCTTTTGTCCTACTAAACGGCTTGCCGCCTAGAGAAGTATAGTCCTTGCACAACTTAACGAAATCAGCCACCTTAGGTGTCAGTATAAGAGCACCACTATCTAAAACCATCTCTAAGGTGGGTATTCTTCTCATCGTCGCTATCATCGTGGTAACGGCCTGACGAATTTTAACCTCGAAAACGGATATAAATACATTCTTCGTATAATATGTCGACCTCCAAATATTGAAAATATCGGAATGTTAATATAAAGAAGTTAAAGGGAGAGAAATAGAAAGAAAGAAACTTTAGAACAGAAGAAAAAGAAGAACATAACAACAAAATCAGAGTAAACATGAATCTTATAGTGGAACGAATAAAATATTTTATATAACATCTCTTGAAATATGAAACTGTACTTGTACTTGCATACATCTTCAGAGTACAACATATATAAATCATAGCAGAATTAAACTTTATATATCAAATTCTGAAGCCTCCTGCTCCAAGCTCCTCCAAGCGTATCTGTAAAATCCTGACCCACTTGACTGCCTGCACAATTTTGGTAATCCAAGAGTTTAACAAAAACGTAGAGTAATAAATTATGGGTCAGTCATAAGATAAGTGTGAGTAAATGATTTTTAAAATAGCTTGAGAAATAAAGGGTATGCCATAAGACCGTGCCGCAAATAAACATGGGACAGATTTTTCCCTCATGAGAACCAAAAATACTATGTATATTGAAATTAGATATTATGATAGTGCCTAGGGTTTTCAAATAAATTTGAATCTTGTGAAATGCTTGCATCTTCACTTCACTACATAGTCTACAAACAAAACCGCAAGGCGCTTATGGATAATGGATTTTCAACTATGACAAGGTATGGATCCACCTTTCAATAGCGTATCTCTAGAGAGGAATATACTGGGTTCAACAAGAATATCTTGCAACCCGACCATACATGAAGACCACCCATTTTCTCTTAGTATACCGAATATATTATCACGAACAGTTGGGCATAAACAAACATTTCCGAAGCATACAGCATCGACAGAATTAAGAAGCAAGTAAATTTCCTCTAGATATGTGACAATGCACCTTAATGGGAGCGACCCACATGGCCATGCTACCTTCCCAGTTTTTTTCATTTTTCGATTGTGAAGCCTGAGGACAAAACTTACCTTTAGATAGTGTAACACCCCGTATTTTTTTAACAACACTAAAAGAGGATAAATTAAATAATAATTAATTTAATATTTGGAATTAAGGAAAACGGACTGTGCCATTGTGTCCATCTCGAAATTCTGGTCAAAATAGACATTTGGTTTGCGTAAAACGGACACTGTATGAAGAAGTTATGAGGATTTTAATTTTGTATATGCGCAGAAGAATTATATATATATATATATGAGTCAGATATGAGTCAAAACCTTATCCAAAATCGTTCAAGAATTAAAAAAAGAAGTGGTGGCGGTTTTCCCGCTCTAGTGGGTCGACCCCCCTTAAGGGATGTCGACACTAGGGACCACCCCCTTACAGGGGTGTTGACCACCCTAGGGCTGAGGTGGCAGACGATTTTAGGGGGCCGGCAGCTATAAATACATGGTTATTTCTCTTGTTTTCTTCATTGGAAATCATGGAAACCAAATGTTGCCTGTGTCTGAACTGAGACGGATCCTTTCTTCAACAACAATCTACTTTGCAAATCAGTTAGAAATTCAAGCGTAGATCTACAACCCAACAAGTTTCTTTTCTAGTTCTCTCTTCTTAATCCAAACACAGTAAGTCAGTTACTTTTAGATTTAAATGATTAAAAGTAATTTGTGATGTGACTGTGATTTGGATATATACATGCATGTGACTAAGTCATATTGGATCTATCATAATTTGTGAATCTATAATATTCTTGGAGCCCAGACCTTATCATGCTAGATCTATTTTATAGATCTAATTCTTTTGTGGTTAATTTGTCATGTCACAATTGTGGATTTTTAATTATTATCATGCTAGATCTACCTTTTCAGATCTAATTTGGTTGTGGTTAATTTCTCATGTCATACTAGATCTACCTTTATAGATCTAATTCGTTTGGGGTTAAGTTATCATGTCATGCTAGATCAACCTTTGTAGATCTAATTTGCTTGTGGTTAATTTATCATGTCATGCTAGATCTTTTTAAATCTAATTCACTTGTAGTTAATTTATCATATCATGCCAGATCTACCTTTATAGATCTAATTCGTTTGCAGTTATCATGTCATGCTAGATCTACCTTTATAGATCTAATTCGCTTATGGTTAATTTATCCTGTCACATTAGTGGATCTTAAACTTTATGTATAATACGGTAATTAATATAGATCTATCATTAATTTGAAATATGAATCCTTATTTATTCATGCCTACTATGACATTCTTGGCAGTTTTATTATCATATGCTCACTAGATCTTTTTTTATATGTCCACCTTATCACTATGCCAATTACATGTTTATGCCACTTTTGTTAAAATAATCACTACTGTCAACTTTCCCTTCATTGTTTATGGATAGGCTACTTTCTAGCCTAGAAATGACGCCAAATATATGTGAATGCGTTAGTTAGGGAATAGGTGAAAACATTAGAATTGGTATAACTTGAATGGCATGTATGAACTTGGACGTACAATCCATTATGAATATAATTGGGTAAATAGGCATGAACACGTATAAAGACATAGGTATAATTAATTGATTAATAATTAAAATGCCTAGGATTACAGTAATTAGAAAAATGTAATGGCACTTATGACAAGAGGTTAGATTGCGTTTGCGGTGGAAGTCTACCCGGAACCGACTGGCATATCCAGCAACCGCAAATGTTGAATTTAATGTGAGGGGTCTAAGTGCACAAATACGAGACGGGCTAAGACACGAGGTTAGGCCCAACTTGTGGAAGAAGTCTGCCCGGACCCAACAGGCATATTTAGCATCCACAAGTTGTAAGCCTAATGTGGGAGGTCTAGCCCATTATAATCATAAATGGGCTTGGTAAAGAATTAGTATACTTAACCTAGATGAATCCATAGGGATTGTATGAACATGTTAACTTGAATAGGGGTTAAGTAAACTTGGTTGAAACAGTGGGTGGGTTAAGTAAATCTTGTGGCGGTAGGTAATATTTATATATATATGCCCACAAACTTAACCTATTTTTTACTTTGGGGCTATGCAACTTTGTTAATTAAACTTGCTAGGATCGGTGAAGGTTAAGTAAATCTTGTGGCGATGGAGTAATATTTACATATATAGGCCCGACAACTTAACCTGTTTTACATGTTGGATTGTTAGGCATAACCAGTTGAAATCCTATTAGTGGGGATGCAAGCCTAGGGGGAACTAGTATCATCTTGTGTGGGGGGCCCATTTCAGTCAGTAACCATCTTGGTATCAAACGAGTAGTCCGAACTAGGTCGGAGTAGGGGCACGCTTATTGAGCTGATTTTAAGAGATCCAAAACGAAGGGGCAGTGTCAACAGCGCAGGAAAACAACGGAGTCATGTGCATGCATGAGTCCGGCTTGCCATGGGAATTAAGACGCTATGACATCAGTAAACATGGTTGTGGACATCTTGAAAATGAAGGGTTGCTACTTTAGGAAGTGATACATCCTATTGTGGGGCCAGCACAGGGTATCTACGGAGTAGTAAGCCGATCGATTAGGGTAGTAGTTAGGGTACGTCTTGACCCGATTTTTGAAGTCGACCCGAGCCCGCTGGGTCGACTAGGGGTTAATCCAGGGTGTTTGGCTGTCAACCCGTGGGCCGATTCGCTCAAGTGCAGATTTTGCATATTTATTTATTAAATTTTCAATTATATATATATATATATATATCAATATATATATATATATATATCTACACAACCCATTTCACTTAATTAAGTATACTTTAATTTGGGAATTTTCGTGAAACTTCGCGAGGCCATATCTTGGTCATACGGACTCCGATTTTCGAAAACTCGGACTCTATTTCGCGTATTTTTCCGAGACGAACACAATGGCATAGCCCGTTTCCCTTGATTCCCATTTTAGAATTAAATTCTGCCTCGATTTATGTTATTACAGGTTATTGAAAATACGGGTTGTTACAACACATATAGAACTCACATGTTATAATAGGATTATTTGCATACATATTGGATACATGGCACTAACATATATTGCATTAAGGAGGTCAACTGAATCAGTAGACCGCCTGATCTTCACATTAGTATTGGGACATATACACACACCTTTGTGTATATTCATATAAGTATTAGAAATCTTTAAGGACAATGGATGCCAATGATTGATGGATGAGTAGATGGGTGATAGATGGTACGATATGCATTCTTCCTAACTTGGAGATTTCAGGGAGGAAATCCTTTGAGTAGAGGAGAATGTAACACCCCGTATTTTTTTAACAACACAAAAAATGATAAATTAAATAATAATTAATTCAATATTCGGAATTAAGGGAAACAGACTGTGCTATTGCGTCCGTCTTGAAATTCTGGTCAAGGTAGACATTTGGTTTGCGTAAAACGGGCACTGTATGAAGAAGTTATGAGGATTTTAAGTTTGTATACGCGCAGAAGAATTATATATCTACATATGAGTCAGATATGAGTCAGAACCTTATCCAAAATCATTCAAAATTGAAAAAAAAAAAAGTGGTAGCAGTTTTCCTATTCTAGGGGGTCGACCTTTCTAGAGGAGTGTCGACACCGGGGTCGACACCCTTAAGGGGTGTTAATACCAAGGTCGACCCCCCTACAGGGGTGTTGACACCCCTAGGGCTGAGGTGGTAGACAATTTTAGGGGGTAGGCAGTTACAAATACATGGTCATTTCTCTTGTTTTCTTCATTGGAAATCATGGAGGCCAAATGATGTCGGTGTCTGAACTGAGACGGATCCTTTCTTCAACAACAATCAACTTTGCAAATCAATTAGAGATTCAAGCGTAGATCTATAACCCAACAAGCTTCTTTTCTAGTTCTCTCTTCTTAATCCAAACACAGTAAGTCAGTTACTTTTAGATTTAAATGATTAAAAGTAATTTGTGATGTGACTGTGATTTGGATATATACATGCATGTGACTGAGTCATACTGGATCTATCATAATTTGTGAATCTATAATATTCTTGGAGCCTAGACCTTATCATGCTAGATCTATTTTTATAGATCTAATTCTTTTGTGATTAATTTGTCATGTCACAATTGTGGATCTTAAATTTTTATCATGCTAGATCTAATTCGATGGTGGTCAATTTCTCATGTCATACTACATCTACCTTTATAGATCTAATTCGTTAGTGGTTAATTTTTCATGTCATGCTAGATCTACCTTTATAGATCTAATTCGCTTGTGGTTAATTTATCACGTCATGCTAGATCCTTTTAGATCTTATTCGCTTGTGGTTAATTTATCATGTCATGCTAGATCTACCTTTATAGATCTAATTCATTTGTGGTTAATTTATCATGTCATGCTAGATCTACCTTTACAGATCTAATTCGCTTGTTGTTAATTTATCATGTCACATTTGTGGATCTTAAACTTTACCAATCATATGGTAATTAATTTAGATCTATCATTAACTGGAAATATGAATCCTTATTTATTCATGCCTATTATGACATCCTTGGTATGTTAGATCTAGTTTTATTATCACATGCTCACTAGATCTATTTTTATATGTCTACCTAATCACTATGCCAATTACATATTTATGTTACTTTTGTTAAAATAATCACTACTGTCATCTTTCCCATTATTGTTTATGGATAGGATACTTTCTAACCTAGATACGACGCCAAATATATGCGAATGCGTTAGTTAGGGAACGACGAAAAACATTAGAATTGGTATAACTTGAATGACAAATATCAATTTGGACATATAATCCATTATGAATATAGTTGGGTGAATGGGCATGAACACCTATAAAGACATAGGTATAATTAATTGGGTAATAATTAAAATGCCTAGGATTACAGTAATTAGAAAACTGTAATGGCACTTATGACACGAGGTTAGATTGCATTTGTGGTGGAAGTCTTCCCGGACCCGACCGGCATATCCAGCAACTGCAAATGTTGAATCTAATGTGAGGGTTCTAAGTGCACAAATACGAGACGGGTTAAGACACGAGGTTAGGCCTAACTTATGGAAGAAGTCTGCCCGGACCCGATCGGCATATCCAGCATCCACAAGTTGTAGGCCTAATGTGGGAGGTCTAGCACATTATAACCATAAATGGACTTGGTAACGAATTGGAATACTTAACCTAGATGAATCCATAGATACTGTATGAACATGTTAACTTGAATAGGGGTTAAGTAAATGTGGTTGAAACAGTGGGTGGGTTGAATAAATCTTGTGGCGGTGGGTAATATTTATATATATAGGCCCAATAACTTGACCTATTTTATACTTTGGGGTTATGCAACTTTGTTAAGTAAATTTGTTTGGATCAGCGAGGGTTAACGAAACCTTGTGGCGGTGGGGTAATATTTACATATATAGGTACGACAACTTAACCTGTTTTACAACTTGGACTGTTAGACATAACTAGTTGAAGTCCTAGTAGTGGGGATGCAAGCCTAGGGGGAGCTTGTATCATCTTGTGTGTGGGATCCGTTTCAGTCACTAACCCATCTAGGTAACAAACATGTACTCCAAACTAGGTCGGAGTAGGGGTGCTCTTACTGGACTAATTGTAAGAGATCCGAAACGAAGGGGCGGTGTCAACAGCGCAGGAAAACAATGGAGTCATGTGCGTGCATGGGTCCGGCTTGCCATGTGAATTAAGATGTTGTGACTTTAGTAAATATGGTTGTGCACATCTTGAAAATGAAGGATTGCCACTTTCGGAAGTGATACATCCTAATGTGGGGCCAGCACAGGGTATCTACGGAGTAGGAAGCCGATCAATTAGGGTAGTAGTTAGGGTACGTCTTGACTCTGGTAAGTTTAGGAGTGTGTTATTGGAGCTGCCTATGGATTGTATGGGGTTAAAACTTCTCACCAGAAGTATGCCTAAGTCTACCATTTCATACATGTTGGGGATCATCTCATTCTGGATATACTAGTAGTGGTGTAAAGTCATCATTAGAAGCATATGCACCCTATCCTGTTCACCTTGTCATACTTTCCTTTTATGTAGTTATCTCTATCTTATCCACTTTATATGTCTGTCATGATACTTATATTTATTTACTTGCTGAAGTAACTGGACTCGCCAGACTTTATGTCTGACCCTTTTTGTTTCCACTTCTTTCTTCCGTTCCCCCCTAGGTTCTCAGGGCGGGAACACTCAGGCTTGACCGTGGTTCTGCTTACTTTTGCTGGAGCAGCTAAGATGTATGGCTCGAGCTCCTATCCTTGTTGCTATGGCAATATTTTGTTTTTGGGGAATTTTATTTCTTTTATGTACTCTGATATTTTTGAAGTACAAGACAGTAGCTTTTATGTTGTAATAGGCTTTTGTATTCCAGACATGTGATATTTTTGGACCACGATATCTTATGATAAATAAAGCTTTTATTTCGCTATTATTTTATATGTCTGTCTTGTAATATTTCCGTTCTGTTTACTATAACGCTTCACGAAACTTAATGCATTCCCTTTGTGAGTGACATTAACGGACATGGGGTATCACAGATAGATCACATCTTCATTCACTTTAATTGCCACATCGTCATAACAGCCAAATCGCAAATTGTCTTCCCTAAAAACAATTACGAATACAGCTAATAGAAACGAATTCCTCCACCAACAATGTAAATACGTTTGAAGAGATCAACTTATGCGATTTATTAGGTATACTCTGTCATACATTCGTCCATACAAGTTGTCATAGGGATGGACAAACCGAAGGCATTATCTTGTAAATCCATCTTGGGCAATTTCTACATAGGATCGACAGAACATCCCTCGCATAAAACTCCGTCTTCAATGGTCTTCAATAATCTTTGACTTGAAACTTATAAATCAGATCAAAGTGGAATTTAGAATCTGGACTCTTCGAAACGATAACATCAATATCTGTTATGGTCAAGTGACATTTGGTAGCACTCAAGCCAATATATTTCATATGGATTTCTATATTCTAATCGATTATCAGGATTTATTCACTAAAATTATTTAACATATAATATTCACATTATAGATTTAATGATGATCTAATATCTGTATTAATTTTAATTTAAACAATCTTAGTTAGAATAATTACATCATAACATCACTATCAATTTAATCAATAATAAATGATCATAACATATCTAACAATCCATGTTTGACAATTCAAATTTTATTTGTTCAAACGCACTCATATTTCCCATTTTAAACAATGGTCAATGTAGACGATTTAATTTCCATAAATCGTGTTAACTTTTTATTACTTTTAAATGAAAATGACCTGTGTTGGCCATTATTTTGGTCAAACAGTTACGTGTCAAGGTTATAGACAGTGACGTGCACTATATTCTTGAGTACGTCAGAGAAAATCTCACACGATTTGGTTGAAGTTGCGAAGTATTTGGAAAAGATTAGAAATAACATTGATATCTGAAATTGTCATTAATAAGTTTATAAAAGTTGGTGAAGTGAAAATACGTGATTGACTCGTTCTGATTAGCTCAAAATACCTAAGCGCGTCGTTCTGATCACGTAGCAAAACTCATTTTGGAAAAATAGTTTAAAATTGGTAGAAAGTAATGTTGCGCACAAATGGATGTTCGACACATGTCGATCATCAAAAATGGCTTGTGCGACTTGGTTTGGTAAAAATATAAAATTTGGTGGAAATAGTGTTGCGCACTAAAAAATAGCTGATCGACACATGCCGATTATTAAAAACGGCTTGCGCGACTCACAACACTCCAAAATTGGTAAAAATATAAAATATGGAAAAAACACGCACTGATCACCTCAAAAACGTTGAGCTTCTCGAGTCGAACAACATAGGAAACTTGGCACGATCCCTTCTTCTCTTTCTTTCATTATCCAGTGCAAAACTGTGCACTAGTGCACATGCACAGTCAAACTACCAACCTCCATGACCTTGAACTCGTCAACACCCTTTGCTCTTCACCTCCTGGAGACGAGCCCACCACCAAAACTACCCCAGCCATCTGAACAGTAAAAATGATGTTCAACCTGAAGCTTCTCAAAACACAATGCCACTGATTTGCTTCCAATTGCCTGTACAGCTTTCTTAAAATTGCCAAAATCCAGTCATACATCGGCAACGAACCCTTTTAGCCTCCCCTCTGGGTGCACAGGTCTTGTTTGCCTCCACGTTGTAGCAGTTCTCCGATGAAGAGAGGTAAATGAACGAACCCAAAAACCCTAAATCAAACTCGTTCTCACCAATTAGATTATGGAAAAATCATCTAGTATTTTTCTCCAACTCTCTACCCCTTCACGCTACTTTACGCCAAAAACCTTGACCTCCGATCATCTCCTCTTCCTTACCTTGCCAAAAGTCAATTTTTTAATTATCCCAAACAATCTTCCTAACCCAACTGTTAAAAATCATGAAATTGTTCACTAAACTCATAATTCGTAAGTACAAACACTCTGGTATGCTTGAATCCTGGTATTTAGATGGTCGAAAAGATGGAGTTTAAAACTTCCCTACTGTATATATTATATGTATCTAAGAACATACAACGTTATATGAGTAAAAAAATATTTTTAACATATGCAATGGGTGTACCCAAACAACTTTCTCATAACACTCAAGCCCTATAACTTACTGGAAATCGAGTTAGCGATTTTTAAATAACAAGAAGTGAAATAGAAGCTCATGTTATAACATATACGGATTTTCTTACCATGCCTCAAATCCAAAAACGGATCAAAGTATGAGTAATATGGGATGTAACACATTCAAAACATGTACGTACACATAAACAACCTGCATTATTCAGTAACCCATCAAGTGAATATCATGAACAGAGTTTTAAAATGAGTTTACTCACATGTTTTTGTTTTTTTTACTTTCTGCCTATAGTGTTTCTCTAGATTTTGTTCTCTGTTTGAGTTTCTTTTTTTGCCATTTGATTCAGGTTCTCTTGAGTTAGAGGTTGACTAAGTTTTGAGAAATGATTTAGCAAGGGACTGCTTATGTATTTATGGAGGAAACAAGTCTTAAAATATTGTATGCATTAGGCAACAGATAGGGAGTAGGATGGGATAGTTTGGTTGCTGCTCTTGAATGAAAAAAGTGATGTTGTTGTTAAGGATATTCTTATTTACTCCTTTCCAATCATGTGCATGGTCGGAATTAGAAACACATGCGCATATGTATAATGCCATATGCAAATTGGTTTTTAAAGTCCAAACTTTGAGTCTTGCCAATCAAGCTATTTAAGGCTATGTATTTCATGGATATTTTTTAAAATGAAATTTAGCTCATAAGCTTTTCCATTTGCATCAGATTAGAACGGCAAGGATATACAGGTAGGGTGATAGGTTGGCAAGGTTTTTAGATGTTAATTTGATGTTATAGGCCGAATTGATTTAAAAGAGATGTTGTTGGGTTCTTTCCATTGTGTCACGGTCGGTCTATTCTGGTATACATATGTGTATATCCATGTGCGGATTTAAAAAAAAACTAAAACTTAGCATCCAAGCATTCTAAGCTACAAAATAGCCATGCTCCTAGCTGTTTTCATTCATTTTCTTCCCTAGAAAAGGCATGAGCATATCATCATGGAGCACATACATTTGTTCAAAGCTCATGTGCAAAATGGAAAATTTTACATACTTTGTTGTCAAGTAATTTTCACATATTAAATATGTAACAACCAGAATTCCGACATGTCGATTTTTTTCGAAATTCCAATCAATCGAAACTCGAGTTGGCTTGTTTGGTATCCTGTAGAAAAGACAGAGATAAAGAGTATCAGAGCTTAGAAAACATCTCATAGCGAAATGGAAAAAAATATAATATAATCAAATATAGCCTTACCAAGGTAATAGTACGGCCTAACCAGTATCCAGAGCTATCATATCTCTGCCACAAACCTAACCTGTGAGTGAGTTATGAGGAAGGGGTCAGAACACAAGTTCTGGTGACTGGACTTAAACTACACATTTTGGATAACCCTACATATACCGTTTAGTTATATTTTCTTATTTATTTGGTTACTTGGGTAAATAGCACTCAAGGCTTACACACACATCGTACCCATCTACTCCCAAGTATATTAACCTAAAACAGTATATTTGTAGCTACCCCCAATATCAAGGTACACCCACAGGGTACCCTACTTGCACGGTCTCCGTTGTCATGCCACAGAAATATACGCAGTCCCTCATCCTATGCCGTAGCGACGTACAGATCTCTATATAACACGGCTACATTCCGCATATAACCGCCATTGCCATGCTACGTAAGCATATGGACTGCCACCTTCGAACAATTCGATCGAATCAGATTCCATCACAAAGTAATGCTTTAGAGTCTACGATACACCACTCAAAGCAGACATGCATGTATTTAAACCTTCTCACGTACGTATCATCAACCGTACTCGATGTCTTAACCTTTACGATACACCACCTAAAGGGGTATGCATGTATTTCGTACGTACTTTCTACTGCGCACTGAGTCCCATAATAGGGCTATATCTCATGTATGGAACTTGGTCGGGAGCCTTTCTCTATATCCGTATAGGTCGACTAAGCGTCCCAAAATACATATACTATAGTATGCATTTCTACGATGGCTATGGTCCCACCTGACCCTTCCCTCAACTAGTGAAAGACTACTGAGAGAGCTAAGTGATCGTCCTGATAATCAATCTAAACATACATGTAGTCCCTCATCTAATTACCCGATAGTGAAGATCATTGGCATCTTGGTTTTAGCTCTAGTATTTCCGCATCACGGTGACTGTCAATGATAGGTACCCGACGATTACTATTCTTCAGATGGTCGTAACCCAGCCTATCCCTAGGCAAAATCGTCGAATCACCTAACGTCATATCGCCATAGCCTTCTGGCTGCTAACTACATTGTAGTCAAGGTATACTCACTGGGTGGTAACGTGCGGACCTAACCTCCGCGAGTATAGCCTGAGCATGCATTGCAATAGAGGACCACCATGGATTACCCTACCACGTCCCTCGGAACAACCAAGCATGATATCAGTAGAACAACAGAAAGAATAATCAGATGGACGTGTGCTCCCCTCTTGTCTCAAGAAACAACTATGATCCACCCTGTTGGGCTCTTTACCTTCAGACATATGGACTGTTCCAAGCGCATCACGTTAATGTGTTATTAGACCCTATGTCTAAACGTTTTAATTATGCGCTTACTTTTCCTCATCAGGTTCCCAGTTAACTTGGTTATTTCCTATTATTTTAACTTCTTATTCAAGTTACCGAGTTCTCTCTGAGCCTCTTATATCTTTAAGGAATGTACTCCTCTCGCTTATTAAGTGCAGTTATATAACTTAATCCACTTAAGTTCATTAATACGCTTTTAACATGTTAATTTCTAGATTTCAGGTTTTTAGGTTCTCAGGTTTTCAGGTTACAATAACATGTTCTTCTTATCTACATCAGCAGGTTTCGAGTTCTTACAATCAATAGGTTTCAGGTTCTTCTTATCACAATTAGCAGGTTTCATGTTCTAAGGTTTTTAGACTACTTAATTTATAATTAAGTACAACTTATCTCATTTCATAAGTTTACCTCATTTCTTTATTTATCACAACCTTTTGTTGTTACACTTAGTTCTCCTTAACTAAGGTTTATTAGTAAGTTTCCTATCATTTAATAATACTTACGTTACAATTTCCACTTGTATCTAGGATAAGCCTACCTATTATCTTTCATTCTCACATTCTGGTTTATTCGTAATAGGTTATTATTATTCCCCATTCATTTCAATTTTTATATTGTTGTAACACTCATTCATTTCAATTAATTACAATTAATGTCATTTATTTCTTTTTTGTTATATACATATATTCATGTATATTAATGCACCAGACCCCTCACGTTAAATTGACCACTTATGGATGTCGGATTTGTTGGGCGGTTCCGGGCAGGCTTCTACCACCAGTTGAACTTAGCCTTGTTTCTTAGTGCGGTTATTTACAATTTCCTCATTACTGTAGATTTTTCATACAAATTAGGCGTGTCTGTTCTTTCTCATTATTCTCAAATTTTACTATAATTCTATTTACAACCATTTCGGCAGAATAATTCTATTAAGGAAATATTCATGTTCATTGTAAATTCCATAATTACAGTGTTTACAGTAATTCCCAATTCATACAGGTGATTAATGGAAATAGGCTTTATACAATAGAAATGTTCTTAGTTCAAGTTTCAGGATTACAATATTGCAGAAGTTTCATAATTTAGACGAAGGATGCAATTCAAATCTAATACAACAGTAATTATTTAAACATATTTCAGCAGGTTATACATTTCAGCAGGTTAAACTTTTCAACAGGTTTATCATTTCAGCAGGTTAAACGTTTCAATAGGTTTATAGTCAGTTGTCACAATTAACAATTTTTCAACAGGTTAATTATACATATTAACAGGGAATGCAAACGATAGACATACCGTTATCAAAAGGTATAACTTAAATCAACTCACCTGACAACTTTCCAATTCTAAAATCTGATCTAGATTTGTTGTTCCGTGGTTTCCCTAGCTGAATCTAATACAAAACAACCACGGATTCACAAATCTGATTCTAAAAGAAAAAGGGAAAGAAGGAAAGGAACCTAAACAGATCAGATTCGAGAATGTACCTCACGTACATCAGAATTCTAGACGCCTACACTGTAGATTTATATCTCTTATCTTCTAACCTTGAATCAGAAGCCTAATAACTAATATTTTATTTTCTGATGTTTCGAGAAGGAAGAGAATGGAAAAGCCTAGGCAACAACTCAGAAAATATGAGAATAAAACTAAGCCATGCTAGTCTATTTATAGGCATAGTAGAAAGCACTGAACCATCGGATTTAAATAAATAAAATCTGAATCGCACACAACCACACCAAAAACGTTACATATGCGCGTTGAACTAGGCTGGGTCGACCCACCTACCTCTTGGGTCGACCCATAGGTCGACCCACCTACCCCTTGGGTCGACCAATAGGTCAACCCATGCAAGTGTGGGTCGACCCTTAAGTCCAATGAGCAGAAATATTTCGCTATATAATGTTTGTAACATTTTTAAACTAAGCGTTAATTGCTTTCTTGTTTTGCCTCCTTAATTAATTGTGTGCCTCTTATACATCTTCATCAGATTTTAATTGCAAGATTTTATACGCATGCCTTATCTTTGTCATTTATTCACTGTAGCATGCAATTATTCGTTGGATTTGAATTTCCATTGTACATATGTATAAATACATACATCCTCTAACTCCTTTAAATGTTGATTTATAACATTATTTTCTTCCAATTATAACTTACAAATTTATAACCTTTATTTTTGAATTGCACGTATAATGCATGCCTTCTTTATGCAATTAATTATTTGTCGCAATCTATATTGTTTGCTTTCTCAATTTATCTTGCATGCATTTTTATGTTTCTCTTATTAATAGATTTCCTTTATTTTGTTGCATTTGAATCCCATTTACTTTATTGCATCAATTTCTTATATTAAACCTTTTTTATGCATGCATTAACACGTTACCCTTTTTATTATATTACCTTTAAATTATTGCATGCAACCTAATTATTTTTCATGCATCCTTTTCTTGCTCCTTATTAATGCATTATGCTTTAAATTATTGCATGCAACTTAATTACATTGCATGTAATCAATTCCTCGCATGCATTGCATTATTCGTTTGCATTAATCTTCTTTCTTCTTTTTAATGCATGGATCATTTTATTACATGCATCCATTCATTTAAATTTTTAACTTCAATGTTCATGCATATACATACATATATGCACAATTAATTATTTGATTCTTATAAAATGCAAGGTGTTACATTCTCCCAATCTTAGGAAATTTCGTCCCCAAAAGTTTATAAGGGTAAAATTAAATAATCCCTTGCATCATATACATCCATCATGTGTGCATTCAATTTTTGCCACATCTGTGTACTCATGCAAAGTGTAATACAACATAGTAATACATGAACAAACTAAATGTCTAGGCTGTACCTCCTATATGAATGCAAATTTTTCATGAAAATCTTTTGAAAACATGATGCACACATCCTATGTGAATGCAATATTTTGAAATCAAAACACTTTATCATCCAAAGTTTCCCACACACTTACAGAGGAAGAGCATAATTCATCCAATTATTGCATCCAAAATCCTACCACCCACATTTTTGAATTTCAAAAGAAAAGGAACTAATTTTCCAAATTTCTTATGATACAAAAAGTTAGAAAACATAAAACTTCACATCCTTCGTTTTACTTTTAGTCACATTTTCTATCCGTACTTGGATTTTATGTAACTATTATATAAAGATTCCCTATTTTCCTATCCAAGCACAGCCTATATAAGAAAACTTTCTTTGTTTTAGATTTTCTTTTTCAACTTATCTTGGAAAAATTTATTCTTATTCACCATTTCTCAGAATTTTCCATTTTTCTTTAACAGTCATGTTTTCTGCTATATAAAATTGGTTATTTCCTTTTTAGTTTTGCCATTAATCTTTTCTTAGCTTGTTTAACTTAATCCTCTTATCTAAGTTTAGTTTTCAAATAAGCCTTCTAATACTTCAACTAAAACAGGAAAACAAACCTTTTACACAGCTACTACTAAGAGCTAAGAATCTCAGGACTACGTCCCCTCAAACAGAGAAAAGTTCAAACCATAGGATGTAAACACTTACTTTCCCTCTACTATCTAGTAATCACCACTAGTCCCTGTTGTGTACTAATAGTCTTTTCCAAGCAACACCTTAGGCTTCACAATGCTTATGCATTTTATGGGAACTTACCATTATTCCATGATAACACTCACAGTCTACTTCATAGCCTCCAAACTTTCCCCGTTTTCCCTAGGCACTAATCCTTACCTACTCCCTGATTTTTTTCTTTCAAATCACAAAAACTAGAGTAGACAAGGACAACTATTTCTCAATCAGGTTTACAAATGTTCTTGCTTATAATGCTAGTTCAGTTACTTACAACTAGTTGCAAACATCCACTTTATTCTTAGTTTCTACAACTAATTTTGTCCACCCAAGTGTCAAAACAATTATCAGCAATCATTGTCAAAAGAATAGAGATTTTTCAAAATTTTATTTATTGAAAATTTTAGCTTTCAACAAAATGCAACATTTTCTATGTTTTGCTTTTTAATCCTTTCATACCATATAACTTGAAAACTAGCGAGCTATACATGCTCTATAATGTGCACTTTTTCTGAGAGAATTCATTCTAGACAAAATTTCAAAAGAAATCACTATTTCCAAAATATACCCCATTTTACTACAAAACTCAATATGTACTTTTCAAATATGTTTTTTACATATTATTATTATTATTATTATTATTATTATTATTATTAAACATCAAAAATAATTTTAAGATCAAAACTTGAAAACACTATAAACCAAATTCCCAAAGCTTTTACAATTTCAAGTTCTTAAAAGTTAACAATGGAGTTAGACTCAAAGTGGGTTTCCAAATTAACTATGCTTTCCTAGGCACTCCCACAAAGTAAATCCTCTCAGCTATATATATTCCTAATCCACTTTCCTCTTTTCAATCTTTTCCAATTTATAAGGTTTTACTGCCAAACCAGCTAATCTGAAATACTAACATTTCATATACTAACATACAGGATCCATCTTTCTCTATTTCGAAGCATATGGCACACTTTCCGCCCAATTACCTAAGGGTCTCAGATTCTCAAGTTCACTACTTTAGCTTACAAAATAGATATCCCAACACTCACCATATTCTTCTCTTTCTATTTAGTGGGTTCCTCTATGGATCTAGGTATATTAAATATATTTATATTTTTAAAATACAAATACATTCACTCACCATCTATACAGGAATCCTAAACCTTGGCTCTAATACTAGATGTAACAACCCGAATTCCAACAAGTCGAATATTTTCAAAATTCAAATCAATCGAAATTCGAGTTCGCTTTTCTGGTATCCTGCATAAAAGACAATGACAAAAAGTATATCAAAGCTCAATAAACATCTCATAGCGAAATGGAATAAAATATAATCAAATATAGCCTTACCAAGGTAATAATACGACCTAACCAGTATCCAAAGCTATCATATCTCTGCCACAAACCTAACCTCCGAGTGTGTTATGAGGAGGGGTCAGAACACAAGTTCTGGTAACTGGACTTAAACTACACATTTTGGATAACCCTACATACACCGTTCAGTTATATTTTCTTATTTATTCGGTTACTTGGGTAAATAGCACTCAAGGATTACACACATGTCGTACCCATCTACTCCCAAGTATATTAACCTAATACAGTATATTTGTTGCTACCCCCAATATCAAGGTACACACACGGTACCCTTCTCACACGGTCTCCGTCATCACACCACAAAAATATACGTAGTCCCTCATCCTATACCGGAGCGAGGTACGGATCCCTATATAACAAAGCTACATTCTGCATATAACCGCCATCGCCATGCTACGTAAGCGTACGAACTACCACCATTGAACCATTCGATCGAATCAGATTCCATCATAGAGTAATGCCCTAAAGTCTACGATACACCACCCAGAGAAGACATGCATGTATTTATACCTTCTCACGTATGTGTCGTTAACCGTATTCAATGCCTTAACCTCTACGACACACCACCTTGAGCAGCATGCATGTATCTTGCACGTACTGTATACTGCGCACTGAATCCCGTAATTGGGATATATCTAATGTACGGAACTCGGTCAGGAGCCTTTCTCTATATATGTATAGGTCGACTAAGCGGCCTAGAGTAAAGATACTATGGTCTGCATTTCTATGGTGTATATGGTCTCACCTGACCCCTCCCTCAACAATTGAAAGACTACAGATGAGAGCTAAGTGACTGTCATGACAACGAATCTAAACATACATGCAGTCCCTCATCCAATGACCCGATAGTGAAAATCATTGCCTCTTGGTTTTAGCTCTAGTCTTTCTGCATCACGCTGACTGTCAATGACAGGTAACCAACGATTACTATCCTTCAAATGTTCGTAACCCAGCCTATCCCTAGGAAAAATCGTCGAATCACCTAATGTCATACCACCATAGCCGTCTGACTGCTAACTACGTTGCAGTCGAGGTATGCTCACTGTGTATTAATGCGTAGACCTAACCTCCGCGATTACAGTCTGAGCATGCACCGCAATAGAGAACCAACACAGAGTACCCTACCACATCCCTCAGAAGCCGTGTGCTTCCTTCCAGTCCTAGGAGTCAACAAGCAGGATATCAGCAGAATAACATGCAGAATAATCAGATGGACGTGCGCTCCCATCGTGTCTCAAGATACTACTATGATCCACCCCGTTGGATTCTTCACCTTCAGACGTGCGGACTGGTCCAAGCGCATCTCGTTAACATGTTATTAGACCATATGTCTAAACGTTTTAATTATGCGCTTGCACTTTCTCATTAGGTTCCCAGTTAACTTGGTTATTTCCTATTATATTAACTTCTTATTCAAGTTATTAAGTTCTCTCCGAGCCCCATATATCTCTAAGGAATGGACCCCTCTCACTTATTTATTTCAGTTATATAACTTAATCAATTTTAATTTCATTAATACGCTTTAAACATGTTATTTTCTAGATTTCAGGTTTTCACGTTCTCAGGTTATAATAACATGTTCTTCTTATCTAAATCAGCAGGTTCCAAGTTCTTATAATCAGCAGGTTTCAGGTTCTTTTTATCATAATCACCAGGTTTCATGTTCTTGGGTTTTTAGGCTACTTAATTTATAATTAAGTACAACTTATCTCATTTCATAAGTTTATCTCATTTTTCTATTTGTCACAACCTATTATTGTTACTTACTTATTTACTTAGTTCTCCTTAACTAAGGTTTACTGTTGATGGGCCTTTCGCATAACCCATCAAGACTCGACAATGTTGCAGGCTCGTACCTTAAATGCTCGAAGTGGGCCAATCGATGAGGCCTGACATTTAAATTTACTTCCCACACCAGGCACGGACTAGGAGAAGCCCGGCATGACCAAGCATGCTCTGCCGCACTGCATCCAACTGTGAACCGAAAGCCTACCTATAGAATAGCTCATCCCTGATCTTACCCATTCCAAATCATCCGAAACAGACTGATCAATTGCCATTTCTTGACGATAATTCAAGGAATACCATTTCCTTAGGAGATACTGACTCTTTCAGATTTAACTACTCTTGTGAATCCCATGACACGTGTCCAAACCGGCTCAAGTACCATATCACCTATAAATACCCCTTCTGAATTCAGAAGAAGGGACTTTTGGAAGTTTCATTACCCTAGCTTTCAAATACCTTGTTGTACCGCCATTGTAACTATTTTGTCTAATAGTTTAAAGAATATATAACAGATTATAAAGTGGACATAGGCTCTTTAACGCTGAACCATAATAAATTGGTGTGTGATTCTCTCTATTTTCAGTTTTCACAATCATTTGTCTTTATTTGTTCTCTACATAACCCTTTCTTTGGGTGTTGTGCCAATTATTGGTGTCAACGCTTTGGTACTTTCACTGGGAATTGATATTCTTAGCTTAATACGGATTTTTTCTCAACTTTTAGATTACCAAGTCCGAGACAAAGATCTTATCTTCATTCCCGTAGTGTTGAATGATGGCGGGAAAAAAGCTCGCAATATTGGAAAGCAGCCGCAGGTAGGAACATCTACGGAAGAGGCCGACGGATCTGCCGCCCCGGAAACTACTTCGTATCAACCTGCATTACCCCCCGCAACAGATTTGTCTCCATCCATAACTTTTGCTATCTGAGATGAGTTTATGGTTGCGTTAAATCGGCTCTGGGAAAATACGGATGCTTTAAAAGCTCTAAGAGAATGCTACGATGCGGTAAGATATGAGTCGCATGATGAGGCAATGGGAGTAGTTCAGAAACCAAGCCCAGAAGGTTTGGGACCATCAACCCCCTCCACCCTAGTCAGATCAGGTATCGGAAGGCTCCTCATCATCCGGGGGAAGCAGAGGTCCATGTCAACCTCGATGTCCACTAGAAAGAGCGGAGAATGTTCGGTAGTTGCATCTTGAGAGACGTCAAGATCAGCCAGGGACAAGTGACCAAACCCAGGCCGGCCAAGTCGACGTAGAAAACGTTGGTCCCATAGCTCCACAAAACCGAGAACCCTCTTCCCCTATTCATCCGGACGCATTCCAGGGAGTTTGGGCCCCTGTTCATCCCCGCTGGAATCTTGTGATCGACCAAGATACCCGGGGAGGAAGGAGGACTGCCCGTACGGCAAGTCAGACGACAGTACCCGATGAAAGAGCCCGGGGAGGTCAGTCCGTCAAGGAAGTTGTTTGAGATACAGTCATTTCACCAAAATCTGACCGCCATGGTACGACAGATCATGAATGACAGTCGCGGACATAGGAATGAAGACTGGGGAGTCCACCGAAGCCACAAACCATTCATCGATGACGTCTTACGAGCAGAATTCCCCAGGAGATTCAATATGCCCCGGATGAACTAGTACAACAGCACCTCCTACCCATAACAACATCTGATGATGTATTCATGGCACATGGAGGTGGTAGTAGCCCCCGACACTATCAAATGCAAAGCCTTTCCAATCTTTTTGAGCGAAGCGGCACTCATGTGGTTTGTACGCTTGTTCGCGAGGTCGGTCCCAAGCTTCAAAGATTTAAGTGAGAAATTCTTGCATCAGTTCCGCCTCCACGCTACCAAGTCTAAGCATGTCATGGCTCTCTCAGTAGTTAAACAGGGAAGGGGCGAATCTCTGAGAAATTACCTTAGCCGATTCAACCAGGCCGCAACTGAGCGAGCAATCCCAACCATGAAACTGTTCTGATGGCCATGCTCGATGGTATCGATAAGCGAACAGAATTCGGAAAGTATTCTATTAGGAAGCCACCCACAACGATTGAAGCATTCTATGAGAAGGCCCACATCCGACTAAGGAAAGAGGATGCGCAGTTAGAAGAAGGAGAGGGGCCGAGAGATACATTTAGCTCACCGATCTAGAACAATGGCACGTTCGAGCGGTCTGGGGATAACTCAAGAAAAGTGGAAGTGAATGTTGGAAACCGCGGCAAGCAAAATGGTGAAGGGTCGAAGGAGACTAATGAACCGCCGGAGAATATTTATCTCGATACCTGCAACACGATCCAATATAAGAAACCTCCCCTACGCGAACCTATGGAGAAGGAGAGTGCGACTAGGAAGTATTATTTATTCCATGACAACTACGGACATACGACCAACGAGTGTCGGCATCTCAGGGACATCGTTGAGAAGCTAATTCGAGAGGGAAAACTTAATGAATATAAGACAGCCTCAAGGAACAAGGGGCAAGGGACCTCAACCCCCAGACAAAGTTAGGTCGCACCTCGAACTACTGCCCAAAAGAAAGGAAAAGGGATAGTCATCAATGCCACAGTCGGAGGATGGCACCCTACCGGGTTCAGCATCAGATCTATGGAACAATATGTAAATTATGCAAACCACCTTGACATTGCGGAGACCAGTATCCCTGAAAATGTAATCCCTAAAATAAATGAAAACTGAGGCAAATGACGTTATCTTTCGAGGAAGGGAAGCAATCGACATAGAGGCTCCGACGGTCGATCCTATGGTGATAACTACAGTCATTGGCCCGACAATGGTATGGAAGGTGATGATCAATAATGGATGCTCGGTCAACTTATTGTTTAAGCAAGCTTATGATCAGATGAAATTAGAGTTGAAAGACTTGGAGCCATGCACCGGCCAGATACGCGGCTTCAATGGATCCTCGACCAAGCCTATTGGAATGATCAAGTTACCTGTGGAATTGGGAGACAAGGATCAGAGGAGATTAAGACTCCTACCATTTGTTGTGGTGGACATTGGCTCCCGATATAATGTGTTTTTAGGGCTGCCAGCTTTAATGGAGTTTAGAGCCTACATCGCCCTTGGTGCCTACTGCTAAAATTGCTGACTGATGGAAGAATTGGCACAACGCGTGGAGACCAAGTGATGGGGTGAGCTTGTTACTTAGTGGAGTGGAAAGATCTTCAAAATAAAAGTGGTAAATAATTAAAAGATAATCCTTCCCCTATGGGGGAGAAGGAAGCATAACAACTACAGAGAGCATCCCGATTATAACCGTCCATCTGTGAAGTCGAGGACATCGACCCAAGAGAGGACGAGGAACTGGGATATAGAAAGCCAGCCTCGAATGAGCCTACCATAGATATTTCGATTAATGGAAACGACCCTACTAAGGTTCTGAAGGTTGGGTCCCACCTTGATCCCCTCCGGACGAGGGAATTGACTGAATTTCTCTAGGAAAACCTTGTTGTGTTTGCATGGACCTACACTGACATGTGTGGAATTTCACCTTCCATTATAACTCATTCCCTCAGCATTAGCCCGAAACTTCGATAGAGCAAAAGAGGGAATGCTTAGACCCGAAAGGTCTGTGACCTTGAAAGACAGAATTAGGAAGCTACAAGCCAATGGATTTATCCACAAATTGACCTATCCCTACTGGATAGCAAACACAGTACTTGTAAACAAGGCTAACGGGAAGTGGAGGACTTGTATTGATTTTTACGACTTAAATAAAGCCTGTCCCAAGGACAGGTTCCCATTACCTAGGATTGATCAGTTGGTTGACTCGACCATAGGGCACGAGCAACTTTCATTTATGGACGCATATTCGAGATATAACCAGATCGCCATGCATGTTCCTGATCAAGAGCACACCAGCTTCATAACTGACCTTGTTTGATACTACGAATGCCCTTCGGGCTGAAGAATGTGGGGCCAACCTATAAATGGTTAGTTAATTGGATGTTTCACAACCAAATAGGGAAAATGATGGAAGTGTATGTGGACGATATGCTAATAAAGTCAAGACAATCGTCCGAGCACGTGAATGACCTGTCAGAAATGTTTGGCATTCTCCGAAGGTATGGAATGAAACTAAATTCTTTAAAGTGTTCTTTGGAGTAGCTTCGGGCAAATTCCTGGGTTTTATTGTTAGTTCTCGAGGGATCGAAATTAATCTCGATCATATTTCGGCCCTCAAAGGAATTCAGGTACCTCGATGAATCAAGGATGATCAAAGCCTAGCAGGTAAGGTAGCAGTAATGGGTCGATTTATTTTGAGGGCAAATAATAAATGCCTCCCCTTATTTGAGTTAATTAAAAGAGGGAAACTGATCTTTTCTTGGAATCCCGACTATGTCGAAGCTTTCCAGACGTTCTCGACCATTTAGAGAAAACCCCTATTATATCTAAACCTATCGACCATTAAGACTTATTTGAATATTTAGCTGTATCCGCACACGCGATCAGCTCGGTCTTGATCCATGAGGAAGATCGAGTGCATCGGCTGGTTTATTACATAAACAAAAAGTTGATAGGGGTCGAGCGCATTTATCCGAAGATTGAGAAACTCACCTATAACTTAATAATTGCATCAAGAAAGCTTCGGCACTACTACCAAGCCTATCTAATTAAGATTTTTGCCGACCAACCCCTTCGATAGGTTTTGCAACGACCCAAGGCAAGTGGGAGACCACTCAAATGGAACATCAAGTTGAGTCAGTTCGACCTAATTTTTGTTCCACGAAAGTCTATCTAGGGGCAGGCATTAGTCGATTTCATAGTTGAATTTACTACCCTGGAAGATGAAGACAAGGAAGATAATCCCGAGCCCTTGAAGGCCGAGTTGAAATCGGTCGTTTGGAAGCTATATACTGATAGATCATATAATGACCGACGCTTGGGGGGCGGCATAGTGCTACTGTCTCCCGAGGGACGGTCGGTCTATTATGCTATGAGGTTAGAGTTTCTAGCAATAAAACAATGATTATGAATATGAGCCACTGATTGCCGGGCTCAAACTCACGAGGGACTTGAAAATAACGTCGCTCGAGATTTTTTATGATTCACAACTTGTATTATGCCAAGCTCAGAAATAATATCTTACTAAAGGGGATCGACTGACTTCTTACGTTAAACAAGTCGAAAAATGTTGTGAAGTTTCAACCAGTATAGCATCTCCCACATTCCCAGAATGGAGAATCAGAAAGCAGATAAGTTGGCAATGCTAGCTAGTTCAGACCACCCGGGTAAAACGGAACTGGTTCCCATGGAGATCCTGAGCGTAACAAGCATCGAACAAGTCAAAGTCGACCAGGCTGATACTGAGCCTGGATAAGAATCCTGCATGACTCCTATCAAAAACTTCCTCCACCATGGCACATCACCCCGAAAGAAGGAATGAAAAACGAGCTATAGTGCAACAAGCTTCCAGATATGTTATTCCGTAGAAACAACTATATAGAAGAGGCTTATCTGTTCCCATGTTATGGTGTGTGGCCAACAATGATATCAAGAGGATATTGAAGGAAGTGCATGAAGGAGGCTGTGGAAGAACAAACCCTAGCCAGAAAAGTATTGTAATATGGATACTTCTGCTCGACTGTCAACAAAGATGCTACTAACTATTCCAAAAGATGTGACAAATGCCAAAGGTTCATACAGATCCCATGAGCTCCTCCAACAGAGATCAACCAAATGGCTAGCCGCTGGCAATTCACTGTTCGTGTAATAGACATTATCGGAACCTTGCCCATTTCGAAGGGAGGCGCCAGATATGCGATCTGGCAGTTGACTATTTCATAAAATGGGCAGAGGCTGAGAAGATGACTATGATTACGACAAAGAGAGTCATCAACTTTATTGTTAGAAACATCATATGTCAACATGGGATATCCCAAACCATTATCACAGATAATGGAACTCAGTTAGATAGTCTGGAATTCAAAGATTTTTTTGAGAAGTATCACATCAAGAAGAAGTATAATGCAGTTGCGCATCCCCAATCTAACGGTTAAGTTGAAGCGGTTAATAAAATTATCAAAACCATCTTGAAAAAGAGACCAAAGCGAGCAAAGGGAAAATCAGTCGATGAACTACCTCTAGTCCTTTAGGCATATCGCACCACTCATAAGACGGCTATGGGTCATACTCCTTTCGCCCTATCCTACGCTTCTGAAGCAGTTCTCCTAATCGAACTCGAGGTCCTTTCTCACCAGACGACTTACTACCACCCCTCGTCTAATAAAGCACTTCTCTTGACATCGTTAGGCACGATTGGCAAAAAAAGAGAAGAGGCAAAACTTCGCGCAGAAGCCCACAGACGAAGGGTCACATGATACTACAGTAAGAAGATCCAACAAAAGACTTTCGATGTAGGCGACCTTGTTTTGAAGTGGGTCTTCCCAATCCCCATTCACATCGGCCCCAAGTGGGAAGGACCCTACATCATTCAATGAAAGCTTGATAGTGGAAGCTTCAGGTTGTTAACTGTTCATGGCGAACCTTTTCAAAGAGCGTGGAATGATGAGCACTTGCAACATTATCTTTCTTAGAATTTCTTAGTTTCTTTACCATTTCATTTGTTTTAGTATTGTAATAAGAAATCGTTTATCGATACAGTAGCGTATGAATAAAATGCTCCTTTCCTGCTCTGTATCATTGTTATAAAGGCTAAATGTTGTGACTCATCCAACTATAGCTTACGTCCTGACACTCAAATGTGTCGGCCCAGGACAAAGCGGGCCAACACCATTGAGAGAACAAGGGATCAACCATAGCAAAGGTATCGATCTTAAACATAGACGGATTGAATCGCTTTTGACTCCTAATTTGTTGACTCAAAGAAAGGTTAACACCTAACTGAACATTTCTACATACTGTTTGGACTTAACTCTAATCCACACGACTTGGGGATGAGTATAAACGACAGAAGAGCATGAAAGGTTCACCCCAACAAAAGATCGCTCGATCCTTAAAAACTCTACCCCTAATCAACTAAAGGGTGAGTGAATCACCCCACCTCCGTTAAGGTCACTCACACAAGGAATGCCTTAACTTTGGTGGAGGGTTATAGGTACAAGACATAGAAAATTTTACAAGATAGATAAATATAAGCAGCGAAATTCAAATATTTATTGCATACGTGGTTTAATACAAAAGCATTACATCAAATTGTTCCAAAATAACTTCTAAAACATTACATCATAATTTTTGTCTTGATTATTTAATAAAGAAGCATAAACCATAAATAAAACAGCATAAATCCCCAAGGGTAGTGTCCAAAAGCCATAGCCTTGGTGAGAGAGTCCCAATCATACATCTACTTTCTTGAATCTTGCAAAGAGTCTGACTAAGCTAAAATATTCCCTCCCTATGGACCTTGGGGGGGAACGGAAGAAAAGAGGATGAAAGAAAACGGGTCAGACAATAAGTCAGGTAAGTTCACTGATTACTAGTATTTAAACAAGGAAAGGGATCATGACAATAATAACAAAACATAGGACAATACCCTAATATAAGATAAGAGGAACATGTGATCACACCCATTACTATAGTCTCTGCCCCTACTTAACCATTGGTTCAACCAGCCCCACGTGTTCATAACAGACAATCCCCTTAATGATCGGCTCCTACTCGCATGCATTCATATCCTGTGTCATTCGGCCCCGCTTGACTGTAGAAATCTGTGCTGGTCCCACCATGGGGTGTATCAGTCCCTCTGGTGGCAACCCGACACGATTCAAGATGCATAGTGTATACTACTGATGCCCAGTGCCTGCTTTTTCCACTCCGGAGTACGTGCACGCCCATACTCCGTCGGAACCTACACTGACGCACCAACCGCCGACATTTTGACTGCTTATAATCAGCCCAGTAATCATACCTCACGCTGCCTAGTTTCAGGGTACCATGATACATCTATGTGGGTTACTACTGAAATGGGTCCCCGTTACTAGGGTTTTCTAATCAACATGTTTATTTGCTTAAGTGCCCAAGTTTACCTAACCCCACCCATTCATTTAGTTAACATGTTTAATCGGTTAAGTGTTTCCCTAATTGACTTAACCCTACCAATCCTGACTTAGCTTTAATTTATTCATTAAAGCACCAACCACTCACATTAGACCGGTCTTGTTGTGGTCACTGGATATGCCGGTCGGTTCCGGGCAGTTTTACACCACAACTCAGTCTAACCTCGGGTTCTTTTGGGCTTGATGCACTAACCACCCACATTAGACAGGTCTTGTTATGGTCAATGGATATGCCGGTCGGTTCCAGGCAGTTTTACACCACAACTCAGTCTAACCTCGGGTTAGGCATATTCGTCTTTTCTAAATCCATATATTTTCTATATATGTCTAATTCCATATGTAAATTAATCTTAATTTAATCATGCCATAATTATCCTTTGATTATGCTCACAATAAATGGTATATCAAATATATCATTTTATGAACAAATCTATGCCATGAAATTTTCATATTTTCCCATCGCTATCCCCATGGAACGTACGCATGAATCACATAAAATGTTGGGCTAGTAAATTAGCCCAAACCCATAAACAAAAAGGGGTAATAAATGAGGGACATGAAATAAACATAAAATAGCATACATTTAACTTATCATGGGTAACTTGGCATAGAAGTATCATTAACTTGATTAAATGGGTAAAGGTGAACTTGTGACTAAGTTGGTTCTAATTGTCATGTAAACTTGATATAGGTCTAGCATGGAGGTTTACCATATAAACACAATTTTAAACCACAACTTAGCATATTAACTTATGTATGTCAAAACATAAGAAAGCAACTATAAACATTTTTAAATCACAACTTAGCATGATGAATTATGTGTTTTAAACATAAGAGAGCTACTATAAACATATTCGAATCACAACTTAACATGATAACTTATGTGTGTTAAACATAAGAGGGTTATTATAAATATATTCGAATCACAACTTAGCGTGATAAATTATGTGTTAAAACATAAGAGAACTTACAATTCCAATTTTACAACATAAATAGATTCAACTTAACATGGATCTAAATATACATGAGTGATGATCTAACATATAAGCATGTACTTTAGATCGTAAACTTGCAAGTAACCACCAAATTATAACATGACATGTTTCATCATTTAGTTAGCATAATAAATCCATTACCAAATCATAATAGATTCCAATAACATTCAATATGGTATGTTCATCATCACAAACATATAGACATGATCAATCGCAATGGTAATTTAAGAATCAAACTTAATTTATCTTATACATAAGCATCATTCTATATTTGAATTACAACATGTCATGATTCATTTGAAAGAACGTTTAAATCTACGTAATAACCAACTTACAAAAAGGAATTCTTGATTTCTGAAATCTGAATTCTGAAATTGGTAAGCTTGCCTTTGATGCAGATCGTTGAATTTGATTACTTTAATTTGATTTTTAATTCAGATTTTTATCTTGTCTTTAAATTGGTGATGGCTACTCGAAGTTCTCTATTGATGGCATGATAGTTCCAGAATTATTTTTGTTCGATTATTAGGTTTGAGCATTGGGTTATTTATATAGAATTTCAATTTAATTTGAGCCGTCAGATGATCCTGGAGTTAACCATAACCATTCAGTCAGGATAGGGTGACACCTCAGCCTAAATGACTCAGTAGGGAGTCAGAAAGGACTCAGCAATGACTCACAGCATGGATCAGATCACACCAGAAAGATGTGCAGGCTCTCTGCTCGGCCTGGGCGCACTTGGCAGGTGCGCCAGTGCAACTTTTGTATTGGGGCACTTCCCAAGTGAGCCAGTGCATATTTTTTTTTCTTTTCTTTATTTCTTCTGGTTTTCTGTTTAACTTTGTTCGTCCATATCTTCTTCATACAGTATGCATTTTACGCAAACTCGGACTCTATCTCAAGCAGAATTTCGAGACGAACGCAATGGCGTAACCTATATCCCTTAATTCTCACATTTGAAATTAATTATTCTTTGATTCGTTATATAACGTTAACAGAAAATACATGGTGTTACATTCTCCACTCCTTTTAGGATTTCGTCCCTGAAATCTTCAAGTCGAGAAGAAGTTATATCCTACCATCCAATCACCCATCTACTCAACCATCAAACACAGGCGTACATTGTCCTTAAAAGACTTCTAATGCTTTATGATCATATGCATTGTGTGTGTACATGTCCTTATCTAATGCAAAATCAGGCGGTCTACTAATTCAGTTGACCTCCTTAATGCAAATTGTGTCAGTGCCATGAGTCCATTATGAATGCAATTTTTTCCTACTCAAAATTTCCTACATGAATGCACAATCATTCATACAAATGCAGTGTCTATATGGTTACTCATCAAGTTTCAATACATATACAAATGCATATATGCATATGCAATATGAAAGTGACCGAGCTGATATAATACCTAATGTGTGTGTATATGCATCCACGAGCAACCACTAGCAACCACTTGCAACCACTTGCAACCATCAACCATAACATGTTTCAACTACATGTTTTTATCCAAATGGGTTTCTACCTAAGGATAAAGGATAGGATCGAGGAGATATACCTAAAAAAAGATACATACGAGCATAAAATTAAGGAAAAAGAGATCAAGGATGTACCCTCAAAAAGGAAAGGGTAGGCTGTGCGTATTCTGTCCTCAGTTTCCCAATCGCATCTTCCTTGGCGTTGCTCCATTGAACTTTGACGAGCTTAACTTCACGGTTGTGTAGCTTTTTGACTTCTGTTCCCAAGATATGGGTTGGAACTCTCCTCACGGTTGCTTCTCGTTCAACTTCTACTTCCTCTAGCACGCTTGGTTCTACCACTTCCGCAGACTCGTGTAAGCATTTCCGAAGGTGAGAGACATGAAAGACATTATGAACCCCGGCCAATCTTTCGGGCAGTTGTACCCTATAAGCCATCTTCCCAATCTTCTCGATGATAGGGAACGACCCTACAAATCTTGGTGCTAACTTTCCTGCGCATCAAAAGCGAACGACGTTCTTCAAAGGAGATACTTTAAGGAACACCTTGTCTCTAACTTCGAACTCAAGGTCAGTTCTTCTTTTGTCTGCGTAGGACTTCTATCTATCTTGGGCAGTCTTCATTCTTCTTCGTATCAAGTCTACTTTCTCTGAAGTTTCCCTAATCACGTCTGGTCCAAGTATGAGCTTGTCTATGGACTCCCACCAGCAAGTTGGTGACCTGCATGGTCTTCTATATAAAGCTTCGAAAGGCGCCATGCCTATGGTGGCTTGGTAGCTATTGTTGTAAGCGAATTCCACCAAAGGTAAATGATCCTCCCATGTACCCCCGAAGTCAATAATGTATAATCTCAAGAGGTCTTCTAATACTCTATTGACTCTTTCCGTTTGGCCATCGGTTTGAGGGTGATAGGCCGTGCTTAAGCATAACTGTGTGCATACAGCCTCTTGTAAACTCTTCAAAAACTCGCTCGTGAAAATAGGGTCCCGATCACTCACTATGCTGGAGGGTATCCCATGGAGTCGAACTATCTCTTTAAGATATATGGATGCTAGAGATGAGGCAGTCCTTCTACTCTTGACGGGTATAAAGTGGGAGCTTTTTGTGAGCTTGTCCACTATTACCCAAATGCTGGTATTGTCCCTTCTTGACCTAGGCAACCCATCTATAAAGTCCATCGAGATGCTATCCCATTTCCACTGTGGGACCTCTAGAGGATGGAGCAGACCACTAGGCTTCTTCTGCTCCGCCTTGACTTATTGGCATATTAAACACTTAGAAACAAATTCAGCTACATCTTGATTCATGCCATTCCAAAACAAAACTCTTTTGATGTCTTTATACATTTTGTCTCCGCCTGGGTGTATGGTCAGCTTGGATTGGTGTGCCTCTTCTAGAACCTCCTTTACCAAATCTCTTGCTTGTGGGATGCCTAGTCTTCCATCTCGTCTCAACCAGCCATTGGCATCAATGGAGTATCTATTGAGGTGACTAGAAGTCTCACCCCTAATTAACTTGTCCACCACAACGGTTAGCTGAGGGTCTTCTCTTTGCGAGGCTCCGATTGAGTCTAATAGAGTTGATCGCACTTCTATCGTTGCTAGCAAGCCAGGTACAAAGTCAGAGGAGGGTCTGAAGTTAAAGCTTGCTATGAACTCCAAGCTTTGCGTTTCCACAAAGAGAGGGCTTAAGGTCAGTTTCTTTCTACTCAAGGCGTCTACTACTGCATTTCCCTTGCCAAGAGTGTAGGAGATCTCAAAATCGTACGAGGCAAGAAACTCCATCCATCTTTGCTGCCTCAAGTTGAGATCTTTCTGCGAGAAAAGGTATTTCAATGATTTATGGTCAGTATACAGTTCAAATTTCTCACCTAGGAGATAATGGCGCCAAAACTTAAGCGCAAAAATGATGGCTGCCAACTCTAGGTCGTGGGTTGGGTAGTTTTTCTCATGTACTTTCAACTGCCTTCCACCATAAGCCATTACCTTCCCTTCTTGCATCAGAACAGCACCTAGTCCCGTTCCGCATGCATCTGTGTATACTGTAAACATCTTGCTTCCATAAGGCAATGTCAGAACTGGGGCTGTTGTTAGAGCCCTTTTCAAACGTTGGAAAGCAATATTGCAATCCAAATCCCAATTGAAAGTTAGGTTCTTCTTTGTCAACCTTGTAAGTGGAGCTGAGATTTTTGCAAAATCTTTGATGAACTTTCGATAAAAGCCTGCTAGCCCGAGAAAGCTTCGGATTTCGGTTGCGTTTCGAGGAACCTTCCAATCTTGCACAACAACCACTTTCCCGGGGTCCATAGCTATCCCCTCTTTGGACACCACGTGTCCAAGGAACCTAACTTCTTCTCTCCAGAAATGGCATTTGGAGAATTTCGCCTTCAACTGATGTGCACGGAGAGTATCCATGACTTCTTTTAGATGCTGAGCATGCTCTTCCTTATTCTTTGAGAAGATCAAAATATCGTCTAAGAAGACCACCACAAACTTATTGAGGAACTCTCGGAACACCCTGCTCATTAAATCAACGAAGTAAGTGGGTGCATTTGTCAAGCCAAAAGGCATGACAAGCCACTCAAAGAAACCATCTGGAGTTCTGAACGCGGTCTTGTCAATGCTGTGTTCAGCCACTCTTAGCTGATGAAACCCAGTAGCTAAATCTAACTAGGAGAAGACCGATGCACCTATAAGCTGATCGAACAAATCATCTATTCTCGGGAGTGGGTGCCTATTCTTCATGGTCAGCTTGTTTAGCTCCCTATAATCAACGCACAGGCGAAGCGAACCGTCCGCTTTAGTTGCGAACACTACTGGAGCACCCCATTCAGAAATACTCCGCCTTATAAACCACTTCTCAAGCAATTCTTTAACTTGCTTGCTGAGTTCCTTCCTCTCCCTTGGAGCCATGTATCTAACAGGTAAAGAAACGGGTTTTGCGTTGTCAACGAGGTATATGCGGAAGTCTATCTCTCGCTTCGGAGGTAAGCCCTTTACCTCTTCAAACACATCCGAGTATTCACGGACTACCCTTACAGACTACAAGTTCTCAAGAGACGCATCAGGAGATTCTAGATAACTAAGCATGACGGAGTTCATGGGATTACAAGAAATTTCGAGAGTGTTACCAAGGAGAGTCATGAGTCTAACCACTCTCTTTTCACAGTCGAGGACGGCACCATTACTGGATAGCCAGTCCATGCCTAGAATAAACCCATAGCCGTGAAGCCCAAAACAAAGGCATTACATCTAAACCCAACGCTTTGTATAAATATTTTCAAACCCAAACAAACCATTGACAAATAAGCTGAGCCCCCAATTGGATTTGAAACAACCAAGGGATCCTCTACTATACTGGTGTCTAGGTGCAGAGATTCCACTAAAGCAGTAGATATAAAAGAGTTCGATGCACCAGAATCAAACAGTGTACGAACGGGATGATCAAAAAGATGGACTAAACTTTCGACAGAAATATTTCTACCTCGTTCTTGCGGAGGTGCCGTGAGAGCATGAACTTGTCCTCCAGAAGAAGGTCGTGCTCCCTGCCTTTGCTTCCTTGGGCAGGTCCTAGCCATGTGTCCTGTCTCACCATAGTGGGAACAGCCACCCATCTTCCTTTTCTTCTTCTTGCAGTCTTTGATCAGATGTCCAGGAATGCCACAGAAATTACACTTTCTTTTGTCACGGGGTTTGTTATTTTTCCCGCCTTTCTTTGAATCAGCCTTCTTGTTTGGTGATCCCTCCCCCTTCTTAACTTGAGGCACTTCTGCTTTTGCCTCTTTCTTGCCCTTGTCTTCCTCATGTAAGAGTGCCATGTCCACTAACCTATCGTAAGTAGCCCCCATAGGTACATGGGTCATAGCCAGGCTGTGAAGTGGCTCATTCAATCCCTTGACAAAACAGAGAGCCTTCTTATGAGGAGTATACACTAAGTCCAGTACAAATCAGGCCAGCTGATTGAATTGGTTGACGTACTCCTTGACCGTCATACTTACTTTCTTAAGAGATAAGAACTTTTCCGGCTGTAAACTTAGTTCAACTTGTGAGAGGAATTTCATCTCAAACCTTATTCTGAAATCCATCCATGTTTCAACTGGTCTTTCAGCGTTAATGACTACCCACCAATAGGAAGCTTCATCTTTGAGCAACCATACCGCCAACTGTATCTTCTTCCTATCGTCCACCTCAAAGATAATGGATAGATCCTCAGTTTCTTTGAGCCAGTTCCTTTCTTCTACGAATGATTCAGTTCCCTTGAAATCCTTTCCACCCATGGCCCTAAAGTCTCTACAAATCTTTGAGAAAGCATTTGCATGAGGAGGACGAGGAAGAGGAGGAACCGCTGTAGCTGAGGAGGAATATCTTCTGGGCCTGCATCGTTGGCCCTAGCCTTTAAGTACCTCCTGAACCAGCCATGTATCGATACACCCTCTGGAAGGTTAAGATTCCCAGACATGCTGGAACGAAAAAGAAAAGATTCAAAACGAGGGATAGAAAGATAGTGCATATGGCTTTGGGGATTATTCCTTTTTAAATTTAAAACAACACTTTTTCTTGTAAAATGCTTCTTTATATTTCTTTTTTGAAAATAGTTTTCAAAAACTCTTATCTGATCTGGTAAACCTTTACTCTGATACCAAGTGAAACACCCCACCTCCGTTAAGGTCACTCACAAAGGGAATGCCTTAACTTTGGTGGAGGGTTATAGGTACAAGACACAGAAAATTTTACAAGACAGATAAATATAAGCAGCAAAATTCAAATATTTATCGCATACGTGGTTTAATACAAAAGCATTACATCAAATTGTTTCAAAATAACTTCTAAAACATTACGCCATAATTTATGTCTTGATTATTTAATAAAGAAGCATAAACCATAAATAAAACTACATAAATCCCCAAAGGTAGTGTCCAAAAGCCATAGCCTAGGTGAGAGCGTCCCAATCATATATCTACTTTCTTGAAGCTTGCAAAGAGTCTGACTAAGCTGGAGTATTCCCTCCCTGTGGACCAATGGGGGAAAACGGAAGAAAAGAGGACGAAAGAAAATGGGTCAGACAATAAGTCTGGTAAGTTCAGTGATTACTAGTATTTAAACAAGGAAGGGGATCATGACAGTAATAACAGAACATAGGACAATAACCTAATATAAGATAAGAGGAACATTTGATCGTACCCATTACTATAGTCTCTGCACCTACTTAACCATTGGTTTAACCAGCCCCACGTGTTCATAACAAACGATCCACTTAATGATCGGCTCCTACTTGCATGCATTCATATCCTGTGTCATTCGGCCCCGCTTGACTGTAGATACCTGTGCTGGTCACACCATGTGGTGTATCAGTCCCTCTGGTGGCAACCCGACACGATTCAGGATGCACAGTGTATACTGCTGATGCCCAGTGCTTTCTTTTTCCACTCCGGAGTACGTGCAATCCCATACTCCGTCGGAACCTACACTGACGCACCAACCGCCGACGTTTTGACTGCTTATAATCAGCCCAGTAATCATGCCCCACAATGCCTAGTTCCAGGGTACCATGATACATTTATGTGGGTTACTGCTGAAATGGGTCCCCGTTACTAGGGTTTTCTAATCAACATGTTTATTTGGTTAAGTGCCCAAGTTTACCTAACCCTACCCATTTGTTTAGTTAACCTGTTGAATCGGTTAAGTGTTTCCCTAATTAACTTAACCCTACCAATCCTGACTTAGCTTTAATTTATTCATTAAAGCACCAACCACTCACATTAGACAGGTCTTGTTGTGGTCACTGGATATGCCGGTCGGTTCCAGGCAGTTTTACACCACAACTCAATCTAACCTCGGGTTCTTTTGGGCTTGATGCACTAACCACCCACATTAGACAGGTCTTGTTGTGGTCACTGGATATGCCAATCGGTTCCGGGCAGTTTTACACCACAACTCAGTCTAACCTCGGGTTAGGCATATTCGTCTTTTCTAAATCCATATATTTTCTATATATGTCTAATTCCATATGTAAATTAATCTTAATTTAATCATGCCATAATTATCCTTTGATTATGCTCACAATAAATGGTATATCAACTGCATAAATCCCCAAGGGTAGTGTCCAAAAGCCATAGCCTAGGTGAGAGAGTCCCATTCATACATCTACTTTCTTGAAGCTTGCAAAGAATCTGATTAAGTTGGAGTATTCCCTCCCTGTGGACAGGGGGGAACGGAAGAAAAGAGGACGAAAGAAAACGAGTCAGACAATAAGTCAGGTAAGTTCACTAATTACTAGTATTTAAACAAGGATAGGGATCATGACAGTAATAACAGAATATAGGACAATACCCTAATATAAGATAAGAGGAACATGTGATCGCACCCATTACTATAGTCTCTGCACCTACTTAACCATTAGTTCAACCAGCCCCACGTTTTCATAACAAACGATCCTCTTAATGATCGGCTCCAACTCACATGCATTCATATCTTGTGTCATTCAGCCCCGCTTGATTGTAGATACCTGTGTTGGTCCCACCATGGGGTGTATCAGTCCCTCTGGTGGCAACCCAACACGATTCAAGATGCACATTGTATACTACTGATGCTCAGTGCCTGCTTTTTCCACTCCGGAGTACGTTCATGCCCATACTCCGTCGGAACCTTCACTGACGCACCAACCACCGACGTTTTGGCTGCTTATGATCAGCCTAGTAATCGTGCCCCACCCTGCCTAGTTTCAGGGTACCATGATACATCTATGTGGGTTACTGCTGAAATGGGTCTCCATTACTAGGGTTTTCTAATCAACATGTTTATTTGGTTAAGTGCCCAAGTTTACCTAACCCCACCCATTCATTTAGTTAACATGTTGAATCGGTTAAGTGTTTCCCTAATTGACTTAACCCTACCAATCCTGACTTAGCTTTAATTTATTCATTAAAGCACCAACCACTCACATTAGACAGTCTTGTTGTGGTCACTGAATTTGCCAGTCGGTTCTGGGCAGTTTTACACCATAACTCAGTCTAACCTCGGGTTCTTTTGGGCTTGATGAACTAACCACCCACATTAGACAGGTCTTGTTGTGGTCACTGGATATGCCGGCCGGTTCCGGGCAGTTTTACACCACAACTCAGTCTAATCTCGGGTTGGGCATATTCGTCTTTTCTAAATCCGTACATTTTCTATATATGTCTAATTCCATATGTAAATTAATCTTAATTTAATCATACCATAATAATCCTTTGATTATGCTCACAATAAATGGTATATCAAATATACCATTTTATGAACAAATCTATGCCATGAAATTTTCATATTTTCCCATAGCTATCCCCGTGGAATGTACGCATGAATCACTTAAAATTTTATGCTAGCAAATTAGCCCAAACCCATAAACAAAAAGGGGTGATAAACAAGGGACATGAAATAAGCATAAAATAGCATACATTTAACTTATCACGGGTAACTTGGCGTAGAAGTATCATTAACTTGGTTAAACGGGTAAAGGAGAACTTGTGACTAAGTTGGGTCTAATTGTCATGTAAACTTGATATAGGTCTAGCATGGAGGTTTAGCATATAAACACAATTTTAAACCACAACTTAGCATATTAACTTATGTATGTCAAAACATAAGAAAGCTACTATAAACATTTTTAATCACAACTTAGCTTGATGACTTATCTGTTTTAAACATAAGAGAGCTACTATAAACATATTCGAATCACAACTTAACATGATAACTTATGTGTGTTAAACATAAGAGGGCTATTATAAATATTTTCGAATCACAACTTAGCATGATAACTTATGTGTTAAAACATAAGAGAACTTACAATTCCAATTTTACAACATAAATAGATTCAACTTAACATGGATCTAGATATAGATCATAAACTTGCAAGTAACCACCAAATTATAACATGACATGTTTCACCATTTAGTTGGCATAAAAAATCCATTACCAAATCATAATAGATTCCAATAACATTCAATATGGTATGTTCATCATCACAAACATATATACATGATCAATCGCAACGGTAATTTAAGAATCAAACTTTATTTATCTTATACATAAGCATTATTCTATATTCGAATTACAATATGTCATGATTCATTTGAAAGAACGCTTAAATCTACGTAATAACCAACTTACAAAAAGGAATTCTTGATTTCTGAAATCTGAAATTGGTAAGCTCGCCTTTGATGTAGATTGTTGAATTTGATTACTTTAATTTGATTTTTGATTCAGGTTTTTACCTTGTCTTTGAATTGGTGACGGCTACTCCAAGTTCTCTATTGACGGCATGATAGTTCCAGGATTATTTTTGTGTAATTTTTAGGTTAGAACATTGGGTTGTTTATATAGAATTTCAATTTAATTTGAGCCGTCGGATGATCATATAGTTAACCATAACCATTCAGTCAGGATAGGGTGACACCTCAGCCCTAATGACTCGGCAGGGAGTCAGAAAGGACTCAGCAATGACTCACAGTATGGATCAGATCACACCAGAAAGCTGTGCAGGCTCTCTGGTCGGCCTGGGAGCACTTGGCAGGTGCGCCAGTGCAACTTTTGTACTGGCGCACTTCCCAAGTGCGCCAGTGCATATTTTTTCTTTTCTTTATTTCTTCTGGTTTTCTGTTTATCTTCGTTCATCCATATCTCCTTCATACGGTGTCCATTTTACGAAAACTAGGACTATCTCAAGTAGAATTTCGAGACAAACGCAATGGCATAATCCGTACCCCTTAATCCTCACATTTGAAATTAATTATTCTTTGATTCGTTACTATAACGTTAACAGAAAATACGGGGAGTTACAATGAGTATAAAAGACTAAAAGCATCCTTGCTTAATGGCATCTAGCTCCTGACCAGGGACGGATCTACTTGAGTATGATTGGAGAGCTTGCTATTTTAACAACTTACCCCGACACCAGGGCTAAGAGGGTCGATGAATAACCCAGACTAGGGTAGCATTTGAGTAACCCTCAAAGGATGAAATAAAATAAGAAATCCAAATGACATTTTTTTACACATAATTGACACAAGTATTTGCAGACAAATAGATTTTCATTTACGATACCATGGAATGATTACAAAACGTTAGTACACGACAAATACGGTTCAAACATCATCCTTAGAGATACAAAATTTGATAATAATAAATATGCGAGGGTCGCACTCGCATGAAATTTCCAGAGGGCCTAAAAGGAAAATTACAACAAAAGAACTTCTAAAACAGAGCTGGCATTTCCCCTCGTTCGATCATTTCTGCCAGCTCCGCCCGCTTAATCATTTCCTGCATCTCTTCAGTGGTCATCCTGTGCCTTGCTCCCTTGACATGCTTCCAAATGAACGAGGAAATGGTGCTGAAACGTGGGAGTTGGAGGATTCCACAAAGGGAGGAACTTTGACCGAGGACAGGAGAGTCAGAGGGATAGCTTGGATGGGCTGAATATTCAAAGGTTCCTCCGGTGGCTCGGGCTTCATGAACAAAATGTCCTTCTCACTCTGAGTTTTGATCTTCGCTATGGATGGACGGTCATCTCTTTTAGAATCCCCGACAATCTTGATATCGTCGTGCTCTGATGACTTTATGTCAATCCTCTCCTCGCTCAAGACTTTGGTTGCATCCTCAGTGCTGCTCTTCTCCCTAGCAACAGTTTCTGCCTCTACGTTCTCCTTCACCAATGAAGCACCTGCCACAAAAAAGTAAAGTCAAGGTAGGACAAACAAACTCAAAATTAGCAAACGAGCTTACCTCCAATATCGGACTTAATTAGCAGCTCTTCCACGACTCTGGTTAATCCGAGTGGAGGGATAGATGATGAACCCTCCTCAATTTTTGCTTAAGCGAAAGAGATGGATGCCTAGGTTCGACTACTACCAAATTCTTTCTCGAAGACTGACTTCCCCTTCACTCTGCGGCATTCTGCCTCTACCGCGTTCTTTTCTCGGCTTCTCCTCTCAGCCAAAACTGCTCGTTCCCTATCATTTATAATTTGATCCATCAAAGTCTCCTCATCCACTGGTTTCCTCTGTGCCACCTCTCTTTCTTCCCTCAAAACTAGTTTCCATGTATCGCCAGGTACAGTGGAATACCTCGACATCCAAGACAGATCCCTATAACAAAGGAACCTTGCAAAGAATGAGTGAGCTTGACGTCCATGACCCTTTTTTGTTTGAACAACTCCTATGTGTGTTCGCCTTTGATGGTTTGAATATCGATATCATGTTGGAGCTTCAGGTTGTTGGTTGACTCAACTGCCGCGGCGACATTCTCTTCGGCCATATTTTTGGCCAGCTCAGATGAATGAAGGGCAGCCTTGGGGTTCTGCACTTATAGGCCCAGTCGATATTTGTCGCTCTTCAGAGATTCAAATTCGCCCCACATAAAGTCACACACCTGAATTTTCTGTTGAACTAAGGTATTCAAATCCTCAACTTCTTTTTTGTATCTCTCCTTATCGACCGCTGCTTGTAGCTCCTGATCTTTAATTTTCCTTTCAAAGAACCTGAAGGTCTTCTTATCACAAGTTATATCTCTCTTCAAACCAGCAATCTCGGTCAACTTGTCCTTCAACACTCCACTAACTTGCTCGGTGTACTCACGCATTGCCTCATATTGAGAAAGAGCATGGTCGAGGTTGTTGCGAATATGACGGTTAAAGCTACGCGATAATGGTTGTAACTCGAGGTCAGGTTCAATCCTATAAAGATGAGTTCATGAAAATCTCGTTCCAATTCTCTAACTTAATCGGTGGAAGAAGGTTCGACTGAGGGTCTGGGGCGACACAACACAGCCCGAGAATGTTCAGCTTTCTCTCTCTCCTTGGAGGTCTTTTTCTGAGGATGGGGAGAGAGCCAAAGCTCGAAGGACATATTCCCTTTTTCCTTTTTGGGCATGCTTCCCATCTCTTCCTTGTCTTCCAATGTCCGATGATGTTTTCCCAAACTTCTCTTCTTTTGCTTACTCTGATTTCGAGTCAACTCTTTCCCACTCTCTCTCTCTCTTTTCCTTTAATTTTTCTTTTGTCTTTTTTCTCCTTCTATTTCTCTTCCTCTCTCTCTCTTTCTTTGTCTCTTCTTGTGTCTTCGTCTTTCATCTCCCACTTTCTCTTGCTGCCATCGTCTTCATCATCATCTCCTTGTCCAACGTGCTGCGAAGTTGGCTCGTCTGGCCTGATTTCCGTTGGAAGTAGGGAAAAAAGATTGCCATAAAATTCTTCATCAATGTCCTCTAAGAAAAGGAGAAGACCATGATTAAAACAATCAACATCCAATTTACACAAGATAAAATAGTACTGTGACGTGCAGTGTGAATACTGTGTGACCAATTATTTAGATAGACCCTGTACTAAAAGTAAGCCCGTACCTTCGACACCTTTATGTTCGACTGAAAAGACATCCCCTTAGACTAATTGGCAAAAAATTGGCTTGGGACTAAGCTCTGAGGAGAAAGAATGATATCTGGCATCTGTAGTTTTTCCAACCCAAGAAGAGGGGATGCGGCATGTTCTTCCTGCGAATCATGAATCGGGGGGGGGATCTTTCTCGACCTCAGAATCTCTTGAGTTATCCTTAGCAGGTTCTCTCTTCAGCTGGCTCCCCTTGCACTGTCTTTGGAATTTTATTGGCAGGAACCTTCTCACTTTTGGACGTTGGGTCTCTCGACACTCGTCTTCCTGGCGCTCAGCCTCTCGAGCCCATCTTTTGAAAGTAGGCTTCTTTTGATGGAGTTTATTTTTCTCCCAGGGCGAGGAACAAGTCGAAGGTCCCCTGACTAAATGAGTCATCTGCATACCCCCCCCCTCCGTTTCTTCTTGGTTGAGGGCATCACGTCTCGGCTCGGTGTTGTTGACTTGGATCCCTCCTTCAGTGACCTGATTATTTTATCCTTGTCAAGAAGAGCATATCGATGTAAGTGTTTATCAGTCAAGAAATTCCAAAACTATCGCCGCTCCGGGTCTAACTCGATCAATCGTCTATGGTGTTCCTCAAACACTTCCTCCTCAGGCCTTGTTCGGTCGTCCCCTAAAAAAATGATGATCGACATAAGAAAGTTTACTACAGGAGTATCAATTGACAATGAGACTTACTGCATTGAAGCCAATATCGAGCACATCCCGGCTTCCCTTTAATCCAAAACCATTCCTGCTTTGGATTACCCACCTTGCTTGGGATCTCTTCAATAATCTTTCAACACCGGGCAGACTCGAAGTAAAGAAGGGAGGGGAATGTTTCTCGTTGTGTTTAAAGTGGAAAAAGAAAGCGAAGTCATCAAAGGTCGGAGGATGACCCAAATACCTCATGTACAAATAATAGACTGATAGTAGGTTGCCATAAGCAATTGGATGGAACTGCATCAGAGCCAAATTCATCCGTCGTAAGAAATTGACAATGAATGAGGGAAAAGAGGGGATAACTCCCACATTACACATTAGGAGAGATATTGCCATGTAACCGTCTGGTGGATTGTGGGGTCGGTCGGTTTTCTGAGGGAGAAGAACATCGTCGAAAGGAATGTTATGTTTACTAGTCAAATTCTGTAGCCATTTAAGAGTTATCATGGTCATTTCTGCATCTGGGGGTTCTCTAGAAAGTCCGCACCCGAAAGCATGTCGGGTGCTATGGGAATGGATTTCGCTTCATTTAACTCGACCGTTACTTTGGGGGGAGGTAGTGGACTTATCAACCGAATTCGAGGGTCGCTATCCGAATCAGGTTTCGATCGGGCCAACGACTCAGAAGTGTTTCCCTAATGGAAAAGGATAACTCCTTGCTCGATCCTTGCTTATGGGTTCCACGTGCTTTAACCATCGTTAGATGAAAAGATCATCAAGCTGAAATTAAAGATTAGTTCAAAAGGGGTTAGTGCCACTTTACAGTGCTACCTCAGTAAAAGACAAGCCACAAAAGTCATGATTTATTCCCATACGTCAGATTATGCAAAGGATTGCTAACTTTTTTACCACCCTCTCAAATGATTTTATTCTCAGAGAATTTATATTCACAAAATAGTTATTTGATTTAGTTCTGATCTTATCAGAGGGAGGCTTAAATAAACGTCTTTACATCCCAAATCATCGTATTAGACACACTAGGACAATTCCTAGTCCATATCTTATATGGTGTCTTCAAAACCATTTCAGTAGGACTAAACGCAGTTGTTCTAAATTTAATTTGTTGGAGAATCTGTATGACTTATCATTAATCGTATTATATCCTATAAGGTGCAATTTCTCCTTTCAGACATACCATTTCGATATGGTGTTCTAGATGGAGTGAGTTGTGAAACAATTTCAAACTCATTTGAATAGTCATTAAATAGTTGGCTTAAATATTCTTTTTGATCTGTTCGAAAGGTATTTATATTGTTTTTATTAAAATTGGTTTCTAACTTCATTTTGAATTCTTTGAACGTTTCAAAGGATTTTGATATGTGTTTCATAAGATACACAAATCTATATCTACTGATATCAACAGTAAATATAATGAAGTAATAAAACCTGCCTCTAGTTTATGTATTCATTGCTCCATATACATCATTATGTACGAGACCCAATACTTATTATTCAATCACTGTGTCAAGTGAAAGGGGATCCAATTATTTTACCTAATAAACAAGATTTGTATTCATCATATAATTCAAAATCAAATGATCTCAAAATTCCATCATTATGGAGTTTTGTTATACACTTGTTTATTGGGCTAACCAGTAATACTAAAGGTATGTTGGATTTAAATAACTAAATTTAGTCCACTCATTATTAATGTTAAGTACATTATAGTTAAGGATCTACAAAGATCGTTAATTATTTGTGAAATTCCATATGATATTTCACTTAAATAAAATGAATAACAATTATTCTTTTATTACAAATGAAATTCAAACTTGTCTAAACAAGATCAATTATAACATTTATTTTGAGTGGAATTTCAAAATAATAATAATTTTATTTATTTAATTAAGCCAACATATACAACAAGAATCAACTTCCTATGACAACTCAGCAACATTTGCTTCATTTCCATTCGTAAGTCCCCTTGTCATTTTATCAGATTTCCACTTATTTTGCAATTTCTGTAAATTCACATATACTTGTGTCATTGGTATCTAGTATCTAATACTAGAGATTTATAAGTAGATTTTATAACATATCTTAATTGTTTGAAGTCATATTTTAACTCATTTTAGATCCTCACTTATTTCTAAAACAATTATGTTTAAATTGTTTGAGGACAATCCTCAAATATTAATGTCAGTCAAGAAATTTGATTTAATTCAATTTATCCTTCTTAAGGATTAATTTAAATTATCGGAGTTGTTTATTATTTAATATCTACAGTAGATAATAAATAATATTTGATTCTTTAATATTTATTTAATATAGACTTTGACAATCAAAATTTTATATTAACATAAATGTGTAATTAAACTAAAATACACTCCCACTCAAATTAACATCCCACTATTTATATAAATATATCAGTACATATATAATGGTGTTCCAAGATCCATATCTAGTCATGCCTTGACCCAGCTTTGGCTAAACCCAAAACACAACCTTTTAGGTAGACATCTTATGTCAATTATATTGTCTATATAACTCTTCGATCGCATGTTGAACATTTTGTTCAGTATTATTCATTTGCTCAAAATATAGAATAATTCATGCTTTTGTCTCTAAGGCCATAATCCTATTATGCAGCCTAGTTAAGTCAGACCCAATAATAGGTTGGAGCACCACATTTACTCCATCGCAAATAACCAAAATAAAAGGTGCACAATGCTTTGGCGTTAGTTACATCCATTGATTTTGGACAGTGATGAGTATATTATCGGAAGACATCACCATGACTTAATATAACAAAATTTGCTTTTAAAGGGAATTTTATAATTCGTAGTGGCAGACAATATTAGAGTTATTTACTTATATCAAAATATATATGTATTTTATATTCATAATATAAATTGCATTTTATTAAAATATATATGTAACAAATATATATATACTTAAATCCTGCAATATATGCCTATGATTGTTTTGAACATTTCAAAATATTGATTATCAATATAACCTCACGGCATGGTTCTATGTTATATTTACCATAAATATCATATAAACCCCATGTCAATAAAATATCAAAATTTATGAACTTCAAGCTAAACAAACAGTTTATGCATGGAAAAAAAATATGATTATACCTATGCCAGTTAAATTCTATAGATCCATACAATTCAATTAACATGGTTATATTCTATTATATTGCAGCAATAATTAATATGAAATATTACATACACTTGAACAAAATGTATAAACGACACAACATCTAAACCAATATATAGCATATCCATACAGAAGCACATGCATGCATTTCATATGTCATACATATCGAACTAAAACATTTCAAATTAAAATTATTGAAATGTACAGATTTAAACAAATCTAATATTGCAATTAATCCTAAAATCTGAAATTAACAACATTTGTTAATTAATACACATACATATCACATTACATCTACAACATAATGTTCACTGAATCAATATATATATATATATATATATATATATATATATATATATATATATATATATTTCAGATATTTGCATTTAACACTAGTGTCCCACAAAACATATATATACATCAACATATCAAATCATATTTGAAAAATGTATTTACATATCAAGTTACATTTGTAATGTATTTGCATATACACGTTCAGCGTATATCCCACTGAAACGATTTCAGTGTGCTATTTAATGATGGCGCTGCTCACTGAAACAGTGATGATGCTCCTCCCACAGAAACAATTTCAGTGTGCAGAATATCCTTGTGCCCTCTTTTTCCTCAAGGTCAAACCTGGAATTCAATTATCGATATAATAGCAAATGAAATATAGAATGCACCAATTTCAGTTCATACATATTATGCATATCCTGCTTAAATAGCTACAAATCATATTTGCATGAAGATATCAACATACATGTAACATAATCTGTTTGCAATTTGTAAGGTTATACATGCAGCAACATATATACCATTTATAAATGCCTGGAATGATAAACAAGTAGTTGTACATACGTTAACCATGCAACAAATTTTATGGACCCATTTATATTATGTGAATATTAGGCACACATCCCTAAAACGAAACTTAATTAGGCTCACATCCGGTCATAAACTTATTGTAAATTTAGTCCCTATTTTTCAAAAACATATAAAAAAATATAAAAAAAATATTAAAAAACCATGTAAATTCGTATTTAATTAAAACAATTAATCGTGAAAAAAATCAGATCAAAAAAACATTGAAAACAACGTCGAAATCATGAAATGCAGAAAATCAACGAAATGCAGTAAATTGCATCAAAACATGCATATAAATCGATTAGTTGCATACATGTATGCATTTATTTCAAATCTGCGTCAAAACTGCAGTATAAATGCATACATGTATGCACATATTGTTAAAACATGCATCTGCTGATGCATTTATTTAAAAACTGCATACCTACGTGCAACTTATTCATGTTTGCATGTATTTTGACATATTTGCACACATGTATGCAGTTATATAGAAAAACTGCATACATGTATGCAATTTTTCAAACAGGCGTGCATAAATTTATGCATGTGTATTCGAATAGTTGCATAAATGTATGCAACTATTCGTAAAAGTTGCATATATTTATGCAATTTTTTTTTTAAATTTCTGTGGACTTTCGAGAATATTTATAGATTTTAGATTTTTTTTTTTTTTTTAAGTGATAGCGCCTGAAAATTTGGACAGAAAACGAAAGAGGCGGAGGTATGGAAAGTGGCAGGCGGAAGATTCCAAGCGGTAGCTAAAATAGGGGGCGGGTTTACAGAGAAAACATTAATTACAGGGATGTATTGTGAATTTAAAACTTGCAAATAGTTGCATACATGTATGCAACTTTTGCCAATAGTTGCATACATGTATGCAAGTATTTCTGAAGCTGTTTTAGTTGAAAATGTATGCAGAAACTTGCATACATGTGTGCAACTATTTGAAATACTTGCACACATGTATGCAAGTATTTACATGTGAAAATAAAATGTGTGCAGAAACTTGCATACATGTATGCAACTATTTTAAATACTTGCACACATGTATGCAAGTATTGCATGTAAAAATATAACAGAGAAATACTTGCACAGATGAATGCAAGTATTCCAAATATGTGCATGATTTGATGCAAATTACTGCATTTTTCATTGTTTTCTGTATTTTTTTGATTTTGATGCATGTTTTGATTTTATTATGATCTGAATTTTTGGGCGAGTACATGTTTAATTTAAATACGAATTATCGTGATTTTTTTATATTTTTTTCATATTTTTTTGATGACTTTTCAGAAAATAGGGACCTAATTTACAATAAGTTTATGACCGGGTTTTTTTTATATTTTGAAACTTAATAGGGACCTCTAAAAAACGCACCCTTATATTATTACTGTATGTTTACCTTATCATATAGGGTTGCATTATGAACATATTGGTTAAAGGAAGTAATTAATGCCATAGAATGTTCATACAACATGTACAAACATACGAATCAAAATTATATCTTATTTAGTTAAAGTCAGACTTCAATTTTATTTTAGATCTTTAGCATTTGTAATAAGAATAATCCCTTTTGTTAAAACCTGTCACGAATTGTACAAATGCATGCTTATACATACATGAGTTCATCAAAACACGTTTTAATTTAACATTGATTTATGTAATGAAGTATTTTGACGAATCATATTCACCAATAAATTACACAAATTCTGACAGAGCAAGGATTTCTATTTATAAACAGGATAAACATATGAACAAATTCATTATAAATATAAGTCATTTAAGGAACTAATCCTATTTTGCAGGGACTGATTCAAAAGCATGTATATCATTTTATATACAATATAACATCATTAATGTTGGCAAGATAATACCATATCTGCCAATTAAGCAAAATATTAAAACCTAACAAGTTTTATTTCATGTCTTAAACAAATAATAGATCAATCAAATTGATATGAATTCGTATTTAGTGTTTAAGAAAGATTACTACTAATCCAATCAATTATCAAAATTATGCAGATTCAACATTTGAATCAAGGCTAGACTGTTATTTCTAAAAACTGACAACACAATTATCAGATGAGATGTTTAAAACATATGTAAACATGTTTAATACATAAATAAATTTTCTAATCCAAAACAATTTCAGATATCAATATATTTTGATGGTGTCAAGCAACAAAACACATTCTTTAAAAAAAAAATACAGCATTGATAATGCATTACTGGTGTCCTTAGCAAATTCAGACCATTGATTAAATTTTGACTGATTTGCTAATACCAGCTTTTATATATGTACATGAGTGAGAATTTTGTTAAGCTACACATCTTCATATGTGTTACATAAATATTGCTGTGTGCATAGGACTTTTGCACACAGATTTAGATCATGAATCAAATAAAATTCAAAACTGTAAATCATATTTACAGAAATTTATGGCAAGCTTTATGATATATATATATATATAATACTGATAACTTTCAAAAGCTAGTATTGTTATACATATAAAATATATGTACATCTATATGTGCTGCACATCAATGAGTCATTATTGCAAATCATATTTACATTGATCAACATATATTCAAGTCCAAAAGATGTTTTAACGGATAAGTCAATATCATACATGTCTATACATATATGTTCATAAATTATAGGCAGTCCTAGAATCGCAGCGGATATATGATTGTATTTGCACTCTTCATACACATCAGGATATATATAAATGTACAATCAATTATGTGTTACAAGAACAATTTAGTTGCAATCATAGTTGCATTGATCATATATCAAAATTCATACATTCCAAACCTTAAAACCAAAGGTGGTCCTATCTATAAGTCAAGTATATAGTATAGGTTGGCTACACAAAACAAGGTTTATGTAAAATTACATATAGCAAAAGGAGTGCCAATTAGATTAACCAATACGTATACAGGTTATAGATGATCTTAAATGCATGTTGTTTTTAATTGTCAGGTCATACCAGGTGCTAACAACATCGAAGCAATTATACAGATTCATATCATAATTCATCCAAACACAATCTCAAAATAAATAAATAAAATAATCATTGATTTGAAACAATATAGGAAACAAGGCAAATTAACATGCAAGTCATACTTGCTCAATTCCCTTTTGAATATAATTTTGTAGTCTGTTCTGACATCATGAGTTAAATAAAATTATTAACAGTATTAATAATTTTATATATCAGATTCCAGCCTTATTTGATTATATTCAGATTTTATTTCAACACTTCAGTAATATTATCAAATAAACTATCCTTGGTTCGAAATCAAAAGTATTGATTTAAAACAAAGTATATCGATCAAAATCGAAATATTGCATTAACAAATTTTCATACAATTGATTTCAGTAAATCAAATATAATATGAAAACCATCTCATAGATTTGTTAATCAACAAAATATATTTTAATCAAAAGAAGGAAATAAAAAAATGGTCAGGTCAATAATTATCCATGAATCAAACAAACTTTGATTTTATTTCTAGATAAAAGGATCTTACTTTGGAAATTTTGTCAAAACAAATTTCTATATCAATGATTTTGTCAAATCAAGGTAACCTGAAAATCTTCTTACTGACTTGTAATTATCACAACCAATTTTGATTCTAAAAGAAAGTGTATTTTAAATTCAAGTCATTCGGACTTATCAATCAAACAGTTTTGATGATAAGCTCGACACTGTTTATCCATATAAACAGATCCATATTTTCCTTAAGATCAAATCTACATATTTCTAGATTTATTAATCAAAACCCTGTAAAATTCAAATAGAATCAATATTGGTCATCAATTCATGTTTGAATCAAACATTTATATTCAGAAATAAAACCATTTAATATTCCTAATTAATCAACTCGGCAACAAATTCATTAAATTATATATCTAATACAATCGATCAAGTAGGAATTCAAACAACCACAAATATAAATTAGAATTCAAAATGCAATTTATTGCAAGCATGGCTTTGATACCACTATAAATGATTTAGGGTTAACTATATCAATCTGAAACCCTAAATTAATCAATGATTTAACTCTTAAATATGTGGATCTATGTAATAAAATTGAAATCGAAAAGGTTCATACCTTGCTCGGTTGTGAAAAACCCCAATTTTTGAATCGATTGAATTTCGCTGCAAATCTGGAGGCGATAGGAAGAATGACGCATTGAATCAAAAGCTCACCAATTGTTGAGCCTCTATAAGTAATCCACGAACGTCGATCTCGATATTGTCAAACAAAACAAGAAAGAGGATGATTCAGTATTAGTCGATTTGGGGATTTTGGGTTTCACTCAATATCATGGTAAAAATGAATAATAATTAAAAGGGGATCGGCCCTTTCTCTTTTATAACATTATAACACATGTTTATAGGAAAACCCACTAACCCGGTCACTATAAAAAATGGAAGAAAAATTCAAACTCTTTTGATTTCCTTTTATTTTGAATGGTTATCACCCGATACAACGTTCATACGTGTGACCCTATAGGTTATCATAACGTTGGCAACAATTTAAACAATATTTATATTGTAAACAGTGAGCGGCATCCAGTAATACATCACTGTTACCCAAGTCATGATAAGATCATGGATTCCATACAACCTTTTCTGTAACCAGTGTTTCAATGTAATATAATCCTTTTAACCAGTATATCCAGGATTAAACTCGAGACATGGATCGTATCGTCGTCTTTATTATTTAATCCGTTTTTCATGATCGATGAGTAGACTGTTTAAAAACAAATCGATATTTGAGCATGGCCATGCATTTCACAGTCTCACTGAATCAAGAGGCTTATGGATATCACTACAAATATATTGTAGGGTTAAATCCCATTTAGATCATTCATAATTTTCATTTGATTCGAGATGTATCCAGTAATCACCGTTATTGTTACTCTGTTACGAATAACTTTAGATGATATCAAAACCCAAATATCCTCGAATAAAATAATAATGATTTCAGGTCTGAGGACCATTACATCACTGTCACTATGAGAATAACTTATGATATTATTAACTATATTCCATGTAGTTATCTCACGGTGGGTCAGCCCAATACGATATTCTCCAATACGTACTTATGGTTTGACGTATATTAATGATCAATGAGATGTGATCATCAGTCAATCAACATACTAGTCTCAACGCTTTATTGATGTCCTATATAAACAATAAAACTCGACTAGGGACATTTAAGAGTTATAATACTTATCATATTATATAATCTCAAATTCAAGTCTTACTCGAACTATATAATTCCGTATTATAATTCTATGGACTTCTATTATATTAATATTTATATTACGCAGTAAATATAACATAATAGAATATTATTTTATTCCAAATAAAGTAATAACATCAACAGTGTTATCAATCTCATCAAATGAATTTCCTCTAGGGCATAAACTCTAGCAAAAGGATTCAAAATTTATTAACACTAAAAATCAAAACAATACAAAGTGATCATGGCGGAGAATTCCAAAATGAAAGTTTTGAAAAATATTGTAATAAAAAGGGAATAACCCATAATTTTTCAATCCTGAGAACCCCTCAACAAAATGGAGTAGTTGAACGTAAAAATAGGACGATACAAGAGTGTCCGAGAACTATGTTATCTGTTAGTAATTTATCAAAGAATTTTTGGGCAGAGGCAGTTGCAACAACTTGCTATGTTACAAATAGAATCTTAATTAGACCTTTAACTCATAAAACCCTATAAACTTTTGTATAATGAGAAACTAAAAGTATCATATTTTAAAATATTTGAAAGTAAATGTTTTGTACCTAATACTAAAGATAATTTAGACAAGTTTGACTCGAAATCCGATAAAGGAATATTTATAGGATATTCAGAAAGAAGTAAAGCATATAGAGTTTTCAATACTCAAACCAATACCATAGAAGAAACATTAAACGTATTTATCAATGAAAATTATAAAAGTATAACTCAAAAAAATGAAGATTAAAGTGAAAATGAAACTAATGAAGTAAACTAGGAAGAGTATCAACCAAATAAAAAAATTAGATTACTTAGAGACCAGCCTGTAGAAAATATCTTAGGAGATATTGAATCCATTATGAGAATTCGTAATCAAATAAATAATATGAGTAATACTGCATTAATTTCAACTATTGAACCTAAAAATCCAAAGGAAGCATCTTCCATTGATTCATGGATACTTGCTATGCAAGAAGAATTGAATCAGTTTACTAGAAACGATGTATGGGAACTTGTTCCTATACCAAAGGATAAGACAAAAATAGGAACCAAATGGGTTTATAAAAATAAAATGAATGAACACGGTGAGGACGTAAGAAATAAGGCATGACTAGTAGCACAAGGATATACGCAAGAAGAAGGAATAGATTACGATGAAACTTTTGCCTCTGTAGCAAGACGAGAAGCTATTAGGATTTTACTAGCTTTTGTAAACCATAATAATTTCAAATTATATGAAATGGATGTCAAAAGTGTTTTCTTAAATGGATTTGTTAAAGAAGACGTATATATAAAGCAATCACCTCTATTTGAAGACAGAAAATTACCAGATCACGTATATATGTTAAAGAAAGCGTTATATGGATCAAAACAGGCTCCTAGGGCTTGGTATGATAGATTAAGAAATTATTTGTTAGAATAAAATTTTGACATAGGAAAATTAGATAATACTTTGTTTTATTAAGAAAAGTAATAAAGATATGCAATTAGTTCAAATATATGTTGATGATATAATTTTCGGATCGACAAACGATAAGGTGGATAAAGAATTTTGCAGATATTATAACCCAAGTATTCGAAATGAGTCATATCGGAGAACTAGCATTCTTTCTACGATTGCAAATTCGTCAATTAAAGAATAGAATATTTATTAATCAAGAAAAATACACAAGAGATCTAATTAATAAATATAATCTAACAACAACGAATGGGAGACCAACACCTATGGCGACTAATTAATATAGCATTATGTAAAGGTGATACATCTAAAAATGTGGATAAAAACTATATAGAGGAATGATAAGATCGTTATTATATATAACTGCTAGTAGACCGGATATAATGCATAGTGTGTGTCTCTATGCAAGATATCAATTGCAACCTAAGGAAACACATTTAAAAGCCATAAAATGTATTTTAAGGTATGTAAAGCATACATTAGACTTTGGATTATTTTACCCTAAGGATGATTTCGATTTAGTTTCTTACTATGACGCTGACTACACAGGATGTAAATCCGATAGTAAAAGTACTAGTGGAATCTGTCACTTTTTAGGACATTCACTAGTCTCGTGGTTCAGTAAAAAGCAAAATACCCTAACTTTGTCAACAACCGAAGCAGAATACATCTCGGCAACTTTGGATTGTTCAGAAGTAATATATATGCAACAAACTCTAAATGATTTTAGATTAAATATAAATAAATCACCGATATACTGTGATAATATGAGTGCTATAAATATTTCTAAAAATCCAACTCATCATTCAAGAACAAAACATATCGATATAAGACATCGTTTTCTAAGAGATAACATAAGTAAAGAGAAAATTTCACTCGGAGTTATAGAAACAGATAAACAAATAGCAGATATATTAACAAAACCATTAAACGAAGCAACATTCACTAAATTTAGAAGAGAATTAGGCATATGTTCATTATGTGGGATAGAATAATTAAATATACTCATATATATATAAATAACAAAAAAATCAGAAAAATAAAATTTAAAACACAAGTATGTCGACATACATTTAACCATATGCCGGCAAATAACTGCCATAAATTTAAATTTAATTCCCACCAAAAGTTAGTTATAATAATTGTTTAAATCCTTTACTTTGATTTAGGACTTACTTAGTTACTTATAGGTTTTTATTTAGAGAGTTATACGATTTAGGAGGAGTAGTTTTAGAATTTCTTTTTGATACTGCCAAAAGGGGAGAAATTATAAAATATAGACATAGTTTATAGGATTCATACAGACAGGGGGAGTATTTGAAGGATCATCACTAACAGGTATATACAGGTATGATATTTTATAAACTAAGGTTGTCGTCATCAAAAGAAGGGAGATTGTTAGAGAATGGAGTTTTGATGACAACAACCTTATTTCAGTATTGATTGATTATAAAATATATACTAACGTTTTTGTCTAGAATATATATATATATATATGCAGGATTTATATATAGGAGTTATTACTGAAGAATGTACAATTTAAAGATGTTAAAGATTAAGAATTCATAGAAGTTTCAAGACACATTAGTATTCAAGATTTCAAGAGTTCAAAAGTTCATGATAAATATAGTTATAGAGTCTAGATTATGTAAAACTCTGAATAGCACTCCAGGTTCAAATTCAAAATAATTTAAAATTCTATTTTCAAATTCTATCTTTGATCTCTATCTTCTCTTTTTTACTTTCTATTTTTAATTTAATTTTAAACTTAAGTTTTATAAGTTTATACTTCATAAGTTCTATATATTTACATTTTATATACTTTATATTTATATAGTTTTAAACTCTATAATTTTATAAATATGTTTATATAGTTTATATTTATGTTTTCATATGATTTTCTACTTTACAATATATATTTATAACACAATATTTCAAGTCAAAATTTTCTAGAATTATATACATATCAAAACACTTGAAAAATATTCAAATTTCAATTTTGAACATATATATGTTGACACAAATATATACATGTCGACACATATATATACATGTACATGTCAACATATAACTGTCATTTTTTCAAAATTGAAAGAAAGTATCTTTTCAATATTTTTGACTGTTCAGAAATGTTGCAACCTTTCAAATGTTATAAATAGGGGCTGATTTGGTATTTTTATTACTTCTTATTCTTTATCTTCATCTTCTTTCATTACAACATTATTCTTTATCATTTTCATGGTTTATACACTTATACTCCACCGAATTCAATTCTGTTTTCATTAAACTTCTTCTCTCTAAAATCTCTACTCATTACTTTCTGAATTAAGTGCTATTGAAGAGTTTTAGAGCTGTTTGTAATTATTTGAGTTATGTGAAATCGTTGGTATCCCTTGTAGCCGTGAAATCAAGGACAGATAATCGGTGGTATCCCTTATAGCCGTGAAATCAAGGAGGTTGGAATCGGTGGTATCCTTTGTAGCCCTGAAATCAAGGAAGTTGTAATTGGATATTGATATAGTAATAAAACTCTGCACAATCCAGCACTGTGCGGGACTGGGCGTAGAAGAAATTCCGAACCAATATAAAATCCGGTGTGTTCTTTCCTTTTTTTGCACTTTACTTTTTTTTATCTTTGCGTTTGTGTTTGATTCTGTGTTTGTGATTATTTCTATGGTGTTTGATTCAGATAGTAGTTCATATAGGTTTAGATTTTGTTTAAATTTTCAAAACACTATTCACCACCCCCTCTGTAATGTTTGTTTTTTCTTAACGATCCATTCCGCAATCCCTAACATTAGTAGGAGAAGCGAGCACAAAATGTAATCAAATACGAAGTTACAAGTTGCCTACGATTGGTTGGATGACTGCTATTCTTTTCATTGCCGATTTTGTTAGCCTTCTGGTTATGGTTCCCCTTAGAAAGGTAAAAATATTTTTAATATGATAATTATTCATTTATATAATTTAATCATTTAGCTTTAGATCAACAATAACCAGGAAACACGTTTTGTCGTTTTCATATTGGATAGTGCCAACTCTTGCTAGTTCGTTTTCTTCTAAACATTCTTTAGTATTTTCCTAGTGGAGTATTCGTAAAGGTGCAAGAAATTTATGCTTAAATACAAAGTATAATGGACGAGTGCTTTAAGAAGTTAAATTGTTGGGCATTAAATTATTCCAATGGTAACTTTTCACTGTATGAGAAAAAGACCTCATCTTTTACAGGCCAGTATATATGCATTCTCGGAATACTACAAGGATTACTTCTGTAAAATAATTTCAGGTAACACATGACATCTCATATTTGGAATAAGCTTTGAAAATATTGCAGTAAACATTTGTTATGGAAGGCACCATTCTTTAAAATAGTTGGCTTTTTGCCTATATGGAGTTGAGATTGTATTCAACCCATGTGCAATTGTTGGAGATCAGTGAAGCTATATGGCATGTTGAGGTACTATTAATTTTTATGTGTAAATATGTTTAATATGGTTGATTCCGTGTTTCTCTATTCTGTATATGTTATGTAGCTTATTCTGAAGTCACCCTTGCATTTTAATTCCCTTTTGTGTTTCCTGCAAGCTGTGGAAAATAATATCACCTTGTTCAAAGTAATTTAATTTTAAGAAATCAGACAACATGGATGAAATATTTTTCATTTAGAACAGAATGTCGCGGTCATCCAAGCATATTCTCATGGTAGGAAGTTTGCATGTCATTATTTTCTCAGTCTTGATTATAACTTGATTCTCATTGTTGATTATTATTGTTTACAGGTAGATCAACGTTTCAGAAGAAATCAGCAGCAGCACTAGTTTATAGTATTTGTCAGGTAGTTCAATTGTTTATTGTACTTTCTTATTTTGGTTGTTTATAGTATTTTAGTTGTAGTACTATTATGTCATTTGTTAGACCCAGAGGACACTTTTGTATGTTGTGGATGTTTGACTGTGTATGGATCTTGTGCATCTTTGAATATGTACTTATTTTGTGGTTGTTTAAAATGTTATGATCAAAAGTGTATGTGTTTGTGTATTACGTTGTTATATAATTGAAGGCAAAATTACGAGTAGGTCTGCAATATTATGATATAAATTGGGAACAATAGGTGGCGGAAAATAAATGCTACAAAAATTTATTTTTTATTTGTAGTGTTTAAAAACCGCTACAAATCAATGGTTAAAGTAATCAGGGACCTTCACTTTGGTGTTAATTAAACGCTACAAAAAAGATAATTGAACGCCATTAAAACAGTATCATAGTGAAGAAACCTTTTCGGTGGTGTTTTATAGATGCTGCAAAAAATAACATCCATATCGTCTAAAAAATGCTATTAAAAATAAATATTTAGTGGATTTTGAGAAAAGTGCAACTAATACTCAATGATTTGTGGAAATTAGGTTAAAGAACTTCTTTTTGTAGGATAATAAGTTTTAAGGACAATACTTCTTAATAATAAGTTTTGAGTACAACTCTGCACGAAAAAGATAAAAGCGTTTATCTTTTAAGTTATACAGAAAAAAGATAAAAGCGACTATCTTTATTTCTATATAACGTAAAAAGATAAACACTTTTATCTTTTACATGCAGAATAGTCCATAAAACTAATTTTTCAGAAGTGTTTTCCTTAAAACTTTTTACCCTGAACAAATAAGCCCTTTAAGTGAAAATCCCCCAATGATTTTTAGTGGCATGTTTTCTCGTAACTATTATCATAGCACCCCTAAAAATGCTCGGTAGCTTTTTTCGAGCATTATTAAAAAATCAATTTTCTTGTTGTGAAATCAACATCAGATCAACACTCAAAAAATCATTTAACTCAACCGATCTTTAGTCAGGTCCCAATTTCTTAATTCCTTATTAACCCATGTTACCCCTATTTAATATTTAAGAAAATATTCTTGATCACATTTGGAAAATTAATTCCAAATCTTATCCATTTCATTATTTTGAATCAGTCATGTTTAAATACTTTTATCTTATTCGAAATCTCTTTCTAAACTCAAATCCATATTTAACTCACTAATCCAATTCACTTAATTATGTTAAGCTCTATTCACATTCTCCATTAACTGATTAATTCTAAAATTAATTATCTTCATTTCAAAACTAGAAAATCTGATTTCTTTATTATAAAAATCAACTCACATGAGTTCTTATCTAGTTACAATTCTAATTTGAATTTAATAAGTGGGAATGTAAATCTTTATTCATTAAAAATTCTTCTATTTTAAATGATTTATTTTCCAAATCTTACCAAAGTAATATTATATTACTTTTATAATATTCTTAAAAATATTCTTCATAATGCTTGGAAAACATTTCCAAATTTCCTTATTTATATATTATACTATTTTCAAATTCCAAACTTTTGAAATTGTCCAAAATATCTTGTTTTACTTAAATAATCTTCCAATTTCCGGTTTGTCTTATTTGTATATTCATTTGCATTCAAATTCAATTTGGTTATATAAACCATCTCAAAGTTAAAATCTGATACTAGATTATAATAGCAACCAACATAGTCATTTATAACGATTTTCAGAAAATTATCCTTGTACATTAAAATAAAATTTTGGGTAAAATTATTTCATTTACCCGAATTGTATTATGCTGAATTACTCTATTCAAATGTTTAGAAACACCTATCGATACAATAGATCTTTCTGTATCGACCAGAAATCATAATTTGCTTGACAAACCAATCAACACAATACAAACCAGTTTTTATATAAACTAACAAATACGCGCTCATATATATGCACTCAAATTCAATATAGGGTATTACTAACCCCATCTTTATTGAGTTACGCCACAGATCCAAGGTTATCCCTCAACCTAGCTTTGATACCACTGTAACTGCCCTATGGATTTTCAACCTTGAAAACCGATATAGATACATTCATCATATAACATGTCCACCTCCAATATAGAAAATATCGGAACATTAATGGAAAGAAGTTAGAGGGTGAGAAATAGAAAGAAAATTTAAAATAGAAGAAAAAGAAGAACATAACAACAAAACCAGAGTAAACACGAATCTCACAGAGGAATGAATAAAATATATTATATAACATCTCTTGCAATACAAAATTTTATCTATACTTGCATACATCACCAGAGTACAACATATATACATCACAACAGAAATAAACTTTATATATCTAATGTTGAATCCTCCTACTCTAAGCTCGTCCAAGTGTATATGTAAAATCCTGAACTACTTGGCACCCCGTACAAATTTGGGCACCCAAGAGTTAGGGAAAACATAGAAAAATAAACTCTGAATCAGCCATGGGACTGGTGTGAGTAAACTTTTTTTTTAAAACAACATGAGAAATGAAGGGCGTCTCATAAGATCCGGCCTCAAATAAATATGGAACAGGTTTTTCCCTTATGAGAACCAAAATACTTTGTATATCAAAATCAGATATTATGATAGTATCTAGGGTTTTCGAATAAATTAGAATCAAATGAAATGCTCGCATCTCACACTTTACTACATAATATACAAACAAACCACAAGGTGCTTATGGAAAATGGATTTCCAACTATGACAAGGTAAGGATCCACCTTTCAATAGTGTATCACTTGAGAGGAATACACTCGGTTCAACAAGAATATCTAGCAGGCCGGCCACACATGACCGACCACTCATTTTCTCATTAATGGTTAGGCTCAAACCACCATTTCCGAACCTTATGACAGCAATAGAAATAAGATGCAAGTGAATTTCCTTTAAATATGTGACAGCACACCCTAATGGGAGCGACCTACATAGCCATGTTGCCTGTCAGATTTTTGTCATTCCCCGGTTGTGAAGATTGAGGTCAAAACTTACCTTTAGATAGATCACATCTGAATTCACTTTGAATGCCACATCGCTATACCGACTAATTCACAAATTGACTTTCCTAAAAATAATTATGATATAAAGTTAAAAGAAACAAAATCCTCCGCCACTGACATAAATACATTTGAAGATATCAACTTACATGAACAATTAGGTATACTCTGTTAGATATTCATCCATATAAGTTGTCCTGAGCTGGACAAACCAAAGGCACTATCCTGTAAAACTATCTAGGGAAATTTCTACCTTGGATTGACAGAATAGCCCTTGCATAAAATTCCATCTTCAATGATCTTTGATTTGCAAGGTATAAATTGGATCGAAGTGGAATTTAGATTCTGGACTCTTCAAAACGATAGCGTTAATATATTTTTGGCTCAAGTGATACCTAATAGCAATCAATTCAATATATTTCATATGTGTTTCTATATCCTAATTAAATATCAAGATTTATTCACTAAAATTATTTCACATATAATATTACATTCTAGATTTAAATGATGATCTCATATCTGTATTAGTATTTAATTTAAACAACCCAAGTTAGAAAAAGTACATCATAACATCACTATCAATTTAATCAACAATCAATGATCATAACATATCTAACAATTCATATTTCACAATTCAAATTTTATTTGTTCAAATGAAATCATATTTACGATTTGAAACAATGGTCAATATAGATGATTAAACTTCCATAAATCATGTTAACGTTTTATTAATATTAAATTAACATGACCTGTGTTGACCATTATTTTGGTCAAACAATCACACATCAAAGTTATAGATGGCGACGCGCTCGATTCTCGAGAACGTCAAAGGAAATTGCAAATGATTTGGTTGAAGTCGTGAAGTATTCAAAAAAGATTAGGAATGACGTTGATTTTTGAAATCATTGTTAATAAGTTTAGAAAAGTTGGCAAAGTGAAAATACGTGATCGTCCTATCAACTCAAAGTACCTGAGCGCGTCGGTTCGATCACGTGGTAAAACTCATTGTGGAAAAATATTTTAAAATCGATAAAAAGCATTGTTATGCACTCAAAAATAGCTGATAGACACGTGACAATCATCAAAAATGGATTACGCGACTAAGTTTGGTAAAAATATAAAATTTGGCGAAAACAATGTCGTGCACTGGAAAATAGCCGATTGGCATGTGACGGTTATTAAAAATGACTCATGTGCCTCACAACACTCGAAACTTGGTAAAAATATAAAATCTGGTAGACACACGCTCCGATCACCTTAAAAACATGAGCACCTCGAGTCGATAAGCACACGAAACTCGGCACAATCCCTTCTTATCGTTCTGCCATTACCCAGTGCGCAACTGTGAACTTGTGCACATGCACAGCCAAACTACCAACCTCCATGACCTCGAACCCATCGACACCCCTCACTCTTCACCTCTTGGAGCCGACCCCACACCAGAAACTACCCTAGCCACCTGAACAGTAAAACAACTGTTCAACCCAAAGCTTCTCAAAACACACTGCCAGTCTACCACTAATTTTCTTCCTGTTGCCATCAAAGCTCACCTAAAATCGCCAAACTTCGGTCACACATTGGCAATGACCCCTTTTGGCCTTTCCCATCTCCCTTCGTGTGCACACTTGTTTTGCCACTACATCATAGTAGTTCTCTGATGAACAAGGGTAAATAAATGAACCCAAGAACCATAAATCAAACTCGTTCTCACCAATCTAGTTATGGAAAAATCATCTAGTATTTTTCCCCAACTCTCTACCCCTTCACGCCAAAAACCCTGACCTTCGATCATCTCCGCTTCCCGATCTTGCCAAAAGTTGAATTTTTTTATTAACCCAGATAACCTACCTAACCTAAATGTTAAAAATCATGAAATTGTTCTCTAAACTCATGATTCATAAGCACAAACACTCTTGCATACCTGAACCTTGAAATTTAGGTGGTTGAAAAAACAGGTTTAAAACTTCCTTACTTAATACTATATGTATCTAAAAACATACAACATTATACGAGTAAAAACTATTTTTAACATATACTATGGGTGTATCCAAACAACTTTTGTATAACGCTCAAGCCCTATAACTTACTGGAAATCGAGGTAGAGATTTTTAAATAACAAAAGGTGAAATAGAAGCTCCTGTTTTGACATACACATATTTTCTTACCTTGCCTCAAATTCAACAACAGATCAAAGTATGAGTAATATCGGGTGTAACACATTCAAAACGTGTATGTACACTTAAACAACTTGCATTATTCAATATCCCATCACGGGAATATTTTAAATAGGGTTTAAAAGTGTGTTTACTCACATGTTTATGGTTTCTATTTTTTTCTCACTTTCAGACTACTAGTTTTCTCTAGATTTTGTTCTCTGCTTGAGTTTCTTTCTCTGTCAGGTTCTCTTGAGTTAGAGGTTGACTAAGTTTTGAGAAATGATTTAGCAAGGGACTGCTTAAGAATTTACAGAGAGAAACAAGTCTTAAAATATTGTATGCATTAGGCTATGGATAGTGAATATGATGAACAGTTTGGCTGCAGCTCTTGAGTGAAAAGAGCGATGTTGTTAAGGCTATTCTTATTTACTTTTTTCCAGTCATGTGCACGTTCTGAATTAGAAACACATGCACATGTGTATAATGCTATGTGCAAATTGGTTTTAAAAGTCCAAACTTCGATTCTTATTAATCAAGCTATATAAGGCTATGTACTTCATGGATTTTTAAAAAAATGAAACTTAGCTCCTAAGCTTTTCCATTTGCACCAGATTAGATTGGATAAGATATATATTTAGGGTGATATGATGGCAAGGTTTTTAGATGTTTATTCGATGTTATAGGCTGAATTGATTTGAAAGAGATGGTGTTGGTTTCTTTCCAGTGTGTCATCGCCAGTCTATTCTAGTACACATATGTGCACATCCTTGTGTTGAAATGTATTTTCTAAACTAAAACTTAGCTTCCAATCATTCTAAGCTACTAATAGCCATGTTCCCTAGGTGTTTTCATTCATTTGCTTTCCTACAAAAGGCACGGCCATGTCATCATGGAGTACATACATTTGTTTAAAGCACATGTGAAAAATGGAAAATTTTACATACTTTGTTGTCAAGTAATTTTCACATATTAAATAGTTTGTACAAAATGGTTTAAAAATGGCATCTTAGCCTCTAAGCAATCACCTTCATTAGATGGCTTGATCTATATGGTATAGAATCAGAGTGAAAAGAAATAACATATAGGTAGTCGAGAGCACAAAGGGCTTCACCTGTTGCCTGTGTTGTACAACGATGACCATAGCACAGCTTACTACACCATATCCATATCAAAAAATCCAAGAGATAATAGATTTCAATTGTTCATTCCATAATAGATCCAGTAAAACTATTCTGATCTATGTTTTCTCAGATCTACAACAGCATCAACAGCTAAATTCACAGCCTAAAGGCTTCTCATGTATAACCACCCAACAATGAAAATGGACCCTAATAAACAAAGTCAATCAAAGTAGGACTAGCAGACAACTAATTTTTTTTACATATATTCTGAGTTGTAGATAACCGGAAATGAAACCAAACACCTCAACAATATCTTTCAATCAATGACACAACTGACATACGTGAGCTACCAAACAAGATGCACACATAACCAACATTGAAGACCCAATTGGAAAAAAGACTTATCATAGACCAGAAGTCAATACGCGGAATCAATTCAACCAACGGGGAGTTACCACTCATCACACGACTCCACGTTAGCTTTAAAACCAAATAGTCAATGTAGCTACCAGTCAGTGAGTAACCTGAAATCGCTACAGCAACCAGAATGGGGTGTAGTCATATGCGGTAACTGGAAGAAGGAATATTGCAGAGATGAGGTTGAAAAAGTAGGGCAAATCGAAAGCTCAAAGTCTATTTCATGGAAAAAACTTAGATCGAAAAATGAATGAGTGGCGTTTGGGGGAGCTTCCCGCATCACGAAAACAAGGTCAAGAAAAGTTGTGGAGGCAGAAGTAAAATTATGGAGGCTGAAGAAGGAAAAGATTGCGCTAGAAAAATGAAAAGAGGGAAAAGAAAGGACCTTGTCGCCATTTATAGATGCTCACCCCATACGAAGATTTTTCTAAACATTTGAAGTTTTTTTTATTTAAACAAGCTTTTCAAGATAAACAAAGATGTTAAAACATCATTCACTTGTTAATATATAAATAACAAGTTAAAAATATATACATATGAATTTTTAAACTAATAATTATCTTAATTTTCAATAATATTCAAATTCAATATTATATAATTTATTTAAAGTGGAAATTAGGTTAAAGGGCTTCTTTTTGTAGGGTAATAAGTTTTAAGGACAACACTTCTAAAAAATTAGTTTCAAGGACAATTCTTTACAAAAAAGATAAAAGCGGTTATCTTTTTTATTATATAGGAAAAAGATAAAAGCGGTTATCTTTTTAAGTTATAACATAAAATGATAACTGCTTTTATCTTTCTCATGCTGAATTGTCCTTAAAACTAATTTTTCAGAAGTGATATCCTTAAAACTTATTACCCTGAACAAATAAGCCCTTTAAGTGAAAATCCCCTTATTTAAATTACAGATATAATCTATAATTATAGTTTAACAAAATCAATGAAAAACCAGGACGTTTCAAACATGTTCATGAACATAGTAGGAAAATTGAATGTAGCGGTAGTAGCTTTGATTGACTACCCTCGCCTATTCCATTGGTATCACAATCATCCCTAGCAGCATCCCTTGTATTTCGATGGCTCATTCTTTATTTAAAACAAGAATGATCACTCCACATCAGAGAAAAGCCACAATGGTGCTTAAGTACTTATTAAATTACTATATTATCAAAATCAAATTACAAGTATGTCTCTTATACCCTTTAATGCTCTTGAACTTTGGGTAAAATCGATTAACCAAAGCTTTGATACCAATCGTGATGATCGGTCTATACCTTATGCACTAAACTAAATGAGAAGTGTGATGCATGACATGCTGGGAGGATATGGGATGGTCATCGAGTAGTAAATTGAAACAGAACATGTCGTATAACTCACAGTGCATAGATAATATACGATAATAAAGCATACAATATGATACAATATTGAAGCATAACAAAACAGGGAATCCAAACTCCATAAAATCTCCGAATATCAAGTAAAAAACATTTTATTAACTGCATCCCTCATCAGATTATATAACAATAAAAATAGCAGAAATCGTCCAAATAGCTATATATTAAGAATAGTAGTATGCCTGCCTCTTTCCTGTCACTAATAGCATCATCGTCACGAGCTCGTCACCTATACTCAGCCTGCTCGGTATCATCTTCGATGAGCACCTCAAGATAAAAAGAGGAAACATATAATCTTAAGTCAAACAATAGTCTGGCATAAGTGGTAAAAGATCTAACATCAACTACATAGGATAATATGATAATAGACTATTCAATTACCACCTGGCATGTCCCTACATCCAAAGAATTAGCATGTAAAATCCCAATAAATATGCTACTCGAACACACAGAAGCAGACACTAGTTAGAATATGATTCTTGAACTCTGCTTCTCTTTAGTATCCTATGGTGATAGCCGTCCCAGGGAAATAGAAGAGAACACACAATCAATTATAGCATCCATGACAAAGAATAACCTAGCTATCACCGATTAAAGCCTTAAATACGTTGATATCGGATGACTGGATGTTGCTATCCATCAACGTCTAATGGAAAACTTTGGTTCTAGTTAGACTACCATACATCCTACGTACATTTGTCTTGTCGAGATAACTATATCACTTCCCTAGCGATCCAATGTGCTCGAGTCTAGAATCCTAATATGCATCCCTACAACACCATGCATTGAGTTCTCTCGAATTCTTCGACCTGTCAACGACTCCTTAGCACTCCCAAGCATATAAGTTATTAATGACTCCATCTTTTAGCTCAAGTAAGTACACTAATTCATAACCTCGTTCCACTAGAGCTGCCTATCACTTTTTCCTTCGACCACTCCCGCTTGATTTCGCAATCGAAGAATCAACATCTTTTTATGAAATCTTCCAACATATATATGATATCGACTATTTGAGACCACCATCATACTCCATAAGACCACTGCTGCTAATGGCCAAGATCACATGTCCCAATTCTCCACCATAATTAGGGCTGCACACAACCCATATCCAACCCGACCCAACCCACCAACCCGACCCAACCCACATAAACCCAACCCAACCCATCCTAGTTCGGGTCGGATATGGGTTACAATTTGTAACCCATACTATATACGGATCGGGTCTGATATTTAGTTCAACCCAACCTTATTTTAACCCAACCCAACCCTATATTAAAAAACTAATTTAATATCAATCCACTTAAAATTAGAATAATATAATCTTAGAATAATGTTTATCTATTCTATAGTAAATACACAAAAAACATATATAATGTCAATCCAAACTAGATAGAATTTGGCAAATATATTTTAAAGAGCATTTTAATGTATCTTAAAATTAAATACCTTGTTCTACTATGTAGTAAAATAATTTCATACGATGTGTTTTACAATAATATTTTAATAATATGTCTTATAATGAATCAGTTATTTTAAATGAATCATGCTAGCAAAAATATGATATATTATGCTGAATATTTTAATGTTATTTTTACAAAAATTCTTTCATGTTCTCATTTTTTTTATAATAAAACAACCCAACCCAACCCTACTAAACCCAACCCAACCCATACTTCAACCCAACCCATATCCAACCTCATATAGGGTCGGATACGGGTTGAACTACCTTAAACCCATAACTATACGGGTCGGATGTAGTATTTGGTCCAACCCGACCCAACCCATACTTTGTGCAGCCCTAACCATAATGGATCAGTACCGGTCCATAGGCTATGGATTAGCACTGGTCCATGTACTTAGTAAAAAATGACTAAGTTTCTACATATTCTTCTTATATGCCTCAGACACTTCCCTCTGTTCCAATTCTAATTCAAAATACTTTCTTGAAGCCATAAATTACGGTCCATCAACGCATATTCGAGTGTTTACACTTCGACCCATCCCATTCACTTCAAACTTTGTACATGACCAACTATTGACCCCATGAGGCTAGGTATGAAGTATCATCCCTATAAAGACCCGTAACTTCTTCGTGAAGGAAAGAGCGGATACTATGAGAACAACACACAACGGAACGCAGACGGAAGAACATTTCATTGTTAATTACAACAATTCATCAGAATACAAGAATATACAGAGTATGAATGAATCAATATTACACAGAAATATCAGAGATTTAAATTACATTTAAATACATATCAACGGAAAATAATACAATGCACAACTAGAAGAGATATGCGGATACAAAGCTTTCCGGATATCATTCCAGCTGTAAATCAGGATCCTGTGAATATAAATCTGCAAAACCAGAACTACTAACTGCCCGTGTCAAAATAAGGGCACCCAGAGTTTAGGTTAAAACAATAAACTCTAGGTCAGTCATGGGACTGGTGTGAGAACTAAAACAGTTATTAATCTTTTTTTAAAGTAGGTAAATCAAGGGACCACGCCGTATAACACGGAACTAGTTTCCTCCCAAGAATACCAGTGCATATAACAACAGCGCAATGCTAAATAAAGAAAAATGAAGCTATTATAAGACCCAGGTCCTATCACACAATGCAACGCAAGCCGGGGGATAGGGTTTTCCCTTATAATAGCCAAGCATGCTTAGTACGTTTAAACAAATCATTTGATACTATTTTAAGTGCATAGCGTATAAAACAACTTCAAATCATAAGTATCAATCATAGGCGGCATGGGTATCATATATCATGTCACCAGTACTAGGCTCTACAAATAAAACCGCAAATGTCACGTATTTGGAAGTTGGGTTTCCATCTGTGAACCGAGGCAAAAGATAGTCCTCAACCGATTTTAGACAATCTAGCCCATGTCTCAGGAACAGCTGCAACTGCCCCTTGGATCGTCAGGGCCGGTCCACCGATGTGGATTATTATGCCTGAACAATACGTCTCTCCGCCCTATGGGGCGTAAGTGAGCCAACAAATGACTCCATCGGACCCGGATCGTCTGATCAAACCGAGGCGCCTCGCAACAGCAACAACCACATAAGTCAAACTCGTCAGGGCGTGTAAAACCATTGATGCCACTTCTAGCTAGAAAGAAACGCATGTCCTCCCTGATGTCCTCTCCCGTTTCTGGTTCACACCGGGGGTGAAACTCGCGAAGTAAACGTTACACAAAGCTACGCCACAAAGGCCGTGCTTCGATCATGAACCACAAGACTTTGCTTTTCAACAGAAGCCTTGATCATTTGCCACTTAGGCATGCCACACAGGCAATTCACTCTATGCGTTTGATATCCATCAGTATATAACCCCTTAGCTCGTACGTCTCAGAGAAGGGCGTTAAGCAAGAGAATAAATTCTCCGCCGCCAAACATACATATGTTTAATAGAAATCAATCACACAGACTAAAATCCAATGTCAGACACACAGTCCATTTACAAGTTCGTTCTGGGTCTGAACGAAACCGGAGGCACTTAGTACCCCGCATATCCATCGATCTCCAAATACGTCTGGACGATCACCAACTGTTTCCATCTTCTTGGGTGTACATCCCAATCAAGATCATCAGTAATCACCCAAACGACGTGAAGACTTCCGGACTTCGACCACCGTCTTCATCTTCGACTTATCGTCGTATCGGTTATTCAAAATGGGATAAACCCGGTCTTTCCGAATAACTCGCGTATATTATAAACAAGTGTTACACAAACACAACATACGCCTCATTCCAATTCATCAGTCACTAACCGTAAATTAATCAAGGGAATAATCCCCCAAATATTAACCCCGAAGGCTGAAACCAACATCAGATCAATATCCAGAAAACCATTCTGCTTAGCTAACCGACGGTTAGTTTCTAAATTTCACATTCATAGGGAAAGGTTCCCATTAATTTTATCAAAGATAAATTCCTCTAAATTTATTCTTTAATCTTCTTTTGAACATCAATTCAAACTAGTCGGGATTAACGAACCTTACCGAAGTAATCATTTGTTTTAATTTCCCAACCCCAACCTATTCATCCCATGAAGTAAAACTGGTAATACTTCATATCTAACACCACAGTGTTATCGGTAAATTTAATTACCATTTCACGTTCAAATCTAATTAAATATTTAACTATCGCCTGGAGCAAAACTGGTGATACTCCATTCTCGATCATTTCAATCTAATTAAGGATTCATTAAAACTCCACTTAGTTTTAATCTGTGACTGGGTTAAAGAATCAGTGTCATTTAAAACACGGTTCACGATAAACCCAAAATCACATCACATTTCAATCAGTCCCTAACCGTAAATTAGCAAGTGAGCAGTTCCCTAAGTATTAACCCTGAAGGTCGAAACCAACATCAGATCAATACCCAGAAACCATTCAACTCAACTAATCTCCAGTTAGTTTCTGAATTTTCTTAACTCCTTTGGGTCTAAGAACAGTATTATTGAAGATACCGTTCACGACAACCCAAAATCACGTTCCATTAATTATCGAGTTAAAGAACAAGCGTTACTTAGAACACTGTTCACGATAAACCCAAAAATCAATACCAATTCAATTCCAATTAAATATTATTTAATTAGTACACTTCATTAAATCTAAATAAAAAGATTTAATCTTTTTCTCAACCGGGTTCAAGAACAGTGTTAATGAAGACACCATTCACGACAAACCCAAATCACATTTGATATTAAATACAAGGCTCTGAATAGAAAATATATCGGCTTATATTCAATATCAAATTCTATGACCAACAAATATCGTATTGGAAATAGCGATATATAAATATCTTTCAAATTTCCATAACAACATCTGTATAATCACGAAATCCAACATCGAAATATTCAGAAGACAATTTCGATTCAAATCCATTCCAATTCAATTACTGGGAATTCTGGTTACTTTTAAAACCCTTTTCAAATTCAATTTATTTATTTAAAAATAAATAGAATTATAATTCTAGTTCAAAACTAGTTCATTTAGACAAAAATCTATTTTTATCTTTTCAAATATGGAGTTTTTCATCCCAATTCTTCACAAATCATTTCTTATGATTTTACACAAATTATTACTATTTTTAATAATTTTATCAAGGCCCGTACAGTCGATTTCCATCAATGGTCATCGAACTGCACTTACAACGACCTTTTCCAAATTTGGTTTGGACATAATTCCAAATCCAACCGTTAGATTTCTAATTTCTAATATTCGTTAGAAAGGTCTTTTCGATACGAACCCAACGGTTCCGGTTTTAGGAGAATCCGACGGTCGGATCTCCCGCAATATCCATTCGAAGTCAATGGTCGAAATTCGCGAACTGCCGCGGCGCGGCGCGTTCTATTCAGGGCATTATATTATATATATAATATATACTTCGTCGATTTCAATTCAAAACGTGCTTTATAAATCGTTTTAAATTCATTTTCAAAACGGTTTCAACTTCATATTCAATTTCAAATCAAAATTGAATATTCCAATATAAATTCGTTTTAAATTCATTTCAAATCGATTTCAATTCAGTTTCAATTTAATTCGTATTTCTTTTCAATTTGAATTCAATTCCTTTCGATTTCAATTCGGATTCAATTCTATTCAATTTAATTCGAATTTCAATTCCATTCGAATTTCAATTCTATTCGAATTTCAAATCATTTCAGTGTATTTCGAATTCCAAATCAATTCAGTTTAATTCGAATTTCAATTCACTTTAAATATAATTCGAATTTCAATTCATTTCAATGTAATTTGAATTTCAAATCTATTCGATTTCAAATCTATTCAATTTAATTCGAATTTCAAATCTATTTCAATATTCATTGAAAAATGAATAAAATCGATATAAATATCGTTCACGTCAAAATGGCATCAATCTAATCAACACGGCTTCATATATTTCTATTTTCAAATATTCTATTTCAAATATTTCTTTTTCAAATATTTCTTTTTCAAATATTTCTATTTCAAATATTCTATTTCAAAACTGGAATGAGGCCCAATCAATTACCATATAATGTTAATTATATGGATTTTCTACCACACGTATATAACAGCAACGATAAATCATCAACCATCATCCAAAGTGCGTTCTACACTGCATAAGCATCAAATTTAAATATTTAACGCTTATAACAGTTTGTCAATCAATCGATCGACATACAACTAAACAATCGGGATTAGTGTACGTCAAATATCATCCCAATACCCATGTGGGGTTTCAAACAATCAAACAAAGATTTTATTTGTGCAGTTGGGTGATGTGTAAAATTTATCGTCCCAATCAATATCAGTCAAATGTGTGTATATAAACAAATCGTCCGATTTGTTTATTTTTATTTCATTTCATATACACGTTAAAAATTCTATTTTTAACTATAAAATATTTTCCACTATAAAATATTTTATTTCAACTATATAAATATTTTATTTCATTTCACATCACATCACACATTCAACTACACATCAAAATCAAACAAACAAGCATACAAGCCGTCCATGGTCTGTGGACGACGGGTGTCGGGTGCTACTAAACACCGTCTGCATCCTAGTACATATTTCAACTAGAAAAATTAAATTACAGGTGAGAAGTTCTCACCGACAAGCTAAACCAACGCCACGACTCTTCTTATGTAGAAAATCTCCGCCGTATCTTCTTTCGTCACTTTCGTCATCCGCATTCACTACATATATAAAAATCGAATTTTTTACTTTGCTATTCAACATGTAAAAATTGAATTTTTACTTTGCTATCCAATATATAAAAATCGAATTTTTATTTCGCTATTCAATATATAAAAATCGAATTTTTATCTTCACTAAAAATTATATTTTTACTTCGCTATCATATAAAGAAAAATCACATTTTCTAATCGCTTTCCTTTAAAGAAAAATCACATTTTTACTTCGTTTTCCTATAAAAAATATAATCTTTTCATGTCACGAATAAATATAAAACTCCAATCTTTCTTCTAACTAAAAATTCTATTTTTATATAACTAAACATCATATTTTTCCTTCATAAAAATCCTACCTTTTTCCTACTTAAAAATTGCATCTCTTCTAAAGTAAAAATCATACCTTAAACAAATCAAGATCTCGTCTTTCCTTTATATAAAAAATCCTATTTTTATATGGTAAAAATCTAAACTTTATATTCATAAAAATCTAAACTTTATACTTATAAAAGTAAAAATCTTTTTATTTAGAAAAAAAAAACAAAATCTTAACTTTTAAATAAATAGTTTTATAACTAAAATCAGTTTTAAATGTTAAATAAAATAAAATAAAACATAAAAGAAAATTAGAAAAACTTAAATTGCTTTAAGGAGGGGGGGTTCCCTTTGTTGCGTTCGGATTGGAAAGAGGGGGGAGAAAACTGCGGCGGTGGGGGTGTTTGGGGATGTAAACCTCGAGAGGAGGCAGAGGGGGAAAGCTGACGGGGTCGGAGGCTATCAGAGGGAGGTCGACGGTGGACTTCGATTAGGGTTTTCAGGGTGGGCTTGCTGTTTTTGTGGATGTCGCTTATAAGGAGAGAGGGAGAAGAGGAAGGAAGGGGAAATCGACGGGGTGGCGGTTGGACAGAGCAGGCGGTGGGGTGGCGATCGGAGGCGGCGCACGATGGTGGTGGAGGGGCAGCGAGGTCTAGCGGTTTTTTTTTATTTCAGAAATCGATTTCAACGATAAAAGGGGGGCCTGAGAGTAAATAAGGAGGAGAGAGGGGTATTTTATTTTTAATTATTTAATTTCAAAAAGCAACTTTTATTTTCGAACTTGAAATCGAACCCACCGCCTGTCGTCCATAGCTAATTACCCCCATTCCGAACACAATGGGATATGTATATCAGGCTGATTCGATCGTTTCGATCAGTTTTCGTCAAAATCAAAATATAACTCTATATATTGAATTTGAACGCACATTTCAATTTACCGGGGTCACATACTAACTCGAAAAATTCCCGAAAAATATTTTCTAGCTTCGTATTGACGATACGGTCCTAAAAAAACTAATTTCGTCGAAATCTGAGACCGTTTGAAAAATGGCCATTTTCCAGTCGATTAAAATCAACTAAAACTGGTCAAACGCGTTTTCCCTTGCCACGCTCACATATTGATTCGAAAAATTATGAAATTTGAAACCTAGCAACAACTTGACATCGCGGATCCAACAAAAGTGGTTTCGTCGAAATCCGAGGTCGTTTGCAAAATTCCCATTTTTAAGGGCCTGAATTCCATAGCGACTATTCAGAATTTTCAACTGGGCGTATCTTTTGATTCCCGCTATGAAATTTCAATTTCGGATTCGCTGGAAAGATATTCCCCATTAGATTCAGATATTTTTGGTTTTACTAAAATCCGGTTTATTTTGCACTCGGTACATTCATTTGAATTTTGAAATCGAATTATCGAACTACCGCACCATTTTCAATTCCTTTTATAATTATATATAAATATTTATATTCTAACGACGATCTATATGATATATACATTTGAATTCCATTCAAAATAAATTTCTCGTCGATATTATTTAAAATAATTCATTTTAAATAATCAAAATTCGCTAAAATTGCCAAAATAAAAAATTTAAATTGGCTCGGATTTCCGTGTCGTTACAGTCCCCCATCGATCATTCCTCATGGATCCGTACCGGTCCATAGGCTATGGACCAGTACCGAACCTTAGCTAATTTTTGCTTTAAGTTTTTATTGTAGCTTCCTTGAATTCCTTAGATGCCATGCTTAAAACCTCGATCCTATTTAAATAGTTGTGATGGATCGATACCGATACATAGGCTATAAACCGGTATCGGTCCTCATAATTAGTTGATTTCTACGTGAAATTTATCGTATCATCCTCATGCATCCTCTAAAGCTCCTTCGCAAAGTTTCATCTGAATCCAATCATCTAAACCTTTGATTTCTCCGTTCTTTGATTCTAACTCCTTCGACAAATAATTCTAAAAAAATCATGCATAACATATGGTTCAGACAATCAAATTGCAATTCATCCCATTTCAAACACGAACATTCATAAGAACACATGCAAACATGATTCATGTCATAATAATCATAAATCTAACATAATTTAATATTAAACACATATAACACATGATGGATCTTGTGAACTACTTAATATATGGTCAAATTAGGATATCCTAGTGTGTCTCGAACTGAATTAAACATATATGATCCAGTTTTAGGTGAAATTAACATATAAGGTGTAAAATAATCCTAATTAACACATGTAGTCTATAGAAACCATCTGAGAGATTTCTACTACTCACCAAAACCTAGATCTGATGCAATAGAAATGAAAAAAAAATTGAACAGCGGTGAAAACCCTTGAGTTTGATGCAAAGTATCTAGATCTAATCCCCCTTGATGTAGATCTTTCCTTTAGATGCAGTGTAGAATGATTTGAAAAAGAAATTAAGCTTTAGCAATTAGGTTGCACTGGATATTCTCATATGCTCAACCTAATGGGTAGAATGAGAAAAAGAACCCTAATTCTCTACTCAAATTTCCTATTTATAATCTCATATCATTAGCCTAATGAGCTCAGTAATCAACCCATTAGCCGTTAATTGACCTGACTAGTAGAAGCAAAAACTAAAAACATCGATGTCTCCTAAAACACTAAGCCAGCTCATTAATGTGACCACTGGCTAACCACCATCCCAATCCAATGAGATCAACTACAATACCTGATTTGTTATCAAACAAAAATTATAGATAAAACAGTAAGTCATAGGAGTAAAATGGTCATAAAATGATTCAGTAAAAATCATGGACATGTATCACATCTTCATGAACAACATATTAAAATTTAATAATGATACAACCATCAAGGAATCAGAACGAATTACTTTACGATTCTCTAACACGTAAAATATGGATCGTTACAAAAAATTAACCTTTTTATTTATAAATAATAATTACAATTTAAATACGATTTTAGTGATTACAGTTTTTCACCATTATAGAAATCTATTCAATTTTCCAAAAAGTCACAAGTGCCCTTACGTTTTATGTTAGAAGAGTGGAAGGTACCATGTATTGTTCTTTGTTTCAAAAATATAGATAAAATTTACAAAATCATTTCCATAGAGACTTCCTTTTACAACAAAATTTAAAATTGGGCCCTCTAACTTTCTTCTTGAAAGTTAAAATTAACGTGGTTCTTTGCGACTTGCATTTATGGAGGAAGGTAAACTATAATGGTTTATGATTAATAAATATAAATACATTAAACTAGTTTAGTGCATCAGTACTAGTCTCCAAATAAGGGTATTCACATTTCCAAACATTAATATTGGATTTTATTTCATTTCTTTGTATTAGGATTATAACGTCCCAAAATCTGGCATTGGTTAAGTTAGTTGTTTAATCAGGTTCCAAAAATGATATTTGTACAAACGATAGAATTTGGTTAGTGATGGAATTTTGATCAACCTTCATATTTGAGACTTCGCGAACATAGTTCTTATGAAAAAGTAACAATTGATAAACAAAATTGGATGGATAATAATTTATTAAATTAAATTCATTAGCTCTTATCTTAAATGACCCTACCTCACAACAGCTAGGTCGACCAAGATGGTCGATCGTTGGGTCGATTGTTCCAGTGGTGGTTGGAGTTTACGGTGGATAAGATTAATATAAACAAATGGAGTTTATGAAATTAAATCTGATGATTCTAGGTCATTTCAGCATTTATAAATAAAGGCTTAAACTCCCTACTTTTTCTCATATTTCATGGAGGCGGTAGCGAAGCTCTGCCATTTTCGTTTATCTAATCTCCTCCAAACTTTCTTACATAAAATAGTTTTTAAATCAACCAACAAGAATTAGAGAGAATTGTTGTAGAATGGATTTTTGATGACAACAACCTTATTTCAATTATCATTGATTATAAAATATATACTAACACTTTTTGCATAGAATATATATATGCAGGAATTATATACAGGAATTTTACTAAAGACTGTACAGTTATAAAGATGATAGAAATTCAAAGATCAGAGAAATTTCAAGACTCGTGAGCAATCAAGATTTTAAGAGTTCAAGAGTTCAAGAGATTAGGATTAGTATAGTTATAGAGTCTAGAATTTGTAAGACTCTAAATAGCACTCCAGGTTCAAATTCTAATTCTAATTTTCAAATTCTAATTTTCAATTCTATCCACAATCCTCTCTATTTTATTTTTTATTCTTCTTTGTTTTTCAAACTTAAGTTTTATATATTTATATACTTTATATTTATACTTTATATAGTTTAAAACCTTATAATTTTATAAATATATTTATATAGTTAAATTTATGTTTTCATATGTTTTCTATAATATAATATTAATTTACAACACTTGATTTTTACACAAGAATTTCCAGAATTATTTTCATATCAAAACACCTGAAAAATGCTTTGAAAATCAAAAATATACAAGGGTATGTCGACATACCAAAAACATCATGTCGACATACAACTGTCATTTTTTTCAATTTGAAAGGAAGTGTTTTTCATAATTTGAAACGATTCAAAACCATTGCAACCTTTCATACTCTATAAAAAGGGGTTAAAACCAAATTTATTATCATCTCTTCTTCTCTAACTTCATCCTGTTTCTCTATGCCATTATTCTTAATCATTTTTATGGTTTTTACACTTATACTCTGTCGAATTCGATTCTGTTTTGATCAAACTTCTTATGTTTGCACTCTCTACTCTCTACTCTATGAATCAAGTGCTATTGAAGAGTTATAGGGCTGTTTGTAATTGCTTGGATTGAGTAAACATTGTTTTGTTGAATCAAAGAGGAATCGGTGTGTCCTTCTAGCCGTGAAATCAAGGAAATAGGATTCGGTGTGTCCTTGGAGCCGTGAAATCAAGGAAGTAGGAATCAGTGTCTCCTTATGAGCCGTGAAATCAAGGAGGTTGTACTTGACTATTGGAAATAGTAATAAAATTTTGTGCAATCCAGCGTTGTGCGGTACTGGACGTAGGAGTAATCCAGACCAATATAAAATTCGGTGTGTTTTAACTTTTCTGCATCTTTATTTCTGTTTATTTTGTATTTGTGTTTGAATCTGTGTCTGTGATTGTGTTTGTGGTGTTTGATTCATCCCGTAGTTCAATTTAGTTTTTGTTTTTGTTTAAATTCTCACAAACATTATTCGCGCCCCCCCCCCCCTCTAGTGTTTGCTTTGCCTTAACGATCCATTCCGCATTCCCTAACAATTATTATCAGAGCAAGGTCTTTCAAAAAGTTCATAATCTGATTTTTGAAAATAATGATAATGGCAACCAACACTGGTAGCAATAATAGTTCTTTTATAGAGGGTCAATCCACTGTTAGACAACCATTTTTTAATGGGAGTAATTATTCATATTGGGCATGTAGAATGAAAATTATTTGCAGTCAGTAGGATTAGACACATGGAATAGTACAAAAAATGAATATGTTGAACCCACAACTGCATTTGCACAATGGACAAATGAACAAAAGGCTGTTGCACAGAGCAATTCTAAAGCCATGAATATGTTATTTTGCTCATTCTAATAGAGTATCAATATGAAAGACTGCTTATGAAATCTAGAGAACTTTACAAGTTACTCATGAAGGAGCTAGTAAAGTTAAACAGAATAAGATAGTCATGTTAGATAATCAATTTGAATTATTCAAAATGAACGAGAATCGACCTATTTCAGATATGTATTATAGGTTTCAAGAGATAGGGTATTTACTAACAGCACTTGGAAAAACCTATTCAGAAGCAGATCAAGTCAGAAAAATATTGAATTCACTAACTTAAGAATGGGATCAGAAGACTTTGGCTACTGAAGAAGCCAATGATGTCAATGAAATAAAGATTAAAGAGTTAATCGGAAATTCGATGTCATATAAAGTCCAATTACAGAAAAGAAAAGAAAATAGATCAACTGAAAAGAAATCTATTATAGTGAAAGCAACAACAAATGATTCTGACTCGAGTAGTGAAGATGATGAAGAAACAACATTCATGACAAATCAGTTTAGAAAATTTCTAAAATATAGAAGGAAGGGTTATAATCAAGCAAATTCAAAAATAAGTGATAGATGATGTTTTAACTGCAACAAACCAGGTCGTATAAATAAAATGCATCCATATCCAGACAAGACTACTCAACAAACGAACAACAATAATTCATCAAGGAAAATAAAGAAACCATACGCAACAACATTAGATGGTTCAAATTCATCATCAAGTGATGAAGAACCGGAAACTAGAAATACAAATATATGCTTTACAGCAATTCATAGTTCAGAAAATAATGAAGAAAAGGATCAAAAAAATAGGTACGCATTAATTAAATTTTAATTTTATTTGGTTGAATGGTTGCTTTTTTTGTTTGTTTTGGTTTGAATTTAAAACTTTAAAAACAAAATTTGAAATTAGAAATTCAAAATTGAAATTCAAAATAATAATATAATATTAAATAATAAATAAATTAATAAAATAAAATTGTTTGAGTGCTAATCCAATTCCCTTTTTCAAATAAGCCTAGAATGTCAACATATAGAAAAATACATGGCGACATATCTAACCAGTTTTGAAATTTAAATTTTGAATTTCAAAAGTTTAAACTTTCAAACTTCCCTCCAATCTTTTCACCTACTCCCAAGGTCTGAAAAAGGTGTCCTTTCAATCTGAAAAGTTGTGCCTATTCAATTCATATTCATTAAATTCATATCTATTTAATTTCTATATATATCTATCCTTTCTACCTTTCATTCATAACTCAAAACTATATTCTTCGTATCTATTCTCTTCCAAAATTATCATTTCAATGGCTTCCTCAAGTTCATATCAGAAATTGAAGATAACCAAAACCATTAAAGGTTATCTTTACAATGACAAAGAGGCCATCACAACCTATGGTAACTATTTAGCAAACGCTAAAGTTTCCTATGATCTCTCTCTCTCTTTTCAAACACTATGAATTGTTGAGTCTAATTGACTCTTGTGATAATGACGAAGTATGTTATCCCAAACTCATGAAGATGTTCTATGCAAATCTCAATCGCGGATTTACAAAGGCAACGAAAACCAAATTTGGAGTAGTGTCAAGGGAACTCAAATTGTTTTCGATGCCAAATTTTTAGGCGAAATTCTAAATTGTAGAAGCGTGGGCTCGGATTTTTCAACTTTCGATATTAAAGAAACCGATATGGAAACGTTTCACAATATATTCGAAGATGGTGCTCCAATGCATTTCAAAAATCGTTTCTTACATCCAAAAACAAGAATTGTCAACCTTCTCCTTCAACACACCATCAATCCTCATTCCGGAAATTTCAATAATCCAACACTTAAAGTCCAAAATGTTATCTTTGCTATTATGGGTGGATATCTTATCAATTAGGCCAAAATGATATGGTGTTTATCTCACTCGTATTTTCAAATACTGTAATGTTGATCTTCAAGGAGAAGAATTTGTCCCTAAAAAAGAGTTTGACGCATCAAACATTCATCCCATGCAAATTCCTCTCACTTTCAAACCTTATGTGACATTCGAGGCCAAACAAGCTCGATTGCAACAAGAACAAGAGTCAATGGAAGTCGAAGAAGAAGAGGCTTCTATGGAAAGCATTGAGTATCCAACCTCAAAGCGTATCTACAAAGACAAGATTATTCAAAATCAAGTGAAAATCGTCAATAATCAGAAGAAGCTTAATAAGAGGCTTTCAAAAATATCCAAATTCATGGTCAATATAGGAAGAAAACTTGGAATTTCATCTTCCTCGTCATCATCTGAAAACTAGGCCATCTAGTTTAATCTATCTTTATATATTTCCTTGTATTTGGTTTCGAATCTCATATTTAAAGTGCGTTTTGTTTAGTTGGATGTATTTTCTTTCTATTAATTAATGAATGGTGTTTTATTTCAGGTAAAATCATCTTTATGTTTCTGAAAAAATTATAAAACAAATTATAATATTACAAGAGTTCAAAAGAATTCAAAAAAATTCAAAATTCACTATAGCATGTCGACATGACAAAAAGAGTATGTCGACATATAACTGACATATTTTCAAATTATATCAAATTTTAAAATTAAAATAACTACTCATGTTCATTCAAACTCCAATGAATTCCAGACCCTATTTAAGTATATTTCCTTCAGAAAAATTCATTACTCCATTACTCCTTCTTTCTTAGTGATTTCTCATCAAATCCATGGCAAATCCTATTCATAATCTTAGTGAAAATCTAGAAGAAACTCTCAATTCTTTCAAAAATATTCTCTCTATCGTTCTACGAAATCAACGCCATCTCGAACTAAGTCAAATAAAGATGTTCGAACAACAAGAGAAGCATTTTGATGCAATGTGATGGCCAATTTCTTCTCTTTTCAGAGATGAAGAGAATAATCTCGCAAACGCTCAACCAACAAAAGAATATGAAGATTAGGAAGTAATTAAGAAGGATTCTATCTTTGGAGAAGATGGTTGGGTTGAAGTTCCAAGAAACGTTTAATTATTCGGTACGATTTGTTTAAGTATTCTAAAACATATGGTGTGGTGTGATTTGGATTCTATTGTATGAAACTTGTATGTATTAAGACATATAGTGTGATTTGATTTGGTTTGATTTGTATATATATCAGACAAACATATGTAATAATAATACTTGGATTGGTTTGTATTTAATCATCATATTAGGTATTATTATAAGTTTGAATAGATTAAGGGAGTATTCTACTTAGAAATAGTTAGTAGATTAAGGGGGAGTATTTTTATTGGGATAGTTATTTATGTTCTATTCAGAGAATTATATTATTTAGGGGGAGTATGTTTAGGATTTCTTTTTGATAACGTCAAAGGGGGGGAGAAATTATAAAATATAGGCATAGTTTATAGGATTTTGACAGACAGGGGGAGTACAGAAGGAACATCATCAAACAGGTATATACAGGTACGATATTTTATAAACTAAGGTTGTCATCATCAAAAAGGGGGAGATAGTTGGAGAATGGAGTTTGGATGACAACAACCTTATTTCAATTATCATTAATTATAAAATATACTAACACTTTTTATATAGAATATATATGCAGGAATTATACACAGGAAATACTACTGAAGACTATACAGTTATAAAGATGATAGAGATTCAAAGATCAGAGAAATTTCAAGACTCATAAGTAATCAATATTTCAAGAGTTCAAGATTAATATATTTATAGAGTCTAGATTTTGTAACACTCTAAATAGCACTCCAGGTTCAAATTCTAATTCTAGTTTTCAAATTCTGATTTTCAATTCTATACTCAATCCTCTCTATTTTATTTTTTATTCTTCTTTGTTTTTCAAACTTAAGTTTTATATATTTATATACTTTATATTTATATTTTATATAGTTTAAAACCTTATAATTTTATAAATATATTTATATAGTTTAAATTTATGTTTTCATATTTTTTTATCATATAATATTAATTTAAAACACTAGATTTTTACTCAAGAATTTCCAAAATTATTTTCATATCAAAATACTTGAAAAATGCTTTGAGAATCAAAAATATACAAGGGTATGTCAACATACCAAAAACACCATGTCGACATACAACTGTCATTTTTTCCAATTTTGAAATGAAGTGTCTTTTAACTATTTGAAACAATTCAGTACCATTACAACCTTTCATACTCTATAAAAAGGGGTTAAAACCAAATTTTTTATCACCTTTTCTTCTCCAACTTCATCCTCTTTCTCTATACCGTTATTCTTAATCATTTTTATGGTTTTTACACGTATACTCTGCTGAATTCAATTCTGTTTTGATCAAAACTCTCTGCTCTCTGAATCAAGTGCTATTAAAGAGTTAAAGGATTGTTTGTAATTGCTTGGGTAGAGTAAACATTGTTTGTGTTGAATCAACGAGGAATCAGTGTGTTCTTGTAGCCATGAAATCAAGAAATAGGAGTCGTTATGTCCTTGTGAGCCGTGAAAACAAGGAAATAGGAATCGATGTCTCCTTGTGAGCCATGAAATCAAGGATGTTGTACTCGACTATTGGAAATAGTAATAAAACTCTGTGCAATCCAGCGTTGTGCGGGACTGGACGTAGGAGCAATCCGAACCAGTATAAAATCTAGTGTGTTCTTTCCTTTCCTGCATCTTTATTTCTGTTTATTTTGCATTTATGTTTGAATCTGTGTCTGTGTTTGTGGTGTTTGATTCATCCCGTAGTTCACTTTAGTTTTAGATTTTTGTTTAAATTTGTAACGAACCAGAAAATTCGATGCTCGAATTTTCGACACAACTACATCCCGTGCCCAAACTCGAGTACCGAAAATCCAGAACGTTAAAGAAAGAAGTTAGAGGATGAGAAAAAGATAAGAAAGAAAGATTAGAATATAAGAAAAAGAAGAGGAACAACTCACATCGCAACGGAATAAAATAAAATACAGAAATAACTCTTTATTGAAACTTGAAATAATACTTACAATTCATCAGAGTACAGTGCCAGTTAATTCATCTGGACAGTTATAACAGTCTGTCCTCATTTACAACACACAGCGGAATACTATACATATGATACGTCTGAACTCCTCCATTTTGTCTCCTGAAGTCCATATCATCTTACCATGAACCTGTAAACTCAGTCAGACCCAACTCGGTCTGACCCGAGCATTACAAACACCACAGGTCAGTCCGGTGAACCAGCGTGAGGAAAACCAACTAAATTATTAGTAGCATCAAACTTCATTTTAAAATTAAAAATCATTTCGAAAGAAAAAGGAATTCGTAAGACCAATCCACATATAAACACAGATGGTTTTTACCTTACGATAACCCAAAACATTTTTGAAATCAATATTTTTCTGATATTATTATAGTGTCTAAATACAAATAAATATTAATCTAGCAGAACGCTTGCATCTCATGCTCTACATATATAGTATATAATCAAAACCGCGGGCGCTTATTGGAGATTGGATTTCCAACTATGACAAGGTATGGGACCACCTTCCAATAGTGTATCTCTAGAGGGGAATACACTGGGTTCAACAAGAACGTCTTGCAACCCGGCCCACACATGACCGACCACTCATTTCTCTTGAGTGTATCGATTATATTGCCACATACGGTTGCTAGCAACATAACCGTTCCCGGGAGATACAAAAGCGAAAATAAGTAACAAATACGAATATTCTCTAGATGGTGACAATACACCCTAATGGGGGCGACCCACATAGTCATGCTGCCTGCCCGATTTTTTTCATTTCCCGGTTGTGAGGCTTGAGGTTTTAAATTTTATTTCTAGATCATCTGGCCACCATTCACTTTGAATGCCACATCGTCAGATCCATTGTAAAATCACTAATTGATTTCCCCAAAAATACTCAGATTGTTAGGATAAAGAAGTTTCCCTTCTTTGCCACCAACTTCGTACGTTTGGAGAAGTCAACGTACGTAATCCCTTTGGAAATACTCTGTCAGACATTCGTCCATACAAGTTGTCTTGGGACTGGACAAACCGAAGGCACTCTCCTACTGCATCCTAGGAATCACCCTATGGATCAGTAGCGAGTAGTCCTTGCCATCTGTCGATTTCAACCACGACAGGATCAACATCAAAATACCTCCGGGCGCGACTCCAGAGAATTCGACCAGTAGTCCTTTCACTTATTAAGATCTACGGTCCTCATTGCTCCATCTTCGATCGGTATCTTCCACGTTTACGTATTAGTTGATTCAGAATGGTTTTCGAATATATTCGATCCCGGTCTTTCTGTACCAACAATCGTATAGGTTAGATTTGATAGTCGGTTATTTAACTATCAAATAAAAACAACCATTCATCCATAAAAGAAAATTGAATTCACTGATTTGATATTCATTATCATTTTACCCTCTTTAGATTAATCATTCGTTAATTCAAACTTCTCCATTTTTTCCAATGATTGAAATACTCATTTCTCTTCTTATATTTGCATATTCAAAAGCTCTTTCATTTTAAAAAATCCTTTTTAGCACGTATTTCTCAACTCGGTCATTATTCTCTAACTGCAACCTAGCAAGAGAATAATCCCTTAAATGCCAACCCCAAAGGGAGAAACCAACATCAGATCGACACTCAGAAGATCATTCAACTCACTAATTCCCAGTCATTTTCTAATTTCCTTAACTCCCATTCCTTCTTCTAACGAATAAAAAATTCCAGTTATTCATTATCATTTTAAACGCGATATTAATCTCAAATTTATCATCTTTCAAATATTTTACTTACAAATATGATTTTCCAACGTGCTACAACTATTATAGAATATTTGTAACACCCCGAATTTCGGTTAATGCTAAAATTCACTAATTGCAGAATAAATAATCTCAGATGTGAGAATTGGGGGAAACGGGCTGCGTCATTGCATTCGTCTCGGAAAAATACGCGAAATAGAGTCCGAAATTTTGTAAATCAGAGTCTGTATGGCCCAGTTATGGCCCAATGAAGTTTACAGAAAATTCAAAGTTTAAAACAAATTTAAAATTCAGGTTCAAATTTCGAAATTGGGACCATTGGGCGCAGGGGGGAAAATTCCCGCCTAGCTATCCAAGTCGACAGCCCAGTCGACTGGGCAGTCGACTTAGCTAGGACCAAGTCGACAGCCCTGTCGACTTGGGTGTCGACAGGGGGTGCTCGGCCAGTTTGGCCTGGTGCACCATTTTAGGGTTTGGCTGTGTTTTAGGGCTGTTTTCTGGAAGCTTCCGAGATCTGATGGTCTTAATCTAATTTAGGGTTAATCTAATGGTCTAAAACACATCCTAATCCTATAAATAAGACCCTAAGCTAGCCCTAAATGATCATAATCCTATCCTCTAACTAAACTATGCCAAAATTTTCTATGATCATGGCCTCCACTCAAAGCCCTAGCCTCCATCCTCTTTCTAAACTATTTCTATGAAGGCTTTCATGTTCATACAAGCATTTTTAAGTTGTATGAGTGGTCATTAGCTTGCATACATCATCAAGTTGCAAGCTTTATTTTCAAGGCTAGAGTTTTTGGGTGATTTTTGGCAAGGGTTTGCTTATTGGAGTTTAGTGGTGAGTCTCTATAGCCTTAATAATCAATTGTTAAATTGATTATGATAGGATATGATAAGATATGGCTATGTTTGTGGATCAATGTGTTTATGCAAATTTAGTATAGTGTATGTTGTGTGTTTTGCGAGTTTTATGCTATATGTTATGCAAGTATAATGCTATGTTTTATGATGCTCATTATGCAAAACACTATGTTGAACATTGATTCATATGTAACATGTTATGCAAGCTATATGTGAGATTATATGCAAGTTCATATGTAACATGTAATGCAAGTTATGTGCATGATCATATGCAAGATCATATGTAACATGTTATGCAAGTTATGTGTTTGGTTATATGCAAGTTATGTGCATGATTATATGCAAGTTCATATGTAACATGTTATGCAAGTTATGTGTTTGGTTATATGCAAGTTATGTGCATGATTATATGCAAGTTCATATGTAACATGTTATGCAAGTTATGTGTTTGGTTATATGCAAGTTATGTGCATGATTATATGCAAGTTCATATGTAACATGTTATGCAAGTTATGTGTTTGGTTATATGCAAGTTAACATGTGACATGCTATGCAAGTTCACACCTTTGTATGACATAAGAATCATATGCAAGTTACCCCCTTTGTGACATATGTGCTTCATGCAAGTTTGGGTTAAATGCTAGTTGGGTTTAATGTATGCTCATATATGCAAGTTGACACATTTTAAACCCATGATAAAGTTATATGCTATGTTGGTTAAACCCATGACATTTGTGATGAATCTTCCCTTTATTATGTCATGTTATGAGAACGAATTACGTGGGGAACGATGGGGTTAATATGCATGGTAATAAAATGGTGTGAAATGGGTATGCTTAAGCATAACATAAAGTGAATGGACATAATTGGGAATTTACCTATTAAGTTAGGTCTACCCATATTATGGAATTGGGAATTTACCTATTAAGTTAGGTCTACCCATATTATGGAATTGGGAATTTACCTACTGAGTTAGGTCTACCCATATTCTTGAAATTTGTAACACCCCACTCCCGCTATGATCACTCACAAAGGGAATGCCATAACATCGGTGGAGTATTTTAGTGAATATAGAACAGAAAAATTACAACAAGACAGATATAAATAGTACTTGGAATTTTAAAACATCATCTCATAACAGCGGAAGTAAAACATGTCTGGTTACATCATAAACCCATAATAAAAGTCAAGTACAATATCCATCAAAATAAAGAAGTACATAATCCCACTCTCATACAATAGCCAAAACAAAAGAAAAGATAACTGGATAACTGGAGCTTTACATCTACCCAAGCTCCTAAAGACTGGAACAGCAATCCGATCAAGCTCCACTACTGCTAGGATCCACCACAGGACCTGAGGGTTGGGAAAAAGATAAAAACAACAGGGTCAGACATAAGTCTGAGCGAGTCCTATAACTTTAACAATACAATCGTTAAAGTAACCAGAGAAGACATAAACTGATATACGGTAACATATAGGGATGAATGGCTACCCTAAGCAGTCAACTAAACGAAGATAAAGGATAAAGACGCATCTACCCTCCCTAAGGTAAATTACTAAACTGCACCACACCAGTCGTTCCTAACTTAAAGGTTGATCCCACCCAAGGACTTATAAAATTTACTAATTAGTACCTGCGTACCCCTAGGTGACCAAGTAGGCGCCACGGGGCCCTACAATCCACTAGGTGTACACACTACTTCCCATTCGATCGGCTCCCTAACGTAGATACCCGTGCTGGCCCCACCGTGGGATGTATCATTCCCCAATGTGGCAACCTGATGAAACTAAAGGTGCACGGCTTATATCTACTCGATGCAACAACGGCTTACCTACCAGCCCGGGCCCACTCACGCATATGAAGCCCGTTGGACTTGCGTTGCCACCGCTAACCCGTTTGCCTCTTACAGTCAAGCCCAGTATGCGTGTCCCGTCCTCGACATGGGTCGAGCCCACAAAGATACGTATGGGTTACTGGTTGAAATGGGCCTCCACAAGCTACCCACCTAAGCTTGTCCCTTTTTCTAGTATATCCCACTTAACCCTTTAATCATGTTTTAATTACATGTTCTATTTTGGTTAAGTATTCTAATCGTATTTTCTATTGCCACCCAAGGCAACCACTAGATTTTCTCATGCCACCCGAGGCACCCACTTAACCCCTCATGTCCCTCTACATGCTAATGTGGTTAAGTGTTTCTTAATTAATTAATTAAGAACGTAACCTTTGTAAAGACCTCTCACATTAGACTGTCTTTTATGACCGCTGGTTAAGCCGGTTGGGTCCGGGCAGCCTTATGTCATAACAGAGTCTAACCTCGTGTCTTTACATTAATTACGTATTTAGTTTGTGCCTAAGACCACTCACATTGGGCTAACATTTGTAGCAACTGGTTAAGCCGGTTGGGTCCGGGCAGTTTTACGCTACAACTGAGTCCAACCTCGTGTCTTAGTCAATTAATTACACCTAATTAATCACCCTCATAATTTTATATTAATTATCCCTAATTAATCAAGTTTTCTTAACATGGGTAGACCTAACTTAATAGGTAAATTCCCATGGGGTAGACCTAACTCAATAGGTAAATTCCCAACACATAGTATGGGTACACCTAACCAAATAGGCAAATTCCCATACTATGTTTATTTATTTTGTGTTATGCATAATTATATTAATTTCACACAATCTTATTAACTTATGCATTTAATTACCCCATCGTTCCCACGTAATTTCGTTCATGATATAACACATATAAAAGGTGTCAACTTGCATATGAATGAACATGTTTCAAAGGTGCCATCTTGCATATTAACAAACACATAACTTGCATATGAACTTGCATAACATGTCACATAACTTGCATATAATATGTCACATAACTTACATATTCATTTTGCATAACAAACTTGCATATTAGCTTATAGACTTGCATAGTGTGTCATCATGAACTTGCATATTAATAAACATGTAACTTGCATATTTACATACATGTAACTCGCATATTAACAAACATGTAACTTGCATATAAAGAAACATGTAACTTGCATATTTACATACATGTAACTTGCATATTAACAAACATGTAACTTGCATATTAACAAACATGTAACTTGCATATTTACATACATGTAACTTGCATATTAACAAACATGTAACTTGCATATTTACATACATGTAACTTGCATAGCATATTACCATGAACTTGCATAACATGCATATGATTACATAGCCCACAACTTGCATATTTAGCATCATGCAAACATAACATACATCATATTAAACTTGCATAAGCTTACATACTCAACATGCATAAACATAAGATTAATGCTAACATCATATCATATGATTCAAAGCTCATTAACCCACATACAAAACCATAAATCTCATCACATCTCATCTAATTAGTTTACCAAAAGATCATCAAAGTGATAGAAACTCACAACTAGCAACTTTGAACACCAAATGAAGAAGATTAAGATGCTAAGAAGGGATTAGAAGTTGATTAGAGAGTGATTAGTATGCAACCCTCTTCATAAAATTAGTGGAGGCCATGAGAGCTAGCATTTTGCCATAGTTTAGTCACTAGGTTTAATTATGAATGAATTAGGGTAGGTTAGGGTCTTATTTATAGATTAGGCAAGTGTTTTAGGCCATAGGATTAACCCTAGATTCAATCCAAGCCATCAAAGCATGTCTTGGGGAAGAAGTCAAGTGTAGGAACCATCTAGGGCCTTTAGATTAAAGATGGACCATGAGAACCATTCAAATGCAAAATCTGCACTTGAGCGAATCGGCCCACGGGTTGACAGCCAAACACCCTGGATTAACCCCTAGTCGACCCAGCGGGCTCGGGTCGACTTCAAAAATCGGCCGGTTCGGTTATTCCCCTCTCCCAATTCGCTGTTTTGAGCATTTTTGCATATTTATTTATTAAATTTTCAATTATATATATATATATATATATCAATATATATATATATATATATATATATATATCTACACAACCCATTTCACTTAATTAAGTATACTTTAATTTGGGAATTTTCGTGAAACTTCGCGAGGCCATATCTTGGTCATACGGACTCCGATTTTCGAAAACTCGGACTCTATTTCGCGTATTTTTCCGAGACGAACACAATGGCATAGCCCGTTTCCCTTGATTCCCATTTTAGAATTAAATTCTGCCTCGATTTATGTTATTACAGGTTATTGAAAATACGGGTTGTTACATTCTCCCCTCCTTAAAGGATTTCGTCCCCGAAATCTTCAAGTTAGGAAGAACGTATCCTACCATCCAATCATCCATCTACTCAAAGCATCATCCACGAGCAATCATTGTCCTTACAAGATTCTAAATGCTGGATGGATATATGCAAAAGTGTGTGTATATGTACTTACCTAATGCGAAAATCAGGCGGTTACTGATACAGTAAACCTCCTTAATGCAAACCATGATAGTGCCATGCATCCAATATGTATGCGAAACCCTATTGACACATACAAATTTCTACATGCGTGCACAACCATACACAAAAATGCATCATCCATATGATAACACAGCCATGATACATCCATCAATCTAACTACCACATCCATTTATGCAATATGCAACATGAAGTGACTGAGCCGATCTAGTGCCTAATGTGTGTGTATATGCATCCACGAGCAACCACTAGCAAACAATTGCATCCATATGCATCCATCAACCATAACATGTTTCAAACACATGTCTCAACCATAGGTTTTACCCTATCTAAAGGTCATAGGTATTAGCGAGAGGATATACTAAAGATAAGATAAGTACTAGACAAGCAATAAAGGAGAAGTTAAAAGACATACTCTCAAAAAGAAATGGATACAAAGAACGCATCTTTGCTTCCGTCTCCCAAGTAGCATTGCTTTCGTCATCTCCCCATTGCACTTTAACTAGCTGAACTTCTCTGTTCCTCAACTTCCTAGTTTCTGACCCAAGGATGCGAGTAGGAGCTCGTCGAATCGTCGCATCACGCTCTACCTCTACATCTCTAAGCAAGCTCGGCTCTACCACCTCCGCGGTCTCATGTAAGCACTTCCTCAAATGTGATACATGGAATACATCATGAACACCACTAAGTCTGTCGGGCAACTCCACCCTATATGCCATCCGTCCAATCCTTTCCTTAATAGGAAACGGCCCAACAAATCTCGGTGCTAACTTCCCTACGGACCCAAAGCGAACAACATTTCTCAATGGAGATACTTTGACAAAAACCATGTCCCCAACCTCAAACTCAAGATCCGTCCTTCTCCGATCCGCATAAGATTTCTGTCTATCTTGCGCTGCTTTCATCCTTTTTCGAATTAAATCAATCTTCTCTGAAGTCTCTCTAACCATATCCGGCCCAAGCAAGATCTTATCCGTAGATTCCCACCAACATGTAGGAGATCGACAAGGCCTTCCATAAAGAGCTTCGAAAGGAGCCATACCAATACTGGACTGAAAGCTGTTATTATATGCGAACTCCACCAAAGGAAGATGTTCTTCCCATGTACCTCCAAAATCCAAGATACAAAGCCTCAAAAGATCTTCTAAGATACGGTTCACCCTCTCGGTCTGACCGTCCGTCTGAGGATGATATGCGGTGCTCAAACACAACTGAGTCCCTACCGCCTCTTGCAAACTTCTCCAAAACTCACTAGTGAAAATAGGATCTCGATCACTCACAATGCTGGATGGTACGCCATGCAATCTAACAATCTCTCTAACATAGACTGAAGCAAGCCATGGAGCGGTCCTCTTACTCTTTACGGGTATAAAATGGGCACTCTTGGTAAGTCTGTCTACCACAACCCAAATTCCCGTATTGCCCTTCCTCGATCTCGGTAACCCGTCGATGAAATCCATCGAGACACTATCCCACTTCCACTGTGGAACTTCCAATGGGTGTAGCAACCCACCGGGTTTCCTTTGCTCCACTTTAACTTGTTGGCACACTAAGCATCTAGCCACATACTCGGCCACATCTTTCTTCATACCGGCCCAAAAGAAAACTCTCTTCATGTCTTGGTACATTTTGTCTCCACCGGGATGAATAGTCATTCTTGAACGATGTGCATCATCCAAAATAGCCTTCTTCAAACCCTCATCTTGCGGTACACAAAGTCTACCGTCTCTATGCAACCATCCCTTATCATCTATGGTGTATCTACCCAAATGGCTGGACGACTCCCCTCTTATAAGCTTCTCTACCAACACAACCAACTGTGGGTCGTCTCGCTGAGCCTCGCCAATCCGTCTCAAAAGAGTAGGTCTAACCTCCAAGGATGCCAACAAACCAGGTACAAAATCAACAGAAGGTCTGAAGTCAAACAAAGAAAGAAACTCCAAGCTTCGTCGTTCCACGAACAATGGACTCAAAGATAGCCTTTTTCTACTTAAGGCGTCTGCCACCACGTTACCCTTACCAGGGGTATACGCTATCTCGAAATCATAGGATGCTAAGAACTCCATCCACCTTTGCTGTCTTAAGTTTAAATCCTTCTGAGAGAATAAGTACTTCAATGATTTATGGTCGGTGAACAACTCGAATCTCTCACCAAGAAGATAATGGCGCCAAGACTTAAGTGCGAAAACAATCGCGGCCAACTCTAGATCATGGGTAGGGTAATTCTTCTCATGCACTCTCAATTGTCTCCCTCCATAGGCTATTACCCTTCCCTCCTGCATCAAGACTGCGCCTAATCCTGTTCCACAAGCATCGGTATAAACAACAAACGGCTTACTCCCATCCGGGAGCACTAAAACTGGAGCGGTGGTCAAAGCTCTCTTTAACCGTCGGAAAGCATCATCACAATCTACATCCCACGAGAAAACCAGATTCTTTTTCGTCAAGCGGGTTAATGGGGCTGATATCTTCGCGAAGTCTTTGATGAACTTCCTATAATATCCTGCCAACCCCAAGAAACTTCTTACCTCGGTAGCATTTCTAGGAACTTTCCAATCCTGGATAGATACTATCTTTGCGGGATCCACAGCTATCCCTTCCTTAGAGACCACATGCCCTAAGAATCGCACTTCTCTTCTCCAAAAATGGCATTTAGAGAATTTAGCTTTAAGACTATGCGCTCGAAGAGTCTCCAACACTTCCTTGAGATGTAAGGCATGCTCTTCTTCATTCTTGGAAAAGACCAAGATGTCATCCACAAAAACTACTACAAACTTATTCAGATACTCTCTGAACACTCTACTCATGAGATCAACAAAGTATGCGGGGGCGTTTGTCAACCCAAATGGCATCACTAGCCACTCATAAAAACCATCCGGAGTCCGGAAAGCAGTCTTCTCTATACTGTCCTCCGCCACTCTTAACTGATGAAACCCTGTAGCTAAGTCCATCTGCGAAAATACTGACGCGCCAACCAACTGATCAAAGAGATCATCTATCCTCGGTAATGGGTGTCTATTCTTCTTCGTGAGCTTATTAAGTTCCCTATAATCCACACAAAGTCTGAGGGACCCATCCGCCTTCGTGGCAAACACTACTGGAGCTCCCCACTCCGATATACCTCGCCTTATGAACCCCTTCTCAAGCAACTCCCCTACTTGCTTATGAAGTTCTCTTCTCTCACGAGGAGCCATGTGGCATACTGGCAAAGACACTGGTTTGGCATTATCCACCAAATAAATTCGGAAATCTATCTCCCGCTTCGGAGGCAAACCCTTTACTTCTTCAAACACATCCGGATATTCCCGGACTACTCTGACAGAACACAAACTTTCGACCGAAGCATCGAGCGATTCAAGATAACTTAGCAAAACAGATTCCATGGGATTGCAAGAGATCTCGAGAGTGTTACCCAAGCGGGTCATGAGCCTGACAACTCTCCTTTCGCAATCAAGAACGGCACCATTACTGGATAACCAGTCCATGCCCAAGATCAACCCATAGCCCGTGAAGCCCAATACAAAAGCATCACATCTAAACTCAACGCTAAGTATAGAAATCTTCAAACCCAAACATATCATAGACAGATATATGGAGCCCCCAATTGGGTTTGAGACAACCAAGGGATCATCAACTAGACTGGTGTCTAAGTGCTGTGACTCAACTAACGATGATGAGATAAAAGAATGCGATGCGCCAGAGTCAAACAAAGTACGAACTGGATGATCAAACAGAAAAACCAGACTTTCAACGGAAATAGTTCTACCTCTCTGCTGAATCGGTGGAACTGAGAGAACCTGAACTTGCCCCCCTGACTGAGGTGGTGCTATAAGAGCTTGCACCTGGCCTCCTGAGGTAGACCCCGTCTTCTGCCCCTTCTTTGGGCAGTTTTTCACAAGATGCCCTGCTTCACCACAATGAAAGCAACCGGTCTTCTTCTTTTTGCGACAATCCTTACTAAGGTGTCCTGGTGTTCCACAATTGAAGCACTTCTTCTTCGTCTTCTTTTTGTCACCATTGCCTTTTCCGCCCTTGCCTTGTTGTTGCTGTTGCGGTTTCTTCTGATCCCCCTTTTTCTCTGGTGCCTTAGAATTCTTATCATCCTCATGCATAAGTGCCATGTAGACAAGCTTCTCAAAAGTGGCCCCCATAGGAATGTGAGTCATAGCTATTCCTTGCAATGGTTCGTTCAAGCCTCTAACGAACCTCAAAGCCTTCTTCTCCGGTGTATTCACCAACTCTATGCCAAACCTTGCTAATTGATTGAATTTGTTGACATACTCTTTCACCGTGAGATTCCCTTGCTTCAAATTCAAGAACTTCTCCATAAACAGATTCTCTTCCGCCCTTGAGAGAAACTTAGCCCCAAACCTTTGCTTAAAATCTGCCCAAGAGTCAACAGGGCGTTCTCCATTAGTGACCTCCCACCAGAATGAGGCCTCTCCCTTCATTAACCAAGCCGCCAACTTGACTTTCTTTCCCTCTTCCACTTCAAAGATATCTAGCAACTCTTCCACTTCCTTAAGCCAATCTCTAGCCTCTACGAAAGTCTCTGAACCAAGAAAAGGTTTTCCTCCTATAGCCTTGAACTCCTTGCAAACCTTAGCAAAATTATCCACTCTAGGCTGAGGAGGAGGAGCGGTTGTCTCTGGTGTAGTAGCATTGGCCGGACCCGCAGCCGCGGCCCTAGCCTCTTGCAACCTCCTATACCATAGTGGTATAACTAAACCCTCCGGGATGTTAAGATCTTCAGCCATGCTGAAACGAAAGAGGAAAGATTCAAAAAGGAGATTCCGAAAGATAAAGATATGGCTATTGGGGATTATGCTTTTCTTTTTCAAAAACTTTTTCTCTTAGAAGACATGCTTTTAAAAATACTTTCTTCGAAAATACTCTTAGAAAGTAGTTTTTCTCAAAAATTTTATCTGTTCTGGTAACCTTAAGCTCTGATACCACGTGTAACACCCCACTCCCGCTATGATCACTCACAAAGGGAATGCCATAACATCGGTGGAGTATTTTAGTGAATATAGAACAGAAAAATTACAACAAGACAGATATAAATAGTACTTGGAATTTTAAAACATCATCTCATAACAGCGGAAGTAAAACATGTCTGGTTACATCATAAACCCATAATAAAAGTCAAGTACAATATCCATCAAAATAAAGAAGTACATAATCCCACTCTCATACAATAGCCAAAACAAAAGAAAAGATAACTGGATAACTGGAGCTTTACATCTACCCAAGCTCCTAAAGACTGGAACAGCAATCCGATCAAGCTCCACTACTGCTAGGATCCACCACAGGACCTGAGGGTTGGGAAAAAGATAAAAACAACAGGGTCAGACATAAGTCTGAGCGAGTCCTATAACTTTAACAATACAATCGTTAAAGTAACCAGAGAAGACATAAACTGATATACGGTAACATATAGGGATGAATGGCTACCCTAAGCAGTCAACTAAACGAAGATAAAGGATAAAGACGCATCTACCCTCCCTAAGGTAAATTACTAAACTGCACCACACCAGTCGTTCCTAACTTAAAGGTTGATCCCACCCAAGGACTTATAAAATTTACTAATTAGTACCTGCGTACCCCTAGGTGACCAAGTAGGCGCCACGGGGCCCTACAATCCACTAGGTGTACACACTACTTCCCATTCGATCGGCTCCCTAACGTAGATACCCGTGCTGGCCCCACCGTGGGATGTATCATTCCCCAATGTGGCAACCTGATGAAACTAAAGGTGCACGGCTTATATCTACTCGATGCAACAACGGCTTACCTACCAGCCCGGGCCCACTCACGCATATGAAGCCCGTTGGACTTGCGTTGCCACCGCTAACCCGTTTGCCTCTTACAGTCAAGCCCAGTATGCGTGTCCCGTCCTCGACATGGGTCGAGCCCACAAAGATACGTATGGGTTACTGGTTGAAATGGGCCTCCACAAGCTACCCACCTAAGCTTGTCCCTTTTTCTAGTATATCCCACTTAACCCTTTAATCATGTTTTAATTACATGTTCTATTTTGGTTAAGTATTCTAATCGTATTTTCTATTGCCACCCAAGGCAACCACTAGATTTTCTCATGCCACCCGAGGCACCCACTTAACCCCTCATGTCCCTCTACATGCTAATGTGGTTAAGTGTTTCTTAATTAATTAATTAAGAACGTAACCTTTGTAAAGACCTCTCACATTAGACTGTCTTTTATGACCGCTGGTTAAGCCGGTTGGGTCCGGGCAGCCTTATGTCATAACAGAGTCTAACCTCGTGTCTTTACATTAATTACGTATTTAGTTTGTGCCTAAGACCACTCACATTGGGCTAACATTTGTAGCAACTGGTTAAGCCGGTTGGGTCCGGGCAGTTTTACGCTACAACTGAGTCCAACCTCGTGTCTTAGTCAATTAATTACACCTAATTAATCACCCTCATAATTTTATATTAATTATCCCTAATTAATCAAGTTTTCTTAACATGGGTAGACCTAACTTAATAGGTAAATTCCCATGGGGTAGACCTAACTCAATAGGTAAATTCCCAACACATAGTATGGGTACACCTAACCAAATAGGCAAATTCCCATACTATGTTTATTTATTTTGTGTTATGCATAATTATATTAATTTCACACAATCTTATTAACTTATGCATTTAATTACCCCATCGTTCCCACGTAATTTCGTTCATGATATAACACATATAAAAGGTGTCAACTTGCATATGAATGAACATGTTTCAAAGGTGCCATCTTGCATATTAACAAACACATAACTTGCATATGAACTTGCATAACATGTCACATAACTTGCATATAATATGTCACATAACTTACATATTCATTTTGCATAACAAACTTGCATATTAGCTTATAGACTTGCATAGTGTGTCATCATGAACTTGCATATTAATAAACATGTAACTTGCATATTTACATACATGTAACTCGCATATTAACAAACATGTAACTTGCATATAAAGAAACATGTAACTTGCATATTTACATACATGTAACTTGCATATTAACAAACATGTAACTTGCATATTAACAAACATGTAACTTGCATATTTACATACATGTAACTTGCATATTAACAAACATGTAACTTGCATATTTACATACATGTAACTTGCATAGCATATTACCATGAACTTGCATAACATGCATATGATTACATAGCCCACAACTTGCATATTTAGCATCATGCAAACATAACATACATCATATTAAACTTGCATAAGCTTACATACTCAACATGCATAAACATAAGATTAATGCTAACATCATATCATATGATTCAAAGCTCATTAACCCACATACAAAACCATAAATCTCATCACATCTCATCTAATTAGTTTACCAAAAGATCATCAAAGTGATAGAAACTCACAACTAGCAACTTTGAACACCAAATGAAGAAGATTAAGATGCTAAGAAGGGATTAGAAGTTGATTAGAGAGTGATTAGTATGCAACCCTCTTCATAAAATTAGTGGAGGCCATGAGAGCTAGCATTTTGCCATAGTTTAGTCACTAGGTTTAATTATGAATGAATTAGGGTAGGTTAGGGTCTTATTTATAGATTAGGCAAGTGTTTTAGGCCATAGGATTAACCCTAGATTCAATCCAAGCCATCAAAGCATGTCTTGGGGAAGAAGTCAAGTGTAGGAACCATCTAGGGCCTTTAGATTAAAGATGGACCATGAGAACCATTCAAATGCAAAATCTGCACTTGAGCGAATCGGCCCACGGGTTGACAGCCAAACACCCTGGATTAACCCCTAGTCGACCCAGCGGGCTCGGGTCGACTTCAAAAATCGGCCGGTTCGGTTATTCCCCTCTCCCAATTCGCTGTTTTGAGCATTTTTGCATATTTATTTATTAAATTTTCAATTATATATATATATATATATCAATATATATATATATATATATATCTACACAACCCATTTCACTTAATTAAGTATACTTTAATTTGGGAATTTTCGTGAAACTTCGCGAGGCCATATCTTGGTCATACGGACTCCGATTTTCGAAAACTCGGACTCTATTTCGCGTATTTTTCCGAGACGAACACAATGGCATAGCCCGTTTCCCTTGATTCCCATTTTAGAATTAAATTCTGCCTCGATTTATGTTATTACAGGTTATTGAAAATACGGGTTGTTACAAAATTTGTAATTAATTAGGGATAATTAATACAAATTATGGGGGTGATTAATTAGGTGTAATTAATCAACTAAGACACGAGGTTGGACCCTTTTGTAGCATAAGACTGCCCGGAACCGACCGGCAAATCCAGCGGCTACAAATGATTGGCCCAATGTGAGAGGTCTTAGTCATAAACTAAATACGTGACAAGTGTAAAGACACGAGGTTAGACTCTGTTATGGTGTAAGGCTGCCCGGAACCAACCGGCATATCCAGTTGCCATAAAAGACAGTCTAATGTGAGAGGTCTTTACAAAGGTTACGATCTTAATTAATTAAGAAACACTTAACCAAATTAGCATGTAGTGAGGCATGAGGGGTTAAGTGGGTGCCTTGGGTGGCATGTAGTAACTAGTGGGGGTGCCTTGGGTGGCATAAGGAAACTAGTGGGTTGCCTTGGGTGGCAATAGAAAATACGATTAGAATACTTAATCAAAGTGGAACATGTAATTAAACATGATTAAAGGGTTAAGTAAGTGCCTTGGGTGGCATGTGGGAATTAAGTAAGTGCCTTGGGTGGCATGTGGGAATCAAGTAAGTGCCTTGGGTGGCATGTGGAAATCTAGTGGGTGCCTTAAGTGGCAATTGAAATATGATTAAATGACAAGCTTAAGTAGTAGCTTGTGGGGGCCTTAAGTGGCAATTGAAATATGATTAAATGACAAGCTTAAGTAGTAGCTTGTGGGGGCCTTAAGTGGCAATTGAAATATGATTAAATGACAAGCTTAAGTAGTAGCTTGTGGGGGCCTTGAGTGGCAATTGAAATATGATTAGATGACTTAACCAAACCTTAACATGTAAGTGGGCATGATTTTAAAAAGGGGTTAAGTGGGATGCACTAGATAAAATGACAAGCTTAAGTAGTAGCTTGTGGGGGCCCATTTCAACCAATATCCCAAACGTATCTTTGTGGGCTCGACCCAAGTCGAGGACAGGACACGCATATTGGGCTTGACTGTAAGAGGCCAAAACGGGGTAGCGGTGGCAACGCAAGTCCAACGGGTTTCATATGCGTGTGTGGACCCGGGCTGGTAAGTAAGACGTTGTTGCATCGTGTAGGTATAAGCCGTGCACCGTTGATATTATCAGGTTGCCACTTTGGGGAATGATACACCCCACTGTGGGGCCAGCACGGGTATCTACGTTAGGGAGCCGATCGCTTGGGGAGTAGTGGGTACACCTAGTGGAGATAGGGGCAGACGACACCTATGTAGTCAGCTAGGGGTACACGAAACTACTATTAAAAATTACTAAGTACACTTAGTGGGATCAACCTTAAGTAGGAATTACCCTTGGGTGGGTAGAACTGGTGTGGTGCAGTGTAGGAATTACCCTTGGGTGGGTAGATCTGGGGTGGTGCAGTGTAGTAATTATCCTTGGGTGGGTAAATGCGTCTTTTCGGTTATCTTAGTACATCCTGTGTTTAGTTGGCTACTTAGTGTAGTCATTATCCCCAGAGGTACCGTACCTTGTTTATATCATACCCTAATTACTTTAATGATTGTATTGTTAAGGTTATAGGACTCGCTCAGACTTATGTCTGACCCCGTTGTTTTTATCTTTTTCCCAACCCTCAGGTTATCAGAGTAGGCCTAGCACTAGTGGGCTTTGATCAGACTGCTTTATCTATCTTTTGGAGCTTGGACCGTGGATGTAAAGCTCAGTTTATCTTTTCTATTATGGCTATTAAGTTATGTAGTGGGATTATGTACTTCTGTTTTATCAGGATGGATATTATGTACTTGACTCTTGTTTATGGTTTTGGTGTAACCAAACATGTTTACTTTCCGCTGCAATGAAATGATGTTTTGAATCTCAAGTATTACTTATATCGGTCTTGTTGTAATTTTTCTGTTCTATATTCATTTAAAATACTCCACCGATGCTATGGCATTCCCTTAGTGAGTGACCGTAGCGGGCGTGGGGTGTTACACGTGGTATCAGAGCTTAAGGTTACCAGAACAGATAAATTTTTTAGAAAAACTATTTTCTAAGAATATTTTTGAAAGGAGTATTTTCAAAAACATGTCTTTTAAGAGAAAAGTTTTTGAAAGAAAAGCATAATCCCCGATAGCCATATCTTTATCTTTCGAATTCTCCGTTTTGAATCTCTTCCTCTCTCGTTTTGAGTTTCCCCTCCGTGTATGGATGATCTTTCTAAGATAGATAAGAATGGAAAACCACTTCAAGGGACTTAGACGTTAGTCGGATTAGAAGTTAGTTCAAGAAGGAGGAGGACTGGTAGGTACCTATTGGATAGACGATGGGAGGAAGGCTCAAATAGTTGTTTGGTTAATAAAGGATGAAACCTCATTGGTGGGAGGTTACGAGTGGAGAATGGGAAGAAGAAGGCGAGTAGTTATCCTTTTGGGAGGAATAGGACACCTTATTAGGGTTGTCCAAAGGGGCAAGGGCAAGGTACGGAATCTCCTGGAGGGTAGTTGTATTCCCTCACGGCTTGTGTACCTGATGGGGATAGGACCGTCTAGATTGGAATTTGGATTTCTTTATTATCCGGTTTGAACTTTATTTGATTCTGACGCATCGAGTTCGGTTATCTCATCATTGTTAGTTGAGTCACTGCACTTAGACACCAGTTTAGTAGATGATCCCTTAGTTGTTTCAAACCCAATTGGGGCTCCATGATGTGTTTGGGTTTGAAAGTTTCTATACTTAGCGTTGAGTTTAGATGTGATGCTTTTTGGGCTTCACGGGCTATGGGTTAGTTTTGGGCATGGACTGGTTATCCAGTAGGTGTGCCGTTCTTGATTTTGAAGGGAGAGTTGTTAGGCTTATGACTCGCTTGGGTAACACTCTCGAGATCTCTTGTAATCCCATGGAATCTGTTATGCTAAGTTATCTAGAATCGCTTGACACGTCGGTCGAGAGTTTGCGATCTGTTAGAGTGGTCCGGGAATACTCGGATGTGTTTGAGGAGGTGAAGGGCTTACCTCCGGAGCGGGAGATTGACTTCCGAATATATCTGGTAGACAATGCCAAACCAGTATCTTGGCCAGTGTGCCACATGGCTCCTCGTGAGAGGAGGGAACTCCATAAGCAAGTAGGCGATTTGCTTGGAAGGGGTTCATAAGACAAAGTATATCGGAGTGGGGTGCTCCAGTAGTTTTTGCCACGAAGGCGGATGGGTCCCTCAGACTTTGTGTAGGCTAAAGAGAACTAAATAAACTCACAAAGAAGAATAGACACCCATTGCCGAGGATTGATGATCTCTTGGATCAGTTAGTTGGCGCCTCAGTATTTTCGCAGTTGGACTTAGCCACGGGGTTTCGTCAGTTGAGAGTGGCTGAGGATAGTATAGAGAAGACTGCCTTTAGGACTCCGGATGGGTTTTTATGAGTGGCTGGTGATGCCATTTGGTTTGACGAACGCCCCGCATACTTTATTGATTTGATGAGAAGGGTGTTCAGGGAGTACCTAAAAAAGTTCGTGATGGTCTTTGTAAATGACATCTTGGTCTTTTCTAGGAGCGAAATAAGTTTTCGTATGGGCTCAATAGGTTGAGCAAAGCCAGTTATGGGATAAACGGTGGTTTTGGAGCAAGACTGGCGAGGACATCCAGATTTGGACAAGGGCATAATTATTTAGCCGTTTTTACTAGTATCATCTCACGTAGGTCATCTGAATTCGAAGGAGGTATCCCTTGGGTGTTTGTCTGATATTGGTTTAGGCCTTTGGGGCTTGCATTTGGGGGATGTCGAGTTCGACTAGGGTGGTCTGCGTGAGAGATGGATAGTTGTGACGATTTTGCAAGGGAGAATATCCTGATTTTCTCTAGAAGTGGAGAAGAGCATGCCCTACATCTTAGGGAAGTGTTGGAGACTCTTAGAGCGCATAGTCTTAGGACAGCAAAAGTGGATGGGATTCTTAGCATCCTATGAGTTTGAGATAGCGTATACCCATGGCAAGGGTAACGTGGTAGCGGACGCCTTAAGTAGAAAAAGGTTGTCCTTGAGTTCATTGTTCGTTGAACGACGGAGCTTAGAGTTTATTTCTATGTTTGACTTTAGACCTTCCGTTGACTTTGTACCCGGTTTGCTAACCTCCTTGGAGGTTAGGCCTACTCTTTTGGGGCGGATTGGCGGAGCGTAGCGAGACGACCCACAGTTGGTTGAGTTAGTAGAGAAGCTCATAAGGGGGGAGTCGTCCAGCCATTTGAGTAGGTACACCCTAGATGGTAAGGGGTGGTTGCGTAGAGACGGTAGACTTTGTGTACCGCAAGACGAGGGTTTGAGGAAGGCTATACTTGATGATGCACATCGGTCGAAGATGACCATTCATCCCGGTGGGGACAAGATGTACCAAGACATGAAGCGAGTTTTCTTTTGGGCCGGTATGAAGACAGATGTGGCCGAGTATGTCGCTAGATGCTTGGTGTGCTAGCAAGTGAAAGCGGAGCAGAAGAAACCCAGTGGGTTGCTTCACCCATTGGAGGTTCCGCTATGGAAGTGGGATAGTGTCTCGATGGATTACCGAGATCGAGGAAGGGTAATACGGGAATTTGGGTTGTGGTAGACAGACTTACTAAGAGCGCCCATTTTATACCCGTGAAGAGTAAGAGAACTGCTCCATGGATAGCTTCAGTTTACATTCGAGAGATTATTAGATTGCATGGTGTACCTTCCAGTATAGTGAGCGATCGAGATCCTATCTTCACTAGAGAGTTTTGGAAGAGTTTGCAAGAGGCGGTAGGGACTCAGTTGTGTTTGAGTACCGCATATCATCCTCAGACGGACGGCCAGACCGAGAGGGCGAATCGTATTTTAGAAGACCTTTTGAGGCTATGTATCTTAGATTTTGGAGGTAAATGAGAAGAGCATCTTCCATTGGTGGAGTTGCCCGATAGACTTAGTGGTGTACATGATGTATTCCATGTGTCACATTTGATGAAGTGCCTACATGAGACCGCAGAGGTGGTAGAGCCGAGCTTGCTTAGAGAAGTAGAGATAGAGCGTGATGCGACTATTCGACGAGCTCCTACACGCATCCTTGGGTCAGAGATTAAGAGGTTGAGAAACAGGGAGGTTCAACTAGTCAAAGTGCAATGGGGAGAAGATGAGAGCAACGCTACTTGGGAGACGGAAGCGAAAATGCGTTCATTATACCCATTCCTTTTTGAGGGTATGTCTTTTAACTTCTCCTTTATCGTTTGTCTAGTACTTATCTTATCTCTAGTATGTCCTCTTGTTAGTGCCTTTGACCTTTTGATAGGGTAAACCTATGGTTGAAACATGTGTTTGAGACATATTATGATTGATGGATGCATGTGGATTCAAGTGTTTGCTAGTGGTTGCTCGTGGATGCATATACACACACTCTAGACACTAGATCGGCTCAATCACTTCATATTGCATATTGCATATAATTGTGTGTAGGTAGCTATATTTATGGATGTATAATGGTTGTGTTATCATATGGATGATGCATTTTGGTGAATGATTGTGCACTCATGTAGATATAGTATGTGTCGATAGGGTTCTTTCGCATACATATTGGATGCATGGCACTATCACGGTTTGCATATGTTCATACATTAGATAGGGAACATATACACACACTTTTTGCATATGCTCATACATCAGTAGAAATTGTTTTAAGGACAATGGATGCCCGTGTTTGATGGATTGAGTAGATGGTTGTTTGGATGGTAGGATATGCATTCTCCTTAGCTTAGAGATTTCGGGGACGAAATCCTTTAAGGAGGGGAGAATCTAACACCCCAAATTTCGGTTAATGCTAAAATTCACTAATTGCAGAATAAATAATCTCAGATGTGAGAAATGGGGGAAACGGGCTGCTTCAATGCATTCGTCTCGGAAAAATACGCGAAATAGAGTCCGATATTTTGTAAATCAGAGTCCGTATGGCCCAGTTATGGCCCAAAGAAGTTTACAGAAAATTCAAAGTTTAAAACAGATTTAAAATTCAGGTTCAAATTTCGAAATTGGGACCATTGGGCGCAGGGGGGAAAATTCCCGCCTAGCTACCCAAGTCGACAGCCCAGTCGACTGGGCAGTCGACTTAGCTAGGACCAAGTCGACAGCCCTGTCGACTTGGGTGTCGACAGGGGGTGCTCGGTCAGTTTGGCCTGGTGCACCATTTTAGGGTTTGACTGTGTTTTGGGGCTGTTCTCTGGAAGCTTCCGAGATCTAATGGTCCTAATCTAATTTAGGGTTAATCTAATGGTCTAAAACACATCCTAATCCTATAAATAAGACCCTAAGCTAGCCCTAAATGATCATAATCCTATCCTCTAACTAAACTATGCCAAAATTTTCTATGATCATGGCCTCCACTCAAAGCCCTAGCCTCCATCCTCTTTCTAAACTATTTCTATGAAGGCTTTCATGTTCATACAAGCATTTTTAAGTTGTATGAGTGGTCATTAGCTTGCATACATCATCAAGTTGCAAGCTTTATTTTCAAGGCTAGAGTTTTTGGGTGATTTTTGGCAAGGGTTTGCTTATTGGAGTTTAGTGGTGAGTCTCTATAGCCTTAATAATCAATTGTTAAATTGATTATGATAGGATATGATAAGATATGGCTATGTTTGTGGATTAATGTGTTTATGCAAATTTAGTATAGTGTATGTTGTGTGTTTTGCGAGTTTTATGCTATATGTTATGCAAGTATAATGCTATGTTTTATGATGCTCATTATGCAAAACACTATGTTGAACATTGATTCATATGTAACATGTTATGCAAGCTATATGTGAGATTATATGCAAGTTCATATGTAACATGTAATGCAAGTTATGTGCATGATCATATGCAAGATCATATGTAACATGTTATGCAAGTTATGTGTTTGGTTATATGCAAGTTATGTGCATGATTATATGCAAGTTCATATGTAACATGTTATGCAAGTTATGTGTTTGGTTATATGCAAGTTATGTGCATGATTATATGCAAGTTCATATGTAACATGTTATGCAAGTTATGTGTTTGGTTATATGCAAGTTATGTGCATGATTATATGCAAGTTCATATGTAACATGTTATGCAAGTTATGTGTTTGGTTATATGCAAGTTAACATGTGACATGCTATGCAAGTTCACACCTTTGTATGACATAAGAATCATATGCAAGTTACCCCCTTTGTGACATATGTGCTTCATGCAAGTTTGGGTTAAATGCTAGTTGGGTTTAATGTATGCTCATATATGCAAGTTGACACATTTTAAACCCATGATAAAGTTATATGCTATGTTGGTTAAACCCATGACATTTGTGATGAATCTTCCCTTTATTATGTCATGTTATGAGAACGAATTACGTGGGGAACGATGGGGTTAATATGCATGTTAATAAAATGGTGTGAAATGGGTATGCTTAAGCATAACATAAAGTGAATGGACATAATTGGGAATTTACCTATTAAGTTAGGTCTACCCATATTATGGAATTGGGAATTTACCTATTAAGTTAGGTCTACCCATATTATGGAATTGGGAATTTACCTATTGAGTTAGGTCTACCCATATTCTTGAAATTTGCAATTAATTAGGGATAATTAATACAAATTATGGGGGTGATTAATTAGGTGTAATTAATCAACTAAGACACGAGGTTGGACCCTTTTGTAGCATAAGACTGCCCGGAACCGACCAGCAAATCCAGCGGCTACAAATGATTGGCCCAATGTGAGAGGTCTTAGTCATAAACTAAATACGTGACAAGTGTAAAGACACGAGGTTAGACTCTGTTATGGTGTAAGGCTGCCCGGAACCAACCGGCATATCCAGCTGCCATAAAAGACAGTCTAATGTGAGAGGTCTTTACAAAGGTTACGATCTTAATTAATTAAGAAACACTTAACCAAATTAGCATTTAGTGAGGCATGAGGGGTTAAGTGGGTGCCTTGGGTGGCATGTAGTAACTAGTGGGGGTGCCTTGGGTGGCATAAGGAAACTAGTGGGTTGCCTTGGGTGGCAATAGAAAATACGATTAGAATACTTAACCAAAGTGGAACATGTAATTAAACATGATTAAAGGGTTAAGTAAGTGCCTTGGGTGGCATGTGGGAATTAAGTAAGTGCCTTGGGTGGCATGTGGGAATCAAGTAAGTGCCTTGGGTGGCATGTGGAAATCTAGTGGGTGCCTTAAGTGGCAATTGAAATATGATTAAATGACAAGCTTAAGTAGTAGCTTGTGGGGGCCTTAAGTGGCAATTGAAATATGATTAAATGACAAGCTTAAGTAGTAGCTTGTGGGGGCCTTAAGTGGCAATTGAAATATGATTAAATGACAAGCTTAAGTAGTAGCTTGTGGGGGCCTTGAGTGGCAATTGAAATATGATTAGATGACTTAACCAAACCTTAACATGTAAGTGGGCATGATTTTAAAAAGGGGTTAAGTGGGATGCACTAGATAAAATGACAAGCTTAAGTAGTAGCTTGTGGGGGCCCATTTCAACCAATATCCCAAACGTATCTTTGTGGGCTCGACCCAAGTCGAGGACGGGACACGCATATTGGGCTTGACTGTAAGAGGCCAAAACGGGGTAGTGGTGGCAACGCAAGTCCAACGGGTTTCATATGCGTGTGTGGACCCGGGCTGGTAAGTAAGACGTTGTTGCATCATGTAGGTATAAGCCGTGCACCGTTGATATTATCAGGTTGCCACTTTGGGGAATGATACACCCCACTGTGGGGCCAGCACGGGTATCTACGTTAGGGAGCCGATCGCTTGGGGAGTAGTGGGTACACCTAGTGGAGATAGGGGCAGACGACACCTATGTAGTCAGCTAGGGGTACACGAAACTACTATTAAAAATTACTAAGTACACTTAGTGGGATCAACCTTAAGTAGGAATTACCCTTGGGTGGGTAGAACTGGTGTGGTGCAGTGTAGGAATTACCCTTGGGTGGGTAGATCTGGGGTGGTGCAGTGTAGTAATTATCCTTGGGTGGGTAAATGCGTCTTTTCGGTTATCTTAGTACATCCTGTGTTTAGTTGGCTACTTAGTGTAGTCATTATCCCCAGAGGTACCGTACCTTGTTTATATCATACCCTAATTACTTTAATGATTGTATTGTTAAGGTTATAGGACTCGCTTTGACTTATGTCTGACCCCGTTGTTTTTATCTTTTTCCCAACCCTCAGGTTATCAGAGTAGGCCTAGCACTAGTGGGCTTTGATCAGACTGCTTTATCTATCTTTTGGAGCTTGGACCGTGGATGTAAAGCTCAGTTTATCTTTTCTATTATGGCTATTAAGTTATGTAGTGGGATTATGTACTTCTGTTTTATCAGGATGGATATTATGTACTTGACTCTTGTTTATGGTTTTGGTGTAACCAAACATGTTTACTTTCCGCTGCAATGAAATGATGTTTTGAATTCTCAAGTATTACTTATATCTGTCTTGTTGTAATTTTTCTGTTCTATATTCACTTAAAATACTCCACCGATGCTATGGCATTCCCTTAGTGAGTGACCGTAGCGGGCGTGGGGTGTTACAATATTCATTTTTAAGATATGATTTGCAAAACACTTGCTAATATTTATTTATTTCTAAAACTGAAACAAAGTACTTTTTATACGATATAATTCATTTACCACTTCAATTTTAATTTAAACTTCATAAAAATAAAGTCTTGATTTCAGAAAACATCTTTATTGATTTACTACAACTTATTCCAACTTTATTCCAATAACTACATTCCATATATAAAATATTTGTATATCAATGTCATTGTAAATTCCTTACCATTGATATTTATTGTCTAAAGTCTTATATTATTATAATTTGAATTCAAATTCAATTAGAATTTATAACTCTAAAACCCTTCTTATCGAATCAACTTATTTCCTTAAACACCTCTTCATGTCACCCGTGAATGATATTTATCAATACAAGCTTATACATGACTTATTCAGTCATCCTTAATTCTTATTCGCAATTCAAGTTTAAATTCTATTTAACTTTCATTTCATAATATCTCATTTATATTTCCCCTCGTAATTGTAAAATTCTATCCATTTCAAATGTTAGTTTTCAAACCACATTTCCACTTCCTTTTTCGAATCCACCCTCAAATTATAACTTTCTTAAAATACTTCCAATATATGGTTTTCACTTCTGCAAATGTCAGTTATAAAATCGGGTTTTTACCTTATTTGTTAAAACAACTTTTAATTTTCAATTCTATTTAATTGGGTTTCTAAATAAACATTTCTATTTGGAAACAAATATTTCTTTTTAAGTTCTTTTTATATTTCAATTCTATTTCGAAACCCATATTTTCCAAATTCTCGAATGGTAATCGTTCATTCCTTTATAAACATTGTTTATAAAATCACCTCATTAACACATTTGTTTAAACAAATCTTTTCCTTTAGACCGTATTTATAATTTGGATTTCAAATGAACGTTTCTATTTAAAAATAGGTATTTCCCCTAAGACAAATTTCAATTTATTTTAAAATAACGGTTTATTTTACGATTCCCGTTTCTTTTCCAAATTCATATACGCTTCACATTTTTCTCAAATTTCCCACTTCTTATAATATGTTAAAAAATTCACTTCTTCACGATATTTCTTTGAACAATTATTTGCTTTTACATTCTATTCTAACGAACCGCTTCCATTTGGAATAAGTATTATTAAATTCTTTTTATATTACAGTTTTTGTTTTGAAATCAATATATTATTATTTAGGATATTTAAAATATCCAAAATCAACCATTTGTGGCACTAACATAGTCAAACATATCATAAGCTATCACAGGTTATAAACACATCACATATCAGTATATAAGAACAAATAATTTAAATGCGAGGAATCCAGTTGAATCCCTCCAACCTGTTTTTCCTGCATCCACAGATGTTCGTCAATAATAATAATACCCATCCTGCTTCAAGGCAGGACATCGCGGTATAAAGGTCATCCACTATATATATTGTGGGGGGTATAGGGAAATCATCCGCTAATAGTACTGCGGGAATTGTCCAATCACCAATCACCAGTATTATTTTTATATATTATTATTATATAATATTATTACTTTATAGCAACCAATTATCAGCCAACCAAGCAATAAAACAAAATTTTGAACTATTAAAACAGTTCAAATAATTAACTGAGTGAGTTTAACTCACCTCGATTTTCTCGTGCTGAATATCCGTTTAAATTCCATATTGTCTCGGCACCATCTACTTGCACTGTCTTGAATTAATTAATTTTTCACCTATGATCAATTTATGAATATTATTAATTGGTTAAACAATTATTAATATAAACTAATTATTAAAATAAATTATCCTATATGTATTTACTGATTAAATATTTAATTATTTTAAATGAACTATTAAATAAATTTTCTATGCAAATATAAATTTTCGCAAAAACGGTATACCTTATCGCCTTGCCAATTTCTACACTCCTTCTGAAAATCATCTTCATCAACATCACAACAAAGCCTCTCTAGTCTTCTTGATCACCCACATTTAATCCTTCAACTTAGTTTGAAATCCAGTCATCACGTTCATTTGCAAACTCCATATCATTTGTATTACAGTTCTGTCCCCTTCAGAATTTCAACCCAAACTCTCATATTCCTATTCAACTCAGTCCATCCCAAAAAGCAATTTGAACTTCTAGTTTCCCACTGCTAATCTCACTTCAGTATCCAAACCATTATCAACAATCGAACTCACTTCTGGAGACAACCTTTAGTTCCATGCCTGCATTCCCCTAACCATCTCAGTTCATCATTAGCAATTTGCATTTCTCATTTCAACGTATCATCCTAGAAAACCCCATGTTCCTCCTCAACCAATCCGCACTCCCCAAACAGACCATGGAACTCTCCAAAAATAAATCTGAACCTCACCAATTACTCCATTTTCAAACTCCAGTCCATCTCAAAAAACAAAGGATCGGACCTCTCCATTAAACCCAATTCGAACTCCCAGTACCACGCTCATCTTCAGTCCATTGCAATACCCAGTTCATCACCTGCCAAACTCCGGTCATCGTGTTCAACACCCAAACAAATCGAACTCCAGTTCGCTCACCAACATGTTGCGCACCCTCAACCAGACTTAGTTCATCCATTAGTTATCGCAATCCACCAAATCTAATACCCAGCATTGACCACCTTCCTAAACGACAACAGATCACATCACAATACTTAGGACAGGTTTATTCAAGTCACCCTAAATCGCGAGAGTCCCTTTATTGACGCCGAGCTTCAGAAACTGTCATGGTTTCGAATCGCATAACTGGAAATCACAATTTCCTATTTCAGTATTATGATTTTCGATTTCTTTTTTTTAATCAGTGGACCAGTTTCGATTTTGTTTTTCCCTGATTTGGTAAAAGAAGAAAAGAATAGAAAGGGCCTGAACGATTTCAATTTGAGAAAGGAAAAGAACGAGAGCAAAAGTGGAAGGCGTGAATTCATTTCGGTTGGTTTTTGGATGGGTGGAATAGCTGAAAGCAATGGCTTATATAGGCAAAGGATTTAAGCGATAAGAACCATGTCGAATTCAATAGGCTGTAGCCAGAATAGGTTGGTAGCGTCCTTGTTTGAAAGCTTAGGGGAGAAGAAATAGTTTGGACGGTAAATTTGATTTGAGAAGACGTTGTAAAAATTTTAGAGTAGCATGTGCTTGTGAGTATAGGTCGTCCCTTATGTTAGATATTTTTATTTATTTATGTGGTGTCTTTAATTAAAATATCTTGCACTATCAAACCCCTATTTGAACAGAACTAACGGCATTTCCAGGGTTCTACCACCATTGTGAACACACTGGAACAGTTTCGACGGTCTAGTTCGACCATATACAGACGATATTAAATTAAATTGATGATTTAACATTAAATTAGATTAATATATATTTGTTTCAAAATCCATTTTAATATACAAATTCATTTACATTAACATTTCAATATTTAAACGAAATTAAATATTCAAAACTGAAGTGATCGAAATACGGGACGTTACAAAATTCTTACAAACACTATTCACCCCCCTTAGTGTTTGCTTTGCCTTAACGATCCATTCCACATTACCCAACAAGAATACATCCATATTTATAAGGAATTTTTTTTTGCATGTAAAGTAATTTCTTAGGTTTTCCATTCTTCATTTCCTTTCCGTATTGCGATTCTTTTCCAGATCTACAAATTTTAGTAGCATACATATCCACGTTTTATACATATTATATAGATCTGTTAGGATTTGAGAATAAAACGTAAAATCTATAGTTAAGATATGAGATTTGGGGGGGAAAATGTTGGTGAGTGGGAGATCTAATTAATTTTTATAATATAAGATAATTTTTATTGGTGAAATTTCAATCTGTATGCCTAAATCTGATAATTGAAATTATAAGCTTCTTAATTAAGATATCTAAATGTTGCCAACAATTCTTTCTATGTCATTTGGTTAATATTTATACCTAAATTTGGAAATCAATCTCTGAATATTATTGAGACTTGTATTGTTGTTCGTTTCTCGATTCTGTAAAATTTTGGTGTAATTGTATGGTTCATATCAATTACCCTTTTTGTTTTAAAATCTATCTTTGTTTTGAATTGTTTAAGGATTTGTTTAATTTTTATAAATTAGGCCTTCTTATTCTTTTGTTATTTTTTTATACATTAGGCCTTCTTATTCTTTTCTGCAAAAAGACTATATTTGAAATTATACAGAATATGTGAATAAAGAAAAGGAAGAGATGCGTAAATTAACATTATTTACGCATAATTTACGATGTATGCTCCAAATAAAAGAAGATTCGATCATTGTAATTTCAAATAACAATTCATTCTTTCTAAATGCTTGGAAAATTTAAGGAAATTATAGTAAGAGGCCTTTTACTTGGATTTTAAATCTCGACAAATAAGAACATAGAAAGATTGTTTTAGTCAATAGTTTGGGCTAGAATGTAAAACAATTGGAATAAGTAAACTGATAAATCAACTGGAAATCATGGCGACTGCCGATTGAAAATGGCGATTGTGGTTTCTTCCTTCCATCAACATCCTAATCCTCTCAATCTCATCTCGTCTTCCAGTTCTAATCTCTTCCACACTGCAGTCTCCTCTCGTTCACGCTTCCCGTCTCCAAATCTACTTCTCTCCCGTGGCGAAGAACAAAAAGGATAAACCTAGGTTTACCAGTAGTGTGACCAGATCTGGAAGAAAGTTCTTTGATCTCTCTCGCGCAACTGTGCCTTTGTCCTTTCCAACAAGCAAGTTCTTTGAGTTCAAGGTGGATTTAGTAGAGGCGGCTGATGCTTCCCCGGTTTCTGGTCTAACTGTTGTCGATCCCTCTTCGATTTCGGCGGTGCTTGACGCTACGATGGGTAATAATAGATGGTCGGAAGTCAATGCATTGGCAAACTTTGAGTCTCGGAAATCTTCAATTAACGCTGATGTTTCTGCAGATGTTTTACAGCAAGGTAATTCCTCACCTAAGTCTTCTAATGAAATTGGGGATGTTGGTACTGAAATTGGTAAAAGGGGTGAGTCGGTGTGTTTTATTGAAGAGGTGGTGGAGGTTAATGATGTAAGACCCCACAATATAACTGATGGTGTTATACCTGAGTCGTCGACTCATGTTGTGGTGCCACCGAAGTCCACTCCCTCCTCTATGTATAATGGCACACAAAGTGCTCGCCCAAATTCCCCAATCGCTCATGATGTACTTGCTGCTGATAATCCAGAGAACAATGCTAATCCGACCTTGACTCATTCAAATGAAAATAAAAATCCTGTAGATATGAATTCCATACCAAGCTATTCATTCTTCTTTTCAGCACTTCCAAGATGTGCCGGAGCACATACCCCTCGTGCATTCTCCAATGCCTCTGATAATCGAATACCTCCTAATGATGTTGTCCAAGAGGGTGTAAACTGTTGGAAATATTATCTTGTTGGATTTTTCCTTGACACTCATGCTCCGAATATTGATGTACGTGTTCAATGTAGAAAAATCTGGAATTTGAGAAGTGGTCTTCAAGTTAGTTGTGTAAATGGATTGTTCTATTTCAAATTCTCTAGTATGGAGGAGAGATTGAAGGTGTTGGAATCCGATCCCGCAATCATTGGTGGGAAACCCCTTATTATTACATCTTGGTGCACGTCAGTTGAGAGCGCTAGAGAGAGTGGCTTTCATTCCTGTTTGGGCTATCTTTACCCGTATTCCTTCGGTTTTACAGACACTTCCTAAATTGAACTAGTTGGCTAGTAGAATTGGAAGTTTTAAATGTTTTGACGCAAACACGGAAGCTAGGAAGAATCTTGTATTTGCTAAATCTCTGATTGAGATTACACCGATGAAGCCTCTGCCAAATAAACTCAAAGTCTCTATTGATGGTTATGATTCTTTTGTACATGTTCAGTACACTTGGCAACCGGAAATTTGTTCTAAATGTCAATCCTTTGGTCATGTTCTTGACAATTATATGGCTATTGGTCCGCCTAAGACCAAATCTCCTCTTTCGAAGCCTAAATCTAGGGTTTGGGCTCGTAAGACCAAAGCATATGAAAAGCTTGTGGAAGAAGAACCAATAGTAGATAAAGACTTGGAAAGTAATGACGAGGAAAAGGCAGATGATGAAATTGCTTAGATGTCGGATGACCGTGCATGGGTTCATTCTGATTCGGGAATGAGATATAATCCAGCTGAAAATGAATACTACAAATATGTATCTGAAGCGGTGGATGATTTTAGAAGATTGGAATATCAGGTTGTTGGTGATACCTTTGAGCTCGTTCAAGAGAGTGTTCTTGGAGAGAAGATCAAGTCTCTTTTCCATGATTCTACTTGGGATTGGGAATGCGAATTTCGCAGTCCTAACTCATGCTTTGTTCCTAACCTTGTTGTACTCTTTTCTGAGTATATCAATGTTATTGGAAGTGATTGTGACTCTTCTAGTTACTCTACCCTTGTTAGTGATTAACTTTTAGGGCTGTCTTAGTAGTAGAAACTTTTTGTTTCTCTCCTGTGCTTTATAGATTAGTGTTCTGGCACTTCAAACCAGATGGAGTTTCTGTGCCTGTGCAGAACTTCATTTCTTTTATCCTATTCTAATAAAAGTGGATGGCCACTATAAAACCGTCTTACCATGCAAAAAAAAGTAAACTGATAAATATAGAAATATGAAAATAAGTATATACATGATAAGTGTGTTAATAAATAAGTATATACAATTAACATGATAAATTTTGAGAAGATTTTGGAGTTATGAATAAATAAGAAACTAATGAAAATAAACGAGACTTATATAAATAAAATTGATTATATGGTAATGAAAAGTGTTTGTTATGGTTATTAATGGCATATGGTTGTTATAGTAATTAAATTGAATGAGGATTTGGGTAGAATTACCATAATTAATACTAAGTCCAATAAATCATCTAGAGTTATATCAATCTTGTCATATCTATTTGGGATAATCAATCGTATATTATCTCTAATTTAATTTTTGGATTAACATCATTAGTTAACATAAGAATTGGACTTAGCATGTAACAACCCGGAAATTCGAAAATGAAACGGCGGAGTGGATCCCAAAGGTGAGAACTTCTTACTCTAGTTTTGTTTTCTAGTTAAATATATATACTAGGATGCAAACGGTGCTTAGTAGCACCCAACACCTTTGATTGAAACCATGGATGTTTGGTTGTGTGTTTGGATTGATTTATTTTTTTAAATTTGGTTTGGGGTGTGAATTGAATTGATTGGAATTGGTATGTGTATGGCGCGAGCCAGTATTAGGCGAGGGATAAGGCTAGACCTTATTCCGGTTCTAATATCGCGCCATTGTGCTACCAGAATTTTCATAAATATGTTAGAACAACAAAAATATCGCTTTTATTATATAAATGAACTAAATAAAATATACATGTGTTGAATAATATATTTTATCGTTAAAAATATAATTTTTAACATATAAATGAACAACATAAAATTTTCCTGAAATGAAAATAAATATTCATTTACAAATCGGACGATTTATTATGTACACTCATTTGACTAATATTGATTGGGACGATATATTTTACACATCGCCCAGCTGCACAAATAATAATCAATGTTTGTTGATTGAAACACCACACGGGTATTGTGATGATATTTGACGTACACTAATCCCAATTGTTTAGTTGTATGTCAATCGATTGGTTAACAGACTGTTGTCAGCGTTAATTATTTATATTTAATGCTTATGCAGTTGTGTAGTGCACTCTGGATGATGGTTGATTGTTTATCATTGTTGTTGTATACATATGATGTATGAAATCAATATAAATAATATTATATGGTAGTTGACTATGTCTGATCCCAATTCAGAAAATAACGAATATTTTAAAATAATATTCAGAATGGATTAAAATGTGAATTTGATGTCCGATTTTGGATGAACATGAAAATATTAAAACATATGAAGCTGTTTTGATTAAATTTGCGCCATTTTAATGCGAAAGATATTTATATCAATTCTATTCATTTTTCTAATGAATATCAAAAAAGAAGTGATTTCAAAATCTAATGTTTTGAAAATATTATCATTTATATATTAATGATATGAAATATCAATTTTGATTTAAAATTGAATATGAAGTTGAAATCGTTTTTAAAACGAATTTAAAATGATTTATAAAATATGTTTTAAATGGAAATCGACGAAATATATATAATATATATATTATATATATTTAATGGCCTAGATAGAACGCGTCGCGCTGCGACCATTCGTGAATTTCGACCATTGACTTCGAATCGACATAACGGGAGATCCGACCGTCGGATTCTCCTAAAACCGAATTCGTATCGAAAACAGCTTTCCAACGAATATAAGAGATTTTAAATCTAACAGTTGGATTTCAAATTATGTCCAAATCAAATTTGGGAAAGGTCGCTATAAGTGCAGTTCGATGACCGTTTATGGAAATTTACTGAAAAGGCCTTAATAAAATTATTAAAAAATATTAATAATTTGTGTAAAATCATAATAAATGATTTAGAAAGAATTTGGACGAAAAATTCCACGTTTGTAATGGTAAAAATATATTTTATCAAAATGAACTAGTTATTAACTAGATTTGAAATCCAATAATTTTTAAATAAAATAGATTGGATTTGTGAATGGTTCTAACATAACAAGATATTTCCAACGAACAAATTGGAATGAATTTGGAATGGAAATAATCTTTGGAATATTTTGATATTGGATTCCGTGATTATACGGATATTGTTATGGAAATTTGGAAGATATATTTCATATCGTTATTACCAATATGATATTTGCTGGTTTCAGAATTTGATATTGAATATAAGCCGATATAATTTCTATTCAGAGCCTTGTATTTAATATCAAACTAGATTTTGGGTTTGTCATGAATGGTGTCTTCATTAACACTGTTCTTAAACCCAGTTGAGAAAAAGAATAAATCTTTTAATTAAGACTTAGTGAAGTTTTCCAATTAATTAATATTTAATTGAAATTGAATAAAAGAATTAGATTTTGGGTTTGTCGTGAATGGTGTTTTCAGTAACACTGTTCTTGAACCTCTTGTGAAAATAATAAATATTTTAATTAAGATTATTAGAGTTTACAATTATATTTAATAATTGGAATAAAATTGAATGTGAATTGGGTTTATAGTGAACTGTGTTTCTAACGACATTCGTTCTTTACCCCGATTTACAATAAAATGTGATTTGGAATTTATAGATCTTTTTATTTAGATTTAAAGGAAATTTTCCAAAGTAAAGTTTTCCAATTTAATACAACAAATTGGAATGGAATGGAATTCGATTTGATAATATTCGAAGTGAATTTTTGGGGAGGAAGACTGGTAATATATATGGAATTTAAAAGGCTTGATCGTTATTCCATCTATATTATTAGTTGGATACGGAAATTGATATCGATTATATATATATATCGATCTGTTTTCTGTGAAGATTCCATAATTAATGGAATGTGATTTTGGGTTTATCGTGAACTGTGTTTAAAATGACATTAGTTCTTTAACCCAATTAAAGATAGGATTTAATTCCTAGATTTGAATAATCATTATATAATGATTTTTGAGATTAAACTGAATTATACTTTTAATGAATCTTTAATTAGATTGGAATGTGAATGGGATAATTAAATCTATCGAATTCATGAAATGATCGAGAATAGAGTATCACCAGTTTACCCCCAAGCGATAGTTAAATCTTTAATTAGATTTGAACATGAAATGGTAATTAATTTTACCGATAACACCATGGTGTTAGGTATGAAGTTCATGGGATGAATAGGTTAGGATTGGGAAATAAAATAAATGATTACTTCGGTAAGGTGCGTTAATCCCGACTAGTTTGGATAAACCTTAATTTGGTTTGAATTGATATCCAAATGAAGATTAAAGAATAAATTTAAAGAATTTATCTTTAATAAATTTAATGGGAACCTTTCCCAAAAGATATGAATATTTGAATAAAAGAATATTATGGATTGGAATGAGACGTATGTTGTGTTTTTATAGCACTTTTTTATAAGATACGCGAGTTATTCGGAAAGACCGGGTTTATCCCATTCTGAATAACTGATTCGACGATAAGTCGACGATGAAGACAGTGGTTGAAGACCGGAGGTCTTCACATCGTTTGGATGATTACTGATGTCTTGATTGGGCTGTACACCTAAGACAAGATAATAAGTGGTGATCGTCCAGACGTACTTAAAGATCGACCGGATATGCGAGGACCTCTCTCTCCTGTATTGGACATATGGGACGGGGATTAAGGTGCCTCCGGTTTTGTTCATACCCAGAACGAACTTGTAAATGGATGTGTGTTTGACATTGGATTTTATTCTGTGTTGATTGATATTAAATATATATCTGTTTGGTTGCGGATAATTTATTCTCTTGCTTAACTCCCTTCTCTGAGACGTACGAGCTCAGAGGTTATATATCGATAGACATCAGTCGCATTGCGTGAATTGCCTGTGTGGCATGTTGAGATGCAAATGATCAAGGCTTCTGTTAAAAATTACAGTCTTATGGTCAATGATCAAAGCACGTCCTTAAAGGGAATAGCTTAGTGTATAGCGTTAATTCGCGAGCCTCACACCCCAGTGTGAACCAGAAACAGGAAAGGACTTCAAGGAGGACATGCCTTTCCTTCTAGCTAGGATTGGTGTCATGGTATGGATCCCAGACATTTTTACTTATGTGGATGATAGAAAGCGAGGCGCCTCGGTTATATCAGTCACTACGGGGCCGATGGATGGTTTGGTCGATAAACTAACCAGTTTTACGCCCCATGGGGCAAGGAAACATATTGTTCAGGCATTTTAATCCATGCCATGTGGACCGACCCTGACGATCCAAAGGCCCACCTGAGTCTGGGTCCTGAAACATGGGCTAAAGCGTCTCGAAGCGGTAAGGACGATCCCTTGCCTTGGTTCACAGATGGAAATCCAACTTCCAATACGACATCGTGCGGTTTTAATTGTAAACCTATACAGCAACATACTAGCATGGGATATTATGTCGTCTATGATTGAAACATTTATATTTGAAGTTGTTTTATACACTTTACACTTATAGTACTATCAAAATGATTTGTTTTAAACGTATCAAGCATGTTTGGCTATAATAAGGTAAAACTCTATCCTCCGGCTTGCGTTGCATTGTGTAGTGGGACCCGAGTCTTATAATAGCTTCATTTTTCCAAAAAGCAACGTGCTATTTGTTATATTCACTGGTATTCTTAGGAGAAACCTTGTTCCGTGTTATACGACGTGGTCCCTTGATTTACTTTATTTTAAGTAAAGATTTAATAACTGTTTTAGTTATCATACCAATCACATGACTGACCTGAAGTTTATTGTTTTAACCTAAACTCTGGGTTCCCCAATTTTCCATATGGGCAGTCGAGTAGTTTATTTTGTAGATATTATATTCACAGTATCCTGGATTTACAGCTGGAGCTATATACGGAAAGCTTTGTATCCGTGTATTTCTTTCTGTTGTGTTATGTATTATTTTTCCGCTGCATTGTGATTTTAAATCTCTGATATTTTTCTGCTCTATAAATATTCATACTCTGTTATATTCTTGTACTCTGATGTAAATTGTTGTAATAGCAATGAAATGTTCTTCTGTTTGTGTTCTGATTTGTCGTGTTCTCAACTCAATCCGGGCTTTCTCGTAAGGGTGAGTTTGGGGCGTTTCATAGTAGGTTGATGATGCAAGATCAACTGAGTTATCTGATAGAAGTCTGCACTTTCCAGCAGTCAGATATACATACAACTGATGTGAGGTATCATAGATCGTAGGATTGGTGTGGATTGTTTATAATGGTTTACTTTAAGTGTTGAGGTCTTAAATAACAGTAGGGTATGCCTCCATTCCAAAAGAAAAATAAAGGAGGATTTAGTGTCGGGACCTACTTCAGAATTTAGGTCTTAAGTAGTTTTAGGATTTGCCTCTTAGGCTATTAAGTGGTTGAACTCATCCTTTCCTTAATATTTATCTCAAGGAGTGAGGGTGGAGTCAAATAGTCCTCCCTTGATAAGTATTAAGTGATTAGATAGCTCACCTTTTTCTAATAAGAGGTATTAAATATTTTATTGGTTATGAGTTCGATAATCTTTAGAAAGGTCTACTTCCTCTAGGCAGTAAGTGACTACGTTAGAGGTCGCATTATGATATGGTATTTAATGACCACGCGGGGAAATCAAAGGTCCGCCTATACTGCGGGAAGTATCAAGTGACTCAGGGATTATCCAGTAAGGTCAGCTAGATAGTAAAGTAGAGTCCATTGGGGGAAGGTCTTAAATGACGAGAATTGACTTCCTATCCCGAAGTTATAAGTGAATGCTTATTATCTCTCTCCTTATGCGGGTTGAGATATGCAAATGACCGAAGCCTTAAATTAGTGGTTATGGGACTCAGTAACTAGCGTCATCTAATTTATTATAGCATGTTAGTAAACAACATATCAACGTATTAAGTGTGATCAGTTCATCCAACTCAGGCCTTAAGTGATTATAGGAATCCACTTCATATATTATATCTTGAGTGAGGTCATAAGTGGCTATAGATCCCACATCTTTTCATTTAGTGAGGTATTAAGGGGTCAAAAAGTCTTCCTCTTGCTTGTTGGGTTATAAGGTGGTTGCTTTATATAAGTGTAAAGATTCTGCCTGAGGATTTAATAATCTATTTTTTGGAAAGTGTTACCTTTGGTATGGTAGTTAATCATTGCATGTAATTGTACAAGGTTAGGATAAAATCATCAATCTTATTAGATGTATAATTTAAGTGGGTGCAAACAAGATATTTTTTTACTATGGATAGTATTATTCATTTTCACCTTACCAAGATTTGTTATTCTAACCCTTCTTCTCATGACAACTGTTAGGTATAACTTATAGGGGACAAATCTTTGGAAGTGTTCGTGTTTAGTTTTTTGTTCTTGTTCTCTCTTGATCAGTATTGATGTAACAATTCACTATTTATGTAGTTTTCACGGTAGATACTTATTATCCTACGTTTTTCTGCTACGAGTTCAGTTTAATTGCACGATTTCTATCCTCATGCTCATTATTTGCAGGTACCATATTTACACGATATATGCTTAATTGGATTTGAGTTTTGTTTATTATCGAAATTCGGGCATAGAAAAGTGTGTGTTGATGCATTTGGCATCAGAGCTTAGGTTTAGACGATCAAAGAAATGTATAAATTAAGCTAAATAAGGAAACCGATTTGAGCTTTCTTTTTATTTCTTTATATTTTTCTCGTGCTTAACTCTAAATAAATTTACGATGACATAGTTTATGTTCTACCAATAGTTGTGGACTGAGCAATTATGAGTTAGAGATATGTTAGAGCTCAAGTTTCTTTCCACCCTTGAATATACCCCATGGTGCGTTCGGCGAATATTTTGAAAAGCATGAAGATGGCATATGGTGGAATCCCGTGGATGAGATTTAAACTAGATGAAAGGCTAACTATGCCTGAGATAGTCTTAATCTTTTGTTATTGTTTAGGAGATCTCCAGTCGAAAACTTTTTATTGGTTTTTAGAAAAAGGGAAGTCAAATTTAATATGTCGTAGTAGTCCGGAGGTAGATTAATGAGGTATGATCATTCAATACCTTGTCATAGCACACCAGATATTCTTTCAATTTGAATTATTACCTTTGAGATTCTTAGTATTATAGTCAGAAGAAATTTTACTTTAAACTTGTTATGAAAAGGGAGTGTTTCAAAGAATTTAAATTATTTTTCTAGAAAATGTACTTTTTAAATAAAATGAGATTTGGTTTCGAAAGTAGAATAAAAATAAATTTACAAAGCATGAGATCCTTAATTTATAAACAAAATAGAATTTCAAAAAGAGTTTTTAATTATTTCTCTCAGAGGGACTACGGAATTTTTTTGTTTAGCTTAGAGTATATTCTTCTTAAATCTTTGTTCGACCCCTCACCCAGACAAGGGGATAATTTCTTATGAACATAATACAAAAGACTAGGTGATTTTTTTTGTATTCTTAAGCTATTATGTGGTATTAATCTTTTCTTAAGACTATTATGAATCTTTGGAGGATGATTCATAATTTGGTGGTGGTTCATAACACTCCCTTGGTAAGGACAAAAATCATTCGGATCGCGTTGGATCATCAAAGATGACGTGGGATGATTAATATTTTGATCCGACCCTAATAACGTCTAGGTGTAACCAATGTCTAAAGCATATTCAACAGTTAATCGTCTAGCATCAAACCTAGAGTGGAAAACTAGTCGATAAGTTTTAGTACAACTTGAACTTCGGACTTGTAAAGACCCGTAACTTCCCCGCGAAGGAAAGTCCGGATTGAGTTGAAAACAAACCACATCAGAACATAAACAGAAGAACATTTCATTGCTTATTACAACAATTCCGTCAGAATACAAGAATATTACAGAGTATGAAAAAATATTACATAGAAAATATCAGAGATTTAAATTACATTTAAATACAACGCAGCGGAAAAATAATACAAAGAACAACTGAAAACAGATACACGGATACAGAGCTTTCTGAATACCGCTTCAGCTGTAAATCAGGATCCTGTGAATATAAATCTGCAAAACCAAAACTACTAGCTGCCTGTGTCGAAAATAAGGGCACCCAGAGTTTAGGTTAAAACAATAAACTCCAAGTCAGTCATGTGACTGGTGTGAGAACTAAAACAGTTATTAATCTTTATTTTAAAGTTAGGTAAATCAAGGGACCACGCCGTATAACACGGAACAGGTTTCCTCCCAAGAATACCAATGCATAAAACAACAGCATAATGCTAACTAAAGAACAATGAAGCTATTATAAGACCCAGGTCCCATCACACAATGCAACACAAGCTGGAGGATAGGGTTTTACCTTATAATAGCCAAAGAATGCTTGATACGCTAAATTTCATCTTTTATTATTACTATAATTGTATAGTGTCAAAAAAAATTCAAACATAAGTATCAATCATAGACGGCATAAGTGCCCCATACCACTATGTCGCCATACTACGCTCTACAATCAAAACCGCAAAGTCACGTATTGGAAGTTGGATTTCCATCTATGAACCGAGGCAAAAGATAGTCCTCATGGATTCGAGACTCTCTAGCCCGAACCTCAGGACCCAGACACAAGTGAGCCCTTGGATCATCAAGGTCGGTCCATCGATGTGGATTAAAATGCCTGAACACTGTGTTTCCCAGCCCTTTGGGGCGTAAATGAGTCCTATGACTCCATCGGCACCACATAGTCACCGATATATCTGATGCGCCTCGCAATCCAACAACCACATAGGTGAAAATAACATAAATGTCATGGCTGGTAGGTCACTGACACCACCATAGCTAGAAGGAAACGCATGTCCTCCCTAAGGTGCTCTTCCGTTTCTGGTTCATACCGGGGTGTGAGGCTCACGAATTAACGGTATACACAAAGCTATGCCACACAGGCGGTGCTTTGATCATCAACCACAAGACTTGGCTTTTCAATAGAAGCCTTGATCATTTGCATCTTAGCATGCCACACAGGCAATTCACGCTATGCAACCAATATCAATCACACAGAATGAAATCCGATGTCAGACACACATCCATTTACGAGTCCATTCTCGGTCTGAATGAAACCGGAGGAACCTAATTCCTCGCATATCCATCGATCTCCAAGTACGTCTGGACGATCACCAACTGATTCCCTCCTCTTGGGTGTACAGCCCAATCAAGATCATCGGTAATTATCCAAACGATGTGAAGACCTCCGGTCTTCGACCACCGTCTTCATCCTCGACACCTCGTCGAATCAGTTATTCAGAATGGGATAAACGCAGTCTTTCTGAATAACTCACGTATAAAATAAACAAGTGTTACACAAACACGATATACGCCTCATTCCAATTCAGAATATTCTTTTATTCAAATGTTCACATCTATAGGGAAAGGTTCCCACTAATTTTATCAAAGATAAATTCTTTCAAATTTATTCTTTAATCTTCTTTTGGATTTCAATTCAAACCAAATTATGGTTTATCCAAACTAGTCGGGATTAACTAACCTTACCGAAGTAATCACTTGTTAAATTTCCCAACCCCAACTTATTCATCACATAAAGTAAAACTGGTCATACTTCATATCTAACAACACGGTGTTATCGGTAAATTCAATTACCATTTCACGTTTAAATCTCATTAAAGATTTAACTATCGCCTGGAGCAAAACTGATGATACTCCATTCTCGATCATTTCAATCTAATTAAAGATTCATTAAAACTCCACTTGGTTTTAATCTTCCCAAAAATCACTATCAATGATTATTTAACTTGGGAAATCATATCCTGTCTTTAACTGGGTTAAAGAACCAATGTCATTTAAAACACGGTTCACTATAAACCCAAAATCACATTCTATTAACCATAGAATCTTCATGGAAAACAAATCGATATATATATATATATATATTGTAATAACCCGGAAATTCTGGGCCAGTTTAAAATTTTTATTTTGGCAATTTTAGCGAATTTTGAATATTTAAAATGGATTATTTTAAATAATATCGACGAGAAATTTATTTTGAATATAATTAGAACGTATATATTATATACGTCGTCGTTAGAATATAAATAATTATATATAATTATAAATAGAATTGAAAATGGCGCGGTAGTTCGATAATTCGATTTCAAACTTCAAATGAATGTACCGGGTGCAAAACAATCCGGATTTTAGTGAAACCAAAAACATTAGGATCTAATTGATGATATCTTTCCAACGAATCCGAAAAATCAAGATTTCATAGCGGGAATCAAAAGATATGTCCTGTTGAAAATTCTGAATAGTCGCTATGGAATTCAGGCCCTTAAAAATGGAAAATTTTCAAACGGTCTCAGATTTCGACGAAACCACTTTTGTTGGATCTGCAGTGTCAGATTATTGCTAGATTCCAAATTTCATAATTTTTCGATTCAATATGTGAGCGTGGCAAAGGAAAACGCGTTTGACTAGTTTCAGTTGATTTTAATCGACTGGAAAATGGCCATTTTTCAAACGGTCTCAGAATTCGACGAAACTAGTTTTGTTAGGACCGTATCGTCAATACGAAGCTTGAAAATATTTGTTAGGAATTTTTCGAGTTCGTATGTGACCCCGGTAATTTGAAATGTACGTTTAAAATTCAATATAGTGATTTAAATGTAAATTTAACGGAAACTGATTGTAACAGCCGAATCAGCCTACGATACATACCCCATTTTGTTCGGAATGGGGGTAAAACGCTATAGACGACAGGCGGTGGGCCTTGTTTCGAGGTCGTATGTGAAAGTCAACTTTTTGCAAAATAAAATAATAATAATAAAATAAAATAAAAATCTCCTCTCTCCCCCTTATCCCGTTGCCCCCCCCCCTTTACACTTCAATCGAACCAGATAATAAAAAAAAAACATCGAGCCCTAAACCCTTGCGCCGCCCACGTTCAAGCCCTCCCCTTCACCGACGATTGTCCTCCACCACCTCATCGTCTCCTTCTGCCGCGAGCTCGAGATCGAGCCACCTCAGTCCATCGAGGACCGCTCCACCCCGAGGATCGATGCAGCCACCTTGGCCCACGAACGCGCCACCGCAAGTCAGACATCCCCCATCGACGTCAACCGCCAGCGGGCGCTACCCTCTCCAGTTCGATTTTCCACCCCCGGCTGTTGTAAGTTTTCTTGTTTGCTAACTATTTAATTCGTTTCAGTTTTTTTTTGTATAATCTTCAAAAAAAATCCGATTTATATATATATATGAAGCGTTGAATTTATTCTCAGTTTTAATGTATATAAAGCTTTCATTTTTATCCGTATAAGGCTTTGATTTTTATAAATAACAAAGGAGTGATTTTTACTCTATAAAAATTTGATTTTTTTTTATGAAGTGGTATTAGCGAACAAAGATCGGATTTTTATAAGTGGCATTACCGGAAAAAGGTTGGATCTTTTATATTAGAAAAGAAGAGATGTTTAACACGAAAAAGAAGAGATGTTTAACACGAGAAAGAAGAGATTTATAACGATATATAAGTATGTGCTTTATGTGAATAAAGTTATGATTTTTAAGTTTATAAAAATTCGATTTTTATAAATAACAAAGGAGGTGATTTTGTATGCGAGTAGCTACATTATAAAAATATAATTTTTATATCATAGAAAGGTTGAAAATATAATTTTTATATAAGCAAGAAGTTAAAAATATGATTTTTATATTTTTAAAGTATTAAAAATATGATCTTTACTATGTAGAAGATGTAAAAATATAATTTTTACATGACAGGCGTATTAGAAATGAAATCTTTATATGTGTAGCAGAAATAAAAATGTGATTTTTATAATGTTAAGTTTAAAAAGGAAAGATCTTAATATGTAAAAAGGAGAAAATCTATATATGAAAAATAGCGAGATAAAAATATATAATTTTTATCTATATAGTAGTAAAAATTTGATTTTTATATATTGAATAGCATAGTAAAAATTCGATTTTTATATATTGAATAGCATAGTAAAAATATGATTTTTATATATTGTATAGCATAGTAAAAATATGAATTTTTTTTTATATTGAATAACGAAGTAAAAATTCGATTTTTATATATGTAGTGGCTACGGGCAACGAAAGTGAAGATAGGCGAGAACGATGAAGATTTCTATCAAAGAAGAGTCAAGATGATTGGATAGCTATCTGTGAGAATTTCTCACCTTTCAATTTCTTTTTCTATTTATATATGTATACTAGGATGCAGACGGTGCTTAGTAGCACCCGACACAATCGTCCACAGACCATGGACTTGTTTGTTTGATTGCAAAAATTAGTTAGATGATTTGATTTGAATTTGGTTGTTTGGTGAATTTGATTGATGTGTGAATGGCGTAGGCCTTCACTAGACCGGGGATAAGGCTAGGCCTTGTCCCGTTTCTAGTATCGTGCCGTTATGCCGCCGAAATTTTCTAAAATAAGTTAGAAAAAAATAAAAATATCATTTTATTTAAAGAATGAACTGAACAGAAATTCATGTGTTGAAATAAAAGGTTTTATCGTTAAAAATATAATTTTTAACATGAATGTGAATAAATAAATATTCATTTACAAACCGGACGGTTTGTTTATGTACACCTATTTGAAGGACATTGATTGGGACGATAAATTTTACACATCTCCCAACTGCACAAATAAAATATGTGTTTTATTGTTTGAAACCCCACACGGGTGTTGGGATGAAATATGAAGTTCACTCATCCTGATTTATTAAATATGTCGATCGATTGATTGACAGGCTGTTATAAGCGTTAGATATCTATATTTGATGCTTATACAGTGTAGTGCACTTTGGTTGATGGTTGATTATCTTTCAATGCTATTATATACTTGTGATGTATGAAAATGCATATAATTAACATTATATGGTGATTGATTGGGCCTCATTCCAATTTAGAAAATAAAGAATATTATAAAATAAAGGTTCATGTGTTGACTGTACTCATCCGTTGAGATTAGTCATGTGTTGAACGAAGTATTTTAATAATAAATTTTACATCTTTATCAATATAATATAAAGGTTCATGTGTTGACTGTACTCATCCGTTGAGATTAGTCATGTGTTGAACGAAATATTTTAACAAAAATAGTCACACGTGGACGGTACTCATTCGTTGAGATTAGTCGTGTGTTGACAAATAGAAATATTTGAAATAGAAATATTTGAAAAAGAAATATTTGAAATAGAAATATTTGTAAAAGAAATATTTGAAATAGAATATTAGAAAATAGAAATATATGAAGGCGTGTTGATTAGATTGACGCCATTTTGACGAGAACGATATTTATATCGATTTTATTCATTTTAAAATGAATATGGAAAACGATTTCAAAATGAATTGAATATAAAACGATTTCAAAATGAATTGAATTGAAAAACGATTTCAAAATGAATTGAATATAAAACGATTTCAAAATGAATTGAATAGAAAACGAAATGAATTTGATTTGAAACCAATTTGAATTGAATTGAATAGAAAACCAATTGGAATTGAATCGAATAGAAAACCAATTTGAATTGAATCGAATAGAAAATCAATTTGAATTGAATCGAATAGAAAACCAGTTTGAATTGAATCGAATAGAAAACCAATTGGAATTGAATCGAATAGAAAACCAATTTGAATTGAATCGAATAGAAAATCAATTTGAATTGAATCGAATAGAAAACCAATTTGAATTGAATCGAATAGAAAACCAATTTGAATTGAATCGAATAGAAAACCAATTTGAATTGAATCGAATAGAAATTTGAATTGAATTGAAATGAATTTTAAAACGAATTTATAAGGAAGAATTCAATTTTGATTTGAAATGAAAGGGAAGTTGAAATTGTTTTTGAAACGAATTTAAAACTATTTATATAATTCGTTTTAAATAGAAATCGACGAAATATATATTATATATATAATATAATGGCATGAATAGAACGCGCCGCGCCGCGGCAGTTCGTAAATTTCGACCATTTATTTCAAACGGACATTACGGGAGAACCGACCGTCGGATTCTCCTAAAACCGGAACCATTGGGTTCGTATCGAAAAGATCTTTCTAACGAATATTAGAAATTCAAAATATAACGGTTGGATTTGGAGATACGTCCAAATCAAATTTGAAAAAGGTCGCTGTAAGTGCAGTTCGATGGCCATTGATGGAAATCGACTGTACGGGCCTTGATAAAATTATTAAAAATAGTAATAATTTGTGTAAAATCAGAAGAAATGATTTGGGAAAAATTTGGGATGAAAAACTCCATATTTGAAAAGATAAAAATAGATTTTTATCGAAATGAACTAGTTTGACTCAATTTAAAACCCGGGTTTTTATTTTTTTTAAATAAATAAATTAGATTTAAAAAAAGGGGTTTTAAATAATCGAAATTCCTAATATATTTGATTTGAATTGAACTAGAATTGATGTGTGGGTTTATCGTGAACTGTGTTTTAAACAACACTAGTTCTTTAACCCGATGATAAATAGAATGTGATTTGGGTTTGTCGTGAACGGTGTTTTAAATAACACTAGTTCTTTAACCCAGTAAAAGGAGTTTTAACGAATCTGCAATTAGATTGAAATGTAAATCTATAATCTAAATGATCAAATTTAGAAATGAGCGAGAATGGAGTATCGTCAGTTTTACTCCAAAGCGATAGTTAAATCTTTAATCAGATTTAACGTGAAATGGTAATTAATTTTACCGACAACACCATGGTGTTAGATATGGAGTATTACCATTTTTGCTTCATGGGATGAATAGGTTAGGATTGGGAAATAAAATAAATAATTACTTCGGTGTGCTTCGCTAATCTCGACTAGTTTAGAAAACCATAATTTGGTTTGAAACGACATCCAAAGGAAGATTAAAGGATAAATTTAAAGAATTTATCTTTGATAAAATTAATGGGAACCTTTCCCTGAGAATATGAATTGGAATGAGGCGTATGTTTTGTTTGTGTAACATTTGTTTTAATATACGCGGGTCGTTCGGAAAGTCCGGGTTTATACCCATTCTGAATAACCGATTCGACGATATGTCGAAGATGAAGACGGTGGTTGAAGACCGGAAGTCTTCACATCGTTTGGATTATTACTGACGATACTGATTGGGCTGTACACCCAAGAGGATGGAAATAGTTGGTGGTCGTCCAGACGTACTTGGAGACGGATGGATATGCGAGGAAAGTGCCTCCGGTTTCGTTCAGACCCAGAACGGACTTGTAAATGGATTGTGTGTCTGACATTGGATTTTATTCTGTGTTGATTGATTTCTATTAAATATATTTCTGTTTGGCGGCGGAGAATTTATTCTCTTGCTTAACGCCCTTCTCTGAGACGTACGAGTTTAGAGGTTATATATCGATAGATATCAATCGCATGGCATGAATTGCCTGTGTGGCACGCTGAGTTGCATGGATCAAGGCTTCTGTTGAAAAGCAAAGTCATGTGGTTGATGATCAAAGCACAGCCTTTGTGGCAGCTTTGTGTATAATGTGAATTCGCGAGCCTCACATCTCGGTATGAGTTAAAAACGGGATACGGACCGCTGGGAGAGCACGACGTTTCTTTCTAGCTTTGGTGGTGTCAGTGACTTACCAGCCCAGACATATATATCTACTTTTCACCTTTGTGGTTGTTGGAATGCGAGGCGCCTCGATTATAGGTCTGTAAGGACCGGGAAACGTGTGTTCAGGAATTGCCAATCCTCTAACGTAAGTGAGGACCGGCCCAGCCGCATCCAGGGTTGCCCAGAGTGCGTAACCCTGAGGCATTTGCTAGAGTGTCTCAAACGCGGAGAGGAGCTTGCCCCTTGCCTCGACTCATGATGGAAATCCAATTTCCAATACGTGTATTGCGGTTTTAATTGTAGAACTAGTATGGCGACATGATATATGGTACCCATGCCGTCTATGATTTATATTTATGATTGAAATTGTTTTGACACTATACACCTATTATAGTATCAAATGATTTGTTTTAAACGTACCAAGCATGTTTGGCTATTATAAGGGAAAACCTTATCCTCCGGCTTGCGTTGCATTGTGTGATGGGACCTGGGTCTTATAATAGCTTCATTTTTCGAAAAAGCATTGCGCTGTTTATTCTATGCACTGGTATTCTTGGGAGGAAACCCGTTCCGTGTTATACGGCGTGGTCCCTTGAACCATTCTCTTTTAAAGTAAAGCTTTAAATAACTGTTTTAGTTCTCACACCAGTCACATGACTGACCTGGAGTTTATTGTTTTAACCTAAACTCTGGGTGCCCCTATTTTCCGCACGGGCAGCTAGTAGTTTTGGTTTTGCAGATTTATATTCACAGGATCCTGGTTTACAGCTGGAATGATATCCGGAAAGCTCTGTATCCGTATATCACCTTCAGTTGTGCTTTGTATTATTTTTCGCTGCTATGTAATTTATTGTAATCTCTGATATTTATCGAATGTAATTTATTCAATTATACTCTGTATATTCTTGTATCTGATGGGATTGTTGTAATAGCAATGAAATGTTCTTCCGTCTGCGTTTTGATTTGCCTTGTCCTCACAGTAATTCGTTCTTTCTCATCTCTTCGGAGACCGGGGAAGTTACGGGTTGCTACATATATAATCGATATAAACTTTCATATCTGACTAACAATATAAATGGAATAACGGCAAAGCCTTTTAAATTCCATATATATTAGCGGTCCTCATCCATAGAAATTCACTTCGATTATTACCAAATCGAATTCCATTCCATTCCAATTTATTTTATTTTATTGGAAAACTTTACTTTGGAAAATCTCCTTTAAATCTTAACAAAAGATTTATAAACTCCAAATCACTTTTCACTGCAAATCGGGTTAAAGAACGAATGTCATTAAAAACACAGTTCACAACAAACCCAATTCACATTTCATTAATTATCGGGTTAAAGAACGAGTGTTATTTAAAACACCGTTCACGATAAACCCAAAAATCAATTCCAATTAAATATCATTTAATTGGCACATTTCATTAAATCTAAATAAAAAGATTTAATCTTTTTCTCAACTGGGTTTAAGAACAGTGTTAATGAAGACACCACTCACTACAAACCCAAATCCCATTTGATATTAAATACAAGGCTCTGAATAGAAAATATATCGACTTATATTCAATATCAAATCCTACAACCAACAAATATCGTATTGGAAATAATGATATATATATATATATATCTTTCAAATTTCCATAACAATATCTGTATAATCATGAAATCCAACATCGAAATATTCCGAAGACAATTTCGATTCAAATCCATTCCAATTTATATATTGGAAATTCTGGTTATTTTTAAAACCATTTCAAATCCAATTTATTTATTTTAAAAATAAATGGATTATAATTCTAGTTCAAAACTAGTTCATTTCGATAAAAATCTATTTTTATCTTTTCGAATATGGAGTTTTTCATCCCAATTCTTTCCAAATCATTTCTTATAATTTTACACTAATTATTGATATTTTTAATAATTTTATCAAGGCCCGTACAGTCGATTTCCATCAACGGCCATCGAACTGCACTTACAGCGACCTTTTATAAATTTGATTTGGACATAATTCCAAATCCAACGGTTAGATTTCAAATCTCTAATATTCGTTAGAAAACTCTTTTCGATACGAACCCAACGGTTCCGGTTTTAGGAGAATCCGACGGTCGGATCACCCGTAATGTCCGTTCGAAGTCAATGGTCGAAATTCGCGAACTGCCGCAGCGCGGCGCGTTCTATTTAGGCCATTATATATATATATATATATATATATATATATATTATATATATTTTGTCGATTTCCTTTTAAAACGTATTTTATAAATCGTTTTAAATTCGTTTTCAAAACGATTTCAACTTCATATTCAATTTCAAATCAAAATTGAATATTCCATATCATTAATATATAAATGATAATATTTTCAAAACATTATATTTTTAAATCACTTCCTTTTCTATATTTATTATAAAAACGAATATAATCGATATAAATATCGTTCGCATCAAAATGGAGCATATCTAATCAACACGGCTTTATATATTTCAATAACTTCGTTATTCGATTTAACAAATGAATATTTTCTTCAACACATGAATATATATTTTATTCAACACATGATTATTTATTAATTCTCACTTACAATAAAAATGTGAACTTTATTGTATAAATATTTCGTTCAATACATGAATTTTCTTTTATTCAACACATGAATATATATTTTATTCAACACATGAATTTTCTTTTATTCAACACGTGAATATTCTTTTTATTCAACACATGAATTTTCTTTTATTCAATACATGAATATTCTTTTTATTCAACACATTAATTTTCATTTTATTCAACACATGAATATTTATTAATTCTCAATTATAATAAAAATATGAACTTTATTGTATAAATATTTCGTTCAACACATGAATTTTCTTTTATTCAAAACATGGATATATATTTTATTCAACACATGAATTTTCTTTTATTCAACACATGAATTTTCTTTTTATTCAACACATGAATTTTCATTTATTCAACACATGAATATTCTTTTTATTCAACACATGAATTTTCATTTATTCAACACATGAATATTCTTTTTATTAAACACATGGATTTTCATTTTATTCAACACATGAATATTCTTTTAGTTTCCAAATTGGAATGAGGCCCAATCAGTTACCATATAATGTTAACTATATGGATTCCCTACAACACATGTATATAATAGCAACGATAAATAATCAACCATCATCCAAAGTGCACCACACAACTGCATAAGCATTAAATATAAATAATTAACGCTTACACAGTCTGTCAACCAATTGATCGACATACAGCTAAATAATTGGGATTAGTGTACGCCAAATATCATCCCAACACCCGTGTGGGGGTTTCAAATCAACAAACACAGATTTTTATTTGTGCAGTTGGGTGATGTGTAAATTTATCATCCCAATCAATATCAGTCAAATGGGTGTACATAACCGTCCGATTTGTTTATAATTATTTATTTTATATACACGTTAAAAATTATATTTTTAACTATAAAATATTTTATTCCATTCTACATCACACAATCAACTTTCACAACACATCAATTAAACAAACAAGTCGTCCATGGTTTGTGGACGACGGGTGTCGGGTGCTACTAAGCACCGTCTGCATCCTAGTATATATTTCAAACTAGAAATTAAAATAAAAGTAAGGAGTTCTCACCTTTGGTTTCCACTCCGTCATTCTTTTAAAGCAAAGAAGATGAACACCTCGTCGCTTACAACCTTAAGCGAACACGATATCCTACAAGATTGATTTTTATTAATAACCTTCATAAGCTAAAAATCATATTTTAACTCATTAAAATATTACTTCATATGTACGATAGAAATCGTATTTTTACATAACTAAAAATCGTATCTTTACTTTTCTAAAAATCGTATCTTTACTTTTCTAAAAATCGTATCTTTACTTTTATTCACCTTAGAAAAATCCGATCTTTTTACTTCATTCACATATAGAAAAATCCCGCCTTTCTATCTATAAAAATCTAAATTTTCTTCATTTAAAAATATAACCTTTTCCTATTATAAAAATCTAAAATTTTCCTATATAAAAATATTGACTTTTCTATTTAAAAATATGAACTTTTAAATAAAATAAAAATCAGCGTTAAAGGAATTTAAGACTTACTGCGAGGGGGGTGAGTTCGACGTCGGAGGGGCGGGGAGAGGCGGCGCTACAGTCGCAGAGGGGTGCGGTGGCGGCTTCTGGCATTAAGCGGTGGGCTAGGGGACCGGTGGCTCCGGTTTTGGGTGCTAGGGCACCACGATGTGGGTTGGATGGAGAGAGAGCAACGAGGGGGAGGTCGGCGGTGGATGCTCGACGAGGGCGGCGGCGCGTCAGGTGGGTGAGGGAGCGCCGCGACGGTGGAGTAAAAGGGGGCGACGGGTTCAATTAGGGATCGTTTTTTTTTCCTAATTTCTGAAGTCAACGGTTTTGAAATGAGGGGAGAGAGAGCAAGGTAAGTGGGGTTATATAATTGTATATATATTTAGTTAACTCCTTACAGTAACTTTTTATTTTGAATTCAAAATTGAACCCACCGACTGTCATCCCTAACCAAATACCTCTATCCCAAACACAATGGGATATATTTCGTAATCCAATTCGATTGTTTCGATAGGTTTTTCTTTAAATTAAAATATAAATCAATGTATATTCAATTTAAAAGTACATTGAAATTTACAGTGGTCGCATACAGACTCTAAAAATTCTAGAAAAATTATTTCTAGCTTCGTATTGACGATGCGGTCCTAACAAAACTAATTTCGTCAAATTTGAAGACCGTCCGAAAATTGGCCATTTTTCGGTCTATGGAATTGACTGAAACTGTCAAAACACGTTTTACTTCGCCACGCTCACATATTGATTCAGAAAATTACGAATTTTGGAATCTAGCAATAACTTGACATCCCGGATCCAGAAAAATTGGTTTCGTCGAAAACAGAGGTCGTTTGCAAAATTTTCATTTTTACGGGCCAAAATTCCATAGCGACTATTCTGAATTTTCAATTGGACGTAACTTTTTATTCCTGCTATGAAATTTTGATTTTTCGGATTCGTTGGAAAGACCTTTTCAAATAGATTCAAATATTTTTGGTTTCACTAAAATCCGATTTATTTTGAATCCTGTACATTCATTTGAACCGCGCTATTTTCAATTCCTTTTATAATTTAAAATAAATATTTATATTCTAACGACGATTCAAATAAATATATACGTTCTAATTCTATTCAAAATAAATTTCTCGTCGTTATTATTTAAAATAATTTATTTTGAATATTCAAAATTCAATAAAATTGCAAAAATAAAAATTTTAAATTGGCTTAGATTTCCGGGTTATTACAGGACTCAACCGCAAAAGTTGCAACCTTCACTAGGCTTTTTTCCTTCATCTCTCTTTCCTCATTTAGTCAATACATATTTTTAGTTTCTCTCTCTTTCTTTGTAGTTGCCTCGTCTCTTCGTTTTCCACACTAGTTTGTGCATTAGAACTATCCCCATTATTACTTCAAGATCTAAACCTAATTTCTTCTCTTCGACCATTTCTTAGCCCATAATACCTAAGATCACTATCTGATATTCCGCGCACTATATAGGTCTCATCCCTAGAGAATCTGTTTAGTTGGATCAGAATGAGCAAAAGGTCCCACCGCTTCATGGCTTAAAGAATTAGTCATAGCTATAGGATTTGCACCGGCCATTTGCTTTGAGATTTTTGAATGGGATTGTTGCTAAGTTGTGTTTGCCTTGGCAGTATCTTGTTGGAGTAGATTGTTGATGATGACAAATATCGATCCAATGGTGACGATGGAGTTGTCTTGTGATGGCCTTTTTGAAGAAGATCTCATTGATATTTTAAGGCATCCGTGTTACACAGACTTGAATGATCTAGTATTTGACCAAATTTGAGGTTTTGCAACAGATCTCTTTTGGATAATCTATGCCCAAATTGCCCATGTAGATGTGCGTCTTATTCAACACATTATTCCAAGATGTGAAGTTACGACTAGTTTTGTTCTATGATGCGGAAATCATTCCTTGCTATTGTTTGTGGCATCGCCATCAACTGAGAACGTGGTATTTTTGATTTGGCAAGTGGTTCTTGCATGTTATTCCATGGAGTTACTTTTTGTACTCTCACCTATCCACTTTCATCTTTAGGCCGTATTAGGTGAATCTTCACGATAAGTAGTTTTGAGAAGGTTTCTTTTGCCATCGTCAATCCTCTTCTTGAATAGATGATGATTTGGAAACCTCCAACAACACCAGTAGTGTTTACAAAATGAGATTGAGCATTTAGCTGTTTTGATATAACTAATCAAAGGTCATAGAAATGGTTCAAGCTCCAACCACTGAGCAGGGTGCCCTTTTGTTTATAGGTAATGTTTTGGAATTCCAGTGTTGTCTTTGCACTTGCAGCATTGGTTTTTTCCCTTTCCCGTATTTGTTTCCTTGTTTATTATAGTAGTGTATTTGTATTGTTAGTATCCTTGTAAAAACGCATAATGATGTTGTGAGATTTCTATCTTTTGAAAATATTGTGTATGTCATTTACACCCTAATATGATTTGAACCGGAAGCGAAATATAATACTTTATACGTAACTAACAGTAATCGTAAAGTTGGGAAAATTCCGATTTTTGGATAGTAAATTTTGGCGAATGACAAGTCATGAGTTGTTTTGTCATGCATAATTATTTTCATTTGTTTTTTGAAGTAAAAATTTAATTTTTGGTTACTAGCATTTCTCAGATTGTCCAATTTTTAGGTAGGGTAAGTTGAGTTAGGTCTACATATTTTTCGTGTAACCTACTTCCGTCTAAGTTGATTTATGACGTGAAATGTTTAAATTTCTAAAAAAATATTTATTTTGAAATGCTTACCTAATTTCACTAAAAAAAGTAAATGTTTTTTAAATTTAAAATTTTAAGTCAAATTTTTAACACTGAAAAAGAGTGCGTGATTACGCGTTTTGAACTAGTTTTTCTGAAATAAACATGGAATATTAAGAAGTAAAAGTTTTATTTTTAAAAAAAGTCATGATATTAAGGGTCAAATGCGAAATGTAGGGAAGATGAGTAGAAATTATTTTTAGCAGTGCATTTAGGTCGGCAACATGTTCAAATGCTAACGATAACAAGGAAAAATTTGTTTTAGCTTTGGAAATATTGCTTCCTTTCTTTGTCACCAATGTGCGAGAGATAGATTAAACTCATTTGCATTTTAGAGATTATTGCAGTTTACATGTGGAATATTTAGGATATTTCTTGGCAAACGATGTAAAATTCCATGATAGAACAAAAATAGAAAAAATTCAAGGTGGTGAGAATGTTAGAATCCCTCGCTATTTTTTGGACATAGGAGAAATAAACAGAAAGCGACTTTAGATGCATTATCATGTTAAATATTAGGATTTGAATGTAAAATTGGTTGTTTCACATTTTTATTCGTAGTTGTGTGAAGGTTCTGAATGAAAAATGTTTTTCAAAAGATGCATACATATATAATTGTCCGTATACTTTAGGATGCTTGCATTATATTTTAATTTTTTTTAAGTGCATTCATGTAGGGGGTCTAATTTAGAATCATTTTATATGCATATAAACATATTTTTATGATTATGACTCATTATGTACGCTATTCAAATGTTTGTTTCAAAATTGATAGTACATAAATTGATTGTGTATTTTAGGATAATTAGGTGTCTGCCCCATTACTTAGGCAATGGTAAAATTTTGGGATGAATTTCTTTTAAGGAGAAAAGAATGTAACTCCCTGAAATCCGCCGTTAGCTAAACTAGTTATTTAATTATGCTTTAAAAATGGAATTTTTGCGGGTGATGGAATTTAGGTATGAAACTTGCACGTTGCGATCATAACATAGTTTTGATTAATTTTCATCGCGAATAGAGTTCATATGAAAAAGTCAAGGACGAAAAACCAAAAAAAATGGATAATTTATTAAATTAAATTTATTTACTTCGACCATAAATGACCCGAATCCATTGGAGTCACGTTGACCAAACCGGTAGATCATATGGTCGAACTCTATATCGATCGCTTGGTCAATTATTCCATTGGCGGCTACGGTTTAAAGGTGAATTTTTTATATAAACGAACAGAATTTTATGAAATAAAATATGATGATTCTGGGATTTTCAGCACCTATAGATAAAGTCTTATGCCCTCTACCTTTACTCGTATTTCGTGGAGGCAGCAGAGAAGCTCTGTCACTTATATTTCTCCAATTCCTTCCAAACTTTTTTAAATATAATATTTTTTAAATCAAACAACAAGAATGGAGAGAATAATCTACATTCATAAGGAAAGACAAATTTCTGTGCATATGGTGATACCTTAGGTTTTCTATTCTTTATTTCCTTCCTCTATTCCAATGCTTTTCTGGATCTGCAGACTTAATATGTGTGTGTATACCTTCTCTTTTTATATGTATTGTATAGATATGTTGGGATTTTAGAATGAAACCAAAATGTTGTAGTTCAGATATGATATTGGGGGGAAGATTTATCGGAGAGTGCGAAATCTGATTATTATTTATAATATTTGTTACACCCCATAATTTAAATGCACTGTAACTGTATAATAAGGATAATAAAATGGGTATTACATAATTAAATGTTCAGATTTAAGTAAAACAAAATTTACCATGTGCTTATCTCAAAATTCTAGTTCGAATAGGCCCCCAGTTTGCGTAAATCGGATAACGTATGAAGAAGATATGAGCTTTCAAAGGTATTTAAAATTCAAACTGAAAACAGAAAAAAAAAATCATGGGTCACGGAATGACCTGGATCGACCTACGGGTCGATCCAAGTCAAGTAGGGTCGACCCATGATATAACAACCCGAATTCCGACAGACCGATTTTTTTTAAAAGATTCCAATCTATCGAAACTCAAGTTGGCTTGTCTTGTATCCTGCTGGAAAGACAGAGATAAAGAATATATCAAAGCTCATAAAAACATCTCACAGCGGAGTTGAATAAAATATAATAAAATCAAATATAGCCTTACCATGGTAATAATACTACCTAACCAGTATCCAAAGCTTTCATATCCCTGCCACATACCTAACCTGCGAGTGTGTTATGAGGAGGGGGTCAGAACACAAGTTTTGGTGACTGGATTTAAACTACACATTTTGGATAACCCTACATGTACCGTTCGGTTAAATTTTTATTTATAAGGTTACTTGGGTTAACAGCACTCAGGACTTACACATACGTTGTACCCATCTTCTCCCCAGTAGATTAACCAAATATAGTATATATGTTGCTTCCCCCAATATTAAGGTATACCCCCATGGTACTCCACTCGCACGGTCTCTTCCGCAACAACATAGAAATATACGCAGTCCCTCATCCTTTGCCGAAACGACGTACGGATCTCTATATAATAACATTACGTTCCGTCTAAAGTCTCCATCGCCATGCTACGTAAGCATACGGACTGCCACCTTCAATCGAATCAGATTCCAACCCAGAGTAATGCCCTAAAGTCTATGATACACCACCCGGAGCAGACATGCATGTATCTAGATATTCTCATGTACGTATCGTCAATTGTACTCGATGCCTTAACCTTTACGATAGACCATCCGGAAACGATATGCATGTATCTGCACGTATTATCTACTGTGCACTGAGTTCCATAACAGGGTTGTATCAGAAACACGGAACTCGGTTGGGAGCCTTTCCAGATATTTGTATACATGGATGCTATGGTCCGCATTTTCACGGTGGCTATGGTCCCACCAGACCCCTCCCTCAATAAGTGAAAGACAAAAAGAATTGAGAGCTAGTGACGTGGCCTAGAAAAAGAACAAACAACATCCTAATTGGCTCGTCCCGCAACCAAATCCTTGATAGTGAAAGGTCAATGGTCTAGAGGTTTAGTTCCCCGTCCTTTTGCATCACGCATCACGTTGACTGTCGATGACTGGTACCAGACAATTACTATCAATTAGATGGTTAGACCCACCTAAGGAAAACAAATGAGATGGTCATAACCTACTAGTCACAAGGCAACAAAATCGTCGAATCACCTATGCCACCCTACAACCTTCTGACTGCCCCCTATCGTGGCAGTCAAGGTATACTCACCAGGTAGTAAGGCGCAGATCCAACCTCTGCGAGCCCACCCTAAACGCTGCCACTGCACAGAGAACTACCAGGAGTACCCTCCATGTCCTAGGAAATCGTATGTTCCCCCTTCTAGTCCTTTAGAGCCAGCAAAATAATCAGATGGACGTGCACTCCCCACATGTCTCATGACACCACGATGATCTACCCCCATTGGGTTATTCACCTTCAGACGTACGGACTGGTCTAAGCGCCTTAGGTTGATATGTTATTAGACCCCATGTCTAAACATTTAATTACACGCTTTCTCTGCATCATTAGATTTCTAATTAACTTGGTTATTTTAAGCCATATTGACCATTTATTCAAGTTACCAAGTTCCTCTTGCTTATTAATTTCAGTTACAAAACTCGACCCTCTTAAGTTCATTAATAAGCCTTTAACATGCAATTCTCATCAGGCGATTTCAGATTCTTAGGTTACAGATAACATTTTCTTCTTATCAGTAGGATTCAGATTTCTAGATTGCTTAATTTATTACTAAGCACAACATATCTCATTACATAAGTTATCACATTTTCTCTACCCGTTATTATAACCTAAGTTATAATTTTCACTTGTCCCTAGGACAAGCCTACCTACTATCTTTCCTTTTCCCCTTCAGGTTTATTCATAATAGGTTATTATCATTCCCCGTTCATTCCAATTCTTTTATGTTGTAAGATTCATTCATTTCCATTAATTTCATTTAATTCCATTTAATTCTTTCCAGTTATATACATATATATTAATGCACCAGACCCCTCACATTAAGTTGACCACTTGTGGATGTTAGATTTGTCGGGCGGTTCTGAGCAGACTTCTACTACAAGTTGACTTAACCTCGTGTCTTAGCACCATTATATGTATATTTACACACCAGACCCCTCACATTAAGTTGGCCACTTGTGGATGCTGGATTTGTCGGGCGGTTCCGGGTAGACTTCTACCACAAGTTGAATTTAACCTCGTGTCTAGGTGCAGTTACAATTTTCTATTTACTATAAATTTAGGCATATTCATTCTTCCAAATTTTACTGTAATTCTATTTACAATCTTTTGGCATAATAATATTCTTAAACAAATATTCATATTCGTTTTAAACTTCATAATTACAGCATTTACATAAATTCCCAATTCAGAAAGATGATTGATGGAAACATGTCTTATACAACAGAAATGTTCTCAACCGATTTAATTTCAATTACCACAATAATTTCCAATTTCATTGCAACTTAACTTACAATATCCAATTGACAGGTTATTAGAACAAGTCTATATACAACGGTAATCCTTTCCACATATTCTAACAGGTTTATACTTTTCTGTAGATTCACATTTAAGCAGATTTATATATTTCAGCAGATTTTACATTTCAACAAATTTATACATTCTAGCAGGTTTACTTTCAGCAGATTTACACATATTAACCGGAAATGCTAAGCGATAGATATACCATTATCAAAAAAGTATAACTTAAATCCACTCACCTAATAGCTTTCTAATTCATGAATCTGGTCCAGACCTAGCATTCTATGGCTCCCCTAACTGAATCTAGAACCTAAATAAACATGGATACACAATTCTCAAACTAAAAGAAAAGGGAAGAAAGAAGAAAAATCTAAATTGACTAGGTACAAGAATTTACCTCACTTCGATCAGAATTTTGAACACCCATTTGCAGATATACATTCTTTTCCTCCAGATCTTGAATTAGAATTTCCTTTGACCAATTATTCTATTTTCTGAAGAGATTTGAGGAGGAAGAAGAATGGCAGAGTCTAGACATCCTCTCAGAAAATATGGGATTTAGGCTAGTGTAACAGCCCGCATTTTACGTCTTGGAAGATCGTAAAATATTTTTATTTTATTCCCTGAAGCTTTGATCATTCTCATCTTTGAGTATGTTGGTTATGGGGATGTAAGATATGTCCATAATTTTTACCAATTTTGTTTTTGACCATTTTTTCCCTGTTAGTCTTGTACAGGACATAACTTTGACTTAGGTCGAATCAGAGGGTGAGACCTGTGCCATTGGAAAGGAATTTATGTTTGCCTTTCCAAAGAGTGGTTACATTAAAGATTTGGATCAGCGGTTTGGGAGGAATCGTTGTTTTAATGTTTAACGGTTGGCGGTTCACGATTTGGAGCCTTAGTGGGCTGAGTTGGAAAGGCCCATTAGTGGGCCGGTGGAATCCTATAAATAGAGGGTGAGAGAGGATGGAAATTTTTTACTTTCCCATTCTCTCATTTGGAGGCATTGATCTACTTCTTCCTCTAACACCTTTCCATCATTAAAAATCCAAATCCATGGAGGGAAATCATAGATTTACACCATTGGAGGCTAAATCTACATCAATCAAAGCAAGGATTCATCGGATCAAGGTGTTTGGTGCGAGGTGCTTGCTATCCGGATTCTTACTTCTACCATTTTAGTTTGTTTTAGAGAATCGGTGAGTGATTAACATCTCTCACATGGATTCAATGAAGTGTACGAGTAGTAGATCATGTTTTTCATCAAATTCAAGTGTTTTTCCTTAGATCTATGCATTGGTAAATTCATTTTCTTGTAGATCACCCTAGGATCTAATTTAGCAAGTTTAGATAGGTAATTTCTATGATATTTCATATGAATGTGCAAGCGTTTTTGTTCTTATGCATATTTGTGGTGATTTTGGTGAATTTGACATTATCGTTGACAGAATTGTCATATTGATGATATTGTTGAGTTCATAACATGCTTGTAATCTTTTTTGATGAATTGGATGAGTTAGTTTCGTCGGATTTTTCGTTTGGCGAAGTTTTGGTTGAAATCGGAGTTGAATTGCAATATGCAGGTTTTGGGTCAGCCATAAGTTGGATCGACCATAAGTTGGTCGGCTCTAGAAAGTGGGTCGGCCTAGACACTAAAAAGTGGACCGGCCTAGTCATTTAAAAGTGGATCGGTCTAGTCAGCACAAAGTGGGTCGGACCAAAGTGGGTCGGACTAAAGTGGGTCGGATCAAAGTGGGTCAGACTAAAGTGGGTCAGACTAAAGTGGGTCGGACTATCGGACTAAAGTTGGATCGGCCTATTCTGATCAGCCTTTTCTTCCATTTCTGGTTGGCTTTTTCTGGTCGGGCATTTCAGGTGATGATGTGACTTCAAAGTGAATTCAATTGGGAAGTTTTAAAGTGCTGAAAAGTGTTCGTTGATCGGAGAAGAACAACGAATGGTATAACAACTCAAGAGTGTATTGAGTTCATGTGGAGTGATAGATCTAAGGTGTTTTGAGCTGATTAATAGTCATAATTGATAACGACTAGAGATGAGAAGGTCGAGGAACTGTAGTTATCAAAAGTTCCAGCAGTTCCAAAGCAAGGGGTACAATTGAGGACCAGTTGTAGGTCGAGTTCCCTGGGGTCGTGTATGGCCTAGACACGTGTTGAGTATAGCGTGTGGAGTTTTGCTAGAACCAGGGCATCATGTATGGTCCTTGACAATTGATGACCAGTTGTTAGCCAGTCATACGATAACTAGGATTCCAAAGCAAGGTTGGCGATGATAGCCAGAATTAGTCATGGATGTTTGAATCCATGTTGTGATCATGATTGAGTTGCTATTGCTATGCATGAATGGTTGTTCTGGTTGCCATGGCTGAATTGTTAATCCTTTTGGTGTATGGATTGTAAAGGGTATCACTGTCATGTTGTGGGGAAGGCAGATGTAAGTTCTTCTCTGGAGCTGGGTAGATTAGATGTTATTTACCCCATTCTCATATACTTTATTGATGAAGTTTGTTAGTTGTTTTATCGCTCACTAAGACTGTTGTCTGACTCAAGGTCCTATGTTTCCTCTTATTACCTTGGGTTGTTCATCCGGTTATGGATGGGCAGACTGAGTCACAGGTGGCAGGTATTGCTTTAGTGAGGACGACGATGTTGATCGATGGCGAGCAAGAGGCTCACGTACCAGTTTTATTACTATATAGTATTGGTTTTCGTTGTTTGCTTTTCCTTGAGTGATGTAGTGAGGAAAATTGTATAAACACGGTTATTAATTTGCACGTGTATGGGAAATACTTTCTAGCTGTCAAGAAAGCTTAGTGTTTTTCTGCTTTGCTATCACTACTTGTTGTATATGTTCTATTATATTTTAACCTTGCGATGTGAGTTTACGACAGTTTTTGTTTATCTACCATACCTGTATGATCGTCCATAGATGCCATGCACACCTTTCAGCATATTATTCCTCTTGTTTAGTGCAGGGGTTATGGGAAGTCGTCACATTTGGTATCAAAGCTCTGGTCAACGATTGTGGCCAAAGTTCGAAGACGTAATTACGTATGAGAGACGTATTTGTAGATTTCAATTGGATGCTTGCTATATATATTAGCATATATAGTAGTAGCGGTTGTACTTCCTTTAGCAGTTTTTCTTGAAAGTGGCTAATCATTCTAAATTGCAGATTTAGAATGAATCGATGTTATATGAGACATTCTGCTAGGGAAGAAGCTATGCCTGGTAGGGGTAACGGCGGGGCACCTGATTTCCCGGCTATGTTTGAAGCTATGATTAAAGCATGCCTTCGAAGGAACCCCGCTCCAGTGGCAGTTGATGTTGAAGTTCCCGTGCCTAGAGCTGTAGAATTTGCAAAAATATGCAAAGACTTTACATCACTGGGAGGGAAATTAAACAGTTCAAGGGCATTGACCAGTTGAAAAGGTTCAAAGGTTGATGGATACTTATGTCCGAATCTTCAAGGATATGGGTATTGATGATGCAACAAAAAGGAAACTTGCATCACGACAGTTAGTGGGCAAAGCAATGGACTGGTGGAACTCTGTCACACTTGAGACTCCTGAAGAGGATATCTCATGGGAGCAATTCCAAGTTAAATTTAAAGCAAATTTTATCTCCACCGTTCAGAAGTTTGTTCTGTTTAAGAGATTTGTGGAGCTTAAGCAGAATGGTCGTCCAGTTCTTGACTATATTTCTGGCTTCGAGGCTTTATCGAAGTATGCTCGTTCATATGTGGCTACTACTTATCAAAAGAACAAGAAGTTTGTCTTAGGATTGGATGAATATCTTGGGAGTCAGCTTGTGGATCACCTCGATGATAGCTTTGAGAAGAACGTTGAGAATTCTTTGAGAATGAAAGTCTGTTTCCTAAGAAGATATTTGTTGTTGCAGCTAAAGAGGAGCAGAAACCACAATAGGGTGGTAACAACAAGAAGAGAAAGCAACAACAACAAAAAGGAAAAGATGGCCAAAAGAAGCAGAAGTGAGAAGTCACTTGCTTCAATTGTTGGCAGAAGGGCCATTTTGCTAGTGAATGCAAGAATCCTAAAGCGAAAAAGAAGTGCTTCAAATGTGGGAAGCCGGGACATAAGAAGAAAGATTGTCCAGAATCTTCTCAACGGAAGCAGGTGGTCAAGGCTTATGCTTTAGGGGCAGTACCGTCTTCTTCAAAAGCTCCTACTACAGAGGAGAAGGGAAAGGGTGTCGTGGTGCAAGGTACTCTTATATTTATGGCGTTTCAGTTCGTGTTTTGTTTGATACTGTAGCATCGCATTCATTCATTTGCAATGAGCTTGTGTGCCGCTTGGGTTTGGAACCCGAGATATGTTATAGACCTTTCGTGGTAACTAATCCAGTTGGGGGTTCGTCAAATCTTTGCATGATTTGCCGTGGTCTAGTGTTGTCGAGTCATGGTTACTCTTTTGTATGTGATTGCTTTGTTCTTAACTTCGCTGGCTTTGGGATCATCTTGGGCATGGATTTGTTCAAGAGGTATGCGGCAAGGGTGAATTGCAAGAAGCTAGAGGCGAGAGTTAGAGATGTGGAAGGGCGAAAGGTGTTGATAAAGTGTAAGTGCAAAGAGGGTGTCATCGTTAGTTATCTATATTCGCTTATCATTCCACAAGAAGACTTGTCATCTGTGCTGATCGCAAATGAGTATGAGGATCTCTTTAACGGTAAAAGGTTTGCTGCAGCATCGTGAGATTGAGTTTAGGATCGATTTGGTCGAGGGTGCTAGACCAATCGTTATGCCTCTTAGGCGGATGGAGCCCAAGGAACAGCAAGAATCGGAGGTGCAAGTTCGAGACCTTCTTAGGAAGGGATTCATTCTGAGAGGTTTTTCTGAATGGGGAGCACCAGTCGTGTTTGCAACCAAGGCAGGATTGTGTGTGGACTATCGTGAGCTAAATAAGGTGACTAAGAAGAACAAGTATCTGTTGCCAAGGATTGGTGATTTGTTCGATCAGCTTCACGAAGCCAAAGTGTTTTCTCAGATGGATTTGGCAATGGGATTTCACCAATTGAGGGTGGCAATAGATAGTGTGCCAAAGACTGCTTTTAGGACACCGTACGGGTTCTTCGAATGGTTGGAGATGCCATTCGGGTTGACTAACACACCAGCGTACTTTGTGGATCTTACGAATAGTGTATTCAGAGATCAGCTGAATAAGTTCGTACTTGAGTTCGTGGATGATATTCTGGTTTACTCCAGGAATGAGGAAGAACATAAGACATACTTGGGAGTTGTGTTAGAGATCTTGCGGAAGCATCAGCTTAAGGCTAAGTTCTCGAAGTGCCACTTCTAGAAGAGTGAAGTGAGATTCTTAGGTCATGTAGTCTCCGATAGTGGGATAGCAGTTGACCCTGCTACAGTGGCAGCAATCTAGGACTGGGATAGACCTAAGAGTGTGACAGATGTAAGAAGTTTCCTTGGGCTAGCTGGTTATTACAGATGGTTTATCAAGGATTTCTCCAATATAGCTGCATCGTTGACAGGATTGACGAAGAAGAACCAAGTGTTCACATGGGATGTAAAGTGTGAATAAGCATTCAGAATCTTGAAAGAGAGACTAACGAGTGCTTTCGTGTTGACCATTCCAAGTGGGAATGGAGAGATGGTGGTATACACCGATGCATGTGGTACTGGATTTGGAGCAGTACTGATGCAGGAGGATAAGGTTGTGGCCTACGCAAGTCGACAGTTGAAGCCGCATGAGAAGAACTACCCAACCCATGATTTAGAGTCGGCAACGATTGTGTTTGCACTGAAGATGTGGAGACATTACCCGTTAGGAGTGAGGGTCTACTTTTTTACGAACCACAAGTCGTTGAAGTATCTTTTCTCCCAAAAGCATTTGAAATTTGGTAGCAAATATGGCTAGAGTTTCTAGCATTGTATGATTTTGGTATAGCCTATACTCCGGGCAAGGGAAACGCAGTTGAAGATGCGTTAAGTCGAAGACACGCAAGTTTAGGAGTGATGTTTTCAAAATGGAAGAGCCTTGAGTATTTGAAATTGTTCGATTTCAGGCCATGATGCGAGCTGGAACCTGAAATGTTGGCAAGCTTATCAATAAGACCTACTCTTATCGAAAGGAATGGTGAGAGACAAAAACGAGATATGATGCTTATCGTGTTTATCCAGGGATTGGAACCAAATGATAAAGAGTTCGACGTCGATAGAGAAAGTTGGCTTTGAAAGCAAGGACAATTAGTTGTTCCTGATATAGACGGATTGAGAGATGAGGTTCTGATACATCTTATTACCACCAGGATGAATTGTCAACTTCGACTTTCCATGTAAGAAGTAACCCACTCGGTGGACTTCATTGATGGGCTACCTAGAAGTAAACGAGCTTCATGTCCTGATAAGATGAGGTTCTAATGGATGAAGCAAGTATCGATGGACTTCATTGATGGACTACCTAGAACCAGGGTAGGAAATGAAGGGATTCAGATCATTGTATATATCTTAACCAAAAGTGCGAGATTCATTCCTATTAAGTCAACTAGGACGGCATCGAAACAAGTTGAACTTTATGCGAAATGGATAATTCGATTCCATAGTGCCTCAAAGAGTATAGTGAGTGATTAAGATCCGTTGTTCACTAGCGGATTTTGGAGGAGTTTGCAAGAAGCTTTTGGAACCGAGTTTTGCTTGAGTACGACCTATCATCCCCAAACTAATGGTCAGACCAAGAGAATCAATCGAGTTTTGGAAGATCTCCTGAGGGCTTGTGTGTTAGACTTCATTGGGTCGTGGGAAGACCATCTACATCTAGTTGAGTTTGCATATAATAATAGCTACCAGTTGAGCATTAGGATGGCACCATACGAGGAGCCGTATGGAAGACCATGCAATTCTCTAACGTGTTGGTTAGAACTGGAGATAAATTGGTACTTGGGCCAGAAATGATAAGAGAGACCTCGGATTGTATCGAGATCATTCGGCAATGAATGAAGGCAGCCCAAGATCGTCAGAAGAGTTATGCCGATAAGCGTTGTAAGGACTTGGAATTCGACGTGGGCAATATGGTTTTCGTGAAGGTTTCACCTTTGAAGCATATGGTGAGATTTGGAAGTAAAGGAAAGTTAGCTCCTAGATTCGTTGGACCATTTCATATAGTCCGGCGAATTGGAAAGCTCACATATAGATTGGAGTTACCCGAGAAGGTGTCGAGTGTGCATAAAGTGTTCCATGTTTCGTTTCTGTGGAAGTTCGTGCATGATTCGCATGTGGTGGTATCTCCAGAGCAGTACGAAGACTTAGAAGTAGAGACCGCAGTTGTGAGAACTTGTAAGCCACTTCGTGTTATGGGAAATGACACGAAACAACTTAGGAGGAAGACGGTTAAGCTTGTCAAGGTACAATGGAGTGAAGATGGTGACAATTGTACGTGGAAGAAGGAAGAGAGCATGGGGGCGATTCATCCAGAACTCTTCGTTGGTAGGATCCTTTGATATCGTGTAATCGTTATATCGTTGTATCTTGTTGTTGTTTGATAGAATTCCGCGTGCTAGGATAAGGCTATGGTTGCATGACTTAATGGTTGCTAGCTTGGATGATAGAATTGGCTTCTCATGGATGATAGGTATGCAGAATTATTGTGATTGTTTGTGTTTGTTTAGAATTTTGGTGGCGAAATTCTTAAGGGGGAAGAATGTAACAGCCCGCATTTTACATCTCGGAAGATCATAAAATATTATTATTTATTCCCTAAGGGTTGGATCATTCCCATCTTTTAGTATATTGTTTATGGGGATGTAAGACATGTCCATAATTTTTACCAATTTTGTTTGTTACCATTTTGCCCCTATCGGTCTTGTACATGGCATAACTTTTGACTCAGGTCGAATCAGAGGGTGAGACCTGTTCCAATGGAAAGGAATTGATGATTGCCTTTCCGTAGAGTGGCTACACTAAAGATTTGGCTCAGCGGTTTGGGAGGAATCGTTGTTTTAAGGTTTAATGGTTGGCTGTTCAGGTTTTGGAGTCTTAATGGGCTGAGTTGGGAAGGCCCGTTAGTGGGCTGGTGCAATCCTATAAATAGGGGGTGAGAGAGAAGGGAAACAGTTTAATTTCCATTCTCTCATTTAGAGGCATCGATCTCCTTCTTCCTCTAACAACTTTCCACCATTAAAAATCCAAATCTAAGGAGGGAAATCGTAGATCTACACCATAAGCGGCTAGATCTGCATCAATCAAAGCAAGGATTCATCGGATCAAGGTGTTTGGTGTGAGGTGCTTGCTGTCCGGATTCTCACTTCTACCATTCTAACTTGTTTTGGAGAATCGCTGATTGATTTACATCTCTCACATGGATTCAATGAAGTGTATGAGTAGTAGATCATGTTTTCATCAAATTCAAGTGTTTTTCCTTTGTTCTATGCATTGGTAAGTTCATTTTCATATAGATCACCCTAGGATCTGATTTAGCAAGTTTAGATAGGTAGTTTCTATGATATTTCATACGAATGTGCAAGTTAGATCCATGGTTTTTGTTCATATGCATATTTGTGGTGATTTTAGTGAATTTGACATTATCGTTGATAGAATTGTCATATTGATGATATTGTTGATTTCATAACATGCTTGTAATCCTTTTTGATAAATTGGATGAGTTAGTTTCGTCGGATTTATCGTTTGGCGAAGTTTTGTTCGAAATTAGAGTTGAATTGCAATATGCAGGTTTTGGGTCGGCCATAAGTTGGATCGGCCATAATTGGGTCGGCCTAGTAAAAAGAAAGCAGGTAAGTCTAGTCAATAGAAAGTTGGTCGGCCTAGTCATTTAAAAGTGGGTCGGCCTAGTTAGCACAAAGTGGGTCAGACCAAAGTGGGTCGAACTAAAGTGTGTCGGACCAAAGTGGGTCAGACCAAAGTGGGTCGAACTAAAGTGGGTCGGACCAAACTGGGTTGGATTAAAGTGGGTCGGACTAAAGTGGGTCGAACTATAGTTAGGTCGGCCTATTCTGTTCAGCCATTTATACCATTTCTGGTTGGTTATTTCTAGTTGGGCATTTCCGATGATGATGTGACTTCAAAGTAAATTCAATTGGGAAGTTTTGAAGCGTTGAAAAGTGTTCGTTGATCGGAGATGAACAACGAATGGTATGACGACTCAAGGGTGTATTGAGTTCGTGTGGAGTGATGGCTCTAAGGAGTTCTGAGCTGATTAATAGTCGTAATCGATAACGACTAGAGATGAGAAGGCCGAAGAACTGTAGTTGTCTTAGGTTCTAGTAGATCCAAAGCAAGGGGTACAATTGAAGACCAGTTGTCGGTTGAGTGCCCTGGGCATCGTGTATGGCCTAGACACGTGTTGAGTATAGCGTGTGGAGTTTTGCTAGAACCGAGGCGTCGTGTGTGGTCCTTGACAATTGAAGGCAAGTTGTTAGTCAGTCATACGATAACTAGGGTTCCAAAGCAAGGTTGGCGGTGATAGCCAGAGTCAGTCATGGACGTTTGAATGCATCTTGTGATCGTGATTGAGTTGCTATTGCTATGCATGAATGGTTGTTCTGGTTGCCATGGCTAAATTGTTATCCCTTTTGGTGTATGGATCATAAAGGCTATCACTGTCAGGTTGTGGGGAAGGCAGGTGTAAGTTCTTCTCTAGAGCTGGGTAGATTAGATGTTATTTACCCCATTCTCATATACTTTATTGATGAAGTTTGTTAGCTGTTTTATCACTCACTAAGACTGTTGTCTGGCTCAAGATTTTATGTTTCCTCTTATTACCTTGAGTTGTTCATCCGGTTGTGGATGGGCTGACTAAGTAAAAGGTGGCCAGTATTGCATTTGTGAGGATGACGATGCTGATCGATGGCGAGCAGGAGGCTCATGTGCCAGTTTTATTACTATCTAGTATTGGTTTCCACTGTTTGCTTTTCCTTAAGTAATGTAGTGAGGCAAATTGTATAAACACCATTATTGATTTGCACGTGTATGGGAAATAATTTCTAGCTATCAAGAAAGCTTAGTGTTTTCCTGCTTCGCTATCACTACCTGTTGTATATGTTCTATTATATTATATCCATGCGTTGTGAGTTTACGACAGGTTTCGTTTATCAACCATACCTTGATGATTGTCCATAGCTGCCTGGCACACTTTTCAGTGCATTATTCCTCTTGTTTAGTGTAGGGGTTATGGGCGGTCGTCACAGCTAGGCTGAGCTAGCATATATATAGGTGTGCAAGGAAGTGGATATGATCTTATACACGCAGCGCTGAGTCAGTAACGAATATGGACTGAAAAACAGTCTAGATTCGTCAAAGGAATCTGCCCAGATCTGCGGTGTGTTGACCCATGGGTCGATCCTAGCGTCGACCCAGCCCCCTTTGGGTCGACCTATGGGTTGAACCGACCCTTACTTGGGTCGACCCAGGCCCTGTTCGGTCTCTTTTTTCTTCTTCTGCGCATTATCTTCAGTTTGAATTGATTTGAATTATATTTATATGTAAGGTCCTTATATGTATACAAGACTTATAATGCCCACTTTACAAGTATATATATACGCATACCTTTTATTTCGATTTCAAAATTCAAATGGCGTTATGCCGTTATTTAATTCTTACCTATTTTCATTGATTGCAGGTTTATTTTGAACTTCTCTTCTGTACATTTTTTTTGCACATATATATATATATATATATATACGCATATATTTACATATGCATGTATACATATATTTTTGTACTTCCTTATGTGTATAATTATTCTTATATGTACATTTATACATATTTTCCCTTTAGAACATTTGTTACTTTAGTCGTTTTTCTAAAATAAAAATATGGCGCCCACGGGAATCGAATTTGCGCCACTCTCATGAAAGTCACGTGCTCTTACCGACTGGACTACATAGGCTTTTGTTAATAAGGCTAAGAACAATGGTGGTCATTGTAATTTTCTTATACCTCCTTTTCATGTTTGTTGTAATATTTCATTTAAATGTATCTGTTTCATTTTAAATCTGTTTTTTGCAATCCATAGGTCTGAATTGACCAGAAAATCGCTACGGATGCAATCACGCCAATCTCATGACCAAATTATAGAAGCTCTTCAAATTTTTTATTAAAAACGAGGGATATTACATTCTCCCCTCCTCCCCCCCTTTTTAGGAAATTTAGTCCCCAAAATTTGTAAGGGTAAAATCAAGTAATTCCTTGCATAAATCACAACCATCATGTGCGCATCCAATTTTGCAACCATTTGTGTACTAGTGCAAAGTGTAATCCAACATAATAATACATGAGTGGAATGAATGCCTAAGTGTTACCTCCTATATGAATGCAATTTTTTCTTGAAAATCTCTTTGAATGCCTAAGTGGAAGCCTACCAAGCAGCTTTACTTTTTGAATTCAAAAAAATCTAATTTTCTAAATTTGATTTCTTATGTTACAAAAAGGTGGAAAATAGAAACTTCACATCTTCTGTTTTTCTTTTATGTACCCTTTTCTAACAGTACATGGATTTTATGAAACTATTATTTCAAGATTCCCTATTTTCTTATCTAAGCACAGCCCATAAGATAACTCTCTTTGTTACAGATTTTCTTTTTCAACTTGGATAAAATTATTCTTATTCACCTTTTCTCATAATTTTCCCTTTTTCTTTAACTTTCATGTTTATTGCTTTACTGAGTTTGTTGTTTCCTTTTTAGTTATGTCATTACTCTTTTCTTAGCTTATTTAACTTAATCCTTTGATCTAAGTTTATTTTCAAATAAGCCTTCTAGTCCTTCAACTAAAATAAGAAAGCATACGCTCTACACATCTATTACTAAGGGCAAAGAATCTCAGGATTATGTCCACCTCAGACAGAAAAGTTAAAATCATGGGTCAATGATAGGTTTAGGTGTTACCCTAACCAACAAACAGGAACAAAATAACAGAACGATCCCAACATAAATGTAATAACGGGTTTTACCCCCAACACGAAAATTAGCAATAGGATCTAGACACTTACTTGCCCTTAACTATCCAGTAGTCACCACTAGTCCTGGCTGTGTACTAACAGTCATTTCCAAGCAACACCTTAGGCTTTTCAATGCTTACGCATTCAATGGGAACTTATCGTTATTCCAAGATAATTCTCGCTGTCTACTTCATAGCCTCAAAAACTTTTCCCGTCTTCCCTAGGCACTAATCCTTACCTACTCCATGATTTTAAAAAACGCGATTTGGCTTCCTCGTTTTATTTTCCTTCCAAAAGTTAAAAGTATCAAAAATTTCTTTTGCCAAACCATAAAAATGTGTCATCTCATAAAATGCAAAACATTTTTTTTTCAAATCACCAAAAATTGGAGTAGGCAAGGAAAACTATTTCTCAATCAGGTTTACAACTGTTCTTACTTACAATGTCAGTTTGCTACTCATAATTAGGTGCAAATTTCTTCAACCTAATTCGTCCACCCAACAAAATTTTATGTTAAAACAATTATAAAAAATGATTGTCAAAAGAATAGAGATTCCAAAACTTTCTTTACTGAAAATTCTAGTTTTCAATAAAATGCAACACTAAAATGCAACATTTTCTATATTTTGCTTTTTAATTCTTTCATACAATATAACAAGAAAACTACCAAGCTATACATGCTCTATAATGTGCACCTTTTGCTAAGATAATTTCTTTTTAGACAAAATTTTCACAAGAAATCACGGTATCCAAAATTTACCCCATTTTACTTCAAAACTCAATATGTACTTTTTCAAATATGTTCTTTACATATTTTAAACATCAAAAAAATTTTTAAGACCAAAACTTGAAAACACTATAAACCATCTTCCAAAAGCTTTTACAATTTCAAGTTCTCAAAAGTTAATAATGGGGTCATACTCAAAGTGGGTTTCCAACTTATCTAGGCTTTCTTAGACACTCCCATAAAGCCAATTCTCTCAACAATATATATTCCCAATCCATTTTTCTCCTTTTAACCTTTTCCAATTCATAAGGTTTTACTTCCAAACCTACTAACCTGAAATACTAACATATGGGATTCACCTTTCTTCCATACAAAGTATATTGTACACTTCCCATCCAAATTACCTAAGGGTCTCAGATTTCCATGTTCATTCCTTTAGTGTACAAAACAGATATTCCAAATTTTACCATATTATGCTTTTCCTATTTAGTGGGTTCCTCTGTGGATCTAGGTGTGTATATATAATATATTTACGTTCACTCACTATCTATACAGGAATCCTAAAGCAAAGCTCTGATACCAGATGTAACAACCCGAACTTCAGCAGACCGAATGTTTTTCAAAATTCCAATCTATCGAAACTTGAATTGGCTTGTCTAGTATCCTGTAGAAAAGGCAGAGATAAAGAATATATCAGAGCTCGCAAAAACATTTCACAGTGGAAAGGAATAAAATCAAATATAGCCATACCAAGGCAATAATACTGCCTAACCAGTATTCAAAGCTACCATATCTCTGCAACATACCTAATCTGCGAGTGTGTTATGAGGAGGTTGTCAGAACACAAGTTCTGGCAATGGGACTTAAACTACATGTTTTGGATAACCCTACGTATATCGTTCGGTTACATTTTCTCATTTATTTGGATACTTGGGTTAACAGCACTCAAGCCTTACACACACGTTGTACCTATCTACTCACCAGTAGACTAACCTAATACAGTATATATGTAGCTAACCACATTATTAAGGTACACCATATGGTACCCCACTCGCATGCTCTCCATCGTAACGCCATAGAAATATATGCAGTCCCTCATCCTATACTGGAACGACGTACGAATCTCTGTATAACAACGCTATGTTTCGCATAGAGTCGATATCGCCATGCTACGTAAGAATACGGACTGCCACCTTCGATTGAATCAGATTCGATCACAGAGTAATGCCCTAAAGTCTATGATACACTACTCGGAGTAGACATGCATGTATTTAGACTTTATCATGTACGTATCGTCAATTGTACTCTATGCCTTAACCTTTACAATGCACCATTCGAAAACGATATGCATGTATCCACATGTATTATCTATTGTGCACCGAATTCCATGCTGCATTTTCATGGTGGCTATGGTCCCACCAGACCCCTCCCTTAACTAATGAAAGACAAAAAGTGTTAAGAGCTAGTGACGTGGCCCAGAAAAACAACAAACAATATCCTAATTGGAATGTACCGCAACTAAAGCCTTGATAGTGAAAGGTCGATGGTCTGTTGGTTTAGCTCCACGTCTTCCCGCATCGACCATCACACTGACTGTCGATGACGGGTACCCGCCGATTACTATCAATCAGATGGTTAGACCCGCTCTATGCCACCCTACAGCCTTCTGACTGCCCCCTATCGTGGCAGTCAAGGTATACTCACCGGGTAGTAATGCGCAGACCTATCCTCTTTGAGCCCAGCCTAAATGCTTCCACCGCACAGAGACAACCAGGAGTACCCTCCGCATCCTAGGAAACTGCATGCTTCCCCTTCAAGTCTTTCGGAGCCAACAAAATATCAACGGAACAACAGGTAGAACAGGTAGAATAATCAGATGGATGTGCGCTTCCCTCTTGTCTCATGACACCTCGATGATCTACCCCCATTGGGTTATTCGCCTTCAGACGTACGGACTGGACCAAGCGCATCAGGTTGATGTGTTATTAGACCCTATGTCTAAACATTTAATTACGCGCTTGCTCTATCCCATCAGATTTCTAGTTAACTTGGTTATTTCAAGCCATATTGACTTCTTATTCAAGTTATCAAGTTCCTATTGCTTATTAATTTCAGCTATATAAATTAACCCCTTTATGTTCATTAATAAGCCTTTAACATGCTATTCTCATCAATCGATTTCAGATTCTCAGGTTTATAGATAACGTTCTTCTTGTCGGCAGGATTCAGATTTCCAGATTTACAAATTACTTAATTTATAATTAAGTACAACTTATCTTATCACATAAGTTATCTCATTTTCTCTATCGTTTATTATAACCAAAGTTATAATTTCCACTTGTCCCTAGGACAAGCATACCTATTATCATTCCTTTTCCCCTTCAGGTTTATTCATAATAGGTTATTGTCATTCCCTTTTCATTCCAATTCTTTTACTGTTGTAGGATTCATTCATTTCCATTAATTTCAATTAATGCCATTTAATTGTTTCCAGTTATATACATATATGTTAATGCACCTGACCCCTCACATTAAGTTGATCACTTGTGGATGCTAGATTTGTCGGTTGGCTCTGGGCAAACTTCTACCACAAGTTGAACTTAACCTTGTGATTTAGCACTATTATATGTATGTTTACGCACTAGACCCCTCACATTAAATTGACCACTTGTGAGTGCTGGATTTGTCGGGCGGTTCCAGGAAGACTTCTACCACAAGTTGAATTTTACCTCGTGTCTAGGTGCGGTTACAATTTTCTGTTTACTATACATTTAGGAATGTTCATTCTTCCAAATTCTACTGTAATTCTATTTGCAATATTTTGGCATAATAATATTATTAAACAAATATTCACGTTCATTGTTAACTTCATAATTATAACATTCACAGAAATTCTTAATTCAGACAGGTGATTAATGGAAATAGGTCTTATACAACAGAAATGTTCTCAATCGATTACCACAATTATTCACAATTTCATTACAACTTAACTTACAATATCCAATTAACAGGTTATTAGAATAGGTCTATATATAACGGTAATATTTTCCACATATTCTAACAGGTTTATACATTTCAGTAGATTTATATATTTCAGCAGATTTTACATTTCTACAGATTTATACTTTGCAGCAAGTTTACATTTCAGTAGATTTACACATATTAACGAGGAATTCCAAATGATAGATATACTGTTATCAAAAATTATAACTTAAATCCACTCACCTAATAGCTTTCCAATTCATGAATCTGGTCCAGACCTTGCATTCCTTGGCTCATCTAATTGAATCTTGCACCGAAATAACAATGGATTCACAATTCTTAAACTAAAAGAAAAAGGAAGAAAGAAGAGAAATCTAAATTGACCAGAACCAAGAATTTACCTCACTTCGATCAGAATTCTGAACACCCATTTGCAGATATACATTCTTTTCCTCCACGTCTTGAATCAGAATTTCCTTTTAGTTATTCTATTTCCTAAAGAGATTTGAGGAGGAAGAAGAATGAATGAGTATAGACATCCTCTAATAAAATATGAGATTTAGGCTACACTCTACTTGCATATTTATAATTGTTCAAGGAAGTGGATATGATCTTGTACATGCAACGCTGAGTCAGCAACGAATATGGTCTGAAAAATAGTCCAGATTCATCAAACCAATCTGCCCAAATCTGGGGTGTGTCGACCCTTGGGTCGACCCTATGGTCAACCCAGCAGCCCTTGGGTCGACCTATGGGTCGTCCCGACCCTTGCTTGGGTCGACCCATAGGTCGACCCAGGCCCTGGTTCGATCTCTTTTTTTTCTTTCTTCTATGCATTTTCTTCAGTTTGAATTGATTTGAATTATATTCATTTATATGGTCTTATATGTATACAAAACTTCTAATGCCCACTTTACACGTGTATATATATATATATATATATATATATATATATATATGCGCACAACTTTTATTTCGTCTTCAAAATTCAAAATGCATTATGATGTTATTTAATTCTTACCTATTTTCATTAATTGCAGGTTTATTTTGAATTTATCTTCTGTATATATATATATATATATATATATATATATATATATATCACATATATATATATTAATATGCATATGTTTACTTGTGCAAGTATAAATATATATTTTTTACTTCCTTATGTTTATAATTTTCCTTACATGTGCGTTTATACATATTTTCTATAACACCCCGTATTTTCTATGAACATAAAAGTAACAAAACAAAGTATACTTAATTTCTAAAAGAAGAATTGAGGGAAATGGGTTATGCCATTGCGTTCGTCTTGGAATTCTGCTTGAGGAGTCCGAGTTTACGTAAATCGGACTCCGTATGAAGAAGTTATGGTCTTCAGAAGTTTCAGGAATTTAAATAAAATAAACAGCTCAGATTTAAGTTTAAAATTCAAATCACACACCCGGGCTGGGCAGGAAATTTCCCGCCTGGGACCCAGGTCGACCTGGGTCACATAGGTTGAGCAGGGGGTCGACCTGGGTCACATAGGTTGAGCAGGGGGTCGACCTGGGGGTCAACCTCCCCCCTATTTCCAGATCCGAGGACTGGTTCGTTTTTCTGCATTTAGACGCCCATTCTAACCAGATTCGTTGATCCATGCTCTATTTAAACACCCCCAAACCCCACTTTCTCTCCACACCAAACCATTGTAACGCTATGCTGCCTCAGTTCTAATTAAAATAAATTAATGGCGTCTCTACTCTGCTGAAACCTAAGCTAGAACTAGTGCTTCTTCTTCCAATCTGAATAGGATTAAAAGAGAACGACTACAACCCTTATTCTTTGAGAATCCAACCAAGGTGAGTACAGTTATTTTCAGATATGAAATTTTATTATGATCTTGACATGGTTATAAATCTAAATTTGAGATTATGCATATTCTTGTTTATCAGATCTGTTTTTCTGTGCAGATCTATCTTATTAATATTATAGTAACTATTTTGTATCTCTTCCTTCCTTCTGTTCTATAGCCAGGCTACCACGAGCCTGAGCCAAATCTCATAAGAGATTGACGCACGAACGCTAGATTTGGGAAAATAATGAATGATGCATAATTAGACATGACTGATTTGTGACTGATTTTAGGAAAGAAAATATGTTGTAATTTGAGATATGGATCGGGGCACACTATATATGATAGTCTGTGATTTGGAAAAAGGAGAACTATTGTGTATTTGACTTAGGCGCAAAGATCTATATTATAATAGGATAACTGTTAAATGTGAATACACCTAAATTGGGATTTTGGATATTTGGCATACGCTGAAATCAAAGGCTATAATTTGGCATAATTCGTATTGTATAGCATGATTTGCGGTTTTTGGAGAATATTTTGTACTGTTTAAATTTAACTAAAATTTGGGGCATATGTTATATTGTGAATTATGACCATAATTCGGGTATGTAAAATTAGGCTTGATTTTATGATTAAATCTGCTAAATTGCCTGATCTGCTGAATCTGTTGAAACTAAATATGGTAAATTTGGGTTATGAAAATCTGTAGGCTTGATCTAAAATTGAGCAAAATAAGATAATAGAACTTTGAATAATCTGCTGTAACTTGTAAGTAAGTTTAATTCATTGAATTGGCATAATTAGTCTGATATTGGCATAATTTGTGAATGAATACTTTAGCTAAAAATAAGAATGCTGAGACACGAGGTTAGACTCTGTTTGCGGTATAAGCCTGCCTGGACCCAACCGGCTTAACTAGCAACCGCAAACTGTCAGTCTAATGTGAGAGGTTGTAGGCATAGCTAAAAGATGCTTAGACATGAGGTTAGGTCTAACTTGTGACAGAAGTCTGCCTGGAACCACCCGGCACATCCAGCGGCCATAAGCTACCGACCTAATGTGAGAGGTATGTGCATTAGTAATTAATTAATGCAAATCTTGGATAAATATGATACCTAAAATGTGTTGGGTGGATAAGGTTAAATCAAATAGGCGGATGAATCTAATAAACCCGTTTCGTAAATCTGTAGGCCCAATACAAGGTTAGGTGAAACAATCTGTAAGTCTTTTAATCTATATGTCTGATCCGTTAGTCTGAAAACTTGTTAACCTGTATGTCTGATCTGAGAACTAGTTAATCAGAACTTTGTACATCTGAAATTTGTAAGCAAGTTAATCTGAAAATCTGTTAGTCTGAGGACACAAGGTTAGGAGGGGTAATTACTTGTGCCATCTGTTGTGTGGGACCCATATTAGTCAGTAACCCTTTTCTGGTATCAAAACTAAGACCCAACACTAGGAGGGGTCCGGGAACGCTTACTGAACTAATTGTAAGAGGTTCACTCTGATAATGGCGAGGGGTGTCGTTGGCGCATTCCAACAGGGTCATGTGCGTGCATGGATCCGGTCTGCTCTGAGGATGCAAGACATCGTGACATCTGTAAATAGGTATGTGTCCATAGATTGCCACTTTAGGGTATGATACACCATTCTATGGGGCCGACACAGGGTATTTATGTATTAGGGAGTCGACCGCTTGGGGTAGAATTTAGGGTACACCTAATTTTGTTTATTTCTGTTGGTGTACCGTCTGCTTCTGTTGGGGTGGTAAAGGCCCATTAGTTGGGGTGGTAAAGGCCCATTAGTCGGGGTGGTAAAGGCCCATTATTAGCATTCTATTTCTATACCTTTTGTCTCTATTGGGGTGGTAAAGGCACATTACTAGCATTCTGTTTCTGTAGAGATCATTCTGTTTCCGTTTCGTTTCAGTTTAGACATTAGGGTGACACCTAATCTTGTTATACTAAGCATTAGTGCAGAGAAGTAAGATATAGGTAAGAAGCATATCTTTGTCTATATCATTCTGTTTCTTCTGTTTAACTTAAGCATACATGCTACTCCTGTTGCTGTAATCTCTCATCCAGCTTTATTTACATGTCATGATATTACTATCTGTTTATATGCTGAAAGTCACTGGACTCGCCAGACTTTATGTCTGACCTCGTTTGTTTTCGCCTCTTTTTCTTTCCGTCCCCCCCCCCCAGGTGCTCAGGGCGGAAACATAGGAGCTTGATTCATATCATCTCTGCTTGTAGTGCTTGAAGTATTGCTTGGCTTTGACTCTACCTTCTCATGGCAGTTTATGTTGGGGATTATGGTTTTAAAATTATGCATTCTGAAGGATTTTGGTATCAGACTGATACTTGTGTACTTGGGTTTTGGTATTGTAATTTTGAAGAATGTAACCAAATTTATTTCTGTTTCTGCTGTAATAAAGTTATAAATTTTTCGAGTACTACTTTACGTAACTGTATTGTAATATTTTGTTCTGTTTACTTATAATGCTTCATGGAAGTTAATGCATTCCCTTTGTGAATGACATTAGCGGACATGGGGTGTTACACTTAGTATCAGAGATGAAGGTTACAGATTTGATAAAAAGTTTTTGAAACAATTTTCAAAAAGATTTAAAAAGGAAGTATTTTCAAAAGTAAAGTTTATTTTGAAAAACATAATCCCCAGAAGCCATATATCTGTATTTCGATTCTCCGTTTTGAATCTCTTCCTTTTTCTTTTCAACATGTCTGTGGTACCCAAGATACCCGAGGGCATACCGATACCAACCTGGATCAGAAGGTATCTGGAGGCTAGGGCCACGCCGCAGGCCCAGTAGACGTTCCTCCTCCCCCAGCTGCAGCCGCTCCTCCTCCTCTCCCTCCCCGCGTTGATACTTTTTCAAAAATACGCAAAGACTTTCGGGCAATGGACAGGAAACCTTTTCACGGGTCAGAGACGTTTGTTGAAGCTCGAAATTGGCTTAAGGAGGTGGAAGATTTGTTTGGTATCTTCGAGATAGAAGATGGAAGGAAGGTCCAATTAGCTGCATTGTTAATGAAGGACGAAGCCTCATTTTGGTGGGAGGTCATGAATGGAGAACGAGCAGTGGAGATTTGGATGGATTTCAGGCGTAGGTTCGAGATGAAATTTCTCTCACGTGCAGAAGAGAATTTATACATGAAGAGGTTCTTGGCATTGAAGCAGGGGAATTTATCAGTAAAGGAGTACGTTAACAAGTTCAATCAGTTGGCGAGATTTGGCTTAGACTTGGTGAACACACCTGAAAAGAAGGCCCTTAGATTCGTTAAAGGTTTGAATAAGCCGCTACACGGGTTGGCTATGACCCACATTCCTATGGGGGCTACCTTCGAGAAATTGTTTGACATGGCATTGATGCATGAAGAGGAAGCCAAAAGTGAGAAAAAAGAGGAAAAGCTTGAAGGACCATAGAACAAGAAAACGTGGCCCAAAAAGAAAACACAAAAGAAGGATGAAAAGTCCGAAGAAATGAAGGAGAAAAAGTGCTTTACTTATGGAAGCATGACTCATCTGAACAAGGATTGGAGAAAGAGGAAGGGCACTTGCTTCAACTGTGGTGAGAGGGGACACTTCACTAGGGACTGTCCGAAGAAACGAGGGCAAGGGCAGAGGACAGGACCTACTTCTGAAGCGCAGGTGAATGCTCACGTGGCTGATGGATATGATAGAGTTCTGTAGAAGGTTTAATTTCTTTATCTGATTATTGAGTTAAAACTCTTTTTGATTCTGTAATTGAGACTCTGCACTTTAATACTAGTCTTGTTTCTGATCCCGCTATAGTCTCAAACCCCATAAGGGTTAAACTCATCTGTTTGTGATAAGTTGGTGGTATCTATGTTGGGCGTTAAGTTGACTATGGCGCATGCATTCTGTGTTTTGATAATCTGATCTGTACCAGTAGTCTGTAAGTATCTGAATATTTCTGAAAAGGATAGGGGTTTTACTCGAAGCATGAAGTAGATTTCCAGTTTTGACATTGGGTAATGAGAGTAATTCTCTGAGTGTCAATCTGATGTTGATTTCGGTCTTCGGGGTTGATAATTAGAGATTTATCCTCTTAACCAATGTCTAACGGGAACAGAACTTTTGTTTTAATTGTACTTGTTTCTATCACTCGGTTGTATCCTATCGATCGAGTCTTCGACCTTTAGGTAGAAACTAATGGGTGTAAACATGTGTTTGAGACATGTTATGTTTGATGGTTGCAAGTGGTTGCTAATGGTTGCTCGTGGATACATATACACAAACTAGGCACTAGATCATCTCAAAAGCACTCTCATACTGCATATGGATGTGTGCGCATTTTTCAATTTTTGTGGATGCAAAATGATTGATTCATCACATGGATGTTGCATTTGGATGAATGGTTATGCACTCATATAGAAATGATGTGTATCAAATATGATTTCTTGCATACATAAATGGACTCATGGCACTAACATAAATTTGCATTGAGGAGGTCAACTGAATCAGTAGACTGCTTGATCTTTGCATTAGATAAGAGACATATACACACACTTTTGCATATGTACATACAACATTAGAAGTTTTCTAAGGACAATGGATGCTTGTGGATGATAGTTGAGTAGATGGGTGATTGGAAGGTAGGACACATTCTTCTTAACTTGAAGATTTCGGGGACGAAATCCTTTAAGAAAGGGAGAATGTAACACCCCGTATTTTCTATGAACATAAAAGTAACAAAACAAAGTATACTTAATTTTTAAAAGAAGAATTAAGGGAAATGGGTTATGCCATTGCATTCTTCTCGGAATTCTGCTTGATATAGAGTCCGAGTTTGCGTAAATCAAACTCCGTATGAAGAAGTTATGGCCTTCAAAAGTTTCAGGAATTTAAATAAAATAAAACAGCTCAGATTTAAGTTTAAAATTTAAATCACACACCCGGGCTGGGTGGGAAATTTCCCGCCTAGGATCCAGGTCGACCAGGGGGTCGACCCGGGTCACATAGATCGACCTGGGGGTCGACCTCCCCCCTATTTCCAGATCCAAGGATTGGTTCGTTTTTCTGCATTTGGACGCCTGTTCTGACCAGATTCGTTGATCCCTATGCTATTTAAACACCCCCAAACCCCACTTTCTCTCCACACCAAACCATTGTAACGCTATGCTGCCTTAGTTCTAATTAAAATAAACTAATGGTGTCTCTACTCTGCTAAAACCTAAGCTTGAACTAGTGCTTCTTCTTCTTCCAATCTGAATAGGATTAAAAGAGAACAACTACAACCTTTTTCTTTTAAAATCCAACCAAGGTGAGTATAGTTATTTTCAAATATGAAATTTAATTATGATCTTGACATGGTTATAAATCTGAATTTGAGATTATGCATATTCTTGTTTATCAAATCTGTTTTTCTGGGTAGATCTATCTTACTAATATTATAGTAACTATTCTGTATCTCTTCCTTCTATTCTATAGCCAGGCTACCACGAGCCTGAGCCAAATCTCATAAGAGATTGACGCACGAACGCTAAATTTGGGAAAAATAGTGAATGATGCATAATTAGACATGACTGATTTGTGAGTGATTTGAGGAAAGAACATATGTTGTAATTTAAGATCTGGATCTGGGCATACTATATATGATAGTCTGTGATTTGGAAAAAAGATAATTATTATGTATTTGACTTAGGCGCAAAGATCTATATTATAATAGGATAACTGTTAAACGTGAATACGCCTAAATTGGGATTTTAGATATTTGGCATATGCTGAAATCAAAGGCTATAATTTGGCATAATTCGTATTGTATAGCATGATTTGGGGTTTTTGAGAATATTCTGTACTGTGTAAATTTGACTAAAATTTGGGGAATATGTTATATTGTGAATTATGACCATAATTCGGGCATGTAAAATTAGGCTTGATTTTTTGATTAAATCTGTTGAAACTGAATATGGTAAATTTGGGTTTTGAAAATCTGTAGGCTCGATCTAAAATTGAGCAAAACAAGATAGTAGAACTTTGAATAATCTGTTGTAACTTGTAAAGAAGTTTAATTTGTTGAATTGGCATAATTAGTCTGATATTGGCATAATTTGTGAATGAATACTTTAGCTAAAAATAAGAATGCTGAGACACAAGATTAGACTCTGTTTGCGGTAGAAGCATGCCCGGAGCCAACCGGCTTAACCAGCAACCGCAAACTGTCAATCAAATGTGAGAGGTCGTAGGCATAGCTAAAAGATGCTTAGACACGAGGTTAGGTCTATCTTGCGGCAGAAGTCTGCCCGGAACCGCCCGGCACATCCAGCGGCCACAAGCTACCAACCTAATGTGAGAGGTCTATGCATTAGTAATTAATTAATGCAAATCTAGGATAAATATGATACCTAAAACGTGTTGGGTGGATAAGGTTAAATCAACTGGGAGGATGAATCTAATAAACCCGTTTCGTAAATCTGTAGGCCCAATACAAGGTTAGGTGAAACAATCTGTAAGTTTGTTAATTTGTATATCTGATCCGTTAGTCCGAAAACTTGTTAATCTGTATGTCTGAACTGAGAACTAGTTAATCTGAACTTTGTACATCTGAAATCTGTAAGCAAGTTAATCTGAAAATCTGTTAGTTTGGGGACATAAGGTTAGGAGGGGTAATTACTTGTTTAATCTGTTGTGTGGGACCCGTATTAGTCAGTAACCCTTTTCTAGTATCAAAACCATGACCCAACACTAGTAGGGGTCCGGGAACGCTTATTGAACTAATTGTAAGAGGTTCACTCTGATAATGGCGAGGCGTGTTGATGGCGCATTCCAACCGGGTCATGTGCGTGCATGGATCCGGTCTGCTCTGAGGATGTAAGACACCGTGACATATGTAAATAGGCATGTGTCCGTAGGTTGCCACTTTAGGGAATGATACACCCTTCTATGAGGCAGGCACAAGGTATTTATGTATTAGGGAGCCGATCGCTTGGGGTAGAATTTAGGGTACACCTAGTTCTGTTTTTTCTGTTGGTATACCGTCTGTTTCTGTTGGGGTGGTAAAGGCCATTTGTTGGGGTGGTAAAGGCCCATTATTAGCATTATGTTTCTGTACCTTCTGTCTCTGTTGGGGTGGTAAAGGCATATTACTAGCATTCTGTTTCTGTAGAGATTATTCTGTTTCCGTTTCTGTTTCAGTTTAGACATTAGGATGACACCTAATTCTGTTATACTAAGTATTAGTGCAGAGAAGTAAGATATAGGTAAGAAGCATATCTTTGTCTATATCATTCTGTTTCTTCTGTTTAACTTAAGCATACGTGCTACTCCTATTGCTGTAATCTCTTATCAAGCTTTATTTACATGTCATGATATTACTATCTGTTTATATGCTAAAAGTCACTGGACTCGCCAGACTTTATGTCTGACCTCGTTTGTTTTCGCCTCTTTTTCTTTCCATTCCCCCCCCCCCCCCCCAAGGTGCTCAGGGTGGAAACGTAGGAGCTTGATTCATATCCTCTCTGCTTGAAGTTCTTGAAGTATTGCTTGGCTTTGACTCTACCTTCTCATGGCAGTTTATGTTGGGGATTATGGTTTTGAAATTGTGCATTCTGAAGAATTTTGGTATAAGACTGATACTTGTGTACTTGGGTTTTGGTATTGTAATTTTGAAGAATGTAACCAAACTTATTTCTTTTCCTGCTGCAATAAAGTTATAAAATTTTCAAGTACTACTTTACGTATTTGTCTTGTAATATTCTGTTCTATTTACTTATAATGCTTCATGGAATTTAATGCATTCCCTTTGTGAATGACATTAGCGTACATGGGGTGTTACATTTTCCCTTTAAAACATGTGTTATTTTAGTCGTTCTTCTAAAATAAAAATATGGTGCCCGCGAGAATCGAAGTTGCGCCACTCCCATGAAATTCACTTGCTCTTAACAACTGGACTACATAGGCTTTTGTTAACAAGGCTAAAAACAATGGTGGTCATTGTTCTTTTCTCATACCTCCTTTTCATGTTTGTTGTAATATTTCATTTAAATGTACCTCTTTCATTTTAATTCCGTTTTCTGCAATCCATAGGTCTAAATTGACCAGAAAATCACAACAAACGCAATGACGCTAATCCCGAGACCAGATTCTATAAGCTCTTCAAATTATATTTTAATTAGAAATGAGGGGTGTTACGCATGGGTCGACCTGGTAGGTAGAAGTTGACCCAGTGACATGCAGGCTCGATTCTGAATTCTGTATATGGGTTGTTTTTAACTCTGGGTTCGTTCGCGGAATCAGCATTATGTGTATGACCAGATTTGAAAAACTAATATCTAATGGTGGTGGATTGTCCTGTGTAGTCTATATGAAGGTTAGTAGCCTCATTGTTCTCCATAAAAAAAACATTCTTCATCCTTCCTCCAATTCTTATTCTAAAAATAAAATATATACATGGAGATACTGAGGTACTGCCCCAATATAAGCTAGCAAGGACAATTCAAACAATTCTATAACAATAAAAGATAAAAGTGGGCTTTTCCTACAATGGCATACGCATACAAAAAGAGATATCTTCTTCTTCTCTAAGCTCATCGATGTGAGTTTCATGTCATTTTTAGATTTGATATTCTAAAAGGTTTTTAGATAGTGAATAGTTTTGGATCTGAAATAAAAAGCAACTATAAGTTAATTCTTATATATATTCTTTCATTGTTAATTCGGCTTTACTGTTAACACATGTTCTTTATTTCAGATCTACAGTTAATTTGTGTTCATATATAATTTTGTCTTTCGTATCCCTATTCTGTCTTTTATTTATTTGCAGTTTTTTTATATGCATTTTTATTCAGTCTGAGATATGTTATCTCCCTTTTTTCTTTTTGTTTACGTCAAACCTAAGCCACCCAAAGCCTAAGCTATTACCATTGATTGCGTATAAAGGACATAAATTGGGATAATTAGATAATGATATTAAAACGGAGAAAATTGGGAATATTGTAAATTGAGAACCTTTGACTGTAAATTTGGGTTATTACATTAAAAGGAAGAATATATGACACGTTAATCTGTTAGATTGGACTTAATGTGAGATTAAGTATAACATGTAAGGATATATGAGTACCAAATGTAAAAACTAAGTAAAATGAATTACTGTAAGTATAATTGTACACCTGGGCAGGTGCTTGTTGGGAAGGGGGTTGTACACCAATAACATTTAGGGTAAATGACATTTTACAACTAGGATTATTAATGAACTTACACCTACTAAGTTACACCTGTTAATTTATAAGCTAAAGAGGTCCCAGGTCTAGTAATTTGCATCAGGTTTTAAGGACTCTTAAATCCTAGGTACGCGGCGACACAAGCCTAGGGGTGGCTTGTGTCAAGTTGTATGGAACCCATATTAATCAGTATCCCTATTGGTATCTCGGTAGAGGCCTCGCATTAGGTTGGGGCCAAGATACGCTTTACTGAACTGGATTTTAAGAGGTTCAAGATTTAGGGGGTGGGTATGGGAGCATTCCAGCGAAGCTATGAGCGTGCATGGGTACAACTACGGGAAATTAAGACGCTGTAACACCTACGAATAGGTCTGTGTTCTATAAGTTGTTGGGTTAGGGACTGATACACCCTACTGCCGAGGATAACACAAGATGTTCGGGTAATAGGGAGCCGATTGCATTGGTAGTAATTAGGGTAACACCTAATCCTGTTAATACTAGTAATTTGGTGCAATAGCTTGATTCTTAGGACACGAATGAGAAGTTTAATCTATCTTTATATTGTCTTGATATCTTGTTTACCTCACATGTATATACATGTTTTATTGAACTTTCTCATCCAGTATTATTTATCTGTCTTGACAACTTTTTATATGCTTATGCCAAAAATCACTGGAACTCGCCAGAATTTATGTTTTTTTCCTTTTGTTTCACTTCTCTCTCTTCCTTCCCCCTCCCCCTCAGTTTCTCAGAGTGGGAGTTGTCAGTAGTTAAGATCGTGTTTTTGCTTGGACTAGGATAGTTCTCCTTTTTAATGTACATTCTTCCGTTTATTCACCTATGTTATTTGTAATGACACTTAAGGGATATTTTTATGGTTTTTATACTCTGATATTATTGTGACAGATGGTTTTATAAGAGACTTTATGGTATTTGAAAAATAATGATGTAACTAGTTTGGAATGATGCTTTCTTGATTAATAAAATCTTTAAGTTCTCCGTTGCCTATCTATATCTGTCTTGTGAGTTTAGTTTATGCCTACCTATTGCACTTCATGAAACTTAATGCAATATCATTAGAGTGACATTAACAGACGTGGGGTGTCACATTTGGTATCAGAGCCAAAGGTTACAAGACTAGAGAAAAAGTTTTTGAAAAGGGTTTTAAAATAAAGGATTTTCAAATAAAAACCAATTTTTGAAAAGCATATCCCCTCAAGTCATTTACAATATTCCTTTCATTCTCTTTTTGAATTGTTGTTTCGTCCCTTTTCAGCATGTCTGGGGCTCCTAACTTTCCAAAGGGCATTCTCATTCCCATATGGTTTCGTAGATACATAGAATCTATGACACCTGTTGGAGTACAAGATAACATCCCTTCCCTAGCTGCAGCCGCAGTAGCACCTCCTCCTCTCGTATTCAACTTTTCTAAGCTTTGTGAGGATATCTATGCAATAGGAGGCAAACCATTTCATGGCACCAAAAGTTTTATAGAAGCACGAAAATAGTTAAGAGAAACGGAGAATGTATTCAACTTATTCGAGCTCGATGATAAGAAGAAAATCCAGTTGGTTGCTTGGCAACTGAAGGATGAAGCATCGTACTAGTGGGAAGTAGTTCAATATGGACCAGAAGTAGCTACTTAGGATAGCTTTAAGGCTATATATGAGGCAAGATTCTTATCGCAAGCTCAAGAAGTAATGAAAGTTGAGAGATTTTTGAATTTGAAACAAGGAACCATGACTATAAAGGAGTATGTCAACACTTTCAATCAACTAGCAAGACTTTGATTGGAGTTAGTGAACACTCCTCACAAAAAGGCCTTGAGGTTCGCTAAGGGATTGAACCAACCACTCCAAAAATTAGCACTGATGCATGTACGAATGGGAGAAACGTTTGAAAGACTAGTTGACATGGCTTTAGTGCACGAGGGTGGAAAGGAAGGGAAGAAAGAGGTTAAGATAGAGGAAGAGAAACCCAAGGGAGAGAAAAATAAATGATGGCCCGAGAAGAACACTGAAAAGAAAGTGGGAAAGCCCGATAAAGCTCAGATCAAGACAGAAGTGATATGCCATGGGTGTGGTGCTTTAGGACAGTTTGTGAAAGATTGCTGAAAGAGAAAGAATGCTTGCTTTGTTTGTGGCCAAGTTGGACTTTACAAGGGATAATGCCTGAAAGACAAGGACATAAGGATGGATCGTCTGGAGGGAAAGTTAAAGTTTTAGAGGCTAGTGAACTGGGCCGAGGTAGGAAAGTCGCAGTAAAAGGTTTGATTTCTGTTTTAGATTGTCCTATTAGAACTCTTTTTGATTCTGGTGCTTCTCATCCGTTCATATCCAACTCTATGGTCGAAAATCTACACCTAGATACTAGTATCGTTTCTGATCCCGTTATAGTCTCACCCATATGAGGAACGACTAATTTATCCATGGTGTGTAGGGGTTTGAGGATTTTTATTTTAGGCATTGAATTTGAATGAGTCGCATATGTTCTTGGTTTAATAGGGTACAAATTAACTCTAGGAATGAATTGGCTAGCCATGCATGGTGTCGTTCATGATTGTGAAAAGAGAGTAGTTTGACTTCTTACTTGCCAGTGTAGAACTCTCGAATTACTTGTCACCCACAGGGGTCGGTTATGCTCAGTTTCCTAGATTCTCTGGATGCTTCCGTTGATGATCTTTGATCAGTATCCATAGTTAGCAGGTTTTGGATGTGTTCGAAGAGGTTAAGGGGTTACCTCCAAGGCATGAAATAAACGTTCGGATATACTTGGTGGAAAATGTGAAACCAGTCGCATTGCCAGTGCGACACATGGCTCACAAGGAGATGATGGAGTTCAACAAAAAAATGGGTGAGTTGTTGGAAAACGGATTCATTAGGCAGAGCAATTCTAAGTGGGGAGCTCTAGTCATCTTTGCAACCAAGGTAGAGGGCCCTCTCCGTCTATGTGTGGAATACAAAGAACTGAATAAACTAACCAAGAAGAATAGGCACCCACTTCCAAGGATTGATGACTTGTTTGATCAACTAGTAGGCTCCTCGGTTTTCTTGTAGTTGGATCTAGCTACAGGAATTCATCAACTTAGAGTAGCGGATGATAGTATTGACAAGACGACTTTTAGAACTCCGGATGGTTTCTTTGAGTGGTTGGTCATGCCTTTTGGGCTGACTAATGCACTCGCATACTTTGTAGACATAATGAGTCGGGTGTTTAGGGAGTATCTGAACAAATTGGTGGTGATGTTCGTGGATGACATTCTAATCTTCTCAAAGAGAGAATAAGAACATGCCCAACACTTAGAGGAGGTTCTAAGTACACTTAGATCACATCAATTTAAAGCTAAATTTTCTAAGTGGAATTTATGGAGGAAGGAAGTAAGGTGGATCCCGCTAAGGTAGTCGTAGTTTAAGACTGGAAGTCCCCTAAGAATGCGATGGAGGTAAGAAGTTTCCTTAGGATGGCGAGTTATCATAAGAATTTCATTAAAGACTTTACCCGATGGGAGCAACGTGTTTACAGTATACACAGATGCTTGTGGTATGGGATTAGGCGTTGTGTTGATCTAAGAGGTAGGGTGGTGTGCTATGGATGTAGGCAACTAAGGGTTAATGAGAAGAACTACCCTACCCATGACTTGGAGTTGGCTGCTATAGTGTTTGCACTTAAGTCTTGCCGACACTATCTACTTGGAGATAAATATGAGCTATATACGGATCATAAGTCACTCAAATATTTGTTCTCACAGAAGGATCTCAACTTGAGGCAGCAACGGTGGATGGAGTTCCTAGCATCCGACGACTTTGAGATAGCTTATACCCCAAGCAAGGGTAATGTAGTGGCGGATGCATTGAGTAGGAAAAGGATGACCTTGAGTCCTTTAGTCGTAGAAAGTAAAAGCTTGGAGTTCATCTCAACCTTTGATTTTAAGCTATCTACGGATTTCACATTTGGTTTGTTGGCATCACTGGAGGTGCGACCTACTCTCATGGAGCGAATTGGATCTATGCAGCAAGAGGACCAGCAGTTGAAGGACATCTTGGATAGAGTTGGTAAAGGAGAAGCTTCTAGTCACCTAGCTAGATATACTATGGACGAAAAAGGGTGGCTAAGACAAGATTGAAGGCTGGTGTCTCTAGAGTTGGGGAACTGCTGAGAGAAGTGCTAAAGGGAGCTCATCACTCTCCGATGACTATCCACCCGGGCGGTAACAGGATGTACCGAGACATGAAGTGTGTTTATGTAATGACCCGGGGAATTCGCGACCTTGGTTATCAACATAAACTCAATGTCGATTATCCAAGCATCGAAAATACCAGATAGTTAATAGAAAGAAATTAGAGGGTAAGAATAGATAAGATAGAAAATTAGAATAGAAGAAGAAGAAGATCACAACAACAGAATCAGAGTAACACAATTCTCACAACGGAACGAATAAAATATAGCATAACTTTGAAATAAAACCAGTATATGTATACAATAACATTTATCAGAGTACAACACTTACAACACAGCAGAAATACACAATTGCTATAAAATCCTGAAGCTCCTTCTCCAAGCTCTCAGTATATCTGTAAAATCCTGACTACTTGACAGCCGTACAAATTTGGGCATCCAAGAGTTTTGGGGAAACAAAACAAAATAAACTCCAGGTCAGTCATGGGACTGGTGTGAGTAAAAAAATTAAAATAGTTTGAGAAAAATAAACGAAATCTCATAAGACCACGCCGTATAACACAGAACGGGTTTTTCCTTATGAGAATCCAAAACACTTGACTCATCATTCAAAAATCCTTTTGAAAGAAACGATAATCTTTATAACAAAACTCTTAGGATATTATAATAGTGTCTATCAACCACAATATAATAATCATCCAGCAGAACGCTTTCATCTCACGTTCCACATACATAATATATAATCAAAAACCGTGGGCGCTTATTGGTTAATGAATTCCAACTGGCAAGGTATGGGACCACCTTTCGACAGTGTATCTCTAGAGAGGAATACACTGGGTTCAATAAGAACATCTTGTAACCCAGGCTAAACATGACCGGTCACTCATTTCGCTTGAGTGTACCGAATGTATTATCACTAATGGTTGGGATCAGCAACCGTTTCCCGAAAGTACAACATCGAAATAGATTATATAAGTAAATGGAATTTCTCTAGATCGGGTGACAATACACCCTAATTGGCAGCTAACCACTTAGCCATGCGACCTACCCGATTTTATACCATTTCCGATTGTGAGGCTAGAGGCCATAACGTATCCGTTACAAAACACATCTTCATTCACTTTGAATGTCACATCGTCCTACCCGCTAAATCCCAAATTGATTTCTCCAAACATATCACGAGTAAATAGCTAAGAGAAACGAATTCCTCTGCCACCAAACGTAAATACGTTTGAAGGGATCAACTTACATGATCTATTAAACATACTATGTCAGACATTCTTCCATACTGGTCGTCCTGAGACTGGACAAACCGATGGCACTATTCTGTAAACAGGACAGCCCTTGCATAACACCGTCTTCAATTATCTTCATCATATTTGATCGCAACGCTAATGCCATATGGAGTAGTTTTCAGATAACATATCTGATCCCGGTCTATCCGTGTTGACAACGGAAATGGTCAAAATCTTTGATAGTCGGTGATTTAACTATCAAAGGAAAGCATGTGTACAAATAACGGTCGTATTTCCAAATGTAAATCTTACCGATCAATCATCATTTCATTTCCCAATTTCCCATTTATCATTTCCATATATTCATAAATTCCTTATTTTCTAAAATTAGAAAATATACGTTATTAACTTTGGAAAACGTTTCCATTTCTGATTCACGCATCAATATCTTCCCACCTCTATTAGTCTCTAACTGTAAACTAGTAAGCGAACAACTTCCCAATTATAAACCCCAAAGGCTGAAATCAATGTCAGATCGATACCCAGAAAGCCATTCAACTCAACTAATTTCCAGTGATTTTCTAATTTTAGCAATTCCATTTAAATTCCTAATTCAAACCCTAAATTCCTTTATAATTTTTTATTTGCAAAATATTTACTTTCATCTATTTTTCACATAGAATGTGAATAATATTTCTTTATATAATCAAAACAGTTTGATTCCTTATTTAAAGAAAATATCTCAAACCCAAATTCTATTTATATTTTTATTTGTAGAATTATTCATACAAATCTCCTTTTTTATTTCTAATACTTAAGTCTCATTTATAATTCCCTTTATATAATTCTATTTATTCTATATAAATCCTTTTATATAATTCTATTTATTCTATATAAATCCTTTATTTTCAATATTTACTTTGAAATTTTCCCTTTTACATTCCAGTATTTCATATGGTATTTAAAATACCAATTAAACAGACTAGTGTCATCATAATCAATCACAGGTTTTATATATCACATCATATATCACAATATATGAAACAAACAGTATTATAAATACGGAGGAATCCAGTTGGATCCCTCCAACCTGTTTCCCTGCATCCACAGATGTTAAACAATATAAAAAACATCGATTTCATTTCAATATGAAATATTCTGATAAACAGAATCAATATTTGATTAACGATTTATATATATCTTCATCTACAATTTCAACCAATACATCAGCAATTCAACCAAACAATCAACACACAACAATCAATCATCATTTATCAATACTAGATTATATTTATAGAAATATAAACTATACAGAGTTAATGAGATTTACTCACATTGGATGGTCATCATTAAATAACGATAACTGTCGATTGATTCAGACACACAATTTATTTTGCTATAAATTGTAATGAGCTCCAATTCACTCCCATTCAGTTCCATTGCGTAGCTCTCGTCCATATGATCCCAACGGATCTGACCGTTCATAACTCTAATAATGTATGATGAAGTTATGACTTATACAAGTATAACAATTCAAACGGTATATAAATTAATTGAAAATTAATTAACCTCGCCCTAATCCTTCCATGTCATCGCCTTTTAAAAATTTGTGTTGTTGTTCCCTTACTCATGGAAATCCCGTAATCCCACTCAACACCAATGGCCATTTCCTCGTTTACAAATTCAAATGCCTGAACCCTACAAACACATTTTATTTTTATGTTTTTATTTGGACTTACCAGCGTTGGCCCACGAAAAATCCCCCGGCCCACTTCTCATGTTAAGTCTTCTTCTCCAGATACTTTACTAATCGCTGCTCCTTTATAAATCCTCTGTTGTATATAACGGTGTAGTATACACAATTATATGATTTTTGTTTGATGATAACAAACATATTTTATTTTAAATGTGTTTGTTACTATACTGTTTGCATGTACCTCACAGACAGGAATATAATATTTATATTTAAATAGAATACGACTATACACGATTTCAAATATTCAAAAGTATTTTATTTAAATAGAATATTTTATTTCAACATTTAAATAGTACAAAAATATAAACACTACTATTTGTACGTTTCACTTATATTCATTATTGTACAATCAATTTCAGTATACACAAATCTTCTTTCTATAGACACTCGATTATACAATCATACACTCAGACACTCATTTATAGTTTCACTGTTACACACACTAATATACTTTCACTGTCATCTTCTGGCTCTGTCTTCGCACTTCACAGTCAGTTCAGTCGTCATCTTCATACTTGTCATATACATAAGCACACACAGTATATGGAACAGAAATAATTTTCAAAATTTATGCAAATATAAATTTTATTTTTAAAATTTTATTTGCCTCAGTTTTCTGGAGTGTTTCTCATCATTTTTCATGACTTGATCTGATATATGAATGTAGCACGCGCACGATATATGTATACACACATGTGTGTATGTATATACACATATTATTGCGCAAGGATAGGAAAATCCATTCGGATGGCTGCATATACGCACGTGTATATAAATACACGTGTGCATTGCCTCGCCAATCCAGTGTGCAACTGAGGAGTAGCCACGTGGGCCTTTTCGACTCAGTGCACATGAAAAAATAGTACAACAAGTTCACAAATTCAAGCGAAAAAAAAGTCGAGTTTAAGTCACACAACAAGTTCAAGGGGTCGATCAAACATGCAAACAAACACAAATATATGCACAGAATTGTGCCAACATGAACAAGTGATTAGATCACAGCATAACATGTAAGGGATCAACTTAACACAAGCTAATGCACACATGGCATGGCATGGGAAGTAAAGCAGCAATTCAGGATATCATTCATGAAGCAGTTAGATGTCCGTTGAAGCAACACAACAACAATGACACAGCAAATGTGTACAAGAATGGTGCAGCCAAGAATAGCAAAAGCGTGATACAAATTATATAAATGGGCATACAACCTGGAGCATTTTTTTTAAATGATCATATGTAGCAGTTTTTTTTACATGATCAGAGGATGGATGGGAATGCACAAGTAAAGAAAGTATAAACAAGTGTGTACAACTTAGTGACATAATGGTGCAAGCATGGTCAAGCCCAACAAGCCAACATGAATGGTAAGAATGGTGTCGAGCAGAATCCACATGGTTAAAGTGTACAGCAGCAAAATGATTTACATAAGCAAGAAAGTATAACAGGATAGTTTTTATTTGCAAATTTGTTTCCTGAATTCCATCAATCAAGAAAAGTGGACCAACGTGTTATTTCAAGTTCAAATATACATTCAAGACTTCAATCAAGCTACATATTTTGGGCATTGAAGTATTTCTGGAAATAATGCAAGAAAATTTTGGCAATCTTTCTAAAGGGAACAACAAATTAAACTTTTTACATAATTGATTTACTTAATTTATATGTATCGAGGAAATCAAGGCATCATTCTTCATTCAAAGAATCAAAAGTGGAAACTTTTATTTTGTTTCCAGAAATCTCATTTATACGTTTGGCAAGGGTTTAATCGGTTTCACAACTCCAGAAATCATACTGCTGTTTTCAGAAATCAAATTATATTTGGCAAGAGTTTTTTTTATAATGTGCAAAGAAAAACATTTCAGCAATCAATTTTTTTTAAGAAATCTTTCCATTTTTCTATTCATGTTTTGGCAAATGGATTTTGGGAAAGAATCAATTCATGTTTATTCGAAGTGGATATATGTGGCAAGTATTCTACAATTCAGGGTGGAAAAGCATTCAGAAATTTGAAGTGCAAGGGACCACACTTATCATTTATGTCTAGATTTATACAATTCATCAAAGCCGTGGCAACAAATTCATTTATGTCCAGATAAATCACGCAACATCAGTCCAGCCGATTTTATCAAAGCGGAACCAAAAAAGGGAAATCCGCACAAATCAGATCCAATCAATTTATACGAAATCAAATATTTAAAGGATTGAAATCCTATATATTGACACCATTTTCATCATCGGCAGTGATCAAAAACTAACCCAACATTTCAAATCGAAAACAAGAGAGCATAATCAAAATATATAATCCAGAGAAACTCACTTTTTCCATCGTTTTCGATCGACTCAAATCCCTCCGAATCAGAAAGCTTTCAATCGAAGAACCAGAGAACCGCAGCAACTCGAGTATCAGTGATTTCAGTTTCATTAATGAAAGCATCGATTTGAAGAGGGTTTTGAAAACCCTATTTTTTCAGGAGGCGGCCCTTTTTAATTTCCAGAGCAAAAGAGGGAAGGACCGGGACAGAAATGGAAAAGGGCGCAATGCAAACTCGGTGGGCCGACCTATTCTATTTGGTTAAAGGGAGTTTCATTCTCCATTTAAACTAGGGTTCTATTGTTTAAATTGTTTTTTCTTTTATTGTTTTGTTTTTAAATTTCTTTTGTAATCGAACCAAAACAGTTTCTACTGTCTGTAAAATACTAGGGGAATCGGTCAAGGTGTTGACTGACAGTTGCTAGAGTCTGTAAAATCTAGGTTACTGGTTATGGGGTCGTAATCACGGGAAATCTGATCGAGGGGATATCGGTAAGTCTAGGGTTTTGAGCGTAGGGTTAGAATAGGAGAAGCGATTGCGAGTGTACATGGTTTTGTATGAGGGATCTGTTCTATCACCTAGTAGAAACCTTAAGAATGCAGCAATAGGCAGGATTTTGCCGAAGCTAGGTATATCTTGTGTCATTTACTTTCTGCATTTCTGTTTCTGCTATATTCTGTGATGTGCAAATAGTTTTTTAATATCCCGTAATATTTGAACTCTGCAATAAATTTCAATAAACCCTATTCACCTAAGCCCCAACCCCCCTCTAGGGTTAATCTAGATCCAACAAGTGGTACCATAGCAGGTATTCTGTTAACTCTAGAGAAATGGGTTAGTCTAGTGGTCTGTCCTTTGAGAGTCAGTCCAGTCGTATTCCATCTATTTTCAATGGTACAGATTTTTTTAAATGGGAAATTAGAAATGGAGTTATATTTAAAATCTGTTGATATTAAATGTTGGGGTACTGTTATTAATGGATTTGATATTGTTAGTATAAATGATATTGGATTTAATTCTCGTGCTACTCACACTTTATATTCTTATATTGATGATGTTCAATATAGCCATATCTCCCATTGTTGGACCACGTAGGAAATCTGGACAACTCTCAACACGCTACATGGAAAAGAAGACAATCGCTCAAAACCCCAGAATGTCAACAAAATTTCAGATTTGGGCTTAATAGGTTGTACAGATGGAAATTAAGATGTAGACTCAACAAAAGATCTTTCTCATAAAAATTTAGCTCATCGTTTAAATGATTTAACTGGATCTGTTGAGAATCTAAAATCTAAAAATAAAATTCTGAAATCTGTAAAACTTGAGTTGATATGCAAAAATAATCTTTTGGAATCAAGGATTAAAAACATTAAGAAGTCTTCAAATTCTAATTGCTTAAATTTGGAAAATTATCTTGTTCGTCAAAATAAAAATGTTCAAAAACTTGAGAATAAAATTCGGATCTGAAAAGAGAACAAGATAGAGCTTGAAAGCACAAACAATTGTTTGCAAAAAGAATTTGAAAATTTTAAAATGACTGAAAATTCCAAATGTATTCATGTTGAAAATCAAAGCTTGTTGAAAACTGAGTCTATTCTAAATGAGCTAGAAATTGAGATTGAAAAACTCAAGAAATTTGAATCTGAGAGTCGAAGGCATTTTGGATTTGAAATTGCTGAGTATCAAACCAAAATTAAATTGCTTAATGATGAAAATTTGGTTTTGAAATCTGATTTAGAAAGATGTAAGATCACTAAAAATTGTTGTTCAGAATTAATGAAAGAAAACGATGATCTTAAAACTAAAATTCAACGACTTGAAACAACATTGACTAAATTTTCTAATGGTGAATTTTTTTTAAATATGTTGTTGAAAAATCAATTTTCATCAGGAAATAAAAGTGGACTAGGCTTTGGAAAATTTGATGTTTTTGAAAAGAGAAGTTCAAATGATTTTAAAAATCCTTCAACTTTCTTTGAAAAGCATCGACTTGATAACCTGAACTTTGAAAATTTCAAAGGATTTTTGAATCGAAAGCAAAATGTAAACTTGTTTAGAAACAACTTTGTTTGGATCCCAAAAAGAAACAAAATGAATTCGTTTAAATTCAAACAGATCTGGGTCCCTAAAGGCACTTTGGTAAATTCTGATGGGTTGCTATTCAAACAAGTTTAGGTACCAAAAGTGGTAAACACATTTCATAGTGGTTTTACAAATTTTGTTAGACCACTTAACCCCCTCAACTGCTAGGTACTAGTGATGGCTGAGGGACTGCTTTGGAAAAGAAAATTTGAATTCGAGCTATTCCACATCTTTGATTTATTTAGAGTTCCTTAGCCAAGTCTGCAGGGTTGGAGATCCACATCATCTACTACAAATCTGGTATGATCTCTATACTCATTTTTGTATATTCTCTCTGTTTTTATTTTCTTTGTTTATTCCATCTTCTACCTCGTCAATTTTTTGCTTTTTTGATTTGTCACTGTCGTATCTTTGTAATTTCTTGGGCTTTCTTAACTTCCAATTGCATAATTCATATTTTTTTTCTTGGAAATTCGCTTTATTAGAATAAAATATTGATGTTTTAATCATTTCCAGATCTTGAGTTTAATCTTGTAAATATCTGGAATTGTTTTGAAGTTAATTTTCTGTTTTCTGAATTCATAACAATATTGATGTATTCTTGTCATATCTTGAACACTGTTGATTTGAATTCTAAATTTTTGAAGATCTGAAAGTTTAATGGAATTGCACACACATCTGCTATTTTGAGTTCCTTCGAATTCAGTTTGGAAGGGCTTGAAAATTTATACTCATTACGGCACTCTGCTATTTATCAGTTGTGGTAATCCCGTTGATTTTCAGATTGGCTTGAATATTCTGTTTAGTCTTGAATCATTGTTTACATCTTGAAATTCAATGCTATTCATGATCATCTGGTGTGGATTTTTTGTTTGTTTGAGATCATTTGAAAATTTCTGATATTTTGAATCTCACACACCTCTCAGATCGAAAATTATTTATCCTGTGTGATTGATTCATTGTATCTCAAGATTGACATTTGTTCAAGTGATTTTGAATAGACCACTATTTTTGGATCATGAATTATTACTCAATCTTGATGTAAATATTCTGAAAAATTCCTTGGGCTTGTTAGAAATAATTTTGAAAAATTCTTTGAAAATCCGATCTTGAAACTTAGTGTTATTTCATGATTTTCTGATTTAAATATTTGTTTATTTAAAATCATTTGAAATTATTGATTTTTTGAATCTCACACACATCGTGAATTTAAAATTTACAATCTGGTGTGACTGATTCATTGAATCTCGATCTTTTCATATTCCAAATGATTTAAAATAAATAGTATTTTTAATCATTGGATCATGAATCATCTTATATGACTGTCATTTTGCTCTGATACTGGTTTGAAAAATGTTTTTTTTTGGAATCATCTATTTGCTACTCCGATACGTGTGCATAATTTGTTATCTTGTCTGCTTAGGCTTTGTACTTAATAATTCTTTTGTCTATGATATTCTTGTTCAGCATCATGTCAAAATTCTCATTAATTGAGACATCAAGTGGTATCAATTTAGAAGTGCTGATTTATTTATTATCATCATGTATATATTTCTTAATTCCCCATGTCTTGTATAGATCAATATATTCTACTTGTAATTGTTTTTCAATTTTAAAATTATTTATTTTTTATTCATTCAGAAATTGAAGTCAATATCCAAATTGAACTGTACTTATAATTCATCAAATTATTAACAGATTTTGAAATTGTTATGAATTGTGACTGCAATATATTTTACAACAAGAGGAGATTGTATTTGGATTCTCATGATCATTGAATGGTTATTATAATATCTTTGAATTGGCGATTATTTCATGACCATCTCCTTTATCTTCCACTATTCTGTCATCCATTATGAGTTTATATTAATATGGTGAGTTTAATATTTTTTTAAAATCTTTTTGAATAAACAGTGGAAATATTTGTGATAGAAATTGGACTATGTTATTATTCAGAATTAGTGAGAATTGAAAATTTTCAATGATCCCGGTACAGTCGAGCATATTTCATAATATAATTAATTTAGAAATTTATTTCACAGTCCATTTCTGTACCTACCCCATTTTCTATCATCCATATATTGGTTTTATATTCCGAGGAGTTTTTCCTTTAAATGCTAAAAATAATAAATATAATTAATATTTAAGCGTGTCGCAAACCACATTTAAAAATCCAAGCTCTAGTCATGCATGGTTAAGAGACAACTTATAATTTAAGCTGCGGCTGACCTCATTTAAAAATCCAAGCTCTGGTTATGCGTGGTCAGTGTGCTCTTAAATAAAATAAAAAGAAAAAGGAAATTTTGTGCTATAAATTGAAATTAATTTGAAATTCTCCTTGGTGTATAAAAACCAGCCTATCAATCTATCTTTCTAATCTATGAAATGTGTTGAAATTTATGAAGTATTATGATTTGTTGATTGGCAGCTATTGGGATTTGAAATTATTTGATTTTGTCACTTAAGTTGAATTATTAATTATAGTCCAAATCCATCACTGTTTTTTTTAAGTTCATTTTTATAAAATCTTTTGAAAATAATTAAAATTCATATTTTTATAACTCTCCTCATTTTTATAAAATTCATCGTAAATCAGCCATTCTCTACAATATGAAATATGCCATCTGTTCTCAGAATATTATGATTTTTGTTTGACTGATTGAGATTTATGATGACCGTTCTTCCTCTTAAGCTGATATTGTATTTGTTAGTCATTTCGCATCTATATTTCAAAATTTGTATCGTTTTGATGATAACAAAAGGGGGAGAATGGGTTTAGATTTTGATTTATGAGTGAATATTTTATAAAAAAAATAATTTTTTTGAAAATTCATTATTTTTCATTTTTTTCCCTCACTCATGCACAGTTATAGGGGGAGTTTCTGCTGTAGGGGAGCTTTCAAATAGGGGGAGTTCAATTCTTCAGTGTCAAACACATTTATTGGATTCAAAATCTTAACATTTGTTTGTCATCATCAAAAAGGGGAGAGTGTTGTATATAACGGTGTTGTATACACAATTATATGATTTCTATTTGATGATAACAAACAAATATATTTTATTTTAAATGTGTTTGTTACTGTACTATTTCGTATATACATCACAGACAGGAATATAATATTTATATTTAAATAGAATACGACTATACACGAATTCAAATATTCAACAGTATTTTATTTAAATAGAATATTTTATTTCAATATTTAAACAGTACAAAAATATAAACACCACTATTTGTACATTTCACTGATATTCATTATTGTACAATCAATTTCAGTATACACAAAGCTTCTTTCTATAGACACTCGATTATACAATCATACACTTAGACACTCATTTACAGTTTCACTGTTACACACACTAATATACTTTCACTGTCATCTTCTGGCTCTGTCTTCGCACTTCACAGTCAGTCCAGTCATCACCTTCATACCTGTCATATACAGAAGCACATACACAATATATGGAACAGAAATAATTTTCAAAATTTATGCAAATATAAATTTAATTTGCCTCAGTTTTCTGGTGCGTTTCTCATTATTTTTCATGACTTGATCTGATATGTGAATGTAGCACATGCCCGATATATGTATACACACACATGTGTATGTATATACACATATTATTGTGCAGGGACAAGAAAATCCATTCAGATGGCTGCATATACACACGTGTATGTATATATATATATATATGTATGTATGTATGTATATGTATACACATGTGTGCACTGCCTCGCCAATCTAGTGTGCAACTGAGGAGTAGCCGCGTGGGCCTTCTCGACTCAGTGCACATGAAAAAATAGTACAACAAGTTCACAAATTCAAGCAAAAACAAAGTCGAGTTTAAGTCACATAGCAAGTTCAAGGGGTCGAGCAAACATGCAAACAAACTCAAATATATGCACAGAATTGTGCCAACATGAACAAGTGATCAGATCATAGCAAAACATGTAAGGGATCAATTAAACACAAGCTGGTGCATACATGGCATGACATGGGAAGTAAAGAAGCAGTTCATGATAACATTCATGAAGCAGTTAGATGCACATTGAAGCAACACAACAACAATGACACACCAAATGTATACAAGAATGGTGCAGCCAAGAACAGCAAAAGGATGATACAAATTATATAAATGGGCATACAACCTGGAGTATTTTTTTTAAAATAATCATATGTAGCATTTTTTTTTACATGATCAGAGCATGGATGGGAATGCACAAGTAAAGCAAGTATAAACAAGTGTGTACAACTTAGTGACATAATGGTGCAAGCATGGTCAAGCCCCACAAGCCAACACGAATGGCGAGAATGGTCTCGAGCAGAATCCACATGGTCAAAGTGTACAGCAGCAAAATGATTTACATAAGCATGAAAGTATAATAGGATAGTTTTTATTTGCAATTTGTTTCCTGAATTCCAGCAATCAAGCAAAATGGACCAACGTGTTATTTCAAGTTCAAATATACATTCAAGACTTCAATCAAGCTACATGTTTTGGGCATTGAAGTATTTCCAGAAATGATGCAAGCAAATTTTGGCAATCATTCTAAAGGGCACAGCAAATTAAACTTTTTACAGAATTGATTTACTCAATTTATGTGTATCGAGGAAATCAAGGCATCATTCTTCATTCAAAGAATCAAAAGTGGAAACTTTTATTTTGTTTCCAGAAATCTCATTTATACGTTTGGCAAGGGTTTAATCGGTTTCACAACTCCAGAAATCATATTGCTATTTTCAGAAATCAAATTATATTCGGCAAGAGTTTTTTTTATAATGTGCAAAGAAAAACATTTCGGCAATCAATTTTTTTTAAGGAATCTTTCCAATTTTCTATTCATGTTTTGGAAAATGGATTTTGGGAAAGAATCAATTCATGTTTATTCGAAGTAGATATATGTGGCAAGTAATCTACAATTCAGGGTGGAAAAGCATTCAGAAATTCGAAGTGCAAAGGACCACACTTATCATTTATGTCCAGATTTATACAATTCATCAAAGCCATGGCAACAATTTCATTTATGTCCAGATAAATCACGCAACATCAGTCCAGCCGATTTTATCAAAGAGGAACCAAAAAGGGAAATCCACACAAATCAGATCCAATCAATTTTATACGAAATCAGAGATTTAAAGGATTTGAAATCGTATATATTGACACCATTTTCATCATCGGCAGTGATCGAAAACTAACCCAACATTTCAAATCGAAAATAAGAGAGCATAATCAAAATATATAATCTAGAGAAACTCACGTTTTTTTCATCGTTTTCGATCGACTCAAATCACTTCGAATCAGAAAGCTTTCAATCAAAGAACCAGAGAGCCGAAGAGACTCGAGCATCAGTGATTTCATTTTCATCAATCAAAGCACCGATTTTGAGAGGGTTTTGAAAACCCTAGTTTTTCAGGGGCGGTAATTTTTAATTTCCAAAGCAAAAGAGAGAAGGACCGGGACACAAATGGAAAAGGGTGCAACGCAAACTAAGTGGGCCGACCTATTCTGTTTGGTTAAATGAAGTTTCATTCTCCATTTAAACTAGGGTTCTATTGTTTAAATTGTTTTTGCTTTTATTGTTTTGTTTTTAAATTTCTTTTGTAATCGAATGAAACAGTTTCTAGTGTCTGTAAAATACTAGGGGAATCAGTCAGGGTGTTGACTGACAGTTGCTAGAGTCTGTAAAATCTTGGTTACGGGTTACGGGGTCGTAATCAGGGGAAATCTGATCGAGGGGATGTCGGTCAGTCTAGGGTCTTGAGCGTAGGGTTAGAATAGGAGCAGGGATTGCGAGTGTACATGGTTTTGTATGCAGGATCTTTTCTATCACCTAGTAGAAACCTTAGGAATGCAGCAGCAGGCAAGATTTTGCCGAAGTTGGGTATATCTTGTGTCATTTACTTTCTGCATTTCTGTTTCTACTATATTCTGTGATCTATGAATAGTTTTTTAATATCCCATAATATTTGAACTCTGCGATAAATTTCAATAAACCCTATTCACCCCCCCCTAGGGTTAATCTAGATCCAACATCCTCCAACACCATTGTTGTATTACTCCCACTCCCTTACGTCTACATAAATTCACCAAATAATTCAACTAAGCTACCAACAATTTCTTGTTCATACGTCCATCACCCCAGGCCCCAAAAGCAGACTCTCGCATCGCCTTACTTCTTTTAGCGTCCGCCCAATGCAAGTCGTACATCATTACGCCCATTTCCCATGCACCAGTATTCCGTGCAAGATAAAATAGAGGCCGCATATCTCAATCTCCCCCATGAGTTAAACTCCCCATCTCAGTACCTTCTTTCACATACTGTTGCATCCCTTATACATATATAATGCATTCATTTCCCTTTTCATTTCACTTTGCAATTCTACATTTCTTTGAACACCTTCTCCCCTACAAAACAACCCTCCCCTTATACTTCATCACAGCTCCAACTTTTCTAGTAGTAACCGCCAGCAGGTAAAAGATACCTCCCATCCACTCGCAGTTTCAGCCCAACCCGACTTCGTGTGAAACTGTGGCCAACCTGCACTCTAACAATTAACAGTAAAATGACTCCCAAGCCTCTAAGTACTACTCTCTAATCCGCAGCGCACTCTCCTTACACCGATCATTGTTGCGTTTTATTTCGAGCTCCCCAAAAGAAATGCAGTTGCACCTCAGAACAAAATATATATGAATGACAGAGCGGTATTGTATACATGTATGTATACTTCGGACTTCTTTTCATGAAGTTTGGTAGTGTAAATATATTTGTAAAGATGGCAAACCGAAATTTTTATTTCCCTTTTCTTTTCGAGAAGCCTTTACCAGGCTCATCTAAAACCAGGAAAAGAAGTAAACGACTGTGGATTTATAGAGTTTAAATTACTTGCACGTTAAGTATTTGGGTAGTACTACTTGAGTTGATTAATCAAGGTTTCATATCATAGTCATGTTTTGGAATGGACAGTGTACCAGAAGACTTAGAACCCAAGTAATAACAATATATATATTATTATTTGTTTATTATTATATTATCAAACTTTTATACAAATAGCTTGCGTGATGTTTGTACTTGTATTTTGAAACTTCATTGCTAAGGAACAAGGACGTGACACATGCTTTCGAATAACAATGTGAAATTTTTATAATGCTTGTTTGATTTAAGTTATGCAACTTAACATACCATGCTAACCAAATTTCCATTCACGTACAAATTGTTATGGACAAAAATGAAAATACGATCATGTCCAGTGGTGTGTCACGATCACAAAATTATAATAATATAGACTAGTTAGCTTATTCTGTGAAGGTCCAAAATGCTGATAAAGGGTGTAAAATACTCCAAATAAAAAGTGGATTATTTTCCAAATTAAAAATTACAGTAAAATTCAAAAAATAAATTATAACTACGTCTAAGAAATTTCGTCCATATTCGAAGCCAATATTTAATTAAAATTAAATAATCGTTATGGCTTATAAACGATTCCATGGCGACTGTTTGAAATTTTGATTTGGACATAACTCAAAATCTACAAGATGAAATCTTGTTTTTTCTCTTTCATTAGAAAAATATACTTCACCAGCTCCGAACATTTCTTGTTTCACAAAAATCCGACTTAAAACGGATTCTGTATATTCATTTAAAGTTCGAATCGCAAAATTACGAACTGCCCGATTTCGAGCTCGAATATAATTATAATATAATTATATGTTCAACTGTCGTTTATATAATATATTCATTAATATAATTCAACTCTATACTGAATTATATATTATAAATGATCCAATTAACACAATATTGTGAATTCCACTATTTCGGACTATTTTAAAAATTAAATATATTGTTCTAATTATTATATTGATTAAATATTCAAAGTTATTTAATTCTGGTCATTTTAAATTACCGAACCATTATTTAAATAATTAAATAAATTATTTATAATACCGTAAAAATATTCGTCGTTACATTCTTCCTCCCTTAAAATAATTTCGTCCTCGAAATTGCTAAGGTAGAAAACAAACCCTATTAAACAAGTTATTAATTATTTGTTTACTTTTTTAACTTCAGTTCCAACCGAACCAATTAATTTTAATTAAAATACTGATCCATTCCGATAAACTAAAATTTATAAAATTCCAAAAAAAAAACTAACACCTTAAATTTTCGAAAAAATTCACCAGCGTCTCCTTTGTACGGCTCAATCGGTACAACTACAACTCGCCTCTCTTGGCCGTCTTGTAACAACCTGTATTTTTATAACATGATTAAAGTCATAAATCAAGGCAGAATTAAATTTTAAAATAAGAATCAAGGGAAACGGGTTGCGTCATTGTGTACGTTTCGGAATTCTGCATGAAATCGAGTCCGAGTTTTCGAAAATCGGAGTTCGTATGACCAAGTTATGACCCTCAGAAGTTTCAGGAATTTAAATAAAATAAAACAGCTCGAAAATAAAGCCAGAAATTCAAAATTCGAACCCAGAGAAGGCTGGTGGGAAAATTCCCGCCTATATACCCAGGTCGACTGGGGAGTCGACCCCCCCCCCCAACTAGGTCGACTGGGGTGTCGACCTCCCCATGACCAGGTCGACTGGGGAGTCAACCTAGGGGTCGACCTGGCCCCTTTTTCTTGATCCGAGTCTTTTTGTATTTTTCGGAATCTAGACATATTTTATGACCATATTCGTGACTCTTATCCTATATAAACTCACCCCTAGCCTCATTCTCTCCATACCATTTCATTAAGTCCTTATGCTGCTTCTGAGATAATCAAAATAATAAGATAAAAAGGAAGAAAAAGGACTGCTTCTTCTCCATCAAGACTACGCTTAGAGATTTGCAAATTGGGGGATTTCATTAGAACACGATCAATCAAATAGAGATTCAACAATCAAATCCTGCTTTCTAATTCTCGATCCATGCACTGCAAGTTCCAGTTACTTTTAGATGAAAACTATAAACTTGATATGGGCATGTTATAAATTGGAATTCGATATACGTATAATTCGTATCTATTCTTATTCTTCTTGGATCTTAACATTTGGGAATAATGCTTTGAAATCAGTTTGGGCCTGTTCGCATTATAAATTAAACGTTATCATGCCTATGACATTGAAACCATTGTTAATGGCCAAGGACTATGACTGAGAACATAAGACTATGCCTATGCCTATGACTGAGGACATAAGACCATTGCCTATGACTATGACAAGGACAATTGTGGCTAATCACCTATGACTCGTGACTATGAATTACTGCCTATGATTATGAACATAAGACTATGACCATGACTTTGAAACTATTATAGTTAATTGCATATGACTATTAGGGTAGTTGCCTAGAACTCTTTTGGATAATTATCCATGACTATTGTATAACTATTGTGGTTAATTGACTATTATAGTTGATTGCTCATAATACTATAGTTGAAAACCATGTTGAACACCGAATTGGCATTTAGTTAGATCCCATACCTAGGGTGTGACTCGTTATTATGTACACCAAAAACCATTGACCCATTATCCTTGTATTTGGCTTGCTTTTGCATGCCTATTCTTTTATGTTAAGATTTTATCAGGACTATCGCCTTATTTTGCTATATTTGAAACCTGTTAATTTCTATATGCCAGTGATGTTGTAACCGATTATCTCAAGTTATATCATGCCAGTCTTGTAATCTCTTTTATCGCTTTATGCTTGTCCCTTCTGCCTATCATAGTTTTGATGTTATTCCCTTTATCTCTAGATTTAGATTTGCTTGTAATTTAGATCTATTAATGTTTACATGCGATGGGAATGCGATTTGGGTAGATTAGGCAAAACATGAACTGGTTATAAACATGAATCATAAACTTGATAATAGGCATAAGTTGAAACATGAAACTTGACACGAACTTGACATGAAACTTGAACATGGTCATGACACTAGAATGAACTTGAAAATGGCCAACTCGAGGTTGGGTTGAGTTTGCAGTGTAAATCTGCCCGGAACCGCCCGGCAAATCCTGTTACTGCAAACAATAGGATCTAATGTGGGTAGTTGGTCATATCGCGTTTGAAACCCGAGGTCAGACTGAGTTATGGTGTAAATCAGTCCAGAACCGCCCGGCATATCCAGTGACCACAACAACAGGTCTAATGTGAGGGGTGGGGGTGCATTAATGAATTAAATGCCACATGATAGGGTTAAGTCATGAACATGAAAGACAACACTTAACCAACTTGAAACATGATTGGTAGGGTTAGGTCATGAACTTGAATGACAACACCTAACCAACTTGACACGTGAATTGTAGGGCTAAGTCATGAACTTGAATGACAACACTTAACCAAGTTTGACATGACACGTAGACCGGTTAAGTCACGAATTTAAATGACAACACTTAACCCATTGGACGGAAACCCTAGTTACGCGGTCTGTTTCAGCAGTAACCCACTAGATGTATCATGGTACCCTAGAACTAGGCAGGGTGGGGCACGATTACTGGGCTGATTGTAAGCGACTAGAACGACGGCTGTGTGGGTGCGCCAGTGTAGGTTCAGGCGGGCTATGGTCGTGCACGTGGTCCGGAGTTGAAAAACAGGCATTGGGCATCAGTAGGTTTATCTATGCATGCTTGATTCGTGTTGGTGGTTGGCACCATAGGGCTTGATACACCCTATGGTGGACCTAGCACAGGTGACTACATTCGTGATAGGGTCGTATGACACAGAAACACAACGAGCTAGAACTTGTAGGGAGCCGATCGATTAGTGGATTGTTCCGTTGGACCTAGTAATGGGTCATTCACGATTTTGGGCCCAGGGATCATTTCATGATTAATACTTGACATGGGTTGGGCTACTAGTACAGCTGGTGCAGTGAACCTTGAACATGCGATGCTACACTTGACCTATACTCGATTCATCATGTTATCTTAGTCTATCTTATCCATCTTGACATCATACTTTTGTTTACTTTCAGTTTATACATGTCATGTTACCTTTACCTGTTTTTATGCTGAAAGTCACTTGGACTTACCAGTCTTTATGACTGACCCGTTTTCTTTCGCCTCTTTTTCTTTCGTTCCCCCCCCCTCCCCCCTGGTTCTTAGGGAGGAAACTCTAGCACTTAGCTTGGATTTCGCTTGCTTTCGGTTCAGCTCATGTACGGTTTGGTCTTGAGCTATGCTATGGCTGCATTTCTGCTACCTTTGGGGAAATAAGCTACTTTTGTTATTTTAAGTTTATGCTTCTTTATTTAGAACTTGATGTAATGGAACAATGACAATTTGTACTTTGAATATATGAGGTTTTGACTCTTTTCTTGAAAGTAATAAGATTCGGTTTTTAATTTCTTCCGTTGTTTCATTTATGTTCTGTCTTGTAATATTTCTGTGTTTGTTTACCTCGATAACGCTCCTCCAAAACTAGTGCATTCCCTTTGAGTGTGACCCTAGCGGAGGTGGGGTGTTTAAATTTGGTATCAGAGCAGAAGGTTACCAGACTGGGAAAAAGCTTTTAAAAAACTTCTGAAACTATTTTCAAAACCATTTATAAAGAAGCATTTTTTAAGAAAAGTTTATTTTGAAAAGGCTATTCCACAAAAGCCGTTAGCACTTTCCTTTGTTTCCTCGTTTGAATCTCTATCTTTTCGTTTTTCAGCATGTCTGGGAATCTTAACTTTCCAGAGGGCATCCCAATACCTGGCTGGTTCAGGAGGTACTTAGAGGCTAGGGCCAACGATGCAGGCCCAGCAGATATTCCTCCTCTAGCTGCAGCGATTCCTCCTCCTCCTCCTCGTGGAAATGCTTTCGCAAAGACGTGTAAAGACTTCAAGGCTATGGGTGGAAAGGACTTCTATGGGACTGAATCCTTTGTGGAAGCAAGGAACTGGCTAAAGGAGACCGAAGATTTGTTCGTCATCTTCGAAGTTGACGACAGGCAAAAGATATAGCTAGCAGTGTGGTTGCTTAAAGATGAAGCTTCGTATTGGTGGGAGATTACCCATGCTGAGAGGCCAGTGGAAACTTGGGAATACTTCCGGATGAGATTTGAGATGAAATTTTTCTCCCAAGCTGAAAGAAGCCTGTAGATGGAGAAGTTCCTAACTCTTAAGCAAGGAAGCATGACGATCAGGGAGTACGTCAATCAGTTTAGTCAGCTGGCCAGATTTGGGCTGGATTTAGTGAACACCCAACATAAGAAGGCTCTTCGCTTCGTCAGAGGTTTAAATGAGCCGCTACACAGCCTTGCTATGACTCATGTACCCATGGGGGCGACCTTTGAGAGCTTGGTGGATATGGCCCTACTTTACGAAGAAGACGAGAATGGCAAGAAGGAGGTCAAGGCGAATGATTCTCAAAACAAGAAGAAAGACTCCGAGAAGGGAGGCAAGAACAACAACAACAACAGTAATGACAACAAGACACGTGAGAAAAGAAAATGCAACTTCTGTAGTATTGAGGGGCATATAGTCCAGGATTGTAGAAAGAAGAAGATGTAGATGGGAGCATGCTTTCAGTGTGGTGATACTGGACATATCAGTAAGAACTGCCCTAAGAAGCAATGGCAAGGCTCGCAAGCAGGACCTTCTGGGGGGTACATCTTTAACTTCTCCTCCTTGATGCTTTGTTTTATCTTGCTTATCTTCTCGATCCTATCTTGAGAACCTTAGGTAGAACCATATGGATGGAAACATGTATTTGAAACATGTTATGGTTGATGTTTGCAAATAGTTGCAAGTGGTTGCAAGTGGTTACTCGTGGTTGCATAACACACATTAGGCACTAGATCGGCTCAGACATGTTTTCATATTGCATATGCATGAGTGTTTATACTTGTTTATGGATGAAATTGAATGTGTTATCATGTGGATGTTGCATATGGATGAATGTTTGTGCACACATATAGTGTTTATGTGACTAGGATAATTTGCATACATGTTGGATTCAAGACACTAAACATATTTTGCATTAAGAAGATCAAACAGGCCTGATCATTTGCATTAGATAAGGAACATATACACACACTTTCTGCATATGTTCATATAGCATTAGAAATCTTTTAAGGACAATGATTGCTCGTGAATGATGGTTGAGTATATGGATGATTGGATGGTAGGATATATTCTTCCTAACTTAGAGATTTCGGGGACGAAATCCTTCAAGGAGGGGAGAATGTAACAACCCGTATTTTTATAACAAGTTAAAGTCATAAATCAAGGCAGAATAAAATTTTAAACTAAGAATCAGGGGAAATGGGTTGCGCCATTGCGTTCGTCTCGGAATTCTGCATGAAATCGAGTCTGAGTTTTCGAAAATCGGAGTTCGTATGACCAAGTTATGACCCTCAGAAGTTTCAGGAATTTAAATAAAATAAAGCAGCTCGAAAATAAAGCCAGAAATTCAAACCCAGAGAAGGCTGGTGGGAAAATTCCCGCCCATATACCTAGATCAACTGGGGAGTCGACACCCCCAACCAGGTCGACTGGGGTGTCGACCTCCCCATGACCAGGTCGACTGGGGAGTCGACCTGGGGGTCGACCTGGCCCCTTTTATCTGATCCGAGTCTTTTTGTATTTTTCTGAATCTAGACCTATTTTCTGACCATATTCGTGACTCTAATCCTATATAAACTCACCCCTAGCCTCATTCTCTCCACACTATTTCATTCTGTCCTTATGCTGCTTCTGAGATAATAAAAATAATAAGATAAAAAGGAAGAAAAAGGACTGCTTCTTCTCCATCAAGACTACGCTTAGGGATTTGCAAATTGGGGGATTTCAATTAGAACACGATCAATCAAATAGAGATTCAACAATCAAATTATGCTTTCTAATTCTCGATCCATGCACTGTAAGTTCCAGTTGCTTTTAGATGATAACTATAAACTTGATATGGGCATGTTATAAATTGGAATTCGATATACGTATGATTCATATTTATTCTTATTCTTCTTGGATCTTGACATTTGGGAATATTGCTTTGAAATCAGTTTGGGCCTATTTGCATTATAAATCAAACGTTATCATGCCTATGACAGTGAAACCATTGTTAATGGCCAAGGACTATGACTGAGAACATAAGACTATGCCTATGCCTATGACTGAGGACATAAGACCATTGCCTATGACTATGACAAGGGCAATTGTGGCAAATCACCTATGACTCGTGACTATGAATTACTGCCTATGATTATGAACATAAGACTATGACCATGACTTTGAAACTATTATAGTTAATTGCCGATGACTATTAGGGTAGTTGCCTAGAACTCTTTTGGATAATTATCCATGACCATTGTATAATTATTGTGGTTAATTGACTATTATAGTTGATTGCTCATAACACTATAGTTGAAAACCATGTTGAACACCGAATTGGCATTTAGTTGGATCCCATACCTAGGGTGTGACTTGCTTAGTGTATTCGTTATTATGTACACCAAAAACCATTGACCCATTATCCTTGTATTTGGCTTGCTTTTGCATGCCTATTCTTTTATGTCAAGTTTTTATCAGGACTATCGCCTTATTTTGCTAGATTTGAAACCCTGTTAATTTCTATATGCCAGTGATGTTGTAACCGATTATCTCAAGTTATATCATGCCAGTCTTGTAATCTCTTTTATCGCTTTATGCTTGTCCTTTCTGCCTATCATAGTTTTGATGTTATTCCCTTTATCTCTAGATTTAGATTTGCTTGTAATTTAGATCGATTAACGTTTACATGCGATGGGAATACGATTTGGGTACATTAGGCAAAACATGAACTGGTTATAAACATGAATCATGAACTTGATAATAGGCATAAGTTGAAACATGAAACTTGACATGAACTTGACATGAAACTTGAACATGGTCATGACACTAGAATGAACTTGAAAATGGCCAACTCGAGGTTGGGTTGAGTTTGCAGTGTAAATCTGCCCGGAACCGCCCGACAAATCCAGTTACTGCAAACAATAGGATCCAATGTGGGTAGTTGGACATATCGCGCTTGAAACCCGAGGTCAGACTGAGTTGTGGTGTAAATCTGCCCGGAACCGCCTGGCATATCCAGTGACCACAACAACTGGTCTGATGTGAGAGGTTGAGGTGCATTAATGAATTAAATGCCACATGATAGGGTTAAGTCATGAACATGAAAGACAACACTTAACCAACTTGAAACATGATTGGTAGGGTTAGGTCATGAACTTGAACGACAACACCTAGCCAACTTGACACGTGAATTGTAGGGCTAAGTCATGAACTTGAATGACAACACTTAGCCAAGTTTGACATGACATGTAGGCGGGTTAAGTCACAAATTTAAATGATAACACTTAACCCATTGGACGGAAACCCTAGTTACGCGGTCCGTTTCTGTAATAACCCACTAGATGTATCACGGTACCCTAGAACTAGGCAGGGTGGGGCACGATTACTGGGATGATTGTAAGCGACCAGAACGACGGCTGTGTGGGTGCGTCAGTGTAGGTTCCGTCGGGCTATGGTCGTGCACGTGGTCCGGAGTTGAAAAAGCAGGCATTGGGCATCAATAGGTTTATCTGTGCGTGCTTGATTCGTATCGGTGGTTGGCACCATAGGGCTTGATACACCCTATAGTGGACCAAGCACAGGTGACTACATTCGTGATAGGGCCGTATGACAGAGAAACACAACGAGCTAGAACTTGTAGGGAGCCGATCGATTAGTGGATCGTTCCATTGGACCTAGTAATGGGTCATTCACGATTTCGGGCCCAGGGATCATTTCATGATTAATACTTGACATGGGTTGGGCTACTAGTACAGTTGGTGCAGCGAACCTTGAACATGTGATGTTATACTTGACCTATACTTGATTCATCATGTTATCTTAGTCTATCTTATCCATCTTGACATCATACTTATGTTTACTTTCAGTTTATACATGTCATGTTACCTTTACCTGTTTTTATGCTGAAAGTCACTTGGACTTACCAGTCTTTATGACTGCCCCGTTTTCTTTCGCCTCTTTTTCTTTCGTGCCCCCCCAGGTTCTCAGGGAGGAAACTCTAGCACTTAGCTTGGATTTCGCTTGCTTTCGGTTCAGCTCATGTACGGTTCGGTCTTGAGCTATGATATGGCTGCATTTATGCTACCTTTGGGGAATTAAGCCACTTTTGTTATTTTAAGTTTATGCTTCTTTATTTAGAACTTGATGTAATGGAACAATGACAACTTGTACTTTGAATATATGAGGTTTTGACTCTTTTCTTGAAAGTAATAAGATTTGGTTTTTAATTTCTTCCGCTGTTTCATTTATGTTATGTCTTGTAATATTTCTATGTTTGTTTACCTCGATAATGCTCCTCCAAAACTAGTGCATTCCCTTTGACAGTGACCTTAGCGGAGGTGGGGTGTTACACTTCTCCTACCCCAAAGAAAATAAAACAGCCAAGCGTCTTGCTAAACAGGTTCATAAATCACCAAACTCATATACAAATAAACTTGTACCTTTTTGTCGAGCATATCATTATATCCTTTCCATCTACTACCAATTCAGCATATACCAATATCATTCCAATCAAACTCCGATCAATTTATCCTTACCACAGTTATTGGTTTTATACCCAAACCAAATTCCAATCCAACTCAAGTTCCATCCTCGATTCCAAACTATTAACTCAATTATCCCATTACATTTCAAATTCAAATCTCACAAATCCAATTTGTCTCAGTATCATTGTAATCCAATTCAATTTCGATTATCACTTAACTGACTTTATTTTAATTCCAATTTGCTTTCCCAAATTTCAATTCAATTTAGTTTTAAATCAAACAATCTTTCCCTCAGAATTTTAAATAACTTAGCCTTTCTAAAATCAAATATCACTTTTCGTAATTCAAAACAACTTGCTTTTCTCAAAACAATTCAAAATTTATCTCTTTGGTAGTAATCCGTCACTTATACACTCGAAAATGAACACCGATGATGTCCGGATCATCATCGAAAACATTTTAAAATCTCCTAGGATTTTAAAATTCTCATATATTAATTCCAATTCCATTTACAAACACCTTTCCAAATCTCCAGGATTTTAATTTCAATTCTGATTTAAATTCAGATTTAATTCGTTTTGTAATACGTATATGAATTTTGATTGGTTATTTACATAACTGTTTCAATTATATTCTTATCTGATTATAATCACAACCAACACATATAATATACGATAATACTTCAAATATTAATCATCCTTTTATATCAAAATATAGTTTGGATAAAATTATTTCATTTACCCTCTGTTCAAAACATATAGTGTCGGTTCATTGTATTCAAGTGTTTATAAACCCCTAATCGACCAGAACCCATAAACAACTCAACTAATAAATCCCACAATTTTTTTTATAAAATCTACAAATACGTTCACTCGTATATATACACTTAACTCAATCTAGGATATTGCTAACCCCATCTCTATTGAGTCACGCCACAGAGCCAAGGTAATTACGTAACCTTCGGCTTTGATACCACTATAACAACTCGGGGAATTCGCGACCTTGGTTATCGACCTAAACTCAATGTCAACTATCCAAGCATTGAAAATACTGGATAGTTAATAGAAAGAAGTTAGAGGGTGAGAATAGATGAGACAGAAAATTAGAATAGAAGAAGAAGAAGATCACAACAACAGAATCAGAGTAACACGAATCTCACAGCGGAACGAATAAAATATAACATAACTTTGAAATAAAACCAGTATATGTATACAATAACATTTATCAGAGTACAACACTTACAACACAGCAGAAATACACAATTGCTATAAAATCCTGAAGCCTCCTGCTCCAAGCTCTCAGTATATTTGTAAAATCCTGACTACTTGACTGCCCGTACAAATTTAGGCACCCAAGAGTTTAGGGAGAGCAAAACAAAATAAACTCCGGGTTAGTCATGGGATAGGTGTGAGTAAACAATTTAAAACAGTTTGAGAAAAATAAACGATATCTCATAAGACCACGCCGTATAACACGGAATGGGTTTTTCCCTTATGAGAATTCAAAACACTTGACTCATCATTCAAAAATCCTTTTGAAAGAAACGATAATCTTTATAACAAAACTCTTTGGATATTATAATAATGTCTATCAACCACAATATAATATTCATCTAGCCAAATGCTTTCATCTCACGTTCCACATACATAACATATAATCAAAAACCATGGGCGCTTATTGGTTAATGAATTCCAATTGGGAAGGTATGGGACCACCTTCCGATAGTGTATCCCTAAAGAGAAATGCACCGGGTTCAACAAGAACATCTTGTAACCCAGGCTAAACATGACCACTCACTCATTTCGCTTGAGTGTACCGAATGTATTATCACCAACGGTTGGGATCAGCAACCGTTTCCCGAAAGGGGCAGCATCGAAATAGATTATAGAATTAAATGGAATTTATCTAGACCAGGTGACAATACCCCCTAATTGGCAGCTAACCACTTACCCATGAGACCTACCCGATTTTATACCATTTCCGGTTGTGAGGCTGGAGGCCATAACGTATCCTTTACAAACCACATCTTCATCCACTTTGAATGTCACATCGTCACACCCGCAAAATCACAAATTGATTTCTCCAAACATATCACGGGTAAACAGCTAAGAGAAACGAACTCCTCTACCACAAAATGTAAGTATGTTTGAAGAGATCAACTTACGTGATCTATTAAACATACTATGTCGGACATTCTTCTATACAGATCATCCTGGGACTGGACAGACCGAAGGCACTATTCTGTAAACAGGACGACCCTTGCATAACACCGTCTTCAATTATCTTCATCATATTTGATAGCAACGCTAACGCCATACTGAGTGGTTTTCAGATAACATATCTGATCCTGGTCTCTCCGTACTGACAACAGAAATGGTCAAAATCTTTGATAGTCGGTGATTTAACTATCAAAGGAAAACATGTGTACAAACAACGGTCATATTTCCACATTGAAATCTTACCGATCAATCATCATTTTATTTCCCAAGTTCCCATTTTTCATTTCCCTATATTCATAAATTCCTTATTTTCCAAAATTAGAAAATATACGTTATTAACTTTGGAAAACGTTTCCATTTCTGATTCACGCATCCATATCTTCCTACCTCTATCATTCTCTAACTGTAAACTAGTAAGAGAACAACTTCCCAAGTATAAACCCTGAAGGCCGAAACCAACATCAGATCGATACCCAGAAAGCCATTCAACTCAACTAATTTCCAGTCAGTACTAATTCCATTTAAATTCCTAATTCAAACCCCAAATTCCTTTATAAAATTTTATTTGCAAAATATTTACTTTCATCTACTTTTCACAAAGAATGTGAATAATATTTCTTTATATAACCAAAACAGTTTGATTCCGCATTTAAAGACAATATCTCAAACTCAAATTCTATTTATATTTTTATTTGTAGAATTATTCATACAAATCTCCTTTTTTATTTCTAACACTTAAATCTCATTTATAATTCCCTTTATATAATTCTATTTATTCTATATAAATCCTTTTATATAATTCTATTTATTCTATATAAATCCTTTATTTTCAATATTCACTTTGAAATTTTCCTTTTTACATTCCAGTATTTCATATGGTATTTAAAATACCAATTAAACAGACCAGTGTCATCATAATCAATCGCAAGTTTTATATATCACATCATATATCACAATATATGAAACAAGCAGTATTATAAATATTAAGGAATCCAATTGGATCCCTCCAACCTGTTTCCCTGCATCCAAAGATGTTAAACAATATAAATAACATCGATTTCATTTCAATATGAAATATTCTGATAAACAGAATCAATATTTGATTAACGATTTATATATATCGTTATCTACAATTTCAACCAATACATCAGCGATTCAACCAAACAATCAACACACAACAATCAATCATCATTTATCAATACTAGATTATATTTATAGAAATATAAACTGCACATAGATAGTGAGATTTACTCACATTGGACGGTCATCGTTAAATAACGATAACTGTCGATTGATTCAAACAGACAATTTATTTTGCTATAAATTGTAACGAGCTCCAATTCACTCCCATCAGTTCCATTGCGCAGCTCTCGTCCATAGGATCCCAACGGATCTGACCGTTAATAACTCTGACAACGTGTGACGAAGTTATGACTTATACGAATATAACAATTTAAATGGTATATAAATTAATTGAAAATTAATTAATATTAATTAACCTTACCCTAATCCTTCCACGTCATCGCCTTTTAAATATCTGCGCTCTTGTTCCCTTACTCATGGAAATCCCGTAATCCCACTCAACACCAATGGTCATTTCCTCGTTTACAAATTCAAATGCATGAACCGTACAAACACATTTTTATTTTTGAGTTTTTATTTGGGCTTACTAGCGTTGGCCCAAAAAAAAACCCCGGCCCACTTCTTACGTTAATTCTTCTTCTCCAGATACTTAACTAATCGCTGGTCCTTTAAAAATCCTCCAACACCATTGTTGTATTACTCCCACTCCCTTACGTCTACATTACTTCACCAAATAATTCAACTAAGCTGCCAACATTTTCTTATTCATACGTCCATCACCCCAGTCCCCAAAAGTAGACTCTCGCATCCCCTTACTTCTTTTAGCGTCCGCCCAGTACAAGCCATACATCATTACGCCCATTTCCCATGCACCAGTAGTCCATGCAAGATAAAATAGAGATCGCATATGAACATCTCCCCCATGATTTAAACTCCCCATCTCAGTAACTTCTTTCACATACTGTTGCGTCCCTTATGCATATATAACGCATGCATTTCCCTTTTCATTTCACTTTGCAATTCTACATTTCTTTGAACACCTTCTCCTCTACAAAACAACCGTCCCCTTATACTTCATCACATCTCCAACTTTTCTAGTAGTAACCACCAGCAGGTAAAAGATACCTCCCTTCCACTCGCGGTTTCATCCCAACCTGACTTCGCGCGAAACTTTGGCCAACCTGCACTCTAACAGTTAATAGGAAAACGAATCCCAAACCTCTAAGTTCTACTCTCTGATCCGCAGTGCACTCTCCTTACACTGATCATCGTTGCGTTTTGTTTCGAGCTTCCCAAAAGAAATACAGTTGCACCTCGGAACAAAATATATATGGATGACATAGCGGTATTGTATACATGTGTAAAAACCCGTAACTTCCCCGTAAAGGAAAGCGCGGATAGTTCGAGAACAAGCCACAACAGAATACATACAAAAGAACATTTCATTGTATATTACAACAATGCATCAGATTACAAGAATATACAGAGTATAAATGAATAAATATTACACAGAAATATCAGAGATTTAAATTACATTTAAATACATAGCAGCGGAAAATAATACAATACACAACTAGAAGAGATATACGGATACAAAGCTTTTCGGATATCGTTCCAGCTGTAAACCAGGATCCTGTGAATATAAATCTACAAAACCAAAACTACTAGCTGCCCGTGTCGAAAATAAGGGCACCCAGAGTTTAGGTTAAAACAATAAACTCCAGGTCAGTCATGTGACTGGTGTGAGAACTAAAACAGTTAATCTTTATTTTTTTATGTTAGGTAAATCAAGGGACCATGCCGTATAACACGGAACGGGTTTCCTTCCAAGAATACCGGTGCATAAAACAAACAGCGCAATGCTAAATAAAGAAAAATGAAGTTGTTATAAGACCCAGGTCCTATCACACAATGCAACGCAAGCCGGGGGATAGGGTTTTCCCTTATAACAGCCAAAGAATGCTTGATACGTTTAAAACAAATCATTTGATACTATTATAAGTGCATAGTGTATAAAACAACTTCATATCATAAGTATCAATCATAGACGGCATGGGTACCATATATCATGTCGCCATACTAGTTCTACAATTAAAACCGCAAATGTCACGTATTTGGAAGTTGGATTTCCATCTATGAACCGAGGCAAAAGATAGTCCTCAACCGATTCGAGACGCTCTAGCCCGTGTCTCAGGAACAGCCGCAACTGCCCCTTGGATCCTCAGGGCCGGTCCACCGATGTGGATTATTATGCCTGAACACTACGTCTCCCCGCCCTTTGGGGCGTCAATGAGCCAACGAATGACTCCATCGGACCCGGATCGTCCGATCAAACCGAGGCGCCTCGCAACAGCAACAACCACACAGGTGAAAAGTATATAAATGTCAGGGCTGGTAGGTCACTGACACCACCCTAGCTAGAAAGAAACGCATGCCCTCCCTGACGTCCTCTCCCGTTTTTGGTTCACAACCGGGGTGCGAAACTCGCGAAGCAAACGTTACACAAAGCTGTGCCACACAGGCTGTGCTTTGATCATCACCACAAGACTTTGCTTTTCAACAGAAGCCTCGATCAATTGCCACTTAGGCATGCCACACAGGCAATTCACTCCATGCGTTTGATATCCATCAATATATAACCCCTGAGCTCGTACGTCTCAGAGAAGAGCGTTAAGCAAGAGAATAAATTCTCCGCCGCCAAACAGATATATATTTAATAGAGATCAATCACACGGACTAAAATCCAATGTCAGACACACAGTCCATTTACAAGTCCGTTCTCGGTCTGAACGAAACCGGAGGCACCTAATACCCCGCATCTCCATCGATCTCCAAGTACGTCTGGACGATCACCAACTGTTTCCATCTTCTTGGGTGTACAGCCCAATCAAGATCATCAGTAATCACCCAAACGACGTGAAGACCTCCGGTCTTCGACCATCGTCTTCATCTTCGACTTATCGTCGTATCAGTTATTCAGAATGGGATAAACCCGGTCTTTCCGAATAACTCGCGTATATTTTAAACAAGTGTTACACAAACACAACATACGCCTCATTCCAATTCATCAGTCACTAACCATAAATTAATCAAGAGAATAATTTCCCAAATATTAACCCCGAAGGCCGAGACCAACATCAGATAAATATCCAGAAAACCATTCTGCTTGGCTAACCGACAGTTAGTTTCTAAATTTCACATTCATAGGGAAAGGTTCCCATTAATTTTATCCAAGATAAATTCCTTGAATTTATTCTTTAATCATCTTTTGAATTTCGATTCAACTAGTCGGGATTAACGAACCTTACCGAAGTAATCATTTGTTTTAATTTCCTAATCCCAACCTATTCATCCCATGAAGTAAAACTGGTAATACTTCATATCTAACACCATGGTGTTATCGGTAAATTCAATTACCATTTCACATTCAAATCTAATTAAAGATTTAACTATCGCCTGGAGCAAAACTGGTGGTACTCCATTCTCGATCATTTCAATCTAATTAAAGATTCATTAAAACTCCACTTAGTTTTAATCGTTAACTGGGTTAAAGAATCAGTGACATTTAAAACACGGTTCACGATAGACCCAAAATCACATTCATTAATTATCGGGTTAAAGAACGAGTGTTATTTAAAACACTGTCCATGATAAACCCAAAAATCAATATCAATTCAATTCCAATTAAATATCATTTAATTGGTACACTTCATTAAATCTAAATAAAAAGATTTAATCTTTTCTCAACTGGGTTCAAGAACAGTGTTAGTGAAGACACCATTCACGACAAACCCAAATCACATTTGATATTCAATACAAGGCTCTGAATAGAAAATATATCGGCTTATATTCAATATCAAATTCTACGATTAACAAATGTCGTATTGGAAATAACGATATAAATATATATCTTTCAAATTTCCATAACAACATCTGTATAATCACGAATTCCAACATCGAAATATTCCGAAGACAATTTCGATTCAAATCCACTCCAATGCAATCGTTGGAAATTCTGGTTATTTTTAAAACCCTTTTCAAATTCAATTTATTTATTTAAAAATAAATAGAATTATAATTCTAGTTCAAAACTAGTTCATTTCGATAAAAATCTATTTTTATCTTTTCAAATATGGAGTTTTTCATCTCAATCCTTTCTAAATCATTTCTTATGATTTTACACAAATTATTACTATTTTTAATAATTTTATCAAGGCCCGTACTGTCGATTTCCATCAACGGCCATCGAACTGCCCTTACAGCGACCTTTTCCAAATTTGATTTGAACATAATTCCAAATCCAACCGTTAGATTTCTAATTTCTAATATTCTTTGGAAAGCTCTTTTCGATACAAACCCAACGGTTCCGGTTTTAGGAGAATCCGACGGTCGGATCTCCCGTAATATCCATTTGAAGTCAATGGTCGAAATTCGCGAACTGCCGCGGCGCGGCGCGTTCTATTCAGGCCATTATATTATATATATATAATATATATAATATATTTTTCGTCGGTTTCTATTTAAAACGAATTATATAAATAGTTTTAAATTCGTTTCAAAAACAATTTCAACTTCCATTTCAATCCAAAGCAAAATTGAATTCTCCTTTATAAATTCGTTTTAAAATTCATTTCTATTCAATTCAAATTTCAACTCAATTTGAATTCATTTCAATTCGCTTTCAATTCAATTCGAATTCGTTTTCAATTCAAATCAATTTCAAAGACATTTTCTATTCGATTCAATTCAAATTGGTTTTCTATTCGATTCAATTAAAATTGGTTTTCTATTCCATTCAATTCAAATTGGTTTTCTATTCCATTCAATTCCGTTTTCTATTTGAATCAAATTCATTATATATTCAATTGAAATCAAATTCGTTTTATATTCAATTCGAATTCAAATTTTATTTCAAAATATGCGATTTCGAAATCACTTTTCAATATTCATTTTTAAATGAATAAAATCGATATAAATATCGTTCACGTCAAAATGGCGTCAGTCTAATCAACACGGCTTCATATATTTCTATTTTCAAATTTTCTATTTCAAATATTTCGTTCAACACATGACTAATCTCAACGGATGAGTACAGTCAACACATGAACTTTTATGTTATAATATTCTTTATTTTCTAAATTGGAATGAGGCCCAATCAATCACCATATAATGTTAATTATATGGATTTTCCTACATCACACGTATATAATAGCATTGCAAAATAATCAACCATCAACCAAAGTGCACTACACTATATAAGCATCAAATATAGATATCTAACGCTTATAACAGCCTGTCAATCAATCGATCGACATATTTAATCAATCAGGATGAGTGAACTTCAAATTTCATCCCAACACCCGTGTGGGGTTTCAAACAATCAAACACAGATTTTAGTTGTGCAGTTGGGCGAGGTGTAAAATCTATCGACCCAATCAATGTCCTTCAAATAGGTGTACATAAACAAACCGTCCGGTTTGTAAATGAATATTTTATTTTATTCACTTCCACGTTAAAACTATATTTTTAACGATAAAATATTTTATTTAACTTATGAATGCTCTATTCAGTTCATTTATTCAATAAAATGATATTTTTATTTTTCTAACATATTTTAGAAAATTTCGGCGGCATAACGGCACGATACTAGAAACGGGACAAGGCCTAGCCTTATCCCCGGTCTAGTGAAGGCCCATGCCATTCACACATCAATCAAATCAATTCAAACCAAACAATCTAACCAACTACACAACCAACAATTTAACAAACTAGCCATCCATGGTTTGTGGATGACGGGTGTCGGGTGCTACTAAACACCGTCTGCATCCTAGTATATATATATATAACTAGAATAATAAAATTAAAGAGTGAGAAATTCTCACAGATAGCTATCCAATCATCTTGACTCTTCATTTATAGAAGTCTTCATCGTTATCGCATTTCTGTCATCTTCGCTGCCCGTAGCCACTATATATATATAAATCACATTTTTACTTCGATGTTCAATATATAAAAATCACATTTTTACTTCGATGTTCAATGTATAAAAATCACATTTTTACTTCGATGTTCAATGTATAAAAATCACATTTTTACTTCGATGTTCAATATATAAAAATCACACATTTTTACTTCGATGTTCAATATATAAAAAAACACATTTTTACTTCGTCATTTCAACAATAAAAATCCGACCTTTCACATATTAAAAATCTGATCTTTCTAAATTAAAAATATAATCTTTTCTAAATTAAAAATATAATCTTTTCTAAATTAAAAATATAATCTTTTCTAAATTAAAAATATAATCTTTTCTATCGATAAAAATTGAAACTATCAATATAAAATAAAATCCTACATTTTCTTTCTAATAAACTAATTACCTTAGTTAGAGAAATAAACAACAATTAAAAAGCAAATGATGGAACAAAGTTAAATAAAGAAAATAAGGGCTTACATTGAATCGGAGAGGAGGGGGAGGCGTCAGTGGGAAGCATTGCAGGCGGTGGGGTCTTGAACGGAGGTGGGTTGCGCGTTCTGGAGGGGGAGCTCGTAGTCGGAGTCGGAGGTGGGGCGCGTCAGGAGGAGGAGCGGTGGTGGAGCGGTTTTCAGGTGGAAAAGGGGGCTAGGGTTCGGTTTTGGGGAAGATGGAGGATCGCTCTGGGGGGGTTTCGAGATGGAGGAAGGAGGGAGAGGGCGCACGCGTCGGTGGGGGGAGGGGGTCAGGGAGGCGGCGCCGCCACTGGAAGGGGAGGCGCGATTTTCCGCCGATCCCCCTTTTCTTTTTCTTTTTTTTTATTTCGGCTTAAATGAAGAGAGAGAGGAGGGTAAGGGCTTAAATGAAAATATATATTTTAATTTATTTATTTCTAAAAAAGCAACTTTGAAATTCGAACTCGAAATTGAGCTCACCGACTGTCGTCCCTAGCGTAATAACCCCATTTTGAACACAATGGGATATGTATCGTCAGTTGATTCGGCTGTTTCGATTAGTTTCCATCAAATTTACGATTAAATAATTATATTGAATTTTAAACGTACATTTCAATTTACCGGGGTCACATACGAACTCTATAAATTGCAGAAAATATTTTCTAGCTTCGTATTGACGATACGGTCCTAACAAAACTAGTTTCGTCGAATTCTGAGACCGTTAGAAAAATGACCAATTTCCAGTCGATTAAAATCAACTGAAACTGGTCAAACGCGTTTTCCTATGCCACGCTCACATATTGATTCAGAAAATTATGAAATTTGAAATCTAGCAATAATTTGACATCACAGATCCAACAAAAGTGGTTTCGTCGAAATCCGAGGTCGCTTGCAAAATTTCCATTTTTAAGGGCCTGAATTCCATAGCGACTATTCAACTGGACATATCTTTTGATTCCCGCTATGAAATTTTGATTTTTCGGATTCGTTGGAAAGATATCATCAATTAGATTCTAATGTTTTTGGTTTCACTAAAATCCGGATCGTTTTGCACCCGGTATATTCAATTGAAGATTGAAATCGAATTATCGAACTACCGCGCCATTTTCAATTCTATTTATAATTATATATAATTATTTATATTCTAACGACGACGTATATAATATATACGTCGAATTTCAATTCAAAATAAATTGCTCGTCGATATTATTTAAAATAATTCCTTTCAAATAATCAAAATTCGCTAAAATTGCCAAAATAAAAATTTTAAATTGGCCCAGATTTTCGGGTTGTTTCAATCTCCCCCACTTAAAACTTTTCGTCCCCGAAAAGGAACAAAGTCGAAAGTGGTTTGATTAATCAACTCTACGTTCGATCTGGCTTCCATTCTCCAACTTTTCAGTTTATGAGAATTTTCAAATTTTCAAAAATTTGGCTAACACCCTAAATTTTCGAAAAATTTCGCCATAACCTCCCCTGCACCGGGAGCATCTGGGAATTTCAAATAGCTTCCCCGGTCCTTCTAATCTCAAAAAGAAAAAGAAAAAGCCAAGCGGCTAGCCAATAGGCTCATAAAATCATCATCACCCAAACAAAACAGTAAATTATGTAGTAAACATGTACCTATTTGTCGGGCAAACAAATTTTATTCTCTGCTCTAGCCTCCTTGCTATGACCTGTTCAATGTAAGTATATGTATATGCAAGCAAATGCGACCAATTATCAATACCGTCCAATATTTGGTTCAATTAGGCATAATGGTTCAAAATTATCAACCAAATAAACAAACAACACAAACATCAATCAATTAGTGAATTAGAGTCTCAAATTCATAATTTTGATACATATACAAAAATCATGTTTTTGATGCCAAATCACAACAATAGGCCTTATCTAATTTTTGGTTCTCACACCAGTCAATAGGAAATATATAGATATCACACCTTCGAAACACGAATACCAATTCTGATGATGTTCGAACTATCATCATAATCATCTCCGGGCGACTAGAGTGTGATTCTATATCTATCCAGTATATTAAAACTTCAAATACACGTTTGCAAGGCGTATATGCAAAATCTTTATATACTGGACTGTCCTAATCAATATGAAATAAATAATCAAATACGAATAGTTGATTTAGATTTTCAAAACAAAAATTGTTTTCATTTTAAAAATATACTCTTCACACTCGTTCTAGGATACTACTGATCCTATCTCTAACGAGTCATTCTCATTGGATTTTACTAATCCAATATCTGATGAATTCTTTCGTATGGTTCTAATGTGCCTTGTTCTCTGAGCTTTGTAAACCAAAGCTCTGATACCAACTGTAAATACCCGTAACTTCCCCGTAAAGGAAAGCGCGGATAGTTCGAGAACAAGCCACAACAGAATACATACAAAAGAACATTTCATTGTATATTACAACAATGCATCAGATTACAAGAATATACAGAGTATAAATGAATAAATATTACACAGAAATATCAGAGATTTAAATTACATTTAAATACATAGCAACGGAAAATAATACAATACACAACTAGAAGAGATATACGGATACAAAGCTTTCCGGATATCGTTCCAGCTGTAAACCAGGATCCTGTGAATATAAATCTGCAAAACCAAAACTACTAGCTGCCCGTGTCGAAAATAAGGGCACCCAGAGTTTAGGTTAAAACAATAAACTCCAGGTCAGTCATGTGACTGGTGTGAGAACTAAAACAGTTAATCTTTATTTTTTTATGTTAGGTAAATCAAGGGACCATGCCGTATAACACGGAACGGGTTTCCTTCCAAGAATACTGGTGCATAAAACAAACAGCGCAATGCTAAATAAAGGAAAAATGAAGCTGTTATAAGACCCAGGTCCTATCACACAATGCAACGCAAGCCGGGGGATAGGGTTTTCCCTTATAACAGCCAAAGAATGCTTGATACGTTTAAAACAAATCATTTGATACTATTATAAGTGCATAGTGTATAAAACAACTTCATATCATAAGTATCAATCATAGACGGCATGGGTACCATATATCATGTCGCCATACTAGTTCTACAATTAAAACCGCAAATGTCACGTATTTGGAAGTTGGATTTCCATCTATGAACCGAGGCAAAAGATAGTCCTCAACCGATTCGAGACGCTCTAGCCCGTGTCTCAGGAATAGCCGCAACTGCCCCTTGGATCCTCAGGGCCGGTCCACCGATGTGGATTATTATGCCTGAACACTACGTCTCCCCGCCCTTTGGGGCGTCAATGAGCCAACGAATGACTCCATCGGACCCGGATCGTCCGATCAAACCGAGGCGCCTCGCAACAGCAACAACCACACAGGTGAAAAGTATATAAATGTCAGGGCTGGTAGGTCACTGACACCACCCTAGCTAGAAAGAAACGCATGCCCTCCCTGACGTCCTCTCCCGTTTTTGGTTCACAACCGGGGTGCGAAACTCGCGAAGCAAACGTTACACAAAGCTGTGCCACACAGGCTGTGCTTTGATCATCACCACAAGACTTTGCTTTTCAACAGAAGCCTCGATCAATTGCCACTTAGGCATGCCACACAGGCAATTCACTCCATGCGTTTGATATCCATCAATATATAACCCCTGAGCTCGTACGTCTCAGAGAAGAGCGTTAAGCAAGAGAATAAATTCTCCGCCGCCAAACAGATATATATTTAATAGAGATCAATCACACGGACTAAAATCCAATGTCAGACACACAGTCCATTTACAAGTCCGTTCTGGGTCTGAACGAAACCGGAGGCACCTAATACCCCGTATCTCCATCGATCTCCAAGTACGTCTGGACGATCACCAACTGTTTCGGGTGTACAGCCCAATCAAGATCATCAGTAATCACCCAAACGACGTGAAGACCTCCGGTCTTCGACCATCGTCTTCATCTTCGACTTATCGTCGTATCAGTTATTCAGAATGGGATAAACCCGGTCTTTCCGAATAACTCGCGTATATTTTAAACAAGTGTTACACAAACACAACATACGCCTCATTCCAATTCATCAGTCACTAACCGTAAATTAATCAAGAAAATAATTTCCCAAATATTAACCCCGAAGGCCGAGACCAACATCAGATAAATATCCAGAAAACCATTCTGCTTGGCTAACCGACAGTTAGTTTCTAAATTTCACATTCATAGGGAAAGGTTCCCATTAATTTTATCCAAGATAAATTCCTTGAATTTATTCTTTAATCATCTTTTGAAATTCGATTCAACTAGTCGGGATTAACGAACCTTACCGAAGTAGTCATTTGTTTTAATTTCCCAATCCCAACCTATTCATCCCATGAAGTAAAACTGGTAATACTTCATATCTAACACCATGGTGTTATCGGTAAATTCAATTACCATTTCACGTTCAAATCTAATTAAAGATTTAACTATCGCCTGGAGCAAAACTGGTGGTACTCCATTCTCGATCATTTCAATCTAATTAAAGATTCATTAAAACTCCACTTAGTTTTAATCGTTAACTGGGTTAAAGAATCAGTGTCATTTAAAACACGGTTCACGATAGACCCAAAATCACATTCATTAATTATCGGGTTAAAGAACGAGTGTTATTTAAAACACTGTCCACGATAAACCCAAAAATCAATATCAATTCAATTCCAATTAAATATCATTTAATTGGTACACTTCATTAAATCTAAATAAAAAGATTTAATCTTTTCTCAACTGGGTTCAAGAACAGTGTTAGTGAAGACACCATTCACAACAAACTCAAATCACATTTGATATTCAATACAAGGCTCTGAATAGAAAATATATCGGCTTATATTCAATATCAAATTCTACGATTAACAAATGTCGTATTGGAAATAACGATATAAATATATATCTTTCAAATTTCCATAACAACATCTGTATAATCACGAATTCCAACATCGAAATATTCGGAAGACAATTTCGATTCAAATCCACTCCAATGCAATAATTGGAAATTCTGGTTATTTTTAAAACCCTTTTCAAATTCAATTTATTTATTTAAAAATAAATAGAATTATAATTCTAGTTCAAAACTAGTTCATTTCGATAAAAATCTATTTTTATCTTTTCAAATATGGAGTTTTTCATCTCAGTCCTTTCTAAATCATTTCTTATGATTGTACACAAATTATTACTATTTTTAATAATTTTATCAAGGCCCGTACAGTCGATTTCCATCAACGGCCATCGAACTGCACTTACAACGACCTTTTCCAAATTTGATTTGAACATAATTCCAAATCCAACCGTTAGATTTCTAATTTCTAATATTCTTTGGAAAGCTCTTTTCGATACGAACCCAACGGTTCCGGTTTTAGGAGAATCCGACGGTCGGATCTCCCGTAATATCCATTTGAAGTCAATGGTCGAAATTCGCGAACTACCGCGGCGCGGCGCGTTCTATTCAGGCCATTATATTATATATATAATATATATAATATATTTTTCGTCGGTTTCTATTTAAAACGAATTATATAAATAGTTTTAAATTCGTTTCAAAAACAATTTCAACTTCCATTTCAATCCAAAGCAAAATTGAATTCTCCTTTATAAATTCGTTTTAAAATTCATTTCTATTCAATTCAAATTTCAACTCAATTTGAATTCATTTCAATTCGCTTTCAATTCAATTCGAATTCGTTTTCAATTCAAATCAATTTCAAAGACATTTTCTATTCGATTCAATTCAAATTGGTTTTCTATTTGATTCAATTAAAATTGGTTTTCTATTCCATTCAATTCAAATTGGTTTTCTATTCCATTCAATTCCGTTTTCTATTTGAATCAAATTCATTATATATTCAATTGAAATCAAATTTGTTTTATATTCAATTGGAATTCAAATTTCATTTCAAAATATGCGATTTCGAAATCACTTTTCAATATTCATTTTTAAATGAATAAAATTGATATAAATATCGTTCACGTCAAAATGGCGTCAGTCTAATCAACACGGCTTCATATATTTCTATTTTCAAATTTTCTATTTCAAATATTTCGTTCAACACATGACTAATCTCAACGGATGAGTACAGTCAACACATGAACTTTTATGTTATAATATTCTTTATTTTCTAAATTGGAATGAGGCCCAATCAATCACCATATAATGTTAATTATATGGATTTTCCTACATCACACGTATATAATAGCATTGCAAAATAATCAACCATCAACCAAAGTGCACTACACTGTATAAGCATCAAATATAGATATCTAACGCTTATAACAGCCTGTCAATCAATCGATCGACATATTTAATCAATCAGGATGAGTGAACTTCAAATTTCATCCCAACACCCGTGTGGGGTTTCAAACAATCAAACACAGATTTTAGTTGTGCAGTTGGGCGAGGTGTAAAATCTATCGACCCAATCAATGTCCTTCAAATAGGTGTACATAAACAAACCGTCCGGTTTGTAAATGAATATTTTATTTTATTCACTTCCACGTTAAAACTATATTTTTAACGATAAAATATTTTATTTAACTTATGAATGCTCTATTCAGTTCATTTATTCAATAAAATTATATTTTTATTTTTCTAACATATTTTAGAAAATTTCGGCGGCATAACGGCACGATACTAGAAACGGGACAAGGCCTAGCCTTATCCCCGGTCTAGTGAAGGCCCACGCCATTCACACATCAATCAAATCAATTCAAACCAAATAATCTAACCAACTACACAACCAACAATTTAACAAACAAGCCATCCATGGTTTGTGGATGACGGGTGTCGGGTGCTACTAAACACCGTCTGCATCCTAGTATGTATATATATATATAACTAGAATAATAAAATTAAAGAGTGAGAAATTCTCACCGATAGCTATCCAATCATCTTGACTCTTCATTTATAGAAGTCTTCATCGTTATCGCATTTCTGTCATCTTCGCTGCCCTTAGCCACTATATATAAATCACATTTTTACTTCGATGTTCAATATATAAAAATCACATTTTTACTTCGATGTTCAATGTATAAAAATCACATTTTTACTTCGATGTTCAATGTATAAAAATCACATTTTTACTTCGATGTTCAATATATAAAAATCACACATTTTTACTTCGATGTTCAATACATAAAAAAACACATTTTTACTTCGTCATTTCAACAATAAAAATCCGACCTTTCACATATTAAAAATCTGATCTTTCTAAATTAAAAATATAATCTTTTCTAAATTAAAAATATAATCTTTTCTAAATTAAAAATATAATCTTTTCTAAATTAAAAATATAACCTTTTCTATCGATAAAAATCGAAACTATCAATATAAAATAAAAATCCTACATTTTCTTTCTAATAAACTAATTACCTTAGTTAGAGAAATAACCAACAATTAAAAAGCAAATGATGGAACAAAGTTAAATAAAGAAAATATGGGCTTACATTGAATCGGATAGGAGGGGGAGGCGTCAGTGGGAAGCAGTGCAGGCGGTGGGGTCTTGAACGGAGGTGGGTTGCGCGGTCTGGAGGGGGAGCTCGTAGTCGGAGTCGGGGGTGGGGCGCGTCAGGAGGAGGAGCGGTGGTGGAGCGGTTTTCAGGTGGAAAAGGGGGCTAGGGTTCGGTTTTGGGGAAGATGGAGGATCGCTCTGGGGGGGTTTCGAGATGGAGGAAGGAGGGAGAGGGCGCACGCGTCGGTGGGGGGAGGGGGTCAGGGAGGCGGCGCCGCCACTGGAAGGGGAGGCGCGATTTTCCGCCGATCCCCTTTTTCTTATTTTTTCTTTTTTATTTCGGTTTAAATGAAGAGAGAGAGAGAGGAGGGTAAGGGCTTAAATGAAAATATATATTTTAATTTATTTATTTCTAAAAAAGCAACTTTGAAATTCGAACTCGAAATTGAGCTCACCGACTGTCGTCCCTAGCGTAATAACCCCATTTCGAACACAATGGGATATGTATCGTCAGCTGATTCGGCTGTTTCGATTAGTTTCCATCAAATTTACGATTAAATAATTATATTGAATTTTAAACATACATTTCAATTTACCGGGGTCACATACGAACTCTATAAATTGCAGAAAATATTTTCTAGCTTCGTATTGACGATGCGGTCCTAACAAAACTAGTTTCGTCGAATTCTGAGACCGTTAGAAAAATGGCCAATTTCCAGTCGATTAAAATCAACTGAAACTGGTCAAACGCGTTTTCCTATGCCACGCTCACATATTGATTCAGAAAATTATGAAATTTGAAATCTAGCACTAATTTGACATCACGGATCCAACAAAAGTGGTTTCGTCGAAATCCGAGGTCGCTTGCAAAATTTCCATTTTTAAGGGCCTGAATTCCATAGCGACTATTCAGAATTTTCAACTGGACATATCTTTTGATTCCCGCTATGAAATTTTGATTTTTCGGATTCGTTGGAAAGATATCATCAATTAGATTCTAATGTTTTTGGTTTCACTAAAATCCGGATCGTTTTGCACCCGGTACATTCAATTGAAGATTGAAATCGAATTATCGAACTACCGCGCCATTTTCAATTCTATTTATAATTGTATATAATTATTTATATTCTAACGACGACGTATATAATATATACGTCGAATTTCAATTCAAAATAAATTTCTCGTCGATATTATTTAAAATAATTCCTTTCAAATAATCAAAATTCGCTAAAATTGCCAAAATAAAAATTTTAAACTGGCCCAGATTTTCGGGTTGTTACAACATGTATGTATACTTCGGACTTCTTTTCATGAAGTTTGGTAGTGTAAATATATTTTTAAAGATGGCAAACCGAAATTTTTATTTCCCTTTTCTTTTCGAGAAGCCAATACCAAGCTCAACCAAAACCAGGAAAAGAAGTAACCGACTGTGGATTTATAGAGTTTAAATTTCTTACGCGTTAAATATTTGGGTAGTACTACTTGAGTTGATTACTCAAGGTTTCATATCATAGTCCGGTTTTGGAATGGACAGTGTACCGGAATACTTAGAACCCAAGTAATAACAAATATATATATATTATTTATTTATTATTATATAATCAAACTTTTATACAAATAGCTTGCGTGATGTTTGTACTTGTATTTTGAAACTTCATTGCTAAGGAACAAGGGCGTGACGCATGCTTTCGAATAACAGGGTGAAATTTTTATAATGCTTGTTTGATTTAAGTTATGCAACTTAACGTACCCTGCTAACCATATTTCCATTCACGTAAAAATTGTTATGGAAAAAAGTGAAAATACGATCGTGTCCAGTGGTGTGTCACGATCACAAAATTATAATAATATATACTAGTCAGCTTATTCTGTGAAGGTCCAAAATGCTGATATAGGGTGTAAAATACTCCAAATAAAAAGTGGTTTATTTTCCAAATTAAAAATTACAGTAAAATACTAAAAATTAAATTATAACTACATCTAAGAAATCTCGTCCATATTTGAAGCCAATATTTAAATTAAATAACCGTTATGGCTTATAAACGATTCCATAGCGATTGTTAGAAATTTTGATTTGGACATAACTCAAAATCTACATGACAAAATCCCGATTTTTCTCTTTCATTAGAAAAATATACTTCACCAGCTCCGAAATTTTCTTGTTTCACAGAAATCCGACTTAAAACGGATTATGTATATTCATTTAAAGTTCGAATCGCCAAATTACGAACTGTCGCACCATTTCGAGCTCGACTATAATTATAATATAATTATACATTCAACTGTCGTTTATATAATATGTTCATTAATATAATTCAACTCTATACTGAATTATATATTATAAATGATCTAATTCACACAATATTGTGAATTCCATTATTTCCGACTATTTCGGAAATTAAATATAGTGTTCTTATTATTATACTAATTAAATATTCAAAGTTATTTAATTTTGGTCATTTTAAATTACCAAACCATTATTTAAATAATTAAATAAATTATTTATAATACCGTAAAAATACGGGTCGTTACAGTTTACCATTGGACTGGCATGAAGAAAGCAGAATTCATGGCCCGATGTTTGACTTATCAATAAGTCAAGGATGAACACATGAAACCCGATGGATTACATCAGCCCTTGGATATCTCGCAATGAAATTGTGAGAGTCTCTATGGATTTCACTGATGGACTGCCTCAATCAAGGAAGGGCATTACAGGCATTTGGGTGATAATGGACAGGCTTACTAAGAGCGCTCATTTTATCCCAATCAAGAGCAAGAAAACGACAGCTTGGCTAGCTTCAGTTTATCTAAAGAGATCATCCGGCTACATGGGGTAACTTCAAACATAGTAAGTGACCGTGAACCCATATTTACTAGTGAATTTTAGTGGAGCTTGCAAGAAGCCCTAGGTACACAGTTAAGACTTAACATAGCTTATCACCCTCAAACTGATGGACAAACTGTGAGGGTTAATTGAGTTCTTGAGAATCTACTACTACGTATACTAGATTTTAGAGGGACTTGGGAGGAGCATCTCCCACTGGTTAAGTTCCATATAATAATAGTCATCAGTCAAGCATAGGGATGACACCCTTCGAAGCATTACACGGACGATCTTGCTGATCACCGACGTGTTAGTGGGAGTCTACTGACTGACTTCTCTACATGGGCTAGATATGGTAAGGGAGACATCAAAAAAGATAGATCTCATTTGAAGGAGGATGAAAGATGCACAAGATAGACAAAACTTATTTGCCGATAAGAGGAGGACTGGTATACATGTAAATGTGTATATTTTATCCGCTTATTTATCTTATTTTATGTTTAAAATAACTGATACTGTGTATTTATAGTTGTGTTTTTCAGATTATCTGAGATAAATGGATTAATGCATTTAATTGTTGAAAAGCTTGAAGAATTTGCGCAAGAAGAGTGTTGATTTTTAAAGCTGGATTAAAGCTTGAAGATCTGAAGAGATGTTGATGTTCAACTACTTTCTACTGCATATTCCAAAGTTAAGATTCAATGCTTTTCTGATCACTTGGAGTTCTTATTCATACTCAAGGCAATTGGAGTTAAAGCCCGCAACCTATTTTCTCTGCATGCGTTCACACTAGCTCCTTTGCAAGGCTTCTCATTCAAACGTGTTCACACTTAGCTACTTGATTTATGTGTTATTTTGAAAATGGGTTTTTGTCCCACATTGTGTGATGAGCCTCTTAGCCTTGGCCAATACAACTATAAATACCTTTTATCTCATTCATTGTAAAACACACTTAGTTTTATTCTGTAATCTTTCTCTTGGAATAAAACTCTTCTTCCTCTGTTCTATTTAGTTTTAGTTTTATTTATGTTCATGTTGTTTAATTTCTGTTTTTCTTCTTCTTTAGCTATGTCTAGCTAATCCCCTTTGATTAGGGGGTGATGACGCTAATAGATATGATTCAACATGAATCACATAGCCAATAGATGAGGACTTTATATATGTAGATCTAGATCTGAATCAAGGGTTAGATCTGAACCTTCATATTCTGTGTCGTTTAAGAGCTATGCTCCTTCACAGGGTATATTCGTGTTCGATCTAACAATTATCAGATTTAGATATAATTTTAGGTTTTTAGAAATTAATTTGTGAATCTGTCCTGATAGTCTATGGTTGTTTAAGAGCTCAGCTCCTGCATAGGCTATGCCTGTCGTTATTGACTTATTTGTTTCTAAGAATCTATTTATCATTGATTCGTGTTTGTGACAGAAACATGAATTAGATCTATATTTATTTGTTGGCTATTGATGACTGTGAATCTAATCTATGTCATTATCCCCTAATTGCTTTCTCTTATTAGATAAATCTCTCGTCTTTGTTTAATTGCTGTTATTTTCTGTGTTTTCAATCAATCAAAATCTTGGAATAACTTGATTGGATTTATTAATTAAAATATTTTTGGTCCCAGAGTTCGACACCCTCTACAACAATCCTTGTTGTTTAGGAAAGCCGAACGGATTTTACAGTTGTTTACAATTGTATAATTTGTTCGCAAACAAATTTTGGCGCCGTTGCCGGGGACCAAAATAATTTTTATCTTTAAATCCTTCGGGTTATAGTTTTAGTTTTAATTGATTTTATTTTTATTTATTTATTTTAAAAAAAAATACAAAAATATTTTTGTTAGTTTTTATTTATTTCCTTTTATTTTCCACCATTTAGAAAAAAATGTAATTTCGGTCTGATTTATTTCCTTTCATTGCCTTCCAATTTTACAATAATAAAAAAAATTGTGATCTTCTTTCCCTAATTCCCTTTATGATTTCTTTTATAATTTCTTACCTTTTACAACATTTTAAAAAAAAATCTTTTGTGTCTAATTCTTTTTCTCTAAAAAAAATTTCAAAACAATTCTCGTTTTGTAAAAAATTCGCTTCTCAAATTTGTTTTTTCTTGTCTTCCCTTATTCTTCTCGCTAGTGCATGCGTCATTGGACTCATGATCCTTCAAATAATCGTTTAGTTCGAACAAACATTCCTTTAACCATGGCCAAAGAAAATCCCCCTCGATCTCTTATGGATAGATACTTCCCCGATCGGGTTTCTATTCCTTCTTGCATCATATTGCCCGCCCCAACTGGTAACCACTTTGAAATTCATTCGAATCACATAAATACTCTTCCAAAGTTCGGAAATCTAGAATGTGATGATCCTTATATTTTCCTGACCAAATTTGAACAAGTTTGTGCAACAATGAAATTTCAACAATTAAGTGACGATGGAATCAAACTTAGGTTAATTCCATTTGCACTTACCGATTATGCTGAGAAATGGTTGTATAGCTTGCCTTCAAATACGATTTGAACTTGGGGTGAATTTGTAAACATTTTTCTAAAGAAATTTTACCCTCTGGAAAAACATCCAAAATTCGAAATGAAATCGTCAATTTTCGTCAATTTGGGGGTGAATCCTTTGCAAAATATTTTGAAAGATTTAAAGTGCTTCTAGTCAAATGTCCACATCACAATTTCGAAAAATGGACTCTTTGTCAAATTTTATACGATGGACTTGAAAATAACTCTCGAACCATGCTCGAATCGATGTGCCAAGGAAATTTTCTAGCCCAAGATCACAATGCCGCTTGGCAGTTTCTCGAAAATTTGGCCGAAAAATCAGCTCAATGGGAAAGATCTAACGAGAAATCGATTTATTCCCGTTCTAACGCTCATTCGGTAGGATCATCAGTAGCCTTAGAAGCAAAAATAGACGCGATGATATCCAAATTCGATAATGTCCTTTCATCAACTCAAATAAATCAAGCTCAAGCGTCTCAGACCTCATGTTACAAATGTAACGATCCTAACCACATATCTGATCAATGCCCACATTCATTGGAACAACTCAACGCATTTAACAAAGCTAGGAATGACCCATTCTCCCCAACGTACAATCCAGGTTGGAGAAACCATCCTAACTTCTCTTGGACCCAAAACAATGCAAATTTGAGTGCGGTTCGACCTCCTTTTCAATCATTTTCGAATAATCCTTCAAAACCTCCCTTTCAACAAACTCAATTCCAACATCCTGTGCCACCTTCTCAAAACCAAGCGCAACAATCTTTTGTTCCCCAAGACGATAAACGATTGACATCACTGGAGAAAACTCTCGAAGAATTGACTAAAGCGACGACTCAAAATCTCCAATCAAATACCAATCTTCAAAATTTATTGACTTCGCACATGCAAAACACGAGTCAATCGATCGCTAAACTTGAAATGCAAATGAGTCAGTTAGCCACTTCGGTAAGCGAACGGGAAAGAGGCACTTTCCCGAGTCAACCCATTCCAAACCCCAACCGTCAAAATCTTAACTCCAACCAAATTCACATCATTCAAGATTCAAACGTTAGTCACTTGAATGCGGTCACGACTCTTAGATCCGGCAAAAAGATTGACAACCATGTGGTCAACCCAAATGCTTTACCGGACGATCTTCCAAACCCTATCGAAAATTCGACCAACTCAGATCAAAACATTGAGCCAATTTCTGACAAGGACCATCCTCAAACTTAAGTAGCCCAACCTATTGAGTTGTCTGCTCCATTTCCTCATAGACTCCGACCTAGGAAAAAGACGGATCAGCTAGAAAAAATCCTTGAAATATTTAAGCAAGTTAAAGTGAACATTCCTCTTTTAGATATTATACAACAAGTTCCACAATACGCAAAATTTCTAAAAGATATGTGCACTCAAAAACGTCATACACATGTACCTAAGAAAGTGTTTCTAGCGGCAACTCTAAGCGAAGTCTTGTCCCAATCGATGCCAGTGAAATACAAAGATCCTGGCTGCCCCACAATATCATGTACTATTGGGGACAAGAAAATCGATAGATTCCTGCTAGACTTAGGTGCTAGTGTTAACTTGCTTCCATATTCCGTCTATCGCCAATTAGGGCTAGGAGAATTGAAACCCACCAAGGTTACCCTTCAGCTTGCTGACCAATCAATTAAGAAACCTGTGGGAGAAATCAAGGATGTGTTGATCAAAATTGGTGAATTCATCTTTCCAGTTGATTTCATTGTCTTAGAAACTCAACAGGTTAGCAATCCTGCAAACCAGATCCCTTTGATTCTAGGACGACCCTTCTTAGCAACCTCTAACGCTCTCATCAACTGTAGAAATGGGTCTATGAAACTTTCTTTCGGTAACATGACTGTTGAACTAAACATCTTTAGAACTGAAAACTCTCCTAACTCTTATGTGGACCAGTTTTCTGAAATCCATGCTGTCCACGATAATGAATCTGAGCTCGACCATCTGAATAACGAAATTGAATCGAATTACGAAACCTTGTTTCAAGATATTCCCGAAAATGTCTCTGATTCGATTCCTGTCGAGCCACTCACAATTGAGTCTATCCCTCAACTAATTTCTTCGGTTGAGTCGCCCCCAAAATTTGACCTCAAAGTGTTGCCCAGTCGTCTTAAGTACGCTTACTTAGGAGACAATGAAACTTTTCCTGTCATTATCGCTTCTGACCTTACTTTAGAGAAGGAACAATTGCTCCTTCCCATCCTTAAGAAAAATAAGGAAGCAATTGGTTGGTCCATGGCTGATATTAAGGGGATTAGTCCTTCGATTGTCCAACATCGAATCCACCTTATAAATGATGCCAAACCCACTCGTGATCCCCAACGTCGACTAAACCCCATCATGAAAGAAGCAGTTCGGGCTGAAATCCTTAAATGCCTTGACAATGGAATCATCTACCCGATTTCCGATAGTCAATGGGTTAGTCCGATTCATGTTGTACCTAAGAAATCAGGGATTACCGTGGTTCAAAATGAAGCTAACGAGCTTATCCCAACCCGCACCCAGACTGGTTGGCGTGTTTGCATTGACTATAGGAAATTTAACGCTGTAACACGAAAGGATCATTTCCCTCTGCCATTTATCGATCAAATGTTAGAACGACTAGCAAGTCACGAGTACTATTGTTTCCTTGACGGGTACTTGGGATATAATCAAATCCCTATCGCTCCTGAGGACCAAGAGAAAACCACTTTCACGTGTCCATTTGGTACATTTGCGTACCGACGTATGCCTTTTGGTCTCTGTAATGCACCTGCAACCTTTCAGAGGTGCATGATTAGCATTTTTTCTGATATGATCGAGCGATTTTTGGAAGTGTTCATGGATGATTTTTCCATCTTCGGGGATTCCTACACTGAGTGTTTACATCACCTGGATCTTGTTCTTAACCGTTGCAAAGATAAACGCTTAACGCTTAATTGGGAAAAGTGTCACTTCATGGTTAAATATGGCATTGTTTTGGGACATGTCATCTCTAACAAAGGAATTGAAGTAGACAAAGCCAAAATCGAAGTTATCTCGAATCTTCCCATTCCCAAATCCATTAAGGACATCCGATCCTTTTTAGGTCATGCTGGTTTTTACCGTCGCTTTATAAAAGATTTTGGCAAAATCACTCGACCTTTGACCAATCTTCTTGGTAAGGATGTTCCTTTCGACTTCAATTCTGATTGGATTTCATCTTTTGAGCATCTTAAAAATGAACTTGTCTCTGCCCCGATCATTTGCTCTCCTAATTGGAAGCTGCCTTTTGAAATCATGTGTGATGCCTCGAATTTCGCTGTTGTCGCTGTCCTAGGACAACGTATCGATAAGATTCTTCACATCATTTACTATGCGAGTAAGACTTTGAACGATGCCCAAATCAATTATACGACCACTGAAAAAGAACTTTTGGCAGTTGTTTTTGCTCTAGAAAAATCCAGGCCTTATCTAGTTGGCTCACACATCACGGTTTATACCGATCATTCCGCACTTAGGTATCTTTTCTCTAAAAAGGATGCTAAGGCTCGTCTCATTCGTTGGATCCTTCTACTTCAAGAATTTGACCTTACCATTAAGGATAAAAAAGGATCTGACAACGTTATTATGGACCACTTGTCTCGTCTTCCAAATGCCCCGTCTTCTTCTCTTCCGATCAACGAGAATTTCCCTGATGAACAACTGTTTTCTCTATCCACTGATCCTTGGTTTGCTGACATTGTCAACTACTTAGTCACTAAGCAGACCCCTTCTTTTTGGTCTAAGCAGGATAAACACAAATTCTTTTCCCAAGTGAAACATTTTTATTGGGACGACCCCTATCTTTTCAAGTATTGTCCCGATCAAATCATTCGAAGGTGTGTTCCCAACACTGAAACTCACACTGTCCTCTCTTTCTGTCATGACCAAGCCTGTGGTGGTCACTTCGGTCCCAAAAAGACAGCCGAAAAGGTTCTCTAATCGGGTTTCTACTGGCCCAACCTTTTCAAAGACGCGTACGAATTTTGCAAAACTTGTGATCGATGTCAATTCTTGGGGAAAATTTCTAAACGGAATATGATGCCCCTAAGCCCCATTCTAGAGGTCGAAATTTTTGATGTGTGGGATATAGACTTCATGGGACCCTTCCCTAATTCTTTTGGGAACCTTTACATTCTCTTAGCTGTTGATTATGTTTCCAAATGGGTCGAAGCTGTACCATGCAAAACAAACGATAACAAGGTTGTTGTGCGCTTCTTGAAAGAAAACATCTTTTCTAGGTTTGGCACACCTCGCACAATAATCAGTGATAATGGTACACACTTCTGTAATCGTTCTTTTGAAGCTCTCATGAGAAAGTATTCGATAACCCACAAGTTATCCACTCCTTATCATCCTCAAACTTGTGGGCAAGTTGAAGTATCGAATAGGCAGATTAAACAAATCCTTTAGAAAACCATGAATCGAAATCGTAAAGATTGGTCTCAAAAGTTAACCGACGCTCTTTGGGCTTACCGCACCGCTTTCAAAACCAACTTGGGTATGTCCCCTTATCGGTTGATTTTTGGTAAGCCATTTCACTTGCCAGTTGAACTAGAACATAGGGCGTTATGGGCAATAAAAACTTTGAATCTTGATTTAGAGCAAGCAGGAGAACATAGGAAGCCTCAACTTAATGAACTTGATGAAATTCGAAATGATGCCTATGAAAATGAACGAATTTACAAGGACAAAACAAAAGTTTTTCATGATAAATCAATTTTACGTAAAACATTCATGCCAGGGCAAAAAGTTCTGTTGTATGACTCAAAACTGCATCTATTTCCGGGTAAGCTAAAATCTAGATGGACAGGACCTTACACTGTACGGACTGTTTTTCCGTATGGTGCGGTAGAAATTGAGAATCCAACTGATGGATCATCCTATAAGGTCAATGGTCAACGCCTTAAACCTTACTTGGAACCAATACCTAACCAAGAGGAAGAGCTCATGGTCCTCCATGAGCCACATTACATTCGGTAAGACGCACTAACCCTCTTTTGTACATATGTAAATAGTCTCTTATTTTATTTTTCCTTTCACTAAGATATGTCTGATTAACGACTGTGAGGACACAGTCACACTCAAGTGTGGGGGGAATTTACATTACATCAGCAATCAAATTTTATGAAGTAGGTCATTCATTGAACAAGGATTAACTTAAAATTCATAAATAACACCTTGGTTCTTGTTTGATAAGTTGAATTGTTGGGTGACGAGAATGAACATTATTTATTCATTGAATCCTAATGTGTCCTTTTAAGATGCTAGCTTGAGATTGTGCAGACGTTAGTCGTGTTCTGGAGTAAGCGTGTCAACCTTTGTTATACATGTTAGAACGTGCAAGTAAAAATAATAAAAAAAAAGTCAAATAATAATGATTTTGCACTTACATTGGATTTTCTGAGTTCGTTTTCATGCATAATATTTTCTTTTCACTCAAATTTTCAAAATCATAAGTTCTAAAATACACTTGGCCCAGTTAAGGAGAAATGACTCATTGTAGCGTTCTTCTTCGATACCCCACATTATTCAAACCCAAGTTTTAGTCGATTTACATCCATGTTTCGACAAGTTTATCTTATATTGGTATACTCAAGAACCTTTGTTTAATGGTCAAAAACGTCACTTTTTATACCAATATTACACCACCCACTCCGTACTTGTTTTAAGGTAGGGTAACCATATACCACATCTTATTTTATATGGGTTATCTATCTTATGAAACTTTGCTTATCATTCCTTTCAGCTTTTTGTATAACATCAATCCAGACTTGTGTGTTGAATTAAGGTTATAGAAGTAGAGTAACTAGGGCACAAAACTTTCCTTTCATGAAGTGTTGGTAGTAGAGGAGGAATCAAATGAAATCATGTACGTCATCATTCCATCTCCATTCATCATGCAAAAGAAAAAGAAAAAAAAAGTGAAAAAGAAAAAAGAAAAAAAAAAGAATAGAAAAAAAAAATGAAATAAAGAGAGAGTCTCTCTGAATAAAATAGTCTTCATCATTCCTGACTATGAAGCATCCATTTCCATTCCATCCACATCCATCATACAGTACTTAGAAGCAAGGACTGTAGTTGAGGAGATGAAAGGAAACAAAATGTCCATATGTGCCTTAGTATTACTTTATCTTTTGTAGCTTGAAATTCAACTAATACACTTGCCCTCTTATCTAGAATATTTTTAGAACTTACAAAAATTTTCCTTCATCTATGCATAACTCATATCCAATACATTACAGTTACATTGGTGCAAAATTAAACAAAAAAAAAGAGAAGAATAAAGAAATGATTGGGTGCACATTGTCGATGTGTAGAACTTTGGTTGACACCACGCTCTTAACCTTCAAGACAATTACAGTGTTATCAAGGAATTATGATTCAGCTTGAAAATTTTTGTTCATTTTTACACTAATTATGGGATGGACAATTTGGGGCTAAACCGTTACTATTGAAGTTAAGTGAAATCCTTGGAATGTGAAAGACCTTAAATATATCATTTGATTAATTCGCGTACTTAAGATGCTCTGGATTTTGTGGTTAGTATCCGCTGAAAACCCTCACGAGACAACACTCGTCCTACTGGGGACACCCAGAGGTTTAAGGGCTTGTTGCATACACTAAATGCAATCGTGTTTCCTACGAAAGTGTGACATATCTTAGTTTAGTTTATTCGAGGACGAATAAAAAGATAAGTGTGGGGGTATTTGATATACACGTAAATGTGTATATTTTATCTGCTTATTTATCTTTAAAATAACTGATAATGTGTTTTTATAGTTGTGTTTTTCAGATTATCTGAGATAAATGGATTAATGCATTTAATTGTTGAAAAGCTTGAAGAATTTGCACAAGAAGAGTGTTGATTTTTAAAGCTGGATTAAAGCTTGAAGATCTGAAGAGATGTTGCTGTTCAACTACTTTCTGCTGCATATTTCAAAGTTAAGATTCAATGCTTTTCTGATCACTTGGAGTTCTTATTCATACTCAAGGCAATTGGAGTTAAAGCCCGCAACCTATTTTCTCTGCATGCGTTCACACTAGCTCCTTTGCAAGGCTTCTCATTCAAACGTGTTCACACTTAGCTACTTGATTTATGTGTTATTTTGAAAATGGGTTTTTGTCCCACATTGTGTGATGAGCCTCTTAGCCTTGGCCAATACAACTATAAATACCTTTTATCTCATTCATTGTAAAACACACTTAGTTTTATTCTGTAATCTTTCTCTTGGAATAAAACTCTTCTTCCTCTGTTCTATTTAGTTTTAGTTTTATTTATGTTCATGTTGTTTAATTTCTGTTTTTCTTCTTCTTTAGCTATGTCTAGCTAATCCCCTTTGATTAGGGGGTGATGACGCTAATAGATATGATTCAACATGAATCACATAGCCAATAGATGAGGACTTTATATATGTAGATCTAGATCTGAATCAAGGGTTAGATCTGAACCTTCATATTCTGTGTCGTTTAAGAGCTATGCTCCTTCACAGGGTATATTCGTGTTCGATCTAACAATTATCAGATTTAGATATAATTTTAGGTTTTTAGAAATTAATTTGTGAATCTGTCCTGATAGTCTATGGTTGTTTAAGAGCTCAGCTCCTGCATAGGCTATGCCTGTCGTTATTGACTTATTTGTTTCTAAGAATCTATTTATCGTTGATTCGTGTTTGTGACAGAAACATGAATTAGATCTATATTTATTTGTTGGCTATTGATGAGTGTGAATCTAATCTATGTCATTATCCCCTAATTGCTTTCTCTTATTAGATAAATCTCTCGTCTTTATTTAATTGCTGTTATTTTCTGTGTTTTCAATCAATCAAAATCTTGGAATAACTTGATTGGATTTATTAATTAAAATATTTTTGGTCCCAGAGTTCGACACCCTCTACAACAATCCTTGTTGTTTAGGAAAGCCGAACGGATTTTACAGTTGTTTACAATTGTATAATTTGTTCGCAAACAAGGACTGACTTGGAATTCGAAGTATGAGATATGGACTTCATCAATGTATCACGTGTAAGGAATGTGGTTCGATTTTCTCAGTAGGGAAATTGGCACCAAGGTTCGTAGGACCATTTCCCATAGTATAGAGGATAGGCCAAATGGCCTACAAAGTTAGACTAGCAGAGAGACTGGCGATAGTTCATAACGTATTCCACGTTTCCCATTTGAGGAAATGTCTTCATGATTCAGCGGAGGTAGTGGAGCCAAGTACCCTTGAAGATGTTGAAGTAGAGAAAAAGGCATCCGTTCGAAGAGTTCCTACTTGTATTCTTTAGACAGATGTCAAAATGCTACGTAACAAAGAGATAATGTTAATAAAGGTGCGATGAGGAGAAGAGCAAAACAACGCGATATGGGAACTGGAGGACAAGATTCGTGCTTCTAACCCTTTTCTCCTTAAGAGTATGCTTTAATTTCCTTTTATAGCTTTTGAATTTGAAATTATTCATCTCTATCTTTTAAAATCATCGGTCCCTAGGGTAGAAACCTATGTTTGGAAACATATGTTTGAGACATGTTATGTTCGATGATTTCAAGTGGATGCAAGTGGTTGCTAGTGGATTCCCATGGATGCATATACACACATTAGGTACTAGATTGGCTCAAGCACTTGCATATTGCATAAGGATGTGTGTGCATTTTATTTTTCAATGGATGAAAAAAATGGTTGAATTATCATATGGATGTTGCATTTTGGTGAATGGATGTGCATACATATAAAACTTATATGTATTATTAGACTTATTTGCATACATGTTGGATACATAACACATACATATATTGCATTAAGGAGATCAACTTAATCAGTCAGCCGCCCGATTTTCACATTACCATAAGGACATACGCATAAACACTATTTGCATATGTTCATATCAAGCATTAGAAATCATAAGGACAACGGATGCCTATGGATAATGGTTGAGTAGATGGGTGTAGGTTTAGATAGAAACATTCTTTTTAACTTGGAGATTTCAGGGAAGAAATCCTTTAAGGAGGGAAGAATGTAACACTCTATAATTTAAATGCACTTTAACTATATAATAAAGATAACAAAATGGGTATTACTTAATTAAATGTTTCAGATCTAAGTAAAACCGAGTTTTTTGTTGCGTTTGTCTTGGAATTCTGGTTTGGACTGACCCAAAGTTTGCGTAAAGCAGATAACGTATGAAGAAGATATGAGCTTTAAAAGTTTAGAACAACAAATTGAAATTCAAACAGAAAATAGAAAAAGTATCATAGGTTATGGGACGACCCATACCGACCTGGGTCGACCTATGGGTCAACCTAAGTCAAGTAGGGCCAACCCATTGGTCGACCCGAAAGATAGGGGTCGACCCAGTGACATGCATGCATGATTATGAGTTCTGTATCTGGACTGTTTTTAATTCTAGGTTCGTTCGTTTGCTCAGCGTTACGTGTATGGCCAGATTTGAAAACTTAATATCTAATGGTGGTGGGTTGTCCTACATGGTCTATATAAAGGCTAGTAGCCTCATTGTTCTCCATGCACAAAACCATTCTTCCTCCTTCGTCCTCCAAATCTTATTCTGAAAATAAAATATATACATGGAGATACTAAGGTACCGCCCCAATATAAGTTAGCAAGGACAATTCAGACTACTCTACGACAACAAAAGATAAAAGTGGAATTTTTCTACAACGACATATGCATACAAAAAGAGATATCTTCTTCTTCTCTAAGCCCATCGATATGAGTTTCATGTAATTTTTAGATTTGTTATTCTAAAAGGTTTTTAGACAGTAAATAGTTTTGGATCTGAAATGAACAGCAACTATAAGTTAATTCTTATATATGTTCTTTCGTTGTTAATTCATCTTTACTGTTAATACATGTTCTTTATTTCATTTATACAGTTAATTTGTGTTCATATATACTTCTATCTTCTGTATCCCTATTCTGTCTTTTATTTATTTGCAGTCTTTTCTATATGCATTTTTATTCAATCTGAGATATGTTATCTCCCTTTTTCCTTTTTATTTACGGCGAATCTAAGCTGCTCAAAGCCTAGGCTATTACCGTTTATTGCGTATAAAGGACATAAATTGGAATAAATAGATAATGACATTAAAACGGAGAAAATTGGGCATATTGTAAATTGAGAACCTTTGACTATAAATTTGGGCTATTACATTAAAGGAAGGATATATGCGACATGTTAATATGTTAGATTGGACTAAATGTAAGATTAAGTATAACATGTAAGGATATATGAGTACTAGATGTAAAAACTAAGTAAAATGAATTACTGTAAGTCTAATTGTACATCTGGGCAGGTGCTTGTTAGGAAGGGATTATACACCAATAACATTTATGGTAAGTGTGGAACCAGACTTATTAATGAATTTAGACCTGCTAAGTTACACCTGCTAATTAATAAGCTAAAGAGGTACCAATTCTAGTAATTTGTATCAGGTTTTTAGGACTCTTAAATCCTAGGTACATGGTGATACAAGCCTAGGGGTGGCTTGTGTCAAGTTGTGTGGAACCCATATCAGTAGGTATCCCTGTTGGTATCTCGGTAGGGGCCACGCACTAGGTAGGGGCCATGAACGCTTAACTTGATTATAAGAGGTTCAAGGTTTAGGGGTGGGTATGGGCGCGTTTCGACAGAGTCTTGAGCGTGCATGGGTCCGACTACGGGAAACTAAGACACTTTAACAGCTATGAATAGGTTTGTGTTCTATCAGTTGTTGGATTAGGGATGTTGGAGAATGGAATGTTGATGATGTTTTGATGACAATAACCTTGTTTCAATCATTATTGATTATAAAATATATACTAACATCTCTGTCTATAATATATATACACACATATATGCAGGGTTTGTATACAAGACCTAAATACCAAAGACTGTACAATTTTAGAGTTTCAAGAGATTCAAGATTCAGAAGAGATTCAAGACTCATGAGTTATCAATCTATCAAGATATCAAGAGTTCAAGAAAAATATAGTAATAAAGTCTACTTTATATGTAAGACTCTGAATAGCACTCCAGGTTCAAACTCTGTTTTCAAATTATCTCTTTTCAAAATTGATTTCAAACTTCTCTCAAAATAATATAATCTTCCAAGAATTTCAAACTTATGATTTCAAATATATTTCCTAATTTATAAGTATTCTTATTTTTACAGTTTTATTAAATCATTTATATATGTATATATTTTTTTTACTAAGTTTATATTTGATTATAATATTCTTATATAAAACTCTAAGATTTCATATAACCTTTTTGTTTATATAGTTTATTAATATCTCTTTATAAATTCCTATTTATATGTTAATAATTATATTATATATAGTTTTCATATCACATATATATAAAGTTTTTAATCATATGTTTAAATAATATTTTCTTGTGTTTTATACTTGAAAAATAATGTTTTGACAACTAGTTTTGTTTCAGGAACTTCCAGAATATATATTAGTTTTAAAACTTCAAAAATTATTTTAAAATAAAAAATATAGTGTATATGTCGACATACATTTTTAGATATATCGACATACAACTATCAGAAATTTAATTTTCAAAGGAAGTGTCTTTTCACTATTTGTAACGTTTCTGAAACGTTGCAACCATTCAAATGCTATAAATAGGGGCTGATTTCGAATTTTTTTCATACTTTTTCCTCTCCATCTTCACCCCTCTTCATACCACCATTAATAATTCATATTTTATTGATTATTACACATATACTTTGTCGATTTCTACTCAAATTACATCAAACTTCATCTTTTCTCAATCTCTATCTATTACTCTCTGAACTGAAGTGCTATTGAAGAGTTATAGGGCTATTGTAATCATTTGGGAAAGGGTGTGTTCCTAATAGGCCTGAAATCAAGTAAAGGGAGCGGTGTTGACTTTGTAGTCGTGAAAACAAGGGTGTTTGGAGCGGGGTTAACCATGTAGCCATGAAATCAAGGGTGGTGGAATCAGTATTAACCTTGTAGCCATGAAATCAAGGGTGTTGTACTTGGATATTGATAATAATAAAACTTTGCACAATCTATCGTTGCTTAGGACTGGACGTAGGAGTAATCCAAACTAGTATAAAATCCAGTGTGTTCTTTCCTTTTCTGCATTTTATATGTATCTATTTCTGTGTTTGTGTTTGATTCTGTGTCTGTGGTTGTCTCTGGTGTGTGTGATTCATATGGTAGATCATTTAAGTTTATGATTTTCATAAATTCTGGGACTGATGCACCTTACTACCAGGGCTAACATAGGGTATTCGGGTAATATGGAGCCGATCGCATGGGTAGTAATTAAGGTAACACCTAATCCTGTTAATACTAGTAATTTGGTGCAGTGGCTTGATTCTTGGGATATGAATGAGAAGTTTAATCTATCTTTACCTTGTCTTGATATCTTGTTTACCTCGCACATATATACATGTTTTACTATACTTTTTCATCCAGTATTATTTATCTATATTAACACCTTTTTCATATGTTTATGCTAAAAATTACTGGATTCACCATACTTTATGTCTAACCCTTTTTTGTTCTTTTCCTTCTCTCTCTTCATTTCCCCCACCCTCACGTTCTTAGAGTGGGAGTGGTCAGTAGTTGATATCGTGATTCTGCTTGGACTTGGATAGTTCTTCTTTTTCATGTATTTTCTTCCATTTATTCATCTATCTTATTTGTAATGGCACTTAAGGGATATTGTTATGGTTTTTGTACTCTGATATTACCGAGACAGATGATTTTACAAGACATATTATGGTATTTTAAAAATAAATGTTGTAACTGGTTTGGAATGATGCTTTCTTGATTAATAAAAGTTTTAAGTTCTCCGTTGCATATCTATATCTGTCTTGTGAGTTTAGTTGTTGTTTATCTATTGCGCTTCACAAAACTTAATGCAATCTCATTAGAGTGACATTAACAAACGTGGGGTGTCACATCATATCTTTTCTGTTGGTGTAATTTGAATCTATATGCTTAAATCTTATAGTTGAAATTGTATGTTTCTTAAATAAAATATTTAAATCTTACTTACAGTTCTTTCTGTATCTTTTGGTTAGTATTTACACCTAAATCAGGAATAAATCCCTAAATATTAATGAGATTTGTGTTGTTCTTTTGTTCCATATTCCATAAAATTTGGATGTAATTGTAGGATTCATGTCAATTGCCTTCTTTAGTTTAAAATCTATTTATATTTTGAATTGTTTAAGGATTTGTTTTATAATTTAGTCATTCTTGTTCTTTGTCTATGAAATGAGCATGATCGAAATAATAAGGGATACGTAAATAAACAAAAGGAAGAGATATGTAAATGTATGTGTTTTGTGCGTAATTTACACTGTTTATTCCAAATAAAGGACGTCCATTCCTTGTAATTTTAAATAAGATAATAATTTTTTCTTTTTATATATTAGGCAGGTTTGTTGAAATTATAGCAAAAAAACCTATTAATGAGATTTTACATCTCAGCAAATCAGAACATAGAAAGAATGTTTTAGTCGGTAGTTTGGACTATAATATAAAATGGTTGGAATTAGGAAATTAATAAATATTAAAATATGAAAATAAGTACATACGTAATAAGTGCGCATATATATATATATATGTATGTATGTATGCATGTATGTATGTATGCATGTATGTATGTATAATTTATCCATCCAAATCTTAAGTAAACACTAGTCACTGCTATTATTAGGTAAACGTTAAAGCTATGTTTGAATTGAGTTACTTTCCATTGAATATAAACATAGGTTAATATTATATGTAACAAATGGAGAATAAATGGTTGTAACCTTAGGCTTTATGGAAAATAAATGTAGTAATAAATTAAAAGTTAAAAAAATATAGTAATAATTTTGGAGAAGATTTAAGGGTTACAAATTAATAAGAAATTGATAAAAATAAACGGGACCGATATAAATAACATTGATTCTATTGAGTATTGCCTTTGGAAAATGGATCGTTATGATTATTAATGACATATGACAGTTGTGGTAATTGAATTAAATGAGGACTTGGGTAGGACAAACATAATTAATACTACATCCAATAAATAATCTAAAGCTATATCAATCTTATCTTGTTTTTTAGAATAATCAATCCTACCTTATCTCCGAATTGAATTTATTAGGTTGATGAGGTCAGTTGTGTTATCTGATAGATGTCTGCACTTCAGCAGTCAGATATACGCATAACTGATGTGATATATCATTAATCATAGGAACTCATGACAATTATGTTATCGTGGTGTGGAATGTTTTTAATGGTTTATTCCAAGTGTAGAGGCCTTGAGTGACTGTTGGATCCATTTTCCTTTCAAAAGAAGAAATCTAAGGAGCATTTAGTGTCGTGACCTACTTCGGTATTTAGGTCTTAAGTAGATTTGAGATCCGCCTCTTGGGTTATTAAGTATTTGGACTCATCCTTTCCGTAATATTTATCTTAAGGAGTAAGGGTACAGTCATATGGTCAGCCCTTGATAGACATTAAGTGACCAGATAACTCGTCTTTTTCTAATAAGAAGAATTAAATGACTAACTGGTATGAGTTTGGTAATCTCTGGAAGGGTGTGTTTCCTCTAGGTAGTAAGTGACTGAGTTGGAGTCCACCTTAAGATATAGTATTAGATGACCACCACAGAAGTACCAAACATTTTCCTATCATGTGGAAAGTGTTAAGTGGTTCAGAGATTATCCAATAAGGTCGACTAGGTAGTAACATAGGGGTTCACCGAGGAAATGTCTTACAGACAAGAAGTCGTCTACCCATCCTGAGGTCATAAGTGACTGCTCACTATCTCTCGCATTATGCAAAGTTAGGATACTTAAATGACAGAAGCCTTAAATTAGTGGTTAGATGACTTAATAACTAGTATCTTCTAATTTATAACAGCGTGTTAGTAAACCACCTATCAGGTATTAAGTAATCAATTGATCCGCTTGAGGCCTTAAGTGATCATAGAAATCCACCTTATATATTATATTTTGAATGAGGTCATGAGTGTCTATAGAACCCACTTCTTTTGATTTAGTGATGTATTAACTATTAAGTGGTCATGAAGTCTGCCTCTTACTTGTTGGGTTGAAGGGTGATTTAATGGTTTCATATACGTGTAAATATCCTATCTCAAGATTTAATATTCAATTTCATGGGAAGTTCTACTTGGGGTATGATAGTTAACCATTATGCGTAATTTTATAATGTAGACTAAATCACTAACCTTGTTATACATGTAATTTGGGTGAAACCAAACTTGGTATATTTGTATATTATGGAAATATTATTCATTTTCACTTCGTCAGGACTCGTTGTTCTGACTCACCTTCTCATAACAACTCTCATGTTTAACTTAGATAAGATACGTCTTTGGAAGTGTTCGTGTTTGGTTTTGTGCTCCTGAACTCTCGTGCTCTGTACTGGTGTGGTAATTCACTATTTAGGTAGTTTTCATGGTCGATACTTATTATTCTATATTGTTTCTGCTGTGTGTTTAGTTTTATTATACTCTGATTATTGCTCATGCTTATTATTTGTAGATACCAGATTTACATGATTCATGCTTGAGTAGGTTTGATTTTTGATTTTTTTTATTTACATAGAAGGGCATTTTGGGAACTTCGCGATCAGGTAAAAAACGGAGCTTCCAAACCTATATACACACACATACATACACAGACAGACGCGCGCGTGAGAATTACGAGCAAAAATTGTTTGCATGAATTTTTAGTTATATGTTTGCGATGAAATCATGTATAGTAATTAAAATTTTTATTTTCAAATTCTAAGTTGCAATATCTAGTTTTTATTAGTTCGATTTTTGTCTGTGTTATTAACTAAAAAAAGGCATTGTAAAGAATGTTGATTTATTAGATGTAATTTTAGCTGAGACTGTGATCTATTAATATTTGTAGAAATGCAGTTCGAATTTGTAAAAATGGTATAATTGTTAGATTTTATTTTTAAGTGATATTATACTTGCTTTGCGCCAAATGCCATACTTGATACACTGCAGACTTTCTATGAAATGAGCCCAAAAGTGAATTCTGAAAAGTCCGAAGTGGAGACTGTCGGCCTATCAGACATGTTTGTAACTGACTTATGCAATAGAATGGGCCTGAAAAGATGTAGTGACACAATTTCCTATCTAGGCCATCCATTAACAAGTGATAAGATTACGATAAGCCAATGTTTGCCGCTTTACAGTAGGGTTACTACAAAGATGAACTACTGGACAAGCAGGTTACTTAGTCAAGCTGGTCGACTGACTTTGATAAAAGATGTTGTCTTTTCAATGCAGGTATACTGGTCTAGAACTTTCATATTAACAATGAAGTTACTCACCATGATCAGATCTGCATTTGTGAAGTTTTTATAGAGAGGTAATTTGAGTGATAAATACTTAGCTCCAATAGCATTTAAAGTGGCCAAGAAGCCTATAAACAAAGGAGGTATTGGAATTGTTGATATGATATCCTAGAATAAGGCTGCCTTCATTAAACATATCGATAGTTTGCTACAGAAAAGTGGCAACATTTGGGTGGAATGGTCTTGGAAACATGTCATTAAAAACAAACATTTCTGGACTATGCTACAGCCACAGAAATTGAGTTGGACTTGGAGATGCATCTTTAAGCTTCGTGAGATGATTCTTCCCATCTTTAAGTACATAATAAAACCTTTGTCAGTTATCAATATATGGCATGATCCTTGGTTGTAGAAGGGTTGCTTACTCTGTCGTGAGTTTAGCAGTTTTGAGATTATTATGTTTGGTCTTAGCATGAATGCTACTGTTAGTCAGCATATACATGATAATGTCATATCTCAACCGGTAATGTAAGTATCCAGAATAAATTGAATGTGGTCTGATGCGAGAAGTATGAAAGTGGTTAATGAGAATGATGATATTAACTAGTGGAGTGATAGTCCTTTTCAAATTAAAGCAATGCATCATGAATATCAGGTATTACTTCATTGTCGTACTGTAAATGAAGCAGGAAGATTTGGTTTAAAGATAACTTTTCGAAAGAAAATATGCTGCTGTGGAAAATCGTAGTCAAGGCGGTCTTAACCAAAGATAAATTGGTACATAGAGGTATGCTTACTGAAATGAAATGTGTGATGTGTGTGTTGCAAAATAAGAGCATTGCACACTTATTTTTTGAATGCAGTATCATCTTTCCGATTTGGACTAATCTTATGAGCATCATTGGAAGAAGGGGTGCAAGTCAAAGAAGTGATATTGAGTGGAGGTACCTACAAAACCAAACGAGCAGGAAAAGAAGAAGGGGCGGGCTGCTATGCTTTATTCTCAAAAAATTTGTATCCTCGATTTGGCGAGAAAGAAATAGAAGAATCTTCAATCCGGTGGAATCTAATCTTGGTGAGCAACTAAAGAAGTTGGTATATTTGGAGCTACGAATTGGTATGAAACAGCTTGGATTTACCTTTGATCCTAGTATCATGCAACGACTTCTTTGAGTAGCCTTTAAAATGTAAATATGTGTTCTTTGTTCTATCTTCTTGTGATTGTTGTACCGTGTTTCTATGTACTCTTGTGTGTGTTGCATTCTCTTCTTTCTTCACTGCATCATTATAGTGGTAGGGGTTCACTCAACCCCATCGGCCTTTCAAAAAAAAAAATGATGTTTTAAAAAACCGTATATGTTTGATGCATTGTGAATGAATATTTAGTTATATTTTATGTTGAAATCATTGTGTAATTGGATCGAATTTTTGTCTTTACATTGCAATATCCAATTTATTTTATTACCTTCAATTTTTATTTATGTTGTTAATTAATAAAGAATAATATTGTAAAGAATGTTTATTCATTAGATTCTATTTTCAACTGATACTACAATTTGCTAATATTTATAGGGCACGGTTTGAATTGGTAAAATTGTTCAATTGTTAGATCCCAATTTTAAGTGATTTGTAAAGACAAAAATTTGTAGGGTATGTTTGGAAGTTTGCGGTCGAACCAAATATTTATACTTCTAAGATAACTATATATGAGCATTACAGCACGCGCTTCGCTTGTGATCATAATACATGTTTTTTTTAAACTGCATATGTTTAATACATTCAAGGAAAAATGATTTGCATGAATATCTTTATACTGAAATCATGTGTAATAAGCTTGCATTTTTATTTATAAGTTGCAATATATAATTTTTTTGTTATTTTCAATTTTTATTTATATTGTAAATTCGTAAATAATGATGATTTAAAGAATGCGTATTCGTTACATCTTATTTTCAAGTGATATTAAAATTTGTTAAGATGTTCAAAAAAGCAATTTTAATGTGTAAAATGATTAAATAAATTTATTTTATTTATTAATGACCTATAAAGCTAAACATATGTAAGGGTATTTTTGAAAGTTTGCTATCGGACCAAAAGTCTTAGCCTTCCACGCCAACTATATATATATATATATATATATATATATATATATATATATATATATATGGGAAAGTCTATTTTGATACAATTTGGTGACACAATGAATTCTCACCATTGGATTGCCCCCTGAATTCCACCTTCCCATGTAAAGACAAAAAGATTCAACGGTGCAGATCTTTTGTGTCAACATTTGTGTCACCAAATTATATTAAAATAGACGCTCCCTATATATATATATATATATATATATATATATATATATATATATATATATATATATATAATATGCAAGCATTTGATGACACCCCCGAAAATGCAGCACCCCTTTAGCTCTCCTGAATTCCACCTTTCATTTATATTAGTTTAAGTTAGTGGAAAGTGAGAGAATGAGCGGAAGGAGAGAGAGGGAGAATGTGTGGTAGAAAATAGAGAGGCCAAATGGGTGCTCCACTGTTTGAGGTGCCATTGAACCAGTGCAACACCTCTTTGACCCCCTAATTCCACTACTTGTTTCCTTCCTCTCCTCCCACTAACTTTCTCTCCTCGCACTAACTTAATCTAATATAAACGTTTGGTTAAAATTTGGAGGCCAAAAGGGTGCTGGACTTATTAGGGTGTCGTTGAACGATGCTATACACACACACACACACACACATATGAGTGTTCTGGAGCATTCCTGTTTTGCATCATCCCTTTAGTACCCTCCACCCTACCGTGAGCTACACTAATGTAAATATAACAGGATTTTGTAGATGCTCAATACACACACACACACACACACACACACACACATATATATATATATATATTATCTTCTATACAAAATTTGAGCTCATTTTGACATTCAATTGTCCTAGTAGAAAGTCTACTCATATATGCATCAAGAGTCCTACCTTCGGTACTAAACGTGCTTTGGAAGCAACACTGAAGATAGACATACCTAATAAATGCCTAGCAATTTTAGATAAAATGGGAAACTTTGTTGAATTTATCTTCAAACAAGCCAATAATTCAAAATTTTCATCTTTTTTGCTCATCCATCCATTAAATATATATATCATTCTCAAATTTTTCCCATTCCAGTGATTCCACCATGTTCATGTTCTTCTGCATATTTTTCAAGGTCATCATCCCATTCACTATCAAATTTTGCTTGGGAAAGAGGTGCCAACTTCTAAGTCAAATTATTGGTGGTCAAACCCAATTCATGTAAAGTCTTCATATTTTATCACATATCAGTGAACTCCTGTAACCCTCTACCATAAAGTTTAGCAAGACAAAAATCCAAGTATTGCATTTTATACCTTGGATCTAAAATAACCGACACATACAATAAAAAATTGGTATTTTCCAGATTATCCTAATATTTTTCCTTCATCCTTTTTGTCATGTCCCTCATTAGAAGAACCTCACTTGAACACAATTTGATTATAGCATCCTGCATTTTCACAAGTTTGATGATAAATAAATTTGAAGTGCAATATTTTGTTCCAAATATTTTCATAGTCACATCATAAAAGATTTTAAAAAAAATGGATGAAACATTTTATATTCAAAAATCAATATCCTCCGGATGCCCTTCTAACATTTTTAAAATAATATTCATAGCTAGAATCTTCAATAACCATTCACTACGCCATAGATGGCCTACCGCAACGAAAATACAAGGTGTTGCTAGTTACAATATAACTGTAGGTATGCTGATTTTTTTTCTATTGCAACACATGCTTCAAAGTGTTATCATAGAAAATCCAAGGTGTTGCAGTATCCACGTGAATAAATTTATCAATCCGGGTGATTACGATCCAACGGTCCACGTTAGCAATCCGCATGAAATAATTTTTAACACGGGAAGCAAAAACAAAAAACAAAGCGGCAAAAAACTGAACGAAATTTTCAAGGGTTTTAATCGAAAACTTAACAAGATACGTCGTCGCTCAACCTGTTAAAGACTCTCACTCGTAATTTCAATTAGGGCTAAAAGTTCAAGTTTACAAGCTTAATTGGGGTTCAATTACGACAAATTTGAGTTCAAGTTCAATTAGGTCTTCAACTGGGGTTCGTTTGGGTCTCAAATTTCAGTTAGGGCTTCGATTTAATCTGCTGCTTAAGGTATCACTCAATGTATATTTCAAGTATTTCATAATTTGATTATTATGTTGCCTAATTTACGGATTTACCTGTGTATTCAGGTGTAATCATATTCTTGATTTTATTATTATGTTTATTTTTGTAACAAACTTATGTTGAGCAGTGCTTATATGACATTATTATGTTTTTTTTGCCTTATAGTCATGGCTAAATAATATTTCTATATGTTATTTGTGTGTAAATTAGTGATGAACAAGGAAAAAATATGGGCAGAACTTCTTAAGTTCAGATGGCTGCATGCTATTTGTGTGTAAATTTAGGCCTCGATTACCAAAGAATACATGTATGTCCAAATGGCTGCATGCTATATTGGGCAAAAAACGAAAAGGAAAATAATTGCAAAACTTGTGGTGTTTCAAGGAAAATAACTGCATGCTGTTTAAGTAAGAAAATGATGTTTCCACCTTGATTAAATGTTGTAACCGATGTATCATATCTGAGGGTTCTTTTTGTATCTTTTTTACTGTTTCTTCTATATTACATTTTAGTGAAGTGGCTATATTATTTTATAATGCGCTTGGTTTATTTTATTTTGTAATTATTTCAATCTAATGTTAATTTCTCCATTTTGTGTAGGATGGAGGCAAATCTTAGGTTTCACCACAAGCGAAAATCTGGGAAGAATGGATATGTTGATGGAGAAGAGGCTATTGTCAAAGGAGTTGATCTGGATAGGTTTTCGTACACAGTACTGATGGAGTTTGTCAAGGAAGAGCTAGAGTACACCTAAATTGGAGGAATATATGCATGGAAAGGTTCAATGAGTGGGTGGAAATTGGTGGCCGATGATGTAGAGTTGTTGTTTATGATGCAAATAAAAAATGATGGTGATTACATTGATTTCTATGTTGACGCTGTCGTCGATGATAGTACCGAGCCAATTAAACAAATGCAGCCACATGTCATCATACGCCCAAGGAAGAATCTGTTTCCAGGTATAAACATGTCTTCTCATTTGTACTATTTTGATGAATTTGGTCATTTTGCTGAATAGGTTTTTCATTAGGACTTGTTTGATTTTTATTGTACTTAGTAGAATAATAAAGAACTTGTATGTTGCAGCTGCGAAATCACAGAAATGGCAGTTTGTCACCGCTCACCATCTGCAACAGGTAGCAAAAAAAAGAAGCATCAAACGATCAAGTCTTTACTCCAAGAAAGTCGACACGGCTAAACAATTCCCAAGTGATCAGCGAAGCTGCTGTGAGTCCACCTATCAACAACAAGCAGACTGAAGTCTTTACTCCTAGAAAGTCGGCACGGCTAAATAATCCAGTTACAAACAATCTAGAAGTGATCAGCAAAACCGTTGCGAGTCCACGTATGAACAAGAAAAAGGTGGTCAGCAAGAAGTCAACCAGAGTCAGTAGTTCGATGAAGTTACTAGAGAAGGAAAATCCAACTGAAGTCAGCGATGCAACTTTGAATATCAACTCAGCAGGTGTTAGGAGCAATTGGATTTCAATAATTCTCCACATTATAAAGAGGAAAATACATATGAAAATGAGTTTCTGGTAAGAAGACTACAATATGATCTTCTAATATATGATCTACATATTTTGCTAATATTTACAATAATGTCTTGTTTAATTACCTTCAGAATGATGATCTATCACCTCCGCCACCTCCACTGCTTACAGAGTACGAAAGGGAGAGAGACAAAAATGTCTCACAGAAGAATAGTGTTTTTGAAAAACTTGGGATGCCTAAATTAGTTTCTGGAATGAGAAATGAATTTGGAAAAAATATATCAAAATCAAAGATGCTTGATGAGGAAATCGAAGATTATGTTCCAGAATTTGAAGATGACACTTCAAAAAATCAGGCAAAGGTGCGTTATAGTTGAAGATTCAATTTTATGTTGGTAATCATAGACTAGCTTCATTATTTTTTTATTTTATTGTTTTGTGTGCGTATTTTAGAGAACCAAAAAAGTTAGGCTTACAAAGCCTCAGTCTGGACCAACAACTCGTGCACGAGCCAATGTAAAATCTGCAACTGATAAGAATGCAACTCCGAAGGAGGGGAAGTACCAGTTCGTACGCAATCTGATGGTCCACCATGTAGCGTTGAGTTACCACACAATGAAGGAATAGGAACAATGACTGCTTATTTGGATATGCGAGAATGCCAGAAGATTGACAGTAGTGGAAATGAAAGTGCAAGGAATAAGGCTGTTGTTGGAAATGTCCAGACAAATATTCAAAGCGAAGAAGATGAAGTAGAAGAAGATGAAGGTAGTATTTGATTGAGTTCTGATTTTAATTGTTTAAGTTCTCATTTATGTTTTTCCTAGCCTTCTCATTACTATTGTATGTACTTTGTAATGGTAGTCAGAGCTCCCAAAAGGTTCAGGGTAAAAACAAAGATGGATAAAGTTCATTCAAGGCCATATGACAAAAGAGTTGTAATCCAAATAAATGATTGAGACCAACCTATTTCAAACGATGACCAAGTAATGACTGAACCGAGTTGTTTTTTAGGAACACTGAAGAGGAGTGTTCCACTTACTTACAAGTCTTGGTTTGATGTTCCTGCAAGCTTGAAAGACATGATGTGGAGCTATGTGAAGGTAATTTGCAAACTTAGCTGAATTTTACTTAAATATATAAAACTTGTCACAAAAGTAGCATGATTGTTCTTTTCAATGTTTGATTTCTATCTAAGTAACAGTATATTATTCCAAAGAATGTGAATATTGGGCTTTGAGGTCAATTCGTGACGCTTGGAGGGGTACAAGAGTCGTATTAAAAAGGCACATTATATGGCTTATGAAACTGATGAACAGAGGCTTGAAAATAGGCCGGACGAAATTCCACTTCAGGATTTCAAAGTACACTTGCAGTTTTGGGGAGATTAAAAGGTTCATGTATAATTTTAAGTTTTATTACAGAATTTTTTCCCCTTTTTATTCATTCAAACCAGTCAGATAAACATATTTATTTCATGTTGTTTTGTAGTCCAAGGCCCTTACAAATTCTGCAAATCGGAAATCGTATACTGACACACACACTGCAGACCCAAAACTTTTTTCCCAAATTCGGCATAAGATGGTATGTATTTTACTAATTTTTATGGTTGGCTAGTTAACAATATAGGTCATATGGAGGTATGCTTATTTAACTCCAATGCAGTATCCTTGTTTAACTTGTGAATAAACTACACATCCTTTTTTAACTTGTTTAACAATATTAGTGATATATGTTCTGGAACAATTGGTTTGATATCCTTTTACTATCTAATGTTTTTTTATCAGTCCAAGGAATCAGATGGAGAACTTTATGTTAAAACTCGCAAGCGGAAAGAAGGAAAGGTGTACAAGACTGATGCTTCAATAATGAACTACAGAATTGTAATAATTTTATTTTCTCTTCAATCAGGTTTCAAAAAAATGCTTCATTTTTCACATGATCGTCATTATTGTAGAATTAGATCTTTTTTGTTGAAACCGATAGCAGGATCATAGCAATGGGTGTGATCTTTTACTTTGGGTTTCAGTGTGTTATATGCGGCAATTCTTGTTTAAGAAACTTGTTTAAACATTGTTAATTTTATTTAATGTCACATTTTAAAACTACTTTATTTTGCAGGAGAAGATTGAAAAATCAATTGGTGAAGGACACAGTGATGGAGTTGTTCTTGAACTTGTTTCTGATGGAAAGTCGCACGGTCCATCATGGCTTACAGGACGGCACACAAAGTCTCCAAAAGTTTCAAAAGCTACTCCAACAGTAGGCACATACATATAGGAGCTGGCAACGAAGATAAGGAAAGATATAGCCGACGAAGTTGAAGCAAAGGCGAACAAGATGGTCCAAAGTGAATTTGATGCAAAGACGAATGAAAAAGTTCAGGAGAACTTGACAGGGATGCTTAAGAAATTAGGTGAAGCAAACCCTGACATGCACATTGATATTGGGGATATTTGTGCGACAACTCACAGTGAAGGCACTGAAACTGAAAGCAGTGAACGCAGTGGAGGCTCGCGCTCTTAGTCATTGACATTGGGGATCTTTGTGCAATTGCAGTGACCATGAATTGATATTTAGTACATACTAGCTGTGTTTGTAAGTATGCTCTATGAACATGATTTTTCTTGCTGTGTTTGTAAGTATGTTTGTAAGTACTAATATTTGTGTTGCTTGTGAATCCGAGATAATTAGTAGTTTAATTCAGTGTGATGTTAAATTCTGTAATGTTGCAGTATGTGATTTAATGTTGTCATAACTCTTATATAATGTTGATATATGTAATGTGAAATGTTGTCATTGCTATGATATAATGTTGCCATTGGATGGTAAAAGTGTTGCATAGATTAATGCATGTGGGCCCCATAATAGGATTCCGTGAAACTAGGCTACAGCCACAACAAGATTCTGTGAACCCGGGTTACATATTTTAGTGGTCCCCACATTTTTGTAAATTTAGTACCTATGGCAACACCTGTGCTGATGTTGCCTTAGGGTCGCGAAGATGTTGGCTTTGACTCTAAGGCAACGTGACAAAAGGCAACCCCGAAAAAGTGTTGTCACAGATCATTTTTGGCCTATACCAACATTTTTTGGCACCTTCTGCATCACTTCTCTGGTGTTGCAATATGCAATTTATGGCGTAGTGTTTCAAAAGCACCTTCATAGACCATGGCAACATCTAACATTATATATGTGGAATTCCACCTAGTATCAACGTCAAGACAAACCATCTTTTCACAATTAATCTTCTCTCTTTTGACACAAGTCCTAAACTTTGCTAGCCTTACCGGAGAGGATCTAACATATCTCACTGCATTTCGAATCCTAGCAGTAGACTCATGTTGATCTTTTAAACCGTCTTTCACAACTAGATTTAAGATATGTGCACAACATCTCATATGCATGTATTTATTTTCCAAAATAACATCTTGACCTCTAAGAATTTTTTTAAGATGAGAAATTGCTAAATCATTTGAAGATGCATCATACAAAGTAGTAGTGAATACACACACACAGCTTCCCACTTTGACAACAAAGACTGTAACATTTTCCCAATTTCAGCCCCCTTATGGCTTCCAATTTGATAAAAGTTTAGAATTCTCTTACAAAGTTTTCATTCATCATTAATCTAATGTGCCGTAAGACACATATAATTAATGTTTTGACTAAATGTCCAAGTATCAGTCGTGAAAGATACCCTTCGTGAAATCAAAGATTCTTCCACTTTAACAGCCTTCTCTTTATAAATTTTCAAACAATCTCTAGCCACCGTCCACTGAGAATGCATTATAAATCTTATTTCGGCTTCATTTAGTACTTCTACAAACCCTTCATATTCAACAACTATAAAACTTCATGTAATATACGTCTGGTTGGATTTGATTTCTCATAAATTCAATTTGTCAATGTTACTTATTCGATGATATAAGCCAATATGAAGTATTCTCATGTTCGAAGAGGTGTTCTCAATCTGAATATGGTATTTCAATACTGCCTTTGGTACCCAATAACTTACGATTTCTACATTATCATGGCAAGTTATGAACGAGTGGTTTATAACTGTGAAAAGAAAGTGGAGTGCGTGCGATGAAGTGCAACACTAAAGCACTTGTAGTGGGACCTTCCAACCTCATCATGGATCTTATTTTCGTTGTTTTACATTTTTATGTTGTATTTGATTTTATATATGTTTTATATGTAATCCAGGCTAGAGTGCTAACCCTACTACCAATTTTCTTTGAAATTAATAAAAAGTACCAATTTTCAAAATAAAAATAAAAATAAATAAATGTATGGAAAATCTATTCAAACATAAAATTGTGACACAAAATTAGATATAAGAACTTTCAACCATTAAATCTCTCCTAGAAACAAATTAAATGACTTAAAATTTGTCATCTAACCGGCGGCTCAAGCCCTACATATGGTTTAAAATATGATCCCCTGTTAGCCTATTTCGAGGGACTCTTTTGCTTTTGACCTGTTTATCAAGAGCCTAATATTAAAAGGCAAATCACATAAATCAACTAGAAAAATAAATAGAGAAAGGAACCCTCCTGAATTTTCAACCATCTCTTCGTCTTCTCCGCCCTCGCTCCAAAGATGCACGGCGGTCCGTCCGGATTCCGTAAGTAATCAGCCCTGGATCAGTTTTGTCAAAGCAGCCCTTATTTTTTGTTCCATTCATCATCTTCTTCATATTTTGCTGATTTTAGATAATGCTCCGATTACAAGAACTTTTGTAATAGCAAGTGGCCTCCTTACGGTTATATTTGGGATCAGAAGTCGTGCTTTTAAGCTTGGGCTATCTTATGAGGTATTCATCCGTTTTATTTATTTCGGATTTGGCTGAAATTTATAGTTTAACTTCCTATGAGCTGGCTTCTAAATCTGGGGTTTTCCCCCTCCTGATTCGAGATTAAAACTGAGCGTTTGGGGTATACTGTCTGGTGATGGTATTTAGCAGTTGTTTGAAGTATGTTTTTAGAAATAAAGAAGCTTAAGAAGAAGATAAGAGAATGCGCTTGATATTTTAGATGGAGAGCTAAAAAAGTGAGAGTGAAAATATTTCATTAAACATTGCTTGCATTTCATAACTTCCCTACCATATAATTGGAACTTCTAGAATTAGCATAACATCCCATGATTATGCATTAATTTGAGGCTTTATTAATGTTGTACATTGGCTAACCATATCATTATCGTTCCCTTCGAAATTGACCTTGTCCTTACGCTTGAAGATGCTGACTACATTGGATAATCCATTGGGATTGAAAATGAAAATTTCGCTTTTGCTTAATTTTACTATGCATTCCACGAAGGTTGTCACAATGGAGTTCAAATTGTAGACCATAAAGTTCGTACTTTAATTTATATATTATGAAAAATTCATATTCTAAGGTTTGTATACACTTCTAAATTTATGTTAAAACCTCTACATCTAAACTCGAAACTCAATATGGTATCTTCTTCCATTTTTGCTCTATTATGGAAACTTTAAATTGGAATTGTGCATCCAAATAAGCATGTGAAATATTCTAGTATGAAATGAATGCTTATTCTAAATTGCAATTATAACTAAGTTTGAATTTGAAATGTAAATCAATATGTGCATTTCGAAAGTGGCTTAAGAGGATAATTTGGGTGGGACTTGTAGGAGTAGGAAGAAGCGATGGTGGTTGATTGATTTGTATGAGGGTGGTGGCAGTTAAGAGATGGGTAGAAGTGCTTGTTGATCAGTGAGTTGTGTGGTTAGATTGAAGTGTTAATGATGGATCTTGGCATTGTTGTTGAGATGTAAGAGGTTTTGGTGGAGGGCTTGAATAATGAGAAGGAACAAGACTCATGGAAGCGTGGATTTGAAGCGTGCGAATTGATGAACAAAAAGGATGATTTGTTGGTTTAGCATGTTGATGCGTTGTTGTAGAGATGGAGTTTCATTCATCCCTAGAGACGAGAAAGAGGTGAGTTTTTTCTTGGAGAAATCTGAAGAAAGATGAAATACGAAGATGAAAGAAGTGAGAATAAGAGTGAAAATAAAGTAGTTTTCGAAAAATAAGGTGATATTGAACTTTGAGTTTAAGATAGAGAGCAAAAAAATAGAAAAAAATGGAACTGTGTCATTAAGCATTTCTTGCATTTCATTACTTAAATACGATATAGGATTACATGATTTGAGCAACCTCATTTAGTTATCAATAAGACAGACTGCTTTAAATAAACGACTACATGACAAATAATTAAAACTTCTAGGCCATTATATATTTATGCGTTAATTGGGGTTCTCATAATGTTGTTGTAAACACTCCATCTTTGTACTCATATTATCTAAGATTAGTACTATATATTACTATCGGGTAATACAGAGAATGAGACGATATGTTGTACACACACGAATATTACATTAGGGTAACAATAATATGCATTCAATTTCAAACATCGAATAAATAACTCGTTTATACGTATACTGTATGAAAACAAAACAATAAACACATGTGCTTCTAGAATAGAATAATATATAGTTGAGAACATAGAATCAGAATCTCATCGATAATATGTAATATTGAATATCCAGGATGTGTCAAATATGCCCAATAGGAATACACCTTCAAGAGATGGTACAATACAAAATCATAACCACTATACTTAATATCTCGTCTTCTACGTCCGGTAAACAATAAACACAAGTTGGTTTCATCATTTTTGTATCTGAAATGTCTCAAATTCGAAAAATTATGTAAATAATACACGGGTCAGACTATGTCTTAAGGATTTATAAATGTAGATGATACGAGATAAATTAGACACTGACATAACAACTCATGTTAGTGAGCATAATATCAAAATAAACAAGCGCATACACACACGTACACACACACACACACACACACACACATATATATATATATATATATATATATATATATATGCATGAGGTCCGCAGGCCTTGTGCGGTTGGCAAGAGTGAATGCTCCCCCAAGGTAGGCCGAGAGTTCGAGTCCCAGCAGCTGCATTGAGTCACTTGAAACAGCGTGCTAAATTGAGGAATACAGTTGTGGTGGACCAGTTAATATTTCCTCTAGTTGTTACCGGTGGAACCGGATTTTTTAGGTTTCGAACAACAATAATATATGCGCGGTATATAATTAATATATTATGGACAATCATAAGGCCATGCATAAAAATGTCATCACACATATAAAAACACATCAAATAAAAAAAAATCACAAAATCAACATTGATCGAATGAATCATTCAATAGATCGTCATAAATACCCTAAAACCACCCTAAAATAATCAAATATTAGATATCACCAAGTGTAGTTAGGTTGTCATATAACATTTCCCAAGTATACATCTCAATCTCAATAATAGAATATCAATGCAATATAAAATATAGAAATATGAGCAGTCTATCAAAGAATCAAGTATGCATAATAAAAGATATGAGAATGCACTATGCTCTAGACACTCACCACATCACAGATGTAATATCATCGCCTCATATAGAAATAAACAGTGTTGGGGATTAACTGTACGACATACGCAATGACTCAAGTAGAGTCGAATATTAATGTACGTGTTACACCACCTAATCATATCATAATGTATTAGTTACACCACTCAGTCATATCTCAACATGGTTATCCTCTATCTGCAAGAGTATCTGGGTTATCCACCGTATCCACTCCTAATACTTAGGTGAAGTGTATAAATATAGGTACTTATCTACCACTCCCGATAAAATTAGAATTGAGACTGATAGTTTCCCTCCTACTCCAGAATCCTTGGGCTATTCACTTAGATTTGCTCTTATAGTCTTCAGTTACTTCCGTGGTAATCTTGGCAGTATCCATCCAGTGCGCTCTTGAAAGCAAGGACTTTTATGAATCATGCCCCTAAGATAACAAACTAGTGGCCTAGGTGATAAAAATGGGTTAGGCTACTATCTTCACGAGCTAACCACCCTTCACTCAAATCTCACGATGTGCATAATATGATAGAAATGTCACATATATGAAAAACAACTCCACGATCAGACCATCAAGGTGGACGTTGAATTTTCACTAACTCCTAATTATATCTTGAAACACTTCATGATAGACAAGTAGATTATACTCGCACATGCGCATATTCACATGCACACATACATACATATGTATACACATACCTATATGGTACTTATATCTAAATGAATATACATGTATCTTGGCACTTCCTCGTAACACAATCATTCATAATGCTCTACCCGAATGTCACATCACGTAAGTATAATCACATTATCTATCACTTGAGTAACATTTACTTACAATAAATAATCGAATAAATGTTACATTGGTGTCCCATACCACCCTTGATGCTCAATTTTTTATTCAGTTCTCATAAGCTACACTCAATCTTCAAATATTCTATATAATGAGTTCAAAAAATAACCAGGGAGATGTTACCGAAAGGTTTATACCATACAACATTATAACTCTGTTTATTCGGATTTCTCGTCATATAAGGTTAAAGGCATCATAAAATCATGTGGAAGGATGTCATCACTGTATCATATTAGAACACCATTCAAATCAATATCAGTGGTGAATCATTCATTAATTCAATAAAAAAAAATAGAAATCAAAAAATTAAATTAAAACAAATTACTCAAACGTATAAAATATTTAATTTAAAATAATTTATTTGATGGTAAATCATTCACAATGTCCAAGCCCAATATAATAGAATCGAGAACATTGTGCAACACAACAATCGATTAAAATCAAATTGGATATTTAAATAGGTTTTAAATTATTAAATACACATTTCTTTCAACCAAAAACAAAAATATAAATATATACCATACTTATATTTATTTTTTTAAAATCATGAAATTCATTTGAAAATGCTTAGAATATTAATAAAATTGTATTTATTATTTTTCTGCACTTACATGAGCATTAAATAATTATTTGAAACTGGAAATACATATCCTTCTAAGAACTTAGTAACCTTTAAATATGATCATAAATGAATGTCAAATTAATTGATATTAAACATTTCTTTATAAACCCAAGTATCATGTCTTTAATTTATATAAGCCCGACTTATATAAATATTTTATATTATTTTGTTTTTTATTTTTTTATTTTTTTTACAGTAGATCAGGCCACCAATTGACTACTAGCGGTTGATCGGCTTGCGGTCCATTGGTTGACTATGACGCAAACATTGAAGCCAAATATTGACTCCTTCAATCAAATTCCGTCCATTCCTCCTCGCTATTCTTGACCAACTCAATCAAGGTTTTAAATCTCGCTCATCTCGCCTGAGATGAAAGTTCGAGATTTTACCCGAGATCCGAGATTTGGCAGTATTTTTAGTTATAAGTGTTTTAAATATCGCTCATTTTGACTGAGATATAAACCCGAGATTTTTTCCAAAATCCGATATCAGAAACCGTGAACCCAATGTACATGTGTTTATCACTGAAAGATCATTCAGTTCAAGCATGCACATAAAGACCTATAGGATTAAGCATAGATTCGTGAATCATGAGTGAAAACACTTAACTTGAAGCTTTTTGTGCATGCAACATTGTAGATAATTAATGCAAAGATAATTTGCAAGCTTCTCCAGCGCTTTAGGCGTCGATTAGAGTCAAGAATCACATATTCTAATTTGGAAATTTTCAACAATTTATTTAATTTGTTTAGAATTTTAGAAGAGGGTTTTTGAAGAGGGGTTTTTAAGATTAGATAGGAAGTAAACTTAAATGATTTTGTGAATGAAGAGAAATATTTTGATCTAGAAAAAACTAGATTATGATGTATTGTTTTTTGGGCTTAGGAAATACGAGATTGGGCTGTAGGCTTAGATAAGCATACAATTTTTTTTATTTTCTTTCTTTTATAAAAACTAATAATTTTATTTAATGGAAAATAGACACAAGGACAAACTTCGGAAAAAGTTTAGTCTGAAGGACGCCAAGTTTCTTTTTTATGCTGAAGGACAAACTTTGGAAAATATTAGATTGAAGAACAATGCTAAATATAGCTAGTATTTTGTACAGTGTAGAACTGAATATAATGCTAGTTGTAACCAACATTTCGGTATAGTGTAAAACTGAACATATTGCTAGTTATATTTAACATTTTCCTTCAGTCTATTTTTTTAATGTTCGTCCTTCAGATTCAAATTGAAACTTGGTGTCCTTCAGCCTTATTTTTTTTCATGTTTGTCCTTCTCTCTAATTACCTTTTTATTTATTTATTTCTGTTCAAAACAAATCACCACAAAATCACAATTAAATTATATTTATGATACTAAATTATTTGTCCAACATTATAATGTTTTATAGAATTTATTTGTATACATTTAAATATAAATACCATATTCCACATTTTAAATCATTAATTAATTTTTTAGTTAATTTATATAACATTCCTTAAAATTAATAATCTTTTTCAAAACCTTTTAATTTCAACATTGATGATTTTATCTTTGAATCATAATATTTCCGGACAAAATTCAAAAATTATTTTTATTTGATATTTGAAAATCTATTTTAACCTATTAAATTACCGTTATTAACTTTTGCTAATTACTCCTAAAAAACTGGGTTGTTAGAGTTGTGCATGAATAACCGTATGATATGTGAAATTGCACGGTGGTTGATTTGATTGGGGTATTTAATTGTTACTGGAAATGCGCAACTGTTACTAAAAATGCATAACGCAATCTACATGACAAGAAATGCTCTATTCACAAAATTCGGTTATCCTATGCAACGACATTAAGGTTGTGATACTCTAAAAGCTCTGCAAACTGCGACATTAACTACATCGGAATTTACTTAATAAACCAAGTGGAGTACTCTTCTAATATATTTTTTAAAAGTACAAGTCTTTAGAAACGAAAGAGCCTTTTGAATGGGATTGGGGATCGAATAAGAGTGTAGTTTGAGGGAATCATTGAAAATAAAGTAAGGAGATGTCGAGCTTTATTTTCTTCCAGGATGGGAAAAGGTTTAGTTTCGTTTATTTGATTTTAGTTTAAAATTTACTTTAACTTATATTAAAGTTTGAAGTTAAAAGTTTTAATTTCAAATTAAGATTAAAGTTTTAATTTGAATTGAATTATAAAATTTGAGTTTAAATTGGATTTGAAATGTTAATTTTAAATTGAATTTTGATTTTAAAATTTGAAGGTATAAAGTTTTAAGTTAAAATTTTAAATTGAATTTAAATTCAAATTTTAATTTCAAGTTAAACATCAAAGCATTAAGTTTTGGGTTGAAATTTCAAATTGAATCAAAACTTTATTTTTAGCTAAATTTTAATTTTAATGATTAAAATTTAGGAGTTTTAACTTTTAAGTTAAAATTTTAAAGTAAATTTAAGTTTAAAATTTTCAAATTGAATTTAAGGGTTTAAGTTTGAATGTAAAAATGGATTTGAAGAGTAATAATCAAAGTTGAATGTTGTTGTAGTCAACAAGTATTTTGTGTTGTAGATTTAAGTTGAGGCTTCATGATTAGGTATGAAATGAATGCATGGTGCTTTCTTACCAATATTGTATGTGTTTGCAGTTTTTGTAGTTCATAATTTAATTTTAGTAGCACTTTTAAAATGTGTGTTTTTTTTTTTTTTAAATACTGGAAAAATGGATGCTCATGATGTCCAAAAAAGCCTTAGGCGCTTAGTGGCGATAGCCTTAAGCCTTAAGCACTAGCTTGGGGCGTCTCACCTTGACAACATCGAGTGACATATCTAATTTTGGAGTCCTACAAAACACCCCTTTTGCCCATCGATTCTGCATTCTCTTCAATAGCCTTTTGAAAGATTTAATGTTAGTTATTCATTCACTGCATGATTGCTTTTTAAAGGGTTGCATCTTTTTAATTTCTGTACACCAAGAAAAAGGCTTTTGTAATTGCAGTAAAAGCACGTTCAATGACGGTGAATAATATAATTTCTATTTGAAAGAGTAATAATGAATTTAAGTGGATGTAACTTCTGATATATGTAGGATGCGAAACTATGGATTTTAAGGCTAACTAGCACCCGGGAGGGGGTGTTTATTGAGTTTTATAGATCTTTTGAATTTATGTTCAACACTTCAAATTTGATTATCATAGATGCAAACACAAATCAAAATAAATGTAGAAAATCAAAAGTAAAGTGTTAGAGAAACCACACTAGGGATTTTTATATTGGTTCAGAGTTACCCTATATCCAGTCTTGTATAATTTATTGTATAGATTTTTTTCTTCAAAATCATCTTCCAATGCAATCTTGATTTCAAGGCTATGAGACACACCATCTATGTTTTCCTGGCTCTAGGTACATATCCAGTGGACTCGGAGTGGATGCTGCCACCTCACCTACTTGTGTTCAAACATAGCACCAAGCACATCCACTTGATTTAGACTGGATACAAGGACATCCATTTGGATTTCACGGACACCAAGCACACACATTTTATAAGACTATTGTTTTGGTAAAGATTACAAGACGAATACTTGATTTTACGTACAGTCGACCCTATAGTCTCTTGATTAACATTTTAATCTTGATTTAATTGAGAAAGTAGGGAGGAAAATGGAAAATAAAATCAATAAAATTTGAGTTGATTCTATTTGAATTTGAGTGAAACTAGTTTAGAAAATCGATAAATTAAGAGATTAAAAAGAGGTAGACAATCAGTAAATTAAGAGAGTAAAAAAGAGGAGAGTAAATGAATAAAGTAATAAACCAAAATTCATTGGTTTAACCCATAATTATAGAGTCATGTCTATTAGTAAAGTGATACGACAAAAGAATTTTAGTTCAAATTTGGAATTGAAAATTACGGCAGATATGTTGACATACTTGTGTGTGTGTGTGTGTGTGTGTATATACATATATATACATGTGTGTGTGTGTGCGCGCGTATTGTGTGTGTGTGTATGTGCGCGTGCGTGAGAAAGATAGAGAGGGAGAGAGATGTCAACACATCTTTCTTATATTTTGAAAATCATTTTATTTAAAATTATTTTGAAAATATTAGACTTTGTAAAATATTTTAAAACTTTATATATTAGATATGGTTTGTAGACATTCTAATTTAAAGAAAACTTAATAAAACATTTATACAATATTTTTGAAATATTTAATATATACACACAATACTAAATATAAAATTCTCTTGAAGTGAAAATATATTTAAATTCATAAAGTATAATATCAAATCATCATAAATATCAAAACTTTATGAATACCAAATATTATAAACTTAATTCTAAAATTAAAAGTATTAAGTTATAAAATACTTAAAAACTCAATTATCAAAATATAATTCTTTTTGTAAGTAAAAGATTAATTCGAAAACTATTTGGAAAGATATTTGAAAAATCATTTTGGAAATAGTTAAAATAATTTTTGAAAACCGGGGTATTTGAAAATCAAAGTCTTTTGAGAAATGAGAAGAGATCAAAGAAGTAATATAGGGCTTTAAAAAAATTTCTAAGGTTCTATTAAGTTAACTTGATGTCTTGAATCTTCATAGTCATGCCTCTTCAGTCTTAATTTTTTTTCATTAGTGTTTATATTAGCCTCTTGAATCTGCTTTTGATACCGTACAACCTTCTTACTCAAAACCGTTCTAATATCCTATAATATACACAGGATACAACTTGATAAACCGTCAGTATCTATATTTTATTAATTGAGTTATTTTCTTGAATTTATACCTCAACAGTTGTGCAAACATTTCATGGTCATTGACATTGAATTCTGTCTTAATCACTTTTATTTGTTGTCAAGGCATAATGAAAGCAACTTTACACTGTTTGGTTACCTAATGTTCTTCAATTCAATTTTGCTACATACCCTTTTTATAATATTAGACATTAATCTAAGCAGTTAGGAATTTCCAATAATAATTAAATCTGCTTAGACCAATATTAGGTTGGAGCACACATGTATTTCATAAACACATATCACTTGTCATCTTATTATGTAATTTGCGATGATTAACAACTAATATGTAATATTCCATGTTAAACCATCCGAAAATAACAGCGAACTTAACTTTCTGCTTCAAAATGATGTATAAACTTATTTGAACATAGACCTTGAATTTTAAACTAAATCGAAAGCCATAGATGGTCGATAGATATACTCTGGGTGAGTTATGAAAGGACAGAGTTGCCATCTATTAATCTTTGTTGACATAAGGAAAATGGATGGTTATCTTGACAGAGCGCAGGTTTTGCTCTAGAGTTAGCGTTACTTTTATAGGGCATGCATATGAATTTTTTTTGGTTATAATGTTATTATTATCATGTTGATAATGTTCTACAACATGGAGTTGAATGGATAATTTATCATAGGAGTATAAAATGCGACGCTTCTTTTCCTTAAACTTTTAAATATAAATGAATTGGATCATTATGCATTGCAGCATACTAAAAATATGAGATTATGTTGTATAATGCAGGAAATTTTCAAACAGTTCAGGCTATGGAGAATTGTTTCTTCAGAGTTGGCATTCTCATCAACACCAGAATTAATGTTTGGATTGTATTTGCTCTATTATTTCAGAGTATTTGAGCGACAGATTGGGTCCAACAAATATTCAGTAAGTTATTTATGAACAGACATTAGTACAATTCAGTGAGCCTGCTATGTGTTCTCATTTCTTTTAACTTATGTATAACTTACAAACGCAGAAAATTTGCTACTTTGTTGGATAAGTCCCGTATCGGAAAATATGTCAACCATGATCCTGGATATAAACTAAGAGTTATCCCATCACATGACCAATTGGTTTTGTGATAATAAGGGGATTGAGGAACTCTTTACATGGTATCGGAGCCATGGATTCGGTTTGACTTGATTGTCCCACGCTATTTTCTCCACGTGATAAGCGATGCGCTACGCGTGTGGGGGGCGTGTTGGATCCGATGGGAATGATTTGCTTGTCCGACATACGTCATCCTATGATCTCCACGTGATAGCGATGTGCTACACGTGTGGGGGGGCGTGTTGGATAAGTTCCGTATCGGAAAATATGTCAACCATGATCCTGGATATAAACTAAGAGTTACTCCATCACATGGCCAATTGGTTTTGTGATAATAAGGGGATTGAGGAACTCTTTACATACTTTCATTAAAATGAACTTCAGATACCTATTTTGCTTTCATTTGGAACTAAGCATATTATATTCTTTGTAATTTCAGGTATTTATTCTGTTCTCGCTAGTCATGTCATTTCTTCTTCAAGTTTTGGCATTGTTTTTTCTTAAAGGTGTGTGATTTGTTTTACTAGTTTGTTTTTTATGTCCTTAAAAGCATAATGACTGCACGGGCTTTTGTCTTATGATAATGTTTGCCCCTTTTATGTGTTATCTTCTGCAGATTCATCAGTCATACTAGCATCTGGGCCATATGGTTTAATATTTGCTTCATTTATCCCTTTCTATGTTGATATTCCGGTTTCTTCGAAGTTCCACGTCTTAGGGATCAATTTCACAAACAAGTCATTTGTATATTTGGCGGGTGTCCAGGTTGTTTTTAGACTCTTAATTCACAGATAATATTCTCAGAGATGTTTATATAGAATTCAGAAAGTCCTTCAATAACTAATTTTAATGGGGTACTTCTGTTGATCTATTCATTTACTTTTCGAGATTAACTCTGCTATGTTAATATTGTAAGTCTAAAGAAGCAAGAAAACCATCATACAGGCATTTTGAGTGAAATTCCAATATCAGTGCTTTAGGTAATTTAGCCTGTTTTTCGATGATAAAGTCTTGCAATAATCTTATTTGCAATTTCATTCATGTTTTATGCTCCAGCTTTTGTTGTCGTCTTTAAAGCGCTCTTTGCTACCTGGCATATGTGGTGTACTTGCTGGCATATTGTATCGGGCCAATGTCTTCCATGTTCGAAGTGCAAAGGTAATTGGACAATTTCACCTCATCAAATGAAGTTCAAAACATGATAACCACATGCATATGAATATATTTTCCGAGGATTTGATTTTGTTTTACATATTTTTATGCTTATCAATTTGGAAATGACCACTTGAACCCTCCCCTTTCTTGCAATACTTGGTAGTGACAACTTAACTGTCCAACCCGAATTGATATTTACAGTATGATGGTAGTTGGTTAATGTTTGGTTTTGTATAGATGATTGGTTGTCAGCTAGTTTAATCCATCCTTTAAATTTCATATCTTTTTATTACATCAAGGGCAATATATTTGTTATATATCCTTAAATCCAACATGAAATAGATGATCACAATAGTATAATTCCAGTCTCTAAATCTTAGTTTGAACAATCAGTTCACATGACTCTCTCTCTCTCTCTCTATTCCCCCCCCCCCCCCCCCCCTCTTCCTTTCCCTCCTCTCTCTTTTTGTCTTTCTTCCTTAGTAGATGTTATTTTCTTCTGATCTAATTGCCATACATCCTCAGAATTGCCATAAAAATACCTAAGTACGACCTGAATTTTTTTTGTTAGAATTAGGTCACATGACTAGCTTTCTCTTTTACCGTTGTGCAAATCAGGACTTTAATTATTTCCCTTCTTATCATTTCTCTTGCTTATACATTATTCTCTTTCAGTTGATTTGTCATACATCCTGTATTCTTAATCATGAAAAGTTCTTGCTAATTTCTCTGTTCTTTTTAGTCTTTGCACCGAGTGATATTTTATTTCCAAGATTTATATTCATTATTTCACAACCAACACTTCTAATTGTTTTGCAGTCGAAATTCACAATTCTGCTTTTATTCGAGTGCGGATTACATTTCCTACGCAGTAATATAATAATTTTACATTAACCAGCCCAGTATTCCAACAATATGAATACAATTGTATGTAAAATTTGATTTATTTTATTTTTATGACATTTAAAGCTACCTGGAAAGAGATTTGATTGTGATTTTATTGCAAGAAAAGAGTATTCGAGTCTAAGGTTTCTATCGAAAAGGTATCACAATTTTTGTATATCAGTTGATTAAATGACACAATAGTGAATGATGATACAATTTTCCCACCTTTTTGCAAGGCTGTCACATGTCGAATTCATTGACATTGGAACGCTCAAAACTCGAGCATTCACTCACTCAAACATCTCAAAATCTGGATCGGCCTAGCACACACCACTTCGGTTCGGCCAAGAGTTGAGCTTTCCGGGATCGGCGAGCCCTGCTTCATTTCGACTAGGCAGAACTGCCTTGGATTGGCCATGCGGACCCGGGTCGGATTGGCCATGTGGACCTGGGCCGATTTCGGTTCGGCCATGCTGAACCGGAATCGGACACATCAGCTTATGTGTCCCACCTCGCCTGCTACTTCCATCACTCTTATTTCCTTGCCACAACTCCAGACCGAACCAGAATGCCTAAACACCTATAAAAATCACTTCAGAACATCATTTGGGGGGATCTTCTCCTCTCCAGATGCCAGAAATCTGCTGAAAACGAGATTATTCTTCTTTCTCTCCAAATTTCTTACTGTAAAAATAACCATGACTTGTAATCAAGCAATACAAACATAAGATTGCTAGTAGTGGAGGTAGGCACGTTGCTGAACCACTATAATTTCTTGCGTCTCTTTACTTTTTTGTATTTATGTGATTCTGGATTGCAAAGTTTACGGTGAATTTCATTCATTCGGGTGTGTAACTTGAGAGAACCAATTTTCAAGTTAACATTCTGGCATGCCAAGAAGTGGCCACACATACATTCAGCATTTAAAAAGCTTAGGAAACATAAATGACATGACTAAGAGGAAGGACGCATCTCTGGCTGGAAGGGAAGAAGGCTAGGAATCCTCTTTGGTTGGAAATCCCTCCATTTATAGACGAGGGAGGAACTGGAAGATATTATGCACGAATGTTAGTCTCGTTTTGAACATCAAGAAAACGTGATGCAAGAGATTCGGTGCATATACAGGGGGCAGGAAGCTAAAGACAGGATATCGGGGCTGGACCCAGTGCTACAACAGCACAGAACCAGGGCTCGGAGGAAAATCCCCACGATCCAGCTCAGTTTGGCACCGAACCAAAAATTCGGTTCGGCCATTCCGAACCGGATTTGGTAAGGGTCATGCCTCCGGGCACCATTGGAGCGTCGCTCCTCACTGGACTCCACCACGGAACAAACGCATATCCGGGGGCAAGGACCCGTGCTAGTGCCGATGGTACCCGTGCTTGTGATGTGAACTCGGATGGGTAGAGGGTACATACCGCTCCCAGGAATCTATCTGACATTCGGCCATACTTAGCAGTGGGTACTGGGAACATTAGCTTGGAAAATCTCAACATCCCGACGACGGGCATTGATGACTAAAAATGTTTGGCGGTGGCAATGAAATTGCTAAGATTATATGTAAAGTAACTCGTGGTGGCTTGTCGAACCAAGACATGGACAATGTGCAACAAAGTCGTTTTACTCCGAATATCAGAAACTCGAGGAATCCACCGGATTTCAAATTGTCTTTGTTGAAAACCTACAATGGAAGGAGAGATTCGACCGTTTATCTCATGCGTTACATGAGGCACTGGGAATGCTTGGGGCGTCAAAGAAAGTTATGGCCAAGTGCTTTCCATTATTTTTATTGGACCTTTGAGGTTTAGACAACCAGAAAGCAACTCAATCAATAGTTGGGTAGGATTGATCGAGAAATTAATGGGACAGTTTCGGGTCCACGTAGCACGAAGCAAAAACATGATGACGTCGGCGGTAGTAAGGTAGAAAACTGGAGAATCTCTCGTGCTTTTCTGGAGAGATTCAACACCACATTGGCCGCGGTCGACCGGCCAGATCCGTCAACGGTATTGATGATGTATGTTTCCAGTGTCTTGGTAAACACTGAATTTAAGAGATCGCTGGGATGAGATTCTTCGTAGAATCTCAAGGAAACACTACTTCGAAGTCGACAAGTTTCCGAGGGAAGGGGATGTAAGGGCGGATAGTGAAGCCCTCGAGGTTAATGCAACAAAGGGTGACGAACCATCCAACAAGGGGAAGCGTAAAGCTGGAAACGACCAAGGTCAGCTAGCAAGTTCAAGAGAGGGCCTAAGTATGATTATGCGAGGCTAAATATGAGTTTGAAAACAATCTTTCACGGCATCAAAGACTCACTCCCGATGAGGAGGCCATCTAGAAGGGAGCACTCGGAGCGTGATCGGGCTTTGGGAAATTCTGCTCATTTCATGGAATAGCTGGGTGCGACAAGGATGATTGCAAACACTTCCGTGACATCATCGAAGAACTTGTGAGGAAAGAACAACTGCAACAGTATGTCCTAAAAGGAACTCCTGCTATTGACATGACCAACCTTCGGTTGCTCGACGTGGAAGTGGACCCGGCTCACATGGATGATTTGTTATTAACTAACTGGTCCGTGTGGATGTTGGACAATAAATGATGGCTACGTTGGCTCATCCATGTACGAGACTAACATTTAGTTTCTAGGCATACTCTGTTCCCGACGACAAACCATCGCTTCAATTTCGCTTTCAATAAATGGTGGCTGAGTCTGCTTATCCATGTATGAGACTAATCACAAACTCTTAGGCATGCTCTGTACCCGACGATGCACCATTGTACCTGTTTTTACTTTTTAATGAACCTGCAATCGATGGCTAACCTCCCACTTTTGTATGGGATCCACAGTGATTCTCAGGCAAAGCTTTGAGACGGTGATGAACCATCCGTTTTTATCGATGTAAAAGCACTAATGTTTTCTGTATTTTAATTAAAACGTTTGACATATATGGCTAATGCTTGTCGCGCATTAAACCTACAACTGCATTTCAAATCTTAACAACACTCTAGACCGTCATGCATGACTAATGCATGACAAGAGGTAAGCAACTTCGTCATAAACTTAGCAAATTTGCTTACTCAGGATCGTCGAGTATGGTTGGCGTTTAGGATCCCGGTGAGGCTACGACCGTCAAGTATGGTTGACGGTTGTTAAGAGTTAGACGACCCCCGGATGCGGGCTAGGCTAATCAGGATTGTTAAGTACGGTCGGTACTTGGCAAGGACTAGGTGATCCCCCGACGCAGGCTCACTTGGTTAGGACGTCAAGTATGGTTTATGCTTGGCAAGAGCCAGGAGAGGCTACAGACCATCTGATATGGCTTATATCTGACAAGAGCCCGACACGGCTATGGACTGCTAGATACGGTTAGTATCTGGCAACGGCTCGACAAGGTCACTAACCCCTCATGACAACCTATGCTCTATACAACATGGTTCAGATCGTCAAATGTCATTGACGCTTGACATGTGGAAACTTCCATTATCAAGTATGGTTGATACTTGGTGCAAATCTAACTCAACGAGGGATCGTCAAGTACAACCGATGCTCGACAAGAGCTCGATGAAGCTACAAACTGATTATCAGCATGACATTGCTGCGGGCATGGAAATCATAAACGATCCGGCGAGATCGCGGCCCTCGAACACCAAGTCAACAGAAGTTCAGAACACATCTTCTACAACAAGATATGTTTTGGAGGGCAAGTTGTTGACCTGCCTTTTTGCAAGGTCATCTCATGTCGAACTTATTGACATTTGATAGCTCAAAACTCGGCATTCACTCGCTCAAACATCTCAAAATCCGGATCAGCATAGCACAACATTTCGGTTCGGCCAAGACTTGAACTGTCTCGGATCGGCCTATGACCCCGGTACGACCATGCTCCATTTTGACTAGGTAGAACTGCCTCGGATCGGCACAGGCCCGGATCGGCCATGCCCACCCCGGGCCCGGTTCGGCCATACCGAACTAGAATCAGACACGTCCGCTGATGTGGCCACCTCGCCCACTACTTCCATCGCTCCTATTTTCCTTGCCACTTCTCCAGGTTGAACATGAATGCCTACACACCTATAAATACCACTTTAGAACATTTGGGGGATCTTCTTCTCTCTAGAGGCTAGAACTCTGCTGAAAACGAGATTATACTTCTTTTTCTTCAAATTTCTTACTGTAAAAGTAACCGTGACTTGTAACAAAAAGTATAAACATAAGATTGCCAGCAGTGAACGTAGGCATGTTGCCGAACTACTATAATTTTTTGTGTCTCTTTACTTTTTTGTATTTCTGTGATTCTGGATTGCAATGTTTCTGTGGATTTCATTCATTCGGGTGTTTAACTTGAGAGAACCAATTTTCAAGTAACAATACTTACCATATGCCGTCGTAGTTTAGATTTGTTTTTGACGTATTTTAAAGCAAGGACGGGATTTATATATTCCCTAATGCATGTATGTTTTGACAATTAATTTTATATATGAATGTGGCTCAAAATCTCTCATTTAGTTATTCAGTTATCCGTATCAGATATCACATGGATTCCATGTCATAATTTCTTAAACGTTGAAATTACATCACAGAAATATAAATTCTGACCGTTCTAAAATCTTAGATGCAAGCAAAAAGCGCAGACATCATCAAGAACTTTTTCCGAAAACTACACAAAACAGTGAATTTGCCATAAAATGTATATATAATGCTGTAGATACTGTAAATTGTTAAATTTGACTGTGTTACACGACACTTGGCTTTATTTAGAATTTTTATCATTGACTTTTGTAGTCTGGATGTTTTCCTTTTCATCTGTTAATCACACTAAACTTCTATAATTGCAGTTTCCGAAATCCATATCATCTTTTTTTGCACGCTTAGCATGGGCCTCAGGAAGCTCGTCAGCTGTCACGCGAACAACATCAGGCAGGAGAGGTCCGAGAAATATACCTAATACCGGTCGTCAAGCGGAGGCAAGTTTTCAGTCTCAGCTTTCCTTAATTAAGCTCTATGGCTAATATAGTGGTTCATTAAAAGATGAAGGTACATAACTCTACAAGCCCTACGAGATGGGGTTAGGAACTGAAATGAGGGCTGAAACGAACTCGACTACCATCGGGCATCAGCCATGTTTGAAGTTAGAAATGTGATGGAAACATGCTTAAATAATAAATTGCACTTATTAGTATTGTTATGATATTATAATTATTTAAGCCGGTAAAGAATATTTGTTCTCATATACTTTAAAATACTTAAAAAGCAATATTCATTAAAATTTAAAGTGTAAATGTTTCACACTTACCTAATATTAAATAGTACTTTAAATAAAACACACTGCATTTATTTGAATAACGTACCATGGTAAATTGTTAATCAACATTGTCTACCTTTTGTGTGTGGGGGAGGAATTATGCCAAGGCTTTAAATCTCATATTTCGGTTGCATCTATTGTCGAGAATTCTATGCATAACATATCACAACGGATGAGATCTCGGATAAAATGAGTGTACCTCGGGTGTATATCTCATACTGACATCTTGGATTTCAAAGTCCATTTCAAGACTATGCTGAGTTAAATTAACTTCTAAATTGACATTTTAAAGATTTTTGTATTGTCTGTTATCCATTTTTTTTTAACCATGTATAATTTATACAAGACAGTAACGTTATGTTTTCTTTTTAGTGTAGAGGGGCGATTGATTTATTTTTATCAATTGCATAGACTCCACTCATCAGGAATATTAAAAATAGAAAATGTAAAACAAAATTTATTTTTTCTTACGTGTTGAAACATAAAAAAAAAAAAAAAAAAGAAAAAAAAGAATTATAGGATTAGCAAAATGTCATTGCAGCGCGATTCGTTTCCATCTAGTTTGAAATGTTTCTACATCAAACTTAAAAAGCGTTGAATTGTGATGAAACATCAGTTTACATTTTTGTATTTCAGCAGAACCATCCATCGGCAACAAGGGCATCAGTTCCAGAACCAGCAGAGGATTCCATTGCTACACTTGTGTCAATGGGGTTTGATAGAAATTCGGCACGACAGGCTTTGATCCAAGCTAGGAACGACATCACTGTAGCCACAAATATACTTCTTGGATCTTAATCTTAATGCTTGCCGATACATCAACATCGAATCTTTGTTCAGTCTTATTTCAGGTAGATTTCATACTTATACACTGATATTATTCTTTAGATGGTTAAATGTAATTTCCTATGATCGTTCCATGCATTTTTAGTACTACTCGATCAGTCTATTAAGCACTAGTCTCTGTGATTTTTTTTTTTTTTTTTTTTTTTTTTTATTTTTTTTTTTATTTACTGATGGTTTCTGTGATCCTAGCCAATCGGCTTCATTAGTCTTTGGGTGTTCAATTGGAATCATTTCGATTATTACATCAAATTGGTACATCAAATTATCTGTATTATTTAATGATTTGATCATGTACAGCAACTATTGTACAGCTGCATAACAATCGGTGATGTTTTTTCATTTCTTCATTAGATGATCATTTGGTTCATTGCTGGCCTGTTTCAGAAATTGCTTGATGTCATTACACAATTATTTTGATTAGTGTTTTTTACCTGTATATAAATAATACTGGTTACATTAGCAAAAGTTAGTGCTAAATGCATTGCATACATACTTACATGTATGTGTGTTTGTGCGTGCGCGCGCATGCGTGCTTCCATTTTACTCTATTTGGTTAAGCACTTCATCCGTTATATTTATTATTTTATTTACTAAATGCATCCCTTATATTGGATTTGTTTCATCTTTGTCTGTAATCCAGATTTACAATGAAATGGTTTGTATTCAGTTTGTTTCAACACAAAGACATCACATTAACACACTGAATTAGTAAGCTTGTTGTGTTCAAGTCTTTAATAAAGTAGATGTGGGTATCTTTTTCTCGCATGTCATTTGAATGAGAAATTAGATCCAAGGAAAAAGTGGTTCCAAAAATGTTTTAATTGATTAATGTTGTCATGAACATATCGAAGCAAACAACTTGGAAAACAATACCAAACGTTTTTTACAGTGGGTTTTTATTATTTTTTAAATACTCGTGATGTGTTTCTAATTTAAAATATTTGAATATTATCCAATTAAAACATGAAAGTTAGAGAAATTGCTAAAAAAATAACATAATTTTATCTTTGAAACAAACATTCCCTACTTTTGTATAGGTGTCCAAATTAAAAATGAAGAAAGATGGGGGAGTGTAATGGTCTTTTTGACCTATGTAGTTAATGCCCTGTTAAAGCCCTGCAATATCCATGTTATGGCATGTACTCTTCTACTGCTACACTATTTCAATTTAGCCTCGATGAGCGGTAGATGCGCTTTAAGCTCCGCTATTTTCCGCTGCGTCCGCTAAATCATGATTTTTATCATTCACTTTAGCAATTTGTATCGAAAGTTGTTGTAAAGGGATAATTCTTAAGGCTTTGAGTGCCCAATATAAAGTAGAAATCTATTATAGACATCAAATCTAGTGCGCATAACCATGATATTTTTTGATTTTGTAAAATAAGTTTGACTAATATTAGATTCTTCTACAAAGACCGTGCGAGAGTGATAATAAACTAATTTTAAATATTCAGTGAACCTTTCTGCATATCCGCTTTATCCCCGCTTTATCTCCACTACAACTTTTTATACTTCCGTTGCTATAGAGCCGCTAAACGCTTTTACTACAAAGCTTTTGACAAATTTATGATGAAACAAGGATTAGGAGACACAAATGGGAAACTGGAAGTAAACTTGAACCTTAAATGAAATTTGGTATCTCTTCCAATAGATGAGCATACGACAAACATTTCATTAATTAGACCGGTTTGTTTCAGTATTGAATATTTTTCATAATGTTTAGCTTTGTATCTAGTTGCGTACGCAGACAGTTGAATCGGTGGGGTGCAACTTAAAAAGAAGCCTATATTTTCACAATAAAAATTAAACCAATTTTGATCATAAAAGCCACATTAATATTCAATCTAAACATAACGAAAATTACATGTTGCATGTTACTCAACATATTATTTTTCATATTATTTACTTACGGAATTCCTAAAAACTAATCAAAAGCAAACCGTGAGTTATAATTTTGCTAGAAAAATGAAAGAAAATACCAAGTTCAATTACTTAATCATATTTTGGACAAACATTTGGTTTATGCTAATGAAATGGATCATGAAAATAATTGGATTTGGATGTATTTTTACCTTAATCGAATAAAGGACACGTTTTCAAGGGAGAATCAAAGACACTTGGAGCTTTAAAGCTTATGCCCATAAATACCCAGTGACATCAGTGTAATCATGGACCAATTTCTGAGGAACGCGTGGAGAACCTATCGCACGTCGATGCTTTTGTATTCTCAAGAATATCGCATCTTTATGAGCCTACTATAGGCCAAATTAGCAGTAAATAAATCGAAATAGACGTAGATAGCCGATCAGTTGAACCATTATTATAATGCAAGCTTTTTGTTATTCTTTCCTGTGTTGTTATTGTTGCTTGTTTTTTCACTCTATAATGTGTGGTTTTTATTCTCATATTAAGTAAATCCAGAGGTAAAATCTTCATAACAATTATTGATTACATTTTAGATTGGTAGTTTTCTCAATCTCGGGGGGTGTTCAACAAAAATTAAACCAACAGTTTTGGTGTTTTACTAAAAAATCACAGCTATAACCTACGCAGTTAAAGCCCCACAAAATCTCCGCTATAGCCCGTAGCGCTCTTCAGCCGCTACGTTATTTTAAATTTAACACTGACGAATAGTATATCCGCTTTCAGCACAGTTATTTCCCGTTGCATCTACTAAATCAAGGCTTTTTAGCATCTGCTTTAGCAATATTAATATAAAAAGCTTAACTTAACTATTTTTCTTATAAAAAAATCAACAAGGTTAGTGGAAAGAGCTAATTTTAAGGTCTATGTGTCCAATGTATTATAGAAATCGATTATAATAAACAAATCTAATGTGCATAACCATGATATTCATTTATTTTATTATATAATATTAATTAATGTTGGTTTCTTCCGGACATACAATATGAAAACGATAATTAATTAATTTTAAATATTTCATTTCACATCTAATGAACCTTTTTGCGCATTCGTTATATCTCGGCTATTTCCCGGCTTTATTCCTGCTTCACTTTCTTGCCACTTCACTGCTATAGGTCTACTGAGTGCTTTAACTACTTAGACCATAACATCCTCAATCCAAAAAAACACAAATGATGTTGGAATTATCCTTGATATTAGTTGGCAAAATAAGATAAGTTATTGTCTTACTAAAATCAAGAGTTCAATAATATTAGTACAAAAGTTACAAAACCTTTTCATTTATTTTAAATTCATTACATGCTAGCCACATAACCCTACTATTACATCTTTTGAGATAAAATATAATAAACACAAATATAATTTCAAGAATAACATACGAAGATGTCCTATTGAGTGATTAGAGCCACAGTTATTATAGGTTACATTCGCCATAACAAAATCAGATATGTTGCACTACAAATGGTAAATTGGACAAGTAATAACTTGCCTTCGGTGCATTTCCCAAAAGCTTAATTCGTCTTATCATGAAAACCGTACTCTAGACCTGTGCAATTAAAGCCCCGCTAAAGCTCCGAAAAATCGCCGCTATAACCCGTAACATCCTTCAACCGCTACGTTATTTCTACTTAGCACTGATGAACAATAGTTCCGCTTTAAGCCCCACTATTTTCCGCTGCACCCGCTAAATCAACGCTTTTTTGCACCTACTTTAGCAATATTAATATATGAAGCTTTATTTGACTAGTTCTCTTCAAAAACAAATCAATAAAGTTAGTGCAAACAGACAGTTTTAACAAATAAGTGTTTAATATATGGTAGAAATCTATTATAGTCATCAATTCTAATTTGTGTAACCATGATATTATTTAATTTATTATATAAGTTTAATAGATATTAGTTTCTTCTACACAAATGATGTGAGAATGATAATTAATTAATTTTAAAATACTTACTTTTACATTTAATGCAGTTATTTGCACCTCCGCTTTATCCCTGCTACACTTTTTTGCACCTCCACTACTACAGAACCGCTAAGCGCTTTAACTGCACAGCTTTAGACCTACTTAAGCAAATACCTGAGAGTTCACGTGAAAATAAAAAAATTCAATTAAGAAAAGGACTTTTATGAAAAGTACTAGTACATCCCTGTTAGATTGGATTTAGGTTTGTAATTATAGAACAATATCGATAGAATATCAAGTCATAATCACATAACAACCACATAATTAGTAGACAAGCAGTAAAAAAACACAAGTTTTTATAGTGGTTCGACAAACTCTAAACTACGTCCACTTGGTATAATATATTATTTATACTGCCAGATTACAACACAATTCGGTTTAAGTACATAAATGAGAAGAATAAGAAGTTTAGGTTGAATAATGGCAGCGTTCCTGCTTAGCAAAACCAACAGAAGATCATTTTTTCTAATGCTCTGTTAAACTAAAGAAAGGAGTCGAATTGGTCTAGAAATGTACATGAGGCACACCTAAAAGAGGCGACCTGTAACAACCCAGGGATTTCCGGCCCTGAAAATCGACACAAATACCTTTACCGTAACTCATGCCGGCCTTCCAAACACCGAAAACACTGGACGTTATTATAAAGAAATCAGAGGATGAGATAAGAAAGAAAAAATATTAGAATAGAAGAAGAAGGAGAAAGAACACAACACAGAGTCTCACATTGCAGCGGAACAAAATATAATCCAGAAATAACTTTATTGAGAGCTTTAAATAAAACTTACAACATCAGAGTACATCACACAGCGGGACAGTTATAATAACCTGTGCCCATATACAACATACAACGGAATAGTATATCATAAGCCTGAATATCTCCAGCTCGTCTCTTCACTGCATTCGATAACCTGAACCTGTACACCCCAGACTAACCCGAGCATTTACAAAACACCAGGTCAGTCTGGTGAACCAGAGTGAGATAAACTCGCACGGTATTAAGGTATCACATACTTGATTTTAAAGTCAAAATCCTTTCGAAAGAAAAGGACAATTGTAAGACCAAATCCACACATAATTACGGACGGTTTTTACCTTACAATAACCCAACATTTTTGAAACTAATATCTCATCTGATATTATAATAATGTCTAAATACAAATAAATAGAATCTAGTAGAACGCTTGCATCTCACACTCTACATATATAGTATACAAACAAAACCGCGGGCGCTTATTAGAGATTGGATTCCAACCATGACAAGGTATGAGACCACCTGTCGATCGTGTATCTCTAGAGACGAATACACTGGCTTCAACAAGAACGTCTTGCAACCCGGCCCACACATGACCGACCACTCATTTCGCTTGAGTGTATCGAATGTATATCACCAATGGTTGGGCTCAAACCACCGTTTCCCGAAAAGGGACAGCATCGAAATAGATTAAAGAAGGAAATGGATTTTCTCTAGCTGGGTGATTATACATCTCAATGGGAGCGACCCACATAGCCATGCTGCCTGCCCGATTTTTGTCATTTCCCGGTTGATGAGGATTGAGGTTTAAATTATCCTCTGAAATACCTGGCCACCATTCACTCTGAATGCCACATCATCAAATCCACTAGATATCACTAATTGACGTCCACAAAAATACTCTAGTTGGGAGCTAACCAACTATGGCACGTTTGAAGAAATCAACGTACGCGATTCTTTTGGAAATACTCTGTCAGACATCTGTCCATACAAGTCATCCAGGAACATGATGAACCGAAGGCACTCTCCTACTGCATCTCATATAGGAATCACCTCATGAATCAGTAGCGAGTAGTCCTTGCAATCCACAGACTTCAACAACGACATAAGCCAGTATATCTCCGGGTCGAATCAGAGATTTTAAGTGGTTCTTCCGTTTTATGAAGATCCATGGTCTTCAATGCTCCATCTCGATCGTCATCCAATACGTTCTTCATTGACGTATTTGTTGGTCGGAATGGTTTTCGAATATAACTTCGATCCCGACCTTTCTGTACCGACAACGTATAGGCTAGATTTGATAGTCGGTTATTTAACTATCAAATAAAACAGTCATTCAACCATAAAATAAAAATAGAATTTACTGTTCAGTATTCAGCATTACTTGGCCTTTTAATTCAAATAATTAAAAACATCTTATCTTCCAATATTTTGGAAAGTCAGTATTTTATTCTTGTTTAACAGAAAATTATTTACGAAGAATATCTTACGACCATCTCAATTATCTTTCTTCTATTGTTTGTCAATCATTTTCTATAACATTATTTATAATTCATAATAGAGAAATCAATCCAACTTATTATTTGTAAAACAACATTATAAAATATATTTCATTCATTTACTTGACAGCCCTGGTGCTTATTCTTATTGGATAAAACTCAACTTTACGTTTCTTTTCTGTCTTAAAAATATCGTTGTAATTTCCTTGTATTTTCCTTTTATTTGGATTCTCATTCTGTATAGGTATACCAATGTTTCACTACACATTGCACTTATTATTTCTCAGATGAAATAATAACTCTTACTATCCTTTATATCATCACAACTAATATCATCTTCAGATAATCCCGAAGTCGTTCAAGTTGGGGTATTTTAATTACCTCTCAGACCTTGATCAATAACGCCCTTATCTTTAGATAAATATAAGTCATAATCAAAACCCATATCTCATTCCAATATCAATTCAAATTCTATTTAACTATTTAATTCAGAAATATAGCTTTATAATTTTACTTTATCTTTTGGAAGTCTCTTTTTAAAATAAAACTAATATTTCTTAATCCATCTTACCAAACATCACTTTTATAAATTTCCAATTTATTAAATACTTTGTTTCCTAACTGGGTATTATCACAGACCCTATTACTTAACTCTTTTACCAAACTTAATTACAAATCCCTTTTTCCCATTCCCTTTTTCTTTCTGGGAAATCTCAATGCCCAATTACTTACTTAATTCCACCCTTAAGTATTTCTAATTCAAAATCAACTTCCTTACTTCTCATTCGCCTTATAAACCTCATTCTACATCTCAGGTTTAATTATAACTCCTTCATTTTTCTTTACTTAATCCAGCCGTCAAGTAAACCCATCATGTAAGCCATACGTTTTCTTAAACCGCTTTATTGAGTTCAAATATAACACTTGTCCATAATATCTTCTCAACGTTTAACTATATCCCATTTCAAATTTAGTTACTTATCTAAAGGTATCACATTGAAGAGGTAATTTTATAAATTAAACAAAAAATTCATTTCAACATTTACTACTGTAAATCAGTTAATTGCTTTATTTACTGAAATAAATAAAATATCTCCTTTAAATCTTATTAAGATTAAACAATTATTTGTTAAGTTATTCCATTTAATTCATTATTAACCAACCACTTTAAAAGTCGACCTTAGTTAAAACAAAACTCAAACACAATTATTTCTCTAATCAATTCTAGTTAATTTCTCTTTTAAATTAATAAATAATAAAATTCATTTAATTGTTCTTAGAAACAATAAATCAAATTCTCAACTATTAGATTATTTCCTGCTCATCTGCTTACATATTCTACTAACATAAGCATTTACTTTATCAAAACAATTTAAAAATAACTTATAAATTTTGAATAATAGTAATACTTATTTCCTTTAAAATTGCTCTATTCAAAATAGTATAATTGAAAACTAAAATAAATTTATATCCTCATAAAGGTCGACCCACTTGATGATAAAAATCCATATTTGTATAATGACTGGTTTACAGACAATGTGATGCCAAATTATTCAACCAATATTCCTACTGGTTAAAACGAATCAAATGTTGAATTTCAATTCAACTGTTATCGATCAAATCAATTGTCCAATCAAAATTATTTCCTTTATCTGATAATAACCACCATCAATCAACAAATAGATCACACAAACAATTCAAACAATTGAAATCACGCTTATTTTATAAACGTGACCAATCAAGGGAAAATTCCTTTATTGGATTAGAATAAGGTTTCGTGTTTTACTGGAATTAAATGTCCGTTTGATTCCATTGATTGAATCAAAAATATAAATATATATATAACACTAGCAATTGGTTAATTACTAGCAATCAGAGCACACAGAAGTAAAACCCAATTTATATGAAATATAAACGGGAAGAACTGAGTGAGGTTAACTCACCTTGATTTGTTTTGGTCATTAAACGCTGGTTATTAATTAAATTAAACATCATTTAATTTAAATTAAAAAATTTCCGTGCTTCCAGTCCTGACAGACACTGCTCCATCTCAATCCTCATGTCTCTACGGTTCCAAGAAACTGACCGTGATTATATCTGATCACGTATGTTCGAGAAATCGTATAAACAAATTTATAAACTAATTTAATTATTTAAACTTAAAAATTAAAAAAAATTGGGCCTTTAACCTAAATCATTCGGCCCACAACCCATGCCCGCTTCCACCTTAAAAACCCTCATCCGATCCTTTATTTCCCATTTGTTCAGCCGCCTCCAAAATTTCCCAAATCAAAAACCCTAAGCCCCCCTTTTGATTTCAGCAACACCGGAGTTCTACGTCGCAACCATCACTACGTCGCCACACTCCTTCGATCTTCCCCTTGTTCTCCTTTTCGATCGATCCGCTGCAAATCCAAAACGAGGCCTTCATCGTTTGGACTTCAAACGGCTTCGACAGCAAATCCATCCAAGAACCGAAAGCTAAGTTTTCCTTTTTATTTGATTTTTTTTATTTGTTGTACTACCTTGCTTTGGTTTTCGTATGGTTTCGAATGGGGTTTGAATTGGATGAAAACTCGTTGAGTGATTGTGTGTATTTATAGTTGCGGTTTGAAACTAGATAAGAACCTTGTCTTTCAAATCTTTTCCTAGATAGGATCGACTATACTTAGGCCATTGGTTTTCAAATTTTTCGTATGTGATGGGAACTGCATAGATTTCGTGATGGGTTGTAAACGAGATTTTGTTGGAATTTGTATAGTATTGTCAATACTATTGATCAATTCACATAGATTACTGATCGAACTTTGTATAGGTTAGGTAGTTGTGAGGCTATGTATAGTTAACATCAATCAGAGATTTCAAAACTGAAATATAGATTTTATTTCCATTTTAAATATATGTAAACAGTGAATTTTGCATCAGAGAATTACTGTACATACATGTGACTTAACTGTTCGATAAAGATTTGGTATACACATCAGTTCTTCTTAGTTGTACATGTACTGTTTTCGAGCTGTTCTTTCCCTTGTTCTTTAATTTCTATAGCTGTTTCAGATTTGCTGTATAATATATACACAACCTTGTTTTACTTTTGTGAATTGTCTATTGTTTTAGTTGTTTCATTTTCAATCCTTTTTTATATCCTTTTTGTTGTAGCTGTACTACAGATTTTCTGTTCGGATTTTATGGAGACAGTGAATTCTCCATATGCATTATACTCTCATTTTTCTTTCATTATGCATTGTCTTTTCTAGCTGTTTCTGTTGATGTCTAGCTGTTCCTCTTTTTAACCATGCCAATGTTTATAATTAAATGAAATTGGAATAACTTTAACCAATTTTTTTTAACCTTAAATATTTCATGCTTTCGAAAATATCTCAAGACAATAATTCATACTTTATGTACATGTTAAGTGGTTACAGTCTGGAACAAGGAAATTGCCAATTTTAACTTAGAGTACATGTTAAGTTATTACATATTTCCAGATTGTATGGACGAATTCTTATTGTCTTGCGATATGATTAACCATATTAGTTTGTAACCATAATTCATACTTTAAGAAAACCATAATGTTCTTTTAACCACTTAACCATGCCAATGTTAAAAGTCAATAACTGATACCACTTAACCATACATATACTTTAAGTTAGAAAGTATATAACCATGCCAATGTTTTCTTTAATGGAAAAATACATGCTGAAATCTATATGAGTTGTCACATTCGTTTTCCCTAGCTGTTTATTACTGTCATGAGATTATCCCTTTTAATGGGTTTTTCCCTTCTTTTTCTTTTCGCAGATCAATAGAGATGGGGACACTTCGGTTTGGGAATAAAAAGAGACATGAAGAAGTTTATTTACAAATATTGATTTATGTTCTGTAATTTTGAACTTGTATTGTACCGAAACTCTTATGAATTGTATACAAAATTTTGAATGTGTATAAGATATAAATTCTAGTTTTCTCTTTTCCTATATTGTACATGTTCAGTTTCATGTTATTGTATTTTTTTTCTCTTTGTACAAGCATGATACATGCGGGATTCATTTGTATTGTCGAACCAAAGAAAAATGCTGGTGTATATGTTATCACATACATATACATTTAGGTGATTATTTATAAGTCAAATAAAATAAATTTTATAATATTAATAAAATTTAAATAGCTTGATTAACGAAAATAAATAAATAAATATCACTGTATTTATTAAACATCTTCAACATCAAACCGTATAGAATTCAACTTGACATTTAAAATTCTAGTTTTAAAATAATATTCCATTTATAAAAATCCTTTAATATAAATAAACTCGATTAAAAATTCAATATAATATATAAACAAATTTAAATATTCGAATTTAAATGGCCGAAAAATCTGGGACGTTACACGACCTGACGCAGGAAGTAGGCCTCTAATCGCATTGAGGAATAAGTACTGATCCCCCATGGTCCCATAAGGGTTGCACCTTCCTAGGTGCGACCCTCGAGGTGGGCCCTCATTTGTCCTTTGTCTCTTGTGCTTTTGGTTTGATGAATTTAGCTTCCGTTTTAAAGTTATTAATGAAGTTCCAACTAAGTTCTTAAATCCTAAAATTTTGTATCTCAGATTGGTACTGAATGGTCCGTGACTTAGTCAACTTTCCAGTTCTATTCCCGTGCTTTGGATAGGCAGCGATCCTGTACTTAACCAGATTCCCAATTCTATTTTTGTGCTTTGGATAGGTACTGATTGAACTTAATCAAATTTTAGTTCAGTTCTTACGCTTTGGATAGGTGTTGATCCCGTACTTAGCCAAATTTTGAGTTCGAAAGTGTAATCCAAGCGAATCTTGTTGTTTATTACTTCATATAATTACCAGTACTCGATTCTCGAGCTATCTAAGCATCCAAATCCAAAGTGTAACTATCTTGTAAAAACTGGAACAACACTTGCCCCTAAAATATATCTTTTAGAGGAAGATATGCTTTGTTTAAATCTGATATACTCAATCTCTCCAAATTGTTTGTGAGCTTCATGGTTGTTCCAAGCCATTAGTAAAGTCCATGGTCTCACTGGATCATTCGTATGTTTGACATCTTTATTGAGCTAGCGCTAGTGGTCTTGTTGAGTTATTATTGAATTCTGCCACCTCTCTGGGTCGATCCTTGGTATTCGCGACCTCACTAGGTCGATGTTCGTTATCCACGACCTTGCCGAGTTCTTGCCACTCATTGCTGCGCTCGATGATCCAAGTTCTCTCAAGCTAAGCGTGATCTGCAGTTGGCGATCCTAGCCTCATCGGGTTATTGCCAAACAACTTCATACTTAACGACCGTAGCCTCATTAGTCTCATGTCGAGCACTACTGCACTTAACGATCCTAGCCTCGCTGGGCTCGTGATAAGCACCGTTGTACTTAGCGATCCTGATCGAACCATCCTATGCATGGAACAGTTTGACCCTTGCTAAGTATTATTCACATTTAACGATCCAGACCAAGCCATTCCATTAAAAAAATTACTTAACCCTTGCTAAACATGGAAGTATTCGTTTATCCTGATTGTACCATCTCATTGTCACGTACCTTGCCAATCATGGCGACACTTGACGATCCTAATTGAATGAATTCACGTCCGACCTTTGCCATGTGTTATCTACCCAGATGATCCTGTTCAAGCCACTCGTTCGAGAAATGATTTGATCTTTGCTAAACACGGTGATGTTTGACTATCCTGATAGAACATCCCGTTGCTAGAATGATCTGACCTTATCTAAGCGCTGCAGCACTTGGCAATCCTGATCAAGTTTTTTTGAAGTTGAAACTTAGTGACGATTTCATATTTGACAAGCATGAACAACACTTGCCAAATGATTTTATTAAATTTTTGATAGCAAGAGTTTATTACATCTAAAATCCTTGGTTTATCACCATCTCAACGCTTGCCTATTGATCTCACTTGTTCCCGTACAGTTGTGAGTGACTTATCCATTTTTATTACAAGTTAAACAAAATAGAAAACTAAAAGAGATGGTTTATTTCCAGCTAAGAGATGCCTAAGGAACATATTCTGATTCCGTTTATAAGTAAGCCTGCTTAGCCACATATTGATCGATTTCCATGTCATTAATTAATGGGGATCCCTCGCGTAGAGCTCGGTCCACTACAATTTGCGCAGTTGACAGTTGTTTTGGTCCCATCATTATGGCTCTACCTAGGATATACTGAGGCATTTTCCATTTCCTGACCAGTTTCTTGACTTCATCTTTCAAATGTTTGCATTCGTTTGTGTCGTGCCCATTAACGTCGTGGACCAAGCAGTGTGTTGTAGAGGACCTTTCCCGTTTCGAGGGCTTCCTTCTTGTTGGTTTCTGCACGGAAGACGATCATGAGTCTCCTGGCTCATCCTTTCCAAGGATGCATTTAGGTCTATGCAAGAGGAAATCTATCTCATTTTTTATTTTATTTCCTTGGCCTTGATTGCCCTGAACAGCTTTGCACTTTCCTTTATTTATTCCAAAATCAGACAATCCTCCATTCGTAACAGCAATAACTTTAAGAGCCATTATATCCGCTCTTGCATCCTCATGCTGAAGAAATTGATCTACTTGGGAATAGAACTCATCGAGATCCTGCCAAGGATCCCTTTTCAATCAGATCTTGAAATCTGACTTACCAATATTTCAGAAACTACATCCATCAAAACCATTGATGAATTGGTCAATCCATGGAAGTCATAGTTGCATTGAATCTTTCAAAAAAAATCGTAAGGTCTCTCTAGTTCTCTACTTTAAGATAGTAAGGGTCATGACATTCTTCAATCGGGAGATGTAGACCCGAAACTATTCAAAAAACTTTTAAACAAGATTATTCCAGCTTCCTATTAAGCTACTTTCCAACTGTCAAAACCACACAACGACTATGTTTGACCAAGAAAAGGGAAGCACTTGGCCATAACATCAGCTGATGCCCCAATACTTCTGTATGACATACATATCTCATTAAGTGAACAGTCGGATCCTTCTTCTCGTCATAAGTTTCCAATGTCGGTAATTTGAAGTTTGGTGGATCATTTGGAATTTTGTATATTCGAAGTGAACAGACTTTGATTAACACAATTCAAATCATGTAGAGAGATTCCATCTCTTGAAGCCTTTCGAATCATATTCAGTATCTGATCATCATCATTTATGATCTGTTGCCAATTGCTAAAGCCAGCACCCACTTTGTGAGAGCCTTGAGTGTCCAAACCTGATTGTCCACCTCCAGCCGCTAGAGTCGGGTGGGTATCGACTTGATTTCTTTGAACATGGCAAGCCTCTATTCGATCCAATCCAAAGTTTTGATTTACACACGCCTAATTTCTATTTCAAATGTTCAAATTCTTAATTTGGTACTGTCGAATGCCAAGCCAACGCTCCAAAGGGGATTCCCTTTAGTTTTAACCGAGTCGGTACCGACCCGAGGGTTGGGATCAGTTCCAATCCCCTAAGATGTAAGGGAAGTTGCCACCAGGTCAATCCTAAGTATCCAAGTGCTGCTGGGTCCAGATCAAACAACTCCATCTTGACCTCTTGGTCTTCAGTCCTGTCCAATGCCTTTGAGGAAATTTTCATCATTTCCTCTTGCCGTCTAAGCTTATGCGCATGTAGAGCTACGTGTCTTATAGCTGGTTCACCACTAGTTCCATATTCTCTGTTGTCAAGTATAATGAACGATTTTCTCTGGAGAAGCGTTACAGCTCCCTCCTTCTATTGTAGCTTCTTCAGGTTGAGCACCTGTTTTCTATATCTTAACCATCTTTCCTTAACAAAAAGTTTCCTTACTTCAAGTAGTATACCCTCTTCATAGGCATGCCAATAATAGTGGATTGGATTTTGGTCAATCGAGCCTAACACTTCAAAACATGTAATCACAGAACAATATCCATAGAAAATCAAGTCATAATCATAGAATAGTCACAGAAGTAATAGGAAAGCAACAAAGAACATTAGGTATTTATAGTGGTTCTCGATAAACTCTGGCCTATGTCTTCTTGATGTAATGTAACACGTCGGGATTTCAGAATAATTAATTAACGTAATTATTAAATTGAAATAAAAATCTTTGGAATTATTAGAATTTGGTCACAAAATTTATACCATTGTGTTTGTAATGATTTTACAAGCAATCTATATATATAATATGCTCCAAACAAAAAAGTTACTGACGTCTAATGTCCAACGTCTGAAAATAATTATATGCAAACATGTGCATGTATGTATATTTTATATGTGTACACATACATAAGAATTTCAAAAATAAAAGTAATTTGAATTTGAAAATCAAACGACGTTTAAAATGGTTAATACGAAATAAATATTATGCATTAATAATACATGATTTTAGATCAATATGGGTCTATTGCGCTTGGGTTAAGTCAGTCCTAACGGCCGACCTGAATATGGGTCAAAATCGTGTATTCATGGCGAGATAAATGAACGGATTTTATTTATTTTAGTTCGAACGTACCACACTGATTCATACCTCTATAAGCAAACGTGTAGTACTAGCCTCCAAACTCATTTTGTTCCGAATGGACACAGTAGCCCTATCTCTTTTCTTTCTCCTCCACGACCTCAGAAATTATATAATATAGATTTAGGCTTTTTGATATCAATTGGAGGAAGAAGGCAGTTGATCTAGAATGGTGTCTGCTTTAGCGAGGTGAGATTCCATATTTGGTTTTCTATTTAGTTAATTTAGATCCAAATATGTAGATCTATATGTATTTCAATTTGTGATTCCAACTAAGGATTATAAATGAGAAGAATTTGGATAATAAGACTCAATTTGGATCATATCTGAAATTTTGGGGAGCTTTTAAAGGTTAGTGGATTAAACTATATATTTAAAAGGGGATTTTTGCCACAAGGACAAAGTCGTCAAAAAATTTGCCCAAAAGGACAAGAGGCAAAAAACTTGCCCAAAAGGACAACTTTTAGTGTAAATGGTGAAATTCAGGAGGGTCCCATATTTTTCTATTTTGCACTACAAGTTGTCCTTTTGGGCAAATTTTTTGTCTCTTGTCCTTTCGGACAAACTTTTTGGTTTTTTTGCCCTTCACACTATATCCATGTATTTAAAATTATAACGATATATTATATCTGTAACAACCCGGAAAATCAAAACCAATTTAAAAATTTTATTTTGACAATATTAATGAATTTTGAATATTTAAAATGATTTATTTTAAATAATAACGACAAGAAATTTATTTTGAATAGAATTTGAACGTGTATATTTATTTGAATCGACGTTAGAATGTAAATATTTATTTTAGTTATAAAAGGAATTGAAAATGGCGCGGTAGTTTGAAATTTCGATTTCAAATTTCAAATGAATATACAGGATTCAAAATAAACCGGATTTTAGTGAAATCAAAAATATTAGAATCTATTTGAAAATATATTTCAAACGAACTCGAAAAATCGAGATTTCATAGCGGGAATAAAAAGTTATGCCCAGTTGAAAATTCAGAATAGTCGCTATGGAAGTATAGCCCTTGAAAATAGCGATTTTGCAAACGACCTCTGTTTTCGACGAAACCACTTTTTTTGGATCTGGAATGTCAAATTATTGCTAGATTCCAAAATTCATAAGTTTCGAAATCAATAGGTGAGCATGGAAAAAAAATGTGTTTTAACAATTTCGGTCGAATTGGATCGAACAAAAAATGGCCATTTTTCAAACGGTCTTCAAATTTGATGAAATTAGTTTTGTTAGGACTGTATCGTCAATACGAAGCTAGAAATAATTTTTCTGAAATTTTTAGAACCAGTATGTGGCCCCGGTGAATTTAAATGTACGTTCAATTCAATATATATTGATTTATGTTTAATTTTAATGAAAACTGATCGAAACAGTCGAATTGGCTTACGAAACATATCTTGTTGTGTTTGGAATGGGCGTATTTAGCTAAGGGTGACAGTCATTGGGTGTGAATTGGAGTTCGAATTGATAAACCACCGATATTGGAAATAAAATAATATTAAAATATAAATATAAAATAAAATAACCCTCATTCTATCACTCTTGTTAAACCCTATCCCCCGCTCTTGGCGATTTCAAAGGCCAAAAAATGCGATTTAGATCCTCAAAATTCTTCTAGTCCAAGTCGTTTCAATCTGAACTTATAAAGGCCAAATCCAAGAGCGCATTCAGATCTCTATAATTAACGGTTATGATTTAAATCAGCGGAGTGAATCGCTCAAATTTCTGGCTTGAAGACAGCTCGTTCGAGTTAGATTATTGAGCGATTAGGGCCATCGCGGTTCGAACTGTCACTGGTGGGGGAGGAGGGCGTGACTCCCTATGACGTCGACCCTTCTGATGAGGTTCCGGCGCCTGGAGGCGCGAGCGTTTGGAAGCCCTAGGGCGGTATCAGGTTGGAGGAAAGGAGTCGGCTATTTCCTGTAGCGTGAAAAACCAGAAGAACAATTAACAGTGAAGATGATTAAGCTTATGGTAATTAATTAACTTAATTAATTAGTTATTAATTAATTTAGCTTAGTTAAACATGTTAAATTTTTATTATGATAGGATTTTAATTTATATATTTAGGGAGGTTGAAAATTTGATTTTTGAAAATATAAAAAGCATTATTTTTGGAGATAAAATTAGCAATGTTTTTAAAAATAAACCATACATTACTTTTGTAAAATAAACATCTTTGATTTGAAAAATAAACATCATTGATTTGAAAATATAGACATCTTTGATTTGAAAATATAAATATCTTTGATTTGAAAAAAAAATATTGTTTTAAAAAGAGAATTTTGACATATATTGCTTGAAAATAAAAATATGATTTTTATTATATAAATAGCACGGATTTTTAAAATAAAAATAGCAGGGTTTTAAAAATATAAAAGTATGATTTTTATATACATGTACCATGGTATAAAATACGATTTTTATATATACGAACATCGAATAAAAATACGATCTTTATAATATAAACATCGTGTTAAAAATATTATTTTTATAAATGAAAGTGTTGATATAAATATGTGATTTTTATTTATAAACATTATTGTTTAGAAATGTGATTTTTAACATAAAATCGCGTGAAGCAGATTGCGATGAATTGACTGGAATCAAATCCAAATCTGAACCGTTCAGAAATGAAGAATGGAGTAGTGGAAGCCAAAGGTGAGAACTTCTCAATTTACTTTATTCTCTAGTTAGAAATATATACTAGGATGCAGACGGTGCTTAGCAGCACCCTCCTTCCACAGACCATGGACGACTTGTTTGAAATGATTGTGTGGTGAAAATTGTTTGTGATGTAAAATGGACTGTCTAAAATATTCATGTATTGAAATAAATATTTTATCGTTAAAAATATAATTTTTAACGTGTATATGAATAAATAAATATTCATAAACAAATCAGACGATTTGTTTATGTACACCCATTTGACTGATATTGATTAGGACGATAAATTTTACACATCGCCCAACTGCACAAATAAAATTCATTATTTGTTGATTGAAACCCCACACGGGTATTGGGATGATATTTGACGTACACTAGTCCCAACTGTTTAGTTGTATGTCAATCGATAGATTAACAGACTGCTGTAAGCATTAAATATTTATATTTAATGCTTATACAGCGTAGAATGCACTTTGGATGATGATTGATTGCGTATCATGGTTGTTGTATACATGTATTGTATGAAATCCATATAATCAACATTATATGGTAGTTGACTGTGTCTGATTCTAGTTCAGAAAGAATGAATATTTTAAAATAACGAATATTTTAAAATAAAGAATATTTTAAAATAGTGAATATTTTAAAATAATATTCAGCAAAAGATCAAAATCTGATTTTGATGTCCGATTTGGGATGAACACGAATATATTTAAATATATAAAGTCGTGTTGATTAGATTAATGTCATTTTGACGTGAACGATATTTATATGATTTTATTCATTTTTATAATGAATATTGAAAATGAAGTTGATTTCAAAATCTGATGTTTTGAAAATATTATCATTTATATATTAATGATATGAAATATTCAATTTTGATTGGAAATTGAATATGAAGTTGAAATTGTTTTGAAAACGAATTTAAAACGATTTATAAAATATGTTTTAAACAGAAATCGACGAAATATATATTATATATATAATATAATGGCCTAAATAGAACGCGTCGCGCAGTGGCAGTTCGCGAATTCCGACCATTGACTTCGAATGGACATTACGGGAGATCCGACCGTCGGATTCTCCTGAAACTGGAATTTTGGGTTCGTATCGAAAAGAGCTTCCTAACGAATACAAGAAATCAGAAATCTAATGGCTAGATTAGGAATTATGTCCAAATCAAATTTGGAAAAGGTCGTTGTAAGTGCAGTTCGATGGCCGTTTATGGAAATCGACTGCATGGGCCTTGATAAAGTTATTAAAAATATCGATAATTAGTGTAAAATCATAAGAAATGATTTGGAAAGAATTAGGATGAAAAATTCCATATCTAGAAAGATAAAAATAGATTTTTATCAAAACGAACTAGTTATGTACTAGAATTATAACCCAATATTTTTAAATAAATAAATTGGATTTGAAATGGTTTTAAAAATAACCAGAATATCCAATATATGAATTGGAATGGATTTGAATCGAAATTATCTTCGAAATATTTCGATATTGGATTCCGTGATTATACGGGCATTGTAGAGGAATTTGGAAGATATATATACCGTTATTCCAATACGATATTTGTTGATTTCAGAATTTGATATTGAATATAAGCAGATATATTTTCTATTTAGAGCCTTGTATTTAATATCAAATGGGATTTGGGTTTGTTATGAATGGTGTCTTCATTAACACTGTTCTTAAACCCAGTTGAGAAAAAGATTAAATCATTTTATTTAAATTTAATGAAGTATACAAATTAAATAATATTTAATTGGAATTGATTTTTGGGTTTATCGTGAACGGTGTTTTAAATAACACTTGTTCTTTAACCCGATAGTTAATGGAATGTGAATTGGGTTTGTTGTGAACTGTGTTTTGAGGACATTGGTTCTTTAACACGATTTACATTGAAATGAGATTTGAAATTTATATATCTTTTGTTAAGGTTTAAAGGAAAATTTCCAAAGTAAAGTTTTCCAATTTAATAAAATAAATTGGAATGGAATGGAATTCGATTTGGTAATAATCGAAGTGAATTTCTGTGGAGGAAGACTACTAATATATATGGAATTTAAAAGGCTTTACCGTTATTCTATTTATATTATTAGTCGGATATGGAAGTTTATGTCGATTATATATATTGATCTATTTTTCGTGAAGATTCCATAATTAATGGAATGTGATTTTGGGTTTATCATGAGCTGTGTTTTAAATGACATTAGTTCTTTAACCCAGTTAAAGATAGGATTTATTTCCTGGATTTGAATAATCATTAAGTAATGATTTTTGGAAATTAAAACTGAATTAGAGTTTTAGTGAATCTTTAAATAGATTGAAAGGTGAATTTGATAACTAAAATTATCAAATTCAAGAAATGGTCGAGAATGGAGTATCACCGGTTTTGCTCCAAGCGATAGTTAAATCTTTAATTAGATTTGAACGTAAAATGGTAATTAATTTTACCGATAACACCATGGTGTTAGATATGAAGTATTGCCAGTTTTACTTCATGAGATGAATAGGTTAGGATTTGGAAATTAAAATAAATGATTACTCCGGTAAGATTCGCTAATCCCGACTATTTTGGATAAACCAAAATTTGGTATGGATTGAATCCAAAAGAAGATTAAAGAATAAATTTAAAGAATTTATCTTTGATAAAATTAATATGAACCTTTCCCAAAGTATAAGAATATTTGAATAAAGGAATATTCTGGATTGGAATAAGGCGTATGTTGTGTTTTTATAGCACTTGTTTATTATATACACGAGTTATTCAGAAAGACCGGGTTTATCCCATTCTGAATAACTGATTCGACGATATGTCGAGGATGAAGTCGGTGGTCAAAGACCGGAGGTCTTCACATCGTTTGGATGATTACTGATGTCTTGATTGGGCTGTACACACAAGATGAGGTAATAAGTGGTGATCGTCCAGACATACTTGGAGATCGACGGATATGCAAGGGCCTCTCTCCTGTATTGGACATACGGGATGAGGAATAAGGTGCCTCCGGTTTCATTCAGACCCAGAACGGACTTGTAAATGGACTGTGTGTCTGACATTGGATTTTATTCTATGTTGATCGATCTCTATTAAATATATACCTGTTTGGCGGCGGAGAATTTATTCTCTTGCTTAACGCCCTTCTTTGGGACGTACGAGCTCAGAGGTTATATATCGATAGACATCAGTCGCATGGCGTGAATTGCCTGTGTGGCATGCTGAGATGCAAATGATCAAGGCTTATGTTGAAAAGCAAAGTCTTGTAGTTGATGATCAAAGCACGGCTTTAATATACATAGCTTCGTGTAGCGTTAATTCACGAGCCTCACACCTCGGTATGAACCAGAAATGGGAGAGGACAGCAGGGAGGGCATTGCATTTCCTTCTAGATAGGAGTGGTGTTAGCGTTTTACAAGCCGTGACATTTTACTCATGTGGATGTTGCATATGTTGCTTATTACTTGATGGATAGCAAGGCACCTCGGATTGATCGGCTACTGCGGGAGCCAATGGAGTAATTTGGCTCATTTACGCCCCATAGGGCGGGGAAACGCACGCTCAAGAATTATTAATTCACCATTGCACTTAGTGTGCATCGGCCCTGCATGTTGCCTAGGTACAGTTGCGGCTGAGTCCTGAGACATGGGCTAGAATGTCTTGAAACGGTAGGATTGCGCATTGCCTTGGTTCATGATGCAAATCCGTCTTCCAATACGTGACATTTGTGGTTTTGATTGTAAAGCCTAGTATTGGCGACATGATATATGGTACCCATGTCGTCTAGGATTGGTACATTTATATTTGAAGTTGTTTTATACACTATGCACTTAAAATAGTATCAAATGATTTGATTTAACGTACCAAACATGTTTGGCTATTATAAGGGAAAACCCTATCCCCGGGCTTGCGTTGCATTGTGTGATAGGACGTAGGTATTATAATAGCTTCATTTTTCCAAAAGGCGTTGTGCTGTTTTGTTATATGCAGTGGTATTCATAAGAGGAAACCCGTTCCGTGTTATACGGCGTGGTCCCATGATATATCTAATTTAAAGTAAAGTTTTAAATAACTGTTTTAGTTCTCACACCAATCATATGACTGACCTGGAGTTTATTGTTTTAACCTATACTCTGGGTGCCCCTGTTTTCCACATGTAACAACCCGGAATATCTGACTCAATTTAAAAAAAAATTATTTTGGCCCTTTTAGTGAATTTTGGATGTTTAAAATGATCTATTTTAAATAATGACGAAGAGAAATTTATTTTGAATAGAATTAAAACGCATATATTTATTTGAATCATCGTTAGAATATAAATATTTATTTTTATTTATAAAACGAATTGAAAATGGCACGGTAGTTCGAAAATTCGATTTCAAATTTCAAATGAATGTACAGGATTCAAAATAAACCGGATTTTAGCGAAACCAAAAATATTAGTATCTATTAGAGAATATCTTTCCAACGAATCCGAAAATTTGAAATTTCATAGCGGGGATAAAAAGTTATGTCCAATTGAAAATTCAGAATAGTCGCTATGGAATTTTGGCCCTTAAAAATAGCGATTTTGCAAACGACCTCCGTTTTCGACGAAACCACTTTTGTTGGATCCAGGATGTCAAGTTATTGTCAAATTCCTAAAAAACGTAATTTTCTGAATCAATATGTTAGCGTAGCGAAGTAAAACATGTTTTGACAGTTTCAGTCAATTTGGATCGACCAGAAAATGACCATTTTTCAAATGGTCTCCAAATTTGACAAAATTAGTTTTATTAGGGTCGTATCGTCAATACGTAGCTAGAAAATACTTTTTGGGGATTTTTAGAGTCTGTATGTGGCTCCGGTAAATTGAAATGCGCGTTCAAATTCAATATATAGATTTATATTTTGATTTTGATGGAAACCGATCGAAACAGCCAAATTGGCTTACGATACATATCCCATTGTGTTCGTAATGGGGGTAATTAGCTAGGGATGACAGGCGGTGGGTCTCGTTTGGAGATCGAAATTTAAAGTTACTTTTTAGGGAAATTAAATAATTAAATAATTAAACCCCTTACCCTGTCTCTCCCTTATCACTCAGTCAACCCCCCCCCTCGATCAACTATTCAAAATCGAAAAGAAAAACGGGGGGAGATCGTGCCCCCCCCTCAGGCACGCCTCCACCGGCGGAACCCCCCCCCCTTGCGTTGCCACTCCTTGCTCTCCGCTCCTCCCTTCCTCTCCTCTTGAAACAACACAAGCCCCTCACCCAAATGAGACCCGCAACCCACCGCCTTCCGCCGCCGTGAGCCACCACCTCACCTCACCACCACCGCACTTCAAGCCCCACACCCAACCGCGAGCAGCCCCCTCCTACCCTACGCTGTGAGTATTTTTAATTTATTTTCCCTTTGATTTTGTTTTTGTTTTTCTTTTTTTGTTTTGTCTATAAAAATATAGCTTTTAACACTATAAAATATGGTTTTTAATTGGTAAAATATTTGATTTTTATATGTGTGAAAGTAGAAATAAAAATTCGATTTTTATATATATACTAGCGAAATAAAAATATGATTTTTATATTATAAAGATAATAAAAAAATGATTTTTATATTATAGAGATAATAAAAATATGATTTTTATATGATAGAGAATAACAAAATGCGATTTTTACATATGTAGTGGAAATAAAAAAAATACGATCTTTATATATAAGAATGCGATTTTTATATGGAGAATGGCGAGAGGAAAATATGATTTTTAATTATTTATGAGGCGAAATAAAAATTTGATCTTTATATAAGGAGTAGAAATATAAAAATATAATTTTTATATGTAAAGAAGCATTGTAAAAATATATGAAGTAGAAATAAAAATATGATTTTTATTTATTGGGATGAAGCGATAAAAATATGATTTTTATATACGAACAACGTGAAAGGGATACGTTGGAATTTCGAACAAATCCTAACAGTTCAGCAAGAAAGAACAGCGGAGTGAATCCGAAAGGTGAGAACTTCTCACTTTAATTTTATTTCTAGTTAGAAATATATACTAGGATGCAGACGGTGCTTAGCAGCACCCGACACCCGTCGTCCACAGACCATGTACGACTTGTTTGATTGTGTTGTGAAAACTGACTGTGTGTTGTGGAATGGAATAAAATATTTTATAGTTAAAAATATAATATTTAGTGTGTATAGGAATAAAATAAATATTTATAAACAAATCAGACGATTTGTTTATGTACACACATTTGACTGATATTGATTGAGATGATAAATTTTACACATCGCCCAACTACACAAATAAAATTCATTATTTGTTGATTGAAACCCCACACGGGTATTGGGATAATATGGGACATACACTAATCCCAATAGTTAGTTGTATGTCAATCGATTGGTTGACAAGCTGTGTAAGCATTGAATATTTATATTTGATGCTTATGCAGTGTAGAATGCACTCTGGATGATGGATGATTATTTATCACTCTTGTTGCATACATGTATTGTATGAAATTCATATAATCAAATTATATGGTAATTGACTGTGTCTGATTCCAGTTCAGAAAGAATGAATATTTTAAAATAATGAATATTTTAAAATAATATTCAGTAACATATCAAAATCTGATTTTGATGTCCGATTTGGGATGGACACGAAAATATTTAGATATATGAAGCCATCTTGATTAGAATAACGCCATTTTGACGTGAACAATATTTATATCGATCTTATTCATTTTTATAATGAATATCGAAAAGGAATTGATTTCAAAATTTAATGTTTTGAAAATACTATTATTTATATATCGATGATATGGAATATTCAATTTTGATTTGAAATTGAATAAGAAGTTGAAATCGTTTTGAAAACGCATTTAAAACGATTTATAAAATAAGTTTTTAAAGGAAATCGATGAAATATAATATATATATATATATATATATTATATATATAATGGCCTGAATAGAACGCGCCGCGCTGCGGCAGTTCGCGAATTACGACCATTGACTTCGAACGGACATTACGGGAGATCCGACCGTCGGATTCTCCTGAAACAGGAACCGTTGAGTTCGTATCGAAAAGAGCTTTCTAACGAATATTATAGATTTTAAATCTAATGATTGAATTTGGAATTATGTCCAAATCAAATTTGAAAAAGGTAGGTGTAAGTGCAGTTCGATGGTCTTTTATGGAAATCGACTGTATGGGCTTTGATAAAATTATTAAAAATCTTAATAATTAGTGTAAAATCATAAGAAATGATTGGGAAAGAATTGGGATGAAAAATTCCATTTGAAAAGATAAAAAAATATTTTTATCAAAATGAACTAGTTATGAACGAGAATTATGAAATCCAATATTTTTAAATAAATAAATTGGATATGAAATGGTTTTGAAAATATCCATAATTTCCAATATACAAATTGGAATGGATTGGAATCGAAATTTATCTTCGGAATATTTTGATATTGGATCCCGTGATTATATGGATATTGTGGAGGAACTCGAAAGATATATATATATATCGTTATTCCAATACGATATTTGTTGATTTCAGAATTTGATATTGAATATAAGCCGATATATTTTCTATTCAGAGCCTTGTATTTAATATCAAATTGGATTTTGGGTTTGTCATGGATGGTATATTCAATAATACTGTTCTTAAACCTAATGAAGATAAGAAAATTAGAAACTACCTGGAGATTAGCTAAGTTGAATGGTTTCCTGGGTATTGATCTGATGTTGGTTTCGGCCTTCGGGGTTAATAGTTAGGGAATTGTTCTCTTACTAATTTACAGTTAGAGACTGATGGAATGTGAATTGGGTTTGTTATGAACTGTGTTTTAGCGACATTCGTTCTTTAACCCGATTTACAGTGAAATGGGATTTGGAATTTATAAATCTTTTTATTAAGATTTAACGGGAATTTTCCAAAGTAATGTTTTCCAATTTAATATATTAAATTGGAATTGAATGGAATTCGATTGATAATAATCGAAGTGAACTTCTTTGGAGGAAGACTGTTAATACATATGGAATTTAAAGGGCTTTGCCGTTATTCCATTTATATTATTGGTCAAATACGGAAATTGATATCGATTATATATTGATTTGTTTTTCGGTGAAGATTCCATAATTAATGGAATGTGATTTGGGTTTATCGTGAACGGTGTTTTAAAATAACACTTTGAATAAAGGAATACTCTGGACTGGAATGAGGCGTATGTTGTGTTTTTATAGCACTTGTTTATTGTATACGCGAGTTATTCAGAAAGACTGGGTTTATCCCATTTTGAATAACTAATTCGATGATGTGTCGAGGATGAAGACGGTGGTTGAAGACCAGAGGTCTTCACATCGTTTGGATGATTACTGATGTCTTGATTGGGCTGTACACCCAAGACAAGGTAATAAGTGGTGATCGTCCAGACGTACTTGGAGATCGACGGATATGGGAGGACCTCTCCCCTTTATTGGACATATGGGGGAGGAATAAGGTGCCTCCGGTTTCGTTCAGACCCGAACGAACTTGTAAATGGATGTGTGTCAAACATCGGATTTCATTCTGTGTGATTGACATACATCGGTTGCATAGCGTGAATTGCCTATGTGGCATACTGAGATGCAAATGATCAAGGCTTCTGTTGAAAAGCAGAGTCTTGTGGCTGATGATCAAAGCACAGCTTTAATATAGCGTAGCTTTTTGTAGTGTTAATTCTCGAGCCTTACACCCCGATGTGGACCAGAAATGGGAGAGGACTTCATGGAGGGCATGCGTTTCTTTGTAGCTAGGAGTGTTGTTAGCGTTTTGCAAGCCCTGACATTTTACTTATGTGGATGATGGATAGCGAGGCACCTCGGCTATATCGCTCGTTCCAGAGCCGATAGTTTGGTCGGGATATGACCAGTTTACGCCCCATAGGGTGGGGAAACGCATTGTTCAGGCATTTTAGTCCACTCCGTGTGGACCGCCCCTGACGATCCAAGGCTTGCCTGCGCGCTTGCCTGAGGGGCAGGCTAGAGCGTCTCGAAGCGGTTAGGTCGATCTCTTGCCTTGGTTCCCAGATGGAAATCCAACTTCCAATACATGACATTTGCGGTTTTGATTGTAGAGCCTAGTATTGGCGACATGATATATGGTGCCCATGCCATCTAGGATTGATACATTTATATTTGAAGTTGTTTTATACACTATACACTTATAATAGTATCAAATGATTTGTTTTAACGTACCAAGCATGTTTGGCTATTATAAGGGAAAACTTTATTCCACGGCTTGCGTTGCATTGTGTTATAGGACCTGGGTCTTATAGTAGCTTCATTTTTCAAAAAAGCATTGCGTTGTTTGTTATATGCACTGGTATTCTTGGGAGGAAACCCGTTCCGTGTTATACGGCGTGGTCCCTTGATTTACTTTATTTTTAAAGTAAAGTCTTAAATAACTATTTTATTTCTCACACCAGTCACATGACTGGTCTGGAGTTTATTGTTTTAACCTAAACTCTGGGTGCCCCTATATCCACACGTGCAGCTTGTAGTTTTGGTTTTGCAGATTTATATTCACAGGATCCTAGTTTACAGCTGGAATGATATTCGGAAAGCTCTGTACCTGTATATTCCTTTCAGTTGTGTTTTGTATTATTTTCCGCTGCATTGTAACTTGTAAATCTCTGATATTTATTAAATGTGCAATGTTTATTTATACTCTGTATATTCTTGTATTTTGATGAAATTGTTGTAATAAGAAATGAAATGTTCTTCTGTTTGTGTTTTGATTCATCTTGTTCTCAAAGCAATCCGTTCTTCCTCTTCTCTTCGGAGACCAGGGAAGTTTTGGGTCCTTACACCACACGGGCAACTTTTAGTTTTGCAGATTTATATTCACAGGATCCCGGTTTATAGCTGGAATGATATTCGGAAAGCTCTGTATCCGTATATTCTTTTCAGTTCTGTTTTGTATTATTTTTCCGCTGCATTGTAATTTGTAAACCTCCGATATTTAGTAAATGTGTAATATTTATTCATACTCTGTACATTCTTGTGTTCTGATGAAATTGTTGTAATAAGCAATGAAATGTCCTTCTTTTTGTGTTCTGATTTGTCATGTCCTCAAAGCAATTCGTGCTTTCCTTCACAGAGAAGTTTGGGTCGTTATAATATCACTGGATTTATGTCTAGTTATTGGATACGAATTGCTACATTTAATTCGATTATAGGATTTGGTTCATTTGAAGTTGTTAAGATTAAACTGTAAATTCAAAGTTACATGTACTTATGTGCAAAGACTTTTAAGTAGAGATAAAATAAATCTATAAGTAAATCTGGACTTAAATGTAAAAGAAATGGAATAAGCTTTAATAAAAAAGGACTTAATAAATTATATAGAATTTATAAATTGAACCAAAAAGGAGGCTACTTAACCCGATTTGGGAACTTATATTATTTTAGTATGTAGAGGGGATTAAATTTCCATATTCCAATTTCAAAAAGATGCGATGAATGTTATTACAAGAATAGTAATAGAACCTTTAAAGAAAAAGGATAAGTACAAAATAGAGGTAGTTACTATATTTTGTACTATCTACTAAAGTGAAAAAAAAAGATATTTTTGTAACCATGGATCATAGCACAAAAGGACTTTCTTATAGTAAATATGAAAATAGATTACAGAAAAACCCCAGCTGCCAATTTTTAAAATATTACTTGCCCCATAAAGAAAATATTTAAGGGAAGCGGAAAAAGTAACAATCAAGATAAAGATTAGAAGTAAAGGTAGTAACCAAGTTGAATGCTTGGTAAACTAGAGAAAAGACAAAGTTAAGACAATAAAATTTGTAAATATAGATAAGGAAAAAAGAAAAGGAATTAATATTTATCTTTAAGATATGTAAATAAAGAGGGAAAAGAACAGTATTATTATGATAAGTAGCTCATGATAAATAAATATTTTTTTTTTTACAAACAATGACTATTTTGAAAAAGTAAATAACCTAACAAGATTAAGAATATCATAATTGTAGGAAATAGCATAGTTTGGGCTCATCCCAACGACGAACTAGATACTCATCGGTGTGGAAAATAAGTGACCCATAGTAATAGAATAAAGTAAGCAAAAGTAAGGAAAATGTAAATTAAACACATAAACAAGAGAGCTAGACATAGGGACTAATAAATAATGTGATTATGACAGTAACCTCAATAGATGCGTTCAACAACAGTCCAAAGGAGATTTGGATATATGTTATCATGTGCAAGCCATCACGGATTCTTTAGAATATAAATTAGCCCATCCCAACACCGAACTAGATATTTCAACGTGGGAAATAAGCGACTCTATACGAGATGAAATAATGGATTTACATGCAGTATCGTAGCAGAAATAATTGAACAAGGTGGCATGCCCTAATGGGATCGTTTAGTATTAGCACTAGAAATAAGTGACTTCAAATGAGACATAAACGATACCCTAGGATGGTCCTCTGATGTAGGCATAGGGAGGAAGTCCATCAGAGGCAAGGTATGTAATGTTCATCAAAGGGGTATTAGCTTGACTGTGTTAGGCAGTCTAAAGGTTGATGGATGAGTAGGTAATCATATGATCCATAACCAATGACGCCTAGTAGTAGGGAAACCCAAAAGCATAATAGTCACATGAGTATAAGTCATCATCAGTCAATGTTGAGAACGGGGAAGGACATAGGTTAGTCCTCCATAGGACACGTGGTCATTCGCTATCGAGAAGCTTCGATTGGGATTATGCAATGCCACATGATTGCTTTAGATTGTTTGTTTAGGGAAAGGCTATTAACCCATTAGAGATACCTTCAGTGACTATGCGGAGCCTATCGAAGATATAAGGGACGTACCATAGTTTGTGGTAAATCCCCATTGGGTTCCATACAGAATAAGCACTAGGGCCTTCAGTGAGCGGAATTTAGAAGCATAGGTCGAACGACCAAATGTGGGTCCATAAAATAGGCATAGTGCGGTGGTCCATTGTGGATATCTTCAATGTAGGAAAAGAGAGGAAGGCCATTGCTGATGCAGTTTACACGCTTTTTGTAGCAAATGATGGATCAACTATATTGCAATCAATCATACAAATATAGCTTCAGCGCTTTCGTAGCGAGATGGTGGAATCCTAGCGACGAGAATACGAGAGATCACTATTTGAAATCTCGAAAATATCGCCCGAGGTCTCCTCTGAGATCTCGTTTTGGGTTTCTTCCGAAACAAAACAGCAAATATCACTGTAAATCTCCTTTCGAATATATCGCCCGAGATATTGCAACATCGAACGTTATATCGACCGATGCGAAATACTGGAAAATCGTCCGAGATCTTGGTGTTTTGGTTAAGATTTAAATCTATGCCTAAACTAGAACAATAATTAAAAAACTCAAATCTAGCCACGATAATCTCCTCATATTTTATATTTTTCATGTTAAATGACCATATTGTATGTTCATGTATGTTCTACAATGCTTATGATTTTCAAACTCGTCTTTTTACATTCATGTTACCTATGAAATTATGTATTTTATGGTCTATTTATACTGTATTTTTTTAATGTTTTGGATTTTTTAATGTTTCGGATTTTAATGTTATATGTCTAAAAATAATTCATTTTCGTGGATTATATGTTTTAAGCACTAATCTATTTGCATTGTGTTATATTTCTGTTTTAAGCATATTACGATTTAGAGTATGAATGATCTTTCATAAATTAAGACTCATCTCATCCGAGAACTCCTCCGCCCCGAGATTGTTCCGATATGAACTTTCAGACCCGAGATGGAAGTCCGAGACAAGCCCCTGAGTTAGACTCATCTCATCCGAGATCTCCTCCGATACGAAATCAAGTCTCTAAAATCCCCGAGATGAAACGCGACGGATATTCGAGATTTAAAAACTTGCCAAATATACTATGGGTGGTATCTAGGACCGAAGCAATCCAAGTGCATACAGTTATATATATATATATATATATATATATATATATATATGAGTATTTAGGTTAAATCTACTAGGAAGCTGATGTGTACAGTTAATGTGCAGAGTAGATAATTTGGCATCCTTAATAAACCTAATATAAAAATGAAGGTAGTAGAACGGTATATGTAATGTTATGCTCAAAAGTATATAATTTTCTAGTCACCAAAACATTGGTTCTAATCCCTCCTTAAAACAACCCACATGTTAAATAGAAGGCAAAGGTTGTTCAACATAAAGATACTTGATATTGAGAGTCCTTGGTGAGTATTCATTTATGATTATGTTTTAAATTATTTCCGCTGTGAGTTCTTAGCTTAAGCTCTGATATATTTGTCTTTGTCTATTTACACGATACCAAGCACACTGCTCATGCTTCAGTGGACATAGGTTCTACCTTTTTGCAAAAAATCCAGGTCCATTGAGGTATGGATTGTGACGTTTGGTATTAGAACGTATGTTCAGTATTTATATCAAATGTCACAATCCAAGTCTCGTTCATAAATACGAACGTATCGCTCATTCGCTATTTCATCGTATTCCCCCTCCAACTCTCCTAAACCCATCCAACATAGTTGAAACCCACCTTTCCTTTTACCTAAATCAACCTCAGTTTCCACCAATTTGTCCCAAAACTATACCAAATTGAAGAGCATCTCCCAATCTATCCATTTCCACATTTTTTGTTTTACAAAATCTGTCATTTTATCACCATGCCTTCGTAGCAGCCCTTGAGTGCCCTTTTTCCAGAGATGGCACCCTAGGAGATTGCCTTATGACAAAAGGAGCAGTCTTATGGATTATTGAGAGACATTCTCCTATCACATTCTGTAGGGAATGACGAGTAAGTTTGGAGACTTCGAGCTGATACAGTAGGAGAAGCTTTTCACAGACTTGGGACTAGTTTAGATTCTCCGTTATGATACTTTTGAGAGGTATGCGTATTTGTGATTAGTGTGCCTTTTTTACATTAATTTAGAGTATGACTTTTCACTCATGATGCGACCTTCCAATAAGAGGTCATAGAGATTAAAATGGCTTTTACCGATGCCCAACTAGGAGCGATACTGGGTATTAATGGGAATAGTCAGATCTGGACGATGTTCAGATGACAAATGATGCCATTATAGGGCATATTTTTATAGATCTTCAGCATATTGCCTAGCGCATTGGACGTTTGCGCCCTGTAGCTAGACTAGTTGTACACATCCTACAACACAACCTTATCCTTAAGACGGGGAGTTATGACCAGATTTACCAAATAGATAGGAGACACACCTACGCCATCTTAGGAGGCATTCAAGTGAATTAGGCTAGGGTGATTATGACCCATTATGCAGAAGCGACATGAGCTAGTAGGACTTTTCTCCCTTTCGGCAACCTTTGAACCACAGTGTTTAGGTGGGTGAGAGGTACCCTTGCCGGAGAGGCCCATGTAGAGATCAATCATCCACCGTTTGATGTCTCCACCTTGAAAAGGATGGGTATGTATTTAGAGTCAACCTCAATAGCCTTAGCAGCTTTCGCGTCCTTGATAGCCTTAGGATCCCCGAACGACCTCATCGGTAGCATCCCCCACAGTGTGAGGCACCAGCATACTTTGAGCCTCGGTAGGCCTTCCAACCACCATCGTTTTGGAAGTACATAGAGCCTGAGCGAACTTCTTAACCAAATCGGCCAGAATCTTATATTCCATGGTAGCACGGGCCATTGGGAGAGGGGTCCTCTAGTTAGTAAAGCAAGAGGACATGAGGGAGAAGATGAGGGCCATAGCCCAACTCTAAGAGCAGATGGACCGGCATTAGCAGGAGCTCATGTGCGAGCAACACAAGTTAGTAGAGAGAAAAATGAGGAAAGAGCGGTGGCTGGGTTGCATTGATGTTATGATCAGAACCCTGCTCTATGGAGGAGGGCATAGATATAGGGCTAGGCTGGATTGCAGTGAAATGATCAGAACCCTTCTCTATGAAGGAAAGCATAGATCTAGGGGTAGGTTGGGTTGCATTGATGTTATGATCAGAACCCTGCTCAACCTCTTAGCTCTAGAGAGTAGATTATATTATTAGTAGTAGTAGTGCTTTGTAGTAGGGTTTGTGTGTTTCTTCCATTCAGTAGTGTGTACTTCTATGTAAGTACAATGTATTAGTTGTTATAAAATCAGTGCATGTTAGTAGAATATTCTTCTTTTTATGTTTCTACGATGATCACTTTAAAAGAATATAGGCATAGAACTTAACTAATAAGAGAAAATAAAAGTAAAAAAAAAAAAAAACTGGAAAGAGAAACAATAAATCTAAATAAGAGCGATAAAGACATTACAGTAATAATAATTGAGGAACTTAAAATAATAAGTCTTCCATATAAAATTTTATGGGATTTGAAAAGAGAATCTTTTTTATGTATACTGTACTTGGAAAAGAAGCTAGGATTGTAGCTAGAGCATTGAGAAAAAGTTCCAAGTATGGGAAAAAATGGTTTGTGGAGAGTAATGGAAAGTATACAAGTTTCCATTCTATCCAATTTTCTAACATAAGGAATCAAGTTTAGAAAATTAAAATTTTCTATATTCGAGCATTAGAAACGGTGTGCTGGGATTTTGGATGCAAAATTTGGTTGAACTATGCTTTTATTAGTGTGATAAAAATTGGATAGAAACCTATTTTTGATTTTTGAAGATTGCATTTATATGAATTTGCCAGTATGTTTAGGTGTTTGCATCATGTTTTGAAAAAAAATATTAAGAAAGAAGCATTCATATAGAAGGTAGCATTTAGAAATATATGTACATTCATGTTATTTATGATGTGATGCACAATGACTCAGATGGTTGCAAAATTGGATGTACACAAAATGGATGTTAGTATATGAAGAAGTGTGAGGGGTTACATAGTTTTATTCTTGTCGAATTTCGTGGACAAAATTCCTAAGGGGCAGAAGAATGTAACACTCAGTACTTTAAGAATGAATATTTAATATAATTTAATTATAAAATTGAGAAAATAAACAATTCTGAAATGATTGGAATTTATAAATGAAACTTACAATATTATGTTCGTGGTGGTTTTCTGATCAATCTGCACATATAATATGCTCCAAAGGAGTTCGAATGAAAAAATTATTGACGTTTGAAGTTTTACATCCGAAAATAATTTCATGCATAAACTGTGTGTATATATGTATATTTTATATGCCTATGCGTATATAAGAATTTCCCAAATAAAGGTTGGTTGAATTTGAAAATCAAACGTGCGTCAAGAACAGAAATAAATAAATAGCGATAAAACGTTAAGTAACATAGAAGAAAGTTGGCATTCTAAAGGACGTTTGAAATAATTAATACAAGATAAATATTATGCGCTAATAATACACGGTTTTAGACCAACACGGGCCGATTGCCTAAGGCGGGCAGTCGACCCGAACAAAAGTCAAAATCATGTACTCATAGCAAGATAAACGAACAGATTTTATTGTTTCAAATCGAACGTATAATGATGATTTAGACGCCTATAAGTGAACATGTAGGGCTTCCTCCAAACTCATTTTATTTTGAATGGGCACGATAGCTCTATCACTTTTCTTTCTCCTCTGAGACCTTAGAAATTATATACTATAAATTTAAGCTTTTTGATATCAATTAGAGGAAGACGTTAGTAGATCTGGGATGGTATCTGCTTTTGAAAGTCATTTGTATGAGGCAAGATTCCGGGTTTGGTTTTCTATTTAGGTAGCTTAGTTTATTAGATCCAAATGTGTAGTTCTGTATGTATTCCAATTTGTCATTCCAAATAAGGATTACAAATGGGAAGAATATGGATTACAGGACTGGATTTGGATCAAATCCGAAAATTTGGAGTGCTTTAAAAGGTGAATTTATTAAATTATATGTCTTTTATTGTAACGATCTTTGATATTGTTGAATTCTCATTCAGTTATTTGATAAGAATTGTTATGCTAAGTTGATTACGGAAATTGGTTAATTTAACGTTGTTCATATTAAATTGTAAAGTTAAAGTTATTTATACTTATGTACAGAGAATTTAAACAGAGATATAATGAATTTATAAGTAAATTTGGACTTACATGTAAAATAAATGGAATAAGCTATAATAAGAAGAGTATTTACAGAAATTATAATGAATTTATAAAATGAACCCAATTTGGGAAACTTGTAATATTTTAGTTGCTTTGAAACAATAGATACAATTCAGAAGGATGGATGAACATAATTACAAGATTAGAAATCAAACCTTTAAAGAAAAAGGTTAAGTACAAAACAGAGGTGGTTGGAGTATTTTGTACTACCTACCAAAGTGAAAAGAAAAGATATCTTGTAATTACGGATCATTGCACAAAGGCTCATTTATAGTAAATATAGAAATAGATTACAGAAAAACTCTAGTTGCCAACTTACCACAATATTGCTAGCCCCATAAAAATATTAAGGGAAGTGGAGATGTAACAATCACGATAAAGATAAAAAGAAAAGATGGTAACCAAGTTGAATGCTTGGTTAACTAAAGAAAAGATAGTTAAGATATTAAATGATGTAAAGATAGATAAAGATAAAAGAAAAGGAATTATATCTATCTTTGAGATATGTAAAGAGGAAAATGAACTGTGTTATTATGATAAGTAGATCATGATACGTAGAGACAGATTTTACATATATTGACTATCGTGAAAAAGTAAAGAATCTAAAACGACTAAGAATATCATAATAATAAAAAATAACATAGTTAGGGTTCATCCTAACAACGAATTAGACATTCCCCATGCAGAAATAACTGAATAAACTAAGCGTAAGTAAGAGAAAGGTAAATTAAAAGTATAAAAAAAGAGCTAGACATAGAGCCTAATAAAAAATCAAATTATTATTGCAATTTCACAAAATGCGTTTAAAAGTAGTCCAAAAGAAATCTGGATGTAGGCTGTCATATGCAGGCCATTACAGATTCTTTATAATATAAGTGAGACCGATGTAATGACGAACAACGACGAACTAGATATTCATCGATGTGAGAAATAAGTGACTCTATACAGGGTGAAAAAAATAGTAGGAAGTCCATTCTAATGGATTCAGGGATAATACTATGAAGGACTAATTGATCCTAATAGGGTGGCCCATCCTAACGGGATCATTCAACAAATACCGACGTTGGAAATAATTGACTTCAAACAAGACGTAGAAAGATATCATAGGATGACCCTCTGATATAGGCATAGAGAGACAAGTCTGCAGTGTTCATCAAGGGGGCATTACCTTGACTGAATTAAGTAGTCTAAAATTTGCTGGATGGCTAGATAATTGTGCAACCCATAGTAACCGGTGCCTAGTAAGGGGGAAGCCCAAAAGGATAGTAGTCATACGGGGAAGGACGTGGGTTAGACTTCCATAGGCCACGTGGTCTTTCGCTATCAAGGCGTCAAGATTATGTTATGCAACACCACATAATTCTTTTAAATTATTTGTTTAGGTCAAGGTTATTAACCCATTAGAGATACCTTCCAACTAGAACTAGGTGGTTGTTACATGTAATCTATTTTTTATATTGACTATTACAACGCAATTCGAATTTGAATACAAGAACGAGAAGAATGAAATTGAGGTAGAATAATGGCAGAGTCGTTGCATAGAGAAGGCATGAGAATTTCCTTTTTTTTTAATCCGTAACGGCCTATTTATAGCTGAAGAAATGAGTCAGATCAGTTCAGAAATGTACAAGGGACCACCTAGAGGAGACGACCCGACCTATGGAATGAGGCCCTGATCGCCCCCTCCTTGAGGGATCAACATCGATCCTGTAAGCAGGATTGGTACAGGTCCCTTAGGGATTTCACCCTCTGAAGTGTGGCCCCCGAGGTGGATCCCTTTTTGTTCTTCTTTGCCTTTTGCGCTTTTAGTTTAATGTCCAAGCTTCCTATTTTTAGCAACTAATGAAGTTCCAGCAAAATTTCTAAATCTTCAAATTCTATTTCTTGGATGGGTACTACCCGAAACTCATCCAAAATTCTAGTTCTGTTCCTTTGCTATAAATCTTGTTATATTTAATATCAAATATCGAGGAGGGAATCGTTACCATCCATAAGAATTTAAAAGGTGATTTTACGATTATTGGAATAATAATAGAGATCAAACATTGAAATTAATATCGGATAAAATAGGTATGATTTATGTGGATATATTCTACTAAAATGTATCTACCATCCTTGACAACATTATGAATAGGGATTAGTGTATTCATATATACATCCAATGACTATTTAAGAGATATAGATCCTTAAAATATTTTTCGTTAAGAAATGAACTTAGAAATGAGAATTACCTTAAACTACTTAAGTTGTATTTTCTCGATAACTGATCCGAAGAGACCTAGATTGGATTTGGGTGATTCTTATCTGAAAACTACTTCAAATCGATTTCATTTTGAAAGTTAAATAGATGGAATGATAAAGAGTCATCAAGATTGAATGAGGGGTTGTTGTCACTAACCCTCGAGGAAATGTTCCCATAGTATAGAGGACAGTGATTCTTTATTCGAATATTCAATGCAAGGATCCCTCTCTAATGATCACACGATCTTGTAAGAGAAGTGCCTTTGGTTTATCTAAATCTAGGATGACTTGTATGGATGAATATCCGATGTTTCACTATTCTTCTTATATGTTTCTGCGATGACCACTTTAAAAGAATATATGCATATAACTTAACTAATAAGAGAAATATAAAAGTAAAAAAAAAAAAAAAAACTGGAAAGAAAAACAACAAATCTAAATAAGAGTGATAAAGACAAGTACAATAATAAAAATTGAGGAACTTAAAATATTAAATCCATCCATATAAAAATTTATGGGACTTGAAAAGAGAATCTTTTTTATGTATACTATACTTGGAAAAAAATAGGATTGCAGCTAGAACATTGAGAAAAAGTTCCAAGCATGGGGAAAAATGGTATGTGAAGAGTAATGGAAAGTATACAAGTTTCCATTCTATCCATTTTTCTAAGATAAGGAATCAAGTTTGGGGAATAGCCTTTTGGGAAATAGCCATACTGAAACGAAGAAAAAGATAGATTGAGAACGAGGAAACAAAGGATGGTGCTAATGGCTTTTGGGGAATAGCCTTTTAAAATAAACTAGACTTTTCTTGGAAAATATTTAATTGGTTTTGAAAATAGTTTTTCGAAAGGTAAGTTTTAAAAAAACCTTTTGCTCAAATCTTGTAAACCTTATGCTTTGATACCAAATGTAACACCCCACCTCCGCCAATGCCACTCTTGCAAGTACACTGGCTTTGGAGGGGCGTTAAACGAGGTAAACATGCATGCAGATATCGCAAGACCGAACATATAAGTAAAACAGAGTAAGTAAAGCAGCGAACAAAACTAGTATTTCAAAACCATAGTCAAGTTACATCAAAGTACTGAGTCATTATTTTCCACAAAACAAAGTCTAGAAAAACATAAACTGAAAACTGAAAATAACATAAAGTAAACTATCCCCAAAGTAGAATAAGGCCATAGCATGCTCAAGTCCAAACCGTACATGAGCTATCCAGAAAAGCAGCTAAAGATCCAAGCTAGGTACTAGTGTTCCCACCCTGTAAACCGGGGGGGGGGGGGGGGGGGAGGGGGGAAACGGAAGAAAAGAGGCGAAAGAAAACGGGTCAGTCAAAAAGATTGGTATGTCCTACCTACTATTAGTATAAAAACTAGTAAAGTTAACTGGACATGTAAAACAGAGATGAAACATAGGATGATAACTGGCATGGTGAAAAGTTAACAAGATAAATCAACTGTGGCATCGCATATACAAGGTTAGGTTGCACCAAGTGTGTACTAGTATTCCAATCCATGTCAAGTATAAACAAGAAATGATCCCTTGGCCCAAAGCTGGCCCAATATCATGAGGTGACCTAAATCAAGGTCCAACTACTCGGTCTAGTCGATCGGCTCCCTATAAGCCTAACTCGTTGTGTATCGGTGTCATACGGCTTAATCGTGGAATGTAGTTAACTGTGCAAGGTCCACCCCAGGGTGTATCCAGCCCTAAGGTGTAAACCACAGACACAATTCAAGCACGCACAGTCTAAACCTACTGGTGCCCATGTTCAACTCCGGACTTAATGTGCACGACCATGGTCCGCCTGAACAACCGGTGCACCCTTCAGCCGTCTCTTTTAGTCTCTTACAATCAGTCCAGTAATCGTGCCCCACCCTAGCCTAGTCTAGGGTACCCATGATACTTCCAAGTGGTTTACTGCTGAAAAGGACCACGTAACTAGGATTTCAAGCGGGTTAAGTGTGGTTAACCCTATCCTAACCATGTATTGAGTTGGTCAAGTGTATTCAAGCAGTTCATGACTTAACCCTATCAATACATCGGGTTTAATTGGTTAAGTATTCAAGTAATCCATGTCTTAACCCTACCAATCCATCGTGTTTAATTGGTTAAGTATATTCAAGTAATCCATGACTTAACCCTACCATGTGGCATTAATTAACTTAATGCACCCCAACCTCTCACATTAGACTTTGTTGTGGTTACTAGTTAAGCCGGGCGGGTCCGGGTAGCTTTACACCACAACCTAGTCTAACCTCGGGTTTTAAGTGCGATATGACCAACTACTCACATTGGGTCCTATTGTTTGTAGCCACTAGTTAAGCCGGTCGGTTCCGGGTAGATTTATGCTACAAACTCAACCCAACCTCGAGTTGGCCACTTTCATGTTTTCTACATGTCATGTCCACGTTCGTGTTTTCAAGCATAAACACATGTCATATTTTCAAGTCATGTTTTCATGTTATTTAAGTTTGCCCAACTACCCGTAACGTATTCCCATCGCACGTAAATTCGCATCAACGCAAATAGATAAAAGAGGGAACATAACAATATGACAAGGTGGGCATAAGGTGGCAAAGTCTATCACAAGTCAAACATGGTGATATTTGAGGCCAAAAGGGGTTCAACATACTAGCATATGGCCTCAACATGTATGATAGCATAAAAGGTGACTTGGCCTCAAACATATCAAATATCATAAGGGTGATTTGGCCACTAGCATGCATAATAGCATAAGGGTGATTTGGCCACAAGCATGCACAATAGCATAAGGGTGATTTGGCCACAAGCATGCATAATAGCATAAGGGTGATTTGGCCACAAGCATGCATAATAGCATTAGGGTGGTTTGGCCACAAGCATATTAAGGAACATGAGGGGTTAAGGTTTGGCCACAAGTTAAACATGGTGGCATATGAGGCAAATGTGTTTATAAACTTGCATATTACATTCTAAGCCTCAAAACATGCATGATATCAACCTTAGCATAATAGGTGAAACATGGCCATAAATGACATAGGATGATAGCTAGTGATTCACATATAACATCATATGCAAGATAACATAAGGGTTATGAGAGTTTCTATGTTGCTTTATGCAACATTTCAAATCAAAGCTCATAGCTTTCTATGCACAAAGTCAAGGTGATAGCTTTACAAACATGCATAGAATAAATCTATGCATAACATGATAGAATCAAAGCACAAATCATACTTAGGCCCAAACTCAAACTTGCAACATGTCATATTTAACTTCATAGTTAGAATCTAAGAGTAGAATAGGGCTTACAGTGCTATGAAGACTAAGAAATAAAATAAGATTGAGACAAAGCCACTAGCAACTCTAAAAACCCCAATTGAATACAAGCTCCAAGTTGTCTTGAGAAACAAGAAGCTCCTTTGATTTGTATGAAGAAAGATCCTTGTTTTGATGAAGAAAAGGTGGCTCTTTTACTAGCTTTGGACACTCAAACTTTCATGAAGAGGATGGAGGCCATGATATGAAGATGGAGGCCATGATCAAGAAACATTTTGGTATAGTTTAGTTGTAGGAATGATTAATGAGGGTTTAGGTTAGGTCTTAGGATCTTTTTATAGAAGATTAGGTTAGTTTAGGCCATAGGATTAATCCTAGTTCAGATCTGAGCCATTAAAATCCGTCACAAGTCTCCAAACATGTCTTGAGGAACAAGTCAGGTGCACCCAGGCCAAACTGGCCGACCACCCAAGTCGACAGGGGTGTCGACTGGACAGTCGACACCACCTGGGGTGTGTCGACTCCCAAGTCGACTCCCCAGTCGACTTGGGGGTGGCGGGAATTTTTCCCGCCTTTTCTGCTTGGCTGAGTTTGAATTCTGATTTCAAATTTGAACTGTTTTCGAACTTGAAATTTTTCTGAAAACTTTGACGGGCCATAACTTGGTCATACGGACTCCGATTTTCGAAAAGTCGGACTCTATTTCGCGTATTTTTCCAAAACGAACGCAATGGCACAGCCCGTTTCCCTTGATTCGGATTTTATCGTTTAATTATGCCTTGGTTTATGTTATAACATGTTATTTAAAAATACGGGTTGTTACATTCTCCCCTCCTTAAAGAATTTCGTCCCCGAAATCTTCAAGTTAGGAAGAACATATCCTACCATCCATCATCCATCTACTCAAAACATCATCCACAAGTAAACATTGTCCTTAAAAGATTATAAATGATGTATGATCATATGCAGAGGTGTGTGTATATGTACTTATCTAATGCGAAAATCAGGCGGTTACATATTCAGTAAACCTCCTTAATGCAAAGTATGTTAGTGAAATGAGTCCATATGTATGCAAATTCCTAACATAATTCATAATCTCTATATGAGTGCACATAACATTCATCCATATGCAACATCCACGTGATATCATAACAAGTTTCATCCATGAATAAGTATAAGCACTCATGCATATGCAATATGAAAGTGCGTGAGCCGATCTTAGTGCCTAATGTGTATCATGCATCCACGAATATCCACTTGCAAACACTTGCAACCACTTGCAAACATCAAGCATAACATGTTTCAAATACATGTTTCATCCAAAGGGTTTCTACCTAAGGTTCTCATGACAAGGTTAACGAGATAACAAGATAAACATGGATAGTGAAAGAAAGATATGCTGGCTAGGAAAAGAGATCGAGAATGTACCCTCAAAAAGAAATGGGTGAAGCGCGCGCATCTTCTCCTCGGTTTCCCAAGTTGCGTCCTTTTCGGCTTCACTTTACTAACTTGACTTCTCGATTCCTCAGCTTCTTGATCTCCGTTCCCAAGATACGAATCAGAGCTCGCCTCAAGGTTGCCTCTTTCTATACCTCCGTGTCTTCAAGAATACTTGGTTCAACTACCTTGGCTGACTCATGTAGGCACTTTCGGAGATGCGAGACATGAAAAACATTGTGAACTCCGGCCAGCTTCTCGGGCAATTCCACCTTATAAGCCATCTTCCCAATCCTCTCTATGATAGGGAAGGGTCCTACAAACCTTGGTGCCAGCTTCCCAACTGCTCCAAAACGAACCACATTTCGCAAAGGAGAAACCTCCATGAAAACTATATCTCCAACTTTGAATTCCAAATATGTCCTTCGCTTGTCAGCATAGGATTGTCAATCTTGGGCCGTTTTCATCCATCTTCGAATCAACTCTACCTTCTCGGATGTGCCCCATATCATGTCGGGCCCGAGTATAAGCTCATCCGTCGTCTCCCACCAACATGTAGGTGACTTGCTCGGCCTCCCATACGAAGCTTCGAATGGTGTCATTCCTATGCTTGCTTGGTAGCTGTTATTATAAGCAAACTCTACAAGAGGAAGGTGGTCTTCCCAAGTACCACCAAAGTCAAGAACACAAAGTCTCAAAAGATCTTCTAGCACCCTATTCACCCTTTCGGTTTGGCCATCCGTCTGGGGGTGATAGGCTGTACTTAGATTCAATCGCGTACCCATCGCTTCTTGCAAACTATTCTAGAACAGGATGGTGACGACTGGGTCACGACCGCTAACTATGCTGGAAGGAACTCCATGCAATCGCACTATCTCTCGAAGATAAGCAGATGCTAAACCTGATACAGTCCTCTTGTTCTTTACTGGAATGAAATGGGCGCTCTTCGTAAGTCTATCAACCATGACCCATATCCCATAAAGCCCAAATAGTTTGGTCATCTTAATGGACATCTTCACCCCAACTATAAATCACAAACAGGCGAGTCATACTCCTTATGGGGTTTGCAACAGAACTAAGATTGAGAATAGGACCGAGAGGATATACTTAAAAGATAGCATGCAAGTAAGCTCTACAGACTAATAGTGATCAAGGATATACTCTTAGAAAGAGATATAATGCACGTATCTAGTCTTCAATCCCCTAAGTCGCATTTTCTTGTGCTTAATCCCATCGTGCCTTGACCGTCTTTTAACTTCACAATTTCGTAGCTCTTAATTCTTATTTCCAAAATATGAGTTAGAACTCATTTCACCGTTGCCTCTCGTTCCACTTCCACTTATTCTTTTCCTAAAATACTTGGCTTAAACATAACTGTGTGCTCATGGTTTCATGCAAGCTTTCCAAAATTCGTTAGTGAATCCTGGATCTCGTTTACATACCATACGGTATTCTACGCAGAAGAACTATCACTTGAAAACAAATGCCACTCCACGTTGCCAAATGTTCGTACCAGGGTGATTTCTATACCTCATGCTTAAGCGAAATGGACCATCCGCCTTAGTGGCGAACACTACTCGATTGGATTACAAATTTCCAATAAAAGTGCCAAGGGATTCTAGATAACTAATCAGGACGGAACCCTAAAGGTCACACGAAATTTCGAGGGTATTACCGAGGCGAGTCATGAGCCTCGCAACCCTATGTTCGAAGTCAAGAATGGCTCCATAACTGGACAACCAACCCATGCACAAAATCAACCCGTATCCCATAAACCCGAGAACATAAGCATCACACACGAATTCTACGCTCAAGATAGAGATTTTCAAATCCATACAAATCGCAGATCGATGGGCGGAACCCCCAATCAGATTTGAAATACTAATGGGATTTTCAACTAGACTAGTACTTAGGTGCAAACTTTCAACAAGATCAGAAATAAAACTATGCGATGCGCCAGAATCAAATAAGGTATGAACAGGAAAATCAGAAATGTAAACATGACTTTCTATAGAAACACTACCTCGATCAAAAGCTGGAAGAGCGAGGGGAGCCTGCAACTGCCCTCCAGAGGGTCCTGCTTGCTGAATTTGCCTTTTCCCTTGTCCTCGCTTTTTCGGACAATCCTTACTATAGTGTCCAGACTCTCCACAATGAAAGCATTTGTCCAACTTCCTCTTCTTCTTCCTACAGTCTTTGACTATGTGCCCAGTGATCCTACAGAAGTTGCACTTTCTTGTGTCTTTTGCCTTGTTGTTGTTGGCCTTGTTTCCCTTCTTGTTGTTCTTGTCTCCTTTCTCAGAATCTACCTTCTCGCCTTGAGACTCATTTGCCTTGACCTCCTTCTTGCCACCCTTATCTTCCTCTTGAAGCAGGGCCATATTCACCAAACTCTCGAAAGTCGCCCTCATGGGTATATGAGACATGGCCAAACCGCGCAATGGCTCATTCAATCCTAGAGCAAAGCGTAGGGCCTTTTTCTGAGCTGTGTTAATCAAGTCTAGACCGAACCGAGCAAGTTGATTAAACGTATCCACGTATTCCCTAATTGTCATGTCCCCTTGCTTTAGAGATAGGAACCTCTCCATCCGAAGGTTCTCTTCTCTCGATGATAGAAACCTCAATCTGAACCTTCTCCTAAAGTCATCCCAAGTCTGAATTGGTCTAGTAGTGGTGGTGACTACCCACCAATATGCAGCTTCCTCTTTCAATAACCATACCGCTAACAGAACTTTCCTACGGTCTTCTATATCAAAGATAGCAAAGAGGTCTTCAGTTTCTTTCAACCAATTTCGTGCCTCCACAAAAGTCTCCGTCCCAATAAAATTCTTGCCACCCATCGCCTTAAAGTCCTTGCAAACCTTTGCGAAATCTGCTTGTGGATGCGGAGGAGGAGGAGGAACCTCAGCTACGGGAGGGGGAGGAATGTTAGCCACGGGGAAAGGAGGAGGAATGTCCGCGGGGCCGGCTTCATTCGCCCTTGCCTCCATGTACCTTCTAAACCAAATAGGTACAGGTACGCCCTCCAGAATGGCAAAATTATCGGCCATACTGAAACGAAGAAAAAGATAGATTGAGAATGAGGAAACAAAGGATAGTGCTAATGGCTTTTGGGGAATATCCTTTTAAAATAAACTAGACTTTTCTTGGAAAATACTTAATTGGTTTTGAAAATAGTTTTTCGAAAGGTAAGTTTTAAAAAAACCTTTTGCTCAAATCTTGTAAACCGTATGCTCTGATACCAAATGTAACACCCCACCTCCGCCAATGCCACTCTTGCAAGTACACTGGCTTTGGAGGGGCGTTAAACGAGGTAAACATGCATGTAGATATCGCAAGACCGAACATATAAGTAAAACAGAGTAAGTAAAGCAGCGAACAAAACTAGTATTTCAAAACCATAGTCAAGTTACATCAAAGTACTGAGTCATTATTTTCCACAAAACAAAGTCTAGAAAAACATAAACTGAAAACTGGAAATAACATAAAGTAAACTATCCCCAAAGTAGAATAAGGCCATAGCATGCTCAAGTCCAAACCGTACATGAGCTATCCAGAAAAGCAGCTAAAGATCCAAGCTAGGTACTAGTGTTCCCACCCTGTAAACCGGGGGGGGGGGGGAAACGGAAGAAAAGAGGCGAAAGAAAACGGGTCAGTCAAAAAGATTGGTAAGTCCTACCTACTATTAGTATAAAAACTAGTAAAGTTAACTGGACATGTAAAACAGAGATGAAACATATGATGATAACTGGCATGGTGAAAAGTTAACAAGATAAATCAACTGTGGCATCGCATATACAAGGTTAGGTTGCACCAAGTGTGTACTAGTATTCCAATCCATGTCAAGTATAAACAAGAAATGATCCCTTGGCCCAAAGCTGGCCCAATATCATGAGGTGACCTAAATCAAGGTCCAACTACTCGGTCTAGTCGATCGGCTCCCTATAAGCCTAACTCGTTGTGTATCGGTGTCATAAGGCTTAATCGTGGAATTTAGTTAACTGTGCAAGGTCCACCCCAGGGTGTATCCAGCCCTAAGGTGTAAACCACAGACACAATTCAAGCACGCACAGTCTAAACCTACTGGTGACCATGTTCAACTCCGGACTTAATGTGCACGACCATGGTCCGCCTGAACAACCGGTGCACCCTTCAGCCGTCTCTTTTGGTCTCTTACAATCAGTCCAGTAATCGTGCCCCACCCTAGCCTAGTCTAGGGTACCCATGATACTTCTAAGTGGTTTACTGCTGAAAAGGACCACGTAACTAGGATTTCAAGCGGGTTAAGTGTGGTTAACCCTATCCTAACCATGTATTGAGTTGGTCAAGTGTATTCAAGCAGTTCATGACTTAACCCTATCAATACATCGGGTTTAATTGGTTAAGTATTCAAGTAATCCATGTCTTAACCCTACCAATCCATCGTGTTTAATTGGTTAAGTATATTCAAGTAGTCCATGACTTAACCCTACCATGTGGCATTAATTAACTTAATGCACCCCAACCTCTCACATTAGACTTTGTTGTGGTTACTAGTTAAGCCGGGCGGGTCCGGGTAGCTTTACACCACAACCTAGTCTAACCTCGGGTTTTAAGTGCGATATGACCAACTACTCACATTGGGTCCTATTGTTTGTAGCCACTAGTTAAGCCGGTCGGTTCCGGGTAGATTTATGCTACAAACTCAACCCAACCTCGAGTTGGCCACTTTCATGTTTTCTACATGTCATGTCCACGTTCGTGTTTTCAAGCATAAACACATGTCATATTTTCAAGTCATGTTTTCATGTTATTTAAGTTTGCCCAACTACCCGTAACGTATTCCCATCGCACGTAAATTCGCATCAACGCAAATAGATAAAAGAGGGAACATAACAATATGACAAGGTGGGCATAAGGTGGCAAAGTCTATCACAAGTCAAACATGGTGATATTTGAGGCCAAAAGGGGTTCAACATACTAGCATATGGCCTCAACATGTATGATAGCATAAAAGGTGACTTGGCCTCAAACATATCAAATATCATAAGGGTGATTTGGCCACTAGCATGCATAATAGCATAAGGGTGATTTGGCCACAAGCATGCACAATAGCATAAGGGTGATTTGGCCACAAGCATGCATAATAGCATAAGGGTGATTTGGCCATAAGCATGCATAATAGCATTAGGGTGGTTTGGCCACAAGCATATTAAGGAACATGAGGAGTTAAGGTTTGGCCACAAGTTAAACATGGTGGCATATGAGGCAAATGTGTTTATAAACTTGCATATTACATTCTAAGCCTCAAAACATGCATGATATCAACCTTAGCATAATAGGTGAAACATGGCCATAAATGACATAGGATGATAGCTAGTGATTCACATATAACATCATATGCAAGATAACATAAGGGTTATGAGAGTTTCTATGTTGCTTTATGCAACATTTCAAATCAAAGCTCATAGCTTTCTATGCACAAAGTCAAGGTGATAGCTTTACAAACATGCATAGAATAAATCTATGCATAACATGATAGAATCAAAGCACAAATCATACTTAGGCCCAAACTCAAACTTGCAACATGTCATATTTAACTTCATAGTTAGAATCTAAGAGTAGAATAGGGCTTACAATGCTATGAAGACCTAAGAAATAAAATAAGATTGAGACGAAGCCACTAGCAACTCTAAAAACCCCAATTGAATACAAGCTCCAAGTTGTCTTGAGAAACAAGAAGCTCCTTTGATTTGTATGAAGAAAGATCATTGTTTTGATGAAGAAAAGGTGGCTCTTTTACTAGCTTAGGACACTCAAACTTTCATGAAAAGGATGGAGGCCATGATATGAAGATGGAGGCCATGATCAAGAAACATTTTGGCATAGTTTAGTTGTATGAATGATTAATGAGGGTTTAGGTTAGGTCTTAGGGTCTTTTTATAGAAGATTAGGTTAGTTTAGGCCATAGGATTAATCCTAGTTCATATCTGAGCCATTAAAATCCATCACAAGCCTCCAAACATGTCTTGAGGAACAAGTCAGGTGCACCCAGGCCAAACTGGCCGACCACCCAAGTCGACAGGGGTGTCGACTGGGCAGTCGACACCACCTGGGGTGTGTCGACTCCCAAGTCGACTCCCCAGTCGACTTGGGGGTGGCGGGAATTTTTCCCGCCTTTTCTGCTTGGCTGAGTTTGAATTCTGATTTCAAATTTGAACTGTTTTCGAACTTGAAATTTTTCTAAAAACTTTGACGGGCCATAACTTGGTCATACGGACTCCGATTTTCGAAAACTAGGACTCTATTTCGCGTATTTTTCCGAGACAAACGCAATGGCACATCCCGTTTCCCTTGATTCGGATTTTATCATTTAATTCTGCGTTGGTTTATGTTATAACATGTTATTTAAAAATACGGGTTGTTACATAATGTGGCCCCCAAGTTGGAATCCAACTAGACTTCCTTTTCACTCAACTGGCTCCCAACTTGAACTTGAACACTGGGGGCACCAGTGTCTCTTTGGATAATTTAAATCAATTTCCTACTTTCGGGAATGGGTCAGAGATCACGGATGTCCTCCGTTGGTTCAGTCGAGGTGGTGCTTCTTCTATGGACATGGTTTGTATGACTCGCAGCCCGCTCTCTTTGGATATCAGGAACTCTCGGAACCCACTTGATTTCAAGCTACTAGGCTTGGATCCTTATGACGGCGCAAGGACCCCACCGCTTACCTCATGAGATACATTCGACATATGGAAGTTCTCTCGGCTTCGGAAAATGTCATGGCCAAGTGCTTCTCGTTCTTCTTAACAGACATAGCTGCAATGTGGTACAGGCAGCTGGAGTCGGACTCCATTACTTCTTGGAATGCTTTGGTTTCCCGATTTGTGGAATAGTTTAGTGTCAATATAGCTCGCCCAAAAAGCATCATGACTCTCAATAGCATTAAGCAGAATTTCGGCGAGACTCTATGAAAGTTCTTGAAACGGTTCAATGCTGCGGTCGCTTCAGTCGACCGACCTGACCCTTCCATGGTTTTAATGGTCGCAGTATCTGGCATTTTAGATAAATCTGAATTCAGGACTTCATTGCACCAGGACCCGCTAAGGGACCTTGGAGAGTTCTACTTTGAAGCCGAAAGATTCCTTCGAGAAGAAGATGCGAAGGCCAACAATAGCAAGAAGTTTGTTGATGTTAATGCTGTTAAGGACGTTAAATCTCTCGATCCTGGAAAAGCTAAAGATTCTTCTTAGCAACCTCTAATGGGGAATGATCGTAACAGCGCTAGTAGGCAAGAAAGGTACTGGACCTTCACGGATTTTACTCACACTCTCGAGGAGATCTACCGAGAAGTTCACCCTATCGCTCCCTTCAAAAGGCCATTCACTCGGGATCCCCCTCGACAACTAAGCAATCCCGGCCGATATTGCATAATACACAAAACCGATAGTCACAATACAAATGACTGTCATCATCTCAAGAATGCTATTGAAGAGCGTGTTAGACATGGAGAGCTGGCACGGTTTGTTCGAACCCCTCAAAGGAATCAGGACAGGCCCGAGACCAGCACCCGTTGCGACATCATCATCAGCTAAGTCTCTCACTGGATCTGATGTTTAGGGTCCAAGCCTCCCTAGCATCAGTATCTTACGGCTTTTCAGTCTTCTAGTCTTATTATGGTTTTCTATTACTCTCAAATAATGTGCTCCTCACTTATGGCTTTCTCATTCTGGCTCTCTAGGCTCAACTATTTGGGCTTCGGCCCATGGCATTGTATTTAATGACCTTAGTCCTCTGGATGTATCCTTCCTTTTGGGTATTAATGAAAAGTTTACTTTTCTAGGCTTTGAATTGTGAATGGTTATGTTTGTTTACCCATGTAATAGGGACCGGTGAGATCCTAGGCATGCTCTTCACGAACAATAAACTATTCGCTTTCCTCCATGAATGAACTCAAAATCAAAAAAGGCCAAGTCCACTTACCCATGCATGGGGGTAAGCCAGCTTCCAAAGTGGGTCGCCTTGTTAACAACCCTGAATCATATCAGGTGGACTTGTCAGTGACACAACAAGAATATCCACTCATGGCTATGTTGGTCCCTTGTCTTACTTCGATAAGGTCGCCTTAACTCCACTTGCCAAGGTCATCTCACCAATGTGAGATCTCCTTGAATGCTACATGCCAAGGTCATCTCACCAATGTGAGATCTCCTTGAATGCTACTTGCCGAGGTCATCTCACCAATGTGAGATCTGCTTGAATGCTACTTGCCGAGGTCATCTCATCAATGTGATATCTCCTTGAATGCTACATGCTAAGGTCTTCTCACCAATATGAGATCTCCTTGAATGCTACTTGCCGAGGTCAACTCACCAATGTGAGATCTTCTTGAATGCTACATGCCGAGTTCATCTCACCAATGTGATATCTCCTTGAATGCTACATGCCAAGGTCATCTCACCAATGTGGTATCTCCTTGAATGCTACATGCCAAGATCATCTCACCAATGTGAGATCTCCTTTAATGCTACTTGTCGAGGTCATCTCACCAATGTGAGATATCCTTGAATGCTACTTGACAAGGTCATCTCGCTAACATGAGATCTCCTTGAATGCTACTTGCCAAGGTCGTCTCCTTCAACGCGAGATTTCCTTGAATGCCACTTGCCAAGGTCATCTCCTCAACGCGAGATCCCCTTAAATGCCACTTCCCGAGGTCATCTCGCCAACGTGAGATTTCCTTGAATGCTCTAACATGCCTTGGCCACCTCACCAACATGAGATCGCCTTGAATGCAGTCTATCAAATGAATACGATGACTTATGGAAGCATTGTCGGCGACCCGGCAAGTATGCTCACATATGATTATGTGTACACCTTTTCTATGTAGGTTACTGGGCTCCTCCAGTCCCTCGGATACTTTGGCTGTTCTGGCTTTCTATTAATACGATCCCAAGCGATCATCGTATTTCTCTCCTTAATACGATCCCAAGCGATCACGGCTCTTCCGTCTTATGAATATAGAAGCTCGCTCTGGACTTCTCTTAGCTTTGGTTTTTGAATTTCTCTTCTCATCGCAAAACAAACATTCCTTGGTCAAGCAAGATATGTTTTGGGGGGCAAATGTTGACACGTTTTTTAGTCAAAGCTGTTACACGTGAAGTATTTGGTGAGCGACGCGCTCAAGCGTCAAAAGTTCACATCATATCTGGGTTCGTAATTCTGGGTTCAAAATTCCCGAGATCGAAATTCCGGGGTCGAAATTCTCGGGGTCGAATTCCCGAGGTCAAAATTTCTGGGATCGAAATTCTTGTTACGAGGCTGCTTTTGGGGAATGAAAATTGCTTCTTATGGATCCCATTTCTCACCTACTCCCACCTAACCTTCCTCATATAAATACCCCAAGCCTTGGCCTTCATTAAGGGGCTTCTCCCTTGGAATTTTTGGACCTTGAGAGCTCCAAACACTCATTAATGGCTTCCAACACCTCCACCATGGCCATGGGAGATGACATGGATAATTAAAACATGGCATGCATGTTTTCGTTCAACACTTGAACATTAACAAGAATTGTTATGCTACTTTTGAACTTCATGGACATGAACACCAAACTCGGATACTGTTGACCAAGTCAACGCTTTCCAACGAAGAAGAAGAAGGGAAATTTAGTCAAAATGTAGAACGAGTAACACTTCGAACTTAGATATTGTCTGAACTTGTACAACCTTGTAATCAACCAAACATATGATGAATAAGGATTATAAAGTGGATATAGGCGTTAGTGCGAACCACTATAAAAGTTGTTTCTCCCTGCATTTACATATTTTACTGCTTATTTGGATAATTGTTCACACACATTAGGTGTTGGCGTGCGACAATTTTGCCCGTTAACATTTACGGTTCCCTATGTTTATTCATGGTTATGTATATCTGTTGAACCTATAAATGTATCTTAAGCTTATGTATGTTGAACTCATATGCCATGTGAATGAAAATGGTTGGTGAGGTTATATGTGTTAAACAAAGTGAATGAAAATGGTTGGCGATGTGAGTGAAAATGGTTAGTAAAGTTTAACATTATTTTTATAATAATGGGAATGAAAATGGATGTCGAGGTGTGTACATAAAAGATGTATAGCCAGTGTCGGCCCTGGGCAAAGCGAGACCTTAGGTGGAAAAAAAATTATAGGCACAAAATTTTGTGCAAAGATGCAGCAAAATGAACAGGTGACCAAAACCGTTCATACCTAAACTTGAACTCTGGCTAGAGAGCAAGAAATCATGCATGTAACCATCGGACTACCTCACTTTTAAAATCACAAGGACAAATACAAAAATTCAGAACCCCTTTTAATTAGAAAACCCAAAACTTCGAGGCCCTCCTCCTTCCTCCTCCACCTCCGGGATCCGAAGCCCTAGGCGACCGACCAGGTCGTTTATGCCTAGGGTTGGGCCTGTGCGTAGTTCACTAGGGGTTAACCGTGCTACAATTTTGTTGGAGGCTCGCGGCAGTGGGATGCCTATATCGGCATAGCTTACCTAAGTGATTTATTGAAGAGAGAGAAGCATATCATGATAGCAATGACAAGCAGAAACCTGTTGAGTTAAAAGAATTAGTACAACATGATAAACATTGAAAAGACGTAAAACTTTCGAGAATGGAATGGTTTTGTCGAATTTCATATCACACTCGGCATGTAGCTAATCGGTTAGTATATGTAAGGGGAGATACTAAGATGTTGGTTACCGTAAAAGTCAAATGAAAAGAAAATTTTAGTTTGGTAGGCAATCATCGAAAATATGTATAAAATTTAGGAATGGCATGCCATTGTTGAATTTTAGTATAGTCAGCATAAGGCTACTAAAGTAATATATAGTATACGAGTAAGCATATTATGATAGCATTAATAATGGAAAGAAAACAAAAACAAAGTTTTAGTTCGGTGAGAAAGCAACAAAAATAAGCAAAACTTTGAAGAATGATCCCCTTGTCAAATTCATCAAGTGCAATCAAGACATGGCTATCTAATTTGGTTAAACAATAAAACGAGACATTTTTTTATGCCCTTCGTACCGAAACTGATTTTAATATAAGACAAACCACCTCAAAATTTTAGATCAATCAATTTGGGAGTAAATTACTCAAACAAATAAAATATGAAGCCCAAATACCATTAAACACATAAAATAGCAAATTAATCCATTAAAATGCTAAATGATCAAATCAATCAGACAAAATTGCACCCATGCAATGTTCATAAGTAAATACATCCATCATTCCAATTTATCAAAATAATAAGTAGTGGCATATTCTACTTCAAGTACATGTACATCACCTTGATAATCCTGCATTAAAGCAAAATTCTTTTTCATTCTTTCCATCTACATATTAAACCAATAATATTGTAAAATCATTGGAAATACATGAATTAAATAGTTGGCAAAAAAGGAGAGTAAAATGGAATTTAGCACCAACAAAATGTGAGTTTACTGCTTGTCTCATAACTACCATCAGATTCTGGTTCAATACGTTCCATGAATTGTAGTAGGGACAAATATACAATTCATACACTTGCTTAATAAAATCACAATAGTGCCAAAGGTTTTGGCGATAAGAAATATAGATTCTAGCAGGTTCACTTAATCACTTATTGTCATAATTTCTATGAAGCTCTACCCGAGATCCATAGTAGTAAAAATTACTAACTAGTAATATCGTTTATTAATACGGAGAATATAGCTTGTTAGGAGCGATCACCCGTAATATTGTATCAAGTATGCCAAATAATTTTTTGCTCCCTTCTTCAGTACGTGTCGACATATCTTATCTTTATCTAATAGACTACTACGGTGGCTTCAGGATCTATTCAGAACAAACACAACACGTACACAGAATACAAAACAATTAACACAGACATACATATACACACAAGTACATCATATGCAATACATGCGGTCGATAAGTCACTACGTAAATATATACATCAAAACCCTACAAAAGAATAAACACCATGAACAAGGTGAACTACATAAAGGTGGCAATAAAAACTATGTAATCCCATCCAAAATGAGCAGTTAGCAAGAGATAATATCCTAACCTACGACTTGGTCTGTCCCGAGTAAAGAAAACATGGGTCAGTCCAACTTGAATAAGATAATTGGTATAAGACAAGGTAAATTCACATTGACCAAAACATTCATTTACAACATAAAGGAGTGAAATAGGTAACTATTAAACTTATGCACAATGATGGAAAATAGTGTCACTTATTAAGGATAGACATAGAAAAGTAATGATGTTTTGGCACATGGATTCTTCATCACTGGATTTATTCAACGAATAACACATAAGATCACGTGAAAAGTTCACTAAATCCAAAATCACTGAAACTCGGAAACCACAAGCATTCACACAGAAATAAATCACCATGTATACATAGAAATCTCCTATTATATAAGAGCAAAACCCATAAAATAATCATTTAAAAATGGGAAAACACACTAAACACATAAATCATCCAAGCACTGGATTCACCAAAATCACCAGATTTTTAGATCCAACTACCGGATAGTAAGCTGAAGCAATGCCTACACGTGCTAATACATCAGAATGGCTCGAGGCCTTACCGATACTAATATTATATAAAAGGTACTTTATAAGATGACCAAATCGATCCTTACACACAGACACACAGATGCTAAATTGACCCGAAGGTCCACTGGATTGATCCGAAGGTCTAATACTGGTAATATCACCGAAATGAACACGTCTCACATATAGTAACCCAAAAAGTGGTAATATTGTGTCCCAGAGCGCGCGTTCTCACTTAACGGTCCACACACCATAAATCTGCTCCATATTAGAAATTCAAAGAATCACCAAAAACACAGAAAATCACTGCAAATTAGTGCATCGATTGGATGGAACTGGGATAAATTAATATCGTATATCACCACGTCCCATACCTCAAGGTTAACGATATCGTTTACTCACCAACACGCCTTTTTGAAGGGTGCAAATGCGTGTGAATTTTATATAAAAACATACTTAAGAAAATAGTTTGTAATAATATAGTTTCTTGGAAAAATCATTGAAAACCGTAAAGTTTGGAAATACTTGATAAAATAAGATTTCTAATATATTTATAAAACCTAGTCAAAGCAATACTTTGTTTCAAAACTATATTTTCATGCTTAAAACATTTCGAAAACGATTTATAAAGACTCATGTATGTGTTATGGAATCAATAAAAATGCACACACACAAATAAGAAATGTCATAAAACTCATTTTAAAGGGCTTTTGATTGTTGTTGCTGTCAATTTACTCTTGGGATAGCAACAAACAAACACAGTTTTTATCAAGCAAATATCACAATTTTGGGAAAATCAAAACATGAAACTTATAGCTCAATCTTTCCATAACATCTGAAATTATCAAATTCGGTTATGAAACAAAAAAGTTATGGCCAATTCAGTTTCAAATTCAACACAGAGCAAATGTTAGTTTTGGTCTGGGGACAACAATAGAAAAACCCAATTTTGAACAAGTTAACATCAAAATCTTAGAGAACTCAAAATATGAAAGCACCATCTAAGGTTTCCAAAACATCCAAAATTATCGAATTCGGTTAAGAAACGAATAACTTATAGCCCATACAACTATCAGGCCCGTGATAGTTGATGCTACCGATTTACTCTCGAGGCAACAACAAACAAGAACAATTTTGATCAAGCAAACTGAAAATTTTGGAAAACTCAAAACATAAAACTTGTAAATCTATGTATAAGCTTTCTAGAACATAAAAAGTTATAGAATCTAGATAAGAAACGAGTAACTTATGGCTAATACAAACTTTCAGACCTGTGATTGTTGTTGTTTCTAAAACACGTAACATTTAAATGAAATCTACCAGTTTTAAGCTCAGATTCATATATATGCTTGCTGAAACAAGTTAGAAGATGTGAGGATTTCTTCACCTTTGACTCGTTGCAAGAAGCTTCAAATTTGATCAAAGATGGAGCTTTTTGGCTTCTCTCTAAGCTTGAATACCTATAAGTTGAACTACAACAACATGTAATAAAAAAATCATAGATAAATTCTCAACTTTGAACCAAAAAAGGATGAATTTGAGATGAAATATAAACCTCTATGCGGATTACTTGTTGTACATTTAATATAAGGTGCTAATTCTTCTTAGATTTTGTTTTAGATTTGGAGGATTTAATTCTTAAGAGGAAATGTTCATGGTTGTTTACTGTATTTGTGGAGTTTTTTGTGGAACTGAAAGTATGTTGCTTTTCTCTAGAAAATTCCTTTTTTCCCTTCTATTAACCAAGCCCATTAAAACCACAATCAAGTAATTGGCTCATGCATTGGTTAAGGGAGGTAATTAAGTCTACAAAGCCTTGTTTTGACTAGTTTTCCCATGTTTTCTTCTCCAAATCACTTATGTTTATAATTTAAAACTTATAAAATATGCACAAGTCTATTGCAAAATATGAAATATGTATTTCAACATGTTTTTAACCACTTTTAACAGTATTCGCTTTATTTGCACATAATTTATATTTGACACCAAAATGAGCATTTTGAACTTAATTTACACAAAAATGAACATTATTATAAATTTAACCATTTTAAACGTACAATCTTAACCCAAATAAATTCTTAAACTCAAAATTATCATTATTAACACTCTTATAAATAGTTTACAGTAATTTTAACAAACTTTTAACATTTATTTCATATAGACTACGCTTTAACACGCTGTTTTGCACAAATTTTTAGTTATAAGAAATTTATACAATTTCTAAAACAAAACTCTTAGGAATTTATCAAATTCCCATTTATTAATATTTTTACGTTTTTACTATTTCAAAAACAATATTTTTTTCACCATTATTATTACTATTTTCCAAATCTCAAATACACAAGATTGTTTATTTACCCAACTTAATATTTAAATTACATCTTAACTCAAATTTCATCTATGCATTCCTAGTTTAATTCAAACACAAGATTAAGCTTATTTTTCTCATAAGCTTAAATTCCCATTCAATAATAATTTTCTACAATCGCATTGTATCATATTTAATGAATGTTATTCATTTTAGGAAATTATCATCCAAATAATAATTAACACCTAATTTATAATTTATAACCTTGCTATAAATTCATTATTATGGTTTAACAGGTAATCACACAAGGTAGGGTTGTTATAGACTTTCCCCTTACAAAGATTGTGTCCCCGCTATTTTCTTAAAGGAAAAGTTATATACAACATAATTTATTTCATCTCTACAAGGAGCTAACATGAAAAAGTATAAGCTTGATTATGGAATTTCTCCATCCAAGCTTGTAAAATAGAAAATTGGGACACACATTCCCAAAGTTTTCTCAGCACGGTCATCAAAATTAATCAACCATAGAAACTTCCAATGGTGTTTGCTATTGGAGTGACAATGCACACAAGATGTTGCACAAAAGATACAAGAACAAAGTCTCTTATTATCACAATGAATGAGCTTAAGCACAAAACCACAACCCAGCAGATACCTCCTCAAACTAAGAGATGATAAACACATGTTGAACTCCCAAAGATCAACTAGGGAGTGTTAACAGAAAGCACCAAAATTGATATGGATAAGACCACAAAAGGAAGACTTGAGAGTCCCTCGGGATTGTCTGCAAGGAAGTAAAGGTGACTTGACGCCTCTTTCGTTTCCAAAGGCTAAGCATGTATCTAGATTCAAAGAACAAGATGGTAATTGCCATATATCCCCATATAAGGCTTCGAAGGAAGTCATGCCAACCTAAGAACAATGGCAACAGTGGTAGAACATTCAACCGAAAGAAAAAAAAGATAGTTTTTCCCCAAAACCCATTGATTGAGGGCACAGGTTTAACCTAACCATCTACAACACGATTCATGTGCTTAGCCTGATCACCAGACTAAGGTGGAAACATATTAAAAACGACGCTTCTACTCAAAGTGGCAACAAACAGGAACTTTACTAGTTCTACAATGTAGAAATGGTAAGGAGAGGTGGAACTCAATTAGATACAATAAAAAAGATGACTGTTTTCGCAAGTTAGCCAGTCGATCTCCATTACGAAAACAACAAAGGGTATTAAAGCTAAAATTCCCTTAACACCTGGCATTGCTTCAAGCCTGCCTAAGAAGAAAGAATGTTGGATATGGCTTCAATGGATTCGTGCAACGGTCAAAGAGTTTTTTAAATATGATAAATTCTAATTTATTTTTCAAAAATCTCTTTACTAAGTTCGCAACTATCATAAGGCTTTGCTCCAAATTCTTCAATTACTTAAGATAACAAACAATATTAAGTTTCAAATAATCATTTGCTTCTTAATACAAAAGGCTACAAGGCTACTTAAAACCCCTTCCACCATTATTATAGGATTTTAAATCTTACTCGGGTTCTTACAATGTCCAACTTTCATAAAATCCACCCACTACTAGTTACTTAAAAGAAAATTTGCTATATTTTCCACAATTAAAACCCTTTACTCATCCTTAAAATCAGGACACATACAAAAAGGATACTCTTTTTCCAATTACATTATCTGTTATCCAGATTTAAAGCACATGTAGTTTTTTTTTTTTTTTTTTTTTTTTTTTTTTTTTTTTTTTGACAAATTAGAATTAGTACTTAAAATTCAATTTAATTTCCTTCTCTAAATTTCAAATCCCATCAAATATAAGTTATGAATCAATTTACTGAATGGTTACAGAATTATTCTTTAAAAACTCAAATCCTACTAAACCCTTTTTTTACAATACAATTTTACAAAACAATTAACAAGAAAAAAAATATAAAAATCAATTCTCTTTAAAGAATATATATATCGATTATTTCTCATGTCAACTATGCCTTGTATGTTGTTTTTGGAACCCCTATTGACTTAGGGCGTCATCTTCTCAACCAGAATTCTAAAACCACATCTAGGCACACCAACAAAATTATTAACCATAGTTCTCATACTCATAACCATTCTTATCAACAAAATTATTAACCATGGTCGGCTGAAACGATTAACTAGCTACCGTTGCGCATTCTGATTGGTTTGCACGAGTTATACTGGTTGTTGACAGGATTTAAACAGATTTAGCTTTATAAGAAAACCTACAAGAGATGAAATTTTGAACACGGCAACCCTCAAGAAATAATCGAGTGTTCAGACTTGACGATATTGAGGGAAATATGGTTGTGGGAAGGAAATCACAATCAACATAAAGGAACAAGGCTACAAACTCTCAAATCCACCACAAATATTCCAAAAGCCTTAAGACGATCGTCCTCTCATAAGGGCATCCATAAAGCTAGCACAAGGGATAAGACAACCCAGACTGAAGGAAATTCATAACTATTAATAGTCCAAGATACATCAACGTTTCTTGGAATTTACGAAAAGTGAAAGCTTCGTAACCACACAACTCTGAGAGGCATTCGAAAATCAATTAATCGTGTAAGGCTACTTGAGATACAAGGCTATCGAATTATAAAACATGACCCCAAATTGGGTGAGTCAACTTACATAGAAATGACATACCGACAACAAGATGTTGTGATTTGTGACATAAAATCACATAGAGACGAGACGTGAATGTGTTTGGCGGTAGAGGAGATGGTGCAACAACAGAAAGAATGTTAGAAGGAGCAGTTTGGCGTTTGAGCGGATTTACTGCAGGATTTTAACTCGGTCTTTCTGTGACTTATCTGCAAGTATTGAGGAGATATATTCCTAATATATCTCTAAAAAGAAATTTGGATATTTTTCCTAGGCCTTCTATTCTCCTATAAAAGCAGCACATAGGGTTGGATTAATATATGACCGAATAGAGTGGCGGCTGCGTGCCTCTAAGGCTTGGTGCTATCCAAACGCAAAATAAGAAGGAAAAGCATAGGATAATCCACAAGGCATTCTAGGATGAATACATCTAATTCTAGCAAACTAAAAATCCGAAAGCTCTAACATATAATATAAGAGAGGGATAAGATCATAAAGATCAAAAGGGTACCTTTCGCCTTCCAAGGACAAGGAGAAATCAAGTGGCCTTCTCATTTGCAACAACAAAAAGTAAATATCTTAGGACATTGATGGAAAAGACGCTTAGTGGTAGGGGTGAGCATTATTCGGTTAAACCAAATAAACCAACCGAACCAATTTATTTTTATTGGTTTGGTTCGGTTTTAAAATTAATTTGGTTTGTAATCGGCCAGAAAATTTATCAAGTTTGGTTATTGGTTTAACTAAATTAACCGAACTTTTACTGTATTTTCAAAATTATCGATAACATGATAAATATTTTAGGTTAGTTGAGTTATTTAAGTAAATTTTAATTATTACCTATGTGTCAAAATTGATATTAGAAAGCATAAAAATCATAAATAATAATGCTCTAATCATATATTTATAATTTATTTCAAATTATAGTGTACATTCCAAACATAAAGTGTAAAATATTTTTAGTTCGGTTTAATCGGATAACCAACCGAACCAACCAAACTTAATTCGGTTGGTTTGGTTTGGTTTGGTTTTCATTTTTATTAGTTTTATTTTGATTTGACAAAATTCATCATCGGATAAACCAAACCAACCAAATGTTCAACCCTGCTTAGTGGAGCCACAGTTAAAACACTGACGTCGCATCGGGCAGGCTATCCCGGACTTAGAAACAATACATGAACCAGGAGCGAGCTTCTTAAACTTCTTATAAGGAGAAAAGGATGAAGACTCAAAAGATGAACGCCTCCTCTTAGCCTTGTTGGCCAAGAACTTCTTCACAGCATCACGGATGTATCTCTGTCGGAAGCGTTCTTTGGATTTATCCCAGTTCAAGAAAGCCTCATCTATTTCCAATATTAAGGACTCGTACCAGTCGAGAGTTTCTTCCTGTAGCATACTGGATGCTAATAGAACCCGTTGTCGATTATACAAGTCCGTCCCGGTAAAGATGCGCTCACAAGATCCGAGCTAATCCAAAATCTTAGGGACACTCTCCGAATCACAAAAGGAGGTTCCCCAAGATAGAAAAAGTCACTGCAAAGCTGAATGAAGTTCAATCTACGATGAGAAAAAGAAAGGACAGCAGCTTGGACTGACCATTGAAGCTAGGAAAAAAAGAAAAAAGAAAAAAGCTAGGAATCTTAGACTTTGGAACTTCATCAACAAATCTCTTTACCTCAATCCAAAGAAAGTGAATAATATTATCTATCCATGAAGGTTTCGACCATTTGATTATAGCCGAGATAACTACTCCACCGGAGGCCTTCGCCTCGGCTCTTTCGGTTAAGCAGAAAAGGGTTCTTTTCCATAAACATTTTTTTTATAAAGAAAGACTTTGAATAACGACTCCGAAAGGAATAGGGGTTATATGTCTTTAGGTCTTTCATTGAATCCGGAAGGGGCTTTTTACCAAAGCCTATACTTTCGAAAGTGTTGGAAGCCTTGAAGCCATTGCCTATGACGACATGCTTCTATAAACTTGTTTTATCCAAATACTTCCTTCGGCAAATATGAGGTATGTTAGGAACTTTTCTAAATAACAAATGTTTTAAGGTTTTCCTATTTGATTGTCGGCGTCGGTAGTGGCAACAAGGAGACTTTCATTTAAATAAGTTTTCTGAAATAAAATAGAGGTTCTTGCTCTATTACCTACTGTCATCTGTGGACGGAAGGCATTGATTTTGATTGACTGAAAGAAGCTGAAAGGGATGTCCCTTTAGGAGTAGCTTGTCATTATTTGAGTGACGACGGGCATTGGGAATTGACTAGCTTGATGTCATCTATGTGACGACCGACATTGAGCATTGAGCATTGATCGTTGTTGTTTTAGTGAAAGAGTTGTCTCTTTCGCAATGAACATAATATAGTTTCGGCACCTATGAGGGAGCCGAGGGGACTTGAGGATGACATAGGTGTCACGCCCATTGAAATGATAACTAGAATATTGATAGAACCCACTGAAATGCTTATGTTATTACTAGTTGATCATTGTAAGACACTGCATATGTGTAAAACACGGGGAATGTATAATGAATGGGAATGATTGTGAAACACCAGTTAAACTAAAAGGAATATTGGTGCCTAAGCCTGTTGTTTCGCGCAGTTCACAGGACTTAGGAGTAAGCTTTCGATTTTGTGTTAGCGGGAGGTTACTTTGCAAAGCACAGGAGGTTAAACCAGAAGCAAGGTTTTAAATCTCGGATTTTGGCTAATATCTCGGAAAAATATCTCGACTATCTCGGACGATATTTGAAACACTTATAACTAAACTAGCTGTCAAATCTCGGATTTTGGCTAATATCTCGGATTTTTCATCTTGGCAATCTCGAGGAGATTTAAAACACTGACCGGAAGGACCCATTGCTTTGCGCAATTCGAGAGAAAGGAATTAGGAGAACCAGTTGAATAAAAGGATAAGCCTTCAGTCCCGTTGTTAGTAGGGGTTACCTTATGAAGCATGGAAGTAGGATCGAAAGGAAGAATTCCATTGCTTCGCATGGTTTGGAAATTAAAATAAGAAAGGGCTCTATTGCTTCATGCAATTCGAAAGCTAATTGAATACGAAGAATTATGGTTTCGTGAATAGTGAGATTTGACCCCGTGAAGCACTGATGGAACCACAGATGTCGAGCAAATTATTGAACCTTTAAGATAAGATAGTCAGTATAACAGAAGGATGGGAAATCAAATGAATATATATATATATATATATATATATATATATATATATATATATATATATATAAAGATAGGGAGTCGAAGTAACGGAGGGATGGGGAATCCATTGTGTGATTGCATATTACATTGTTATTGATATATACCTGTGATAAGTGTATTAACCATTAAAGTGCAGGGACACAGGGTTAGCATTGTTTTGTAGCATGGTTCTAACGAGAGGGAAAGCCGTTCCGGTATGCGCATGGTCACATCAAACGCTTTGATGTTGGGTAGCAACTTATTCATACTAGTATTTTTGACTGACTCGTAGTTATGTCTTCCACTTAAACTCTTGGATACTCAACTGAGTAGGCTGAGGGTTAAGATCTTTTAGGTATAGCTTTCGTATATGTTTCCGGAGGCGAGCAAGATAGGTCTGTCAATGGATACCTGAAAAATTCAAAATTCATCTGAATCTATATTCGAAAATGCGGATATTATCCGATATTCAAAAAATAGATACGAATACCTGATATTTGAAAAGAATTTTGGATGTGGATGCAGATATAAGTGTATCTATATCCGAAAAATATCCATCTAATCCTAGGTATGTTTGTAATGATTATTATTTTACGTATACAACCATATCAAATCATAGCTAAACTTTAGCACCTACTAATTATTGTAAGAAAATTTATACGGACCATTGATTCGTCTAATCCACAACCACATTTAGAGAACATAGAACAAACCATAACCTACCACACACATCTCTTGCGATCGACGTCGTGGCTACCACGATCTGAACAAGGTGAATTTGTTTAGAATTTATATTGGTTGTAAAAAATTTAGAATTACGTATAGAACTGCAGTCTCCAATCATATTATTACAAATTGGTTGTATGTTTGTTTAGAACTTGGATTTGTTATGATAACTAAGTTAACTTGTTTAGAAAAGATTGTTTTATGATTGCAGTTTAGAAAATGAGTCAGGCTAGTAAACAAGTAAAAAAAATGTTGTACGATTGTTATTCATAATATGAGTTAAATTTCTAAATGAGTAAAAGGATTTGTTTTGAAAATGATTGATGTATTAGTATATGATGTGTATTGATACTTTTTCATTTGAAAAACCGATGAGGTATGGTAGTTTATGTGTGAACTTTATTTGAGAAAAAAATAATTGAAATGTGATGCTTTTAGTTCATAGGATTTAATATAGCAAAAAATTTGTTCAATTTCGAATGTAGATATTTCAGATATCCTTAAATATTCGGATTCTATTTTTAGCGCATATGTTTAATTTCGAATGTGGATATTACAGGTATTCTAAAATATATGGACCCTATTTTCAGATATCTAAAAAAAAAAAAAAAAAATCCGCGGATGCGAATACAAATATTAACTCTTTGACATCCATGAATATCAGATGCGGATTCAGCGATATCCGGATCTGTTTGCATATGTTGACAGCCCTAGAGCACGAGGTTGTAGCTATATAAGAGTTCCTCTGTATTTTATTTTGTTCTCATGTATGTATCGACGTGTGTTTTGTATGCTAATATTTATACTCTGATCAACTGAGGGGACACCGTCATATGTCGCTCTCGAAGTATATTTTGTAATATGTTATATTTCTTTGAATGGATATTGTGATGGGTTGTATGAATGAACATTGATACCGGTGAATGTTTTATAAAAAAAAAACACGCTCCTGTGTTGACTGATGTAAAGGTTGTTTAACATTCGATTCTTTATATTCATTATCCATGGCCCACTCCCTACAACTTTGACAATTGCACTTAATTCAAATGTGCAACCATATTTTCTATTATACAATCTCCTACGCTTTTGTTGGCTTTTTGAAAAATAATTTTTTGCCCTATAATAGATTCACCGCTTCTTTTATATTGAAGAACCATCATAGATTTTTTCCACCAAATTGTAATTCTCTCAGTTTTATTTTGGTAAAACCGATAGGTTTTTAAAGTCGTCTGTAACTCTTTTAATCACATTTTTATTTGTTGTACGACTAGCATGCTCATTCTTATTCTTTTGACACATAAATACAATTCACGATGCGTCCGTGCTCCATGTACAAACCTCGATTGTTTTCCTTCGACCTAGAAATTAGCAACACATATCAACAGCCTAATTCACAACTTTGCTATTAAGATCAAATTTAGAGAATTAATTTTACCATATCGATGATGAAATGAGAAGTTAAAGCAGGATGATCCAAAGTCGACATGTCAACTTCCACATATGATTTTGATCATTAATAACATCATTATTTTCGCGTTCATTCGAATTATCCCCTTCAGTAATTTTCTTTATCGCATTCATTCTCTGGTATCTAAACGAAAATTGAACTCAATGTTAGTGTAATTTATATACAGAAATGTTTCTTTTATTCAGTGATCAATTATTGAAATAAAATAATTAAAATATCTTTTACCAAATAAAATTTTAAAATTGGAAAGGCCCTTGTCGAATAGTTTTTTTATCGACGCCATATTTCCCTCTTGCATACACAAACTTGGCATCTTTAACGAATTCCATTAAAATACGTAAATTCTTGTGCAGAGCTCTAAAAAATTAAAATAACTATCTCTGAGTTTTTTTTCTTATCGAAAACCATGATACTAATGTTTCCTTGAATATGAATTATCCGTATTTCTTTCTTTTTTAAATTTTCATTTGCAGTCACATTTTATTTCTTCATTAGTTATTGTTTTGGGTTGAACAGTAAATAAAAAGTGGATTGACGTTGGAAAAAAAAAAGGGTCACAACAGTCAACTTCATATTTAATTTTTTTTATGAAAAGGCTATTTTTATTGGTACACCTTGTAATAAAAATAAATTTTCCAAAAAATTGGCCTCCTCGTATCCGTTTCGGAGTGCTATTAGAAATATCTATTGTTAATAAATGCTTACAATCCATGATAATTAATTGTTATTTGATGCATGCTACTTGGGATTTCGCTTGACATTCTAATGTACAAATACAATCTGATACACTGATACTGAACAGTAATAAAAGTTTGTGCACTTATCTGCTTTTGCTCAAATCCTTTCTGCTGCTCTTACCTACCTTTCCTTCTCCAATTTCAGTTCTCTTATGGCTAAGACAAAGAGAATGACCCTCTCCAGTTACAGATGGTATTTGACTCTCAAACTGACCCTCCATAACTCAGATCAAAGTTTAGATCATGGTGATGAAGCGTTGAATGTTAAAGACACTTTTCGCAGACTGGAAGCTCAACTGCAGAAATAAGAATCACTAGATTCATATAATTTGTTTCTCAAATCAATACAAGTAGCACACAAATCCAAAAATTGATTGAAGAATTTCGGAGTTCATATTGATTCACTTTCAAGTTTTATTATTCTCACCAACGGACTTCATCACCTCCTCAATCAAAACAAAACACATCTAATCTGGTGTCAGACCCTCATTCCAAAAGTACAGCTCCTTAACCTAAGAAATTAACTTCATCTAAAATAATAAGAAGTTAAGAATTATGCAATACATGTGATGAAAATTAAATGACATCCTGAGCATTAGTGTCATAATAAGCATGCATTAATTTTAGAAGGCATTTCACGGGATAAGCACTCAGTCATGACAGAAAAAGAGTATATACAAAATGAAGGTAACAAGAAACCAGAGCCACCCACTGAAGATACTATACCTTATATTTCTCTAGAAGCAAGGTATGGTGTAGCTACGAATAACACTATAAGACTTCAAGGAAGCATTAATGGTTAAGTCATCATTATACTCACTAATTCAGGTACTACACACAGTTTTGTTAATACTGAATTAGCAAAGAATCTTAGACTGCATAATAACCATGCAAAATCATTTGAAGTTTATAATGTTAGTGGGGGAAGTTATTAGGAGATGGATTGTGTCGTGATGTTGAAATAAGATGCTAAGGAGCAAAAATTCAACTTTATTTACTTCTTCCCTTAGGGCGGCATCAAGTAGTTTTGGAAGTTCAATGTATGCAAGAACTAAAGGATATTATTTTCAATTTTGAGAAGCTTCAAGATAAATTTGTTCTACAAGGCCATTGGATAATTTGGCAAGGCAACTACACTAAAGAAACTCAAACTGTTTCTGTTGGAAATTTGTGTGAATTATTAAAATATTTGAATAAGTGTATGAGTGGCTCCTTAATGTGAATAGTCCCACATCATGGGATTATATGAAAGAAGCAAGTATTTATACTTGTTTCTAAGAAGCTTTGATGGGGCCTTGGGGCTCCCAATACATGCTTTGTTGTGAGGAGGGAGCCCATGCATCATGACCACCACACACGCGCGCGCGACCGACTCGACTCGACCCGGCTCGGTTCGGTATTGGGCTTGGGCCTGGGCTATGTGGTGTAGACACTTATATTTTTAGACCAGAAAAACTTGATTTTTTCGAACCGTTTTTTAATTACGGAAACTATTTCTGAACTGAATTTAATTTGAAATGGTAAACTTTTGACCAAGTATTTCGCAGATCCTATTTTCCTCCACTGACCAGTATTTTCAAATAACATAATCCTCGTCTATATATTATTATCTTCAGATTAGACGAGAAAAAAAAGATACATAAAAAGAAAAAAAACTGTTTTTCTCTTTTCTCTTCCACCGCCATTAAAATATTCTTACAGAAATTTTCGAGCAGTTAAATCGGAAAGTGCAAATCTGCACTGATCTGTTTGTGCAAAGCAGATCAGTTATTAATTTCAGAGAGGCTGTTTTATCCTAGAGGCGGCGGCGAAAGTACGAACTGGTTTTGCACCATCGACCAGATCGCCGAATCGTCTTCAAGAAAGCGACCTGGTCCGCGACTCAGCCATTGTTTCCCAACAATTTGAAGACGAATCTCGAAACAATGGCTGGAACTCTAAAATTACATGAACAGTCTCCGTTCAGCCCTAAATCAGAAGGCGCAAATATGACTTACAAAATTTGCTGCTGGTTGTCGATCAACGTTGTCATCGATGGACGCGAAGCTTCGTCGGCTGTACTCAGCGTAAAATAGAAGAGGAAAAAGCACCGAATTGATTTCTCCGCTGCAAAATTGAAGCAAGAGTTGGATGCCTAACATGACAATCTCGTGGCGAAGGTATGTTCATGAGATTTACAATATTTAATTGAAGTTTCAGTGCATGAACGTGTAGCGTGTTTAGTCTATCACGCAAATCACTTTGTAAGAACACGTAAATGAACATTGCACGAAAAAAAAAATATAGCTTAAAGAATGCTTATGTAGACTTTGATTTTCTGACTTAGATCGAGATTGGGTTCTAAGTAACTATTAAGATTGACAACGAAAATACTAGATTATAATTAATGTTAGGGATCTAGTGTTGGACTCAAATATTAGATTATTGATATTTTGATCATGGTGTCATTATGAACGAAAATAACTGAGAGATGATTGCCTGTTAATATTGCAATTATGATGACAACGCAATAATGGTCACTCAGAGGACAAATTATATTCTGTGTGCCAATTTAAATGATTCTTTTCACCATGATAATTCTGTTGAATATGTGTATTTAAAATAAATTATTATGAAAATCTATGGCACATATATGCATCTTATAGGAAATGTCATTGACATTAATAGAACACATATATTATTGGAAAATGTCACTAAAAATTTGGCATTAATAGAATGTGTATGTTATTTGATAATGTCATTGAGAATTGACATTAATTGGATGGATAGATTTTTTTTTTTTTGCATCAAATAAATTGACATAGTTTATATGCATACAAGTGAAAAGATAGAATATAGAACACCTTTGTTGCATACATGTGATTCACTTTTGTTAGTCTCTGAGTTTATGAATATTTTCCTATGAGAAAATATAAATTCTCAAACATATGAACATCTTTAAAAAATAGTAAGCATCAACAACCGACCAGTAAATAACAGAATGGAATCCGCAAGGAAACCATAAACGACAGCAGCAATCAACTCAAATGAATGATTCTGGACAGTTATTCTATAATACAACTATAGAAAACCAGATCATATGACACGAATGTATAGGAACAAGCCAGACCCTACACCGCAGGCTAACCCGACTGAGAATCCTCTTATGGCTATGGTTACTGAGATTCGCCTTGTTGGTGAATCAGAGGGTTGGTGGGTAGACATTGGTGTTTCTCGCCATGTTTGCTATGATCGTGATATATTCACAATATACACGGTTGCTGACGATCAGAAAGTGTGTTGTGAGATCTTCGCACCACTTAAGCTGTAGAGACTGGTAATATGAAAATAAAACATATGATTGGAAAGACATTGATTCTTAAAGATGTGATGCATTTGATATGTTTGAAAACATTCAAAATTGAAATCAAGCAAATAAGAAAATTAAGAGACTACATAGTGATAGAGGAACAGAATATGAATCAAATTCTATTCTGGATTTTTTATGTGATATATTGTACATAAGAGAACTGCACCCTATTCACCTGAAATGAATGGTAAAGCTGAAAAAAATTAGGACCTTTACCGAATTAATAATTGTCATTTTATTAAATTTTGGTGCAGCAAAGCATTAGTGGGGGGATATTTTATAGACTGTACGTTATGTTCAGAATAGAATCCCCATATCTAAGAATAAAATTTCACATTATGAAATTTTAAAAGAAATATAAATCCAATATGTCATACTTTAGAACTTGGGGTTGCTTAGCATATGTTCGCATTCTAGACCCTAAGAGAATAAAATTGGCAAGTAAATCATACGAATGTGTATTTATTAGCTATGCTGTTAATATCAAAGCATACAGGATTTATAATCTAAATACACATAATATAATCTGAATCAAATGATGCCAATTTTTTATGAAACGAAATTTCCTTTTAAATTAAGGAATAGTGGGGGCACCTCAAATATGCCTATTAGAACAGAACTTAATAAAAGTTCTGAAGTTGAACCTAGAAGAAGTAAAAGAGCGAGAACCATAAAAATTTGGTTCGGATTTTTGTGCTTTTACTATAGAGGAGGATCACTTAAACCTCCAAGAGGCCTTATTTTATTTAAAACGCCGATTTTTTGGCGAGAGGCTATAAATGATGAGATGGATTCTCTAGAATCCAATAAGACTTGGCATTTGACAGATTTACCCTCTGGTTGTAAATTTATAGGCTGTAAATAAGTATTTAAAGGAAAATTAAAACCTGATGGCACTGTTAATAAATATAAGGCACGATCAGTAGCTAAAGGTTTTAAACAAAAAGAAAATATAGATTTCTTCGACAATTTCTCACCTATGACTAGAATAACATCCATTCGGGTATTAATTTCACTTCCATGCATTTATAATTTACCAAGACACCAAATGGATGTTAAAACCGTTTTTTTTAAACGGTGAATTAGACGAAGAAATTTATATGGACCAGCCTGAAGGATTTGTAGTACATGGTCAAGAACATAGAGTATGCAAATTAGATAAATCATTATATGGTTTAAAACAAGCATCTAAACAATGGCATGAAAATTTGATAACTTTAAACAATTCACATGGTTTTAAAGTTAATGAAAGTGACAAATGCATTTATAACAAATCTGAGAATGACATTTGCACTATTATATGCCTTTATGCAGATGACCTACTCTTTTTGGGTCAAATATTCATGTCATAAATTTAGTCAAATCCTTATTGAGTGCCAATTTTGATATGAAAGATCTAGGTGAGACGAGTGTAATCCTTGGTATTAAAATTACTAGGTTAGAAAAGAGAATTTCTTTGGATCAATCTTATTATATTGAGAAGATTCTAAAGAAATACAATTGTTTAGACTGTAAATATGCAAATACCCTATATGATCACAGTGTAAAGTTATTTAAGAACACTGATGAAGGTGTAAGACAGTCTGATTATGCGAGCATCATTGGCATGCCATTGATTGTACTAGACCCGACATTGCCTATGTCATGGGATAATTGTGCAGGTTTATCAGTAGACCTAGCATAAAGCATTGACATGATATTGAAAGGTTCATGAGATACCTTAAACGAACCATGAACCTTGGATTACATTATGAAAAGTTTCAAGCTGTACTTGAAAGATATTCCGATGCTGACTGGAATATTTTATCTGATGATTCTATTGCGACCAGTGGCTATATATTTAGCATTGCTGGAAGAACTGTTTCTTGGAAATCTAAGAAACAGAATATCTTGACTCAGTATACTATAGTGACTGAGATAATAGCACTAGCCAAAGCTAGTGAAGAAGCAGAGAACTAAAGAAATCTGCTAGTTGAGATCCTTATACGGGAAAGATAGACACCTGTGGTGTAATCGATTGTGATAGTTCCGCGGCTATTACAAAAAGTATAGAACCGTTATAACAACGGCAGAAAACGACGTCGTAAGCACAATACTGTAAAAGAACATCACATATATAGTGATGAAAGATTTGACGACTATTGAAAGAAAAACAGAACCGATAATACAACGGTAAGAAATGACAGTCGTATGCACAGTATTGTTAGAGAACATCACATATGAGGTGATGATAATTTGGCAGATCCTTTGACGAAAGGACTGACCAGAAAGAAAGTCCTTAATAATTCTAAAAGAATGGGACTACTGCCTGAGATAGTGGAATCACGCACAATGGTAACCCGACCTAAATGACTGGAGATCCCAAGAACTAGGTTCAATGGGTAAAAACAAGTTGTGTAGTGATAGTAGATGAACATGCTAAATTTATATATTAAGAAGCATGTATTCCTGAAGTGATTAGAGGATGAGTTAATAGAAACTCTTAATGAGATCTATACTCTATTTGGAGTGGAGTACCTACCTTCAGGAGTACTCTTGATAGACTCACCTATGTGAATGTGGAAATGTGGCCGTTTCCTATGGAGTTTTGGGCAGAACTTCTAGAGCGTTCACTAAACTGGGATAGACGTGCATGGCCATAAACGCACGGGCTTATTTGATTGCACTATGGAAAAGATTGTGTGTGGTTTGATGTCAGGAATAGAGTTCAAGACTACGTGTCACTCTAGTAAAAACTGAATCTTATTCACTACGCAAAGGTTCAAGTCGGATGACACCTTTGTTTATGCACAGTCTTATGTTTTTTAGAAACTGCTCGATAATATTTTAAAAATTCAAGTGGGGGATTGTTGGAAATTTGTGTGAATTATTAAAATATTTGAATAAGTGTATGAGTGGCTCCTTAATGTGAATAGTCCCACATCATGGGATTATATGAAAGAAGCAAGTATTTATATTTGTTTCTAAGAAGCTTTGATGGGGCCTTGGGGCTCCCAATACATGCTTTGTTGTGAGGAGGGAGCCCATGCATCATGACCACCACACGCGCGCGACCGACCGACCGACCGACCGACTCGGCCCGGCCCGGCTCGGTTCGGTTCGGTATTGGGCTTGGGCTTGGGCTTGGGCTATGTGGTGTAGACACTTATATTTTTAGACCAGAAAAACTTGATTTTTTCGAACCGTTTTTTAATTACGGAAACTATTTCTGAACTGAATTTAATTTGAAATGGTAAACTTTTGACCAAGTATTTCGCAGATCCTATTTTCCTCCACTGACCAGTATTTTCAAATAACATAATCCTCGTCTATATATTATTATCTTCAGATTAGACGAGAAAAAAAAGATACACAAAAAGAAAAAAAAACTGTTTTTCTCTTTTCTCTTCCACCGCCATTAAAATATTCTTACAGAAATTTTCGAGCAGTTAAATCGGAAAGTGCAAATCTGCACTGATCTGTTTGTGCAAAGCAGATCAGTTATTAATTTCAGAGAGGCTGTTTTATCCTAGAGGCGGCGGCGAAAGTACGAACTGGTTTTGCACCATCGACCAGATCGCCGAATCGTCTTCAAGAAAGCGACCTGGTCCGCGACTCAGCCATTGTTTCCCAACAGTTTCTGCCCATGCTACAGGTAAAGAGATAAATTGTCAGAACATGTGTTTCATACCTCACATGATAGAATCTCCCTCTGCAATTTGACCTACAAAATCCTTCACCAAAATTCCACACCCTCAGAACTTTCACTACCATCTGATTGACATTTGATCATTAGTAACTTCCTTCCTTGCTGTTTTTCACCACTTCCCCGTTGCCTCCATCAAGACAGCATGATCATAAAGTTTCTTTACTAACAAATGCAAAACTTGTTTGTCTCAGGTAATACAAACATCTGTTTCATCTAAGAATGAAATTGAAAAAAATGAATCAAGATATGTTGCAATCCAAAGAAACTATTCCAAGCTTCAATTCATATGCTGCTCTGGTGGTGACGGTATAAAAATATGATGGTGTATGGAGGATGTGTATTGATTGTATGGAACTTAACAACACAATCATGCAAGATAAATTCCCATACATACCTTTGATTGATGAGCTACTAGATGAACTGGTTGGTTTTGATTTATTCTCTAAACTTAATCTTCAGTCTGGTTATCATCAAATCAAAACGCATGAAGAAGACATTCACAAAATAGCTTTTACAATCCATGAGTCATTATCAATTTGCTATGATGCCACTTGGCCTTACAAATACTCCATCAACATTCCATCCTTTGATGAATTCTATTTTTTAGACTTACCCCAGGAAGTTCTTATTAGGCCTCTTTTTTCTTTTTCCATTTCTTTCTTTCTTTCTTTTCTTTTCTTTTCTTTTCTTTTTTCTTTTTTTTTTGATGACATACTGATATATAGCAACACTTGTGACCAATTACTTCACATTTTACCAACATTACAGGTATTTAAGGAAAGTAAATTGGCTCTTGAGCTTCCGATGTGTCATATTGAATAAACTAAAGTAGTTTATTTGGGAAATGGGGCTCTATAGAAGTAATTGTAGACCCTGATAAAACTATTGTGCCAGTCTTGGCCAATTCCTAGAAGTTTAAAAGCATTAAGTGGTTCTTTGGGCCTCTCAGGCTACTATGGAAGATTTGTCGAAAACTACAGGGTAGTTTTTAAACCATTAACCAGCCTACTGAAAAAGAATTCATTTACCTGGGATGAAGAAGCTCAAATAGCATCTGATGCCTCAAAACGATGCTTAATTTCTACACCTATATACTTGGCATGCCCGATTTTTCCCAAGACTTTGTGTTTGAGTGTGATGCCACGGGCGTAGGAATAGAAGCTGCACTTCTACAAAATTTCAGACCAATTGCATGTACTGGTCAAGCGTTAGTAGGTAAAAATACTTTTTGGTCAACATATAACAAGAAATTACTAGCTCCCATGCTAGCACCAAAGAAAGGAATACTATATTTAACTGAGAGAAATTTATTATAAAGACTGATAATAGCCTCAAATATCTTTTCGACCAAAATTGCCAGTCTGTACTTTAAAGTAAATTGCTTGTTAAGTTGCACGATTTCGATTACGTTTTTGAGTACTAATATGGTAAAGAGAATATAAATTGTCAACTGTTTATCAAGAGGAGGTAAAAGCAACATATTGCAAACTGAAACTTGAGTTCATGTACACTATAGCTACAAGTAATTTATATAGTACAATGTGATTGGGTAATAGCCATAAAAAAATAGGATTTCTTCTGATCCTTACTATATAGACTTGCACAGCAAGTTACAGAGGGGTAAATTGGATGCAAACAAATTTAAGCAAGTTTTTTTTCCTTTTTTCTTTTTTTAAAACTATCTATGGCAAATGGAATCAGACTATAAACTAAGTAAAAGCCCCCTAGCTGGTCATTCTGGTTTAGAGAGGCACATAATAAGTTAAAGCAAGTTTTTTCTGGCAAGGTCAAAAAAATGATATGCAATAATTGTGAAAGCTTGTGACACATGTCAGAGAAACAAATCAGAAAATGTTCAATATTCAGGCCTGTTATCGCCATTGCCACCTCCAAATAAAGTATGGAAAGACATTAGCATAGATTTTAATATTGGGTTACCTAAATGTAATAAATTTACAATCAAATTTGATGTAGAGGATAAATTAAACAAATATGCACTTTTTCCATTTTCTCTAGCATAGTCTGCACAACAAGTAGCAATAGTATTTTAGATGTCGAAGAGATACATGGGCTATCAAAATCTATTGTCAGTAATCGAGATTCAATCTTCACTAGCAATTTTCTAGACTGGATTATTCAAAATTGAAGGTTGTACCACGACACAGATCATCCTACTATCCCCAGTCAGATGGCCAGAGAGATCACGAACAAAGCATTAAAGTGCTATCTGAGATGTTTTTGTAACCATTAACCTCATAAGTGGTTCAATTAGTTAAGTCTTGCTGAATTTTGGTATAACTTGATGTGGAAGTTACATATTCAAACAACCCCATCTGAAGCACTTTATAGAAGGAAACTCCCTACTTTACTATCTTATTGCCTAAGTCAGCTAAAGTTCAAGCTATGGAAATAGAACTTTATGCCAGAGACAATTCATTGCAACTTTTGACGGATAATATTGTCGAAGCTAAAAAAGGGATGATTAGAAATGCTAATGCTTATAGATCTGAAAAGGAGTTTCAAATTGGAAATTTGTTTTTTCTTCGACCAAATTATCACCAAAATTCCATGGTATCTATGAAATCATTTATGAAATTTAGCTTAATAAACTACAAACTGAATTTCCTTCCTGCAGCAAGTATACATCTAGCTTTTCATGTTTCTTAACCCACCAAAAAATGGGGAACAAATGTAATTACTTAAAAAGATTTACCTACTACTAAAAAAGTAAAAAGTAGTTGAACCTGAGATAATTTTGGCTAGTTGCACGAACTCCTCATCGCATTATTACAGAAGCGTTGGTGAAGTTGAAACAACAACCAATGGAAAAAGCCACTTGGAAAGATTACTGGAAGCTTGTCGCTCGTTTTCCTAATTTTTGACCATGAGAGAAGGTCAAAAATTATAGGGAGGGGTATTTGTGACAGGCCTTACCAGTAAAACCTAGGAAAACAGCCACCGTCGATGATAGGATTATATTTCCGAAGAAATAGTGTAACAACTCTGCTTTCTACGTTGGAACTTAAGATGTATTCAAATAAAATAAAAGAGTTTTAAATTTGATTTGTGGTGGTTCGTCAATTAAATAAAGGGATTAAGTTGAATAAAATTGTTTGTGATACCAAATAATTTTATCTTATGTGTAGTTGAGATAGTTGAACAATAAATTTATTTATTTTACTCTACAATAACATTTTTAATACAGTAGTATCAAAACAGGCATTGTGCATAATAACTTTTTTAGGGTGCATGAAACCCAATTAACAATATCGATACATCAGACAAAAGACTAGTACAAAGGTAAAATTACCGTTATGGATATCAGATTAAATTGAGATGTGCTGCATAAGATGAGTTGGAGTAGTTGAGGTTCTTCAAGAAAGCGGAGCGTAGATGAGTGCTTGGAACTGTTTTGCATATGCCAAAAATTTCACAGGCTTTTAACGAGAGGTTTGAGTCGTTGGAGCAATCAGCTTTTTCACATATGGAATCGAGGGCAACATTTAGGCCTAAAGATGCTGGTTCTGTTGTCAAACTGGATTCAAAACACTTCTCTTCTGAGCTCATAGCTGCACAAATACCAGAAATGACCCAAGGGGGAAGTATGGTGTCTTTTATTTCAATACTACAACATAAACTACCCTCCAAACCAAGTGAAGATTCTACATTGGCTCTCATCAGTTCCTTACACTTTACCTCAGGAACAGAAAGTGAGGCGTTATGAAAAGGTACAGGAGCATATATGACCGGAACATCCTCACCACTAAAGGAATTCAAGAAAAACCTGAAATTTAACAAAAAATCATACAATGCATGGGCATTGTCATTTCCAATAAAAGCCAGTAGAGACTGTGGGCTGTTGTCCACATCGGACATGGAATCGATGTGGATGGTCTGGGCATAGTTTCCCTTTTCAATTTCTGCAAATTCAGCTAGATCTTCTTCAATGGCCTGATCATCTTCAACAGAGCAAAGAGGCATGGAGAAACTAATACCTTGCTTTTTCAAAACTGATCGTAAACTACGAGAAGAATATGAAATGTAAGCATTACATGAATGCTTATTCTCCAAAAAGTTTCCACCAATGAACATTGCAATGAATTGTGAAGTACGAACATAGAAGATGTTGCACAATTTCTTTCTAAGCAAGTAGTAAACACTCCGAAATGAGTTTTCCCAGTCTTCTTGTCTTTTTGCTAAGAATTCTTTTTCTCCTTTTGCAGCTGAGGTAGTCATCATGGATATCACAGAATTTGGCAGAGAAGTCTGAGGATATACCCACGACTGCAAAGCTTTCGTGTATAAGACATCGCTAGTTGTGACTGCTCTGTTTACACAGCCAAATTGATGTTCTGTGTTACCACTGAACTGGGAATTAAATTGGCCAATGACATGGCTTGCAGCCAATCTATGATACCATTTCACTGAAGATGATGACACCAGCCTAAATGCAGTTTTCAAGGTAAAATCTAGTGGGGGTTTACTGCCAGGTATATTGAATTGAGCACATGATTTTCTAATAAACCCTGATTCAAAACTGTCATTTTTTGCTTGAAAATCACCCAAAGCATCAACTGAAGGGATATCACGAGCAACCAATCCTTTCAGAGCTTTTTCCATATCAACGTTAGCAGAATCAGTTGACTTTTCAGTTCCACCATGAAGTTCAACTACATTTCGTAACAAGCTACAATTCTCAATCTTCTGAGAGCTTTTGTCAATGTTTACTTTGGAAGATAAATTGGGACGTTTGAAATTACCTAAATAATCAGTTTTTTCACTCAAAAGCGAGTCTCCATTGGTAGAAGAATCAGTGACATTTCCACATAACTTGCTAGAATTCAGTGATTCCTGCTTTATTGTGGACTTAGTTGTTACTTTATCATAAAAATCTCTAAATCTTTCACCTGACTTCTTGACAGGGAAAACCTCACTAAGACGAGTATTGATATATTTTGGCAACTTTAACTCGGATTTTTTTACAGCGTCTACTTCTCCACTGGCATCTTTATCGGATCCTGTAAGATTTCCCATCTGTGCATTAACTTGGAATCCACTATTTCGTCTTTTCAACTGCTCTTCCCTCAATTCAGATGGAGTTTTCCGCTTCATTCTCACGCCGGATTGAACTTTTCCGAAAGGAAAATTATTCGCAGAAGTCGATTCCATAATAGCCGATTTCGCCATCTCTTTCAGCCTCTAAATCCGTATCTCTTCTCGGCGAAAACCGTTTAAGGAGGAATCGACGGAGAAGAGAGATGGATCGAAACCCTAATATGCGTTATTGGAAAAGGAGAAGGGAGGAGAGAGAAGGCGGGAATTTGAAAAGATGGCGCGCAAATTGATTTTTGAGAGATTGAAATTTGGGAATGCGCCGCTTACGTCTTGAAAAATAATTAAATATACTGAACTAAAGCGAGCGTCGGATTTCAAAGGGTGCGTTGCCGGTTTAAATGGGGAATTTGTATTTTGCTACCAAAAAGAGTATTTGAGCGTGCTATTTGAACAGAGTTTATTTGTTTTGAATTAATTTATGCATTTAATTTTAATTCATGTTTCTTATGCAAATGACAACACGTTGGAAAATTTGTAATATTTGTCTCACATTGAAAATTTGTAATATTTGTCTCACATTGTCAAAATAATATACGGCAAGGTCATCAGAGTTTCATAGTTAGATTATCCTAATCGCTCACGAATCCGACTCGAAAACGATTAAAGAAGGAATCGATCGAAGTTTCATAACCTACCAATGAAATTACGTTGAGAATTAAAAGAAATTTTGATGCTTCAGGAGTTAGATTTTTCTTTCTCACTTTGCAGAATTCGGGAGTGAAACAGTAAGAATAAGAGAGGGATGAAGAATCGGTTTATATAGAGGAGTAGGGTGTCCATTCGTCTCCCCATTCGGATCGGCAGCCCAATAGAAGAACCCCCGTTCGGATCGGATGGACAGCCCAGAAGCGAAGCTTGGCCCAATAGTCCAGTGGAAAATAGAAAGGAAAAGGGGTCTGTTCGGATCGGAAACCGAATCGGGTCCTTTAGCTCAGCGACGAACTGAATTGAAATTTGAAGAAAAAGAGGAAAACACGAGGAAAATCAAAAGAGAAATTACCTCGAAGAGCGCTATGCGTTGATAGTCAAAGAATGCTCCGTATCCAACAGAAGCATCCTTTGAGTGGGCAAAATGTTAGCCCACTTTGTGAACTGGGCAACACAAAGTCAAGATATGAAATATTGAAGAACTTGAAAAACTCTGAAGCGGGTCGGATCGGAGCAGGATAGCGGTTCGGATAGGGTAAAGTCTGCTGTTCGGATCGGTGAACTATTACTCTTGGAATTAAAGAAGCACAGCTATTCGGGTCGGAGGGGAATCTACTTCCAGTCGGATCGGAAAGCCACCCAATTGCTACAGAGATAAGTCGGAGCGGAGCGGAGCAGAGTAAAAAGAAGAGAGAATTGGTCCTCACTTAATCCTGTTCGGATCGGAGATACCGATCTGAACCCTTGGAGCCTACTCTTCCGATCCGAACCCATTTTCCACATCACTCCCCTGCATGAGCGCCTGGATATCCGGATCGGCTATGACCAGTTCCTGCCCACAACGTCCATTACTCTGATGCGTTGTCAACATAGAAATCCATCCGAACCCGAGGCTGATGGGATGGATGACACGTGGCTCCGATCCGGATCGGGTTCTGAGCAAATTCACACCTATAAATACCCCGTCTGGAGACAAAGAAAAGGATCTTTTTCTGGCACTTGGAGAGTTCAACCACCTTCATAACCCGAATTCCAGCAATCCCGGAAAATCCAAATCTTCTTTCATTATTTGTTTTCAGACAATTGAGTGATTGTAAGTGAGTTGTGAGAGAAATCAAGTGAATATTTCATTGTACTTGCAACTAAATCAGTAAAAATAGTGAAAGACAAGTGGACGTAGGCATTTCTTCGCCGAACCACTATAAATCCTGTGTGTTCATTTTTTATCTTTGATTTCATTTCATTCTGCTTTTAATCAATTTGGGTGTTAGAACCACTTTTTGGTCTAACATTTTGGTGCTTTCACTGAGAAATCATCTGAATTCTTTGTTTTTCGGGATTATCGTTCTACCTTTTGGACCGTTGAGTTCAAAGAAGTTAATCCTCAAGTTTCAACGCCCTTGGATATTTGTTGAAGTGGTTGTCGAAGAATCATGGCCAAAGGAAAAGGCAAAGAAGTTCAATCTGGTCGAGGAAATGGAGTTGGCGAAGATCAGCAAAATGCGGTTGTAACAAGGTCTCGTGGGCAGAGTTCAGCAGCAGGACGAACCAATGCAGGAAATCCGAACTGTCTTCAGGGGGAGAGCTCCGATCCGATCCGGGTAGGAGATTCTGAAGCAGTGCATTCCCCCAATCTGAACCGACCCGACCAGACTCCCCAGCTCCGAACCGACCCGACCTCCCATCTCCGATCCGATCCGATCCGACTCTTGGTGATGTTGGAACTTCTACTCGAGTCCCTACAAATGCTCCGATTCCAGCCGCCAGGGTCAGTGATCAGGTCAATCCATCTGCGCCCATTACTCAAGGAGATTTCTCGCGCCTACTTGGTATGCTTGAAAGTACAAGGGAGGCTATGAAAGTCCACGAGCGCACTAATCTCATGATGCAGGAAAATATGAGGCTCATGAGCAGGGAGATTAGCGAACTCCGTCGACAGAGAACTCCATCACCGGTTCGTCACACACCAGTGGATCAGTCTTCATCTTCCGAGGAAGAGCGGCCCCGTGAACGAAGGCCGCTCGAACGACCTCAGAATGTGGAGCAGCTGACATTCGGATCTTTGGGATCTCGTGAGGATATTGCACGAACACTAGGAAACAATGACCCCACTCGGGGGCAAAGGCTCCAGTCCCCTCCTCCCGAGATCGACCGGGAGCGCAGGGAACGGAATAGAGCAGAAGCAGCTCGAAGAAGAAGGGCATCTCCTGAACAAGAGCCCAGAAGGAACTCGGATACTAGGGCCAGGGAACCTGAGCGGCCCCAAACTAATGCTGATGTACAGGCAATGGTTCGCCAGATCATGTCCGAGAGCCGGAACTATACAAATGAAGATTATGGCATTGAGCGAAGCCATACTCCTTTCACCGACGATATCCTCGACTTCCAGTTTCCCCGGCGTTTTAACCTGCCACAGATGGACAAGTACAACGGGAGAACTGATCCGGGATGGCATTTGATGCGATACTCGTGGCTCATGAATGCTGCTGCTGCCCCTGATGAAGTGAAGTGTAAAGCGTTCCCAATCTATTTAGAAGATGTGGCGCTGTTCTAGTTTACCCGACTTCCCCCTCGTTCGATTTCGAATTACAAGGAGCTGAGCGAACGTTTTATGAATCAGTTCCGACTCCATGCCCGAAAGTCCAAAAGTGTTATTGAATTGTCAAGAATTAAGCAGGCACCAGGAAAGTCTTTGAGGTCATATCTTGACCGTTTTAACTTAGCTGTGACTGAGGTTAGTGACCCGCATGAGCCCACCATTCTGATGGCATTAAAGGAAGGAGTCGATCTTGAATCTGAGTTCGGGGATTAGCTTTCTGGGAAGACACCCTCCACGAGAGAGATATTCTATGAAAAAGCCGATATTTATTTAAGGCGAGAGGAGGCCAGGGCAAACCGAAAGAGAAAGTCTGAAGCGGCTTCAAAAGAAAATGTGCAGAGTAACGTCGCCGTGAAGCAGTCTGGGGAAAGTTCCGGAAAGGTTGAAGTAAACGTGGGAAACAAGGGTGGAAACAACAATGCTGGAAGCGGGGGCAACAACAACAATAACCGTAATCCGAACGGTAACAGAAGAAATAGAAATAAGGGAAGTGATCCCAACAAAAGACCCCGATTCCAGACCTACGAGAATTATACACCATTGAACGACACCCTGGAAAATATTTACTTGGATACGTACAACGTTTTGCAGTATAAAAGACCGCCACCTCGTGATTCGACCGAGAAAGAAATGGCAACTGGGAAGTTTTGTTTGTTCCATGGAACTCATGGACATTCAACCAATGAATGTCGGCATTTGAGAGATGTGATTGAGAAGCTGCTGCGTGAAGGTAAGTTGGATGAATACAAAGTTGCCCCGAGGGACAGGGGGCAAGGAGAGCAAGCTCCAAAACAGATTCTACCCGCTCCCAAGCCTACAGCGCAACAAAAAGGTAAAGGAATTGTTATCAACTCCATAGTGGGTGGACCTCACCCGGCAATCCGTAGTTTCAGATCAATGGATCAATATGTAAATGCTGCCAAGCACATATATGTGAATGAAGGTGATGATTTGGAAGATATCACCCCCATAAAACAACAGAAGACCATGTTTGACGACGTGGTATTCCGCAGCAGAGATAATACTGGGATCCAATCACCCACTGATGATCCGATGGTTATTACTACCACTATTGGGCCGGCCTTGGTCCATAAGGTATTAGTAGACAACGGAAGTTCTGTCAACATTTTATTTAAAAAGTCATTTGATCAGATGAAGCTGGAATCTGAAGATTTGAAGCCATGTGAAGGATGGATCAGAGGCTTCAACGGGGCGTCAACAGCTCCCATGGGATACATAGAATTACCCGTGACCTTGGGGCAAGGAGAACGCCGAAGAGTGCGGATACTTCAGTTCGTAGTATTGGACGTGGATTCGCCTTATAATGCATTTTTGGGGAGACCTGCCCTTGCTGAGTTCAGAGCTTGTATCGCCCCTTGGTGTTTATTGCTTAAGTTCCCGACCGAAGCCGGAACTGGAGTGATGAGAGGGGATCAAATTTCCGGACGAGCCTGTTATGTTGCCGAATTAAAGATGTTGATGAAAGGACTTAACATTGAGAGTAAAGATGCCTCGCCTCCTCCAAAGGGGGGCTCGGCATAACAATTAGAGAGATCGACCCCGAAGGAGTTGCCCAAAGGAATGCCTAAGGACCTGGATCCCAGAAAAGACGAGGAACCAGAGGCTAGAAATGCAACTCCTAATGAAGCGACAGTGGAAATTCCCATTGATGACGCTGATCTGACAAGAGTCTTGAAGATTGGGTCTCAATTGGATCCACGTCGGGCCAAAGAACTAACGGACTTTTTGAAGGCGAACTTGGACGTGTTTGCCTGGACCCACGCTGACATGTGTGGGATATCGCCATCCATTATAAGTCACAAATTAAATGTAAACCCGAAGCATCCGCCTGTGAAGCAAAAGAGACGTATGTTGAGCCCAGAGAGGTCGGCTGCTCTCAAAGAGGAAGTGGAGAAGCTGAAGCTGAACGAATTTATTCGAGATTCGACATATCCCGACTGGATATCGAATCCCGTCTTGGTAAAGAAGCCGAATGGAAAGTGGCGAACTTGCATTGATTTTTCAGATTTGAACAAAGCCTGCCCAAAAGACAGTTTCTCACTTCCCAGAATTGATCAGCTTGTAGATTCGACAGCAGGTCATGAACTTCTCTCTTTCATGGATGCATATTCTGGGTACAACCAAATTCCTATGCATGTGCCAGACCAAGAACATACGAGCTTCATTACAAATTTGGGATTGTATTGTTATGTTGTAATGCCATTCGGATTGAAAAACGCTGGAGCCACTTATCAGCGCTTGGTGAACAGAATGTTTTATAATCAAATAGGGAAGACTATGGAAGTTTACGTGGATGATATGCTTGTCAAATCGAAGCAGTCCTCCAGCCACACACAAGACTTGGCGGAAATGTTTGGTATCCTGCGAAAGTATCGGATGAAGTTGAATCCTCTGAAATGCTCATTTAGAGTGGCGTCGGGAAAATTCCTAGGCTTCATTGTGAGCTCCCGAGGAATTGAAATCAATCCTAGCCAAATAGCAGCGATTAGAAACATTGAAGAGCCAAGAAGAATTAAAGATGTCCAAAGTCTTGCAGGGAAAGTAGCCGCGTTGAGTAGATTCATCTCCAAGGCTACAGACAAGTGCGTTCCGTTTTTTGATTTAATTAAAAGGGGAAAGAAGAACTTCGAGTGGACTCCGGACTGTGTTGAGGCCTTTCGAAATTTACTGGAACTGCTAGAGAAACCGCCGATTTTGTCAAAGCCAGTGGATCACGAAGAATTGTTTGTTTACTTGGCAGTCTCGGCTCACGCCGTTAGCACAGCCCTGGTTAGAGAAGAAGACAAAGTACAAAGGCCAGTGTATTATGTAAGCAAGAAATTAGCAGCGGCAGAGCGCAACTACCCAAAAATTGAGAAGCTCGCTTACAGCCTCCTAATCGCATCCCGAAAACTTCGTCACTGTTTCCAAGCTCATCCAATAACCATATACACCGACCAGCCCTTGAGGCAGGTATTCCAGAGACCCGAAGCATCAGGAAGGTTGATCAAATGGAATATAGAATTAAGCCAATTTGATTTAAATTTTCAACCACGAAAGTCGGTCAGGGGGCAAGCTCTGGCGGACTTTTTTGCGGAGTTCACCATCCCAGAGGAGGAAGTAATTGATGACAGAGTGGTGAAGTCTGAGGATGAGTTGAAGATAGATCCATGGAAGCTATACACCGACGGAGCTAAGAACGATCGAAGGTCCGGAGCTGGAATCGTCTTAGTCACTCCCGAAGGACGGTCGTTATATTACGCTCTACGATTAGAGTTCTCGGCGACTAACAACGACTCTGAATACGAAGCCCTGATTGCCGGGCTAAAGCTTGCTAAAGACCTCGGAATAAAAATGTTGGACATATTCTGTGACTCTAAAATCGTTGTTTGCCAAGTGCGAGAGGAATTTGTGGCTCGGGGACCTCGACTTATCGCCTACCTCAGGAAAGTGAGAGAGCTATTGAGTAGCTTGGAGCGGTACGATATAACACACATCCCAAGAGCCGAAAACAGAAGGCGGATAGGCTGGCAAAGCTGGCTAGTTCCGACAATCCAGAAGAGACTGAAATAATTCCAATTGAAACGTTGGAATCGCCAAGCTTTGAGTCGATGGAAGTTGAGTTCGCTTTCGAAGCGGAACCGGAGAAGGAGTCATGGATGACTCCAATTAAGAACTTCCTTAAGAATGGGACACTCCCATCAAAGAAGAGTGAGAGAAGGGCTATAGTTCGCAAGGCTACTAGATATGTAATACAAGATGATATTCTTTATAGGCAGGGATTTTCCATGCCCCTGTTACGATGTATTGCACACGACGACATCAAGCGTGTACTAAGAGAAGTACACGAAGGTGAGTGTGGAGATCATACAGGAGGTCAGACTTTAGCAAAAAAGATATTGCGATACGGATACTTCTGGCCTACAATTTATAAAGATGCAGCTGATTATTCACGACGCTGCGATAAGTGCCAGAGATTCGCCAGAATCCCAGAGCACCGTCGACCCAACTTAAATCAATGGCGAGTCCTTGGCCATTTGCCACATGGGGAATTGATATCATTGGAGTTCTACCGATTGCCAAAGGAGGAGCGAAATATGCAATAGTGGCCGTGGACTATTTTACGAAGTGGGTGGAAGCTGAGCCCTTGACCAAGATCACGGCAAGAAAGGTGATAAGTTTCGTGGTCAGAAATATTATATGCCGATTCGGGATCCCAAGGACGATTATAACTGACAACGGAACCCAATTTGATAGTACTGAATTCAGAAATTTCTGCCAGAAGTATAAGATTGACAAGCGATATACTGCAGTTGCCTATCCGCAGTCGAACGGGCAAGTAGAGGCAATAAACAAAGTAATAAAATCCATCCTCAAGAAACGGTTAGAGTGTGCAAAGGCAAAATGGGTTGACGAATTGCCCCTAGCTTTGTGGGCATATCGAACAACATTTAAGACGGCCACCGGTCACACCCCTTTCTCTCTCTCCTTTGGCTCAGAAGCAGTAATTCCAGTTGAACTGGAAGTTCCTTCCCACAGGGTGACATATTATGACCCGATGACGAATCGGGCGCTCTTACTTGAGTCTCTTGATGAAGTCGAAGAAAAAAGGGACGAAACAAATTTGCGTGCGGCAAGACATCGACGTCAGATGGCACGCTATTACGACAAAAAAGTTCGCCTCAGGACTTTTGAACCAGGAGATTTGGTGCTAAAGAGAGTCTTTCCATCCTTTCCTCACCTCGGTCCAAAGTGGGAAGGACCCTTTGTCATCCAACGGAAACTTGAAAAATGAACCTTCAAGTTAACGACCGTAGATGGCGAAGAAGTCCCTAGAGCATGGAATGCCCAACACTTAATGCGATATTTGGATTAGAAATGCTGTACTCTTTGTTATTTTTCTTATGAACTCTGTAATAAGGCACGACTTGCCTTGGGAAAATCTGACGATATGAATAAAGGACTATAAAGTGGATGTAGGCTACGACTTAGCCGAACCACTATAAAAATATTGTGTGTTATTTACTTTTATGCATTACATATATACATTCATCAATTACTCTGTTGTGATTATGGAATACAGGATGACTCAAAACCTGAAAAGGTTAAAGACAGTTTAAACATAAGAAAAAGCACAGCGACTATTTGTGCGACAAGACATAAAAGAATGAGAAAACTACATTCTTAACTCTAACTCTCCAGAGAGAGAGAGAGTATAAAAGCGTCTCCGACTGAGCGCTGAAAAAGAAATTCTTCCCCTAACTCTAACTCTCCAGAGAGAGAGAGAGTATAAAAGCGTCTCCGACTGAGCGCTGAGAAAGAAATCTTTCCCCGCTGAAAGACCGGGGAATGAATAGATTGCTGTGCTCGAACTCTAACTCTCAAGAGAAAGAGAGAGAGTATAAAAGAAATGCCAGAAAAAACGACAGGTACTGACGACACAGGAAGTGCTATCCCGTCAGAAAATCGGGAGCATTCAGATTGCTTGATTAAGCATTAAATAATTTGTGGGAATTGACTGGGGGCATATATGTATACGCATATTTCCTCCCTCCATAACTTCATTTCATAATTATAGTAAGACATGCATTTTTACATAAGTGCAGAACTACTGACAAACAGACATTGCAGAAAATGAGTTATTTTTTATTTACAAATGAATGAATTTGTACAGGAAAATAGCTAAAAAAGAAAGCGCAGGAGCCGCTCTTGTAGCAGCAATTGTTGGTTCATTAAATGCTAAAACAACACAAGGCAATCCACTATTTAGATTTCGAATGAGCCTTGGACTTCTTGGCGTCTTTCTCCGCATCCTTTGCTTCTTTCTCAGCCTCTGTCAAAATTCGTTTTGATTTCTTCTTTCCTGAAGATGCGGTGCTGGAGCCAGTAGACTTCTTCCCGGAGGGCGGAGCGCTGGAATCAAGAGAAGATTTTTTAGCGAGTTCCTCTGTAATAGATCTAGTTGAGAGCTTAACAACTAACCTTGATCCCGCATCCACAACTGCGAGGGGCTTGAGGGCTTCAGGGTCTAGTTCCTCGGTTTTTAATTGCAAGCGTTTGTCTTGATCAGCTTTCATTGCAGCCAAGGTAACATCATCAGCATTTTTTGACTCCCCGACTATTGCAACTTCTGGTTCCTCTTCATGACCCCCGTCACCGCCATCATCCCTTAAAGCTGCTATCATTTCTTCATCATGGGGAGTGGCGACCTTAGTCGGCTCACTTCCTTCTCCCAAGTCTAAAGGAGTAGCCTTGTCCTCCCCTCTTTTGGCCTTTTCTGCGGGCTCTGCTCCGGCGGTGGCTCCCTGAGTCACATTTGTCTTTTCGGATGACTCAATACCTATAGAATGAGAAGCAACAGTTGTCAACTCAGGCGAAAACAATGGGTTTTTCATCGATTGCTCAATCACGTAGCGAAAGGTGGAAATAGCCTTGACAAATTGAGGAGAAAAGGTAGGGATACCTTCTGAAGACTTCTCGGCAGGGGTGACTACTACCTCTGATGCTGTTTCAGGAATAGGGGATAGCAGAGTTGTTCGGGGAATTCCCGGATTTTCAGGATCATACCCCTCTACTTCAGAAGTCGCAGGGGCAGAAGAAGAGGAACCAGCTTCGAGAACATTCTTTTGTTTAGACTTCCGTCTCTCTTCTTCCATGGCCTCAGTAATGAGGCGGCGCCCTTCAGCTAGGCGCTCCGGTTCATCATCCCTCAAGTATTTCTCCATTAGCTTATCTTCATCGATGGAATCGACCTTAAGTTCCTCTTTTTCCCACTCGACGATCTGATTCCATACTTGAACTAGAGTGGATGGATAATCCTCGATCCAAGAAATGTTTCGGCAACGGATGATATGTGCGAAGAATTCAATCATTAATTCGCCGAAACCCTGAATATCAGCCTCCGCCTCCGACAGTTGTTTGCGGGCTTCCTCCGCAGATTTGATAGCACACTCCACATTGCCTTCAGCCAGGGCAGCTCTGTTCTCTGCCTCCAATAGCTTTGAAGCCAAGTCAGCATTCTTCTTTTCTAGTTCAGCACTCCTCTTTGCTAACTCGGCATTTTTCCGTTCGAGGTCGGCATAAGCAAGGCGTGTCTTAGCAGCTTCTGACTTAGCCTCATCAGCTTGCTTTTTTAACTCAGAGCGCTCTTGAGTGTGAGATTCAAGCAAGTCATGATAACGTTTTTGCATGTCCTCAAATTGTTGTTTGAAGTTAGAAGCGTCCCTTTGAGCGACAGCTAGCTGAGCTTGAGTGTCTTCCAAATCTTTTCCTAGAGCTTTTAAAGCCTTGGCATCCTCCTCCGCGGTCTTTTGCATTAAGTCGGTATTTGTGATTAGAGTGCGGATGATTCTGGAAAGGTTGCGTGAATATTTAAACATCTCAGAATACTGTTTTTCCACCGCATCTATCTTTGCTTTGGCTTCATCTGCCCACTTAGAAGAAATAGGTTCAAGGGCAGGTAAAAAAGTCAAAGTCTCGAAGTAGTGTTCGGGAAATTGCTCCTCCAAATATTCCCGCTTTACTGCAGTTTCCGCATCTAGTGGGGGAGGAGCGGGGATGGTCAATTTGGTGTCCCTGTGTGAGGAGGATTCGGTAGTTTCTTTGTCTGTCCTAGGTCGTTTAGTAGCAGGGACCTTGTGCTTACTTCGAGACCCGGTTTCTTTTGGAGGACTTCTCTCTACTGCGCTTTTCATGGGAAGAAGTGGAGTCTTTAGATTGTGGTCTGTCCTCTTCCCTACGGCTTTGATAACCTTTGTATTTCTCTTGTTCCAACCGAACGGGCGAGTGAGAACGTGAGGGTCGAGAACGATAGGGATCATAAGGCCTTCTCTCATCCCTACCACGGTCATCGCGGCGATCATACTCGATATCCTGAGGTGGATTGGACATGCTGCGGCGAAGCTTCCTGATATCATAGTAGGATCGAGACATCGTACCTGCACAATAAGACAAACGAAATTTAGAATTAATGGATTCACGGAGAAAGAGGTGCAATGAATGCTAATGCTGTTGTATAAAGTGTGTCCTAAGTGGTGTGTTTCCCCCCAACCAACCCGAGTCTGAAGCTAGACTAGTACGGGCAGGCTCTTTGGCCTTAGCAGGAGTGGTCTCTTCAGAAGAGGTGAAGACTAAAGGATCCTTCCTAAAATCCTCTGAATTGTATATAGTTTCAGGTAAGGGGAGATCCCCCAAACCCTGAAATATTGGATCATCAGTACTAGGGACATCTCCCTCGGAAGCATTAAGTGGCGACTCTTGGGAGGACGTTGACTTTTCCAGAGAAGTAGCCTCATCGGGGCAATATATCCTTCACGATGCTTTTCGGCCAGGTTAGCCAATTCGTCATCTTGTGTAGAAGATGGAGAAGGTGAAGTTTGAAGAGGCACTGTAGGAACTCCCGAGCCTTCTCCTATCTCTGGGACTACCTCCACTGGAGGAATATATACGTACGGAGCCGTCCCATGACCAATGCTACGAAAAACGGATAACAGCCCATGAAAGTGAAGATATTCGTCTTTAAGGACTTCATCGATAGTCAAGAATTTCTGGTCGCCATTAAGAAGTTGGTGCATCCGGTCAAAGAACACTTGATCTGATATTTGTTTGGGATTGTCGACTGCAAACAAAAAGGAAAACAGGTTAAGGTGATGATTCAAGTGTATAGAGCCCGGATTTAGAAAATCAGTGCTTTACTTGATTTTGTCCACCTCCTGGCACATCCGGGCTGTCGCTTCACATAGAACCATTCCAGTCTGGAATCTCCAGCTTTACTGCTGAATGGTGCCGAGATTATCTTCCTTTTTGGAACTGACTCAAAATAGCAGAAAGATGGAGTCTCTCGAGTCCGATGCTTGAAGTTATAGAAGAAGTGAACATCATCGAACGTAAGCTCTATGCCTAAGATCTCACGGTATGCTATGTACAAAGTATGCAAGTAGGCATAAGAATTGGGATGCAGCTGCATGGGGGCAATCCGCATTTGTCTTAAAAAGTCAACGATGAAGGGAGAGAATGGAGGGATAGCGCCGACCATACACATCAACCGAGTGACCGCCATATATCCTTCTGGAGGGTTGTGGGGACGGTCAGAGCTTGAAGGCACTAGAGTGTCCCTTTTCATTATCCCGTACTTTAAGCAAATTCGGATAAGTCGATCGTTGTCGATTGTTGATTCAACGGAATCTGGAGGTGATTCCAATATAACGGCCGATTCAAATTCATCGGGGGCTCGATCGTCACCAATCCCTCCTTCCTCCTCAAAACCCAGAGAAACTTCATTCTCTGAAGACACCTCGTTGCTTTCCCGATTTCCAACCCCGTAGTTTGGACCCTCATTGTCCCATTCTGGATCCGACGGAGAAGATATGTCCTCGAGAGTGATTTTGTTAGAGGTTTCCGGGGCTTCTTTCCTCTCAGCTAGTCTGGAAGAGCGTCTGGGTCTCATGGTCATAGAACTATTGAAGAAGCAATAGCACAAATTAGAGAAAATTAGCCCGTATCCCCCCGTGCGTGTGTGCAAACTAAAGTGTGAACAGTGTATACGGAAAATGCAAAGTAAATGTTTAAAAGTGCGACGCAAAAGTTTGGCAAGATATAAAGAGTTGAAGTAATTCTGGATGTCCAGTCACGTTCACAAGGCACTATCCTAACTGTCCATCAAATTGAAGATCATGCCAAAAGTTGATTGGGCTAGTTAGACGAGTTTTTATGCGTTAAGATAGACTGTGCTTCGGTTCGGTTCAGATCCATTCATTGGGATCGGATCGGGGGCGTGGCATTGGACTTGAATATTACATTGAAACTCAGAAATCAAGGACGGATCGGATCGGAGGCAAAGTCCCCTATCAGTTCGGATCGGATTACGTAGTTATACTTCTCCTCCGTTATTTTACGATCCGACCCGATCCGATTAGGTAGGCTCCTTCCCTCCTATCTTAAGTGCTTGCTCCGACCCGATCCGGTCTCCTGAATTTCTTTTCTTTTTTCTTTCTTTGCTCGCCCCGACCCGATCCGACCTCCTGAATTTCCTTCCTTCTTCTTTTGTTTTTTCAACTTCCATGTCTCTCCGAACCGAACCGATTCTCCATCATCTTCTTCTTCTCCTTCACCCTCTTTCTTCCCTATCCGACCCCAAGGCCAATCTCGTGTTAGTCCCTCAAGTCAAAACCAAGCAATTACATGCTGGTGCATTCAACTACGGATCCTCGTTCACTCCGTTCCAACCTCAAGACGGCGACGAGAATATTGACAACGATGACGAGGGGGAGGGTCACGACGGCAAGGTCATCAGAGTTTCATAGTTAGATTATCCTAATCGCTCACGAATCCGACTCGAAAACGATTAAAGAAGGAATCGATCGAAGTTTCATAACCTACCAATGAAATTACGTTGAGAATTAAAAGAAATTTTGATGCTTCAGGAGTTAGATTTTTCTTTCTCACTTTGCAGAATTCGGGAGTGAAACAGTAAGAATAAGAGAGGGATGAAGAATCGGTTTATATAGAGGAGTAGGGTGTCCATTCGTCTCCCCATTCGGATCGGCAGCCCAATAGAAGAACCCCCGTTCGGATCGGATGGACAGCCCAGAAGCGAAGCTTGGCCCAATAGTCCAGTGGAAAATAGAAAGGAAAAGGGGTCTGTTCGGATCGGAAACCGAATCGGGTCCTTTAGCTCAGCGACGAACTGAATTGAAATTTGAAGAAAAAGAGGAAAACACGAGGAAAATCAAAAGAGAAATTACCTCGAAGAGCGCTATGCGTTGATAGTCAAAGAATGCTCCGTATCCAACAGAAGCATCCTTTGAGGGGGCAAAATGTTAGCCCACTTTGTGAACTGGGCAACACAAAGTCAAGATATGAAATATTGAAGAACTTGAAAAACTCTGAAGCGGGTCGGATCGGAGCAGGATAGCGGTTCGGATAGGGTAAAGTCTGCTGTTCGGATCGGTGAACTATTACTCTTGGAATTAAAGAAGCACAGCTATTCGGGTCGGAGGGGAATCTACTTCCAGTCGGATCGGAAAGCCACCCAATTGCTACAGAGATAAGTCGGAGCGGAGCGGAGCAGAGTAAAAAGAAGAGAGAATTGGTCCTCACTTAATCCTGTTCGGATCGGAGATACCGATCCGAACCCCTGGAGCCTACTCTTCCGATCCGAACCCATTTTCCACATCACTCCCCTGCATGAGCGCCTGGATATCCGGATCGGCTATGACCAGTTCCTGCCCACAACGTCCATTACTCTGATGCGTTGTCAACATAGAAATCCATCCGAACCCGAGGCTGATGGGATGGATGACACGTGGCTCCGATCCGGATCGGGTTCTGAGCAAATTCACACCTATAAATACCCCGTCTGGAGACAAAGAAAAGGATCTTTTTCTGGCACTTGGAGAGTTCAACCACCTTCATAACCCGAATTCCAGCAATCCCGGAAAATCCAAATCTTCTTTCATTATTTGTTTTCAGACAATTGAGTGATTGTAAGTGAGTTGTGAGAGAAATCAAGTGAATATTTCATTGTACTTGCAACTAAATCAGTAAAAATAGTGAAAGACAAGTGGACGTAGGCATTTCTTTGCCGAACCACTATAAATCCTGTGTGTTCATTTTTTATCTTTGATTTCATTTCATTCTGCTTTTAATCAATTTGGGTGTTAGAACCACTTTTTGGTCTAACATCAGATGAGCGTGAAATTTTAATAAGACCGTTAGTTGTTCAATTATAATTTGTACAATGAATTGTGAGTCATTTAATATTAAACTCAAATTTATTTTACTAACTATATAATAAAATCCCTCAATGGACAAACCAAAAGACAAAGAACGGTTGGGATTTAATGTTCAAGTAGATATCAAGCGGCAATAATTATAACACGTCATCGATTAAAAGGAGTGACTGGATCAAACGCTCTACGCCACGATCTCAACGGTACTAAACTGTTCACGCATGGTCTATTTTATCTTTCTTCAACTTTACACGGTCTATTTTAACTTCCCCTTTCACTTCTCTTCAATCCATAAACGAAAATTCTATGGCAACCGGAAACGCGTAAGTCAGAAACTGCGGCATGTACAGGGACCATTGGATGCATTTCCTCCCGTGATTTGCACTCCTTTCCTACCGCATATCCGGAGATTCGGTGAAAATCATCGCATTTTCCCCGGTCATTCTAGCATTACTCATCCATAAATTAGTTTATCTGTTTCCATCATCTTCGTTACCGCCGGTTCAACCATGCTTCAAATCAAAGGTGTAACCCTTATTGTTGTCTTAATTTTTCACTCTGAACCGAAATTCATTATTATTTTTCCCTTTGTTGTGTTCAATTGTGTAATTCATCAAAGCAGTGGTTCTACTCAACAATAATTTGGATCAGTCGACAAAACTGATTCATTCATTCATGGATCTTCCACTCCACCACTGCCTCACTGATCCACTGATCTGAAAGGAGAAACTGAATTTCAGTTGGATAATTTCGACTGGTAGTTTCTCCACTTCTGAACTGTTCACTTCATGGTCTCTATCCTTTCATATTACCATTATTATCATTTGAATGAAGTGTTTCATGTTAGAATTTGTGATACAATATTTCCATTTGTTGAAGATTGGAATATATTATTTATGGTGATACAATATTTCCATTAAGAAAAGTTTTGGAAAATATTGTTAATTTGAGAATATAATATTTCCAATTTGCAGAAGATTTGGAAGATATCAGAAATTTATTGCTCTTTTATTTGTAAAAGGATAGGCAAAAAATTACCTACATAAGTGGAAGGATCTGAAGAAGGTTTCTTTTTGTGATAGTGAAGTAAGGAACTAATTCCCTAATTAGTTGGTTAAACAAGGAAGCATATCAGGAGAATTGGAGAATTCATTAGGCATCATAAATCAATTACTTCAACCTCAAGCATTAATCATTATATAAGGATAGGGATTAGGTTAATGTATTATCATCTCAAAATGTGAGGTGTATCATCTCTAAAAAAGTTCTTCTTCCCTACTACCAGTCTTGTAATTTTTTCTTATTGAGAAAAGTAATAAAATCTCCTCTTCCCAAGTGGACGTACACTAACAAGACGTTAGTGGAACCACTATAAACCTCTTGTGTTATTTCTTTTATTGTTTAATCTGTGATTGCTTTGCTGGTGACTATATGTTGTTTGTTTCGCCTTACCATCAATCCGTTCATATTCTTTTTTTTTCGCAAGAGTTCATCTTGCTGCATGGAACTTTCAGGTTTGTTCATGTTTCGCGCTTATATTTTGGATTTTGGGTTACTGCACATAATGTGTTTGGTTGTTCTCCTATATGACTTTCACCACCTTTCTTTCTTTTTTTTACATAATTGTTGTATAGTTTAAAATAACCCGTAGAACCTCCTAAAATGTTATATATATATATATATATATATATATATATATGTGTGTGTGTGTGTGTGTGTGTGTATATATATATATTCACTACACCAAAGCAGGGGATTCCCAACAAGTATAAGTGTTACAAATAATTTCTGTAACACTTTTAAGTGTCACCAACGGCCTGTGAGGAATTTCCTATAACACTTGTAAGTGTTACAGGCAGAGTAGCTACTAACACTTATAAGTGTTACAAACATATTCATTGCTAACACTTATAAGTGTTAAAAACATATTCATTGCTAACACTTATAAATGTTGGAACCATAAGATATGGTAACACTTATAAGAGTTGCAAACAAATTCATTGCTAACACTTATAAATGTTGGAACCATAAGATATGGTAACACTTATAAAAGTTACAAACATATTCATTGGTAACACTTATAAATGTCAGTATCATAATCCTACTAACATTTATAAATGTTGGCATACATAAATTGCTAACACTTATAAATGAGTACATATAACATGTCTATATGATTTTCAGTCACATATATAATTCAATATATCAATTCAAATAAAAGTATTTGGTACACTTCCATATTTCAAATTCAACAATGTCACTTTTGCATAATGCTTCCAATTTCAAAATACCATAATATCAAGTTCAAATTACAAAAAATAATACAAAGTTTTACTAAATATACATAGAATTTTAAATACTACGAAGGCGAAACGTGGACCATATCACAAAGCCGCCATTAACGTAATGTTGCAACCCAGAACCTAGTAAGAAAGGATGAAGCAAATAATTTAAGAGCATCGCTGATTTGGATTGACACTTGATTCGCCACTTGTCTTGCAGCTTGATTTTGTAATTCCATAGACCATTGACAAAAATCTTCCTTTTTATTCTTGTCGGCAATCTTAATCTCATCATTCACACGTATTCACTTTCTCGTTACCATCACATTCCAAATTATGTTTTTCCTCCTCCACAAGAGCCTACAAAATAGAAATGCACTCATTTTCACATAAATAACAAGTTGCACAACTGATAAATACAATATTAAAAATCAGAAATCGATATCAATGCCTGTAACAATATTTGCACTAACCATGACAGGAAAATTGCCTATACCTGAGAGAGAATATCGATATCAGTTTTGTCAATAATTCTTGTTTCCAGCTCTGTGTTCATGCTCACCCATATTTTCGTGTTCATGCTCAAGATAAGCCAGAAATAAAAAAAGAAACCCACAAACAAAATTTGATCATTTCTCAACATGCGTACATCATATTATAAGCAAGCAACAATCTTTAACATGCACACATCATATTAAAAAAACTGAAGATTTTCTATAATATAAGACAATAATATATCCATAACTGTGACACACCATGTCTTGGAATATTAAAATATGATGAAGTAAATGCATACTGAACTTGTGGTTAATGCAATTGTTCTTTTTGAATACCCATTGACATTTGAAATGATGAACTAGAAAAGTTATATCTTCCAAATTTGCAACCACTCCAGATTTAAAAAATAAACTATAAAACAAAAAGGACGGTATGCTCCAGATTTAATTTGCCTTTAGCTAACAACCCCTAATACCTTAAGTTTTCGTAGCATAATCTAATGAAATCCATTCTCCCATTAACTCATATTAGCTGACTTAATGATAGTTTCATACTAGTATTGCAATCACTTTACCATCAGCAAAACATGTACTATAGTAATGTGGACAATCCAAAAAATTTTAGTTTTATATTATTAGTTTTACATTTCCCCGATATATTCATGTAACTTAACAAGTGTAACATGTATCAACTCAAGGGAAAAAAGGCTGGATAATTTTGACAGCAGGTGACCAAATAAACTAGGAAAAAATTATTAATGTAGAAGTTACTTGTAATTAAAAGTTAATGGATGATCAGAGGACTACATTCAGTTATTATTGGCTTCTGTTTAACTTCCTAGCAGAAAAGTTTTTAGTATCCCAGTAAAAACATTTGCAAGATGATATCATGCAAAATGTAACAGAACGATAATGAATAAACATTTATCATTTAATTTCATTGGCACATTTAGCATTTAATACAACATTTCCAAGCATAAAACAAAGGCACTTTTTCATTTACGTGCTATAACTTAATACATTTCTTCTGTTTCTATGCGTTATTTGAAAGTAATTTAGATGATTCCTTTAATTTCATAAATAAAATATTATTTATAGATAATAATATAAAATGTAGCATTTTGTGCCATAATTTGATACACAATTGCCATTTCTATGGAATAAAATTTAAAATTTGGTCAAGCTAAAAGGTAGTCAGATTAATGTTTTAGATACATGAACAAGATTAATTGCGCTGAAACATTTAGCATTTAATTCCAATATTTAAGTGCATTATAAAGAAAATACAACCATTTGATAAACCATTCAATTCTAGTTCTCATTTTCTTTGTTTGTTCTTTTGGGACTTTTTCAATTATGTCAAGTCCTTTTGGTTTTTTTGTACATAATAATCATGCCAAAATTTCCGTGAACTATTCTTAAGTTACGAAATATGTTACTAGAGATAATTTTGGAATATAAAGGAACTTTATAATATCATCATTGATTTGGAACAACAATATTGCAAAAGTCAAAAAAAGTAACTAAGCTGGAAAAAAAATGCAAGTGAGATTTAGTTTGATTTGTCTATTATGTACATCCTTCTCTTTTGAATTGCCATTATATTCATTAAATGAGAGTGCAAAAACAACAAACAACTAGCACGCATAACACAAGAAAAAAGGGTAAGATTAGTAGTACTTGCAAAATTTGAGCAGCTTTGTTCAACCTAGTGTCTCGTCTTCTTGTAGTTTTAGCAGATAGACAAATTTCTTTGTCAGCAGGCCTGCAATAATAGGAAAACAGCATCACGGATGAAACGTAATAGTCTAGACATTTAAATAATAAGTGTCATTTAGTGTCAACTTGCTTAGAGAATTATCGTAACTACACTTGTTGAGAATCAACGACTCTTGAACATCTGCAAACACAGAAAAACAGCAAAAACAAAACACTCGCTTTAATTAATAAATTATAAGCAAATTGCCATTCTGGATTATATGCATGTATTAGTGAACTAAAGATACCATATCACGAATGCCCTCCAAATATAGATACTCAGTATATCGATGATGGATATCCAGGAATAGATATAGATTGGAATGAATAGACAAATGACAAGGGGATCAAAATGGGCATTATGCATTATGCATTTGGGCTGTTGAATGCCAACTGCAATTCGTTTAGGTCATTTAGACCTTTATACTGCAATACATAGAGTTATAACCAATGCAGTACAAATTGAAATACAAACCTAGTATATCGATGATGGATATCCAGGAATAGACGTAGACTGGAATGAGTAGATACTTATGAGATTTGATTATTCTTCGCCATACATAAAAGGCATAGTGTCGGTTGTCTGCCATAAGATACTTGTGTTCTATGCTGTATCGACAAATAGAACATGGTTAGTTAGGGTCTGTAATCTACCAAACGGAAATACTAGGTTTCAAAATGAGTACCAACATATTTGTGCATCCATAAAGGAATGCAGTAACATTCAAAATGAGTACCAATGTATTTGTTTGAAACTGAGCAATGTTCAGTTTTGTTTGAAACTGAGCGTCGACAAACTGAGCGCTGCTCAGTTTCGACAAACTGAGCGCTGCTCAGTTTCGACAAACTGAGCGCTGCTTAGTTCCAACAAACTGAGCGATGCTTAGTTTCAATAAACTATTTTGTTTTAAAAATATTGAAAGTTGCTAAATATTGAAGGTGCAGAATTTCCGGACCGACAGATATATAGAGACTGTACATAACTATTTAGTATTTTCATGGAAATTTTCTCCCTTGGTGTTGTAAAACAGCATTATCAAAATAGTTCACATTTTCAATTTCCTATTTTATGGACACAAATACTAAATAAATTACAAATATATTGTCTGTAGAAAATACCCGAAGTTCCTCATATCCATGAACTTGCAGCTTTTGTTGTCCGCTCCAGATCAATCCTGGCCATGACAGTTAAAACAAATGATTATGGAAGATACCGTCCTGCACCTACATTCGCAAAACCACGGTTCAAGAATATCCCAAATTAATTCAGTAGTTAATAGAAGATTGTATTGTATAATTAAAAATGTGTAATTACGAGTGATTATCTAAAAACTGCTGATGTGTACATCTATCATCTTTCATATGCATGAGCTGAAAACATGGTATAATTGATGTATGTGTATTTCCGAGGGCAACAATCATATGATCTGTTATCTACCCAATAAAAAAATTCTTCTCGGAACAGATTTTGGATAAAGTATATAAATTGCAAAATATATTTCCTTTTTTTCAAATGGATAAATTATCATCATATATAAAATCAACATTAATTCTAGCTAAGAATAATTGATTTTCGATATCAATGACAAATTTGATAGCACTTAAGTAAACAAATGACAAGTGTGCAACTCATCAAACCTTTAAAGGGAACTTTAAAGTGCAGTGTAATAAGATAAAGAAGAATTAGAATATACAAATTAATGTAGTGTTTTTCGCATAAGGATAACTTATGAGAACTAAACTTTGGCCATAGTGTGTAATTCAATATAAAAACATAAAGAAAAAATCGATAACTATAAAGTACCTTTAATGATGCAAGATACATTAGTGTCAGTGTTTTTCACAAAAGGGTGACTTATAATGACTAAACTTTCACCATTGTTTGTAGTTCAATGTAAAAACATAAAGCAAAAAAAGATAAACATGTATTATCTTTACTGATGCATGACATATTAGTCACCCTCTACTTTGTAATACATATAAGTACGTACAGTTCTTTTGAATTTTGAATAGGCTGGGTCGATTATATCAATTGTGTCCCCATGGCACCAAATAAAACAGCTTTTATATCAATTGTAATTGTAGTCTCCGTTCCACTACACCATATATGCTGATTAGGCTGTATTTTTAGCCGTATCTAAAGTTGTTGGGCACGGTAAATAGCCGTATCAAAAAGTGGCGTGTTAAATTATTAGATACGGCTTTAACCCGTATCTCAATGGATTAACATACGGCTATTAGCCGTATCTAAAGCGTATGTAGATACGGCTAAAAACCGTATCCTATACACACACACACACACACACACACACACATATATATATATATATATATATATATATATATATTTATATATGTATATATATAAGAAGAAACTGCAACACATATTATTTGTAACACAAAGCATATATAACACAGGATACACTAGTTCACAATTGTAACAGTAAACGAAACATTTGTATGAAATATTTCATTACATTACAATATATAATGATACATGCTATTTGATTACATTACAATGAATAACTACACGCTGTTTCATTACACTAAAGAAGATACATAATGTTACATTGTGATAAATACCCGAACCGGCGTCGTGAGCTTGTTGAATCAATGCTTCCTTCAAGATGAACATCCACCAAAACATTGCATTCTATCCAAGACATGAAGGAACCCTTCAGGAAGATCAACACACTATTCTATCCAAGGCCTGGTAATAAGTTAGCTTGGATAGCATATAGCATGTACACTACAAAGACATGTAAAAAATTGCAAACCACATAGTTTAGGATAGGATATATCTCCACATTATTATTTTCATTAGTAGCTGAATATTGCAAGTCTACAACATTTTTACTTGTTCAGTCGAGAGTGAGTCTCGATTAAAGACAGTTGTTATAGCCTAATTAAAGAGCAATATAGAGGTTATGTCCACATTATTATAATTGTCACTTGGTTGCAATGTAGATATAACATTGCATCAACAAGTTCTACGAGTGGTCGCCCTTAACCAGCCCTATTCGCCCTTAACCAGCCCTATTTAGAGCTTCAAACATGGACTCATACTCTAGTTTTGACCTGATCTAAAATCGCTTCTGGTTACGACTTTGAGGCTAAAAGAATTAATGAATTTCGACTTGATATGAAAGAGTTATGGACACTCAGAAATGGACTCAGGCCATGTTTGCAGCAACAAAACGTGCACCTGGAAAATCTTGTGGCCGAACTGATCTCACCGCAAAGGTTATAGATATCAAACGAAGTATTTTTGCACATAAATTTTCATGTATTTATACCATAACACATAAATTTTCATAGAAAAAGCGAGATATTACCCGAAGTTTAGATCAACAAACTCACATCCATGCTTATTAGCTTCATCCAAATGACGGAGGCTACATGCTGCACACACATGTTATATTAATAGTCAGCTTCTATTTTTGCACGTAAGATGACTAACAAAAATGATTTGTTACATGAGCACAAAGCAACTTGGTTCAATGCAGCAAGTCATAAATAGAAAAGCAGTTTTACGCCTTTACACACATGCAGTGTAACATACATGACACACCAAACAAATTGACTAAATCTCAACCTATAAATGCCATTCTATTTTCATTCATGCATCCATCACCGGCATTTCTACTCAATCACACAAATTTCCCAATATCAATTACCAGATACATGCAGCTCAATCAACAGAACTAGTATGTTTTAGTTCTCAAATCAAATCATACACATGCACTTTAGATCAATTATAAGGATCAGTGTACATGGTGCAGTAATACACACAAATGAGCAGGGCAGCACAATCAAAAGTGTCTGAATTCAAGGTAGACAAATACAGCACAAGTAAATGATAGCAAATACATTGCCGCACTATAATACTGGGGATAATACCCAATTTAAACACAATAACATCATACTAAACCTAATTTAAACCCAATTTGAATTCAAATTAAACCTAATTCATATTTAAATTTAACGGTGATCTAGTACTCACCTCCAGAGGGGACGAGAAGGATGGACAACGGTGGACTGAGGCTTCGCCGGTCAGCTGAAGGCATCGCGAGATGATGAAAACTCATGGACTGTGGTGGATCGATTATTGACAAAGGAAGTCGGTCGAGTACCAAAACCCTAATTTGGTTATTTGGTGGTCGCTATTGCAAAATAAAAAGAGGGATTATTCAGCCAAAAGTTTTAATAAGGCAAAACTCGATCGTGCCTATGTACAGATACGGGGGAGGGGGGATTTGATACGAATTTCAAACGGTCCAAAGCCGCATCAAATGAACTAATCCAGGACTTCGTTGATGGACGGTCAGATTAAGGGTGTTTGGGGGTGGTGCAGATCACAAAACTTAGTTTGATACGGATTTGAGCACTGTCAAATTTGATACGGCTTATAGCCCAATTTTACGCCCGCATCCTGGTGTGCCAAATTTGCTGATATGGTGTAGTGTTCTTTCCGCTTCGCTTGCTGGTAAAATATATGTAGTGGCATTGTAAATAGACGGCAATTATATAGAAAGTTAGCTTATAAGTAAATCTACACTTATAGGAACATGATGGATAATTGTGCAGGTTACAGGCTCATCAAATCTCCTAATGTTGTTGAACAAGTAAATAAGGTACCTGGCTATGATCATAAATACAAACATGTTCATTACTTATTTGTATACAGACATTACTCGAAGTAAAGTAATTACAGCAGGATCAACCGAACAGAAACAAAACAGAAGAAACTATGGCTGACTCAAATATAAAGCACGATCGGTTAGTTCATACCAATGATTACAGATCATATGATCCTTCTCCCTACTTTTCTAGACCCAATTTCAAGCCTATACCACATTAATTAGTTTATCGTACATATGCATCATTCTTATAATGTATATTTGGCATTATACATAAGGTTGGCGATGCATTAAATATGTAATATATTAAAGCTTACATATGAATTATAAAGTGGACCACAGGTAGTAAGTGTCCACTATAACGCAACAGATCTAAAAAAGTTTCCAACCTATTTCTCAATCAATGCCTGTAGAGAAACAATTAATTCATACCAGTAGTCTGTAGATATAATTATCTCATTAAAGAATATAAATTATGAAGAGTAGGACGACAACAAATCAACTAAAGGAGCAAAATTATTGTTCTCCGATAGGTTGAGGTGACAAAAAAAGTCGATATAAATCCATTAATCATTGGCATTTAATCCATCAGGTCGAGCAAATTAAAAATCAGAAAGGAGCCAAACACCATACCAATTTTCTACAACAACAGGATGGTATCACTTTTGTGATCTTTCCTTTTCATGATCCTACTTGATATCTGATACATCTGAGCCTGCTCCTCTATTAATGTCTATGAACTGCCAATAGGAAACTGCTATCTAGACCTTCTATCATCATTCATATCTACCACATCTGCAGTAATGCTTCCATGACCAACATTAACATCAAGGCCTAGAACTACGAATTACCAACCAAGCCTAGAACTAGAATTAAACGACGGAATTGAAAGAAAAGTACTGGAATTAAATAGCAAAAATAATTGAAAGTACCTATTATCGTGATTCCTAGAAGCCGTCGTGATTCCTAGAAGCCCCAATTCGAAGTCCATTCTTTTAATCGTAAACTTCAATTCTTCGAATTCCTAGCCGTCGTGTCTCTAACGTTGATTAGTGTAATGACCCGCATTTTCCAGCAGTATAATAATTAATTTATTTAATTATTTAATTATTTAAAAGGTAATTAAAAGGATTTAACGATCGTGGAAGTAAATAATGGTGAATATTTAATTAAAATATTAAATTAAATAATATATTTAATTCTGAAATAATCAGAATTGGCTGAAATGGCGATATGGTGTGAACTGGATCATCTGTGATATTTAATTCAGTTTAGAATTGAATTAGAATAACAAATATATTATTTGATCGACAGTTTGAACGTAGAGTTATAATATAATTAAAATCGAGCTTGAAATGACGCTGCAGTTTGTAAATTGGCGATTCGAACTTCAACTGAATGTATAGGATTCGTTTTAAGCCGAATTTCTGTAAAATAAGAAACATGTGGAGCTGGTGGAGTATATTTTTTAGTGGAAGAGAAAAATCGGGATTTCGTCGTGTAGATTGGAAGTTATGCCTAAATCAATTTGGCAGAAAAACAGCGGCGTAATCGTTTATCGACCGTAACGGTTTATTCGATATAACAAGATACCGATTTCGAATTTAGACAAGGTTCTTTTGAGACATAGTGATAATTTAATTCTTAGAATTTTACTGTAATTTTTAATTAATTAAATAAGCAAATATTTATTTGAAGTGTTTTGCACCCTATATCAATATTTTTGGGTTCCACGATATGAGTTAAACTACCGATATTATTATGTTTTTGAGATCGTGGGACATTGCTTGTCTCACCGGTGTTTTTATTTCTGTTCATAGCAGCTCGTATATAGACAGAATTATATATATATATAATAGGGCACGTTAAATTTGACAACATAACCTAAAATATCCTAACTCCTCTCTGATCAAATTAAGGTCCATCCATATGCTTCCCATACCATACCTTCTTGCGCGGCAGATAGTGTAACACGTTCCCTTTTTTGTTTGACTATATAATCACCTCAAAAGTTCCTCTAACCTAAACCATTTTCGTTCACTGCCTTGTTGAGAAACAAGCCGCCAACACTCTTCACAACAACCGCAAGTTAGAAAATCAAATCGAAACAACTCCACAAAATTCCTTAAATCCCAAAATTTGTGTATGAGGATTCACCGTGGGTCGATCTACAAACCCATCCCCTTTTCTAGAAGCACGATCTCGGATTTCCATCGAAGCTTTTCTACAGTAGCCGTGAGGTGGAGCTTCAAGTCGAGGTGCGGTGGTTTTTGGAGGTACGGCGGCGGGGTCATTAGGGCTGTAGGGTTTCGTTTCGGCGGATGGTGCTGGGTATTTTGAGGAGTTCGGACTTGAGGGAGAACTGGGTGGAGCGTTACTAGGATCAACGTGAGGAAGTTTGAAGTAAAACAGAAATTACTGAAAGGAGATAGGTGCGATTTAGATGAGGGAAAGAGGGTGTTAGTGGTTGGATTTGTTTTTGAAAAAATTAAGGAGAATGGGAGGTTAGTGAAGCGAAGTGTGCGTGAATGAGTGGTGGACGCATTTGCAATGAAGAGTTGAACTGTGAAATGGTGCCTGAGGAGGAAGCGAGATCAATAGGAAGGGAAAAATGGTGTATTTTATTTGTGTGTCATGAAGTATAAAGGGAGTTCGATGGTGGGTTACGGTTTGGAGGAAGTTCAGTGCAGGAGGATTACATTGTGAGGAAGAAGAGGGATGAGCGGGTATGGGGTTGATGTGAGTGGGCCGACATATATAAAAGGTTTAGGCCCAAATTGTTTTAATTAACTAAGTTAGATTTAATTTAAGGTATATCAACTTCGAAATTACATAACTTTATCATACGTGATCAGAATCCGACGAAACAAGATCCATTGGGATCGTATGGACGGACACTACACAATGTAACTGACCGCGAGTCAATTGGAGTCCATCACAATTTATAGCGAAATAAATTGTTCGTCTGTATCAAGCGATGGTTATCGTTATTAACGATGATCGTCCAATGTGAGTAAAACTCACCAACTCTGAACAGTTCTATTTTTATAACGTATATTTAGAACTGTTAAATGATGACTGATTGATGAGTGTTAACTGTTGATTGAGTTGTTCGTGTATTGATTGAAATCATAGATAACGATATATATATATATATATATATCGTTAATCGAGTATTGATTCTGTTTTATTAGAATATTTTATATATTTGTTGTTTAACATCCGTGATGCAGGGAAACAGGTTGGAGGGGTCCAACTGGACTCCTCAATATTTATGATACTATTCTGTTCATATATTGTAAAATATGATGTGATATATAATCTGTTTGATTATGTGTGTTAGAATGATGTTGATCATTGTTATTCGATATTTTTAATATCACAAAAAGACCCTGGGATGTAAAAAGAAATATTTCAATGTATATTGAAATAAAGGAATTTTATAAAATCAACCGATTTATAAAAGGAAATATTTTGAAAATAAAGTATTTATAAAATCATAGGATTTTATAAAGGGGAATATCTATTTAGAAAATAAATAGAATAAAGGAATATTTATTTAGGAAATAAACAGAGTAAATAAAGGAACGTTTATTTAGGAAATAAATAGGATTTATAAAAAGGGAAATGGACGAGATATAAAAGAGTTAATCGAATTTAGTTAATCGAATATGGTTAGTCGAATAGAATTAGTCAAACATAGTTATTCAGGATTAGTTGCCATTTTGCACAACTGCTAGCGTAATTCGCAGGGTTGTAGATAGCCTACGGCGGTCGGATGTTTCTTGAGGGAATCAGGCGTAACCATTGTGATCGCTGTGATCTAGAGTCAAGCGAATGGAGTTAAATTCAATGTTAGTTATTCGAATAGGAGTTAAACAAATAGAGTTATTCAGTTAGAGTAAATCAAAATGGAGTTAAACAGAAATTCGAAACTGACTAGGGATTAATAAGTTGAATAGTTTCTGCGTATCGATCCGATGTTGGTTCCGGCCTTCGGGGTTTATACTTGGGAAGTTGTTTTCTTGTTGGTTATAGTTAGAGTTTGATAGATGTGGGATGATAGTGATATGTAAATAAACAAATGGAAATGTTTTCCAGTGTTAATAACGTATATTTTCTAAACATAGAAATGAGGATATATATATATGGTTGATGATTGATCGATATAATTTCCAATTGGAAATAATATCGTTGTTTGCACACGTGTTTTTCTTTGATAGTTAAATCACAGACTATCAAAGTTTTGACCATTTTAACGTTGTTAATATGGAGAGACCGGTTGGATTATTATACGAAGAACCACTCTGTATTGGCATAATCGTTGCGAATCATATATGCCAAAGATAATTGAAGACGGAGTTATGCAAGGGTTATCCTGTTTACAGAATAGTGCCTTCAGTTTGTCCAGTCCCAGGACGACCTGTATGGCAGGATGTCTGACAGAGTATATCTAATAGATCGCGTAAGTTGATCTCTTCAAACGTATTCACGTTTGGTGGCGGAGGAATTCGTTTCTCTTAGCTGTATACCCGTGATATTTTTGGATAAGTCAATTTGTGATTTGGAAGGTATGACGATGTGACATTCAAAGTGAATGAAGATGTGACATGTAAAAGATAAGCGTAGCTTCTAGCCTCACATCCGGTAAATGACAGAAGTCAGGCAGGCAGCATGGCTAAGTCGGTCGCTCTGAAGTAGGGTGTATACTCACCTATCTAGAGAATATTCTTTTGCTTCTTTAATCTATCAATGCTGTCCCATATATATACGGGAAAACGGTTGTTGATCCCAACTGTTGGTGATATACATTCGATACACTCAAGCGAAATGAGTGGTCGGTCATGTGTGGCTGAGTTGCAAGATGTTCTTGTTGAACTCCAGTGTATCGTTCCTAGAGTAAACTGATCGGAAGGTGGTTCCATACCTTGTCATAGTTGGAAATCCATTTCCCAATACGTGCTTGTGGTTTTGATTGTATACTATATATGTAGAACGTGAGATGAAAGCATTTCTGCTAGATGATTATTATATTGTGGTTGATAGGCATTATTATAATATCAAAAGGTTTTTGATATAAAGATAATTTGGATTCTCATAAGGGAAAAACCCGTTTCGTTATACGGCGTGGTCTTATGAGATATCATTTACCTGCTTAAACTGTTTTAAACTGTTTTACTCATACCAGTCCCATGACTGACCCAGAGTTTATTTTGTTTTGTTTTCCCTAAACTCTTGGGTGCCCAAATTTGTACGGGCAGTCAAGTAGTCAGGAATTTACAGATATATTGGAAGAGCTTGGAGCAGGAGGATTCAGGATTATATAGCTATAGTTATTTCCGCTGTGTTGTAAGTGTGTACTCTGATAATGTTATTGTAAACATATACTGATTTTATTTCAAGGATATGTTATCTATTATATGTTGTTTGTTCCGCTATGAGATTCGTGTTACTCTGATATTGTGTTCTTCTTCTTTTCTATTAGTTCTATCTTATCTATCCTCACCCTCTATCTTCTTTCTATTAATTTCTTCAATTTCCAGTGCACTTTGGGGTTGGACTTGTGTTATTTGGTCAGCTCAAATTGGACCGGGTTTTCGGGTCATTACAGTTGGTATCAGAGCTTAAGTTAAGAATTACCTTGGCTCTGTGGCGTGACTCAGTAGAGATGGGTTTAGTAATACCCTAGATTGAGTTTGTGTGTATATATACGAGTGCGTATTTGTAATTTGATATAAAGTGTTTTTTTGTGTGGAGATTCGTCAGTTGAGAAGTTTATGAGTTCTGATCGATCAATTTGATCCACTGTATCGGTAGGAGTAAATAAACACTTGAATACGATGGACCTCCACAATATGGATATGTGATATATTATCATATATAGGATGTGTTGGTAGTAATTATAATCAGATAAGTTTATAAAATGTGAAATGGTAATATATAACCAATCAGAATTCATATAAGTGAAATACGTGAAATCGAAATGGATTAAATTTGAATTTAGATCAGAATTGAAATTTCAAATCCCAGAAACGGGAAAGGTGTTTGTAAATGAATCTGGATTTAATATATGTGAATTTTAAGATCCTGGGAGATTTTAAATTTGTTTACAACGTTGTAAAAGGATATTTGGAATTGATTTCAAGGTGGAAATGTTTAAAAATGGGTTTTGAAAGTGCTATAGTATTAAACTCACTTCGGTAGCTGGAAAATAGATTCCGTTGTTGATCATGACATCATCTGTGTTCATTTTCGAGTATGTAAGTGACGGATTACTACCAAGGATTTTGTTTTGAATTTGTTTTGGGAAAACAAGTTGTGTTGAATTTTAAAAAGGAAAATTTGATTTTTTTTGAAAGAGGTAAACTGTTTAAAAACTTATAGGAAGAAAAGGTTGTTTGAATTTAAACAAATTAAAGTAAAATTTGTAAAAAAAAATCAAATAGAATTGAGATTGAATTAAAAGCCAGTAAGTGAAAATCATTTGAAATAGATTAGTGTCAAGTAGAATTAGACTTGATTAGAGATAATCTGGAATTATATTGGACTAATGAGTTAGGGATTTGGGTTTGAAATGAAATTCGACTTAGGTTTAAGCGAATGGTTGTGTTAAAGATAAATTGATTTGGGATCAAGTTGGAATAACATTGGTATATGTTGGATTGGTAACAGGTGAAGTGATAGAGTTGATATGCTCGACAAAAAGGTACAAGTTATATTTGATATAAGCATGAGATTTATGAGCCGAATCGGCAAGCCGCTTGGCTGTTTGATTTTCTTTTGGGTTGGAGAAGGCCTAGAGAGGCGAGTTGTGGTTTTACCGATAGGGCTATACAAAGGAGGTTATGGCGAAATTTTCCGAAAATTTTGAAGTGTTAGAAAATTTTTGAAAATTTTATTTAGTCGGAATGAATAAATATTTTAGTCGATATTAATTGGTTCAGTTGAAATCAAAAATAAGGGGTAAACAAATCTTAGGAATTCCAATAGATAGGGTCGTCCTCTAACTTAGCAATTTCGAGGACGAAATTATTTTAAGTGGGAAAGGATGTAATGACCCGCATTTTCCAGCAGTATAATAATTAATTTATTTAATTATTTAAAAGGTAATTAAAAGGATTTAACGATCGTGGAAGCAAATAATGGTGAATATTTAATTAAAATATTAAATAAAATAATATATTTAATTCTGAAATAATCAGAATTGGCTGAAATGGCGATATGGTGTGAACTGGATCATCTGTGATATTTAATTCAGTTTTGAATTGAATTAGAATAACGAATATATTATTTGAACGATAGTTTGAACGTAGAGTTATAATATAATTAAAATCGAGCTCGAAATGGCGCTGCAGTTCGTAAATTGGCGATTCGAACTTCAACTGAATGTACAGGATTCGTTTTAAACCGAATTTCTGTGAAACAAGAAACTTGTGGAGCTGGTGGAGTATATTTTTTTAGTGGAAGAGAAAAATCGGGATTTCGTCGTGTAGATTGGAAGTTATGCCTAAATCAATTTGGCAGAAAAACAACGGCGTAATCGTTTATCGACCGTAACGGTTTATTCGATATAACTAGATACCGGTTTCGAATTTAGACAAGGTTCTTTTGAGACGTAGTGATAATTTAATTCTTAGAATTTTACTATAATTTTTAATTAATTAAATAAGCAACTATTTATTTGAAGTGTTTTGCACCCTATATCAATATTTTTGGGTTCCACAATATGAGTTGAACTACCGATATTATTATGTTTTCGGGATCGTGGGACATTGCTCGTCTCACCGATGTTTTTATTCCTATTCGTAGCAGCTCGTAAATAGAGAGAATTATATATATATATATATATAATAGGGTACGTTAATTTTGACAACATAACCTAAAATATCCTAACTCCTCTCTGATCAAATTAAGGTCCACACATATGCTTCCCATACCATACCTTCTTGCGCGGCAGATAGTGTAACACGTTCCCTTTTTTGTTTGACTATATAATCACCTCAAAAGTTCCTCTAACCTAAACCATTTTCGTTCACTGCCTTGCTGAGAAACAAGCCGCCACCACTCTTCACAACAACCGCAAGTTAGAAAATCAAATCGAAACAACTACACAAAATTCCTTAAATCCCAAAATTGTGTATGAGGATTCACCGTGGGTCGATCTACAAACCCGTCCCCTTTTCTGGAAGCACGATCCCGGATTTCCGTCGAAGCTTTTCTACAGTAGCCGTGAGGTGGAGCTTCAAGTCGAGGTGCGGTGGTTTTTGGAGGTACGGCGGCGGGGTCATTTGGGCTGTAGGGTTTTGTTTCAGCGGAGGGTGCTGGTTAATTTGAGGAGTTCGGACCTGAGGGAGAACTGGGTGGAGCGTTACTGGGATCAACGTGAGGAAGTTTGAAGTAAAACAGAAATTACTGAAAGGAGATAGGTGCGATTTAGATGAGGGAAAGTGGGTGTTAATGGTTGGATTTGTTTTTGAAAACATTAAGGAGAATGGGAGGTTAATGAAGCGAAGTGTGCGTGAATGAGTAGTGGACGCATTTGCAATGAAGAGTTGAACTGTGAAATGGTGCCTGAGGAGGGAGCGAGATCAATAGGAAGGGAAAAATGGTGTATTTTATTTGTGTGTCGTGAAGTATAAAGGGAGTTCGATGGTGGGTTATGGTTTGGAGGAAGTTCTGTGCAGGAGGATTACGTTGTGAGGAAGAAGAGGGATGAGCGAGTATGGGGTTGATGTGAGTGGGCTGACATATATAAAAGGTTTAGGCCCAAATTGTTTTAATTAATTAAGTTAGATTTAATTTAAGGTATATCAACTTCGAAATTACATAACTTTATCATACATGATCAGAATCCTACGAAACAAGATCCATTGGGATCGTATGGACGGACACTACACAATGGAACTGACCGCGAGTCAATTGGAGTCCATCACAATTTATAGCGAAATAAATTGTCCGTCTGAATCAAGCGATGGTTATCGTTATTAACGATGATCGTCCAATATGAGTAAAACTCACCAACTCTGAACAGTTCTATTTTTATAACGTATATTTAGAACTGTTAAATGATGACTGATTGCTGTGTGTTAACTGTTGATTGAGTTGTTTGTGTATTGATTGAAATCATAGATAACGATATATATATATATATATATATATCGTTAATCGAATATTGATTCTGTTTTATTAGAATATTTTATATATTTGTTGTTTAACATCTGTGATGCAGGGAAACAGGTTGGAGGGGTCCAACTGGACCCCTCAATATTTATGATACTGTTCTGTTCATATATTGTAATATATGATGTGATATATAATCTGTTTGATTATGTGTGTTAGAATGATGTTGATCATTGTTATTCGATATTTTTAATATCACAAAAAGACCCTGGGATGTAAAAAGAAATATTTCAATGTATATTGAAATAAAGGAATTTTATAAAATCAACCGATTTTATAAAAGGAAATATTTTGAAAATAAAGTATTTATAAAATCATAGGATTTTATAAAGGGGAATATCTATTTAGAAAATAAATAGAATAAAGGAATATTTATTTAGGAAATAAATAGAGTAAATAAAGGAACATTTATTTAGGAAATAAATAGGATTTATAAAAAGGGAAATGGACGAGATATAAAAGAGTTAATCGAATATGGTCAGTCGAATAGAATTAGTCAGACATAGTTATTCAGGATTAGTTGCCATTTTGCACGAGTTCTAGCGTAATTCGCAGGGCTGCAGATAACCTACGGCGGTCGGATGTTTCCTGAGGGAATCAGGCGTAACCATTGTGATCGCTATGATCTAGAGTCAAGTGAATGGAGTTAAATTCAATATTAGTTATTCGAATTGGAGTTAAACAAAAAGAGTTATTCAATTAGAGTAAATCAAAATGGAGTTAAACAGAAATTAGAAACTGGCTAGAGATTAATAAGTTGAATAGTTTTCTAGGTATCGATCTGATGATGGTTCTGGCCTTCGGGGTTTATACTTGGGAAATTGTTCTCTTGATGGTTATAGTTAGAGTTTGATAGATGTGGGATGATAGTGATATGTAAATAAACAAATGGAAATGTTTTCCAGTGTTAATAACGTATATTTTCTAAACATAGAAATGAGGATATATATATATATATATATATATATATATATATATATATATATATATATGGTTGATGATTGATCGATATAATTTCCAATTGGAAATAATATCGTTGTTTGCACACGTGTTTTTCTTTGATAGTTAAATCACAGACTATCAAAATTTTGACCATTTTAACGTTGTTAATATGGAGAGACCGGTTGGATTATTATCCGAAGAACCACTCTGTATTGGCATAATCGTTGTGAATCATATATGCCAAAGATAATTGAAGACGGAGTTATGCAAGGGCTATCCTGTTTACAGAATAGTGCCTTCAGTTTGTCCAGTCCCAGGACGACCTGTATGGAAGGATGTCTGACAGAGTATATCTAATAGATCGCATAAGTTGATCTCTTCAAACGTATTCACGTTTGGTGGCGGAGGAGTTTGTTTTTCTTAGCTGTATACCCGTGATATTTTTGGATAAGTCAATTTGTGTTTTGGAAGGTATGACGATGTGACATTCAAAGTGAATGAAGATGTGACATGTAAAAGATAAGCGTAGCTTCTAGCCTCACATCCGGTAGATGACAGAAGTCGGGCAGGTAGCATGGCTAAGTCGGTCACTCCGAAGTAGGGTGTATAATCACCTATCTAGAGAATATTCTTTTGCTTATTTAATCTATCAATGCTGTCCCATATATATACGGGAAAACGGTTGCTGATCCCAACCGTTGGTGATATACATTCGATACACTCAAGCGAAATGAGTGGTCGGTCATGTGTGGTTGAGTTGCAAGATGTTCTTGTTGAACTCCAGTGTATCGTTCCTAGAGTACACTGATCAGAAGGTAGTTCCATACCTTGTCATAGTTGGAAATCCATTACCCAATACGTGCTTGTGGTTTTGATTGTATACTATATATGTAGAACGTGAGATGAAAGCGTTTCTGCTAGATGATTATTATATTGTGGTTGATAGATATTATTATAATATCAAAAGGTTTTTGATATAAAGATAATTTGGATTCTCATAAGGGAAAAACCCGTTCCGTTATACGGCGTGGTCTTATGAGATATCATTTACCTGCTTAAACTGTTTTACTCATACCAGTCCCATGACTAACCCGGAGTTTATTTTGTTTTGTTTTACCTAAACTCTTGGGTGCCCAATTTTGTATGGGCAGTCAAGTAGTCAGGAATTTACAGATATATTGGAAGAGCTTGGAGCAGGAGGCTTCAGGATTATATAGCTATAGTTATTTCCGCTGTGTTGTAAGTGTGTATTCTGATAATGTTATTGTAAACATATACTGATTTTATTTCAAGGATATGTTACCTATTATATGTTGTTCGTTCCGCTGTGAGATTCGTGTTACTCTGATATTGTGTTCTTCTTCTTCTTCTTCTTTTCTATTAGTTCAATCTTATCTATCCTCATCCTCTATCTTCTTTCTATTAATTTCTTGAATTTCCAGTGCAATTTGGGGTTGGACTTGTGTTATTTGGTCAGCTTAAATTGGACCGGATTTTCGGGTCATTACAATTAGCTAATCGCAGATTTCAATCTTCGAAGTCCATTCTTTTTAATTGCTTATGTTGCGGCTTGGAAGGAATAAGTGTTGAGGAATAAGCGTTGAGCATCCGATTAGGGTTATGTTTGGTAACTTACCCTTTTGCCCTTACAAAAGAAGAGCTGACAGGCAAAACAACACATAGAAGTGTTGGCACATTTTTTGTGACATATTTTTGCTACCGCAACACATATTAGTGTCACTAGTCTACAATACATATAAGCATTGGCAGTTGAAAAAAATAAGAGTTGCCAAATGGCCATTATGGTGTTTTGTGTGTGTATGTGTGTGTATATATGTACGTACGTACGTATGTATGTATGGAGTTTCTATTGTACGTTTCGGGTTTTGCTTAACACTACATTTGTACAGTTTTTACGTTTGTTCAAAGGATATTCATTTAAAACAAATAATAGCTTTTAACGCAAATTTTTTTTTGTCGTAACCAATATAGCAAATATTGATAGAATATTCGATATTATGGTCAAAGTTGATCCAATTAATGACAATGTGGGAGGCATTGCTGAGATGAATGAACCGTTATAAACAAGACAAATCTTTGGATGCACTGGAATATGTCAAATTATTATATATTGGGGAGGCGATCATCATTAAATTTTATTAGTCAATGATTTTACAATTTTTCTTCAAGGTTAGAATCATGTTTTGAAGGTTGCATCTTAATTTTATTTTCGAGGTTGATCCTGTATTTTTCAGTCTTCCGACTACTACATGTTTTCAGAAGCACAAATGAAATGAGTTTTTTATCTTTTATTTTCATATTATTGTTCATATTTTTTGTTTTTGTAAGCACAGAATCACAAATAAGATGAGATGAGTTTTCCAACTAATGCATGTTCCGAGGTGCTTCCATGTCTACTCACGTTCTGCACTTTTATTGGTATTGTGAAACATGCGCATGACATGTTTATTTATATATTTAGGTAAGTTTGAATTCTTCTCTTCCTAAGATATAAATGGAATTTGATTATTTGTATTGTTATTAAGATGTACAGTTTATCAACATGGTAGATCGCACTTTATTTGGGCAACTATTACTATTATTGTTATTTTGTATATACTTTTTTATCTTACCAACCGAACTATAATGGCTCTATCTTATCAAATAATAGAATATAAGATATGTGCTATGGATATAAAAGGTCAATAAATAATGAAACAATCGGTCACAGCAAAACATCACTTACAAAGAAGAGCAGAACGTCATGGATGGTGCACCGAGTTTCTCCACTAGTTAGTCCGACGAAGACTTCGAACTCGACGACAAACTGAAGTGGATCAACAATGCATGTCGTACCCGAATGGGCAAGTCCATGGGAGACTTCAACTTCAGCTTTGATGTACTTGAATATTACTGGATGAACCTATCCGACAAGTCCGAGAAAGAAATTAGGTAAGAGCTTGATACTTGATGTGCTACACTAGCATTGTATATTTTGTCATTTTCATATGGATGCATTCACGTGTTTTTGTTTTTGTATAGGATTAACATATGCTTATCCTTTTGGATTGTAGCACTTTGATAAATTTTTGATTTAATGTGTAACCTTTAACATTTAATACTGCCATTGTAAAAGAAGAAGAAAATTTGTCGTTTTTAATTTTTATTTTCCGTGCATTTTTTTAATTTAGCAATAGTGAATTCACTTTGTTGATGTACTATATTCATATTCATATTGTAAACTATGAAAAATAAAAATCTTAGATGCATTTAGGATGCATTTTAAAATTATAAAAAGTTCTTAGTCATCATGCAGGGATTAAATTTAACATTAATAGTACATTTCCAACATATTATATTTTAGGTTATGTCAAACTCCACCATAATTGGGAGAATGTATTTCGCAAGCCCAAACACTGGTGAACGATTTTTTCTACGACTACTACTTACCGTTACTAAAGGTCCTAATTCCGTTGAGGATTTACGAACAGTGAATGGTCAATTGCATGAAACATTCAAAGATGCATGTGTTGCTAAAGGCATGCATGAACTCTTTCTTTTTTTTCTTCTCATCTTTGAGTTAATATTGTCATGTAGATGGGAAAACAATTTTTTGATGTTAATTTTTTATTGATCGTCAATTTTTATTGTGTACGATTCCCAAATGAGTGAATGAAATTTATAAGTATTCATGTTGTACATGTATGGAAAATAACAATTTTAGATGCATATTGTATGCGTATTAACAATACCTCAAATTCTTAATGATCATGTTGTGAATAAATCTAACAATGATCAAATTGTACTATTCCAACTGAGTACACTATAGCTTATTTTAAGCACAAACTGGACCCATGTCATCGGCACGAGGTATATACATACATACATATATATATATATATATATATATATATATTGAAAATTGGTTCACTTTATTATCTACTAAAAAAACGTACAAGCAAAAGGTTAGCATATTGACCATTACATAAGCAAAAACAAAAGAAAAACATGAAAATATAAGAAACCATAATCCTAAGCTAGAATATATTAGACCATGATGAGGCCATAATCCCATTGGTGTGCGTCTCACTGCACATCACCCGAGCCCAAGGCTCCACTTCAACATCCAAATGACTCCCATACAAAATACCATCCAATACAGCGAATTTATTCAATATCAATCCCATTAAAACCAACTGGAAATGTGATGCTTCCACACATCACAAACCAGTAAACTACATACAAATATTGAACTAAAGAAAACCTTTGTAATGAATAATATTTACCCTATAAACTCTATCCATCTCCAGGCCTAAATCTGAAGAATGATCAACCAAAAACTTATAAATCCATGATCCCAAATCGAAGTAAAACAAAACCATTTAAGTATTACATTAAGCTGTGAAGTAAATCAATTCGAAGAAAAACCTTGCTTCATTTCAGACCGAATATCAGCACCCATAATAGATGTATCCCCATATGACCAAATCTGAGACCAGCCAAACCCAAAAAAACCAAACAAAGAAAATGTTATATTTATTAGATCTAAACACAAACCAGATCTCAAACATGATGAAAGAACTACAGAAACGGTTATGAAGAATCAGAAGTGATTTAACACTTGCGCCGACAATGTCAGATCCTAATTCCCCGGATGTCTTGTTTTCCAGCTTTTCGCTATATTCAAATTGATTGTGGATCAGCTTTTAGGCATGTTTGGGCAATCAGATCTGGTTCTAGATATCAAATCCAGCATATAGACGGAAAAAGAAACCCAAATAAGGGTTTAAAAATCGTGATAAAGTTTTCAGATCCGACAATAAAAGTAGAAAATGGAAGGAAACTGAAATATTATTAGTGGAAAACAAATGGAAAACAGAAGGCTTATCAACGAGAAAACCTCATTGAAGATTGCAGATGGAAAAGTGATATGAAGAAAATAAAAAATGATAGAAGTTTATATATATATATATACATATATATACACATTAGACAATATTTGATGTAAACCAATTCATGCGCGAAGCGTGTGCCGTTACGCTCGTAGAAATACAAATTTAAAATACATGAGAAATTAATTTAAAAACGAACTAAAATAATCTCAAATCCAATATAAATTCGATCTAAAATAGCCAAACACGAAATTGAAAACTTGAGAAGGAAAATAATGGCGGGGACTTCTAAATTCCCAAATTTAAGACCAGATATCATTAATAACTCCGATTCTGATCATCGTTCGGCATTTCCTCCAGATCTTTAAGCTCCAAGGCGACATGCAGTACAAGGGAAATCTCAATCCTTGGGTAAATCTCTTCCTTCCGATATTAGGTCTAATTTTTTTTTTTCTAGATCTATTTTCTAAGGATCTAAATAACGATAATCTGGTTAACCTAAATCAGTCTAAATCTTGGATTGACATCGTTAAGGAAAATAATTTCCATTAATCCTCTATTCAACTTCAATTCTATGAACCCGAAATTAAGGAGGATATTATAATGGCTGTAATCAGTGAGGAATTAACTAAAACAGTGAGAGAAAGGTGGATTAACTCTATCGTCTTTTATGTTTAAGGTAGCATGCCGTATTATCATTTTCTGAAAAATTGTATAGCTCGGTCTTGGGGTTTAAAAGGAAATTTCCAACTATTCTCTAGAGAAAATGGATTTTACATTCTAAAGTGTGAGACTAGAGAGGATTGCGATAGAGTTCTAGCTGTAGGACCTTACTACATAATAAGAGATTAGCAGTGATGAAGAAATGGGTTCCTGGAATAAAATTAAATAAAGAATTCTTGCATGCACTTCCTATTTGAATACGTCTCCCTAATTTAGACTTAGGCTTTTGGACTATGGAAGGAATTAGTAGAATTGCATCTTTATCGGGTCAACCTTTGAAATTAGATAACTCTACTTAACATGTTGATAGAATATCACATGCAAAATCTTGGTTGAAGTGAATAGCAATTTCCAATTTCCTGAGTTTATTCCTATTCAAAGTTATAACGGATATGTTACATGGAAAAAAAGTCATTTAGGAACGAACTCCTATGGCTTGTTCGGATTGCAAAGTTTTTGGACACACCAAAGTGGGTTGTAAACCTTTGAAAGTTTGGGCTCCTAATGTAAATTCAAAAACATTGATAGAAATGGATACAGAAAAACTTCTTACTCTTTGAATAATTTTTTAATGAAAAGATTGCTAAGGATAATTCTCTAGAGAAAAGTTGTTTATCTAAGATAGTTTGTAATGACAAAGGGGCAAATCATTATTATGGGGCGGTTATTCCGTTGAATAATGGAATTGTTGTATATAATGTTGTTGTATATAACAATTATATAATTTTTATTTGATGATAACAAAACAAACATATATTATTTTAAATTTGTTTGTAATTGTACTGTTTCACTACATCACAGACAAAATATAATATTTATATTCTATCTGTGATGTAGTGAAACAGTACAATTATAAACACATTTAAAATAATATATATTTGTTTTGTTATCATCAAACAAAAATCATTTAATTGTTATATACAACAATCTCCCCTTTTGATGATGACAAACAAATATTAAGATTTTGAATATAATAATTGTGTTTGACAGTGAAACACTGAACTCCCCCTACTTGAATGCCCCCCCTACAACAGAAACTCCCCCTATAACTGTGCATGAGTGAAATGGAATGAAAATTGAATGATATTTTCAAAATTAAAATATTTATAAAATATTCTGTCTCATGTTCAGCAACTGAATGAGAAAAATAAAGACTGTATGTTTCCTGAAAGTGTTTCGGAAAATCTTAAAAAAGCAATATATCATCAATCAAATGTAGATTTGGATTTAGTTCATAATAAGGAAGTTAGAATGGATACTACTACAACAGAGAGTTCAAATATTAAAAAGTGCAAAGAAAAGTTATATGAGCAGTCAAATAAGGGTGCTAAACAGATAGAGGATCATGAAGAGACTTTAAGAGCGTGAATAGCTTTGGGAATTGTCTTGAGCTTATAAATGGTGAGGTTGATGGAAATATAGATTTTCTAATGGACGAATCTGATAGTTCTTTATGCTCACACAGCTCTGCAAGTAGCTTCAAAAAGAGGAGAACAAGATTTAAACCAAGTAAATTTAGGAAATGTAGCAAATTCAAGATTGAAGACACTGGTAGAAGATAATCCAGAGTGGATCAAACTTATAAATCAGATACAACCTCGATCCAAAACATGAAAAGTCGATGGTGGTGTATCTAAAAATAATTGAATATGGATTTCTTTTTTCAGCTGCTATGTGTTAGGGTGGTATTTTGATTCTTATGTCTGGTACTAAAGATTGAGAGATCAGTTTTGTGACTGTAGCCTTGTTGCTGATTGTGTGTATTTGATCTTTCTGCTTCGTGGTTTTGTTCTACAATATAGAGTTTAATGGATCTTTATGGTGTTGATTTTTCTTGGAGGAGCTTGGTTATTTTTTATCTCTGTTGCTTCTTGGTGAGGTTAGGTTATATGTTATATATGGATATCTGTTGGTATACATTTTTCATGAAGATTCTGGTGGCGAATTAACTATGTTTGGGTTGAAGTTATTTAGCAGTGGGCTTGTGATTTGGTCCTACTGGATTCGTTGGTTTCTCATATGTTTTTGGAGCAACTTTTATGATGGGCTTGGCCTTTTTTTTGGATGCACAGTTTAGTTATGTAATTTATGTCCTTGTTTTTATTGATCTGTTGTGTAGTGGGTCGTTTTGGGTCCTGGTTGTCTAAGTGTTGTTTGCTATTTTGAGTCTGTTCTAGTATGTATTGCCTGTTTACTGGGCGTGTCTTTTATCTGTTATGAGCTGGTCTTTTTATATTTTGTAAAGCATTCGTTCCCTGTTGTACCAGCTCAAAACGTGTATAACTCTCTTTCTATGTAGTATAAGTACCCGTTTGTTTGGAAAAAAAAAATAGCCAAACACTTTCAATATCTCGAGGCCTCCTAAGTAAGACCCGTAGGGATTTACCTAAAATGAAAAACTCATCCCCTTCAGTATTTTTTTTTCAACATGAGAAAATTAAAATCAGAACATAAAACTAAACCCCTAAAATCAAAATCGGGATTGACTCAAAGAAGAAAATGAGCAATACTAACTCCTCTTCATTTTCACACATTTTATTTAAAAAAAAAAACGAGTCACACTCTTCCTCGGCGGTGCAAGGGGAGTCTGTCGTCCCATAGGACGATGACCACACATAAATTTGGTATGAGTTTTTCTCTTATGATAACAAAATATTTGCTATGTAAATTTATCTGATATTATCTTTAATAGCTTATGGGATAAACCTTTAAAGTAAATCGAATCAAACTACGAAATTATTACCATTTTATTATGCTTATGTTGGGCAATACAAACAAAACTGCAAGCTCTTAGGGAAAACGAATTTTCATACAATGGCAACTCAAGTAACTATGTATAATACATAGGGTTGTACCTGGGAACAACTACTATCCGCTACCAAAGTGAAGACCGGCCTAGGTACATGAACCCAAAGTTGGTGCATCAACCGAATATGACATCACTCTGGTCGTAACAAACTTATTCGAGATATCCTATAGCATACACAACATACTCAACATATATAGAGTAATCTAGAAAGGTAATGATCGTATCATAATGGACGCTACCATATAGCCCCACGTCATGCCCATTTTCCGTTATTACCGAGGGTTGAAGCTTTAGGTCCTAAATTATCTTATACCAAGCACATCATTCACTTTGAATGTCACGTTGCCAAGTCTATCACACAGAATTGGTTTCCACTAATTTACAACATCTAAGCTCTTACGTCTTAGATAACAGTGCATAGTAGGAGAGTTATTTCCTACATCACTAAACAGATATACGTTCATGGAGATCAATATATGCGCATTAGAAGTACAACGTCAAACATTCGCTCATATAAGCTATTCTGGGTTTGGATAAACTGAAAGCTCTTCTCCTACTAATCATGTGATTTAATAGAGAGGAGCCCATGATGATTCGAGGGTCAGTGATAACAATCCTTCATTCAATCTCCATAACTCTTAATCATTTCATCTCTTTTACTTCTGAAACGTTAGTTCGTCGAAGTAAGATTTGCAGGTAGGAATCACCCAAATTTGATCCTTGTCTCCTCGAATCAGTCATAGAGAAAATATCTTTGAAGCAATTCGGGTGTTTAACTCATTTTTTTGACAAAAACATCTTTTAAGAATGCGTATGTTTTAGATATTCTTTGGGCATGCACATGGAGTCATTAAACATTGTTCATTCATTGTGTCGTCTTGGATGATATGATAGATCTAGAGAAATCATACTCATTTTACTCGATATTAACCATGTTCAATCTCTGCTATTTTGTTGAATAATGACGAAATCACCTTTTAAATTCTTATAGACGATAAGTGTTCCCTCCTTCGAATTTGATACTAAATACAACAAGATCATCTCTAAGTAATCTGATTCATTTAACTAAGAAAAATTGATATTTCATATTTAACTTGTTTTCAACATTTTAACCTTATTACGTGGAAGTTGCGGGACGGAGGATCGACCCATGGGGGAGTTATCTTATGTTTTGCATAGATGAAACTGCCTGTGAACTAAAACTATGACTTGATCGTGATGGTTGCTGGAGATGTGATAATAAAATGACACCGTACAGAGGGTTTTGAGCGTATTAATATGGTTGTGCTCAAGAGAGGTGTGGCTGCTTTGTGCTTTAAGTTGGCGACGGCGGGTATGAACTGGCAGTGATTAGAAAAGATGAAGTCAGTACATGCAATGGATGGTGGAAACTGTGTAATTAATGTCCCATTATTTCCCCGCCATAACCTCGCTATATCCCGTAGCAGATTACTACTGCTACGTTTTTCTCAAATAGTTCCTGTTATAGCCCTTCTACTTAAAACCCTGTTATATTTCGATATTCCCAATATATCACGTTATTTTCGCTACATTATGCCACTCCCGCTATATCTTTGATGAAAGAAATGAATTGAAAAGATATTTATACATATAAAAAAATATGAAATTATGTTTTTTTAATTGAATTATTTAATTTTACTTTTTAGAAACAAAGATTCTCTAATATTATATTAAATTTAATCAAAATAAATAGTAGTTTACGTTGTTTATAGATGTCTACACATGTTTTTATTTAAATAAAAAATGTACTAATTATATTTAAAATGAATGCTAGTTTTTCATTTAATACTCATTTATATATTTGTAAAAACATTAAGATTGCGTTATATGTGCTATTCTAGGGACATCCGCTATATCCTACTATTTTCTCGCTTTATCTCTGCTATGATTTTTTGGACTTCTGTCGTATTGAATCCGCTAAGCGCTTTAACTGCACAGGGTGGAAAAGAGTATGGTGTTTGCAGATTTTTTAATATCAAGTGCCATTTCGGTAAGTATTTCTCACTCACAATATATTTAAATTCATTGCATACATGTATGTCTATATATAATGGAATACTTACATTTTAAGCTTTTGAAATGTCCATAACACCCTTTCAAATTTATCAAACCGACCGTTAGGGAGGTTTCCTACTGTAATAGAGCCAAAATCAATTTGTCCATGCCAATTTTACACGGAACATAAATATAGCGATGCGATTATACTCCACTCTCTCCTCTTGTCGTCTTTCCACAATTTCCTCCAATGTTTTCTCAGCAATGCCGTATACTTCTTCTTCCATAAAATCTCGCTTTTTGGCTTAATCATTCTCCCCAAAAGTTTCTATTTTCTACCGCACCAATCTTTTTCTAACTCTATTTCTAAAAAGTCAAATTCTTCATTTGATTCCCTTTTTTCGATAATTTGACATTTTCGAGCTTATACTAGATTTGAATCCCACTCTGTATCGAACTAATACCTAACGTTGTTGTATTTGCACCTCGACCTCGGAGCGACGGCGCACCCACTACAAGAAAAACCGAGATTAGCGACAGATTTTTAGCAGTGGAAAATTCCGTCGCTAATTAGCGGCGGATTTCCGTGGGCTTTGTAAGAGAAAATATTTTGGATTTTATATGTCATCTTATTATAAATTATTACCGTCGAATACTAATTCTGTCGCTAAATCAATGGAAGTTACAGCTCGTATAATATTTGACGCTGAATTTCTGTAAGAACCCGTAACTTCCCCGTGAAGGAAAGAGCGGATACTTCGAGAACAACACACAAAGGAACGCAGACAGAAGAACATTTCATTGTTATTTACAACAATTCCATCAGATTACAAGAATATACAGAGTATAAATGAATATTATACATTCGATAAATATCAGAGATTACAATAAATTACATAGCAGCGGAAAATAATACAAAGCACAACTGAAAGTAATACACGGATATAGAGCTTTCCGAGCATCGTTCCAGCTGTAAACCAGGATCCTGTGAATATAAATCTGCAAAACCAAAACTACTAGCTGCCCGTGTCGAAAATAGGGGCACCCAGAGTTTAGGTTAAAACAATAAACTCCAGGTCAGTCATGTGACTGGTGTGAGAACTAAAACAGTTATTTTAAAATTTTACTTTAAAAAGGAGTAATTCCAGGGACCACGCCGTATAACACGGAACAGGTTTCCTCCCAAGAATACCAGTGCATAGTCTAAACAACGCAATGCTTTTTCGAAAAATGAAGCTATTATAAGACCCAGGTCCCATCACACAATGCAACGCAAGCCGGAGGATAGGGTTTTCCCTTATAATAGCCAAACATGCTTGGTACGTTTAAAAACAAATCATTTGATACTATAATAAGTGTATAGTGTTAAAACAATTTTCAATCATAAATATCAATCATAGACGGCATAGCATCCCATGCTACTATGTCGCCATACTAGGCTCTACAAATAAAACCGAAGTATCTCGTATTGGAAATTGGATTTCCATCATGAGTCGAGGCAAGGGGCAAGCTCCTCTCCGCTTTGAGACACTCTAGCAAATGCCTCGGGACTACACACTCTGGGTAACCCCTGGATGCTTCAGGGTCGGTCCTCTCTTACGTTTGAGGATTGGCAATTCCTGAACACACGTTTCTCGGTCCTTACAGACCTAAAATCGAGGCGCCTCATCCAACAGCCACATAGATGAAAAGTATATAAATGTCAGGGCTGGTAAGTCACTGACACCACCAAAGCTAGAAAGAAACGTCGTGCTCTCCCTGCAGTCCTTATCCCGTTTTTAACTCATACTGACGTGTGAGGCTCGCTAATTCACGTTATACACAAAGCTATGCCACGTAGGCTGTGCTTTGATCATCAACCACAAGACTTTGCTTTTCAACAGAAGCCTTGATCAATTGCCACTTAGGCGTGCCACACAGGCAATTCATGCCATGCGACTGATGTCCATTGATATACAACCGTTGAGCTCGTACGTCTCAGAGAAGGGCGTTAAGTAAGAGAATAAATTCTCCGCCGCCAAACAGATGTATATTTAATAGAGATCAATTGACATAGAATAAAATCCAATGTCAGACACACAGTCCATTTACAAGTTCGTTCTGGGTCTGAACGAAACCAGAGGCACTTTCCTCGCATATCCATCGATCTCCAAGTACGTCTGGACGACCACCAACTGATTCCCTCATCTTGGGTGTACAGCCCAATCAAGATCATCAGTAATCACCCAAACGATGTGAAGACTTCCGGTCTTCGACCACCGTCATCATCTTCGACCTATCGTCGAATCGGTTATTCAGAATGGGTATATAGTAAACAAATGTTACACAAACACAACTTACGCCTCATTCCAATTCAGCAGCCACTAACCGTAAATCAGCAAGAGAACAATTTCCCAAATATTAACCCCGAAGGCCGAAACCAACATCATATCAATACCCAGGAAACCATTCTTCTTAACTAACCTACAGCTAGTTTCTAAATTTCCTATTCTTAGGGAAAGGTTCCCATTAATTATATCAAAGATAAATTCTTTAAAATTTATTCTTTAATCTTCCTTTGGATATCATTTCAAACCAGATTATGGTTTTCCAAACTAGTCGAGATTAGCGAACCACACCGAAGTAATTATTTATTTTATTTCCCAATCCCAACCTATTCATCCCATGAAGCAAAACTGGTAATACTCCACATCTAACACCATAGTGTTATCGGTAAATTTAATTACCATTTCACGTTCAAAGCTAATTAAAGATTTAACTATCGCTTGGAGCAAAACTGGTCATACTCCATTCTCGCTCATTTTCCAAATTTGATAATTTAAATTATCAATTCACATTTCAATCTAATTGCAGATTCATTAAAACTCCCTTTACTGGGTTAAAGAACTAATGTCATTTAAAACACAGTTCACGATAAACCCAAATCACATTCTATTTATTATCGGGTTAAAGAACAAGTGTTATTTAAAACACCGTTCCCGATAAACCCACAAATCAATTCTAATTCAATTCCAATCAAATGTATTAGAAATTCCGATTATTTAAAACCCCTTTTTAATCCAATTTATTTATTTAAAAATAATTGGGTTTTAAATTTAGTTCAAAACTAGTTCATTTCGATAAAAAACTATTTTTATCTTTTCAAATATGGAGTTTTTCATCCCATTGTTTCCCAGATCATTTCTTATGATTTTTACACAAATTATTGATATTTTTAATAATTTTATCAAGGCCCGTACAGTCGATTTCCAACAGCGGCCATCGAACTGCACTTACAGCGACCTTTTCCAAATTTTATTTGGACGTATCTCCAAATCCAACCGTTAGATTTCAAATTTCTAATATTCTTTAGAAAGCTCTTTTCGATACGAACCCAACGGTTTCGGTTTTAGGAGAATCCGACGGTCGGATCTCCCGTAATGTCCGTTCGAAATCAATGGTCGAAATTCACGAACTGCCGCGGCGCGACGCGTTCTATTCAGGCCATTAATATATATTTCATCGATTTCTATTTAAAACGAATTTTATAAATAGTTTTAAATTCGTTTCAAAAACAATTTCAACTTCCATTTCAAATTCAATTCAAATTTTCAATTCAATTTGAATTCATTTTATTTTCAATTCAAATTCGTTTTCTATTCAATTCAAATTCGTTTTCTATTCAATTCAAATTCGTTTTCTATTCAATTCAAATTCATTTTCTATTCAATTCAAATTCGTTTTCTATTCAATTCAAATTCGTTTTTCTAAATATTCGACTTCGTTTTTCTAAATATTCGACTTTTAAATCTCTTTTCAATATTCATTATAAAACGAATATAATTGATATAAATATCGTTCGCATCAAAATAGCGCATCTCTAATCAACACGGCTTTATATTTTTCAATAACTTCGTTATTCTGTTCAACAAATGAATCCATATTTTTGTCAATACATGACTAATCTCAACGAATGAGTATTGTCCACGTGTGACTATTTTTGTTATTTAATATATTTTATAAAATAATTTATCGTTTGATTTAAATCAGATTTCAACCGTAAATTAGTAAGAGAACGATTCCCTAAATATTAACCTCGAAGGCCGAAACCAACATCAGATCAATATCCAGGAGACCACTCATCTTATCTATTTTCCAGTTAGTTTCTAATTTTATATATGATAAAGATATATATTTTATTGTTAAAATATTTCGTTCAACACATGACTAATCTCAACGGATGAGTACGGTCAACACGTGAACCTTTATTTTATAATGATAAAGATGTAAATTTTATTATTAAAATATTTCGTTCGACACATGACTAATCTCAATGGATGAGTACGGTCAACACGTGAACCTTTGTTTTATAATATTCTTTATTTTCTAAATTGGAATGAAGCCCAATCAATTACCATACAAAGTTAATTATATCGATTCCATACAACACATGTATATAATAACAACCATACATAATCAACCATCATCCAAAGTGCACTACACTGTATAAGCATCAAATATAAATATCTAACGCTTATAACAGCCTGTCAATCAATCGATCGACATACAACTAATTATTGGGATTAGTGTATGCCGTATTTTATCCCAATACCCGTGTGGGGTTTCAAACAATCAAACACAGATTTTATTTGTGCAGTTGGGCCATGTGTAAAATTTATCGTCCCAATCAATGTCCATCAAATAGGCGTACATAAACAAACCGTCCGGTTTGTAAATGAATATTTATTTTATTCACATTCACGTTAAAAATTATATTTTTAACGACCAAATTATTTTATTCAACCTATGAATATTCTATTCAGTTCATTTATTAAATAAAATGATATCTTTATTTTTCTAACTTATTTTAGAAAATTTCGGCGGCATAACAGCACGATACTAGAAACGGGACAAGGCCTAGCCTTATCCCCGGTCTAATAATGGCCCACGCCATACACAAATCAAATTCTAATCAATTCAATTATTCACACAAACAAAATCCCAACAAATATTCTAATCAATCACCAAACAACCAAACAAACAAGTCCATGGTCTGTGGACGATGGTGTCGGGTGCTAGTAAACACCGTCTACATCCTAGTGTATATTTATATAACTAGAAAAGAAAAGTTAAAGTGAGAAGTTCCTACCGACTAGCTAATCCAAACGCCACGACTCTTCATATGTAGAAGTCATCGCTGTCCTCGCCTTTTGTCACTTTCGTTGCACGTAGCCACTACATATATAAAAATCACATTTTTATATTGTTACTATGTATATAAAAATCATATTTTTATAATCACTTCATATATTTAAAAATCGAATTTTTACATCGCTACTATATAGATAAAAATTCTATTTTTACATCGGTGTTCATATAATAAAGATTATATCTTTATCACGTTATTCTCTATATAAAGATTTCGCCCTTTCAAATATAAAGACTTCGCCTTTTCAAATATAAAGATTTCGCCTTTTCAAATATAAAGACTTCGCCTTTTCAAATATAAAGATTTCGCCTTTTCAAATATAAAGATTTCGCCTTTTCAAATATAAAGATTTCGCCTTTTTAAATATAAAGATTTAATCTTTCAATACTTCTTCTTTATAAAAATTATATTTTTAATCTTCGCATCATATAAAAATTCCACCTTTCTACCAAAAAAATATCGCTTTGCTATATAAAATCTCTACATATAAAAATTGCACCTTTTTCTCTATGAAAACATTATAAAAATTATATCTTTAAACAAATGAAAATCTCGTCTTTAAATCACTAAAAATCATATTTTTAATCTTCACATCATATAAAAATTTATATTTTGATACCTTTAAAAATCTAACCTTTCATCTAAAAATAATATAAAAACCTTATTTTTATCATGCTAATGTTATAAGCGTATAAAAATCCACCTTTTTAACCCGCTAATTATACGTCTAAACTAAATAACAAAATAAATAAAATAAGGGGGAAAGCTCACATTTTCAGAGGGGATGGAGGGAGGAGGGGAACTGCGTTGCTCAAGAGGAAGGGGGGGGGGGGGTGCGCCATCGCTCAGGCGAAGGAGGGGGAGGTCGGCTTGGCAATGGGGTCCATCTAGAGGCGGCGGCGGTTGGAGTAGGCCTGGAGAGCTGTGAGGAGTCGGATTTTTTTTTCTGCGAAGGAGAGAGAGGTGCGTTAGGAGGAGGGGACTCGGGGATGTGGTGGCGCGCGAGGCTAGAGGGGCGGCGTCAGCAGTGGGGCTCCGGCGTGGATGGGGTGGCGGCTTCCGTCATCGTCGAGTCCCTTTTTATTTATTTTAATTTCGATTTTCTAATGAATCGGGGGGGGGGGGGGGGGCTGGAGGTTATTGGAAAGAAAGGTGGGGTTGGTTTTTTTTTTATATTATTTATATTTTATTTAATTTATTCATTAAAGCAACTTTTTCATTCGAACTCGAAACGAGGCCCACAACCTGTCGTCCATAGCTAATTACCCTCATTCCGAACTCAATGGGCTATGTAGCGTAAGCTGATTCGACTGTTTCAATCAGTTTCCATCGAAATCAAAATATGAATCTATATATTGATTTTGAACGCACATTTCAATTTACTGAGGCCCCATACTAACTCTAAAAATTCCCGAAAAATTATTTCTAGCTTCGTATTGACAATGCGGTCCTAACAAAACTAATTTCGTCGAATTCTGAGACCGTTTGAAAAATGGCCATTTTCCAGTCGATTAAAATCAACTGAAACTGGTCAAACGTGTTTTCCTTTGCCACGCTCATATATTGATTCGAAAAATTATGAAATTTGGAATCTAGCAATAACTTGACCTCACGGTTCCAACAAAAGTGGTTTCATCGAAATCCGAGGTCGTTTGCAAAATCGCTATTTTAAGGGCCTGAATTCCATAGCGACTATTTAGAATTTTCAACAGGACATATCTTTTGATTCCCGCTATGAAATTTCAATTTTTCGGATTTGTTGGAAAGATATTATCAAGTAGATTCTATTATTTTTGGTTTCACTAAAATCCGGTTTATTTTGCACCCGGTACATTCATTTAAAGTTTGAAATCGAATTATCGAACTACCGCGCCATTTTCAATTCCTTTTATAATTATAAATAATATTTATATTCTAACGACGACGCGTATAAATATATACGTTTGAATTCTATTCAAAATAAATTTCTCGTCGTTATTATTTAAAATAATTCATTTTAAATATTCAAAATTCATTAAAATTGCAAAAATAAAAATTTTAAACTGGCTCGCATTTCCGGGTTATTACAATTTCGTTGCTAATAGAGTCGGATTACCATCGACATAATTTTGAAGCTATTTTCCTACAGTTTTCCAAGAGATTTGAAATAAACTTTTATATTTCTTATTTATTAAATGTTTTAAATTTGTGTGTTTACTTAGTAATTAATTAGTAAATTTAAATTTTAAATAATTATTGTTAATAATACATTAGTAATTAATAATAAATAATAACTATTAGAAGTAAATAAAATTCAATAGTTAATGCTGTTTTTTTTTGAAAATTAATGTTGATTAATTATTAATTACTATATAATATAAATAAGAGGTAATAGTAATTAATAAAATATATTGTGCAATTTATTTTGTCCTTTAAAAAAATTTGCAATTTGAATGTGTTTATATTTTGTCCTTTAAAAAAATTTGGTAAGTAAATAAATGTGCAAGGTTTTAATTCGATGTAGAAGTTAATATATTAAAAATGGAATAAACTTTCATCAAAAGAAATAATGTAACTTAAATTTGAATGAAAATAAATGGCTTATAATTGAGGAGAAAGAAAGGGAACATATTAATGAGGCAATTGAGACACGTTATGGGAAGAAGCAAATATTGGATTTAAATGAGAAAAAAAATCCATATGGTTAGGCATTATTTAAAAACAAACAAAATGCATTCATGGAAGCAACAAATAAGGATGTTATGAAATGGAGCAATTAAAATACAGAAGTAGGAATTTCAAAAAAGTGTCAAACTTCAATCGAAGAATGGACATTAATTCCTGCCAAAAAGACAATCTGTTAAAGCAGGAATGTTTGAAAGACTTTTTTTAAATTAGCAAAAAAAATCTTTAATGGGAAACCATGGAAAATGATTCTAATAGTTCTTGAAACATACAACCAATTATTTTGTTAAAGTGGAATTCTGAAACAAAAAGTGTGCACATTTTGATGGATAATTTTAAATTATGAAATTTTCCGATTTGAAATGGAATTTTTAGAAATATAAATATTTTTTGGAAAACTTTGGAAATTTACCATCATTTGTATTAGAAAAGTTGGAAATGTAATGTAATTTTAAGAAAAAATGATAAATTCTTCATAAAACAAACAATGAATGACATTAATTGTAAATTAATGGCTACAAAAGTATACATTTGTTAGCTTCTAAAATTTGTAATTTATGGATTAAATGTTTTCAACTTTCCCTTATTTCGCTCTTCTATGTTATACATAATAAATTTAGAAAGTTTTTTTCTAAACTTTTTAGCAGTTACAATGAGGGAAGTGAAACTAATTTGAAGATCCAGGTGATATAAGCGAAAAATGTAAAAATGACTAATAGGATAAGTAAAGAAGATATACTCATATAAATAAGTGTAGAATGATTGTTGGAATTTAGTTAGTAATAAATTTGTTAATTTTCCTCCAGTAATAAAGGGAATTGAGAGAAGTAATGGGAGTAAGACAAAAGTTGTCGTTGATTGCTCTAAATATTTTATTCAAGTAATTTATGACTGCAAACTGTATTATGAAAGGCAACTTTAATATTCAAATAAATTAGAAATAAATAATTTATAAACAAATTGAATGTTTTCTTTTTGAAACATTATTTTGGAAAAGCATTTATTTCATACATCAAATAAATGCTGAAAAAGATAATCTTTTTGGTGCTATTAAGTAATTTTTTTCATTTTACTTTTAATATTTAATAGATTAATTTACTTGGTCATATAAGATAATTCTTTACTTGGTCATATAAGTATATAATAGTTATTATAAATTGATTAATAACTACAGTTAATTAGTAATTAATATTTAATAAATTTTCTATTAATTAATTATAATTCAAATGTAAAAGAGGTACTTTTGTGAATTAATTTTGGCTTAGGTCATCAATATTCCAAATGCAAATGTACACCATTATATTAGAGATGTGTTGAAATTTTGGCTCCACACGTATACAGCTTTTGGCTCCAATATCTTAAATCCAAATGTATACAGGTTTTCGCTCCACACATTGAAATTTTGGCTCCAACTGTTAAAATTTTGGCTCCAATATCTTAAATCTTAACAAGCCCCAAAACAATTTATCAAAAGACACGAAAAACATCGGAGCTTTTATTGCCGTTAATGGCGATTGGGTCCATACCACTTTCTTCCAATTTCCATCCTTCCTCCCTCTAAAATTGCGTTTTCACTTCGTTTTCGTATCTCATCCACCCATCCTCGGCTTTCCGGTTTACTACCTTCACTCAGCTTTCGCCATCATGGGGATTAAAAACATCGACCCCTCTTTTCAATCCACTTCCAGATCTGCTCTTTCTTGCCGAGATCTACACCTATGAAACTTTTTTCTTCTTCCGCTTATTTCTGAACTCCCACAACCTAACTCACCTTTAACATGCAGTGCGCCTCATGACCCCGCTTTGTCTTCTGACAGCACTCACTATAACTGCAACGTTTGGCCTCTCAGCATAGGCTGACTGTAGCTTTTTCATTGGTTTGAATTGGAGTTTCTTCGACAAGCTACTGAGTTTGTGGTTGTTTTTCTAGTAAGCTTTGTAATTTGACAATAGTGTGTTTAGTTGGGCTGTAATATGCTTTCAAGGGATTATTGGCTTGTGCTATAATTGAGTGTCTTAGGACTTATGTTTATTAGTGATTTAATTGTTGTGGTTGCACCAATATTCGCTGGAGTTTGGTTTTTTGTTACGTTCAAAAGTTTAAATCTTGGTTTAAAAAAAAAGCTTAGGTTATTCTGGCAACCTGTTGTTTACATCGCTTAAAACCATCTGTTGAGTAGTTTACAAATGTTACCCTTTTGCAATACTTATTTAAGTATACTTGCAATACCTGCTCTCTCTTGTTTTATTTTCTATTTTGTTGTTACTTTATTTTAGGAGAGCTTGGGATGGCCTTCTAGTCTAATTAATACTCAGGGAAGTTTCTAAATCATTGCTAAAATAATGCTATTACTTTATTTAAGTATTCAAAATTATGAATATACTCAGGGAAGTTGTTGTAAAGCTTGGGGATGGTCTTCCAGTCTAATTAATTTCAGTTCCATGAGGTGCGTATCTGCTTTGTTTATTTATGTTTCTTTTGTTGGAATAATAATGGAGTAGATGTTGTTTTGTGTGGTTTGTGAACTAACTCAAACAGTGGACTATCTTGATGCAATAACTACTACTCGGGTTTAGTTTCACCTTTTGTCATATGCATATTTATCTAAACCTTTTCGACGAATGACAATTTGTTTTGGGTTTGCAATGTTTTTATTATTTTGTACGATGTATATTCAGTCTGCAATAAAAAAATCATTGATTTGGGAATTATGCACTGGTAGTTACACTTCATTTTCAGAGTTACATGAACAAAATAAAGATCATTTTGGCGGTGGACAAGCTTTCAGGTCCTGATCCTCATCGGCTCTTGGATGATTTGCAACAATCTCTTAAAGAAACAACAGATGTTAATTTACATTGAGTGGGGTATATCCTTGAAAAAAAGGTGAAGTATATACGTGGACGGTCGATAAGAAATGGTAGGGATTATAAGGAATGAGTTTGTGGTGAAGGAAGGTTGTGAATAGTGAAGTAGTAGATTTGTTCCGATGAATTGATGATGTTGATTTTTTTGTTTTAACATATGTAAATTAACGGAGTAGAATAAGATTAGAAAATGTTCTATTTGAAAAAAATGTAATGTTTATCATGAGATGCGTGATTAACATAATACATTGATTATAAGACGTGTATGTCGATATTAATTATGCTGTATTTACATTAGGATTGTGTATTGAATGGAACATAAATTATGAGTGTGTTAGTGTGTGTGTGTGTATAGGCAGATCAGAAGGGGAATAGCAGCGGATTACCAATAAAAAAAGTGAGGTTTAGTTTACTTCAATTTATTATCCGTCGCTAATCCCTTGGCAATCAGTAAGAGTTTACCAACGCATTTTATAAATAATAATTTATTATAAATTACTTATCCGTTGGTAAATAGTCGGTAAATAAATTAAAATAAAATTATTAAATAAAACTATATTTTAATTATAAAAATAGTAAAATGATGGAAAACTCATGCTATATTCCGTCGCAAAATCTGACACAAATACCGTCAAGGTTTTTACCGGCCAAATCATTTTGTTGGAAATCCGTCGCTAATGCCTGTTTAGCGACGGATTAGAAGCAGATTTTGCCGCTGCTAATTGCGATTTTTCTTGTAGTGGTACCTCAAACCCTATTGCGCATCATCTCCTGTACCCCTGCCTTGAATCTGACATCGCATCTTAGATCCACTAATCTCACATATCAGGTGCTTTAATTAGCAAATTGATTTTGGGCTATTTAATTATTTGAAAGTTATTTTATTATCTCAAGTTTGTGGATTTTTTTATTCTTTAATTTGATACCGAAATAACATATACGTTGTATTTCTCAGGCTTCTAATTTCATATATCTTTGAATCTTTGTAAATATGAATAATAACCTGATGGCATATTTATATAGAATCATAGCGGCAAATGATTTTTGTTGTGTAGGAATTTACCTGCTTCAAATCCAATCAGGTTCTTATTACTTTTATTTCAATCTTGCGTTGTTTGATGTAGTTTAAATTTTGTATTGTGAATCTACTACGAATTATCAATCTCCTACGAATTTTTGAATTGTGTTTTTTTTTTAATCTTGGTTTCAGGCTTGACATTCTATAATCTGTTGTGTTGTTTTGCATGAATTAAATATGTTCTTGAGTTGTAATCTGTTCATATTGTGAATCTAGTCTTATTTCATATTGTCTACCCCGACTAATAAAGATTGCACTTGAATTATTCCAAATACAATAGTAATCAAAGTGATCAACACATTAATAAGTTGTTTTTTTTCCTGTTATGGGGTTGTTTTTTAAAGTACGCATATCATGTTTCAGCTCTGCTCATTTGAAATTGTAGAATAATTGTGAACATAGGTAAGTTTTGTTTCAAGACGGCATGAAGAAGGTTTAGTAATTAGAGTTGCTAAGGTTAATTATTCAATATATTTATTTATGATGTATCTTCTTAATGGCAGTTGATTTATTCAATGTAGTTGCATAATTAGCTATTTTCAAGTGCAATATTCACTAGATTTTGTGTACCCGGCAATTGTCATATTGTTCTCATCTTGGACAGGTTAAATACACATTTGAATAAACATTTTTTTTTAAATACGCATGACAAACATATGGACTATTGATTGTTAAGCAATTTGTGTGTATATAAAGGTGGTATGTTGGATGCGTACTAGAGAAAGACAAGCAACAACGATGAGATTGGCATATCTGAGATCATTTCTTGATCAGGACATAAGCTTATTCTATACTAAAGCTTGTACGGGGGATGTAACACCCCACTCCCGCTATGATCACTCACTAAGGGAATGCCATAGCATCGGTGGAGTATTTTAGTGAATATAGAACAGAAAAATTACAACAAGACAGATATAAATAGTACTTGAAATTTTAAAACATCATCTCATAACAGCGGAAGTAAAACATGTCTGGTTACATCATAAAACCACAATAAAGGTCAAGTACAATATCCATCAAAATAAAGAAGTACATAATCCCACTCTCATACAATAGCCAAACAAAAGAAAAGATAACTGGATAACTGGAGCTTTACATCTATCCAAGCTCCTAAAGACTGGAACAGCAATCCGATCAAGCTCCACTACTGCTAGGATCCACCGTAGGACCTGAGGGTTGGGAAAAAGATAAAAACAACAGGGTCAGACATAAGTCTGAGCGAGTCCTATAACTTTAACAATACAATCGTTAAAGTAACCAGAGAAGACATAAACTGATATACGGTAACATATAGGGATGAATGGCTACCCTAAGCAGTCAACTAAACGAAGATAAAGGATAAAGACGCATCTACCCTCCCTAAGGTAAATTACTAAACTGCACCACACCAGTCGTTCCTAACTTAAAGGTTGATCCCACCCAAGGACTTATAAAATTTACTAATTAGTACCTGCGTACCCCTAGGTGACCAAGTAGGCGCCACGGGGCCCTACAATCCACTAGGTGTACACACTACTTCCCATTCGATCGGCTCCCTAACGTAGATACCCGTGCTGGCCCCACCGTGGGATGTATCATTCCCCAATGTGGCAACCTGATGAAACTAAAGGTGCACGGCTTATATCTACTCGATGCAACAACGGCTTACCTACCAGCCCGGGCCCACTCACGCATATGAAGCCCGTTGGACTTGCGTTGCCACCGCTAACCCGTTTGCCTCTTACAGTCAAGCCCAGTATGCGTGTCCCGTCCTCGACATGGGTCGAGCCCACAAAGATACGTATGGGTTACTGGTTGAAATGGGCCTCCACAAGCTACCCACCTAAGCTTGTCCCTTTTTCTAGTATATCCCACTTAACCCTTTAATCATGTTTTAATTACATGTTCTATTTTGGTTAAGTATTCTAATCGTATTTTCTATTGCCACCCAAGGCAACCACTAGATTTTCTCATGCCACCCGAGGCACCCACTTAACCCCTCATGTCCCTCTACATGCTAATGTGGTTAAGTGTTTCTTAATTAATTAATTAAGAACGTAACCTTTGTAAAGACCTCTCACATTAGACTGTCTTTTATGACCGCTGGTTAAGCCGGTTGGGTCCGGGCAGCCTTATGTCATAACAGAGTCTAACCTCGTGTCTTTACATTAATTACGTATTTAGTTTGTGCCTAAGACCTCTCACATTGGGCTAACATTTGTAGCAACTGGTTAAGCCGGTTGGGTCCGGGCAGTTTTACGCTACAACTGAGTCCAACCTCGTGTCTTAGTCAATTAATTACACCTAATTAATCACCCTCATAATTTTATATTAATTATCCCTAATTAATCAAGTTTTCTTAACATGGGTAGACCTAACTTAATAGGTAAATTCCCATGGGGTAGACCTAACTCAATAGGTAAATTCCCAACACATAGTATGGGTACACCTAACCAAATAGGCAAATTCCCATACTATGTTTATTTATTTTGTGTTATGCATAATTATATTAATTTCACACAATCTTATTAACTTATGCATTTAATTACCCCATCGTTCCCACGTAATTTCGTTCATGATATAACACATATAAAAGGTGTCAACTTGCATATGAATGAACATGTTTCAAAGGTGCCATCTTGCATATTAACAAACACATAACTTGCATATGAACTTGCATAACATGTCACATAACTTGCATATAATATGTCACATAACTTACATATTCATTTTGCATAACAAACTTGCATATTAGCTTATAGACTTGCATAATGTGTCATCATGAACTTGCATATTAATAAACATGTAACTTGCATATTTACATACATGTAACTCGCATATTAACAAACATGTAACTTGCATATAAAGAAACATGTAACTTGCATATTTACATACATGTAACTTGCATATTAACAAACATGTAACTTGCATATTAACAAACATGTAACTTGCATATTTACATACATGTAACTTGCATATTAACAAACATGTAACTTGCATATTAACAAACATGTAACTTGCATAGCATATTACCATGAACTTGCATAACATGCATATGATTACATAGCCCACAACTTGCATATTTAGCATCATGCAAACATAACATACATCATATTAAACTTGCATAAGCTTACATACTCAACATGCATAAACATAAGATTAATGCTAACATCATATCATATGATTCAAAGCTCATTAACCCACATACAAAACCATAAATCTCATCACATCTCATCTAATTAGTTTACCAAAAGATCATCAAAGTGATAGAAACTCACAACTAGCAACTTTGAACACCAAATGAAGAAGATTAAGATGCTAAGAAGGGATTAGAAGTTGATTAGAGAGTGATTAGTATGCAACCCTCTTCATAAAATTAGTGGAGGCCATGAGAGCTAGCATTTTGCCATAGTTTAGTCACTAGGTTTAATTATGAATGAATTAGGGTAGGTTAGGGTCTTATTTATAGATTAGGCAAGTGTTTTAGGCCATAGGATTAACCCTAGATTCAATCCAAGCCATCAAAGCATGTCTTGGGGAAGAAGTCAAGTGTAGGAACCATCTAGGGCCTTTAGATTAAAGATGGACCATGAGAACCATTCAAATGCAAAATCTGCACTTGAGCGAATCGGCCCACGGGTTGACAGCCAAACACCCTGGATTAACCCCTAGTCGACCCAGCGGGCTCGGGTCGACTTCAAAAATCGGCCGGTTCGGTTATTCCCCTCTCCCAATTCGCTGTTTTGAGCATTTTTGCATATTTATTTATTAAATTTTCAATTATATATATATATATATATCAATATATATATATATATATATATCTACACAACCCATTTCACTTAATTAAGTATACTTTAATTTGGGAATTTTCGTGAAACTTCGCGAGGCCATATCTTGGTCATACGGACTCCGATTTTCGAAAACTCGGACTCTATTTCGCGTATTTTTCCGAGACGAACACAATGGCATAGCCCGTTTCCCTTGATTCCCATTTTAGAATTAAATTCTGCCTCGATTTATGTTATTACAGGTTATTGAAAATACGGGTTGTTACATTCTCCCCTCCTTAAAGGATTTCGTCCCCGAAATCTTCAAGTTAGGAAGAACGTATCCTACCATCCAATCATCCATCTACTCAAAGCATCATCCACGAGAAATCATTGTCCTTACAAGATTCTAAATGCTGGATGGATATATGCAAAAGTGTGTGTATATGTACTTACCTAATGCGAAAATCAGGCGGTTACTGATACAGTAAACCTCCTTAATGCAAACCATGATAGTGCCATGCATCCAATATGTATGCGAAACCCTATTGACACATACAAATTTCTACATGCGTGCACAACCATACACAAAAATGCATCATCCATATGATAACACAGCCATGATACATCCATCAATCTAACTACCACATCCATTTATGCAATATGCAACATGAAGTGACTGAGCCGATCTAGTGCCTAATGTGTGTGTATATGCATCCACGAGCAACCACTAGCAAACAATTGCATCCATATGCATCCATCAACCATAACATGTTTCAAACACATGTCTCAACCATAGGTTTTACCCTATCTAAAGGTCATAGGTATTAGCGAGAGGATATACTAAAGATAAGATAAGTACTAGACAAGCAATAAAGGAGAAGTTAAAAGACATACTCTCAAAAAGAAATGGATACAAAGAACGCATCTTTGCTTCCGTCTCCCAAGTAGCATTGCTTTCGTCATCTCCCCATTGCACTTTAACTAGCTGAACTTCTCTGTTCCTCAACTTCCTAGTTTCTGACCCAAGGATGCGAGTAGGAGCTCGTCGAATCGTCGCATCACGCTCTACCTCTACATCTCTAAGCAAGCTCGGCTCTACCACCTCCGCGGTCTCATGTAAGCACTTCCTCAAATGTGATACATGGAATACATCATGAACACCACTAAGTCTGTCGGGCAACTCCACCCTATATGCCATCCGTCCAATCCTTTCCTTAATAGGAAACGGCCCAACAAATCTCGGTGCTAACTTCCCTACGGACCCAAAGCGAACAACATTTCTCAATGGAGATACTTTGACAAAAACCATGTCCCCAACCTCAAACTCAAGATCCGTCCTTCTCCGATCCGCATAAGATTTCTGTCTATCTTGCGCTGCTTTCATCCTTTTTCGAATTAAATCAATCTTCTCTGAAGTCTCTCTAACCATATCCGGCCCAAGCAAGATCTTATCCGTAGATTCCCACCAACATGTAGGAGATCGACAAGGCCTTCCATAAAGAGCTTCGAAAGGAGCCATACCAATACTGGACTGAAAGCTGTTATTATATGCGAACTCCACCAAAGGAAGATGTTCTTCCCATGTACCTCCAAAATCCAAGATACAAAGCCTCAAAAGATCTTCTAAGATACGGTTCACCCTCTCGGTCTGACCGTCCGTCTGAGGATGATATGCGGTGCTCAAACACAACTGAGTCCCTACCGCCTCTTGCAAACTTCTCCAAAACTCACTAGTGAAAATAGGATCTCGATCACTCACAATGCTGGATGGTACGCCATGCAATCTAACAATCTCTCTAACATAGACTGAAGCAAGCCATGGAGCGGTCCTCTTACTCTTTACGGGTATAAAATGGGCACTCTTTGTAAGTCTGTCTACCACAACCCAAATTCCCGTATTGCCCTTCCTCGATCTCGGTAACCCGTCGATGAAATCCATCGAGACACTATCCCACTTCCACTGTGGAACTTCCAATGGGTGTAGCAACCCACCGGGTTTCCTTTGCTCCGCTTTAACTTGTTGGCATACTAAGCATCTAGCCACATACTCGGCCACATCTTTCTTCATACCGGCCCAAAAGAAAACTCTCTTCATGTCTTGGTACATTTTGTCTCCACCGGGATGAATAGTCATTCTTGAACGATGTGCATCATCCAAAATAGCCTTCTTCAAACCCTCATCTTGCGGTACACAAAGTCTACCGTCTCTATGCAACCATCCCTTATCATCTATGGTGTATCTACCCAAATGGCTGGACGACTCCCCTCTTATAAGCTTCTCTACCAACACAACCAACTGTGGGTCGTCTCGCTGAGCCTCGCCAATCCGTCTCAAAAGAGTAGGTCTAACCTCCAAGGATGCCAACAAACCAGGTACAAAATCAACAGAAGGTCTGAAGTCAAACAAAGAAAGAAACTCCAAGCTTCGTCGTTCCACGAACAATGGACTCAAAGATAGCCTTTTTCTACTTAAGGCGTCTGCCACCACGTTACCCTTACCAGGGGTATACGCTATCTCGAAATCATAGGATGCTAAGAACTCCATCCACCTTTGCTGTCTTAAGTTTAAATCCTTCTGAGAGAATAAGTACTTCAATGATTTATGGTCGGTGAACAACTCGAATCTCTCACCAAGAAGATAATGGCGCCAAGACTTAAGTGCGAAAACAATCGCGGCCAACTCTAGATCATGGGTAGGGTAATTCTTCTCATGCACTCTCAATTGTCTCCCTCCATAGGCTATTACCCTTCCCTCCTGCATCAAGACTGCGCCTAATCCTGTTCCACAAGCATCGGTATAAACAACAAACGGCTTACTCCCATCTGGAAGCACTAAAACTGGAGCGGTGGTCAAAGCTCTCTTTAACCGTCGGAAAGCATCATCACAATCTACATCCCATGAGAAAACCAGATTCTTCTTCGTCAAGCGGGTTAATGGGGCTGATATCTTCGCGAAGTCTTTGATGAACTTCCTATAATATCCTGCCAACCCCAAGAAACTTCTTACCTCGATAGCATTTCTAGGAACTTTCCAATCCTGGATAGATACTATCTTTGCGGGATCCACAGCTATCCCTTCCTTAGAGACCACATGCCCTAAGAATCGCACTTCTCTTCTCCAAAAATGGCATTTAGAGAATTTAGCTTTAAGACTATGCGCTCGAAGAGTCTCCAACACTTCCTTGAGATGTAAGGCATGCTCTTCTTCATTCTTGGAAAAGACCAAGATGTCATCCACAAAAACTACTACAAACTTATTCAGATACTCTCTGAACACTCTACTCATGAGATCAACAAAGTATGCGGGGGCGTTTGTCAACCCAAATGGCATCACTAGCCACTCATAAAAACCATCCGGAGTCCGGAAAGCAGTCTTCTCTATACTGTCCTCCGCCACTCTTAACTGATGAAACCCTGTAGCTAAGTCCATCTGCGAAAATACTGACGCGCCAACCAACTGATCAAAGAGATCATCTATCCTCGGTAATGGGTGTCTATTCTTCTTCGTGAGCTTATTAAGTTCCCTATAATCCACACAAAGTCTGAGGGACCCATCCGCCTTCGTGGCAAACACTACTGGAGCTCCCCACTCCGATATACTTCGCCTTATGAACCCCTTCTCAAGCAACTCCCCTACTTGCTTATGAAGTTCTCTTCTCTCACGAGGAGCCATGTGGCGTACTGGCAAAGACACTGGTTTGGCATTATCCACCAAATAAATTCGGAAATCTATCTCCCGCTTCGGAGGCAAACCCTTTACTTCTTCAAACACATCCGGATATTCCCGGACTACTCTGACAGAACACAAACTTTCGACCGAAGCATCGAGCGATTCAAGATAACTTAGCAAAACAGATTCCATGGGATTGCAAGAGATCTCGAGAGTGTTACCCAAGCGGGTCATGAGCCTGACAACTCTCCTTTCGCAATCAAGAACGGCACCATTACTGGATAACCAGTCCATGCCCAAGATCAACCCATAGCCCGTGAAGCCCAATACAAAAGCATCACATCTAAACTCAACGCTAAGTATAGAAATCTTCAAACCCAAACATATCATAGACAGATATATGGAGCCCCCAATTGGGTTTGAGACAACCAAGGGATCATCAACTAGACTGGTGTCTAAGTGCAGTGACTCAACTAACGATGATGAGATAAAAGAATGCGATGCGCCAGAGTCAAACAAAGTACGAACTGGATGATCAAACAGAAAAACCAGACTTTCAACGGAAATAGTTCTACCTCTCTGCTGAATCGGTGGAACTGAGAGAACCTGAACTTGCCCCCCTGACTGAGGTGGTGCTATAAGAGCTTGCACCTGGCCTCCTGAGGTAGACCCCATCTTCTGCCCCTTCTTTGGGCAGTTTTTCACAAGATGCCCTGCTTCACCACAATGAAAGCAACCGGTCTTCTTCTTTTTGCGACAATCCTTACTGAGGTGTCCTGGTGTTCCACAATTGAAGCACTTCTTCTTCGTCTTCTTTTTGTCACCATTGCCTTTTCCGCCCTTGCCTTGTTGTTGCTGTTGCGGTTTCTTCTGATCCCCCTTTTTCTCTGGTGCCTTAGAATTCTTATCATCCTCATGCATAAGTGCCATGTAGACAAGCTTCTCAAAAGTGGCCCCCATAGGAATGTGAGTCATAGCTATTCCTTGCAATGGTTCGTTCAAGCCTCTAACGAACCTCAAAGCCTTCTTCTCCGGTGTATTCACCAACTCTATGCCAAACCTTGCTAATTGATTGAATTTGTTGACATATTCTTTCACCGTGAGATTCCCTTGCTTCAAATTCAAGAACTTCTCCATAAACAGATTCTCTTCCGCCCTTGAGAGAAACTTAGCCCCAAACCTTTGCTTAAAATCTGCCCAAGAGTCAACAGGGCGTTCTCCATTAGTGACCTCCCACCAGAATGAGGCCTCTCCCTTCATTAACCAAGCCGCCAACTTGACTTTCTTTCCCTCTTCCACTTCAAAGATATCTAGCAACTCTTCCACTTCCTTAAGCCAATCTCTAGCCTCTACGAAAGTCTCTGAACCAAGAAAAGGTTTTCCTCCTATAGCCTTGAACTCCTTGCAAACCTTAGCAAAATTATCCACTCTAGGCTGAGGAGGAGGAGCGGTTGTCTCTGGTGTAGTAGCATTGGCCGGACCCGCAGCCGCGGCCCTAGCCTCTTGCAACCTCCTATACCATAGTGGTATAACTAAACCCTCCGGGATGTTAAGATCTTCAGCCATGCTGAAACGAAAGAGGAAAGATTCAAAAAGGAGATTCCGAAAGATAAAGATATGGCTATTGGGGATTATGCTTTTCTTTTTCAAAAACTTTTTCTCTTAGAAGACATGCTTTTAAAAATACTTTCTTCGAAAATACTCTTAGAAAGTAGTTTTTCTCAAAAATTTTATCTGTTCTGGTAACCTTAAGCTCTGATACCACGTGTAACACCCCACTCCCGCTATGATCACTCACTAAGGGAATGCCATAGCATCGGTGGAGTATTTTAGTGAATATAGAACAGAAAAATTACAACAAGACAGATATAAATAGTACTTGAAATTTTAAAACATCATCTCATAACAGCGGAAGTAAAACATGTCTGGTTACATCATAAAACCACAATAAAGGTCAAGTACAATATCCATCAAAATAAAGAAGTACATAATCCCACTCTCATACAATAGCCAAACAAAAGAAAAGATAACTGGATAACTGGAGCTTTACATCTATCCAAGCTCCTAAAGACTGGAACAGCAATCCGATCAAGCTCCACTACTGCTAGGATCCACCGTAGGACCTGAGGGTTGGGAAAAAGATAAAAACAACAGGGTCAGACATAAGTCTGAGCGAGTCCTATAACTTTAACAATACAATCGTTAAAGTAACCAGAGAAGACATAAACTGATATACGGTAACATATAGGGATGAATGGCTACCCTAAGCAGTCAACTAAACGAAGATAAAGGATAAAGACGCATCTACCCTCCCTAAGGTAAATTACTAAACTGCACCACACCAGTCGTTCCTAACTTAAAGGTTGATCCCACCCAAGGACTTATAAAATTTACTAATTAGTACCTGCGTACCCCTAGGTGACCAAGTAGGCGCCACGGGGCCCTACAATCCACTAGGTGTACACACTACTTCCCATTCGATCGGCTCCCTAACGTAGATACCCGTGCTGGCCCCACCGTGGGATGTATCATTCCCCAATGTGGCAACCTGATGAAACTAAAGGTGCACGGCTTATATCTACTCGATGCAACAACGGCTTACCTACCAGCCCGGGCCCACTCACGCATATGAAGCCCGTTGGACTTGCGTTGCCACCGCTAACCCGTTTGCCTCTTACAGTCAAGCCCAGTATGCGTGTCCCGTCCTCGACATGGGTCGAGCCCACAAAGATACGTATGGGTTACTGGTTGAAATGGGCCTCCACAAGCTACCCACCTAAGCTTGTCCCTTTTTCTAGTATATCCCACTTAACCCTTTAATCATGTTTTAATTACATGTTCTATTTTGGTTAAGTATTCTAATCGTATTTTCTATTGCCACCCAAGGCAACCACTAGATTTTCTCATGCCACCCGAGGCACCCACTTAACCCCTCATGTCCCTCTACATGCTAATGTGGTTAAGTGTTTCTTAATTAATTAATTAAGAACGTAACCTTTGTAAAGACCTCTCACATTAGACTGTCTTTTATGACCGCTGGTTAAGCCGGTTGGGTCCGGGCAGCCTTATGTCATAACAGAGTCTAACCTCGTGTCTTTACATTAATTACGTATTTAGTTTGTGCCTAAGACCTCTCACATTGGGCTAACATTTGTAGCAACTGGTTAAGCCGGTTGGGTCCGGGCAGTTTTACGCTACAACTGAGTCCAACCTCGTGTCTTAGTCAATTAATTACACCTAATTAATCACCCTCATAATTTTATATTAATTATCCCTAATTAATCAAGTTTTCTTAACATGGGTAGACCTAACTTAATAGGTAAATTCCCATGGGGTAGACCTAACTCAATAGGTAAATTCCCAACACATAGTATGGGTACACCTAACCAAATAGGCAAATTCCCATACTATGTTTATTTATTTTGTGTTATGCATAATTATATTAATTTCACACAATCTTATTAACTTATGCATTTAATTACCCCATCGTTCCCACGTAATTTCGTTCATGATATAACACATATAAAAGGTGTCAACTTGCATATGAATGAACATGTTTCAAAGGTGCCATCTTGCATATTAACAAACACATAACTTGCATATGAACTTGCATAACATGTCACATAACTTGCATATAATATGTCACATAACTTACATATTCATTTTGCATAACAAACTTGCATATTAGCTTATAGACTTGCATAATGTGTCATCATGAACTTGCATATTAATAAACATGTAACTTGCATATTTACATACATGTAACTCGCATATTAACAAACATGTAACTTGCATATAAAGAAACATGTAACTTGCATATTTACATACATGTAACTTGCATATTAACAAACATGTAACTTGCATATTAACAAACATGTAACTTGCATATTTACATACATGTAACTTGCATATTAACAAACATGTAACTTGCATATTAACAAACATGTAACTTGCATAGCATATTACCATGAACTTGCATAACATGCATATGATTACATAGCCCACAACTTGCATATTTAGCATCATGCAAACATAACATACATCATATTAAACTTGCATAAGCTTACATACTCAACATGCATAAACATAAGATTAATGCTAACATCATATCATATGATTCAAAGCTCATTAACCCACATACAAAACCATAAATCTCATCACATCTCATCTAATTAGTTTACCAAAAGATCATCAAAGTGATAGAAACTCACAACTAGCAACTTTGAACACCAAATGAAGAAGATTAAGATGCTAAGAAGGGATTAGAAGTTGATTAGAGAGTGATTAGTATGCAACCCTCTTCATAAAATTAGTGGAGGCCATGAGAGCTAGCATTTTGCCATAGTTTAGTCACTAGGTTTAATTATGAATGAATTAGGGTAGGTTAGGGTCTTATTTATAGATTAGGCAAGTGTTTTAGGCCATAGGATTAACCCTAGATTCAATCCAAGCCATCAAAGCATGTCTTGGGGAAGAAGTCAAGTGTAGGAACCATCTAGGGCCTTTAGATTAAAGATGGACCATGAGAACCATTCAAATGCAAAATCTGCACTTGAGCGAATCGGCCCACGGGTTGACAGCCAAACACCCTGGATTAACCCCTAGTCGACCCAGCGGGCTCGGGTCGACTTCAAAAATCGGCCGGTTCGGTTATTCCCCTCTCCCAATTCGCTGTTTTGAGCATTTTTGCATATTTATTTATTAAATTTTCAATTATATATATATATATATATATCAATATATATATATATATCTACACAACCCATTTCACTTAATTAAGTATACTTTAATTTGGGAATTTTCGTGAAACTTCGCGAGGCCATATCTTGGTCATACGGACTCCGATTTTCGAAAACTCGGACTCTATTTCGCGTATTTTTCCGAGACGAACACAATGGCATAGCCCGTTTCCCTTGATTCCCATTTTAGAATTAAATTCTGCCTCGATTTATGTTATTACAGGTTATTGAAAATACGGGTTGTTACAGGGGAAGTGATTAAAGCCATCACTAGTGATGTGCTTGTGGTACAAGATGTTATATCTGAAAAGGTAAACTATGCTTGTTGTATCAGTTTATACAAAGTTGTTTCTTTTTTAAATTTATTAGCTATTGTTTGTTTGACGGATAATTTGCTTTTGGAATGTAGTTTAAATTGCTATTTGGGAGGCACATTAAAATAAGTCACAGAAATTTGGTGGGCAATAAATTTGGGCAGTTAAGCATTAATTTATACGGACGTGTGTGAGTTTGTTTGTGCCATCATTTTACTACTTTTTTTATTTAAGACATTAGTTGAGCTTGTTATAATTAGGTAATGTTTGTTTCAATCAAAAAGCGCTTTTTGAACTACTGGTTGAAAGTGTTGAATACATTCGACAATATTAAGCTTGTTTGGTTGGAGTATCCAATCAGCAAAACTTATTCAAACCCAATAAAATTTCAGTAAGCAGAAAAAAGGAGCTTATTTGATGTGCTGATTGGATGCGATATTTTTACAATGGATGCCCTTGTTTCTATTGGAGGAAGACTACACAGCTTTTTTCTCTCTGCAAAAGCAACGACAGCATTACGAGGTAACAACATGGTCTTCAGCTTGAACTGTGTATGCTTTTTGCTTGCTAGTGGGTTGTATTCATGTGAAAGAACTGTTATTTGTACCTGTACCACTTTTACTTTAATGTTGAAAATGGATTTTGTTGTGTGAATAGATATCATATGGTACAGCTGGTAATAGCCTATTCTAGTTGATCCAGTCACACCATGTTGTTACCGGCTAATAAACTTTTTTTTACTTCGTATACAGCTGTTTCATCATATTATTAAAGTGTAGTAATAGGCTAATAGCACAACAAACATAATAATCGGTCAGGTTAATAGTCTGTCAGAATGCTACTAGAGAATACCTGTGTGTGTGTGTATGTGTGTGTTATTTTTTTTTTTAGCAAGCATCATTATTTAGCGGATTTTTCTAGTTTTTTTTTCTGAAACCTTGCTTTGATTTTAATTTCGTGTAGGTAGTCGTCAGTGAAATAATTTCCACATTTGTAGTTTGTAATAACTCAAGACACTTAATTTCATCATTCATGTCGAATAAAATACGATTTAACCATGGAGGGCAAAATTTTCAGTTAGCAACTTATTACAAAAAAACATATTTATAATTAGCACTTAATTAAACAACATTTTCACAATCAGTATTCATCAATCAGCAATCAGCATTCAACAATCAATATTCAGCAATTTTACAAACGAAGCTTAGTTTTCAATTTGTCTAAAATTAACAGGAATTTTGTTTTTTTATTGTTGTTATCCATGGAGAAAAAGCACAACAATCACTATTTAAAAAGGGGAACTCTAAACATAACATTAAATAAAAAACAGAATATGTAATATAGACTTTGTTTTTGGTGTGAACGAAAGCTGAGATGATTTAGTACTTGTTATTTTTAATTAGGTGGATTAGTAGGCAAAGCGATAGAACTTATGGGAATTTAGCACTCATTCCTAAAAAAATTAAAAACAAATAAATGGGTGAAAGGTACAGCAGTGGAGAGTAAAATATTAACTGAAGTGATGGTGACATATTAACCTCTTTTTTTTTCCAATGCTTCGGTGTAGATTGAATCATGCAAAGCTAGTCACATTGTTTTCCAACATTAAAAAAGTCTCTTTTCTGTTATTTCAAACTAAATTTAGTTTATGTTAAGTTTTGACAGAAAGCTATATGTATTTTGGGGAAACGTTGGCTTTAATATTAATATATTCTGGTATCAACTCTAAGTGACCCTAGCATTGTTAAACTGGAAGGTCTGTTTAACTAAAAAGACAATCATTAAAAGTTTAATCAATGTAGGCTAATGATTGCTAGTGGAGTGATTTAAAATAGTGGCAGTGATGTAGTAAAAACTCTGTGAAAACTCACATATAGTTAACAGGTTCATATCACTCACATTTATGCTGGTCTTCCAATGATTTAAAAAAGGCTACACCTATAGTTGGTCTCTTTGTTCGGCTCGAAGTATCGTTGAGGAAATGATTGTTAACAAGTACATATCACTCACATATATGCAAAAAGTTTCATACACATAAATTAAACTTCAAAGACATTACATTTTTAAGTTTTTATACGGTATATCATCAAAAGATGTTATGTAGTAAAAACTCTGCGAAAATCATGTTATGAAGTAAAGACATTACGTTAAATTTCAAAAAGGCACTGAAAAACATGTTATGCATCAGTGGAGAGTAAAATATTAACTGAAGTGATGGTGACATATTAACCTCTTTGTTTTTTCCAATGCTTCGATGTAGATTGAATCATGCAGAGCTAGTCACATTGTTTTCCAACATTAAAAAAGTTTCTTTTCTGTTATTTAAAATTAAATTTAGTTTATGTTGAGTTTTGACAGAAAGCTATATGTATTTTGGGGAAACGTTGGCTTTAATATTAATATATTCTTGTATCAACTCTAAGTGACCCTAGCATTGTTAAACTGGAAGGTCTGTTTAACTTGAAAGACAATCATTGAAAGTTTAATCAATATAGGCTAATGATTGCTAGTGGAGTGATTTAAAATAGTGGCAGTGATGTAGTAAAACTCTGTGAAAACTCACATATAGTTAACAGGTACATATCACTCACATTTATGCTGGTCTTCCAATGATTTAAAAATGGCTACACCTGTAGTTGGTCTCTTTGTTCGGCTCCAGCTGGTATCGTTGAGGAGATGATTGTTAACAAGTACATATCACTCACAATATGTAAAAAGTTTCATACACATAAATTAAACTTCAAAGACATTACATTTTTAAGTTTTTATATGGTATATCATCAAAAGATGTTATGTAGTAACAACTCTGCGAAAATCATGTTATGCAGTAAAGACATTACGTTAAATTTCAAAAAGGCACTGAAAAACATGTTTCTTTATTAATAGCAGAGAAGTAGAGTTGCTATGTAAGTTGTCTCACCATAAATAATAATATGTTTAATACCATATACAATTATAACCGTTTTGATTTCATTTTGAGGAAATATAGTTTTGTTCCTCAGTACCATAATATAGCTCCTATCTGCAGCAAAAAATCCAGGCAAGATTTGGATTTTTTGACTCGAGAATTAAAGGACATGGAGGTTAATAAAGTTGTTTTACAATATGAGATAAGACGATACAAGGAAAAAATTCCTAGCTTATATGATAAAGCTGTTGCATTGGAATCTAAGATAAGAAAACTTGAGAATGAGATAAGTCTTTATGGTGCAAGTTAAAATTTTCCTACAGCGAGAATTAAGTTGTATTATTTTTGTCCCAGGACTAAGTGCAGACAAGAGGCAACATGATTGGATTACAAGGGTGGAAATAGCTACATGTACAACAAATGGATTAGAGTATTTGTACGACAAAGCAATTTCACCAGCAATATATTGAGATCTGAAATGTTCTACTGTCTTACTAGGGGAAGGGTATCATGCAAAATTATCGACTCGTTGTTGATAAAACTCATGTGTGAGCTAGGGTTACCATAAACAGTTCCGAGTTGGTATAAAGTTAACATAAACAGTTTGCATTAAAGAGTAGACTGAACTTGGATTCATAATTTATCATGAACAACTTGATTTTATACAATTTATGGCTAGTGTAGGTGAGGTTATGTAGCTGGATGCACAATTTCGAGTCCTGGGCAAGAAAAGAAATCTGGTGGGAAACCAATTACTAAATTGCATGGTTGGGTACATAGGGATGTATCTATATCTTTTGACTAAAATATTTATATGAAACTTACTCGTTTGTTAGTTTTTCATTTCTTTTAGTTTGCACCTGAAGACTCTCAAAGTATTTTGATCACATCTGCTGACCGGATGCAGTTCACATGTGATTTGAGACACCCATCTACTATTAACTATTTGAACGATATTGGACACATGATGCATACGAACGGTACAAATCGAAAAGCTGATGAAGATTGTAAGCTTTACATCCTGATTAATTTTATTTTAAATTAGATGTGAAGCTCTATATTTTGTGTTTCTTTGATTGATATTTCTATACACTACAAGAAACGGCTCAAATAGTGACGGCAAATAATCGTCGATGGTCGTCGCCAGCCGTCGCCAAAAGCCGTCACAAATAATGTGGACGCTAAGTAAATAGCATCGGCTATGGCGACGGCTGTTGATTGACATAGAAATGTGTTTATTTTATGCTCGTATATCTTATCTTTTGTATATAAATAAATATTACTTGGGTATTGTTTTGTTATTTTTACAGATATTCCAACCCAGCCCGCATGCAACCAGAAATGTAGAGAAATAGAGTTCAATTTGCTGTGTATTTGCATTTTGAAGAATTGTAGATAAAGATATCACATCTAGTTGCTGTTGGACAAGAAAAGGATTGATAACAAGACTTTGCACATCACAAATCAATGAAGAAGTGTCAAGGAAGCAAGAGGAAAAGAGAAAAGGCCCAAATTTTCTTTATTTATCTAAGGCCCATTTATGTTTCTCATTGTAAACTAATTAGTGATGTAATGACAAGGCCCAGTTATCATTAGGGTTTGGTTATCCCCTATATATACCCTTGTAATGGCATTGTAGCCACCATCCTATCTCTCTCATCTCTTATTCCATTGTTCTAATAAAAGTTCTTCTTTCTCTTTTATTTTCTGCATTTTTTTGTTTTCTTAGCAACTAGTGTTGCCTATACGATTAGATTCGGTAGAACACTATTTGTATTTTGCACTTATTTGCATTAGTGATTTACCGTCTGATTAGATTCAGCGGAAATCCTAATTTTAATTCTTGTTTGTTATTTCAATTTCTGCAATTTCAATTTCTGCTTTTTATTATTTTCTTAGGTCAAATTGGGTTTGATTAGATTCAAATCTAATTCATAGTTTCATTTGCTTTCCATTGAAATTGTGATTTGATCGTCGGTTCAGTTAGATCTGTTCTGAATCAAATTACAGTTTTAATTTTGTTTTGTTTTGCAAAATCAACCTCCAAGCTTCGTCTAACACGCCCACGAAACATATAAATAATAAAATTTAACTTTCCTCCCTGTGTTCGACCTGTATGCTACACACCTGTATGCTTGCAGAATTTATTACAAATGTCGCGCTTTTCTAATTCATAGATTAGCTTCGATCAAGTTTTTGGCGCCGTTGCCGGGGAGGTAACGATTAAATTTTTTTATTTATTTAATTTCCGATTCGTGTTAGTTATTATTTTATTTTGTTCCCTCTGTTTCCTTGTATATATAGAAAATAAAATCTCAATTAGTTGATTTGATATCAATCGTTGATATTATAATCACCTAAACAAGAAAAAAAATCTTTCCAAATTTCTTTTATTTCTTTCTTGTTTTCAACTTTATTCTCCTTTCATTTATTTTCTTCCCCTCCTACAAATTCATTCCTTCTTTCAGCAATTTAAATATATATATATATATATATACTGCCAATTTTCGTTTATTTCTTTCCATTTTCTGTTACAATTTCCCCTTCTCAACAATTCTTAAAAAAAAAAAAAAAACAAATTTCTATCTGTTTTTCCTTCTTTCTTTTACATTCTTCTCTGTTTACACTGCAAGTCACCGTAAAAATTCACCACGTCCATCTTCACAGTTCACCCCATCATCACCGCACCTTCTCTCTGCCAACTACCACATTTCACCACTTCACAATCATCAGCAAAAAGCACTCCCACACCACTCTACAGCAGCAATCCGTACATCCTCTCCATCACTCATCTTCACCACAACATCAAAACTCCTCCATACTCCATCTCTCAATCGCACAACCTCACAGACCAAACACCACTCAAAAGCATCTCCACGCTGCAAACCCACAGCCCATTCAAAAAAAAAAAAAAAAAAAAAACAAAAAACAAAACCGTCTCACCAGTTCTCACGTTAATCCCTCTCTCAGCCCATACCATACCAACGCAGCATCCTGTCCATAATCATAAATCTACCACCGCAAATCCCTCCCCAAACAGACAGCTCCACTCCAACCATCATCAGCATCCATCCCCTCGCACTACATCCATACAAACAGCCTCGTTCAACATCCCCTCATCACCAATTTGTCCTTCAACCTTCACACGCCATACGACTTCCTGCATAAACCGACCCACAATTGCTTCACAACACCATTGTCACTTCGCAAGTCCACAACCGCATCCATACCCTCCACTTTCACGCATCTAACCCCAAATCCGCAAATACCCAGATCCCACCACCACAATCGAAACCACAAAATCATCCTACCTACCTCACACCGATCAAACGTCGGACGCCAGTCAAAGGCAATCGAATACAAGCAAAAACCAAAGCCGAACCAGTTCTCTGTCACCCTCCGATTTGTAACTCCCCAAACCAACACAGCTTCAGACTATAGCATCAGCAGAACCCATCAATTCGAACAGCCCAATCGAACCCGTAGCCAGCTCATACCCGAACTCGAATAGCTCAAACAAGCCCCCCCTCGAAACCAATTTGTTTTCAAAAGAAAAGAAAAAAAGAGGCGTGCTTGTATTTGTTTTGGGGACTTCTAAATTTTTTTTTTCTTTGGAAATAGAAAAAGAAAGTGACGTGATTGTTTGGGTCATTTGGGGACTTATTGGACTTTCTGGAATTCCATACAGGGGGGCGTGATTTCTGGAAATCAGATGTTTCCATCTTTTCGGTGAGGATTGTTTTGAATAAAAAAAAGGAGAGAGAGTCTTGATTTGGCAGTATATTAGGACGCCTGGTTGTTTTGGGTGCTTCTATATTTTTGGGTTTCTTTTTGGGAAGCAATCTATTTGTTCATTTCCTAGACTGATCGCCCTACTTTTGACTGTGTGGCGTTGTTTTTGGTGCAATTTGTTTTTATTTTATTTCCTTTTGGGACCGATTTAATTTCTTAAAAAAAAAAAAAAGGAGAAATTTTCAAAAACAGTCAAGCAATTAATAGAAGGGGACAACAACAGAAAGCAGCGGATGATTCAGATGGTTTGGAGCGGTTGCACACCAAGTGGGGTGTGAACGCGCTAGCGCTTCCCAAATTCACTGGAGGACTGCCGATCAAGGTGAAAACTTTTAAAACTCTACAGGTGCTCTGCTGAAAAAGGAAAAAGAAAAAAAAATATAGACAATTGTTGTAAAAATTTTCTGCAGGGGCAGCGGCTTGAATGTAAATTTTAATTCTGCAATTTAAATCTCTGTGTCGGTTCTGTGACTGATATTTCTGAATTTGTGGTGAGGAACGGTTTTCCATAACTAATCACTCTCGTCGTTTTTCAATTATAGAACTTGATTTGATTTTCAAAATAATATAATTGAAAAGTGGTGTTTTGTGAAGTTGACTGTCTCGTATAATTGGATCGCGGATATATAGTAGCTCAATTTATTGAACTATTAGCAAAAGAGGTTGTATACTACCCGTAAAACATTGGTCGTATCCCTTAGTTTTATACTATACGTGAACGGCCATAAGACCCTCTTCCCCCTTCCAATTGAGTCAGTTAATTAATAGAGCACAACTCATTATTTTATATTATTTTGAAGTGAGGATAATCTATGTCTTACCCTGACTTCATTCAAATGTCTAATTCAAAAAAATCCTTGAGAGAAATGTGGGATAATAGTCGGAGTAGACGTCCTCTTGAAGAGTATGAATATGAAATACAACTCATGAAACAAGATTTTCCAAAATTTGGTGAAGCCAATGCCAACAACTTTCAAAATTTTCCAACCGACCAATCAAAATCATAGAAATGATAGAAATTGCGATTTCAATTCAAATTTCAATAATTTCGATTATGGGCCACATCCGTATCAAAACGACTTTGAATCCCAATATAGCTTTGATCCACAACAATATGGGGTTGGAAACCAATTCGAAAATAATTTTGAAAATGATTTTCAATTCGATCAGAATTTTCAAAATTACAACCCATATCCACATCTTGAATATGACCAAAATCGCAATTTTCCCTCGAATTTCGACAGCTTTGGTTACGAACCTAATTTTCAAAATCAAAATGCTTTCCAACATCATTATCATCTTTCTGAAAATTCAAATATTTTTGAGAATCAAGGAATCCAAAACGATAGCTCTCAATTCGACGATTCTGAAGAATATCATCTTAAAATTCTTAGAGAGAGGGTCGCAAGGCTAGATAATAAGATGGATGAACTTCTTTGTTTAATAACATCTTATAAAGAACAGCGAGAGCAACAAAATCAAATTCAAGCATGTGATGAATCAGAAAATAGTCCATTCTTTACTGACATTGAAAATTTTCAAACAACAACTTTCGAAATTGAGAATGATGATCTAAATGAAGTTGTTCAAAATTCCATAAATGATGTGGATTTCGATTCTTTTCAAAAAGATTTAAGCTTGGATTTTGATCTTCCTCTTTCAGACGGTGAAAAACTTGAAATTTTTGAAATTGAACCAAATGAAAATGTTGAATTTTTCAATTCAAATTTGGAAAAGAACTTTAATGAACATGAATTCTTTGGTTTATGTGAGGATGAAAGCCTTAATTCTGACTCCAATCCCGACAATCATTTGATTCTGACCCCAATCGAAAATCTTGACGCTCTTCCAATGGCAACCGAGGCCAATTCGTCTGAACCTTCCAAATCCCCACCTTCTTTTCATGTTGGCAATCCCAACATCTCTTTTTCTGATGTCGGCAACCCCGACACTATCTCTTCTTTGACTGTTGGCAATCCTAACAAACCTTCTTCTATAACTTTACTTCTTCCACTTCCTGTGTCGACACCTTCTCCTCCGAAGGACCAAGAACCCGGAATAGGACAGATCGACAAGGTAGAAACCATTGTTGATGACGCGCCACATTTACCATTTCAGGAAGTTTCTCATACTTCAATTGACGTGTCCACGTTAGCTTCCGAAGAACTTTTCGTAGATGAACTAAAACTTTTAATTGACAAGGATGAAACAGAATCAAGCCACCAATCCAAGTTTGAAAATTTTGATTTTGAATATTCAAATGAACGTGAAATTGTCGGTGTCGATAATACGTTGCCAATCAAGAAAGGCGATCACATAGTCTTGAACAACAGTCAGATTTCAACTTTCACTGAATTTATATACGATCACAAACTTTTGAGAAATTACACTGACAAATTTGTTGAATACATGAATTACTTTTGGAATGCTGGCTTGGTTGAAAAATTTCAGGTTAGGACGACCCTAGATATTTATCTCCTGGACTACAAATCGAGGTATAAAGATGAGATGATTTTCAAAAACCTGCACTTATTAGAAAATATGCCTAGACATAGTGGGAATGGTATTCATCGGGCTAGAACCAAGTGTGGGGGGAAAAGTTGGTGGAACTCTTTGCATCGCATACATCGCAAACACATATATCATTGTACATATGATCCATTTTTACATATAGTTAGATTGCATTTCATGTTACAAGTCATTTTACATTTAATCCATCTTTGGGTACGATCTTTCAAATTTAGGAAACGTTACAGTGTGGACACTATTTAGTTCAAGTGTGGGGGGGAGTCTGCATTGCATTCACTTTTTATTCTTCTTTAATTTTTTCCTTTTCATTTTTCATGCATTTAGATAGGACCACCATGCATTCTAGATCGTACGTAAATACCATAATTTTTTTTTAAAATACGACTCATCTTCAATTGATACAACAAAATAAGTTTACAATTTTTAGCCAGTTGATAGTATTTTTCTCTCTCAACTTCGATCGAATAGGAAATATAATGAAAAGTTTAATTTTGAGGGATAATAGTGTAACTGGTACATAGGGAGATTCTTAGGTGATGGCCATGAAATCTATTCTATATTGTAGACTTTGTTTAAATAAGTGGAGGACTTAAAATACTTACAATGGCTTGTCAAACCTTTATAACTAAGTTGTGTTAAGTTGAATTCGCGTAACTCTCTTTTGTGCTTATATTTTCGACAATAATAATAACAGTATTCCAAGGGTATCCAACATTGCTTGTATATCGAGCGTTGGTGTGCAAACCCGCCAAGCTCTATCCGACACGTTGTTGACAAAGTCAAAGTTGGAATATCTTGGTCTCATTTTATGAGATTGGACACCTAAGGATTACCGACACGTTGTTGACAAAGTCAAAGTCGGCCTGCACAATCCGCCAAGCTCTTTACCCACTCTCCGTTAGTCCGCGAGGCAGTGCATGGGTGGTAAACCTTGGTCTTTTTAGTTAGGTGTATGTACTTAATCATAAATCTTAAAATTTTATAGAATGAAGAATAAGCGATGATACCCAAACACTTCTTGACCTTATTGATTTGACTAGCCATACATGAGAAAATTAGAATACCACTTTGCAAACTGTGCCAAGCAAACTAAGAATTTATTTCATGGCTGCACTATGTTATCGACCGAACTAACTGGCCAAACTGGAATTTAACATTTGAAAACTTGATTTATATTGAAAATTTGTGACAAGTTGAGGTATCTAAAATAAAATCAACTGATTAGAAATTATTCACTTAATTCGTTGTACCACTTTCCTGAAATAAGTCGTGTTTTCATTTTTCGTTTTTACCTGCATATGTCCAGTGCATTCATGTAGTTTCATTAGAATCATAGCATACTGCATTTGGATTTTGTGGGTAGTATCCGCTGAAAACCCTCACGAGACACCACTCGTCCTACTAGGGACACCTAGAGGTTTAACGGCTTGTTGCATACGCTCAATGCAATCGTGTTTCCTACGAAAGTGCGACCTATCTAGTTAGATTTTTTTCTTGTTTTACTCGAGGACGAGTAAAAGATAAGTGTGGGGGTATTTGATTGACATAGAAATGTGTTTATTTTATGCTCGTATATCTTATCTTTTGTATATAAATAAATATTACTTGGGTATTGTTTTGTTATTTTTACAGATATTCCAACCCAGCCCGCATGCAACCAGAAATGTAGAGAAATAGAGTTCAATTTGCTGTGTATTTGCATTTTGAAGAATTGTAGATAAAGATATCACATCTAGTTGCTGTTGGACAAGAAAAGGATTGATAACAAGGCTTTGCACATCACAAATCAATGAAGAAGTGTCAAGGAAGCAAGAGGAAAAGAGAAAAGGCCCAAATTTTCTTTATTTTTCTAAGGCCCATTTATGTTTCTCATTGTAAACTAATTAGTGATGTAATGACAAGGCCCAGTTATCATTAGGGTTAGGGTTTGGTTATCCCCTATATATACCCTTGTAATGGCATTGTAGCCACCATCCTATCTCTCTCATCTCTTATTCCATTGTTCTAATAAAAGTTCTTCTTTCTCTTTTATTTTCTGCATTTTTTTGTTTTCTTAGCAACTAGTGTTGCCTATACGATTAGATTCGGTAGAACACTATTTGTATTTTGCACTTATTTGCATTAGTGATTTACCGTCTGATTAGATTCAGCGGAAATCCTAATTTTAATTCTTGTTTGTTATTTCAATTTCTGCAATTTCAATTTCTGCTTTTTATTATTTTCTTAGGTCAAATTGGGTTTGATTAGATTCAAATCTAATTCATAGTTTCATTTGCTTTCCATTGAAATTGTGATTTGATCGTCGGTTCAGTTAGATCTGTTCTGAATCAAATTACAGTTTTAATTTTGTTTTGTTTTGCAAAATCAACCTCCAAGCTTCGTCTAACACGCCCACGAAACATATAAATAATAAAATTTAACTTTCCTCCCTGTGTTCGACCTGTATGCTACACACCTGTATGCTTGCAGAATTTATTACAAATGTCGCGCTTTTCTAATTCATAGATTAGCTTCGATCAGCTGTGGACACCACTTTAGCGACGGCTAACGACGACAAAGTTGCCACGTGGACAAACGGCTGTAATTCATACAAACGGCTAAAAACCATCACAAACCGTCACCATATTGCCCTAACAAGCCGTCACTATGCTATGCAAACCAGCCGTCGCTATACGTGGCAAAACTGGGTAAAAAACCCTCGTAAGTCGTCGCTAGCCGTCACCAAACTTGACCAGAAAGCCGTCACCAGCCGTCGCCAAACTGTAACTTTTTTTTGTATTTCAGCAGCTAACAAGCCATCAAACCACACAAACTCAAAATGCAGTTCATCTGCAACTCATATACACTCAATTTCACATTCCATCAACTCAAATTCACATTCAATCACCTCATCAACACTGTAAATCAACTCATACCATCAACACGTCCAAAAAACAAAAATATAAACAATAAACTATCAAAAAAACATCACCATATCCACATCAAACAAACCATGTTCAAAATACCATCAAACAAACCATGTCTCCACAAAATACCACAAACATCTCAAGTCCATCACCAACAACTAGTTTGTATTTACAAAACAAGTCCAAAATAAAAAAAAGACAAGTACCTACCTACTCATCATCATCATTCTCACCGTCCTCCTCGTCCTCATCGTCCTCCTCCACGGGCTCACTCGGCGGCATCACACCATGCTCCTGAAGATATGCAGCAATCTGCACATCCAACACGGTCTCGATCCTGTTCTTCTGAAAATCTTCTAAGGCTGCAACCTGTTGTTGAAGCATGTTGATCTCCTCCTCATCCTGATGCCTCGTATAAGAGGCTTGAGTGCCCGCTATCTGTAATTATATTAAAAAAGTTAGAAACCATTGTCAAAAGTTTTTTTATACACTTTACATGCTTTATACAATTATTGTAATAGGGTTGTCGATACAAAATGCACACCAATTAATGGAACCAATTTGTAGTAATTATTCATGCCAGTAATTAATATTTGTTTACGTAGATTGAGTACCTAAGTGATATTAAGTAATAGCACTTGGGTATGTTTAAATGCTTTAATAAAACACTTTACCTCTATGTTTCCGAAGCCGTAGCGTCTATCCCTGGTAGGCGGGTCGATGATTTTGTTCCAGATGCGATTGCACTCCTTCCGGCTCTTGACCTAACTGCGTCGCTCGAGCATCTAAGGTCGCCCTGTATTTGTCCTGCGATAGCGGACAACTATGGAATACATTAAATACTCAATTCAAAATAACAATGTGAAATACAAATTATTACAAATGCTAACCATCGTTTCGCAGGACATAGGGTCCGACCAGGTATATGAGGTGATACCCTCCTCATCTGTCCGCTCGACGGCATGAGTCTGTGTAAATACCTCAGTAAATGTAGGCTCCCGTTGGAGCGTCGACATCTGAAATGATAAAATATATATTTGGAATTAATCAATACGATTTAAAAAGTTTAGAACTATTTGTAAATGTGATTTATCGTTCGTACCAATGCGCGACGATGCTGGGAGAAGGACTTAGACCCAGCCCGATGCAAAGCAGGGTTTTTGAGCCTGTTTGCTCTATTTCACTCTGAAAGCTCCTGTATATTTAATTATATGATTAATTGATGGATATACAAAATAAAATTTTAAAACAAGCTTAAGTAATTTACCCTCGCAGCTTCCGTGGCCCGCAATTTCTAGAAATCGGCGTAGACCTCCTCGCCCATCCACTGAGGCCTCTTTTTCGCTTTTTTTGCCTTGTACACATTGCCTGAATAATTTTTCCTCATCTTCTGGTTCCATGCGGTGAGGAAAACATCCATATCTTCATCCCAAACAAGTACAGAACACTATAAATTAACAAACAAATTGTATTACATATTTTATATAATTTTGCAAATGAGAAATATATTTATACTTACAAGAACCTCCACGAGGATGACATTCCTAATCTGCATAGGAATATCGTCCCAGTGAGGCCACGCCTCTGTCCACCTAGCGACATATGCTTGTCTAGGCACACGTAAAACAAGCTCTCCTGGAATAATATTAAACCTCCTGCAGAAAGTACGATATTAGCATTTAATAACTTTTGAATACTAAGCATTTACGAAATTAAAAACTTACCCTACGGACTTGGGCATGAGCTTTACGACCGGACGTGTATCTGGTGTTGTACCGCTCGCACCTGCCTCTGAACTATGGGTAAGTCGGCATCTAGGAGGCATATCTGTCACAAACATATTATTTCGTATAATAATAACTCATACATCATTATGCACATCCATTATCAAATAAACTCATACAACATATATTATCAAATGCAACTACAAGACCCATTTACATAAAGAAGAACTAGCTAATAAATAACCGTAGCACATCATATATAAGTTCACAAAATAGTACATCACATAAGTTCACAAAATAGCACATCATATAAGTTCACAACATAGCACATCATATAAGTTCACAACATAGCGATACAAATAATATTATTCTTCTTCATTTTCTGATTCAGTCTCGGTCTCATACTCTATATCGTTGTCCTCTGTACTCTCAAAAGCTTCTATTAATTCATTTGATTCATCGTTTAAAGACTCTAAATTAACATCATTAGCAATTATTATTTCATCGTTTTGATTTAGAGTCTGCTGTAGTTAAAACAAAGGCAAGATTTACCTTTTGATACGCTGAATCGTCTGGAATAGCAATTCCTTCAAAGGTAAATCTTGCCTTTGTTTTAATTACAGCAGACCAATCTGCTTTATCTCTTTTTAAGGACGGATACGGAGCAAAGTAAACTTGTAATGCTTGCTTTGCCAATACAAAAGGATCATACTTATAGTAATGCGATGTGTGCTTTATTTCTATAAGCTTGTAATCTTTATGCACGTTGATTCCAGTACCAGGAACATTGCTAAACCAGTTGCACTTGAATAGAACAACTTTTTCAACGGGTTGTACATAATATGTCAACTCTAAAATCTGTGTCAAGACGCCATAAAAGTCTTTTATATGCTCTTCGGGGTCATCACTACCTTTGACAAATACACCACTGTTATATGTTAATCTGTCAGTACCATGGTCTTTGGTGTTGAATTTCAATCCATTGACGAAGAATATTGGATAAGTCTTAACATTTCTTTTTGGTCCAAGCGCAAGATGTTGCAAACCCTCGTCATTGACGCGGTTTATTGGATCGAAAATGTACTTCGAGAACCATTTAGCAAAATCTTTACTGAGATCGCCATTTGGATTTTCTGATTCGTAAATACTGCAAATATAAATGATTTTAATACTAGCAAACAATTTATGTACACATAACTGTAATAAAGTTAAAAATTTAGTACCTAACATATGGTGCAACTTCAGCACAATTTAGAAGAACATATGTGTGCGCTACATGGTGATCTCTATCATTTAACCATATTTCTGCACATTTTCCAGAAGATCGACCATGTTGTCTAAAAACAGATAACATTGTCGGACAAAAATTGGGTTCCACGGTTTCGTCACTATGAGGACCACTTTCAAATGATAGGTTCACATGATCACTGAAGTAATGAGAAAAAAAGAACGAAGCTTCTTCTTCAAGATAAGATTTGCAAATCGAACCTTCAACTCGTGCTTTTTGTCGTACTTTTTTCTTCAGATGATTCATATACCTAAAATAAAATTAATTCAATTTATATGCACTAATGTCACTTTGAATTATAAGCATAAATTTTACCTTTCAAAAGGATACATCCATCCATATTGCACTGGACCTCGAAGAATAGCTTCGGATGGAAGATGAATAGGTAAATGCTCCATTACATTAAAAAATCCCGGAGGGAAGATTTTCTCTAATTTGCAAATCAATATCGAAATTTCTACTTCAAGTTTACAGAGACGATCAATTTTTAACGTTGCCAAACAAAGCTGTTTATAGAATAAGCTTAATTCTGTTAAAACACCTCACACTTTACAGGCAATAATTCTTTGAACACCACTGGTAATAAATATTCCATAATGATATGACAATCAAGACTTTTCATCCCACTCAGTTTATTGTTTTTATAGTCAACACATCTACGAAGATTAGAAGAAACCCCATCTGGACATTTCAGTCCCTCAACCCATTTCAATACAAGTTTTATTTGTTTGTTGTCTAGTTCATAGCATGCTTTGGGTTTTTTATTGTCATTAGGCTTCATATGAAGTTCTGGACGTTTACAATATTCTTTTATGTCACGTCTCGAATATATACCGTTCTTTGTTTTTCCTTTGACATTCAAAACAGTATTAAACACGTTATCAAATACATTTTTTTTCATTGTGCATAACGTCGATATTATGTCGAAGTTTGAGATCTTTCCAATAAGGTAGCTCGTAGAATATACTTTGTTTACACCAATTATGAATGTTAGATTTACCCGGAATTTCTGTCTGCTCTCCAGTCTCATGGATCTTCGGATAATCCTTTACAATATCGTATATTTCTTCACTTGTCCAAATTTTGGGTGCTTGCAAAGTCATTCCGCTGTTAGCTTTAAAGTTTTTTTAATCTCTTCTAAAAGTATGATTGGTATGCAGAAAACAACAGTGACAATCAAACCACGAATGCTTCCTTCCATACCATAAGAAAAATGCTTGTGATTCTTCCATGCGTAAAGGACAAGATAGACGACCGGTGGTACTCCAACCTGAAAGCATCCCATATGCAGAGAAATCACTAATCGTCCATAACAAACAAGCGAACATACGAAAATTCTTTTTTTTGAAATGTCGTAGGTTTCAACTCCATCATCCTATAGTTTTTTCAACTCTTCGATTAATGGTTGAAGATAAACATCGATGCCTTGTTTTGGATCATTAGGACCAGGAACGACAACAGTGAAAAACATATATGGAGTTTTCATACACATCCACGGAGGTAAATTATAAGGAGTAACGATAATAGGCCAAGATGAATATTTACCACCAAACTGAGAAAATGGTGAAAACCCATCTGTACACAAACCAAGTCTGACGTTACGGCTCTCTGCGGCAAATGTTGGATACGTCCTATCAAAATGTTTCCATGCTTCTCCATCCGATGGATGTGTCAAAGTTCCATCTTCTTGTGTTCGCACACTATGCCATCGCATATGACATGCAGTAACTGAGGATGCATATAACCGTTGTAGTCTAGGGATGATTGGTAAATAATGCATTCTTGTATATAGAACTTCCTTACCTTTCCTTTTTCTAGGTTTATACCTTTCCCCGCCACATTTCTTACAGTTTCTAAGATTAATATCATCTTTCCAATACAACATGCAACCTTTAACACAAGTATCTATTTTTTGGTACGGCAAACCAAAAGCGGCATTAGTGTTTTCACTTTGTAATGACTATCGCACATCAGATTATCGGGTGGCATATGTCTTTTCGCAGCTTGTACAACCGCTGTAAACGCAGCTTCTGTAAGGTTAAATTTTGATTTCATGGTGATGTACTCAGCGGTTACCGATAATTCAGTTCCACTTTCACAACCATTCCACAATGGCCGCTTAACTGAAGCCAATAAATCATATATTTTTCTGGCTTCCGTGTTCAGTTCTTCTTCAATATTGACATCATCGTCGTCAACCTGACTGGTAGGGAACATTGACCGTGCTGCATCTTCCACCATATCTTCTATTGGATTCTTCATAACTAATTCGACCTCCGACGCTACATGATTTACTGTAGACGCAACAAGTTCTCCATGACGATCCCATAAATAATAATTTAGCACAAAACCTGATTTGTACAAATGTACTTTAACGATGTCTGGTTTATGAAACCTCATCAGTTTACACTTACTACACGAACAACGAAGCTCCTCGTAATTTCGATTATTAGATATTGCAAATCTAACAAATTCATTTACACCATTATAGAAATCTTCTTTCACTGAGCCTTTCATTCCAATTCTAACTTCATACATCCAACTACGGTCAATGTAATAATTGGACATTTTTCCTGATTCAAAAATATATGTCAGTGATTTCGATAACACATACATATATTGTTCAAAGAATTTATTCAACGCATGAATATTTTTAATGGTTCATACATACAATAAAAATGTGATTTTTTTTTGTTCAAAGAATTTATTCAACACATGAACATTTTTAGTGGTTCATACATATAATAAAAATTTGATTTTCATTGTTCAAAGAATTTATTCAACACATGAATATTTTTAGTGGTTCATACATAATAAAAATGTGATTTTTATTATCTAAGCAATTTATTTCTATCATGAATAAATTATCACACATGAATATACTTGAACATATGAAAATAATTCAAACACATGAATATTTCTGAAAATTTCGGCAGCATAACGGCAGGGTAATTAAAACCGACACCGTCCCGATGTATGGCTCCTCGCGCTACCTTAAAGCCTCCCAGCTTTTGACAAGGGGGATTTCAATAATCTATTTCGTACGCAGACGATTTTTTTTTCCATAAACTAATCCTATTTGGTTTCAACCAAAACCAACCATCAACCACAATCCTACTTGCGCCATACATAGTCATTTCATTTCAATAATTTCCACAACACAATTCATTTTCAAACCCCGTCTACAACCCAACAATTTCACAACCATCGCTTTTAACTAGCTATATTCAACAACATGTACACCAATCTCATATCCAATAATTACATACACACAAAATAACAGTTCATTAATACATACATTAACACAAAATCAAACATCACACTGATAAACAATTAAATCAACAATTTAGGGTTCCAATCATTACTAAATCAACTACATTAATTCAACAACCATTGTATAATCAACTAACACATACATTTATATCATTATTAAATAATTAATTCAGGAAATTAGGTTAGAATTCATACCTTAGAGAGAGAGAGAAATTGGTTTGGAAGAATGGAGAGGGCTTGAGAAGGCCGGAGGGGGAAGGAGACAAGTGGAGGCCTCAGATCGGCGGCGGCGGGGGTGACGGGGTCTGGGAGGGTTTTGATCGTGGGTTTTGATTTTTTTTAGGGGTGGGGGGGAGCTCGTGAATGTTATTTCTTCCTGTAGCCTCGTGGTTATATTCATTTTGGGCGACGACTGGCGACGGCTAGCGAGGGCCGCTTTTTTTAGCCGCCGCCAGCCGTCCCTATGGTCCGTAACTAAAAAATGTACTAATTATATTTAAAATGAATGCTAGTTTTTCATTTAATTCTCATTTATATATTTGTAAAAACATTAAGATTGCGTTATATGTGCTATTCTAGGGACATCCACTATATCCTACTATTTTCTCGCTTTATCTCCGCTATGATTTTTTGGACTTCTGTCGTATTGAATCCGCTAGGCGCTTTAACTGCATAGGGTGGAAAAGAGTATGGTATTTGCGGATTTTTTAATATCAAGTGCCATTTCGGTAAGTATTTCTCACTCACAATATATTTAAATTCATTGCATACATGTATGTCTATATATAATGGAATACTTACATTTTAAGCTTTTGAAATGTCCATAACACCCTTTCAAATTTATCAAGCCGACCGTTAGGGAGGTTTCCTACTGTAATAGAGCCAAAATCAATTTGTCCATGCCAATTTTACACGGAACATAAATATAGCGATGCGATTATACTCCGCTCTCTCCTCTTGTCGTCTGTCCATAATTTCCTCCAATGTTTTCTCAGCAATGCCGTATAATTCTTCTTCCCTAAAATCTCGCTTTTTTGGCTTAATCATTCTCCCCAAAAGTTTCTATTTTCTACCGCACCAATCATTTTCTAACTCTATTTCTAAAATGTCAAATTCTTCATTTGATTCCCTTTTTTCGATAATTTGACTGCTTCGAGCTCATACTAGATTTGAATCCCACTCTGTATCGAACTAATACCTAACGTTGTTGTATTTGCACCTCGACCTCGGAACGACGGCGCACCTCAGACCCTATTGCGCATCATCTCCTCTACCCCTGCCTTGAATCTGACATCGCATCTTAGATCCACTAATCTCACATATCAGGTGCTATAATTAGCAAATTGATTTTAGGCTACTTAATTGTTTGAAAGTTATTTTATTATCTCAAGTTTGTGGATTTTTTTATTCTTTAATTTGATACCGAAATAACATATACGTTGTATTTCTCAAGCTTCTAATTTCATATATCTTTGAATCTTTGTAAATATGAATAATAACCTGACAGCATATTTATATAGAATCATAGCGGCAAATGATTTTTGTTGTGTAGGAATTTACCTGCTTCAAATCCAATTAGGTTCTTATTACTTTTATTTCAATCTTGCGTTGTTTGATGTAGTTTAAATTTTGTATTGTGAATCTACTACGAATTATGAATCTCCTACGAATTTTTGAATTGTGTTTTTTTTGTTTTTTCAATCTTGTTTCAGGCCTGACATTCTATAATCTGTTGTGTTGTTTTGCACGAAATTAAATATGTTCTTGAGTTGTAATCTGTTCATATTGTGAATTTGGTCTTATTTCATATTGTCTGCCCTGACTAGTAAAGATTGCACTTGAATTATTCCAAATACAACAGTAATCAAAGTGATCAACACATTAATAAGGTGTTTTTTTCCTGATATGGGGTTGTTTTTTAAAGTACGCATATCATGTTTCAGCTCTGCTCATTTGAAATAGTAGAATAATTGTGAACATAGGTAAGTTTTGTTTCAAGACGGCATGAAGAAGGTTTAGTAATTAGAGTTGCTAAGGTTAATTATTCAATATATTTATTTATGATGTACCTTCTTAATGGCAGTTGATTTATTCAAGTTGCATAATTAGCTATTTTCAAGTACAATATTCACTAGATTTTGTGTACCCGACAATTGTCATATTGTTCTCATCTTGGACAGGTTAATCACACATTTGAATAAACATTTTTTTTAAATACGCATGACAAACGTTTGGACTATTGATTGTTAAGCAATTTGTGTGTATATAAAGGTGGTATGTTGGATGCGTACTGGAGAAAGACAAGCAACAACGATGAGATTGGCATATCTGAGATCACTTCTTGATCAGGACATAAGCTTGTTCGATACTAAAGCTTTTACAGGAGAAGTGATTAAAGCCATCACTAGTGATGTGCTTGTGGTACAAGATGTTATATCCGAAAAGGTAAACTATGCTTGTTATATCAGTTTATACAAAGTTGTTTCTTTTTTAAATTTATTAGCTATTGTTTGTTTGACGGATAATTTGCTTTTGGAATGTAGTTTAAATTGCAATTTAGGAGGCACATTAAGATAAGTCACAGAAAATTGGTAGGCAATAAATTTGGGCAGTTAAGCATTAATTTTTATGGACGTGTGTGAGTTTGTTTGTGCCATCATTTTACTACTTTTTTTTATTTAAGACATTAGTTGAGCTTGTTATAATTAGGTAATGTTTGTTTTAATCAAAAAGTACTTTTTGAACTGCTGATTGAAAGTGTTGAATACATTCCACAATATTAAGCTTGTTTGGTTGGAGTATCCAATCAGCAAAACTTATTCAAACCCAACAAAATTTCAGTAATCAGAAAAAGGAGCTTATTTGATGTGCTAATTGGATGCGATATTTTTACAATGGATACCCTTGTTTATATTGGAGGAAGACAAAAAAAATAGCTCTCTCTACACAGCTTCTTCTCTCTGCAAAAACAACGACAGCATTACCAGGTGTTGGAAATTTTATGTGAATTATTAAAATATTGAGATAAGTGTATGAATGACTCCCTTATGTGAATAGTCCCACATCATGGGATTATATGGAAGAGGCAAGTATTTATATTTGTTTCTAAGAAATCTTGTTGGGCCTTGTGCTCCCAATGCATGTTTTGTTGTGAGGAGGGAGACCATGCATCATGACCAACACACACGCGTGCGCGATCGACCGACCGACTCGACTTGACCCGACCCGGCCCGGTTCGGTTCGGGCTTGGGCTTGGGCCTTGGCTTTGTGGTGTAGACACTTATATTTTTGGTCCAGAAAACACTGCGTTTTTTGAACTATTTTTTAATACATAAAATATTTCTGAGCCGACTTTTATTTATGAAGCGGTAAACTCTTGACCCAGTATTTTCAGCAGATCCTATTTTTCTTCCTCTGCCCAGTATTTTCGATTAACCCTAATCTCCGTCTATATATTATCTTCAGTTATAGACGAGATTACTACAGAAAAAAAATACTATTTCTCTTCTCCCCATTAAAATATTCTTACAGAAATTTTCGAGCAGTTATTGATTTCGAAAGTGCAAATCTGCACTGATTTTTTGTGCAAAGCAAACCAGTTATTAATTTTAGAGAGGCTGTTTTATCCTAGAGGCGGCGGCGGAAGTACGAACTGGTTTTGCACCACCGACCAGATCGTCGAATCGTCTTCAAGAGAGCGACCTAGTCCGCGACTCAACCATTGTTTCATAACAATTTGAAGATGATTAATGAAACAATGACTTTTTCTGCTGCCCCATTCCGTCTCGACGACCTAATCTCAAATCGCAGTGCTTAAGAACAAATTCAGTCAACTTGATCAGCATCTGGATCCTCGAGCCAGCGGTAGGGGTCGGAGATCTGGACCCTATGGTAGTTGTCGATGATGATTCATCGCGACAAACGATTGGATAGTGAAGAGCTGGAATTGGCGAGCAGAACAAATTGGACCTGCTAAAGAGACTGCTCATCAAATTTCAACCTGACAGTGGCACTATTTTCCAACAAAGTTCTGCCGCAAGTGGTAGAAGAAGCTGGATAATAAAAAGGAGTAATCACTTGGAGAATCAGACCCCATGAAGGTACATTCTATTAACGGGATTTATTCTCTATGCTAATTATGTGCAATAAAACAAATATGGAACCATGAATGGTAGACAATTTTTAAACAGGATGCTGCTCATAATTGTTAGATCTAGGAATTTTCAAGTTACTCCTAAGATAGTTCCAAATTTGCTTGGAATATGAGCAGTTAAGATAAAGAAGTTTTATGTCTTCATGAAGGTATTGAGCACAAATTACACTTAGGATCGGTAGATACATTCCAAGTGATAATTTTATCTTTGGTAGTGAACTTATTATTTGAAACCAGCAATGTGTTTAAGGACATTCTGGGAGCACATGTATAATCCCAAATCAAAGAATTTGACCGAACATGGTTCCATACTGAATTAAAATCAAAGTTTTCATTACCAATAGGCAACTAATGCTAGATATCACTGTCTTTTGTGAGATTTCCTCTGTGAGATACATAGCGTAAAGAATGCTTATGCAGATTTTGATTTTCTGATTTAGATCGAGATTGAGTTCTAAGTATCTATTATGACTGATAAGTAAAAATGCAGAATTTTTTTTTTGTGATTCAATTATGTTTGTCTCTGAGTTTATGAATATTTTCCTATGAGAAAATATAAATTCTCAAACATATGAACATTTAAAATAGTAAGCATCCACAACCGATTAGTAAATAACAGAATGACATCCGCAAGGAAACCATAAACGACAGCAACAACCAACCCAAATGAATGATTCTGGACAGTTATTCGATAATACAAATGTAGAAAACCAGGTCATATGACACAAAAGTGTCAGAACAGGCCAGACCCTGCACCGCAAGCAAACCTGACTGAGAAGCCTCTAACGGCTATGATTACTGAGATTCACCTTGTTGGTGAATCAGAGGGTTGGTGGGTAGACATTGGTGTTTCTCGCCATGTTTGCTATGATCATGATATATTCACAATAAACACGGTTGCTGACGATCAGAAAGTGTGTTGTGAGATCCTCACACCTCTTAAGCTGTAGAGACTGGTAATAATGAAAATAAAGCATATGATTGGAAAGACATTGATTCTTAAAGATGTGGTGCATCTGATATGTTTGAAACATTCAAAATTGAAATCAAGCAAATAGGAAAATTAAGAGACTACATAGTGATAGAGGAACAGAATACGAATCAAATTCTATTATGGATTTTTTATGTGATATATTGTACATAAGAGAACTGCACCCTATTCACCTGAAATGAACGGTAAAGCTGAAAAAATAGGTCCTTTACCGAATTAGTAATTGTCATTTTATTAAATTTCGGTGCAGCAAAACATTAGTGGGGGGATATTTTATAGACTGTATGTTATGTTCTGAATAGAATCCCCAAATCTAAGAATAAAATTTCGCTTTATGAAATTTTAGAGAAATATAAATCCAATATGTCATACTTTAGAACTTGGTGTTGCTTAGCATATGTTCGCATTCCAGACCCTAAGAGAATAAAACTGGCAAGTAAATCATACGAATGTGTATTTATAAGCTATGCTGTTAATACAAAGCATACGGAATTTATGACCTAAATACACATAATATATTTTGAATTTAACGATGCCAATTTTTATGAAATGAAATTTCCTTTTAAATTAAGGAATAGTGGGAGCACATCAAGTATGCCTATTAGAACAGAACTTAATAAAAGTTCTGAAACTGAACCTAGAAAAAGTAAAAGAGCAAGAACCGTAAAAGATTTTAGTTCATATTTTTTGTGCTTTTACTATAGAGGAGGATCCATTAAACCTCCAAGAGGCCTTATCTTCTTTAGATGCCGTTTTTTTGGCAAGAGGTTATAAATAATGAGATGGATTCTCTGGAATCCAATAAGACCTGGCATTTGATAGATTTACCTCATGATTGTAAATTTATAGGCTGTATATGGGTACTTAAAGAAATTAAAAACCTGATAGCACTATTGATAAATATAAAGTACGATTAGTAGCTAAAGATTTTAAACAAAAAGAAAATATATATTTCTTCGACACTTTTCACCTGTAACTAGAATTACATCCATTCGGGTATTAATCTCACTTGTCTCCATTCATAATTTATTAATACACCAAATGGATGTAAAAACCGCATTTTGAATGGTGAATTAGACGAAGAAATTTATATAGACCAGTCTGAAGGATTTGTAGTATATGATCAAGAACATAAAGTATGCAAATTAGATAAATCATTATATGGTTTAAAACAAGCACCTAAACAATGTCATGAAAAATTTGATAAATTTAATCATTTCACATGGTTTTAAAGTTAATGAAGGTGACAAATGCATTTATTACAAATCTGAGAATGACATTTGCACTATTATATGCCTTTATGTAGATGACCTACTCCTTTTTGGGTCAAATATTCATGCCATAAACTCAGTCAAATCCTTATTAAGTGTCAGTTTTGATATGAAAGATCTAGGTGAGGCGAGTGTAATCCTTGATATTAAAATTACTAGGTCCGAAAAAGGGATTTTGTTTGGATCAATCTCATTATATTGAGAAGTCTCTAAAGAAAGATAATTACTTTGACTGTAAATCTGCCTGTATATCATACGATCCCAGTGCAAAGATATTTAAGAACACTTGTGAAGGTGTAAGACAGTCAAAGTAAGCGAGCATCATTGGTTGCCTTCGGATGCCACTGATTGTATTAGACCCGACATTGCCTATGTCGTGGGATTATTATGCATGTTAACTAGTACACCTAGTATAGAGCATTGACATGCTATTGAAAGAGTCACAAGATACCTTAAACGAGCCATGAACCTTGCATTACATTATGAAAAGTTTCCAGCTGTACATGAAGGATATTCTGATACAGACTGGAATACTTTATCTGTTGATTCAAAAGCGACCAGCGACTATATATTTAGCATCGCTGGAGAAGCAGTCTCTTGAAAATCCAAGAAACAGACTATTTTGACTTAGTTTACTATAGAGACTGAGATAATAGCACTAGCAACAGCTAGTGAAGAAGCAGAGAACTAAAGAAATCTGCTAGTTGAGATCCCTATATGAGAAAAATAGACACTAGTGGTGTAATCGATTGTGATAGTTCCGCGGCTATTGCAAAAAGCATAGAACCGTTATAACAACGGTAGAAAACGACGTCGTAAGCACAATACTGTAAAAGAACATCACATATATAGTGATGAATTTTTTTTTTTTGATGACTATTGAAAGAAAAACAGAACCGATATTACAACGGTAAGAAATGACAGTCGTATGCACAGTATTGTTAGAAAACATCACATATAAGGTGATGATAATTTGGCAGAACCTTTGACGAAAGGACTGTCCAGAAAGAAAGTCCTTAATAATTCTAAAAGAATGAGACTATTGCCCTGTGATTGTGGAATCACGCACAATGGTAACCCGACCTAAATGACTGAAGATCCCAAGAACTAGGTTCAATGGGTAAAAACAAGTTGTGTAGTGATAGTAGATGAACATGCTAAATTTTAGATTAAGAAGCATGTATTCCTGAAGTGATTAGAGGATGAGTTAATAAAAACTCTTAATGAGATCTATACTCTATTTGGTGTGGAGTACCTACCTTCAGGAGTGCTCTTGATAGACTCACCTTTGTGAATGTGGAAATGTGGCCGTTTCCTATGAAGTTTTGGGCAAAACTTCTAGAGCGTTCACTAAACTGGGATAGACGTGCATGGCCATAAACGCACGGACTTATTTGATTGCACTATAGAAAAGATTGTGTGTGGTTTGATGTTAGGAATAGAGTTCAAGACTACGTGTCACTCTAGTAAAACTGAATCTTATTCACTACGCAAAGGTTCAAGTCAGATGACACATTTGTTTATGCACAGTCTTATGTTTTTAGAAACTGCTCGATAATATTTTAAAAATTCAAGTGGGGGATTGTTGGAAATTTTATGTGAATTATTAAAATATTGAGATAAGTGTATGAATGACTCCCTTATGTGAATAGTCCCACATCATGGGATTATATGGAAGAGGCAAGTATTTATATTTGTTTCTAAGAAATCTTGTTGGGGCCTTGGGCTCCCAATGCATGCTTTGTTGTGAGGGGGGAGACCATGCACCATGACCACCACACATGCGCGCGACCGACAGACCGACTCGACCCGACCCGGCCCGGTTCGATTCGGTTCGGGCCTGGGCTTGGGCTTGGTCTTGGGCCTTGGCTTTGTGGTGTAGACACTTATATTTTTTGTCCAGAAAACACTGTGTTTTTCGAACTATTTTTTAATACATAAAATATTTCTGAGCCGACTTTTATTTATGAAGCGGTAAACTCTTGACCCAGTATTTTCAGTAGATCCTATTTTTCTTCCTCTGCCCAGTATTTTCGATTAACCCTTATCTCCGTCTATATATTGTCTTCAATTGTAGACGAGATTACTACAGAAAAAAAAAAAATACTATTTCTCTTCTCCCCATTAAAATATTCTTACAGAATTTTTCGAGCAGTTATTGATTTCGAAAGTGCAAATCTGCACTGATTTGTTGTGCAAAGCAAATCAGTTATTAAATTTAGAGATGTTGTTTTATCCTAGAGGCGGCGGCGGAAGTACGAACTGGTTTTGCACCACCGACCAGATCGCCGAATCGTCTTCAAGAGAGCGACCTAGTCCGCGACTCAGCCATTGTTTCCCAACACCAGGTAACAACATGGTCTCTTTTCAGCTTGAATTGTGTATGCTTTTTGCTTGCTAGTGGGTTGTATTCACGTGAAAGAACTGTTATTTGTACCTGTACCACTTTTACTCTACTGTTGAAAATGGATTTTGTTGTGTGAATAGATATCATATGGTACAGCTGGTAATAGCCTATTCTAGTTAATCCAGTCACACCATGTTGTTACCGGCTAATAAACTTTTTTTTACTTCGTATACAGCTGTTTCATCATATTATTAAAGTGTAGTAATAGGCTAATAGCACAACAAACATAATAATCGGTCAGGTTAATAGTCTGTCGGAATGCTACTAGAGAATACTAGTGTGTGTGTGTGTGTGTGTGTTTTTTTTTTTTTTTTTTTTTTAAAAAAAATCTAGCAGTTTTGGGATGCACAGGAAGCATCATTATTTAGCGGATCTTCTCTAGTTTTTTTTTTCTTCTGAAATCTTGCTTTGATTTTAATTTCGTGTAGGCAGTCGTCAGTGAAATAATTTCCACATTTGTGTTTGTAATAACTCAAGACACTTAATTTCATCATTCATGTCGAATAAAATGCGAATTAACCATGAAGGGCAAAATTTCCAGTTAACAACTTATTACAAAAAAAAACATATTTACAATTAGCACTTAATCAAACAACATTTTCACAATCAGTATTCAGCAATCAGCATTCAACATTCATCAATCAACATTCAACATTCAGCAATTTTAACAAACGAAGCTTAATTTTCAATTTTTCTAAAATTAACAGGAATTTTGTTTTTTATTGTTGTTATCCATGGAGAAAAAGCACAACAATCACTATTTATAAAGGGAAACTCTGAACATAACATTAAAAAAAAATAGAATATATAATATAGACTTTGTTTTTGGTGTGAGTGAAAGCTGAGATGATTTGGTACTTGTTATTATTTTTAATTAGGTGGATTAGTAGGCAAAGCGATAGAACTTATGGGAATTTAGCACTCATTCCTAAAAAAAACTAAAAACAAATAAATGGGTGAAAGGTACATCGGTGGAGAGTAAAATATTAACTGAAGTGATGGTGACATATTAACCTCTTTTTTTTTTCCAATGCTTCGGTGTAGATTGAATCATGCAGAGCTAGTCCGGTTGGGATCACCTGGACCAGATTCTCCTTGGTCCGGTGTGCCCAACCAATGAAATCACCCCATTTTGGGGTGATTTACACATTGCTTCCTTGGAATACACCCGAATTTCAGGGGGCAATGTGAAAATTACCACAAATGGGGTGATTTCATTGGTGCGGACCACCGGACCAGGGAGAATCTGGTCCAGAGGATCCGCACCCGAGCTAGTCACATTATTTTCCAACATTAAAAAAGTTTCTTTTCTGTTATTTCAAATTAAATTTAGTTTATGTTGAGTTTTGACAGAAAGCTATATGTATTTTGGGGAAACGTTGGCTTTAATATTAATATATTCTTGTATCAACTCTAAGTGACCCTAGCATTGTTAAACTGGAAGGTCTGTTTAACTAAAAAGACAATCATTAAAAGTTTAATCAATGTAGGCTAATGATTGCTAGTGGAGTGATTTAAAATAGTGGCAGTGATGTAGTAAAAACTCTGTGAAAACTCACATATAGTTAACGTACATATCACTCACATTTATGCTGGTCTTCCAATGATTTAAAAATGGCTACACCTGTAGTTGGTCTCTTTGTTCGACTCCAGCTGGTATCGTTGAGGAGATGATTGTTAACAAGTACATATCACTCACATATATGCAAAAAGTTTCATACACATAAATTAAACTTCAAAGACATTACATTTTTAAGTTTTTATATAGTATATCATCAAAAGATGTTATGTAGTAAAAACTCTGTGAAAATCATGTTATGCAGTAAAGACATTACGTTAAATTTCAAGAAGGCACTGAAAAACATGTTTCTTTATTAATAGTAGAGAAGTAGAGTTGCTATGTAAGCTGTCTCACCATAAATAATAATATGTTTAATACTGTATACAATTATAACCGTTTTGATTTCATTTTGAGGAAATATAGCTTTGTTCCTCAGTACCATAGCATAGCTCCTATCTGCAGCAAAAATCCAGGCAAGATTTGGATTTTTTGACTTGAGAATTAAAGGACATGGAGGTTAGTAAAGTTGTTTTAGAATATGAGATAAGACAATATAAGGAAGAAATTCTTAGCTTATATGATAAAGCTGTTGCATTGGAATCTAAGATAAGAAAACTTGAGAATGAGATAAGTCTTTATGGTACAAGTAAAATTTTCCAACAGCGAGAATTAAGTTGTATTGTTTTTGTCCCAGGACTAAGTGCATGCAGACAAGAGGCAACATGATTGGATTACAAGGGTGGAACATAGCTACATGTACAACAAATGGATTAAAGTATTTGTACGACAAAGCAAATTCACCAGCAATATATTGAGATCTGAAATGTTCTACTGTCTTATTAATTAGGGGAAGGGTATCATGCAAAATAATCGCATTTCAGTTCGGCTAAACTCAGACTCGTTGATAAAACTCATGTGTGAGCTAGGGTTACCATAAACAGTTCCGAGTTGGTATAAAGTTAACATAAACAGTTTGCATTAAAGAGTAGACTGAACTTGGATTCATAATTTATCATGAAAACTTGATTTTATACAATTTATGGCTAGTGTAGGTGAGGTTATGCAGTTGGATGCACAATTTCTGAGTCCTGGGCAAGAAAAGAAATCTGGTGGGAAACCAATTACTAAATTGCATGGTTGGGTACATAGGGATGCCAGTTTGTTTTTAGTGATTGATCTGGTATCCTGTTTTGTGGTTCGGCTTGTCTGTTTTGAAAGGTCTGGATTTTTCGTGTTGTCTTGCAGTAACCACCGGTTATTGTACAATTCGAGAGTGATAGACTGATGTCTGTTTGTGAAGAGAGAATGGTTCTATGTTAGTTTGTGGAGTTTGGAGTATCTTTTTTTCTGGTGTATGGTTGTGTAGATAGTTCACCTTCTGTTATTGTTGTATCTGGCGCCATGGATGCTTTGCACGAACAGTCAGTGTATGATGGTACGGTTTTTGGTGAATTAGCTATGCCACCTTGATGGTTCTCTGGAAAAAGCTCTGTTCGATCATTTGGTGTACTTGTTATAGATGGTTGGTGTTCTGGGTCCTCTCTATGGCCATGCTATGCTCCTCAGGTGAAGCTCTGCTCTCAGCGGAGCTGGCAACGTTGGCTAACTAATCCTTCAGTATCTGTTTATGGTGCATCTCCTCTTGATTTGCTTTTCCAGATATGATATTTTCATACGGCATGTCACATCCTTTCCCTATGAATAATTTGCCTTCTTCTAATCATGGTAACAAAGGGTAGACTTTCACAGTAGTGAATAATTTGCTGTACTTTACACCATTAATTGGAATAAAAAGTTCAAACGACCTGTATTCATGCCTTCACAGTAGTTTTATCAGGGTACATAATCAATTTTCTGGACAGTATAGATGGTCATTTTGATAAATTATCCGTGAAATATATTTATATCAGATGTATGCAATGCGGCATAATGTTACAACCTTTTGTATTTAGTCATTTTACATCTGGGCCTTACTAAGCCTATTTCAGCCCATCTAATTTTGTATATATTCTCAACAAGTTTGTATAGAAATAATTGTCTTTGAATAAAAACAAATTACTTTACTTCTATCAATACTCTTACATGGTATCGGAGCTGACATTGCTTAATAGCAATTCTTGATCCTCGCAAATAGATCTATTCTGCGACTCAGTGCAAGAGGGGATTGATTTGTAATCAATCATCATCACTAGGTCTGCGCCATCCACGCACAATTGATCTCCGATCAACTGCACCGGTTGCGTCAGATACCTTCAGCCTCATACACTTTCATCATCGCTGTGCCGTCCTCAGTCATCAAATACAAGGATTATCCCTGTATTTGACAAACCCGGTTTCACATCATCTTTCTGTGTGCAGTTTCTTGACTGCCCTTTTCTTGTTTTCATTTCTTGGCTCGCAACATGGCAGGAACTGATGCTTCCTCTACATCAACTTCATCTACGGCAAAAACAAGCCAATCATCAGTTGATGTTACTCAAGAATTAATCAAATCTATCATTAAACCGCAAAGTCAACTTATCTCAATTCAGCTTGACGAATCAAATTTCTTGCTCTGGAAATTGCAAATAGAAACCGCAGCAAAGGGCTACGGTCTTGAAGAATACCTATATGGCACAAAAACCATTCCATCAAAATATGTAAGAGATGCTGAAGAAAGGCTTGTTATAAATTCCGAATTTACAGCTTACCAGAGGCAAGATAATCTGATAAGTTCTTGGCTCATGTCATCAGTTGGTGCAAGTTTGCTACCACAACTGATCGGTTGCGGTTCCTCTCACGATATTTGGGCAACATTAGAGAGAATCTTTACTTCACAATCCTCTGCAAGGGTCCTACATTACAAAAGACAACTTCAAAATATCAAGAAAGCTGATTCTACCATGAACGATTACCTTATGAAGGTAAAAAATCTGTGTGATCAATTGGCCTGCACTGGTCAGAAGATAACTGAAAATGAACATGTTCTTTACATTGTGAGCGGGCTCGATGATGAGTACGAAGCGGTTGTTGCTTTCATAACATCAATAGAGCCTACGCCATCATTACAGAGTGTGTATTCAATGCTCTTAAGTCATGAAGGAAGAATTCAACAAAAGAAAGAGGTCAATTCTGAAATCAACTTGACCACTGCAAAATTCAAGAATCAAGATCAAGGAAATAACATCAAGAACCAGTCAAATGCTTACCAAAGAGGTGGACAACCTAGCAGAGGTCGTGGAAGAGCTGGTAGAGGAAACAACAACAGGCCAAAATGTCAGATTTGTGACAAAATTGGTCACACAGCAATCAGGTGCTATTTCAGGTTCAACAATAACTACAACAATGGTCAAAACGCAAACAGTCGAAACAACCCTACTGCAAATATGGTAAGCAATCAAAGTGATAGTAAAAGCACACAAGAATCAGGAAACGAGTCTGCAAGCATCACTGATGTTCAAGATGATGCATGGTACCCCGATTCAGGAGCTACAAATCATGTGACCAACAATTTAACCAATCTCAACCTCGGAAACAGGGAGTACCGAGGTAAGCAATCACTATCCATGGGTAATGGCAACACTGCTTATATCACTCACACTGGTCACACCAGTATAAAGGGTACCAGACAATTATTTCTAAATAATCTTTTAAGGGTGCCCAACATTAGGAAAAATCTCATAAGTGTATCACAATGTGCTAGGGATAATAATGTCTCATTTGAATTCTATCCTAATAACTGTCTAGTTAGAGACCTTCTAACTAAGAAAATCATTTTGCAGGGTAATGAACATAATGGTTTATACAAGTTTGACGTTGATTCAAGAAACTGTTCAGACTTTAATCATGATATTGGATGTAACATGACTGAATTGAAAATGGACGAAATCTGTAAGACTTTTGATGTTTGGCATTGTAAGCTAGGTCACCCTAGCATGAAAATTGTAAAACAAATTCTAAATAGTAGTAAAATTGCCATCAGTATTCCTGAGCATTATTTTTGTTCATACTGTCAACTAGGTAAAAGTCACAAACTGATGTTTCAAAATTCTGAAACTCAGTATAATAAACCACTCGAACTAGTTGCAGTGGACTTGTGGGGTCCTGCTCCAGTGAACACTGATTACAATTACAACTATTATATATCATTTATCGATGCATATTCTAGACATGTTTGGATTTATTTCATGAAGTCAAAATCTGAGACTCATAATACAGTAATAAAGTTCATCACCAACGCTGAAAATCAGCTGAACTGCAAAGTTAAAGTGCTTCAATCCGATGGAGGTAAGGAATTTCTACCATTGAGAGAATTTTTCAATAAAAAGGGAATTACACACAGACTTACATGTCCTCACACTTCCGAGCAAAATGGCCTTATAGAAAGGAAACACAGACATATCGTCGAGACTGGTTTAACGCTACTGGCTCAAGCATCAATGCCACTTAAATTTTGGCCAGATGCTTTTGCTACAGCAGTACACCTTATAAACAGACTCCCCACAAAAGTACTTGCATTCAAATGTCCTATTGAAGTTCTTTTTAATACCAAACCAAAGTATAATGAGCTAAAAGTCTTTGGATGCCTGTGTTTCCCCTATATAAGACCTTATAATAAACACAAACTCAATTTCAGATCTACACATTGTACTTTTCTTGGCTATGCAACAAATTGCAAAGGCTACAAGTGTTTAGATAGTCATGGTAAAGTTTACATATCGAGACATGTCATCTTTAATGAAAGAGCATTTCCTTTTAGCAAAGAAGAATACAAAACAACCAAAAAAGTTTACAATCCAAAGGTTTCAGTTCCTACTATACCTGACATTCATGTTGAAGTCATACCTGTACATGAGCAAAACAGGGAACAACCGAATCAGACATCAGCATACAACCCTAGCCCTCAACACACCATAACCGATAATGGTTCAGATCAAGGGTCTCTAGAGTTACCTGAAAACTCAGAATATAACACTCAAGAAGATGTCAGTAGCAGTAATCAGGAAAACAGCAGTACTCATGGAAGTGATCAAAGAGATGAAGCTACTACAAATGTTCAAAATAGACATCATATGATCACCAGGGGCAAAAGTGGCATATTTAAGCCAAAAATATTTCATATTGAAGAATCTACTGATGAGCCAACCACTTATTATCAAGCTAAACAGAATGACAAGTGGATGAGTGCCATGCAAGACGAGTTTGATGCTCTCATGAAAAACAACACTTGGACACTTGTATCATGTCCCAAAAATAAAAATATCATTGGATGCAAGTGGACTTTTAGACTTAAGAAGAATCCTGATGGTTCAATATCAAAATATAAGGCAAGATTAGTAGCTAAAGGATATTCACAACAGTACGGAACAGATTTTAAAGAAACGTTCTCACCTGTTGTGAAGCCCACTACTATAAGAATAATATTAACAATTGCCTTATACAAGAATTGGACCATCAAACAACTTGATGTCAATAACGCTTTCTTAAATGGTGTATTGCAGGAAGAAGTATATATGGAGCAGCCTGAAGGCTTTAAAGTGCAAGGAAAAGAAAGTTTCGTCTGCAAACTTAGCAAAGCTATCTATGGTCTTAAACAGGCTCCAAGAGTCTGGTTTGACAAGCTAAAAGCAACTCTATCCAAACTTGGCTACAATCCAGCCAAATCTGACAACTCCTTGTTTATTAAATTTCTTAACAACACTGTTACTTATATACTTATTTATGTCGATGATTTTCTGATTACAGGTAATAGTGTTGAAGAAATTCAATATGTGACAAAGCACTTAAATAAAGAGTTCTCAATCAAAGACTTAGGAAATCTTGCATACTTTCTAGGAATTGAAGTCAACAGAGGTCATAATGAGGAACTACAACTAAATCAAAAGAAATACATCAATGAAATTCTCACAAAGGCAAAAATGGATAAAGCAAACCCTCTGCCAACTCCTATGGTCAGCAACATACAGCTAAGCAAGAACAAGGGAGAACCTATTGAAAATGAAAAGCAATATAGAAGCATAGTGGGTGCTCTTCAATATGTCACCATTACACGACCAGACATCACTTACAGTGTAAATAAAGTCAGTCAATATATGCATAAGCCATTAAGTGAACACTGGGTTGCTGTAAAAAGAATACTAAGATACTTAAGAGGGACCATCAATCTATGTCTAAGCATGAAGAAGAGCAAAGCATTAAATCTAACTGGCTATGCTGACTCAGACTGGGGAAGTGATAGGGATGACAGAAAATCGACATCAGGTTACTGCATATTTCTTGGCAAAAACCCTATTTCATGGTGCGCAAAAAAACAATCAACTGTCTCCAGATCGAGTACAGAAGCAGAATACCGTAGTATAGCAAGTACCAGTGCAGAACTAATTTGGATTCAATCTCTATTGAGTGAACTAAGAATTGAAATCAACGGCAAACCTACTATCTGGTGTGATAATTTAAGCGCTATTGCTATTACTGCTAATCCCGTTTTACACTCAAGAACGAAACACATGGAGTTGGATATCTACTTCGTTCGAGAACTTGTCATGAAAAACAAAATACAAATCAATCACGTACCTTCGACTTACCAAGTTGCGGATGTACTGACAAAGCCTTTGTCAAAGCAGAGCTTTATCAAGCATCGCGAAAATCTGAGCATCTGCGATTCGAAGTACAAATCTGAAGCCAAAGAAGTTGAACGGAACTACAGTGCTAGCTCGAGCTCTACCAAACATAAAAGTCCAGATCTTTAGCAAGATAATTGAAGAAAAGTCAAATTCAAGCCAGATCCGCATAACACTGTTGAAATCAGGAGAAAAGAACGACGCAAGGAGCTCAATAGCTCAAATACTTCATCAGAGAAGGAAAGCGATGTATATAATGTCAGAAATTGAAAGAATTTCGTGAAGATTTAAGGGATATTTTCTACATCCGCCGCCATTTTTTAGAGTTCGAACCCTAACCACGAGATAGGGTTTGAGGGGGGGGTATCAGATGTATGCAATGCGGCATAATGTTACAACCTTTTGTATTTAGTCATTTTACATCTGGGCCTTACTAAGCCTATTTCAGCCCATCTAATTTTGTATATATTCTCAACAAGTTTGTATAGAAATAATTGTCTTTGAATAAAAACAAATTACTTTACTTCTATCAATACTCTTACAATTTAGATCCAACATATGGAAAATATAAAGGTTTTACTTTAAATACCTTTGTATATCAGTGGTTTTTACTTGTTTTCATATACAAAAAATGTATTCAACGAGAGCATCAACTACCAAGCAAACAGAGAGTTATATGTATGGTTCTTAAAGTGCCATTTTTCAGTGTTATGACTTGTTTAAGTTAATAAGCATAGGTAAAGAATGAATACATATGATAACAAACCATAGATGGCATAATTTATATCTGGGATATCTCAAAGAAATGCATAGTAAATTGGGCTTATGTAAAGGATATCGTAACTGCTATATGCTATTGTCCTGATGGAGAGGTTTTTCTCCCACCTCTAGTCTTTCATGTATTTATTTTAGTTTTGTTTGCCTGAACAATCGAATTATGCACTTGTTGCAATACAATAATTCCTTATGTTTTTTTTATAGGGTTTCGTCACTGGTACATTTGTGGGAATATGCTGCTTCTTTAGTTACTCAGGTGAGATATCTTGGTGTTACTACAATTTGTTTTTACCTGGTGTAACAGATCGTGGATACATATTTTATCAGGAACAACTTGATTTTGTACATTTTATGGCTAGTTAGTTGAGGTTAATGCAGCTGGATGCACAATTCCAAGTCCTGGTCAAGGAAAGAAAAAGAATCTGGTAGGGTACATAGAGGGATGTATTTATATCTTTTGACTAAAATGTTTATTTGAAACTTACTCATTTGTTTGTTTTTCATTTCTTTTAGTTTGCACCTGAAGACTCTCAAAGAATTTTGATCACATTTGCTAACTCCAGAGTTCGTAAATATTGCAAAAAAAAAAAAAAAAAAAAAAAAAAAAAAAGTCAACATACAAGAATTTATGTCAAGAGTTCGTAAATAAGATGCTAATATATTACGTTTTATCCCAGTAGCTCTATCTCTTTAAACTCCATCTCATACCATAAGAATTTATGTCAACATACAAGTTATATTTAATCATTGCACCGGATCAAAGGTATTTCTTTCTAATTTTATTACTATTACCTTTTAATGAAAAAAAAATATGTGTTGGACGTGCCTTGCTTTGCTTTATTGCTCTATTTCTGCTTATTGTTGATGCTTCTAGAATATGTATTGATCAAGTATACACTCTTGCCAAATGTTATGCGCTTTACATCATCTTCTTTAATTGTTGCACATGACATGATTACTGTATCTATTTTGTATTAGTCTATAACGATCATTTTGTGCAGTTATACTTATGCTGCTATGTTGGGCTGGACATCCACTCTGCTTGTATTATTTTTGTTCGTTATTTATTTTTATTGATGTAATGTCATAAGTGTTCTCACTTTGAGGGGCTCCTTTTCCATCAGAAAACGCAGAAGAGGAAAATCACATTTCCAATATTTATTACTTACAGTCCAAACCATTATGATTTGTAGGTTTGCCAAATAAATAACAGAAACCGTGTGAAATCATCTTTTAATGAAGTTTACATGGATATGCAACTCTGTTACTTTCTTGCATACGCAGCTTTGTTTAGATTATCATAGTAAAGCTATTTTTTTGCTAATTAGGTGCAGATCATGTTAGAATTTAGATGTTGGACAAATAATTATGCAAATAGAAAATATTATTCAAAAGAAACAATGTTTCATAAAATTATAAAAGATAGCATAATTAACACGAACAATATTCTTTTGACAAATGAAGTAAATTGAACCACTAACATTTTGAAGCATCAAAATTTAGCTTTCAGAACATTAACTGAAATTTATTCGAAAGAAAAGGCAGGAAACTGGGGAAGTGATAAGTTTTGAAGTACTATGCTTGATAGAATTGTTGATGCACAATGAGCAGACCGCTTGTTTTAGTGTAGAGTGAAAGCATCCATTTGAATTCTTTTAAATCAAAATATTAAAAATAAAAAAACATTTTTATTATTGATAAATTACAAAGTAGTTTTTCCACTTCAGAACGCTATTATAAATTGAATACGCACGTGCATTTAAGTTATTGCAATATATTCTCAAAACATGCATCCACGCAAAAACCAAGACCATAATATAGCCTTGTAAATGAGACAAAATGGTGTTTCTACTAGAAGTTTTTACAAGTTTCTAATGATAGTGAGTGTGTGAACCATTACCTCTTGAATAACCTCGTAATCGTACCGTAGTTTAGGGTTCGCATTTCTGTACCTAATAAACAACGATTACCTGTGTCAATGTAAGGTATGCTCACACTTTTATATATAAACGGCATGTCAAGTGGCTACAAGATAGATGAATAATGAAGAAAAAACAAAGTGCATTAACTTAAACAAAAAATATACAAAAAGTAGTTCTAATCTTCTCAAGAAACTCATTGTAAGTAGAGTATACATAATAGTAATATATGTATGTGTTTGTGACTAATTCAAATCAACCGATATTATACATTTTTAGTCTCGAGTTGGTTTACATGTAAAATTTAGTTTAATTAAATTTATAATTTATTAGTTACTTTCATTTTCTAAGTATCCTGTAATTTTTTAAATAAAATGTAGTTTGAAATATGTTTTTATAAATAATTTTTATTTCGTATTGAACACCTTAACGATCGGTTTTCCCACCGTTGTGCGGTAATACTAGTATTGGGTTAATTAGGCAATTTTGTCAATTTCTTAATTTTGTTGCCGAGCCACGCTTCCACTTAAAGAGTAATTATCGGACCACGTTAGCATCTATTTACCTAAAACAAAGCACCGCTTCTTCCATTTTTCCACCGATGTCATCTTATACCCGATTTTACTATTGTTATCCATAAGTTCTTTTTTTTTTTTTTTTTTTTTTTTTTTTTTTTTTTACTTTAACATTCAATTTTCAATATATCTAATGGTCTACTTCTCAGGTACAATTTGGATTCTACACCTTAGATTCCTAATTCTGGAATTTGGCGAGAACGAGAGGAGCTAAATGTAACATCCCGCATTTTACGTATTGAAAAATCATAAAATATTTTTAGTTTATTCCCCGGGGGTCGGATCATTCTCATCTTTTAATATGTTGCTTATGGGGATGTGAGACATGTCCATAATTTTTACCGATTTTGTTTGTGACCATTTTGCCCCTATTAGTCTTGTATAGGGCAAAACTTTTGACTCAGGTCGAATCAGAAGGTGAGACCTGTGCCATTAGAAAGGAATTGACGTTTGCCTTTCCGTAGAATGGTTACATTAAGGATTTGGCTCAGCGGTTTGGGAGAAATCGTTGTTTTAAGGTTTTTCAGTTGGCTGTTCAGGTTTGAAGAGCCTAATGGGCTGAATTGAGGAGGCCCATTAGTGGGCTGGTGGAATCCTATAAATATGGGATAAGAGTGGAGGGAAAAAGGTTACTTTCCCATTCTCTCATTTGGAGGCATTGATCTCCTTCTTCCTCTAACATCTTTCCACCATTAAAAATCCAAATCTAAGGGGAGAAATCATAGGTCTACACCATTGGAGGCTAGATCTATATCATTTCAAAGGTGAATTTATCGGATCGAGACGTTTGGATAGAATTGCTCGCTGTTCGGATTCAAAATTCTATCATTTTAGCTTGTTTTGGAGAATCGGTGAGTGGATTACATCTCTCACATGGATTCAATAAAGTGTATGGGTAGTAGATCATGTTTTTCATCAAATTCGAGTGTTTTTCCTTAGATCCATGCATTGGCGAGTTCATTTTCGTATAGATTACCCTATGATCCAATTTAGCAAGTTTAACCGGTTAATTTCATGTCATTTCATATGTTTATGTAAGTTAGATCTCTCATTTTGATCATATGTTCATTTTAATGGTTCTTGGTGAGATTTACATCATTTTTGTGGTAATCGTCATATTCATGTGGTTAGTAATGTTATGATATGTTTATGATTGTGTTTGATGATTTTGGTTGAGTTGGTTTCGTAGGATTCGTCATTTGGTGAATTTTTGGTCGAAATCGGAGTAGAATTGGAGAAGTGCAGGTTTTGGGTCGGGTCTTCCCATTCATGAGGGGTCGGGTCTTTCCATTCAGGAGAGGTCTTCCCATTAATGAGGGGTCGGGTCTTCCCATTCATAAGGGGTCGGGTCTTCCCAATCATGAGGGGTCGGGTCTTCCCATTCAGGAGGGGTCTTCTCATTCATGAGGGGTCGGCTCTTCCCATTCATAAGGGGTCGGGTCTTCCTATTCATGAGGGGTCGGGTCTTTCCATTCAGGAGGGGTCTTCCCATTCATGAGGGGTCGGGTCTTCCCATTCATGAGGGGTCGGGTCTTCCCATTCATTAGGGGTCGGGTCTTCCCATTCAGGAGGGGTCTTCCCATTCATAAGGGTCGGGTCTTCCCATTCATAAGGGGTTGGGTCTTCCCATTCAAGAGGGGTCTTCCCATTTAGGAGAGGCCTTCCCATTTAAGAGGGGTCTTCCCGTTCAAGAGGGGTCTTCCCGTTCAAGAGGTGTCTTCCCGTTCAAGAGGTGTCTTCCCATTCAAGAGGGGTCTTCCCATTCAGGAGGGGTCTTCCCATTCAAGAGGGGTCTTCCCATTTAGGAGGGGTCGGGTCTTCCCATTCATGAGGGTTCGAGTCTTCCCATTCAGGAGGGGTCTTCCTATTTATGAGGGGTCGGGTCTTCCCATTTATGAGGGGTCGGGTCGGACCAAAGTGGCTTGGGTCGGGCTATTCTGGACAGCCATTTTTGGCTTTTCTAGGCAAGTTTTTCTGATCGGACATTTCTGGTGATGATGTGACTTCAAAGTAAATTCAATTTGGAAGTTAGGAAGTGCTGAAATAATGCTATGGATTGCTTTGAACCTTATAAAGATGTTGGTTGGTTCAACGATGGTGGTGGCTTCGACAAGAGTCCTTAAGGGGATGTTCGAAGTGATGTAATATGTTCGTTGATCGGCGAAAAGCAACAAATATGCAGACAACTCAAAGGTCGTGAATTAGTGGATAATGGTTGCTCGAGAAGGTCGCTTGAGCAGTAAATAGCCGTCAAGGTTGGATGACTAGAGATGCGAAGGCCGAGAAGTCATCATTGTCGTAAGTTCTAGCAGACTCAAAGCAGGGGTACAATGAGGGCACCCAATAGACTGGAAGGTTGCTGGTCGAGTACCTTAGGTATCGTTGAAAGGCCTAGTTGTCAAGGTTGGACATATGGAGTTTATGCTAGAACTGGGGTTACCATTAGCCCTTGACATATGGCAAGGCTGGCTGTCATACGATTAACGATGGTTTCAGAGCAGGATTGGCGATGATAGCCAGAGTCAGTCATGGATGATTGGTTGTTCTATGTGAGACTTATATAATTTGGATGTTATGTGTGTTTTCCATGATTGAATGGTTGTTCTGGTTTCCATGTATGAATTGTTATTCCTTTGGTTGAATGGACTGTAAAGGCTGTCACTGTCCGATGTGGGGAAGATAAGGTTGAGTTCTTCTCTGGTGTCGTGGGTAGATTAGTATATTTATCTATCCCCTCTCATACACTTTATTGTTGAAGTTTATTAGCTATTTTATCGCTCACTAAGACTATTGTCTGACTCAAGGTTTTATGTTTCCTTTTATTACCTTGGGTTGTTCATTCGATTATTGGATGGGCAGACTGAGTAGCAGGTAACAGGTAGCTTAAGTGAGGACGGTGTTGCTGTTCGGAGGCATTCAAGAGGCTTGCGTACTATCTTTACTACTATTTAGTATTTGTTTCCACTGTGTGCTATTTCTGAGTGATGTAGTGAGGCAACTTTGTATAAACACTATTTCCAAGTTTGTGGATCTTACTTTCTAGTTATATGGAAGTCCAGTGTTTCTGCTTCACTATTACTACCTGTTGTATATGTTCTATTATATTTTATCCTTGCGCTGTGAGTTTACAACATATTTCGTTTATCTACCATACCTTAATGATCATCCATAGCTGCTTGCCACACCTTTCAGTGCATTATTCCTCTTGTATAGTGTGGGGGCTGTGGGCGGTCGTCACACTGATCTATACTACCGCCACGACCAACATCGATGTCGAGAGAGAAGATACATCCCAGTGTTAGCCTGTTTCGTGACCAGGCCACCCAAAACCTAGCCGATCAGGGTTACATATGTTAGAGGTTAAAGCTCTTATACGTTCTAAAACCAAAGTTATGATCGGATCAGATTGAAGGCACCAGATCGGATCGGGTCAGCGGATCGGGTCGGATAATGGTACAGAACTAGCAAGGCCTCGATTTGGATCGGGTAAAGTACCAGCGACTCGAGCGAAACTAAGGAGGCATCGGTCTAGGAAAAGACAAGGTATACCCGACTCTCACACAATTTGAAGCTGATTAGTGGGTATCTTCACTTCGGATCGGGTAGGGACCGATCTGATCCGCCATGCCTGCTTCCCTAAAATTGCTTCATTAGTTAGTCGAAGACCTATTCTAATGCCTAATAATTCGGACCTGGCTACACCTAACCGCATAGAGACCACTTTCCCACGTTCACCACTACTCATGAGATCTTCTCTGATGCCTCCACGTGGACATTCATCCCAACCGAAATTCTGCCCATAAATACATGATTTCGCATCAATTTTAGGGACTTTTGGCACTTTGTTCTTTCATGGCCGCCATGTTAGTATTTTCCTACAGAGAACTACCTTCTTCTTTAATAAAAATCAATGAATTCGAAGAGAATAGTTCATTATATTCGAGTGATTGTGTGAATGTATTCATTGTAATTGTAATCTATGAATGAAATGAGAATCTATGAAGTGGATGTAGGCTTGTTAACGCCCAACCACTATAAATATCGTATGTTGATTGCTTTTCTATGTTTTTACATCATTATTCTCGATTATTCAATATGAAATCTATCATATTGGGTGTTAAGGCCATTTTTTGGTCTAACATTTTGGTGCTTTCACTGAGAAATGAAGATTCTCAACGTTTAAGGATTCTCCAATCTACTTATTGGGTCGCCATGTCCGATGAGGAAATCTTGTGAATTCTATTGACTTTACAATTGTGAAGATCACCAGATGTGAAGTTACCTCTGTGCCATATAGTAGAAATCACCAAAGATTGGAAACAGAGTCCAGTAAAGCTTCTAGATCAGATCAGATGTGTTTCCAGTTCAAATGAGCTCCGGATCGGATGAAGATGAAATGACAGGGTCGGATGCAGATGAAATGACCGGGTCGGATGCAGATTAGGCCCTCAGATCAGATGTAGATGAAGTGTAGGCCAATATACTTGAAGGGTCGGATCGGGTCCTACCCAACTCGAATAAGAACCACCGACCCGAACCGGAGGGGAGATCCGAACCGACCGTCTACTGTTGATGTTCCCCCGATCCGATGACATCTCTGAACCGCAACTTGAAGGCAAATTCCGATCTGACCCGATACAGCTGCTTTTGGAAAAAAAAATACATTTTTCAAGTCATTTCAGAAAAGACTCCATCTTCCAAAATCGAAAAAATCATGCGGTGCCCACATTTTCAACCTAACGATCGCCGCCGGGACTGTGGGGCCCCGGACCTCCACCGGCGCTGCGCCCGGACCTTCTGACGGACTCGCCTTCGGCTCGAAGCACGTCTCGCCTTCGGCTCGACATATATTTTGAATAACAGCATTCACCAAAGCTTGTCAATGAAGATTAGATGGATAGTCCGAGAATGTTACAGCAAGATGGCAACGACTGAGATTCTTCCTAGAGCCATGACACCAGTTTGCATCAGTAAGCCAACGTGAGGAGATATCGATCAGATTCGGCTTGCTATCAATGACAGTATGCGAGACAATGATTGTCTCATGGTAGCTTCCTCTTCCATAGCTCCGATGGTGTATATATTTCACCGATACAACTGATATTGCTCCCTAACGAGTAGTGACCACCTAATTTATGTGACTTAAACTTGTCCAATCAGTGGAGCATCTAATGACGGTTACATGGAACAGTATGAGACTACTTCGATGATGATTCATATGATCTTAGTGACCATGATTGTCAATAATGGGATACCAGAAAGCAGCTAAGGATTCCAACATCCCAAAACTACACTTTAATTGTATGATATGATGAATGAAATATGTCCTGCTGTTCACCTTTGCAATAGCTATTTGATGCCAACCACATCAAGGAAGGCTGATCTCCATCGAATAAGGGTTTGGTCAACATACTTTGGTTTTCAGAGTTAGGTACTAGTTGAACCACCACATGCCATGATTGGACCTATGGATCCTTTTCCAGATTATAGCAACTTGACTGCTCACCAGCCACCATACGACCTGGGTCAAGTGATGAGAGCTCGATATTAAAGCAAATATGAATCAACCATTAGCTCTCTTCTTATCATTTCCGTTGTGACATAACACATGAATATTACTTGAAGACTCGTAAGCTATGCTGTCGTGCTCAAGCTTATCTGATCAAGGTTTAGACCGACCGGCTCTAGCAGAATTCAGAGCTTACATTGCACCCTAGTGTCTACTGCTCAGTCCCAACTGAAGCTAGAATGAGAATGGTCCGTGATGACCAAGTCACTAGAAGAGCCTTCTACTTGGTTGAATGGAATATGCTACGCAAAAAAGATGGCGTTGAACCCAAAAATGCTTCCGATCCCGAGGAGGTGTAGTGTGAAGGAGGCATGGGCTTAGCAAGCAAGGGAGACATTGCAGAAAGAGTTGCTTGATGATTTGCCCGAAGACTTAGATCTCAGAGAGAATGAAGATTTGGGATGTAGGAGGGCAACGTCTAATCAAGCAGCTGCCCAAAGATTGAAAAGCTCGTTTACAACTTGTTGATTGCTTCGAGAAAACTCTGCCACTATTTCCAAGTTCATCTGATTGAGATACATACTGATTAGACATTACAACAGGTCCTGCAGCGACCTGCGATATTCAGACGATTTCTTGAATGGAACATCGGGCTAAACCAGTTGACCTCAATTCCCTCCAGAAGAAATCTATATCGGGGCAAGCGTTAGCCGACTTCTTCGATGAGTTTACTATTCCCGAAGAGAATGTGTTAGATGAAGAAGATGGCCCCTTAAAATGAAAGATGAAAACCAAACACCCAGAAGTTGTATACATACGGTGCAAAGAATAATCGACAGTCCGACATTGAAGTTGTATTGTTTCGAAGGACATTCCAGATGAAGGGACTACGACTCGCAGCTTACCTATAACGGGTAGAAGAGATGTTGGATGGATCGGAACATTACAACATATCTTATATTCCGCGTACAGAAAATCAAAAAGCGGATAATCTGGCCACCTAGCAAGTTCCGATCATTCCGAAGAGATAGAGATGATCCCAATCGAGACACTCGAAAGTTGATCCAATATTGGAGACCTAATTCGGAAGAGAGTCATATATAACTCCCTTTAGAAACTTCCTGCAGCACAAAGTGTTTCCAGCAAGGAGAAACGAAGGGCGTACCCTCGTTCGTTATGCCTCGAGATATGATGTGCAAGACGACATTGCTTATTCCTTTTTAAAGCTTATCCAGAGATAGATATCAATGAGTCTCATTGCTCAATTCACTGCCCTAAACGATTCGACAAAATCATTAATCAGCTTCCCACTTGATGGGAGATGAACGCCAATGAAACTTTTGACGAACGACGTTTTGGAGTTAGAAAGTGATGATTTACAATTTCACTCCCTTCATCGAGGATTAGTCAAGTAACTCGTGCCCCAAACAATGGGGGCAACTGTAATTTCGAATGTCGATTGCTCGTGATTGCATCATCCAATTCAAAGCTGATACATCGTAGGCTTGCATGATCGACTGCCTCAGCCTTGCCCGAAGATTGGCAAGTTAAAAATTTAGAGCACTTAAGCCTGGATGCTGATTGATTATTAGTGCATTAGATCTTATTCCCGACTTGGGATTGGAGGCATATCTGCGGATGGATGAGATACGACTATCCCCCTAACAGCCATATCCTATTTCCTAGCATGCAAAGCGCAAAAGTTTCTATAAGAATGAACCCCTTATTATCCTGTCAACTACTGTCCTAGCACCAATGTGATGATATGCTACCATTAGCAATACATACATGACTCCCTGACACTCAATCCTTTCCCTTAGCAAGGGGGCAAGAAGGCGATTCAAAGGAGATGAGACCTCATCATTCGCTTACAATATTTACCTAACTGCCTTTGTCGCTGCAAGACCCCAATCAAGGTCTGTTCATTCTCGGGACCGCTATCCCACGATGATTTGAAAAGACATTCATCACCAACTAAAGATTTTGGCAGCTATCCCCGGTAGAGATTGTCGAGGCAAAATGGACTTGCAAAGAGCATGCAATGCCATTTTCGCATAGAATGATATTCATTCCTTTAACAGGATTACTCTTTAACCATAACTCTTATATTTGCATGCTTTATGAGTTATTGATGCAATTAACTCAGATGAATTAATATGTGGATGGTGTAGGTACCTAGGATTTGATACCGATCAGACTTCCAACACCCGCATAAAGAGTTATGGAGCAATATCATGACAAGCTTAACTGAACCGCTCATTTACAAAGCCACGCCCTCTGCCTGAAAGAGGTTGTATAACTCAGGGTGGATCCAAGATAACCATCCACTCCTTGGCTCATATGTTGCAGAGCTAAAGATAATTATGCATTGACTTTTGCATTTCAAAGTCAGAACCCGATTTCAGATGGATGCAGTTCGACCGTCTGCATGGCTCGATCCTATATTTGACGCCATCAGATTACATGAATTCAAATAAAGGAGGCAGTACTGTCCCTTGATATGCTTACTTTTCAATCATGCAATTTACTTTTACATGCTTTATGGGTTATTGACATGACTAACTCATGCGATATGAATGATGCAGGTACCCGAAGTTCGGTGCCAATCACCCCTCTCATAGATTGATCGGAGGAACGCAAAGCTTCTGCAAACATTTTCTGACTGTTTACCCGACTAACTCTAATCCTCAGAGATTGGATAGACGTACAAACTTAGGACGAGTGTGATGGGCATGCCATGATTAAAGACCCACTGATCTGTGACTCTAGCTCTCATGATTTGAGAGAACATTTAAAGGATGATATTGCAGTGTCCGACCAAACTCGATCCCACTAGTCGATGGAACGAGAGAAACTTGATTATTGCGAATGACCACCTCTATCCGTGAATCAGAGATTAGGAGGTAGTGCCTCGGCGAGTGTGACCCGACCACTTGCCCGAAAAGCTCCATCTGCTAGAGTAAAGCATGGAATATGGACTAAAAATCGAGTTCGAGAACGACACTCGAGCCGACAGAATCCCGCTCTTGGGATTAGAGCGTAGAAGGAAAGCCAGGGCGAATGACATGACCATTCGCCTGATTAACTCTAACTCTCATGATTCAAGAGAGTATAAAGGATGGGAAAACGACGTCCTCAAGGCGTGATGGTGCACCATGATCAAAGACCGCCTTGATTACACTCTACCTGGGCATACGTCAGGAGAGTATAAAGGTGCTAAGATTAAGTACCGAAGAAAATAGGCTCCTACCTCACTGAAGGATTGGGGGCAAGATTGAAAGCTGAGCCCACATGTCCCACAGAAAGATTGGGGGCAATCTAATGTCGAGCCTAATCAATCCCGAACAATCCCTATCCAGGCACCTTATTCAAGATTGATTGGGGGCATACAAATCACACCGCATGTTGTCTATTACTTAGTTTAGTAATGATTTTTTATTGAAAAATTATTGTTTGTAGGGATGCTGGACTGAAACCCCTTGTTTGATTTGTGATGTGATTTAACTGCAAGTATGTGCAAGATAACAAGACAAAGTCGCGAGAACCGCTCTCACAACACTAACAAAGGGTCGCATTCGAAGGATTGACGCCAAGGCCTGAAGTTAAACTTTCTGCATGACTCAAGGAAGCAACCGAAAGGAGGCCTTAGTAGCGGGACGTTCGATAACATATCACACGACCTAAGGCAACGACCGAAAGGAGGCCTTGGGAGTGATATCTCCAGTGCAACGACGAGCACCACTTTGCAAGTACATTGAATGAAAAATGCAATCACTTAAGCATTGAAAGCAATGTCTTTTCCATGCACACATGTTTAATTTGAAAGGGATGTGATATGACCACCTGTCTTTTGCCATTACCTCAGGATTGGGGCCCACTGTTGAAAATATTTATAAATGGCATAACTTATCTGTCTACATCTAACTTATATCTTAATATTGATAGGCCGCTAAAGGACCACATAATGGATACAGAGCGAACGCCCATTTTCTAGTCTCAACCGACTTCTCGATTGAAAGGCTCCGAGAAAGGGGCACGCCACTACTTCGACTACTAGCTTGCAAAGAAGCGGATTGCTTGATACTTCGACCCAAGGGTTAAGAAGAAGGAAGATAGAACTTTCTTCCATGGTGAGGATGTTGGCACAGAAGGCGCTAGGAACGAAAGAAGTCAAGAGATTTCCTCTCACGGTGATCCCCCAACACATCAAGCTAGATATGAAATGAATGGCGCCCTTGCCGAATTAAGAACCCGGATGGCTCGGTAGGATGAACTTCTTCGGGAATGATGGATAATTTCTTTAGTCGGATAGATGGAAGGCCAAGGAACTATGACTTACTCGCTGGAGCGAGCACCGTGGGAATTAAAGCGACAACGAACTTGGCTCAAACAGTCCCTGCTCCGTGGTCCAGATCGCATGAGACCTTAGGACAAGTTGGAAACATCGTCTTAAATGAAACAAGGTGTAGTCAACCTCCTTCCAGGCATTTGTAGCAGTTAACATCTTACCGTAACATTTTGGTTGAAAATTGCGGCAATGCAAAAGCCATTGGAAACTTAAATGGAGTCCAACAAACCTCTACTCTAATTCATATGAATACTTCAAACCTAGCTCAACTTCAACATGAAACTCCCCATTCCTTAATACAGGGGCAGGTGGAAGCATTTGAGGCAATTATAATGTGATCCTATCACCACCCGACTCCGATCCTCAGAGCTTGGATGGGAGACCAAAAACTAACATGAGATGGACACGAACAAATTATTCGACACCCAACTCTAACTCACAACTTGACGAGGGAGTATGAATTCAGAGAAGACATGGATTTGATGCTCACCGCTTAGCAAAACACCCATGGATGGTGGGCACGGGATAGGAGCTTCGATCAACACAATTTGACTATCCGCAGACTTTATGCACATTTACCATCATCGGAGTTCCACAAGATCCCAGACTGCAACCAAAAGAATGACTCCTCAGGACTAACCTGCATACGTCCGAGCAATGGATCACCATCCAAAATTAAAGGACATAAGCCTGATTGACGGCTATTACATATGCGGAACCAAGATGCCAAAGACCGGCTTCCACCCACTTCAAAACTTCATGCTGGGGGCACCAGCGCTAAATTGGACAAGAGATGACAACTCCTCAAAGATGGAAGCCGAATTGCCAACGCTAATTGATGCTTCACCAGAGGCGGAACACCTTAATAGCGACATGAGAAACATCAATTAAAACTCTTTCACACGAGACATCAGGGACCTCAGCAATCCCCCGCACTTCAAGCTACCATTTCTGGATCTTGACTTACATTGTTATTATACAATTTTGGTGGCATGCCTTTGAATCGATAATATGTTGGAATGCTTTGGACACCGACTTCATTAAGCAGTCATAGGTCCAGCGAGACCCTGTATGCATTCCTTGAAAGATTCAAAGTATCCGTGGCATAGGTAAATCGACACGGACCATTTGGGTGTTAATAGCAACAGTATCCGGTATTTTGGATAACTCAGACTGTACAGGAATTCTGCAACGAGACCAACCAAGAAGCCTATGTAGATTCACCTTTGAAACAAACCTCAATATCCTTCTACCATGAGATTCTCCTAGAAACATTGTTGAACTCTATCCTGAGACAGATAGATTTCTGCAACAAGAAGACGTTAATGTTGAGATGGATGACCTCAACATTTTCATGACAAAGAATGGAGCACCATCTGACTCATGAAATGATAAAGACAAAAAAGGCCCTTAAAAAATACTGACAGGAATGTACAATTCCAGAAAGGACCAATATCATTGATCGAGCCCGCGATCTTGGTTGTCAAACTCAATGGAACCAAGCATGAGAGATAACTCAACATGACTATGATGGCTATTTAAGATTATAAAAAAAAACGAATGAAGGGGCTCGAATAATCCCCTAACGATATTCGCTCGACTGCATGATTGGCTACCTTATTCAACTCCATGGTTGATGCGAGGAAAGTATCTAAGTTCATTAAAACTTGATGAGGCAATCCTCGCTTTCTGACTGAAGAGATGGGATGACACCGATGCAAATGTGATTCGACCATTCGCATATGCAACTCCAACCCTTAATGACTTGAGAAAGAGCACAGAACGACATAGGTTGACAATGATTGCTAAACCTGCAGCTCCAACCCGATGTAAAGAAAGAAAGATTAGAGGCTAGAAGACCAGATGTCCTACCAACCTAGTCTAACCCGCAACGATGCTGAGGGCATATGCACTAACTTTGCTCGTCCTCCACTAATGCTGGGAGCATGAGCATCAACTGACATAATAACTTTGAATATGACCCTGACTCGACGCTTGACTCAGAATATATAAACTGTATCTCCGGAATATGATATGTGTAACACCCCACCTCCGCTAGGGTCACTCACAAAGGGAATGCACTAGGTTTGGTGAAGCATTATCGAGGTAAACATGCACAGAAATATTACAAGACAGAACATATATAAAACAACGAAAGTAAAACAAATTTCATTACCTTATAAAATAAGGTCTAAAGCCTTTTACATCAGAATACATCAAAACCTGTCTTGCAATAGTAAAGAAGCATAAAACCATTTCATAAATTATTCCCCAAGTAAAACAGTAAAGTAGCCATAGCCAAGAAAAGTCCAAGCCATGCGTGATGATCTTCAGGCAGAAGAAGTCCGAACTAGATAACAGTGTTTCCTCCCTGAAACCTGGGGGGGGGGGGGGGGAAACGGAAGACAAAGAGGCAAAAGAAAACGGGGTCAGTCATAAAGACTGGTAAGTACTATCTACTTCCAGCATAAAAACAGGTAAAGGTAACATGACATGCATAAACTGGAAGTAAACATAAGGATGACAACAAGATAGATAAGCTAAACCAAGATAACTGGATGAACTACTATAGCAAGGTAAACCAAGGTATCATGATAAACTACAGTGTCAAGAGTCAAGGTATCACATCGTCAGGTTTCTATCAAGTATACTATCACAAGGTATCTATCATGTATAACATCCCACGGTATCTATAATGTATATTTGCTCTGCACCTCTCGTACTAGTATCCCAACCCGCGTCATGTGTTAACTATGAATGTCACTTACCCAATGTCCTTGGCTAAGAATTATTACTTAGTTATACTTAACTAAGTTTCACCACTTAGCTTCATTTCCCCGTTACCCTTGATTAACTACGATTTTCTACCTAGTTCCTCTACTAGGGTTTTGCCTATTGGGTTAAGTGTTGTTATTCAAGTTCATGGCTTAGCCCGCCTATGAATCATGTCAAGATTGGCTAAGTATTCAAGTCCAAGACCTAGCCCTACAAGTTGGTTAAGTATACCAAGAAGCTCATGACTTAACCCTATTCAATCATCAAGTCAAATTGGTTAAGTATTTGTTTGTATTAACCCTATCAGATTATCGTGTTAGATTGGTTAAGCATAGATTATCTTAACCTCATCGGATTATCGAGTCGGATTGGTTAAGTATAGGTTAACTTAACCCCATCCACTAATCGTATTATAACGGTTGAGTATATTTAAAAGGTCCTATGACTTAACCCTATCAGGTCCGCATATTAGATTGGTTAAGTATAGGTTAATTAACCTCATCAAATCATCATGTATAATTGGTTAAGTATAAGTTACTTAACCTCATTAAATTATCTTGTTAAGTTGGTTAAGTATTGGCTACTTAACCCCATTGAATTACCAAGTTTAGATCGGTTAAGTGTTTAATTTAACCCCATCGAAGTACCGTGTTTAGATTAGTTAAGTGTAGGTTACTTAACCCCATCTAGTTACCGTATTTAGATTAGTTAAGTCTAAATTACTTAACCCCATCTAATTACCAAGTCAGATTAGTTAAGTGTAAATTACTTAACCCCATCCCCTAATCATCTTGTATGGTTAAGTGTCATTAAGAAATCAAGCCCGGTCCCACTTAACCTACCCATTCGTGTCATATCGGTTAAGTGACATTAGTCAAATTTACTTAACCTTATCATGTGGCATTAATTTAATTAATGCACTCTCAACCTCTCACATTAGACCTTGTTGTGGTTACTAGTTAAGCCGGGCGGGTCCGGGTAGTTTTACACCACAACCTAGTCTAACCTCGGGTCTTAAGCGCGACGTGACCAACTTCTCACATTGGATCCTATTGTTTGTAGCCACTAGTTAAGCCGGGCGGGTCCGGGTAGATTTATGCTACAAACTCAACCCTACCTCGAGTTGGCCACTTTCATGTTTGGTCTAGTGTCATATTACACTTACAACCCATACGTGTCTAGCCCCAAGTTCCATGTTTTCGTACGTGTCATGTTCATGTTTAAGTGTTTCCAAGAGTGTCACATTTTCATGCAACCCTATGTCAAGTTTTCGTGCCACATACAAGTCAAGTTTTCGCGTCACGTTCACGTTTGTCTAACTACCCCAAAACATGCACGATGCCACGACGGGGTTGGCTTCAAACATGCATGGTATCATCAAGGGATTGGCCTTGTACATGATACTATCATATAGGGGTTGGCCACAAGCATGCACAATGTCATAAAGAGGGTAACTTGCATAAGTGTTCATGTCATAAACCTATCATGAAGGGATAATCATGCACATGTTACTTATGTCATAAAAAGGGTAAACTTGCAAATTATCATAAGGGACTTCGGGTTCATATACTTGCATAGCCTCAAAGTCACATTCATGCACATGTTTCATGAGTCAAAGTGGTTTCAAGTGTGCATGCTAACATACCACAAGTAAATGTCCAATCTTGCATGGCAAACTAGGTCCAATGTAGGGGTGAGCAATATTCGGTTCAAACCGAATTAACCGACCAAACCAGTTCATTTCGGTCGGTTCGGTTCGGTTTCAAAACTAAATCGGTTTGGATTCGGTTTGTAAAATATTTATTTTTGGTTATCGGTTTAACCGAACTTTTAATTTTTTATCTAATTTTATGGTATTGTAGTACTTTAAATAGTTAGTTTAGCTATATAATACCAATGCATTTATTGCAAATAGATAAAATCTTATCATAAACTTAAAATTTACTATATAAACTTTCTCCAAACATGACTTTATGGTTTACTTTGAGTGAATGTATCATTTGAATTATAATACATCCTTCAAGTTCGGTTAAATCGGTTACCGACCGAATTAACCGAAATTAATTCGGTTCGGTTCGGTTTGGAAAATTTTCGGTTTTAATTCGGTTTGAGGTTTTCTGCGTCCAAACCAACCGAACCGACCAAACGCTCACCCCTAGTCCAATGCAACATGAATAACATGGTTTAATCGCTAAAACACAACCTAAAGTCCTATGTTCATGTTAAAGGAGCAAACTAGGCTCGCATAGGTTATAGCATTCATGTTTAACCACATTTTATTCCATGCCATGATTAAACTACCGTTAACATCTCGAAGTAGCTAGAACTTACATAGCGAGGCTTAGAGGGTGCGCATGAATTGTCTTGACGATGAAAGGTGACTCCTTTGATGAAGAACCGTCATGAAATTGCCATAGCAACGTTGATCGAGCCTCTATTTGGTGTAGCAAGCTTGCACCTTTCGATTCTGATCCGATTTGCATGTATAGTCTCTTGGAGTTGGAGATGGAGGCCATGATCACTTGGCATTTGGGCAGCACTTCGTGGCATGAGTGATTTGTGAGGGTTTAGGGTAGGCTTAGGGGTCTTTTTATAGAGATTAGGAGTAGTTTAGGCCGTAGGATAAACCCTAGGATAGATCTGAACCCTCAAAAATCGTCACAAGCCTCCAAAACCGAGCTAACATGACAAGCAGGTGCACCAGGTCGGAGTTCTACAGGGGGGTCGACCCAGGGGTCGACACCCATGTTGACCCCCTGGGGGGGGGGGGGTCGGAGTCCTATCAAAACCGAGAGTGGCACCCCTTACTGGATAACCACTTCATCCCTAGAATCCATCCATTACCGAGGCATGTCATTCTCAAATCCAAAACAAGTCATGAATAAATGGACCGATTCTCCACAGGACTTGAGACAAAAATGGGATTCTCTATTACGTTAGTACTTAAGGTGCAGAGACTCAACTATCGAAGCAGACTTAAATGATATGATGATCAAAACAAAGTCCTAACGGGATGATAGAGAAGAAAAGCTAAACCTTTAACAAGATCGTTACCCTCCTTCCGAGGTACCCTAGAAATAAGAGCATACTATTGCCCTCCCGATGATCTTGTCCTTGTCCCATGATACTTAACTATCCGCCCCGTTTCACCATGCCAAAGGTACTCTCTCGTCATGGGTTTCATTGTTCATTTTTCTCCCTCCTTTGAGGACTAAGCCATACCAACAAGTTGCTCATCCTTAAGATCGTATCCTTTATCCTCTTTCTCACTATCCTTTCTTATAACGCGGCCACTGGTTTCTCGAGAACCACCTCCATCGTATGGAAAGCACTTTCGTAGATAGAAAAGACTAGTCGCAGTTAAAACCACTGTGACTACAGATGGAGGAAAGAAAGGAAAAGAGATTCAATTAAGGAAACAAGGATAGTGCTAATGGCCTTTGGGGAATAGCCTTTTTCTTTTAAAAGAAAATTTTCTTGAAAAATGCTTCTTTGTAAACGATTTTCAAATAGTTTTCAGAAGGTCTTTAAAAACTTTTGCCCAGTCTGGTAACCTTCTGCTCTGATACCACGTGTAACACCCCGCCTCCGCTAGGGTCACTCGCAAAGGAATGCACTAGCTTTAGAGGGGCATTATTGGTAAACATGCACAGAAATATCACAAGACAGAACATATAAAATAGCGGAAGTAAAAATCGAACTTTCATAAACATTAATAATTAAGGTCTAAAGCCTTTTACATCAGAGTACATAAAAACCTATCTTGCAATAGTAAAGAAGCATAAAGACTTTTTCATAAATTATTCCCCAAGTAAAAACAGTAAAGTAGCCATAGCCAAGAAAAGTCCAAGCCATCCATGATGACCTTCAAGCAGAAGAAGTCCGAACTAAACAACAGTATTTCCTCCCTGTAACCTGGGGGGGGGGGAAACGGAAGAAAAGAGGCGAAACAAAACAGGTCAGTCAAAAAGACTGAGTAAGCCCTATCTACTATCAGCATAAAAACTAGTAAAGTTAACTGACATGAGAAACTGAGATGAACATAAGCATGATGACAAGATAGATAAGCTAAATCAAAATAACAGGATGAACTACTGAACTCAGATAAACTAAGGTGTCATGATAAATTACGGTGTCAAGATAAAACAAGGTATCACATCGTCAGGTTTCTATCAAGTATAATATCCCGAGATATCTATCAAGTCTAACGTCCCATGGTATCTATCCTGTACATCTGCTCTGCACCTACCGTACTAGTATCCCAACCGTATCATGTGTTATCCATGAATGACCCTTACTCAAAAGTCGTATAATGGTCCATGTCAACCTAATATGCCTCATATATAGGTTACTCAACTCATATGTTCCTTTCCGTGTATAAGTTTAGTCCCTTGCCGTAGACCATACGGGCTTTCCCATGAGATTCTATATTACTTTAACATAGTTCCATGATCCTTAAGATCGGTTTGGACTGTTACCCTAAACCTAGCTAGGGTCTTCCAACATGAATCATTGTTTGTACAACTAGGACTTATGCTACCTAGGACTACTAGGGATTATGCTTACCTATTGCACGTTTTCGTATCTCGGGTTTGGTTCAACCACCCAGGGCCACTAGGATTTACGCTAACCGTCAACCGCGCCCTTTTTCCCACGCATATATCGTGAATCGTTTTTCCATGACTGTATGCACATGTATCACATCGTGCCATCCGAGTCCTGTCACAGGGCAAATCAAGAAGTACAGGACTCGGTCGGGAGCTTTAGATTTATCTGCCGATGCAGATGCTAAGGTCTGTTTTTCCTATACGTGGCTATGGTCCCACGAGACCACTCCCTCAACTAGTGAAAGACAAGACAGGATAAATCCTGTATGAGAACACAACACTGGCCAACCCACATCCAAGCCTTACCGCAACCATAATTAGATAGCAATTATGGTCTTTTGGGTGTTCTCTGCCTTTCCGTACGTACACGCTTGACCAAAGATGGTAGGTAGCCTAACGAAATGCTATCTAGGGCACGACCGTGTATCGTCGACTATCCCCTATCCATCCCCGTCTTTAGGTCGCTCGTATAACAACCAAGGCATACTCTTGGTTCTTCTAACGCAGACCTTAACCTCTCATGAGCCTAGTATGATGACCTGGCAGCTCACAGAGGGATACCAAGAATACCCTCACGTTCCCCGAAGCCGCTGCTTCGTTACCCAGTTCGCTGGAGCCTTTATCTAAATCAGATACTTGCTCCTACTCGTATACTTAAACGATGACCTACCGTATCAGGTTACTCATCTATCTATGAACTGGTCTAAATTTCCTTGACTAAGAATTATTACTTAGTTACCCTTAACTAAGGTGTATCACTTAGCCTTAACTCCGTTATCCTTGTTAACTACGGTTATCCACCTAATCCTCAGAACTAGGGTTTACATAATGGATTAAGTGTCACTTAAGTTCATGACTTAACCCGTCTACAAATCATGTCAAAATTGGCTAAGTATCCAAGTTCAAGACTTAACCCTACAAACCATGCTCAAGTTGGTTAAGTATATATTAACTTGACCCTATCAAATTATTGAGTCAAATCGGTCAAGCGTATTTAAGCGATTCATGACTTAGCCTTATCATGTTTTCACGTTAGATTGGTTAAGTATAGGTTAACTTAACCTCAATAAATTAACGAGTTAGATTGGTTAAGTATAGGTCACTTAACCACATCAAATCATCATGTTAGATTAGTTAAGTGTTTAACTTAACCCCATTAAACTACCAAGTGGGATTAATTAAGTCTAGGCTAACTTAACCCCATCCGATTTCCATGTTTAGACTAGTTGAGTCTAATCTTAACCCCATCCATTAACTGTATTCTTCAGTTAAGTGTCATTAAGAAAACTTACTTAACCTTACCAAATTATCATGTTGGATTGATTAAGTGTTGGTTAACTTAATCCCCGTCCACTAGTCGTATAAAAATGGTTAAGTGTCATTAGGCAAATCAAGTTACTTAACCTACCCAACCTTGTCATGTTTTGTTAAGCATCATTAGCCTAATCAATTTACTTAACCCATTTGTCCATGTCATATTTGGTTAAGCATCATTAATCAAATTAACTTAACCCTATTATGTGGCATTAATTATTTAATGCACCTCAACCTCTCACATTAGACTTTGTTGTGGTTACTAGTTAAGCCGGTCGGTTCCGGGTAGCTTTACACCACAACTTGGTCTAACCTCGGGTTCAAGCACAACATGACCAACTTCTCACATTGGGTCCTATTGTTTACAACTACTAGTTAGGCCGGTCGGTTCCGGGTAGCTTTATGTTGCAAACTCAACCCAACCTCGAGTTGGTCACACTTATATTTTCTAAGTGTCATGTCCATTATGTTTCCAAAACGTATTACAAGTTTTCAAGAATTTGGGTAGACCTAACTCAATAGGTAAATTCCCAACGGGTAGACCTAACTTAATAGGTAAATTGCCAATCTTATGTTTTCAAGCATACTTACATGTCAACTTCCATGTTATATTTCAAGTCATGTTTTCAAGTATAAACACATGTCATATTTAATGTTACATGTTGTCATGTTTATACCCATTTACCCAAATCATATTCATGTCATTATGTTTTCCCATAATGTGACCCCAACGCTTTTAAACTCGCATAATGGATTCAAAGAAGGAACTTGTCAAAGGCATGACAAAAGGGGGTATAAAGCCACTAGTTGAACATGGTGGCAAATGAGACATAATGTGTTCATTAACTTGCATGTTACATTCTTAAGCCTCAAAAACATGCATAACATTCAAACTTGGCAAATAAGCGAATCATGATGATAAATGACATAGAAAGATGGCTAGAAGTTCGCATATGACATTACATGCAAGCTATCATAAGGGGTATGATAGTTCTCATGTTGACAAAATGCAACATTTAACATAAAGGCCAAAGCTTTATGACCACAAGATCAAGATGAAGACTTCATAAACTTGCATGACATGATAGCATGTATTATACTCAATGATCAAACCCAAACTTGCAACATGAACATTTAACTCCATAGTTAATATCTAAGAGTAGGAAAAGGGCTTACATTGCTATGAAGGCACAAAAGATATGACAAAGCCCTTATGCAATCAAATAGACCCAAACTGCAAGCTCTAACATAAAAACCCTTGAGCCAAAATGATCAAAACCCTTGCTTTATGATGCAAATATAGAAACTTGACTTGAATGCAACCTAATGGCACTCATACAAGCTTGAAAACACTTGTATGCATGGAAAATCTCTCATAGAAATGACTTAGGAAATTTATGAAGAGAGTGGAGGCCATGAGAGGTAAAATTTTGCCATAGTTTAGTTGTATGAATGAATAATGATGATTTAGGGTTAGGTTAGGGTTTTATTTATAGATTAGGCAAGTGTTTTAGGCCATAGGATTAAACCCTAGTTGCAATCTCAGCCCTTAAAACCGAATCTGGCCCCCAAGCTCAACACAATCTCTAAAATGGTGCACCAGGCAGACTTGCCCGGCTGAGCCAAGTCGACAGCCAAGTCGACAGGGCTGTCGACTTGGTCCAACCAAGTCGACTCCCAAGTCGACAGGGCTGTCGACTTGGGTGCTCTGGCGGGAATTTTCCCGCCTGGCCCAATATGACCCAAATTTTCAATTTCAAACTTGAATTTGAAATCTGTTTTTACTTTGAAATTTTCTGAAAACTTCGTTGGGCCTTAATCGGGTCATACGGACTCCGATTTTCGAAAACTCGGACTCTATTTCGCGTATTTTTCCGAGACGAACGCAATGGCATAGCCCGTTTTACTTGATTCAGAATTTAAAAATGAAATTCTGCCTTGATTCTCGTTTTAACATGTTATCGAAATACGGGTTGTTACATTCTCCCCACCTTTTAGGATTTCGTCCCCGAAATCTCCAAGTTAGGAAGAACATATCCTACCATCCATCATTCATCTACTCAAAACATCATCCACAAGCAACCATTGTCCTTAGATGATTTCTAATGCTGTATGAATATATGCAAAACGTGTGTGTACATGTTCCTTAGCTAATGCTAATGATCAGGCCTGAATAATCTTTCTAATGCAAAATATGTATAGTGCTATGAATCCAACATGTATGCGAATAATCCTAGTCATATAGATACTATATGCGTGCACAATCATTCATTCATATGCAACAACCGCATGATAATACATTCGATTTCATCCATAAACAAGTATAAATACTCGTGCATATGCAATATGAAATGTGACCGAGTCGAGCTAGTATCTAATGTGTATTCGCGCATCCACGAGCAACCACTTGCAACCATATCAATCATAACATGTTTCAAATACATGTTTACATCCATAGGGTTCTACCTAGGATTCCCTGAAACAGGGTCGAGGAGATAAACAAGACAAACTCCTTACGGGGTTTGTAACAGAAAATAGGACCGAGAGGATGTCCACAAAAGATAGCCTATAAGTAAGCTCTACAGAAAACAGGGATCAAGGATATACTCCCAAAAGAGATATCATGCGCGTATCTAGTCTTTGACCATCAAAGTCGTATTTCCTTGAGCTTAATTCCATTGTGCCTTAACCTCGCGATTTCGTAGCTTCTTATTTCCTATTTCCATAACATGAGCTGGAACTCATTTCTTCGTCGCCTCTCGTTCCACTTGCACTTATCCTTTTTCTAGAATACTTGGCGCAAACATGACTGCGTACTCATGATCTCATGCAAGCTTTCCAAAATTCACTAATGAATCTTGGATCTCGTTTATATACTATAAGGTATTCCATGTAAAAGAACTTTCTCTTGAAAGTAAACAGATGCCAACCAGGTTATCATGCGCACTTACTAGGGTGATCTCTATAACCCATGCATAAATGAAGTAAACCATCCGTCTTATTGGCGAACACCACTCGATCGGGCTTCAAATTCCCAGTAAAGACATCAAGGGATTCTAAGTAACTAGTCATGACAGAACCTCAAAAAGGTTACACGATACTTCGAGGGTATTACCAAGGCTAGTCAAGAGTCTAACTACCCTCCTATCAAAACCGAGAGTGGCACCCCTTACTGGATAACCACTTCATCCCTAGAATCCATCCATTACCGAGGCATGTCATTCTCAAATACAAAACAAGTCATGAATAAATGGACCGATTCTCCACAGGACTTGAGACAAAAATGGGATTCTCTATTACGCTAGTACTTAAGGTGCAGAGACTCAACTATCGAAGCAGACTTAAATGATATGATGATCAAAACAAAGTCCTAACGGGATGATAGAGAAGAAAAGCTAAACCTTTAACAAGATCGTTACCCTCCTTCCGAGGTACCCTAGAAATAAGAGCATACTATTGCCCTCCCGATGATCTTGTCCTTATCCCATGATACTTAACTATCCGCCCCGTTTCACCATGCCAAAGGTACTCTCTCGTCATGGGTTTCATTGTTCATTTTTCTCCCTCCTTTGAGGACTAAGCCATACCAACAAGTTGCTCATCCTTAAGCTCGTATCCTTTATCCTCTTTCTCACTATCCTTTCTTATAACGCGGCCACTGGTTTCTCGAGAACCACCTCCATCGTATGGAAAGCACTTTCGTAGATAGAAAAGACTAGTCGCAGTTAAAACCACTGTGACTACAGATGGAGGAAAGAAAGGAAAAGAGATTCAATTAAGGAAACAAGGATAGTGCTAATGGCCTTTGGGGAATAGCGTTTTTCTTTTAAAAGAAAATTTTCTTGAAAAATGCTTCTTTGTAAACGATTTTCAAATAGTTTTCAGAAGGTCTTTAAAAACTTTTGCCCAGTCTGGTAACCTTCTGCTCTGATACCACGTGTAACACCCCGCCTCCGCTAGGGTCACTCGCAAAGGAATGCACTAGCTTTAGAGGGGCATTATTGGTAAACATGCACAGAAATATCACAAGACAGAACATATAAAATAGCGGAAGTAAAAATCGAACTTTCATAAACATTAATAATTAAGGTCTAAAGCCTTTTACATCAGAGTACATCAAAACCTGTCTTGCAATAGTAAAGAAGCATAAAGACTTTTTCATAAATTATTCCCCAAGTAAAAACAGTAAAGTAGCCATAGCCAAGAAAAGTCCAAGCCATCCATGATGACCTTCAAGCAGAAGAAGTCCGAACTAAACAACAGTATTTCCTCCCTGTAACCTGGGGGGGGGGGGGGAACGGAAGAAAAGAGGCGAAACAAAACGGGTCAGTCAAAAAGACTGAGTAAGCCCTATCTACTATCAGCATAAAAACTAGTAAAGTTAACTGACATGAGAAACTGAGATGAACATAAGCATGATGACAAGATAGATAAGCTAAATCAAAATAACAGGATGAACTACTGAACTCAGATAAACTAAGGTGTCATGATAAATTACGGTGTCAAGATAAAACAAGGTATCACATCGTCAGGTTTCTATCAAGTATAATATCCCAAGATATCTATCAAGTCTAACGTCCCATGGTATCTATCCTGTACATCTGCTCTGCACCTACCGTACTAGTATCCCAACCGTATCATGTGTTATCCATGAATGACCCTTACTCAAAAGTCGTATAATGGTCCATGTCAACCTAATATGCCTCATATATAGGTTACTCAACTCATATGTTCCTTTCCGTGTATAAGTTTAGTCCCTTGCCGTAGACCATACGGGCTTTCCCATGAGATTCTATATTACTTTAACATAGTTCCATGATCCTTAAGATCGGTTTGGACTGTTACCCTAAACCTAGCTAGGGTCTTCCAACATGAATCATTGTTTGTACAACTAGGACTTATGCTACCTAGGACTACTAGGGATTATGCTTACCTATTGCACGTTTTCGTATCTCGGGTTTGGTTCAACCACCCAGGGCCACTAGGATTTACGCTAAACGTCAACCGCGCCCTTTTTCCTACGCATATATCGTGAATCGTTTTTCCATGACTGTATGCACATGTATCACATCGTGCCATCCGAGTCCTGTCACAGGGCAAATCAAGAAGTACAGGACTCGGTCGGGAGCTTTAGATTTATCTGCCGATGCAGATGCTAAGGTCTGTTTTTCCTATACGTGGCTATGGTCCCACGAGACCACTCCCTCAACTAGTGAAAGACAAGACAGGATAAATCCTGTATGAGAACACAACACTGGCCAACCCACATCCAAGCCTTACCGCAACCATAATTAGATAGCAATTATGGTCTTTTGGGTGTTCTCTGCCTTTCCGTACGTACACGCTTGACCAAAGATGGTAGGTAGCCTGACGAAATGCTATCTAGGGCACGACCGTGTATCGTCGACTATCCCCTATCCATCCCCGTCTTTAGGTCGCTCGTATAGCAACCAAGGCATACTCTTGGTTCTTCTAACGCAGACCTTAACCTCTCATGAGCCTAGTATGATGACCTGGCAGCTCACAGAGGGATACCAAGAATACCCTCACATTCCCCGAAGCCGCTGCTTCGTTACCCAGTTCGCTGGAGCCTTTATCTAAATCAGATACTTGCTCCTACTCGTATACGTAAACGATGACCTACCGTATCAGGTTACTCATCTATCTATGAACTGGTCTAAATTTCCTTGACTAAGAATTATTACTTAGTTACCCTTAACTAAGGTGTATCACTTAGCCTTAACTCCGTTATCCTTGTTAACTACGGTTATCCACCTAATCCTCAGAACTAGGGTTTACATAATGGATTAAGTGTCACTTGAGTTCATGACTTAACCCGTCTACAAATCATGTCAAAATTGGCTAAGTATCCAAGTTCAAGACTTAACCCTACAAACCATGCTCAAGTTGGTTAAGTATATACTAACTTGACCCTATCAAATTATTGAGTCAAATCGGTCAAGCGTATTTAAGCGATTCATGACTTAGCCTTATCATGTTTTCACGTTAGATTGGTTAAGTATAGGTTAACTTAACCTCAATAAATTAACGAGTTAGACTGGTTAAGTATAGGTCACTTAACCACATCAAATCATCATGTTAGATTAGTTAAGTGTTTAACTTAACCCCATTAAACTACCAAGTGGGATTAATTAAGTCTAGGCTAACTTAACCCCATCCGATTTCCATGTTTAGACTAGTTGAGTCTAATCTTAACCCCATCCATTAAATGTATTCTTCAGTTAAGTGTCATTAAGAAAACTTACTTAACCTTACCAAATTATCGTGTTGGATTGATTAAGTGTTGGTTAACTTAATCCCCGTCCACTAGTCGTATAAAAATGGTTAAGTGTCATTAGGCAAATCAAGTTACTTAACCTACCCAACCTTGTCATGTTTTGTTAAGCATCATTAGCCTAATCAATTTACTTAACCCATTTGTCCATGTCATATTTGGTTAAGCGTCATTAATCAAATTAACTTAACCCTATTATGTGGCATTAATTATTTAATGCACCTCAACCTCTCACATTAGACTTTGTTGTGGTTACTAGTTAAGCCGGTCGGTTCCGGGTAGCTTTACACCACAACTTGGTCTAACCTCGGGTTCAAGCACAACATGACCAACTTCTCACATTGGGTCCTATTGTTTACAACTACTAGTTAGGCCAGTCGGTTCCGGGTAGCTTTATGTTGCAAACTCAACCCAACCTCGAGTTGGTCACACTTATATTTTCTAAGTGTCATGTCCATTATGTTTCCAAAACGTATTACAAGTTTTCAAGAATTTGGGTAGACCTAACTCAATAGGTAAATTCCCAACGGGTAGACCTAACTTAATAGGTAAATTCCCAATCTTATGTTTTCAAGCATACTTACATGTCAACTTCCATGTTATATTTCAAGTCATGTTTTCAAGTATAAACACATGTCATATTTAACGTTACATGTTGTCATGTTTATACCCATTTACCCAAATCATGTTCATGTCATTATGTTTTCCCATAATGTGACCCCAACGCTTTTAAACTCGCATAATGGATTCAAAGAAGGAACTTGTCAAAGGCATGACAAAAGGGGGTATAAAGCCACTAGTTGAACATGGTGGCAAATGAGACATAATGTGTTCATTAACTTGCATGTTACATTCTTAAGCCTCAAAAACATGCATAACATTCAAACTTGGCAAATAAGCGAATCATGATGATAAATGACATAGAAAGATGGCTAGAAGTTCGCATATGACATTACATGCAAGCTATCATAAGGGGTATGATAGTTCTCATGTTGACAAAATGCAACATTTAACATAAAGGCCAAAGCTTTATGACCACAAGATCAAGATGAAGACTTCATAAACTTGCATGACATGATAGCATGTATTATACTCAATGATCAAACCCAAACTTGCAACATGAACATTTAACTCCATAGTTAATATCTAAGAGTAGGAAAAGGGCTTACATTGCTATGAAGGCACAAAAGATATGACAAAGCCCTTATGCAATCAAATAGACCCAAAATGCAAGCTCTAACATAAAAACCCTTGAGCCAAAATGATCAAAACCCTTGCTTTATGATGCAAATATAGAAACTTGACTTGAATGCAACCTAATGGCACTCATACAAGCTTGAAAACACTTGTATGCATGGAAAATCTCTCATAGAAATGACTTAGGAAATTTATGAAGAGAGTGGAGGCCATGAGAGGTAAAATTTTGCCATAGTTTAGTTGTATGAATGAATAATGATGATTTAGGGTTAGGTTAGGGTTTTATTTATAGATTAGGCAAGTGTTTTAGGCCATAGGATTAAACCCTAGTTGCAATCTCAGCCCTTAAAACCGAATCTGGCCCCCAAGCTCAACACAATCTCTAAAATGGTGCACCAGGCAGACTTGCCCGGCTGAGCCAAGTCGACAGCCAAGTCGACAGGGCTGTCGACTTGGTCCAACCAAGTCGACTCCCAAGTCGACAGGGCTGTCGACTTGGGTGCTCTGGCGGGAATTTTCCCGCCTGGCCCAATATGACCCAAATTTTCAATTTCAAACTTGAATTTGAAATCTGTTTTTACTTTGAAATTTTCTGAAAACTTCGTTGGGCCTTAATCGGGTCATACGGACTCCGATTTTCGAAAACTCGGACTCTATTTCGCGTATTTTTCCGAGACGAACGCAATGGCATAGCCCGTTTTACTTGATTCAGAATTTAAAAATGAAATTCTGCCTTGATTCTCGTTTTAACATGTTATCGAAATACGGGTTGTTACAGGGAATTTTCCCGCCTTCTCTTTTTGGGCTGAATTCAAATCTGTTTTCGGATTTGAATTTTCGTGAAACTTCATTGGGCCATAACTTGGTCTTACGGACTCCGTTTTTCAAAAACCCGGACTCTATTTCGCGTATTTTTCCGAGACGAACGCAATGGCACAGCCCGTTTATCCTGATTCAGATTTTATAATCTAATTCTGCCTTGATTCTTGTCTTAACACGTTGTTTAAAATTCGGGTTGTTACAATATGATTCGTCTTGACCGTTTAAGAAAGCCCATTAACGAATCAAACGTGACTTCAAAGACTTGATTCGCATTAACATAGAATAGAGAACGCAGAGTACTCTCCAAATAACTTACGTTTGTGATGATCTTACGGGCACTGGGTTATATGATTTCAATAACGTCCCTTGTTGATTTGTATGTGATCACAAGACTATGAAAGGACCTGGAACGATCATGAATTTCTTTTAGTATGATCTGATTTATATCCTGATGCTAGGATAGTCCCAAGACAAGCGCAAATGGTAGATTCATATGCCAATCCTGATTTGATTTATCCTTACAGTCTAGAAGCTAGCTTAAAGTTTTGAGACTCCTATACTGCACCACGACTTAGATGACTACTTCATATATTGACTTGAATGTAAAAGAAAGCATAACTCGACAACATGCCTGACATGTGTAGGGAGGCGGCATCGTTTGGCAACGTCGTGTGTGCACAACCACACATGGGAGCCAACGATCCATCACGACTTACGGTGAAAGAGTTTGATCTCTTGACTCGACGAGGTTTAAATGGTTACCTGATCATTTCGACTACTCCTTCCATAGAATTTGTACTAACTAGCACCCATGGAAGTAGTGCCATAATTTGATAAAGCCTTTCACGGATGGATGACTTTCATGAAATACTCAGCTCAACATATTCAAAGCACGTCTCACCTTCGATAAGACATACTTTGGGGGCAAAATGTTACTTGTTTTGTGACCAGGCCACCCAAAACCTAGATGATCAGGGTTACATATGTTAGAGGTTAAACCTCTTATACGTTCTAAAACCAGAGCTCTGATCGGATCAGATTGAAGGCACTAGATCGGATCAGGTCAGCGGATCGGGTCGGATAATGGTACAGAACTAGCAAGGCCTCGGTTCGGATCGGGTAAAGTACCAGCGACTCGAGCGAAACTAAGAAGGCATCGGTCCAGGCAAAGATAAGGTAGACCCGACCTGCACACAATTTGAAGCTGATTAGTGGGTATCTTCACTTCGGATTGGGTAGGGACCGATCCGATCCGCCATGCCTGCTACCTAAAAATGCTTCATTAGTTAGTCGGAGACCTATTCTAATGCCTAATAATTCGGACCTGGCTACACCTAACAACATAGAAACCACTTTCCCACATTCTCCACCACTCACGAGATCTTCACTGATGCCTCCACGTGGACATTCATCCCAACCGAAATTCTGCCCATAAATACATGATTTCGCATCAATTTCAGGGACTTTTGGCACTTAGTTTTTTCATGGCCGCCATGCCAGTATTCTCCTACAGAGAACTACCTTCTTCTTCAATGAAAATCAATGAATTCGAAGAGAATAATTCATTATATTTGAGTGATTGTGTGAATGTATTCATTGTAGTTGTAATCTAAATGAAATGAAAATCTATGAAGTGGATGTAGGCTTGTTAACGCCCAACCACTATAAATCTCGTGTGTTGATTGCTTTTCTATGCTTTTAGATCATTATTCTCGATTATTCAATACGAAATTTATCATATTGGGTGTTAATGCCATTTTTTGGTCTAACACCCAGATTGAACCAGTAGGTACTTTTCACGTCACTTAGATCTGAAATCCAGTAATACCGATCTTTTAAAGATTTTTTGTTCATCGATTAGATTTATTTGTGTACCAATTTCATTCTACAAATATGACTATTCTTTTTTAAGAATTTGTTGCAACAGGGATTAGAAATCTGTTTTGTTTAGAAACTAGGATAATGGTGTTGAGTACAAAAGATCAAAGATACCAAATACACGACAGGTGAGTAAATTAATTTCTAGGATTTTCTCATGTTTTCGTGGCTGGATCTAATTTTATATTACATACAAATTTACTTCATTTTGATTTGACAGTAACAAGAATTGGTAATATATTGCATACTGAAACTCTGATTATGTTATTTTTATTTTATCTTATCGGTTCCTCAACAGCAAATCTTTTGTAAAAGAATAGAAAGGGTTTTTGTACTTGCTTTATGTTGTAAGTTAAATTTCAAACTTTTTTTTTTTCATTTTTTCCCTTTAACATTTTGGTTTTTCTGAGTTTACAAATGATAGTTCTGACTAATAAATTGTTAATTTTACGAAGTTAGCTACTAAAAAGAAAGTGTTCATTTTCCAAGAATATAAATCTACAGAAATCCTTTTGTATGCAATTTGACAAATTCTTCAGAATAAATGGTATTGTGTATGATATCTGCTTAGAGATGTCATTATATGGTAAGTCTGTTATTCAAGTACCTTTGTGATGTCAAAGTACTTCTTAGGCTGTTACCACACGAATGATAATTTTACTATCACTGATTTTGATCTATTTTGTTATTATCCAGTTGCAAAAGCTTGATATGAATTATGTAGTGCAGGGTATTATGAATTGCTGAGATTCATATGCATATACATCAGGTGTGCTTCTACTCTGAAGGTTTGAGTTCGTAAATGATCTGCAATAGTTTGAGAATTTTAAATTGTACTTCTATTTTGAGATTGAGTTGTGTTTAGTTTCATTAAACTAATATTTACAACCTCTATATGCTAATGACCTGATCTTTGGTCTATTTTATCACATGAATTGCAATGATGTTTCATTTTTCACATTTTTGCATGCTATTTGCTAACATACTAATTTGCCAGGAAAAAAAATGTTCGCTCATGTTTTCATATGCATCCAGTACATGCCTCCATATATTATGTATTACAATGAGAATACCTGCAGAGGGGAATAAATTTAAATTGATTTTACATTTTTATGCAACAGTCAATAAACTATTCATGTTAGTTTGAAAGTTTTAATTATTTTCTCTAAGTTACAATCATGCAATACACTACTCCTGTACTGTATTTTTTGTAAAATTGATGTTGGACACTCAAAATCCCAAAATTTGTCTATAATTGTATTTAGAAAGTGGATATATATATATATCCTCCCTCTCTCCTTCCATTAACACTACAAGAAGCAGATGAAATAGCGACGGCAATTAACCGACGCTAGCCGTCGCTATTTGCCGTCGCTATAATTCTCGTTGCCAACAGTTGTAGCAACGGCAAGAGCGACGGCTTCGTCGCTAACTTACCAACGGCTAGCGACGGTAAGTGGACACGTGTCATCTTACGTGTCAAGTAGTTAGGTTGACCAATAGGCCGTCGCTAGCCGTTGCAAAAAAACCGTTGTAAGCCGTCGCTACCCGTCGCTTAATATTGACCAATAGACCGTCGCTAGCCGTCGCTTTATCTGAAACCAGAAACTGCAGTACACAGCAATTCCTTTCCTACAATCCAATCCACAATCATTCAATCCAAAAATCAATATCACACCACTATTATCTCACTACTTCATCGATACTCATCAACAACCAAACCATCATAACCACACAATCATCAAATACATAAAAAAAGCAAAAAAAAAACCCATCATCACATAAAACCGTTCAAACATATCATATAAGTCATGCACATGTCCAAACACTTCATACCTCCGTCCACAAACCGTCATACACATGTCCAAACACATCATATAACATCGTACGTGCATTTAACATAAAAAAAACCAAGTACATGAACATACCAGAGTCAAGTCAACATAAGCACCTACAGTACGAACTAATTCCCGCCTCCCTGATCCTCGTTCTCTTCTTCTTCCGATTCCTCGTTCACGTCTTCCTCTCGATATACAGCGGAATCATCTCCCTCTACTCCCTCTCCCGGCATAAAGCCATGCTCCTGAAAGTAAATCGCGATGCGCTCGTCGATTTCCTGTTGCATCTGGCCTTTTCGCCAGTCCATCAACTCGTTCATCTGCTCTTGCATCCGCGCTATAGTCACCTCCTCCATCGACCGCTTATAAGCACGCTGAACGGCCTGTAAAATAAATAATTTCACATTAAAGTTATATAAACAAATTTTTACTACTTAGTGTTAAACTTTTTCCATTAACTCGTATTCTTGTTTTACATATTTATAAATCATCGTGAGTGTAGTAATTTACGTCTAAAAAAAGTCTTACCTCCTGATTGCCAAAACCGTATCGCCTTCCTCGAGTAGGCGGATCAGTGATAGAATGCCATATGGCATCAGAATCTGCAACTGTAAGCTCCTTTCCACTAGCCTCCATCGCTTTGGCAGCCTCTTCCTCATACTCCCCCTGCAATAGCAATATAATTTTAAGAAAAGTGTTATAAATTTTACTTATGTACTGTGATATGAACGAGTATGTAACATGTTAATTTATACGGATAAACAAATTTACCATTATACGTGCACTCTTCGGGTCCGACCACTTATACGTCACATTTCCTTCTTCATCGGTGCGCTCCACCGCATGTGTGTGTCTAAATACGTCTGCCAACGAAGGCTCTCGTCCGTGCTTCTTAAACTGAAATTATTAAAGATAAGACATGATTATAGACGCTAAATTTTTATCTGAACATATACTGCAAATATTTAAAATTTATACCAAATCCCTTCTGTGCTGTTGAAATGATTTTGAGCCACCTCGGTGGAGAGCAGGATTCTTTTCTCTATTAGCTTTGTTTCTAGCTGCTACTTTCTATTACATTTGATACACGATGATGTAAAATAATGCAATCAATATTATAAATGTGAATATTATCATTAAAGCTTACTTTAGCATCTTCTGTGTCCCAGTAAGCTTGAAAGTCTGCCCAAACATCATCACTCATAAATTGAGACTTTTCTGCTTTTCTTGGCTCGGTTAACCATCTGTCGATAATTCGTTCGCATCTTCATATTCCAATATGTCAAAAATGAGGGCATATCCTCCTCCTCAACACGTACGGCAGCCTGCATATTACATTTATTTGTAATTATTCCAAGTATATTAATTTTTAATATTATTATAAAAAATACTTACTAATAAATCGGCTAAAATGACATTCTTGATATGTGCTGGAATACTATCCCAATGCGGCCAAGCGCCCTGCATTCTACTTGTATAAGATTGCCTTGATACGTCTAAAATGAACTCCGCTGGCTCAATCTCAAATCCCCTGCGTAGATGTTAATATAAACATTTCATAATATTTTAAATAATGTACATTGAAATAAATTTGAACATTTACCAGCCACTCTTCGGAACAATCTCCACAGGTCGACGAAGATCTGCCTTTGAACCGCTCGGACCAGATCCTGATCCTGCTCCAGGAGATGGTGAAGGAGTAGGCTGAGATGTACTCCTCGATCGTCGTCTATCGCCAGACATATCTGTCACAATCATATAATATGCATATAAAATAACTTAAATCATTATCATAACATAAATCAAGAATGAGAAGAACAATACTGCATTATCATTACATAAATCATACTAGTATAGAACGTAAGTAAATTCATAGCTAAGAACAATCAACATCATTATTACATAGCTCATAATAGTACATAAATAACATAAGTACATAATATCATTCTTCTTCATCATCTTCGGATCCAGACTCGGTCTCATACTCTATATCGTTCTCATCAGTACTTACAAATGCATCTACTAATACATTCGCTTCATCATTCAACGACCCAACATCAATGTCAACATCTTCACTAAAGTAATGAGAGAAAAAAAATGAGGCTTCTTCTTCAAGATACGATTTGCAAATCGAACCTTCTACTCGAGCTTTTTGCCTAATTTTTTTCTTCAAATGATTCAAGTACCTAGCCGTTGATTAATTTAATTAGTATGTTGGTACAATAAACTATCTAAGTTATAATCTATCACGATTATTGAAATTATATACAAAATTACCTCTCAAACGGATACATCCATCCATACTGGACTGGACCTCGAAGAAGTGCTTCGGATGGAAGATGGATAGGTAAATGATCCATTACATTAAAAAAACCAGGTGGAAATATTTTCTCGAGTTTGCAGATCAGTATAGGGATTTCTAGTTCAAGCTTACGTAGACGGTCTACCTTTAACGTCGTTGAACAAAGTTGTTTATAAAACAAACTTAGTTCTGTTATAACACTCCAGATTTTTGTAGGTAACAACTCCTTGAGAACCACAGGTAAAAAGTATTCCATCATGATATGGCAATCATGGCTTTTCATTCCACTCAATTTACTGTTTTTAAAGTCCACACATCTACGGAGGTTTGAAGAAATCCCATCAGGACATCGTAATCCTTCCACCCACTTTAGCACGAGTTTTACTTGCTTGTTGTCTAGCTCATAGCATGCTTTAGGTTTTTTATTTTCATCATACAAGTGCAGCTCCGGCCGTTTACAAAAGTGTAATATATCGCGTCTCGAATTCGCATCGTCTTTGGTTTTACCCTTTACATTCAAAACTGTATTAAAAACGTTATCAAAAACGTTTTTTTCATTATGCATCACGTCAATATTATGCCTAAGTTTTAGATTTTTCCAGTAAGGTAACTCCCAAAATATACTTTGTTTGCACCAATTATGAATGTTCGATTTACCTGGAATTTCAACCTGTTCTCCAATTTCATGTATCTTTGGGTACTCACTTACAACTTCATATATCTCTTCACTTGTCCAAACTTTAGGCGGTAGCATAGTCTCTACTCTGTTGGCTTTAAAGTTCTTTTTATCCGTTCTAAATTTATGATTAATATGGAGAAAACAACGATGACTGTCAAACCAAGAATTTTTTTTCCATACTTCAATGAAAATGCCCGTGTCTCCTCCATACAATGAGGACAAGCTAGACGTCCAGCAGTGCTCCAACCTGAAAGCATGCTATACGCGGGAAAATCACTAATAGTCCATAATACAGAAGCAAACATATGAAAATTTCTTTTTCTCGAAATGTCGTATGTTTCGACTCCTTCATGCCACAGTGTTTTCAACTCTTCAATCAACGGTTGTAGATAAACATCAATTCCTTGTGTCGGATCATCGGGACCGGGGACGACAACCGTTAAAGACATGTACGGATTTTTCATACACATCCATGGGGGTAAGTTATAAGGAGTAACAATGATAGGTCATGATGAATATTTACTACCAAATTGAGAAAATGGCGAAAATCCATCCATGCATAAACCGAGTCTAACATTACGGCTCTCGGCAGCAAATTCAGGATAAGTCCTATCAAAGTGTTTCCATGCTTCACCATCAGACGGATGTATCATAGTTCCTTCTTCTGATGTTCTCACGCTATGCCATCGCATATGACACGCTGTAGCGGAAGATGCATATAGCCGTTGAAGTCTGGGGGTTATGGGTAGATAATGCATTCTTTTATATGGAACTTCTTTTCCTTTCTTTTTCCTTGGTTTGTATCTATCTTCGTTGCAAAATTTGCATTTTCTACGGTGAGCGTCTTCTTTCCAATACAACATGCAACCTTTAACACATGTATCTATCTTATGATATGGTAATCCAAAAGAGGACATAAGTTTTTCACTTTATAATGACTATCGCACATCAAATTATTGGGCGGCATATGTCGTTTTGCAGTTTGTACAACTGCCGTAAATGCAGCTTCTGTAAGATTGAATTTTGATTTCAAAGTGATAAATTCGGCGGTTACAGACAACTCGGTTCCGCTTGTACACCCTTCCCACAACGGCCTCTTAGCAGAATTCAATAACTCATAAATATTTTTTGCTTCCGCCGTTGGCTCTTCAACATTTCCAGTCTCATCGTCGCTTTGCTCAATGTTAGGAAACATTGATCGTGCAGCATCTTGCACCATATTTTCTATTGGATTCGTCACTGTATTATCGTTCATCATTGTACTATCATCCTCTACCGCTACAGGGTTAGACGTAGGTTGAACAAGTTCTCCATGACGATCCCATAAGTGATAATTCGACACAAAACCAAATTTATACAGATGCACTTCTACTACATCTGGCTTCCAATGTTTCAGATGTCTGCACTTACTACACGGACAACGAATGTCTACGTTACTCCGATTGTTAGATTTAGCGAATCTAATAAATTCTTGGACTCCATTACAAAAATGTTCCTTTATCGACCCTTTCTTACCGGTTCGGGGTTGATACATCCAACTGCGATCACGAATATAATCGAACATTTTCCTGATTTGCAACAAATATGTTAGAAAGTTCGATCGAACGTAACACTTTATACTATTTTAAATCTTGTAAAATTTCATCTATAACTATTGCATGTTTTCGAATTTTATGTTTATTTCTTTTTTACTTTGACGGCCGGTCTACCTACTTCCCATTACAAATATAATAACGGAAGCATATTTTATAAATCATTTCAGTTTAAACGGTTCAACAAAATTTCGGCAGCACTTCCCTTTGGTCCCTGTATCGTACACAGATGCGTGTACACAGGGAACAAATAGGAAGTGCCATCGAAATTTTGTTAACCGTTTAAACTGAAATGACTTATAAAATATGCTTACGTTATTATATTTGTAACTTGTCCAATACTAGGACAAATCCAACGAATATTGTATCAGATGAATATAGATTTCCGTTTTGTGTAACAACGAATACCCATATAACGATCATATACAACACTTGTCGGACGGGGCCAAATTTTTCTAAGGGGTTCACATAAGTAGTCAAAAAACATTCAATCTAAGTTTAAACCAAAAAACAACACAAATGAAAAAAGTGCGTTTTTGCGCTATGGCTTTTTTGCGCTTCACTAATAGGTGCGTCTTAAACTTCAAAAAAGCTCCTTAGTTGCGTCTTGCGCCTTTTTCCGTCTATATGTACTTTCAATTTGAGTTACTTTAAATTTGTATTTTCAATTTATAAAATAACATGACAATGAAAATTATGAAGTATAAATTAGTTTGAGTTACTTTTGGTTAATTTTAGTTTAAAGTTATAAATTATGAAGTTAATTAGTTTCAATTTTTGAACGATAAACTAAGATTCCAATTTTGTTAATATTATAGCAACAAATTTGTCAATTTTAGTTTGCTAGTATTATAGCAACAAACTAAACTTTTAAGTTTGTCAATTTTTGTTAATATTACAACAACATTTTTTTTTTGAATATTGCAAATGCATTCTTCAAATTTGTTGGGACCGACTATTATAGCATTCGTTGGTGACATAATTAACCGTGCATACATAGAGGGTCATCATTACACCGTTTCATAAGTCTTAATCAAGTTACTACCGCTAAACAATCACATTTACTTCATTTTTTTCTCAAATGATACTACAACACAATCAACCTAAACACACAATCAACGTAAACCCAATTATATACATGATAATCGTTGTTGTCATGCTCCTAAATCAAGCACATATGTGATTAATCAACAATTTCAACCACCTAATCAATTCCACTTATTCCCAAATCAATGTATAACATTATCGATGTCATATGCATCTCACAACACAACAAATTTCATACCCATAAACCATCAATTTCAAACCCCACATAAACATACAAAACAACCCTAAATAGCCCTAAGTAAGCCTAAATAACCCTAATTAAACATATAATAGGGATTAGAAGTCATACCGGAACAATTTGAGAAGATGGAATCAAGTTTTGGATGAAGAAATCGGCTGATGGAAGGGGGGCGACGGCAGAAGGGTTTTTTTTTTTTTTTGTGTGTTGGTTAAATGATTTGGGGAAGAAAGGCCACGATGGAAATAAAGCTCCAGGTCGAGCGACGGCTAGCGACGGCCACTTTTTTGGCCGACGCTAGCCGTCGCTCACTCTCGTTGCAAATTGAAGCCTCTCTTGTAGTGTAACTCTCTCGTCTCCCACTAACTTAAATTAATATAAATGAGAGGTGGAAAATATGAGGGCTAAAGAGGTGCTCCATTTTTGGGGTGCCATTGAACGCTCGCCATATATATGCAATATTATGAAATTTGGATACATATATGGGTATAGGTGTATCCATATGTGAAAACTATTGGTTTGACTTTTGTTATAATAATAGTTTGCTTTCTCTATATTTTGACATGTTTAGTGAAATAAAACATATTTTCGTAAAACAATTCATCCATAACAATGTATGAGTAGGACGAAAACACAACTCAAACAATTTTTGCTTTAATGTTGAAATATGAATTTCTTGGATTAGATCAAGTGTAAGTTGAATGAAGGTTACTTTTATAATTATGTTTGCTACAAAAAGAGCGGTGCCATAGTTTATGTTGTTTACCCCTATAATCCTCTACTCAGTTAGTACAATAACAGTATTATTTGATCTAGGTCTCATGCGATAACAACTTAAATGGCTCCTTGAATTTCAATGCTAAAATGTATTTGGCTTGCAATTTTGAAGAGTGGAGGGGCTGATCCGGTTCATTTGTATATGTATGATGATTCATGTTCATGTTGATCCAACTAAAACCCAAATCATATGTAATGATTTTGAATGTGTGACAGCTTTTTATATGTTTATGTGCGAAGTTGCTTCAACTTAAAATCAATATGTGAATGAGATACCATAACATTGCAATTTTACGAGATAGATAATGCATATTTCTTTTAGGACCATTAAGGATACAAGCTCTAGAAAGCCTATCTACTAATAAGATGTTTGGTCATGCTGTTATCCAAAAATTGAAAGTAAAGCATGATCATTACAATTATTTGTTGTCATTATTACTGTTATACAAATTAGGAGAAAGCGAATGTGGAGGAGCAATTGAGTTTGCATAGAAGGAGGCCACTTGGTGGAAAACTAATTTTATTTTAGCAGTGTTGTACAGACACAAAAATGATGAAGTAATAAACTCCTTTGGGTTGATAATCTGACGGAGAGATGGAGGCAAAATTGGGAAGAAGATAAACCAGGAAGATAGGCAAGTATTAATTATTCAATAGATAACCCTTAATGTGAAACTTGAAAATAAAATAAGGATGCATGCTTTATGTCTTCACTGTTTTTTATAGCAACATGGGTTCTTTTTCTGTCATTTTCTTTTCTTCTGGCTTTTGCTTAAACTTTGCATTTGTACTTACTCCTACAATACAGTGTAATGTTAAATAGTAGCAAGAAAGCAACTGACAACTTCAAAACTATATAAAAAAAAAAATCTGTACACTATAGAGTATAACCTATGTTTGTTTCATATAAGTGTTTAATTATAGTTCATTATTTCCAGTTTTTCTCTAATTTTATACAACTATGCATGGTTGTTATGGAAAAAGTTAAAAAAAAAGCAGCACTTTAGTATTAATACGTCATTTCATGCGTGCATCTATTTTAACAAGATTGTAGGCTACAAAAATCACATCGGAATTTTTTCAACTAAAAGCTATGGTGATGCATGAGTTTTTTTTTTTTTTTTTTTTTTGTTATTTTCCTTATTTAAGACTGTCTTTAGCTGAATTATATTGACTCGATTAGTAGTTCGGGTTCTTGATTTATCATTGGTTATTTTATCAACTGGGTTGTATTACATTGGTTCATTTATCAGATCGGTTGATTTATAATTATATTAAACGGTCTTCAACTTACTTTTATTGACAACCAATTAGGCATACATCTATAGTTGAGGTTTACATGTACTAATATTCACTACAAAAAAATACTGAATTAAAGACTGACAATTTCAGTTTTTAATCAACCAGTTCAGTCTCTAAATCATAATTAAAGACCGATCAAATACTGAAATTTCAGTCTTTGATTTCTTAGTTGCAAAAAAATATTAAGACTGAGATTTCAGTCTCAAATTGTAAAGACTGATACTGCAGTCTTAAATCATATTTGAAACTGAAATTTAGAAACTGAAATTTTGTCTTTAGTCGGTCTTAAATTTGTAATTTTTAAACAATAAAATATCCACAATGATAAACTAATATCATGGATTCACCATATCATCACTACAATTTCATACATATCAAAATATATTCACTTATATAGAAATTACTATTCATGAACACAGGCAATGTACATATATTAGCAGCTGGAAAGCAAAGATGTATGTCCAAAACAACTTTCATTAAAACAAGGTCGGTCCAGCATGTTCACAAAACAAAGATACATACAACTGTTGAAACAAAAACAAAAGAAACAAGTAGCACACTAACATGTATGTAGATACATACGATCCTTCAACAAGAAAAACAAAGCAAGCAAAGTTGAAACGCCAATTCACTCCATACCTTCATGATGACGGTGTTCTTCACGATTTTGAGGCGATTGATAAGGCATAGAAGGTCCTGGATAGTGTTGCATATGTGGAAATTGTTGCATATATGGCAGTTGTTGCATTAGCTCAAAAAATGGCATACTTTGTTGCGTGGTCCTGAAGGCGTTCGAATGCATAGGCGACTGTGATGGATATGCCCCTACTGGCATAGATCCGTGACCTGATAAACAAAATACATACAAATTACTATAAGAACAACGGTTAATATGAGATTGTTTATTATGAAAATCCATTACTAGCCTACAAGTTAACATGTTACTGTGATTTGACATAGCACATTTGTGTGCATCGACTTGTACATAGATTGTAATAAACAAGTTAGACACAGCAACTTTGTATGCCTTAACTTCGTATGCATTACAAGTTTCGTATATACAAAACAATCTCATTGGATACAGTAACATGCACGCAAAATTGTGATGTAAGACAATACAAAAACTTCTTCTGTGATGTTCGTTTTCCAAGTATATTAAACATACATACTACTTGCTGAAACTTTCAGTTTTTTTATTAGTAATGTCATTGTTTTACCGCATACTGACAAACTGCCTTCGCCCGTAAGCTGTACATCCGCAAACATAATCAACAAAAAAAGTTAGTTCTGCTTCATTAAATTTCTCAATCTCATCCCACGTCTTAATTTACTTCTCTTCGTTATACATTGATTGCTAAACAGTGAACAAATGCGTATTATGATGAATGATATTTGTATGCAACTCAATAGAGAATAGTACATGGTGGTTTATATCCTTGCTGATGTCGAATTGCTATTTTGAAATGTCTCAAGGAAGACAGAAGGAAGACAAAGAAAGAAACTCGGTATGGTTGGGTGACTTTTGTTAGAATTTGGAATTCAAACAAAGACCGACTAGTGGCTATGATTAGTTGTGTGATTTTCCTAGCTAACCTTAGTACTAGTTCAACAAAACGAGGTTTGAAATTGTTCCCATTTTCATTTAGTTCTCCTTCAATCAGTGCTGGATCGAGCTAAAATGTTGCCCCAGCCGAGATCTATAAAAAATGCCCTAAGAAAAATAGTAAATGTGATGAGAATTAAACTCTTACTGTTTGTTGTATTAAGCAATGAATAAACCATATGAGACATAATACAATTCATAATTGCCCCCCAAAAAGAATCACAAGAAGATCAACTTAAAAAAAAAGATGAACAAAAATAGGAAGAATAAAAGAGAGGCTAGCACAAAATAATTTGAAGTCTTATGACTCTTATCAAGCCTATGCTGGAAACTAAAGCAGAACAAAATTTTACCAAGCACAAACAGAATTTCCAAAAAATCTTCTAACAGTACTTTTCATGTGCAAAAGGACAGAACAGTTGAGATAAATTGGTCTAAGCAGATGAGGGACAAGCTCAATACTACAAGAAATCAAAAAATAGCCACCGTTCAGTTATCTAAAGTAAATTTGACATGACAAAATGTAATAAAACAAATCCTAAATTTGTATAATAGGCTTTGGCTATAACATGCCTGAAGTTATAATAGGCTTTGGCTATAACATTAACTAAATTATGCAAATTAGTTTTAAAAAATAAACATTGCAGTATAAATAAAACTACACAAAACCAGACTCATCACTTTACAAATTTTCAAACTAACATCACTTTTAAACCTTTCTGCTTTTTATATATTATAAAAAAAAATCAAAAATCTTCTATACAAAATACAATTGGCTAATCAAATATGATTTTTGCATTATATAATTGTTTGATAATATCGATTTCATTACGAAGTACGTAGCTTGCAATAGCAGTAATAACAGGGCTGTCCAAATTGCCATCTTTTATGAAATGCACACTTCTGTACTGTCGCCATTTTATGTTAAGAGGCTCAATGCATATTGGCTCATGTACGCTGCTGCCGGCCCTACTACTAGATACCAAGCATCAAAAGCACATTTCAGCAAGCATCACAATATGGATTGAATGTTGTTAGGACTTGGGCTTTTAGCGACGGCGGTTATAGGGCGCTTCAGATCAGTCCTAGAGTTTACAATGAGGATGTGTCCATGGTACAAAACATAATATATTTTCGTATAATATAGAGATCTCCGCACACGAGGATATGTCAAGAAATGGAAATCAATAGGGGTGTTGAAATTAATGATTCAAATATTAGTGGAGAAGGAAAGAAATTGATTGATTGTCAATCAATTAATTGGCTTGTTTATGGAAAGGGATAAGAGGAAGATTTTTTTTTTTTTGGAAGAAAAATAATTAATAGGCCAATCAATCAATTGATGAAGAAAGGGAAAGAGATTGAGACCATAATTATGCCATTCATTTATGCTCCAATCAAATCAAGGAAGATATTTATTTTTCTTCATGTCCTAGAAACTTCCATTCTTTATCTCCAAGAAATCCCTATATAATTAGGGGTCATGTTATTGTATGAAAAAAAAAAGTGAAATCCACCATTAGTCTTCTCTCTATTGTAATCTGTTGTACTCATTTCTTCACTGAGAAATAAAGGTTGTTGGGTCTCCGTGGACGTAGGCAAAGCCGAACCACGTTAAAAATTGGTGTGCTCTTTCCTCTATTTTTGTTCTCTCTATAAATTTGTGCCACTTGTTTTTTATTTTTGGCGTTGTTGAAATTGTTGACAGACTAGATCATTGGGGTTAATTCGTATTCCGCTGCCCAAATCTCTGATTTTGCACTACAGATTGGTATCAGAGCCAGTCGTCCTGTTCAAAGACTTTTTCAACCATGTCAAATTCCGCAAAGAATAACGGTGGTAGAAGCGCTACAAATTATGGAGTTGCCAGATTTGATGGAAAGGGGGATTTTGGCACATGGAAGATGAAGATGGAAGCGGTGTTGAAGAAAGAGAGGACATTTAAAGTTGTCTCAGATCCAGAGAAATTGAAGAAATTACCACCTGAAGAGTTAGAAGAATTGGAAGAGGATGCTCTTACTACCATCCAACTTAGCCTTTCTGACGAAGTACTTAGAGAGTTTTCTTATGTGAAAACTGCTAAGGAATTGTGGGATGCTCTTCAGAGAAAGTTCTACGACAAGTCTCTCACCAACCGCATCATCTTACAACAACAACTTTATTCTTTCAAAATGAGGCCTGGAACAGATGTATTTGCTCATATAGATGCCCTCAACACACTTGTCATGAATCTTCGAGCAGCTGATGTAAAGATTGAGGATGAGGCGCAAGCTGTTATTCTTTTATGTTCTTTGCCTGCAGAGTATAACACTTTTGTTAACTCTATGATCTATGGGCGTTCGTCTATTTGCTTGGAGGATGTGAAGACAAATTTGCATAATGAGATGTTGAGAGGAAAGTTGGCAAGCATGAGCATGGAGAATGATTCTGAAAGCCTTGTTGCACAGAGAGGAAGAAGTCAAAGTAGACCCAAATATGGTGGAGACAGAGCTAAGTCCAGATCTCAGTCAAGAGGAGCTCGGAAGGGAGTTTGTCATTATTGCAGAAAACCTGGACATTATATTGCAAATTGCCCCAAGTTGGAGAATAAAAACAAAGCTGTTCCCCAGAAGGCTTCAGCATCTACGGCGGAGACATCAGATTCAGATAATGATCCTGGCATTTTTACAGCCTCTGCCTCTCCTATGAAGAGCACTATGTGGATTATTGACTCGGGTGCATCCTATCACATGACACCGGATAGGCACGTTTTTTCCACTTATCGTCAGTTTGATGGAGGAGAGGTTCTCATGGGAAATAATGCTGCTTGTCGCATGATTGGTATTGGAACAGTAAAAATCAGGATGTTTGATGGTGTTGTTCGCACTTTATGTGATGTCAGGCATGTGCCTGATTTAAGGCGTAGTTTGATCTCCATTGGAGCATTGTGCAATTTTGGCTTAAAGTGTGTAATAGAAAAAGATTCATTAAAAATTACAAATGGCTCATTGATAGTGATGAAAGGGGTAAAAGTTGGAAATCTGTATTTGCTGAAGGGTACAACTGCTGTTGTGGAGTCTGCTTCAGTTATTGATTCAGTTGATTCCGATTCTACCAGATTGTGGCATTTTCGTATGGGCCACATTGGAGAGTGCAGTTTAGAAGTATTGAGAAAGCGAGGCTTGATTGACGGTGTTCATCATTCAAAACTTGACTTTTGTGAAGGATGTGTACTTGGAAAGCAGACGAAGGTTTCTTTTGGCATTGCAGAGCATAAGTCTAAAGATGTTTTAGAGTATGTTCATACTGATGTTTGGGGCCCCGCACCATGCCTATCTTATGGAGGAGCCAGATATTTCGTTTCATTTGTTGATGATTTTTCTAGAAAAGTATGGGTTTACTTTATGAAGTCCAAAGATGAAACTTTTGATAGGTTTCAAAGTTGGAAATCTCTTGTTGAGAAGCAGTCTGGAAAGAAAGTGAAGGTTCTTCGTTCAGATAATGGTGGTGAATTCACTTCTCAAAAATTCATCAAATTTTGTGAGTCCGAGGGAATCAAAAGACACTACACCACACCAGGAGACCCTCAGTCAAATGGGGTTGCAGAGAGAATGAATCGGACTTTGTTGGAAAGAACTCGTTGCTTACGGCTGACTGCAGGATTAAATAAGAGATTTTGGGCAGAAGCATTATCTATGGCGGTTTTCCTTATCAACCGCACACCTTCTACCGCCATAGATATGAAGATTCCTGAAGAAGTATGGAAGGGAGGGCCTGTATCATATTCCTTTCTCAGAGTGTTTGGTTGTCCAGCTTATGTACATGAGAGCAAAGGGAAGTTGGATCCAAGATCGCGCAAGTGTATTTTTCTTGGTTATAAGAAAGGAATTAAGGGTTATAGGATGTGGTGTCCTACTACCCAGAAGATTGTTACTAGCAGGCATGTTACATTTGATGAGAAGGCTATGTTGAAGGTGGAGCCTTCTTCTTCAGTTAATGATGATGTTGAGAGGACAAATTCAGAATACCAAACACAAGGCAGATCATCAGACTTCCATACAAGTAAAAATGGTGATTCAGATGACACCGTGGTTGATAGGGAAGAGATAGAAGATCAATCTCAAGGTGGAGCTCAAATTCAAACTCGACCAACGAGAGAGAAGAAAAGACCTACATGGCTTGATGATTTTGTGGGATTAAGCATTGAAGATATTGACTTTGATGACATGGCAGCTTATGCATTAAGCATATTTCATGATGAACCAAGAGACTACAAAGATGCCATTAGTTCAGTTGATAGCTCCAGTTGGCTAGTAGCAATGGAGGAGGAGATTGAGTCTTTGCACAAAAATCACACTTGGGATTTAGTGCCACTTCCTTCCGGCAAGAGAGCAATTGGATGTAAATGGATCTATAAGGTGAAAGATGGCGGCAATGGTGACTTGAGGTACAAAGCAAGATTAGTGGCGAAGGGTTATGTTCAGAAGAAAGATGTGGAGTTTCATGATATTTTTTCTCCAGTCGTTAGACATACTTCCATTCGCATTCTTTTGGCATTGGTTGCTCACTTTGACATGGAGTTGGAACAACTGGATGTCAAGACAGCATTCTTGCATGGTGATCTTGAGGAGGACATTTATCTACAGCAGCCAGAAGGGTTCATTGATAGCAGCAGGCCGGGTCATGTTTGTAAACTTAACAAATCTCTTTATGGCTTAAAACAGTCTCCTAGACAGTGGTATAAGAAATTTGATAAGTTTATGATCTCACATGGTTACTCTAGAAGCTTTAAGGACCAATGTGTCTATTTTAAAAATTGTAATGATGATATCATCTATTTGTTACTTTATGTTGATGATATGTTGATAGCTTCTAAGAGTATGTCAAAAATTTCGGAGTTGAAAATGGAGCTCAGTAAGGAATTTGAGATGAAAGATTTGGGAAATGCACAAAGAATTTTGGGGATGAATATTCAGAGGGATAGAAAGCAAAGAGTTTTGAGGCTCACTCAAACTCAATACATCGAGAAAGTCCTATCTCGATTCGGTATGGAGAATGCTAAACCGGTGGCTACTCCATTAGGCTCTCAATTCAAGCTATCCAAAGATATGTGTCCCACATCGGATGAAGACAAAAGGGATATGTGTAATATTCCTTATTCTAGTGCGGTTGGAAGCCTTATGTATGCTATGGTATGCACAAGGCCTGATTTAGCTCATGCAGTTGGTGTTGTCAGTCGACATATGTCTAACCCAGGTAAAGAGCATTGGCAAGCAGTGAAGTGGATACTCAGATATCTTCGTGGCACTTCTTCAGTTGGCTTGTTATATGGTGGAGTAGATGGAGACATCTCTCTTAGAGGATACTGTGATTCAGATTATGCTGGGGATAGAGATGGACGGAAGTCGGTGTCGGGCTATGTTTTTACACTTGGCATAGGCCCGATTTCGTGGAGATCAAAGTTGCAGTCAATTGAGCTTTATCGACTACCGAAGCAGAGTTAATGTCGATTGTGGAAGCAACAAAGGAAGGATTGTACTTACTTCAGTTGTTGGATGATCTTTCAATGGAGCAGCGGACAGTGGAGCTATTTTCAGATAGTCAGAGTGCGATTCATCTTGTTGAGAATCAGGCTTATAGTTCACGGACGAAGCACATTGATGTTAGAGGCTTCTTTCTTATGCTTGAGGAAGAATGAAGCAAGATCAAATTATTGAAGGTGGGTACTTCAGATAATCCTTCAGATATGATGACCAAGTCACTTCCAAAGGACAAGTTTGAGCATTGCTCAAACTTGATCAGTTTGCTTCCTGTTACTTGAGCTCCATTGGGCGCTGGGCCCAACAACTTCTATGTTGATTGTTGAAGATGAGTTAATGAAGAAAGATTGCCATATTTGAATCAAGGTGGAGTGTTGAAATTAATGATTCAAATATTAGTGGAGAAGGAAAGAAATTGATTGATTGTCAATCAATTAATTGGCTTGTTTATGGAAAGGGATAAGAGGAAGATTTTTTTTTTTTGGAAGAAAAATAATTAATAGGCCAATCAATCAATTGATGAAGAAAGGGAAAGAGATTGAGACCATAATTATGCCATTCATTTATGCTCCAATCAAATCAAGGAAGATATTTATTTTTCTTCATGTCCTAGAAACTTCCATTCTTTATCTCCAAGAAATCCCTATATAATTAGGGGTCATGTTATTGTATGAAAAAAAAAAAGTGAAATCCACCATTAGTCTTCTCTCTATTGTAATCTGTTGTACTCATTTCTTCACTGAGAAATAAAGGTTGTTGGGTCTCCGTGGACGTAGGCAAAGCCGAACCACGTTAAAAATTGGTGTGCTCTTTCCTCTATTTTTGTTCTCTCTATAAATTTGTGCCACTTGTTTTTTATTTTTGGCGTTGTTGAAATTGTTGACAGACTAGATCATTGGGTTAATTCGTATTCCGCTGCCCAAATCTCTGATTTGCACTACAAGGGGAACTCAAGGATGATAGGAAATACAAAGACGGTGAGGCGCAGAGAAGTGAATGGAAGATCTAGATTGCACATGGCGGGGGCAAGACTATTATGCAGCTAGTGTATGCCATGACAATAGGAAAAGAGAAAACTAGAGCAAAGGCAGAAAAAAAGACAGAATTAAAAAAACAAAACATAAAAGTGGATCGTGGAGGAAAATTTATGAGGCAAAGGGGAAGTGATGAATAAACAAGAGAAAGAGATCTAGAAGAAGAAAAAAGGTGGAACCCTAACCCCATTAAAAGTCTACATTGAAGGTTCGTTCTATTTATGTACTTGTATAAAACAACTAGTCTCATTTTCCACTATCAATTTTGATAAGCATGTATAAGTTCAATTTTTTAGAGAGTTGAACATCTCACGTAAATTACGTAAAAGCCATAATGAATAACAGAAACCGTGAATAGAAGTATACTAACCTGTCAAATGAGGAAATGTACCATTGAACGAAGAAAGCCCCATTTCTTGTAACTGCATAGGCATCGTGGTCTGTGTATGCACATTAGACTGATCAGAAATATAAGGTGATGTTGGCACAGTTGGTTGAGAAGACGTTACGACATGATCAGTGGTTGGCTGTGTAGTGGTTAGTTGTGCAGTGGTTGGCTGTGCAGTGGTTGGCTGTGCAGTGGTCTGCTTAGGTACATCAGGGGACTGCTTCAATCTATCCAATACCCTATTTAAACATAATATATGAATTAGAATTAGATAACCACATAAAAATTCAACATTCATTGTAAATTTCATATTTATAGCTCATACCGTTGAACAACTTCTTCCAATGAAAACTGCGGATGTATTGGCTGGGTAGATGATCCCTGATGACCACTGGCTGAAGAAGACTGAGAACCTCCATATAAAATATTAGTATCTACATGAGGTGCTCCATAAATCTTCCCTTTTGTCAGTCCACCTGACAAATCCACCCAATGTTGTGGACTGAAAACATCCATTGCTTCCTCAGACTCGGCCTTCTTCTTGATATAATTCTCCTGAGTAATAAAAAAAATCATTAAATACTGCCATTTTTTTGCTTTGCATAAGAACAAAATTCATCAAGCTCCAATTTCAAATCATCACAAAAAAAAAAAAATTTGAACAGCTTACGATCATATTATTTCAAGTTTAACAACACTATTGATATTGGCAATGGCTCTTGCTACTATGACAAAGAAAACATTCATCCCCATGCTGTGCTGATATTATATTTTCCATAGTTCCGAAAGGGAATTTCTTTGTTGCCTTCGCATCTGATACAGAAGTATTCGTCATCGCTATAACGAACACTATATAAGGAAGTATTCATCATCCATATTAAATTTTGATATGCTGGTGACTGAGGGGACGTCTATTAAATACTGCAAACATATTAACTACTCAAATAAAATAAAATAAAATAATTACCATTGTCTTTGCAGATTTGTTGTCCACATATCTACTGCTCCTACATATTTTTTTTGGTATTTTTTGAGGAATTAGACGGGTCTTTCAAAACATGCCAATATCGAAATGCCTGATGGAACGTTGGTTCCTTTCCTGTTACAGCTTTCTGCATTCATTACATGAATATTAAAAATTTATGGTAATTGATAAAATTATTAGAAAATTTTGTGTATTATTTACCTCTAAATTGTTGTGCCTATATATTTAGACACTGAGTTGTTAGGAGTTCACATATATGATGCTAAGTTTCTTCAGTTTATATATTATACAATGGGAATATACTAGATACCATACCTTTTGTCATGTAGGGTATGATTTATTTAATACACGTCATTGTGTGTATCATTTTCAAAAAATTCTCTGTGTGTGTATATTTGTTTGTTTTATTATTCTAAAATAGCCCTTGAGTTATGTGTGTTGATGAGGATAGCAGCAACTGAATTTAAATCAGCACTAATTTGGGTGTTGTGATACCGATAAGTTACTGCCATAGCAGCAGTTACAATACATTGGAACCAACAAACATCCACGAATTGCAGCAGTTGACAATTGTTGCTGAGGCTACAGTGATCTGTTAAATTTACAGCGAAATGAAAATGATAACATACTGTGTGTATATGTATGTGTGTGTGTTTTTTTGTGTGTACATATACATACATACATACATACATATATATATATATATATATATGTGTGTGTGTGTGTGTGTGTGTGTGTGTGTGTACACCAACATACTTAAATTACAAAAAAAAAAAAAAACACCAACATACTTTAACTAGCATAGTTAATAGTTTACTAGACGAAAAATTATTGAAAATGTTTGACTTACAATTTGTTCATTATGCGAGGCAATTGAAACAGAACCGGCACAATGACGGGTATAGGTCCCTTCTTTCGACGTCAGGCGATTCTTTCGCATTACTTCTCTTCTTTTCTCAAACTCCTCTTGCGCCCAACGGACATCAATCATCTGGTTCCATATATCGGGAGGAATCCAAGTTGGTGGATGGTCCTTGCATTCCGTGATATTAGTCGTCTTATTAGCTCTTTTTGCTGCTTCACGTGCACGGTTTAGTTTTTTCTTCAAATTTTCTTTTGTTGTAGCCTCCCATATTCTTCGGACCGTCGGTTCATGAGTTTCATCATATGAGAAATGTCTCTGCATAAAAGATCTTGTTACTCTTGGGAAATACACAATATATGAGAGTAATACACGACTAATAAAACTGTCCCATTGTCATTTTGTTGGATGATTTGGTCAATATTACTGCTTAATTAAATTTTTATGTTCATGCAGAAAAAACTGAAAATAAATAATGCCAAATTATTCAAGTCTGATTTATGAACGTTACATGAATTGAGAGCAAACAATTGCTGTTACATGTGTAAACTGATTTCCAATGTGTTTGGAATCAGTTGAATAAAAGGTATCACCGGCTTAAGAAGATTTCCGTCTATGAGAAGCGTAGTTATATGAATTACTGACATACAAGTAAAACCAGGCATACATCATAATTTAAAATTGCAGAAATTTAAATTAACCATGTTTACAAGTAAAACCAGGCATTACTAAAGCAGCGTGTTATGAATTATTGAGATATAAGTAAAACGAAGCGTGCTGGCAGCATAATCCATAGTATGACAAAATTAAGCATGCATAACCGTTAGAGTTATAACAACCAATAAGGATATTTGAATGTTATCAACAAGGGACGAAAAAGAATGCAAGATTGCTTTTCCTGTGTAGAAACTAGAAACTGTTATTATATTAGTTATACACTACTTGTCTTTTAAATTTATCATACATAGAAAATGACTGGCTGAAAACTTATCCTGTGTAAAAACTTATTATCATCATCTCCTCTTTAGTCGTTTCCATTTTTTTCTTTCTCATTTTATTTTGAAATCAAAAACAGTTATTATACTACATAATGAAGATGCTTCTTTTAATGTTAAATCAACCGTGTCTAAGATATGTTGTTTGAATCTTAAATTTATAGTGAAACTAACTTACAAAATATTACAAAAGTCAAATAGGGGATGAGGAAAGTTCAGTTTCCAGCATTTGGAAACTGGTAAAATTACTACGACTATGATATTCCTGTATCTCAGTATTTCGATTCCACTATCCAACCTGATTTATATAAAGTAGGATATCACAGCTCTTATGGTCATAATCAAGAGGTTAATCTTTTCAAAGTCCCTGCTAGTCCTCTTATCACTTATCATCAAAGCCAAAAACTCAAAATGGAGAAAAAAGGGGAGAAGAGAAGCAAAACAGAGCAAAAGATGATCAGTTTACGAAAAGGCCGGGATGGGTTCATGACTTGACAATGCATAAGCAAATGAATCAAAGTAGAGTTTGTAAAGCTGTAGATGAGCATTTGTATCCCTCCTGAATTATTATACAAAAAACAAAAGAAGGGTAGGATGCTGAAGAAATTGTGGTCAGGTTGCTTGTCACATTTTTATTTATAACCTGAATATAGATGATCATTCATGCTGAAAACGTCGGCAACCAAATAGCAGATATTACACATAACGTCGGCAACCTAAAGTCCTTGTGTAGAAAACGTTTGGCTTTATTCGGTTTTCTAAGCTCAATTTTGTGATAAAATGATTTGAGGAGACGAACTTTGCGAGCTGAGTATGAGAAAACCCGGTGTCAAGCAAGAAATCCATCTTAGGTTTTATGACAGTCATCAGATTGTATGAGGGCTTAATCGAGAAATTAGTGCAGAATTTTGTGATTTGGGGATCTGTGAATTCGCATGATTTGAGAAGTTCAGTAAGTGAAACGATTGTATCATTTCCTCTTGCTGAAGACAAAGCTTCTTGGATTCGATTTGCACGAATTCGCGGAACTGATGAATATTTTGATTTAAATTGCCTGAAAGTGTTTAGGTATGAAATTGCATCTCTAACAACAATTCTACTATGGAGAAGAGCAAACAGTGCAACTGAACAAAAAAAAAGTTGGCTGATGCGAAACTTACAGTGCCAGTGTTCTTCGGGTTTCTGCTTTTTCCATTGGTAAACGTACAATGAGAACTTAGGAAGAAGAACCCGCTAATTTTTAGGTTGCTTGTCACTTGGTTGTATTGCTTAATCATGAAAGAACATATTAAACTGTCTAGGTCCTGTATGTTTTTAAACTATTGTACCTATGCAAAATCTGTTCTATGCAGAAGAAAAAAAATAACTTACAAAATAAGATAAAACGAACAAGAGTTCATACATATAATAGAATTTACTTATATGTAAAGGTGATATTTTTGAATTCTTTAAAACTTAAACTTGTTGAAACTTAATGCACTCATGTAAAATTACAATAATATAAATAACTTTATAATTTCTCTTGTGAAAAAACAATAAATGGTTGGAGAAATATACCTTGAATTCATCAAACAGCGCGCTTCTAATTTCTTGAGGCACCAACTTAAATTCATACCATGGCCCGGTAAAACGTCTAGACCATATGTCTCCAATTATACGTGAGGCCTTTTGGTTTAGAAAACTACAAAAATCGGTGTTGAATTAAACAATATCATCAATTATCTATATCTAAATAAGTATTCAGAACTAACATAAAAAAATATTACCAATTTCCTGTCCATTCCAACGGAGGTTTCTTTGTGACCGGATCAATAGCAGGATTGTAACCCTGGGTAGGAATTGTTTCAGAATCTTCTTCAACTTTTTCTTCTCCATCATCAACATTGTTCGTCCTCTCTAACTCTTCTTCATTTGATGGGCCACCATTACGTTGAGAATTAGATGTGGAAAAATTATTTGGTTGGTTCGAATAAGTTCTTCTTTGAAGAAGACGAGTTACAGATCCACCTGGCATTATACCTTCATAAAAAAATACAGTAAACATAATTAGAATGTGTAATCCATAGAAACAATTCGTTGAATTCATATATCTCATACATACATTAGTCGGTAAGTAAAGGGATTCGAAAGCAATAGCACCTAATAAAGCATAATGTCAAGAGAATAATTTGATTTTCGATAAAAGTGGATATGTCATATTACCCAAAATGTAGACTAATATAATGGGATTAAGATTCAAAAATAAAAGTGCAATCATTGGTTTCAGATGTTGAATTATTGGTAAGCTTTTCATTCAACAGGCATTTGATTCCATCATTAAAAAATGTCAAAACAAATTGTAAAATCACATTACATGTTCAAACAATCTTAAATATTCAAGTACGGGATATATATTTCGAAAATAACAAACATAACAGCAAATATGAAAGACCAAAAATACAACCTTCGTGTACTTCACATCATTTACTTCCATGAACATGAGTTATCAAACATGTTGACCAATCCCCAAACCCATACATGAAATAGGTAGTAAAAAAACAGCAGTTGAGATTATAATTTGCATTGAAATTTTAATGGTGTAGATAAAAAAGCAAAAAGAACATGTACTATTAGACAATGCATCAAGTCACTAAAAAAACTGGAAATGTACAACAAAAACTACAAAGTTATTTTAAACTAATGTACTCGCATAAATTTTATTCAACACATAATATTTTCAAGTTGACTACAATGCAAACTCGTCTTCAGTGTCTTCATCATAACCATCTTCATTTCGATAACCATCTTCATTTTCTTCCTCATCATTGAGGTCAACATCCTCATCAAAATCCACCTCAGCATCACTTGCATTTTCATCATCTTCTGATGACCCAGAATAATAAGCATTATCTGACTGCATTACACGTTCCAACTCTTCTTCATTAACCGCATCAAAATCTTCCGGTACAAATGGTTGATCTAAGATATCGTCGACGGTAACTGTAGAGGGCTGATAAATCTCGTCCACTTGATCGACATCGGCAACATCCTCCATTAAGTTAGGACTCAACAATTCACTTGCAAATCGACTTCTTGCTGCAGTTTTAATTACCGTCACCCATTCATTCAAGCCACTGCCAGGCTTGGACAATAAATACATTTGTTGGAATTGTTGGGCAAATACGAAGTTATCATCGGTTTATAGTCGAGAATTTTTATTCAATTCTATTAATCCATTTGTATGGTGCACTTTGATTCCATTTCTACTCAATGTATCGAACCATTCACAATTAAATATAAATATTTCATTTTCCTCTCCAAGATATCTAACCTTTATGACTTCTTTTAACAGTCCATAATAATCGTTTTCTAAATCATTGTAACAACTTCCTTTCACGCAAACACCACTATTCATCGTCGCCTTGTTTTTTCCATAATTCAGTGAATGAAATTTAAAACCGTTTACATAATAGCCATTGTAGCACTCTACTTTATAATCTGGTTTTTGTGCAAGTAAAAACAACTGATGTCCAATACCGCTCGGTTGAAATGGAATCTATTTACCAAAAAAAGAGAATGAGTAATAGTATTCAATTTATTATATAATTACGAGCTACTTTGTAATAAGAATACTTACACGAATTTTTAACCAATCAGGAAATATGGATTCAAGCTGCGCAACAATGAAACTTTCATTTTCCATAGGGTACTGACTTATTAACTCATTTTTGCATTCACTGTAAGCAATAGAAATAAAGTTAAATTATAGTATATATGCTCCTAATACTTTGATATAAAACATAAAATACATACTTCACATAATCTTCTACTTCTGTGCAATTGAAAAGCACATACTTATGAATGGCATGATGTTCAAATTGAGAAAGATTTCGTCGAACAAACGCATTAGATAATACTTTTCCCGGATGGGAAAATATAGACAAACGTCCATTCAATATAACTTCTCCTCCATCATCATTTCTAGGAGGTTGATTCCAAATTGTTTCGATATTTGGGCCAAAATAACATGATGCAAAGTTTGAAATCTCATCAATGACATATGCTTCAGCAATGGATCCTTCAACATGTGCTTTATTAGCTACTTTTCATTTTAAATAAAATAGATACCTACATTGTATTAAAAGATGTGGTTGAAATATTAATAATAAAGCACGAAAAAAAGATTCAAAAGTTATAGGAAGAACATACCGCTCAAATGGATACATCCAGTGGTATCCAACTGGACCGCATAGCATAGCCTCATATGGTAGATGAACAACTAAATGTTCCATAGAATTAAAAAAACCAGGTGGAAATATCTTCTCAAGTTTACAAGAAACCTCAATGATATTCTTATTTAGAAGTACCATATTTTCCATATTTATAATTTTTGCGCAAAGTTCACGGAAAAAGTTGCTTAAATCAACCAAAGTTTCCCATATATTTTTTGGTACAAATGGTTGGAATGCGGTAGGAAGGAGTCTTTGCATAAACACATGACAATCATGGCTCTTGAACCCACTTATTTTTGTTTCAGACTCATTAACACATCTCCTTATGTTAGAAGCATATCCATCTGGAAATTTAATTGATTTAATCCACCTACAAACATCTTTCTGATTGGCTTTTGTAAGGCAGTAAGGAGCTTTTGGCTTGTAAAAGCGACCATTGTGATTTTTGACTAAGCTCATCCATCGTGTTCTACTGTAATATTTTTCAAGATCAATTCTAGCTTTTAAATCGTCTTTTGTCTTATTAGTATCCATTAGAGTCTCAAATATATTATCAAAAAAGTTTTTCTCCACATGCATTACGTCTATAGTGTGATGAATCAAATTACTTTCCCAATATGGAAGGTCCCAAAATATACTTCTACGAAGCCAATTGTGTGTTTCACCGAAGCCTGCTATTTTTCTATTTTCCGATTTAAACCCAGGTGCAACATAAGGCAATTGTGACACAATATTTTTCAATTCATTGCCATAACGTTTGATTGGAGCATCATCTAATTCAATTTTATTTTTCAAAAACTTGTCTTTTTGTTTCCTAAATGGATGGTCAAATGGTAGGAAACATCGATGACAATCGAACCACGAAGGCTTGCCACCCTTATCAAGAGGAAATGATTTTGTTTGCTCCATACAATAAGGACATGCTAATCTACCATGTGTACTCCAACCAGACAACATTCCATAAGCTGGAAAGTCGCTAATGGTCCACATCAGTGCAGCTCTTAAAAGAAAATTTTCCTTTCTATGCACGTCATAAGCTGTTATACCGAGCCATAAATCCGATAACTCATCAATCAAAGGTCGTAGAAAAACATCCAAGTTTTTTCCTGGATTTTTTGGACCTGGGATAATCATGTTTAAGAACATGAATGGTTTCTTCATACACTTCCATGGTGGTAAATTATACACAACCAGAATCATAGGACAACATGAATAAGTAGTCGATCGAGTGCCAAATGGGCTAAAACCATATGTACAAAGTCCAAGCCTAACATTTCGTGGAGAACTGACGAAGTCGGGATAACACTGATCAAAATGCTTCCATGCCTTACCATCAACTGGATGGGCCAATTTACCGTCGGTGGAACGATTATAATAATGCCATGTCATGTCCTTAGCATGCTTTGAAGACATAAACAGTCTTTTTAGACGTGGTATGATAGGAAAATAACGTAATTGTACTTCGGATTTTTTTTCTACAACCACTAGAATTGGTAAGCTTATATCTTGGCTCTTTACAAATATCACAGAAAATCTTTGCTTCATTCTCCTTGTAGTATAGCATGCAAAAATTATGACACACATCGATCTTTTCATAACCAAGTCCCAACGGTTTCAACATCTTCTTCGCCTCATAAAAATTATTATTTAATTTATTGTCTTCTGGCAAAAAGTTCTTTATCATGGAACTAGCAAAATTAAAACCTGCTTGTGTCAATCTTGTTTGTGCTTTTAACACCATCATATTTACACATGCTGACAATACTGTCTCTGTTTTGCAACCATTATATAAAGGCTCGCTAACATCTCTCAACATGTCATAGAATTTTTTAGCTTCAGAATTAGGTGCTTCATTATTAACATAATCAAAGTCTTCATTGTTATCGACATAATTTTCACCCATCGCATCCATAAGCATTTCCCTATATGGATTAGCACTAACATTATTATGTGAAGATTTTGGTAATGATGTTTCTTCTGTGCCAGCCTCCCCATGATATATCCAGCGGAAATAATCTGAAGTAAACCCTTTCCGCAGCAAATGCTCTAAGATAACCTCTTTATTTTGAAATTTTCTATTATCGCATTTCACACATGGACATCTAACAACTGTCACTAGTAATGCTTGAGAGAATGCAAAATTAACAAAAATTGTAATACCATCATAAAATTCTTGAGTTACGAAACCATCACAAACTCTACGATACATCCACTGTCGATCATCCATTAATATAATGATAATCCTATAACACAATGAATTTTTAACATTAAAATAAACTGATATTAGTAAGTTAGTACTGCAAAGCTATACAAATCTATAGTTCGTAATAATACAAACTCCATTATAATAATACGATTGAATATCTCAATATTAAAACACAATTTTAATGTTTAGATGATATTTCATTTTATTTATTTGCAGGATGAAGGCTTTGAATAATGAAAATGAAATATGATATCACATCAAAAAAAGAAAGGGTTTGTCTTCTACTACGCGCTTAAACTATAATCATGTTCAAAACAAACCATTTCTACTAATAGCAAGAAATATTAAAATTTCCTACAAGATTAATTTTTTATATTTAATAGAAAATGAACTACAAGCAGGTAGTTGAAACATTCCAAAACAAATTCTTTTTTCATTCGATTTGTCATAGAAAAAAGGATGCATACCTGAAATTCTTTTAGCATTTGTCAAGTGTTTATAATTTATCTACAACAGTGTTTAATCTTGTTCAAAACATTACGTAAGTGTAATTTATCATGTTTATTTTTTAACATAGCGTGTTTATGAATTATTATATTATTATTGCTGCAACCATTATTGCTAAGAAGAGGTGGAACATAAAGCATATTTGTCAATAATGATAAAAGTAATAACCTTCTACTTTCTTTTTTCATTTTTTCCAACTTCTTTGTAGACATTTGTTAATCATTGTATACTGTGATTCCCGAAAATAATTTTTATTGACCTCGACTGTTTTGGTTGACTTCAAAATGTATTAACATTTGATTTTAGCTTTGATTTCAATTGGTTGTGATTTATTTTTTAATCGTTCCTTATAATTTACTGCTAACGCTGATTCAAAAATTACTTTCTCTACATGAAAGTACAAATTTGGAATGTTAAAGTATTATCAATTATCAATATAAAATTGGCATACTCCCATATAATATAAATAGTTCATTTTAGTGTAGTGAAAATTGAGAATTACTTCTATAGTTGATACATATCATGAAATTATTGATGGGTATCAGTTGGATAATGGGTAAACATCAGTATTTTATTATAAATATAAAGTTGGTGAATTGGTAAAAGTCGGTATTGTATTAGAAGATGCTTTGAATCAAATTATAAACCAGTTGATCAAACAGACAAAACCAAAATTCAATTCAAAAAATTCAAAAGTCAGTATGGTATTAGAAGTTTCAGTGACTTAAGTACAACATGCAATCTTTAGCTCGTATGGAGACTAATCAACAGCAAATCAATGTGGGCTAGATGGATTACAAACAAGCAAATTAAGGAGTAACTTAATGGAATATAACAACCAAATCAGATCAGTCAAAGACTCAAATAGCATGAAACAAGAACATAGATAGAACCAAAAAATGTTATCATAAGTATGGGATAATAATGAGTGATACTTGGTTTGATACTTGATGTAATAATGAGTGATAAACATAAGTATGGGATTGGAACTTTAACCAATTACAAACCCAGTGCAAATTCAACGCAAACAATGAACTTTAACCATTACAAACTCAGCTGATATCTAAAAGTTAATTTTAAACAATTCAAAGTACCAACTTTAACCAATTACAAAATCGGTGCAAAAAGAAAGCTCATCAAATGATTCTAACTCAACTCAAAAAACAAAGTGAAACTAATTTGATTTTCAGATTACCTTTTCAGAACTCCAGATGTTAAATGGAGGATGAAGTCGGCGCTGAAGAGGTGATCAATCCACTAGATTTTTGAGGTACAAATGAGGTGAAATCTACAACAATCAAAATCGGTAATAAGATGTTAAACCAATATCTCCATCAGTGCTACCCATTTATAATAAAAAAACCTACATAAATAATCAAATTTTAGAAACCACATAAAAAATTTACCTCGTCATTATGCTTCGAAGATATGGTGAGCGAAGATTGCTGGGGAATCGGTGATAACTGGATACAGCAAGAATCGTGGGAAAGAGGGAAAATTTCCTTTTAGCGTGAAAGAAAATTAATTCATCGCCGACTTGCCACTAAGATCGGATATGTGATTTCGTGAAAGGGGGAAATAAGAGATCGAGGGCAGATACTTTACTAATTCGCAAGTGCATCTAAATACCTAATATTTGTAATTTACTTTTTTGCACCTCAATATTTTCATAACTATCGTGTAAGTATTGTTTATTGTTATTACTTAGCGAGTATGGGGCATTGTATTGGTGTAGATATACTTCAATATCGGATGGTGGCCTTGCCGTAATTCGATATTGGGGTAGATGAGCGGTGGTTTATCCGGAGCTCATCTATCTACGATCCTTTACATCTCTAGAGCCGTGTTAGGATTTATTTTGTATTCTTATGTACTATATTCGGACTCTGTATCTTTATATTTTATTATATAAATGTGTGCTCTCTTCTCTTCTGAAGACCACACATTTTTGTTTCAAAAAATATATTTTCATAACTATTTACTTTTTTGCACCTCAATATTTTCATAACTATTTACAGAAGTACCAAACATCTATTTTGGTATATCTCACATGCAAAATTTAATGACCATCAATATTGTAATGTTTAAAAGGGCGCAAACAACGTTAATTAGTTATTTGAAATGCAAAACTAAGGGATGGAGCTCAAAGTTTATAAGTTTATGAGCGTTACAACACGCGTGCGACCCGCCATGACATATGTTTTGCATCTCAATTATACTTCTAAAATTTTTATATGTTTAAAAAATTTAAGAGAATAATTTGAATTTTTAGTTATTTGTTTGAGTTGAAATCATAAGTAGTTTCAATTATTTTTAGTTATTTGTTTAGCTTGAAATTTATTTCTAAATTCTAAGTGGCAACATCTTTTTTTTTTTTAACTTTTAATAGTGTCATTAATTAATGGTGAATAGTATTATAAATAATTTTTTTAATCATATTTTTAGTGACATTAAGATTCCTTAATATTTGCAGAAATTAAAGTTGAATTTGTAAAAATGGTTTAACTGGTAGATCCTAAATTTGAGTGATACACAAACACAAATCAAATACGAATATCTAAGATAATTTCCGAAGTTCACTGTTAGACCAAAAGGTTTATGCTTCGAAGGCAATTATTATTAAATACGTAAAAATTTAGTGTGAACTTACAAGAATTGTTTGACTACTAGATTCTAATTTTAAGTGATATGAAAATAAAAATATTTAAGGGAAATTTCACAAGTTCATGGTTGGATCAAAAGTTCATGCTTCGAAGGAAAATATTAATAACGAGTAGTATAGCACGTGTTTCGCATGTGATAAAGATAGGTGCTCTGCTCTTGTATAGTTTCCCTACAAAGTGTATATTTACACACATTCAAGAGATAATGATTTGTAAAAATCTTTAACTATGTTTTGATGTCAAAATCATTTTTTGTTAGTTCAGATTTTATTTTTAAATTACAACAATATTAATTGGGCACGAATCTTTTATTTAAATTATTAATTAATAAATGTCATATTTTTAAGCGATATTAAGTTTGTTGATGAAAATTTTGGAATTGTAAAAAAAACATATTTGTTAGACCATATTTTAAATGATTTTAAGATATAAGGTATCTGTAGGAAGACATTTTGAATTTATAAAAGAAATTAAATTGTTAGATCCTATTTTCTTGCATTGAAATCATATTGTTAGGTTAAAATTTATTTTGAAGTTTGCATTATCTTTCTTTTCTCAAGTTTGAATTTTATTTATATAATTAATCAATAAATTTTTTGATAGATTTTATTTTAAGTGATTTTTAAGTTTTAATGGCATTTGTAAATGAGAGTTTTGAATCTGCAAAATAGTTTTATGTTTTAGATCATAATTTATAGTGATGCTAAGATTTAAAAATAATAGTAGGTGATCATTTTGAATTTGTGATTAAAATCTAACTGGTAGATCCTATTAGGGAGGAGGATCAATGATCTTAATGCAAAACTAACACTAGAGGAGGTGAATAGTGCTTTAAAGAATTTATAGAAAGCTTAAACAATTAACAATTACTCAAACTACTATATGAATCACAGAATGAATATCATAACAGAAACAATCACAGATGCTGATATAATCAAAAGTAAAATGCAGAAAAGGAAAGAACACAGCGGATATATATATATATAGTTATATATATTAGGGCTGGACATTTTTACCATATTACCACTTACCAGCTATTACAATCGCTACCAACGAAAGTGGTACCGAACAATCGGTAACCAATTTGATCGGTACAGTATGCCGAACCACATGAAAATATGCGGTACTGTAATGGTAATTGAGCATTAACAATGGTAATTACCATACCTACCACATATCTTAAACAATACATACGTATATTCTTATATTTCATCATATATGTTTATTACATAACAAAGAACTTCTAATATGTAGTGATTTAATAAAATACCTAGGAAAACACTATTACGATACAAGATTAAATGCAATTTTTATCATATATCTTAGGAACGGTATAATTTATATGATATTTTCGTTCATCAATAAAGTTTTAATGCATGTTTGACTATGTAAAATAAGATAGATAAATAATAATATAATAACAAAAAAAATCAATTTTAATATTTAATATTTTGACGTAAAATATTGTAAATAAAAAGATCTCATACTAGTGAGCGGTAAAAACTTATTACCGATCTCTACCAACCATTTCCAACCATAAACCGAACTGTCGGTAATTGATTTCTTTAGTCGGTAATGGTACGATTTTTCAATTACCATATAAAGTCGGTACAGTAATGGTTTTGAATACAAAGTTCCGGTACCGAACCGATTCCACCCCTAATATATATATATATATATATATATATATATATATATGTATATATATATATATATACACACGCATTCTAGAAATTCTTGAAACAAAACTAGTTGTTTAAAATATTATTTCTAAAGTATAAAAACATATAAAATATTATTTAACCATATGATATAAAAACCATATATATAAATGATATAAAACTATATAATACAATTATAAACACATATATAATATAATTATACAATTTTATAATATATATATATATATATATATAAACTATATAAGAAACTTATATATACTTGTAATCATAAGTAAAAAAATCTTTGGATGATTTAAAATCAATTTGAAAGGAGTTTGAAATCAATTTAAATTTGAAAAAAGAATTTGAGAGTGCTAATCAGAGTTTTACATACTAACTAGACTCTATTATTTTGATAATCTTGATCTCTTGAAATCTTGATATCTTAATACTCATGAGTCTTGAATCTCTTAAATTGTACAGTATTCAATATGTATTTCCTGCATATATATATATATATATATATTCTTTCAATACACCTATTAATACGAGCGTAACGGCACGCGCTTCACGCGTGGATTGTTATTTCTAGAATATTGCGTATTTTATATATGTTTGCATATAAATTGTATAAATATTGCGTAATTTATAATAACTCAAGAGAAAGAAATAGCAAAATGTAAATTGTGATATATCTCATAGGGTTCTAGCAGGTATGTTGGAAATATGATGACCCTGCATTATAGAAGAAGTAACATATCGACACATACATAAACTGAAGATTTCAGGAGAAAAACAAAAATCAGCCACATAAATGTAAGTTTGGCAGATATATTGACCCATTATTCAAGGGCCAACGAATACATAAATGAAGTTTTAAAAAGAAAAAAATAAGCCACACATATCCTACTTTTATGGGATAGGTTTTAACTAGTTAAAGGGCAATTTTTGAAGTTCGCGGTCGAACTAAAAGCATGTGTTTCCAAGACAATTATTAATACAAATAAAAATATAGAAATTAAATATGAATTTGGAAAACTTGTTTAATTACTAAATCTTAATTTTAAGTGATATTAAAATTAATTATGGTTGTTTTAAAATTTCAAAAATAAGAAAACTTGTCCACGATTGTCATAAATATTTGCAATGAATTTAATTCAAATCACCAATAAGATGTGCCGTTACTATTGAATTACAAGATTTTACATGATTAATATTGAATTCATACACTTAGCACTCCTCAAATCAATATTGAATTACATGATTTTGAAATTGAGTTTTGTTTATACAATTAAACACTTAGTTGAGTTTATATAATATTGAGACGAAGCTCATCAAATGGTCCGAAAATAGCAGGCCGCGACCCCGCTAGGATGAATCAAAGATCATCAATAAAATCAAATGAACCAAAGTTCCTTAGATGATCCGAAGATCATCGATATAATCAAATGAACCTAAGTTCCTCAGGATGATCCAGAGATCATCGATGTAATCAAATGAAATGAAGTCCCTTGGGATAATCCGAAGATCATCGATATAATCAAATGAACCGAAATTCCTTGGGATGATCCAAGATCGTCAAAATGATTCAAAGATCCACTAGAACCAAAGTTCTTTGAAGGATGATCCGAAGATCATAGAGGATCAAAATTTATCAAGCGTAGTGTAAAATACGCCAAGCTAGTAAATATAAGATTCAAGCTACATGTCTCATAACCACTTGTTCTACTCAAATAGTTACGAATAAGTTGTATATTCCACTAGAAATACAGAACGATAATTATCACCATTTTCATTTGAACGAGTCAAGAATTAACCGTCGAAGCAAACACAAGGTTCATAGTCCTTGTTTTTACCAAGGCGTTTAATTGGATTATTCATACGAATGAGGAAAAGGTTTGTATAAATATATACTAGTAGATTGGAAAACAATTTGTAAAATAACTTCATATAATGAAGTAGGATTGTAAATTATTTTAATAAAGGATTATCAACCCTCGTTTCAGATAACTTGTTTCCTTTTATTTCCTTTGTTCGGAAATATTCTTATATTTCATAAAAACATCTTTATTCTCTTTTAATCTTGAAACATCGTTTTAAATTATCGAATCATTTTCTATATTTCCTCTCTTTGCAAATATCACTATAGTTCATAATCCTCTTTACATTTCTTTTACCATTTGAAATATGGTTATACCTTTAATTAGATTATATAAGAAAAATCATATTTCGTTAATATAACACCTTAAAATGGTGAGTAAATAAGGTCAACCAATCAACCAACAACAGTCAATAGCAACCATAGCATCCAATCAACCAATATATGTGATACGTTAAATTATATGGATTTATCACATCACAGCAGTCCAGAGAAGTGTGAGAATTAACTCACTGTGGTGACAGTTGACAATAGACATGTTTGTTCCTTTTAAATTGCAACGAACGTTCAAATTTTGCTGAAATTTCAATTGCGTCAGATCAGTGCCTAGTTAGTGCCATCGTCTAGGTCTTGTTCCTGCGTTCCCAACGGATCCACTTTCGTCAGATTTCGTTAAAGTATGTAGGAGTTATCGTAGTTCGAAGTTTTATATAAATTAACGATATTAATTAATTAATTAAATTAAAATTAACCTTAACTACCTTTTAACCTCTTGTCCACGTCATCAGTACTTAAGCCCCACGCGTTTTCTTCTGTAGCACTCGTTCAAGCCCGATCCTCATTCTGGTTACCATCGCTCACCCTTAACAAAGCTCCACCGCTGTTGATAGGCGCCACCGGAACTCCGACCAAGGGTCCCACCAGAACCGCACCACACTCAACCCCCATCGCCCAGACCGCCATCCCCCCTAACGCCCTGTTCGCCGGAAATTGCCAGATGAACTGGTTCCGTTCATGGACCAAATTCGCCGCCGCCAGACCCTGATAGACCACCAGACCACCACCTACCTCTCCCCTGTACTTCGCCCTTCCCTTCCCTTCAGATCCCCGACCCTCTCGTGAACCACGGCCGCCGGAAATGGCCCAAACCCAACGGCCATAAGTGAAAACGAACCCGAAAAAAGTTCACCTTCGATCACCCTGCTCTTTCTCTCACCTCCGACCACCAGAGAAGCTCTGGTTGGTGCCAAATCGAAGCTGAATCTCACCTCTTCCATTCCCCCAAGGTCTCATCCACCGAAATCGGCCACTGCTCCTCAATTTGACCAAATAACAAAACTTGATTCTTCACTTTAAACCCCGATTCCGGCCACCACCCTCAACGAAACTTCCCCAACTTTTTACTGAAGCTTCCCCTCCTCCCGATCTACAACTTTCCTTCGGAACCCCATAGCAAAAACTTCACGGGTTTGAAGATAAAATTGATTTTGTAAAGAGGGGCTTATTTGCAAATTGTATGAGAGAATTTTCTAGTTGGCTGGAAATTTTGTTGGGAAAGGGTATATATAGGTGAAGTTTATTATGTTTTAACGTGATGTGATGTTTGACAACGACCGACGATTTTTATTTCGTGTCTATCGCTATTTTGAATATTGTTTATTGGCTCATGTGCTCACATACAAGCTCTATTCGTGACACAACTGGACAACATAGTAAAATTTGACGATACAGTCCTTACGAATCTTGTTTCGTCGAATTCCGAGTCTGTTTGCTCCAACTGCACTCGTTAACGTCTAAATAGTCGTTTTTATTTTGCCACGTTCACAAAATAACCCCGAATGACGCACAACTTGAAAATCTAGCAATAATTTTTCATTACGGTCTCAACAAAATTTGTTTCGTCGAAAACAGAGGTCGTTTGAATAAAGTCCCTTTTAAACGGCCCAATTTGAATTAAAATAAATAAATTTTAAAATACTTCAATATCGAAATATCAAAATATTCATTCGTATGCAAAAAGTGATTTTTCGGACATACACTCGACTAACGATGTTATATTTAAATATATTATTGTGAAATATGCGGGTTGTTACGAAAAAATATATCAAAAGATATTAAATATATATTAAAAGACGTTAAATATATATTAAAAGAACTTAAATATATATTATCATGCGTAAACAGAGTTGTTATTTAAACGATGATAAGTTTAATGGCATTCACATGAATTATCAATTAATCATTGAGTTTTCATATGATAATAATGGTTAATAGTTTTTAAGACTCCTTAAATACTGAATTAAAGACCGAAATAAAGACTGATGTTTGGTCTTTAAGTAGTCTCAACGATTACAAACAGATCTGAGACTGAATTTCAGTCTTAAGCGTGAAATTTTAAAGACTACATTTTTCGGTTTTTATTCAGTCTTTATTTAAAGACTGAATAATTTCAGTCTTTATTTTTCAGTCTCTATATGGATGTTTTTTAGTAGTGATTGGTTGACTTATTATTCTATTGACATGATGATCATCATTAAATATATAGGACCGGCTATGCACCACGTTTCATTTATCATGAAATAGCAGTATGTCTATGCATCCCCACACAGCTGAATGGTTCATTCTTCTGATGAAGTTGACCCTTTCGTATTCTTTGTAGATACCTGCAGAGCTTCCAATGTACAAAGGACTCAGAACCTCTTGTGGTCACTGGATACCAACCACCAAGATCTAGCAGTTGCAATTGTTCGGCATTCAGAAGTAAGAAGAGATGAGATATTGAAAGAGAGAATACATAGGAGACTGAAACTACTTTCAGCCATTGTCCGATATTTTCGAAGGTAGTTTCAGCTCCTAGATTTTTGGTGTCCATTGATGGGTGAGGTCTATATATAAGCGGTTGTTGGTTGATTCGGATCCTGCTTATTCCTTTTTTTCTAAATAATAATAATAATAATCAAAAATGGTAACTGTGGTAAGTAAGGTTATCTTCATGCTTACATATGTTTTTGGGTGGTCTATATTTTCCAAGGTAAAGTCTACGCCCCGCACAATTGAATGTCTTCCTCTCCTCGAATTCGTAGTGGATGTTTGGGTGAGCAGCCCCACTTGGAATCAACAGCCACTCCGATTTTGTTTCTTTGTTCAATGCAGTTATGCAGGGTTCCTTCATTTGCAGGCAGTTGATTTTTTTGCTATGGTGTATTGTCTACTATGTCTATGTGCCCGCCCCTGCTCTTGCTGTGCTATATCTGCTATGGTTCCACTATTTTATAATGAAATAGTTGTTCTTTTTTCATTTTGAATTGTAAAATTTATTTTCAAGTATTTCATTCTCCTTGTATAACGTATATTATTAACTTTTGGATGTTTGATAGATTCTGTTACTTTTTGTTGTTTATAAAAGTTCATGTAAATTGTTCTAACATTTTAGGTTATAAATTGAAATACATTTATGTATTTATAAATACTACTTTGTAAATTGAATTATAAATAGGATGAATTTAAATAATATATTTTATTTTAAGTAGTTATCATTGTTTTAATCTATATTTCCAAAAAGTACATAAATAAAATCAATTAAATCGATCGTATGAATTTCACTGACTTCATTTATCGTAATGAAAAAGATATTAGAATAATTTTATTAATTTGTATAAAAGAAAATTATAATTAGCCTTAAATAAATTATTTGAGAAGTCTATTTTATTAGATTATAAAAAATTCTTTATGTAAGACCTTATTTGTTTTAATAAGAGATTTTATTAATAAAATGATTATTATAGACTTATATATGAATATTTATATTTTGAATGTTTGTAATACTCACTTTGAAAGATTTGTGGATATATTATTATTATTATTTCACTTTATAATCGTATTAGAATTTTATATATAATTTCTATCTTTTCTAATTTTCGTATTCTCTATGTTAATTTTAGTATTGTGAATGATTCACTTTAGATTAAATTTGATTGATGATTTGAATATGATACAGTGATGATATTTTTATACATGATCTTGTAATATTTATATTATATGTAACAAGGAATCTGAATAAACACTCTAGTAATACCATATGGTATCGAACTTCAGTAACACTTTCTCGGTTATTCACTGTACTTGTTGTATAAAGCATTCAAGGGTAAGTGTGATGTACGAGCACTAAATAAACGTACTAGTAAACACGGTGGTATAAGACATCGATGAGTTATTTATCTGATTATTTGTTGCTTGTGTATGGTATTTAATACGAGGATAGGAAGTGGGTATTCGCTACAGTGGATACATATATACGTAGAAGTCAATTACTTGTCTATGATTGTATTTAATCGTGTGTAGGTTATATATACTGTACGTTGGCAGAAATATTTTATAGTAGATCAGTATTTACATAGTTCCATGCATCTGAATCTATGTATATAGGTGCACTTGCTATTCTATTATATATATATAGTTAGTTAGTTAGTTAGTAGTACTGGACCATCAACGATCAAATTTCTACCTACTGTGGGAGTATGCCAGAATGGCCAGTATCCACACTAGTGGCCTGATCTCTGGGTCGGGCTCAGGATCCTGATACATATTTCTGTTTACTTTATTACCATTAGCTGGTATATATGTTGCTCCTAGTGTCACAAAGGACAGCAGTCAGTTACCACAGAGATAGGTATCAGTATCGTGATCGAAGAAGCTACGCATAAAAAAACCTACAGTGGATCATTGTCACAATACTAGTAGGTGAGAGATAGTAGTAACTAGTGCTTGTAAAAGGCAGTTTGGATGGATTACGTTCATCGTGTTCACCAAACCACTATGTGATATCTTGGAGCAAGCGTGTCCATCAGTCTCTCTTTCCAGTTCCGGTACAATGTATAGTCAAGTACAAGATTATACTAAAGATTGTGTCCTGAGTTTGATTAATCCTTGTTTCCTTAATTGGCTTGCATCACCTAACCTTCTTCTTTAGCGTATTTCTAATTACTATTTTTTGTATATGTTGTATTATAATACTTTGACTTATTGGCAAGTTATTTTATATAGTATTTATGATGTCTGTTCCCCGTTTGAGATTCTACCTTTTTTTTATGCATCCTTCACTGGCGCTCAGCCCTTTTCTACGATTTTGTGCAATAATATTTGTTTCTTGAGGTAGAGGATATTATATTTACATTTGTTAAGTGATATTCGAACTTTCTTGATTATTATTCCATTATATTTTGCGAAATCATTTTGGGACAACTTTGGGATCTAAATGAAAATTATTGATTTTATAGGATTTACTCGTTTATTGATGGATTTTCCAAGTGATTATATTTTGGATTAGACTAAAAAAAATTATTATTATTCAGTATACCTCCAAACACCCTATGTTATCTATATTGGATTTAGATATAGCTTGACCATTTATTATTTATATGATACTCGGGTCAGTTCGAGACATTATTGGTTCAGAGACATTGAGACCAGCTTATGTTTTATTAGGCATAGGGGAATATATATAATGAGTAGATTAGATTACCACCTTATATTTTATATTTGGATTCCTAAGTGTACAACAATGTGTTGTATATCTAACATGTACTGTAAACTTGTATGCATTATATTTTACCACTGTGATTAGCTCCGTGATCTCAGAATGTCTATGTATTGTTCTATATGGAAGTACATGTGGTATTATTTCGTACTAATACTATGTACGTATAGTTGAGTTATATTTTAGAAATTTCAACACATAACAGTGCTGGTTGTTAGAGACTGAGATGTTGATGTGATGGTTTTGACGACAACAACTTTGTTTCAACTTTGTTTCAATTGTTACTATTATAAAATATATACTAACACTATTATCTTGATTATATGTATGTATGTATGTATGTATGTATGTATGTATGTATAGGATATCTATACAGGTATTGATTATTGAAGACTGTATAGTTCAGAGAATCAAGATTTCAAAGTATAAAAGTTCAAGTTTTAAGACTCAAGAGAATCAAGAATTCAAGAGTTCAAGAAATAAAGAGTAATTGTGTCTAGTTATCTTATTAAAACTTTGGTTGACACTGAATTCAGATTTCAAATTTAATTCTGATTTCAAATGATTTCAAGATTACTTCTTTGTTTTTGAAATGATTTCAAATTTACTTTCTTATTTTAAATTTATATTTCTTTATAGAAATATTTTAACTAGTGAAATTTATTATAACTCCTGTTTTTAAATTATACTTAATATATTTTAACTCCTATTTAAATAAGTTTAACTTATAAATTTAATACTAATTTTATTATAGTTATTTATATTTTCAATTTCCTTATTTATATTAAATTTTAGATATATTTATAGTTTTATATTTAGTTTTTAATAAAGTCATTTTAATATATATTTTTAAATATACTTTACTTAATATACTCTAATTGAATACAAAGGAAAGTAGTCTGTTTTAACTCAGGAATTTCCATAATTTATTTAAACAATTTAAACATTATTTTTGATTTTAAGGGATGTCGACATTCTAGTTTGTGTATGTCAACATAGGAAGTTAAATTGTTTTTCAAATTTTGAAAAGTTGTGTCTTTTGAATTCAAATCTTTTCTAAAAGGACGTGGTTGTCGGAAAAATATATAAAGGCTTCAGAATTCGAAATTTTTAATCACTTTTCATCTCCTTCTTCTTCTTCTCTAATAATTTCACCATTATTATTTTTAATTGCATAACTTTTTGCACTTATACTCTGCTAATTTCCATAGAAATTATATTCTTCTTTTTCTCTCAATTCTAAATCAAATTCTCTCCGAAATTCAAGTGATACCCAACAGTTATAGTTTGTTTGTAACCAAAGATCTCAAGATCAAGTCCTATCAAGTCAATACTACAAAAACCGATAAGAGAAGGTTGTGATAGTATCCTGTATAAATCTAATAGGTGTGATTGTGTCCTGAAAATTAATTGGGTGTAAAATTATGGCCCGGAAATCAACTAAGTCTCACTGTACTTGGAATCAGTTGGGGTGTGCCCTTGTAGCACTAAAACAAGGATTGTGATTGGATTTGTTGAATAAAAATCCACATCAACCCAGCATTGCTTGGGACTGGATATAGGAGAGTCCTGAACCAGTATAAAATCCAAGTGTGTACTTTTCTTTTACTGCATTTTATTTTATTCTCTGCATCTGTGATTGATTCTGTGATTTGTGATATATGTGATTTGCATAACAGTCTGTTTAATCCTAAAAATATTCAAGAAATTTAATAAAATATATAAAACATTATTCACCCTCCCTCTAGTGTTTAATTTGCCTTAAGATCCTTAATTCGCAACCCCAATGAACCTGATAAAAGAATTAAGCCTTTCAGAGAACATCCTGTAGAGAATGTACTAGGAGATATTTAATTTGTAGTTAGAACAAGAAATCAATTAAATAATATGAGTAATATAGCATTTATATTAACTTTGAACCCAAAAATCCAAAGGAAGCATCTTTGATGATTCATGGATACTTGCTATGCAAGAGGAATTGAATCAGTTCACTAGAAATGATATATGGGAGTATTCTCCTAGACCAGAGGATAAAACTATAATAGGAACTAAATGGGTTTATAAAAATAAAATAAACTAACTTGGTGAGGTCATTAGAAATAAAGCACGATTAGTTGCTCAAGGATATTATCAAGAAAAAGGAACAGATTATGACAAAACATTTGCTCTTGTAGCATGACTAGAAGCTATTAGAATTCTACTTGCTTTCACTAATCTTAATAATTTCAAATGGATGTAAAAAGTGATTTTCTAAATGGTTTCGTTAAAGATGATGTCTATGTTAAACAACCCTTATTATTCGAGGATGAAAAATTTCCTAATCACATTTATAAGTTAAAAAAGCCTTAAATGGTTTAAAACGAGCTCCTAGAGCCTAGTATGATCGATTAGGAGCTTATTTATTACAATCAAACTTTGAAATTGGTAAAGTAGATAATACACTATTTATTAAAAGAAATAGAAATGATATTGAATTAGTACAAATCTATGTAGACGATATAATTTTTGGATCAACAAATAATAAAATGAATCAAGAATTTTTTGAAATCATGGCAAAAGAATTTGAAATGAGTCATAGGGGAGAACTTACTTTCTTTTTAGGATTAAAAATCAGAAAATTAGATAATGGAATATTTATTAATCTTGAAAAATATGCTAGGGATTTAATTGCTAAATTTAATATGGATAGTACTAAAGGAAAACCCACTCCTATGGCAACCAATGAAGCCTTAAGTAAAGACGATTCTTCAAAAATGTAGATCAGAAACTATATAGAGGAATGATAGGATCCTTACTATATATAACTACGAGTAGGCCTGACATAATGCATAGCATTTGTCTTTGCGCTAAATATCAATCACAACCAGAGGAAACACACCTAAAATCCGTAAAACATATTATATGATATGTCAAACATACATTAGACTTTGGCTTATTATATCCTAAGAATGATTCATTCGATTTAATTTCGTATTGTGATGCTGACTATGCTGGTCGTAAATCAGACCGAAAATGTACAAGTGGAACTTGTCACTTTTTAGGTCATTCCCTGGTTTAGTAAAAAGCAAAATACCATTTTCTTGTCAATAACTAAAGCAGAGTATATATATCTACTGCTTTGGCTTGTTCTCAAGTAATATATATGCAACAAACCCTAAGAGATTTTGGTTTAAATATAACCAAATCACAAATTTACTGCGATAATACGAGTGCTATAAATCTATCTAAAAATCCTATACATCATGCTAGAACAAAACATATTGATGTACGACATCATTTCTTAAGAGATAACATAAATAAAGAAAACATTTCACTAGAATATATTAACATAGAAAATCAACTTGCAGAAATATTAACTAAATCATTAAACGAAGCAACATTTACTAAATTAAGAAGAGAACTAGGAATTTGTTCTCTAAACGAAGTAAAATAATTAAATATATTAGTATAAATATAGTATAAATTATAAGGAAATTAATATTATTTTTTCAAAATAAACATAAATATGTCGACATATAATAGAAAAAATTTTAAATTAAAATTCCCTCCAAAATTAGTTTTTACTCTTATTTAAACTGTCCACTTCGAAAATCCTTCTCTTCTCACTCTTCTTCTCTGTAATAAAAATTCTGATACTGTAAAACAATGTGTAACACCCCATATTTTATGTGAACGTATAAGTAACAAATCAGAGAATAAATAAATTTTTAAAATAAGAATCAAGGGAAATGGGTTGCGCCATTGTGTTCGTCTCGGAATTCTGCTTGAAAACGAGTCCGAGTTTTCGAAAAACGGAGTCCGTATGACCAAGTTATGACCCTCCGAAGTTTCATGAATTTAAATAAAATAAAACAGCTCGAAAAAAAGCCAGAAATTCGAAATTCAAACCCAGAGAAGGCTGGCGGGAAATTTCCCGCCCATGTACCCAGGTCGACTAGGGAGTCGACCCCCCCCCCCCCAACCGGGTCGACTGGGGTGTTGACCTCCCCATGACCAGGTCGACTGGGGAGTCGACCTGGGGGTCGACCTGCTCCCGAAGTCCAGTTTTTGAACCTGGTTCATTCTGATGTATCCGGTCTCGCTTCTGTCTAGATTCGTCCGCCTAATCCTATATAAACAGCCCCCCAGCCTCATTTTCTCTACACAATTTCATTCTGTCTATATTCTGCCTCTGTTCTAATTAAAAATAAAAATGGCGTCGCTACTCTGCTGGAATCAAAACTTGGACTGATGCATCTTCTTCCAACCTGAATAGAATTAAAAGCTAAATCAAATCTCAAATCCAAGTTTAGAGCTACGACAACAATTAAAGAGGAATAATTCAGCATTTCTGCATCAACAACAGTTTATTATCCTTTCTTAAAACCACGAAAGGCAAGTACAGTTATTTTCCGCTATAAAATGTAATTATAATTGTGACATGATTGTAAATCTGAATTTGAGGTTGTGTACGTTCTGTTCTGATATATTTTATTCTGTATCTTTTTCTTCTATCTGTTCTATAGCCAGACTACCACGAGCCTGCGCCACATCTCATAAGAGATTAACGCACGAATGCTAAATTTTGGGACAAATAATAATGCATAATTGGACATGAAACTGTTGCCTATGAGACTATTGCCTATGACTATGATTCATTGACTATGAGACTGTTGCCTATGACTATGATTCATGACTATGAGACTATTGCCTATGACATTGAATAAGAAACTATTGTGATTAGTCGCCCATGACTATTGTGGTTAGTTGCCTATAACTATAGTAGTTAGTTTCTTATGCCTATTCCCTTAATGATGTTAGATCTCATATTTAGTATGTAACTTTGCTAGTTTATTCCCATTCACTGTTATGTACATCGAGCCTATAGGGCCATTTCATGAGTATTTAGAGAACTTGTGGAAACATGTTATACGGGGATTGGGCGTAGCTTAATTAAGTAAATCCGGCATAGCAAATATGTTGGCATAATCTGAGTTGGCTATAATAGAGAATGATTTACATGTGTATTAGTCTTAAACATAAATGGTGAACTAGAATATTAAATCTAGTTTTGACATGAACTGTAAATGGGAATATTAAGGCTAAAATTTGGGGCATATATTGTATTATGAATCATGACCTTGATTTAGGCATGTAAATTTAGGCTAAATTTATGATTGGGCAAGATATGTAAATAGAGTTTTAGATGTATATATTCTGCTAAATCTGTTATCTGCTAAATCTGTTAAATTGCCTAATCCGTTATCTGTTGAATTGCCTAAACTGTTAAATCTATTATCTGCAAATTCTGTTGAATTGCCTAAATAGCTAAATTTGCTACCTGTTGAATTGTCCGATCTGTTGAAAACTAGATAATGGTAATCTGAGTATGGAAATCCGTAGGCTCGACCTAAGATTTAGTAGAATACGGAAATCTGATTAATCTATTATATCCTATGAAGAAGTTTAATCTGTTAAATAAACAGAATTAGTCTGATATCTGAAAAATCTGTATTGGAATGAATTGGCTATGACACGAGGTTAGACTCTGTTTGCGGTAGAAGCCTGCCCGAAACCAACCGGCTTAACCAGCGACCGCAAACTGTCAGTCTAATGTGAGAGGTCATAGGCATAACTAAAATATGCTTAGACACGAGGTTAGGTCTGGCTTGTGGCAGAAGTCTTCACGGAACCGCCCGGCATATCCAGCGGCCACAAGCTACCGACCTAATGTGAGAGGTCTGTGCATTAATATTTAATTAATGCAAATCTGGGATAAATATGATGTCTAAATCGTGTTGGGTGGATAGGGTTAAACCAATTGGACTAACGAATTTAACAAACCCGTTTCGTGAATCTGTAAGCCCAATTACAAAGTTAGACAAATCTATAAATCTGTTAAATCCGTATATCTAGTCCGTTAGTCTGAAAACTTGTCTGATCTGTGAACTAGTTGATCTGAACTCTGTATGTCTGAACTTGTAAACAAGTAAATCTGAAATCTGTTAGTCTGGGGACACAAGGTTAGGAGGGAAATTACTTGTGTCATCTGTTGTTTGGGACCCATATTAGTCAGTAACCCTTTCTGGTATCAAAACTTTGACCCAATAGTAGGAAGGGTCCGGGCACGCTTACTGAACTAATTATAAGCGGTTCATTCTGATAATGGCGAGGGGTGTTGATGGTGCGTTCCAACCAGGTCATGTGCGTGCACGGATCCCGGTCTGCCTCTGAGGATGTAAGACGCCGTGACATCTGTAAATAGGTCTGTGCCAATTGGTTGTCACTTTAGGGAGTGATGCACCCTATTGTGGGGCTGAAACAGGGTATTTATGTATTAGGGAGCCGATCGCTTAGGGTAGGGTTTTAGGGTACACTTAGTTCTGTCTGTTTCTGTTGGTACCGTCCGTTTCTGTTGGGTGGCAACACCTGTCTGTTTCCGCGTGGTACCGTCTGTTCAGGTGGTAAAGGCCCATTTACTAGTGTACACCTAATTCTACATTCTGTTTCCGTAGGAATTAATCTGTTTCTGTACCTTCTGTTCGGGTGGTAAAGACCCATTATTAGCATTTTGCTTCTGTCTGTTTTTGTTCGGGTGGTAAAGGCCCATTATTAGCATTCTGTTTCTGTCTGTTTCTGTTCGGGTGGTAAAGGCCCATTATTAGCGTTCTGTTTCTGTGGAAATTGTTCTGTTCCCGTTTCTGCTTCAGTTTAGACATTAGGGTGACACCTAATCCTATTATACTAGTATTAGTGCAGAGAAATGAAAAGTAATATTATTCTGTTTCTTCTGTTTAACCTAAGTACATCTGCTGCTCTTGTTACTGTTATCTCTTATTCAGCTTATTTTCATTTCATGATTATTATTATCTGTTCATATGCTAAAAGTCACTGGACTTGCCAGACTTTATGTCTGACCTTGCTTGTTTTCGCCCCTTTTTCTTCCGTTTCCCCCCAGGTTTTCCAAGGAGGGAACACTTTAGCTTGATCCGGATTTCTTCTGCTTGAAGTACTTAGAGTGCTTAAAGTATGGCTTGACTCCTTATGGCAGTTTCTGTGGGGATTATGATTTTAAAGTTTTGTACTCTGATGATTTTCTGAACAAGATGAAATAAAACAGAAATAAAAATGAACACACAAGATTTATAGTGGTTCGGCGAAGAAATGCCTACGTCCACTTAGTTCTAACTATATTCAGTAATTCAATTACAAAGGCAATATAAGATTCACTCACAACTCACTTTTGTTCACTCAAATGATTAAAACAAGAAATGAAAGATGGTTTGGATTTTCCGGGAGCAAAGGAATTCGGATGATGGAGGTACTTGTATTCTCAAAAGTGCTGAAAAAAGATCCTTCTCTTTGTCTCTAGATGGGGTATTTATAGGTGTGAATTTGCCTGAGATTCAATCCGGGTCGGAACACGTGTCATCCATCGCACTCTCTTCGGGTTCGGATGGACTATCAAGCTAACAACACATCAAAGAAACGGACGTTAGGGGTAGGAATTAGTCATATCCGGTCCGGTTCTCCAGGCGATTTCATAGGAGATTCTTCTGGATCATAGGTGCGGGTCGGAGATGTGCAGGTTGGGGGCTCGGATCGGAATACCCGATCCGAACCGGAGTAGCTTGGACGTCTCTCCTTCTCTAATCATACTCCGCTCCGCTCCAGCGTCGTGGCGAGTAGATGGCTTTCCGATCCATTTGAACTTTACTGGTCTTCCGATCCGATCAGATATGCTTTGCCAATTTACCCAGTAAGAGCCATCCGATCCGAACAGGGAATTCTATCCGATCCGAACCGATATGCTGCTATCAATCTGAAGTGTGGTGTTTTCTTCCGATCCGAACTGGAGTCTTATAACTTGAAATACTCTTCAATGGTTGGTTTCTTGACTTTGTGTTGCCTAGTTCACAAAGTAGGCTAACATTTTGCCCCCTCAAAGGATGCTTTCGTTGTACAAAGCGTGCTTTGATGTCGTTTAACCAGAATTGTCAAGAGTAATGCACAGATTTCTGTTCGGTTCGGCGTCCGACCCGAACACATTTTCTTCATTTCTGAGCAAATTTGGGTATTCATCTCGCCATGTAATGCCTCTTGCAGGTATGCTCCTTCTTTACTCTCCTTCTCTTCAATTCGAGTCGGATGCTAAATCAACATGTGAAGTTTCCACTCGGTTCGGATTCCGATCCGAAGCGTATTCATGGATTTATTTCTTAACATTGGGCCTTCAGAGAGAGTTGTGCTACTGGGCTTCCACCCCGGTCCGAGCGGGCGAGACAAAATAGGGAGACGAGGAGTCAACACCATTCTTTATATAAACCCATCACCGTCTTCATTCCTTCCTTCTTCGTTTCTATTGCCGCTCGGACCTAAGCATTGAAAACTTTAAAAACTCTAAAACTCCGAACTCCTTTCTTGTAGATTCCTCAAATCAAGCACATAGGTAGCTTTTTAATCTCGAATAACATCGTAGTAAACGTTCTTGATTCCACTTTGCGGTCGATTGGAACGGTTTAGGCACAGAGCTTCGCTTGAACTCCACATCGTTACTGGTGGACGCGCCGTCGCTTCGAGGCGTTGCGAAGCTGGAGAGGGCGAATTTTTACCCTCAATGATGACCTTAATGATAAAATGGACTCGTTTGTGAGAAAGGAGGGAAAGAGGAAGAAGATGAGAAGCGTGGTGACCAACTGAAGTCGGTTCGGGTAGAAGACGGAGGAACGGAAAGGAAGAAGTAGGATAAGAGGTCGGTCCGGGTTACACACTTTAGAAAGACAGGGAGGACAGAAAACATCGGTTCGGGTCGGAGAAGTGAAGGTTGAAGTAAATGGGTCGGTTGAGTGGTGCTAGTTCGGTTCGGATCGGGCCATCCGATCCGATCAGATCAGTCCTGCTTCCGAACCCATTGCTTCCCTTGTCTTGAACTGGCCCTGCTCTAATGACGCATCCGAACCGATTACTATCTGTGTTTGTATTGAGCCAGCCATCATACGTATATCCGAACCGAACCGAACATATCAAACTTGGCACATAAAGACTACCGAATTAATTCAACTAACGTTTACTCTAGACGAATATGCTTCGCGAACAGTTAGGATAGTGCCTTGCGAACCCAAACGAGAATCAAGGACAACTCTGACTATTACTTTCTCTTTAAAGCTTCGTCTTACATTGCTGTACTTCTATTTTGTATTTCCCACATTTGTTGCACATACTTTAGTTCACACACATACACAAAAAGGGGACACGGGATAATTCACTCTAATCCGTGCTATTGCTTCTTCAATAGTTCCATGACAATGAGGCCCAGACGCTCTTCTCGTTTAGCTGAGAGGAAAGAAGCTCCAGAAACTGCCAACAAAACCACTCTTGAGGATATATCTTCTTCATCTGACCCAGAATGGGACAGCGAGGGTCCGGATTACGGAGTTGGTCATCGGGAAAGTGATGAAATGTCTTCAGAAAATGAAGTTTCCCTAGGCTTTGAGGAGGAAGGAGGGATTGGTGACAATCGAGCACCCGATGAATTTGACTCAGCCATTATATTGGAATCACCTCCAGATTCCGTAGAATCAACAATTGACAATGACCGACTCGTGAGAATTTGCTTGAAGTATGGAATAATGAAGAGAGATACTTTAGTGCCCTCACGTTCTGACCGTCCCCATAACCCTCCAGAAGGATATATGACGGTCACTCGTCTGATGTGCATGGTTGGCGCCATTCCTCCATTCTCGCCTTTCATCGTCGACTTCTTAAGACAAATGCGGATTGCCCCCATGCAGCTGCATCCCAATTCATATGCCTATCTGCATACCTTATTCATAGCATATCGCGAAATTCTAGGCGTGGAGCTTACGTTTGACGATGTTCATTTCTTCTATAATTTCAAACATCGGACTAGAGAAACCCCTTCTTTCTGTTACTTTGAGTCGGTCCCAAAGAGGAAGATAATCTCTACGCCGTTTAGCAGCAAAGCTGGAGATTCCAGACTAGAGTGGTTCTATATAAAGCAACAGTCTGGATGCGCCAGAAGATGGACAAAATCAAGTAAAGCATTGATTCTCTGATCCTGAACTCTATACACTTGAATCATCTCCCTGACCTGTTTTCCTTTTTATTTGCAGTCGACAATCCTAAACAGGTATCAGACCAAGCGTTCTTTGATCGAATGCACCGTCTTCTCAATGGCGACCAAAAATTCCTTACTATTGACGAGGTTCTTAAAGATGAGTACCTTCATTTTCACGGGCTGCTATCCGTTTTCCGTAGCATCGGTCATGGGACGGTCCCTTATGCATATATTCCTCCAGTGGAAACAGTTCCAGAAATAGGAGAAGGCTCGGGAATTCCTGCAGCTTCTCTTCAAACTTCACCCTCTCCCTCTTCCACTCAAGATGATGAACTGGCTAATCTGGCCAAAAAACATCGTGAAGGGTATATTGCCCCCGAGGAAACTACATCGGTAGACAAATCAAAATCTCCCCAAGGGTCGCCATTTCACGCTTCCGAAGGGGATGTTCCTAGCGCCGACGAGCACATATTTCAGGGTTTGGGGGATCTCCCCTTACCCGAGACTATATATACTTCAGAAGATTTCAGAAAGGACCCTTTAGTCTTCACTTCTTCTGAAGAAACTACTCCTGCTAAGGCCAAAGAGCCTGCCCGCACCAGTCTAGCTTCAGACTCGGGTTGGTTGGGGGGACACACACACCACATAGGATGCACTTTACACCGTAGCACTAGCATTCATTGTACTTCTTTCTCCATGGATCCGTCGATTCTAAACTTTGTTTAATTTATCGTGCAGGTACAATGTCTCGATCCTCTTATGACATAAGAAAGCTTCGCCGCAGCATGTCCAATCCTCCTCAGGATGCTGAGTATAATCGCCGGGATGACCGTGGTAGGGAGGAAAGAAGACCCTATGATCCTTATCGATCTCGATCCTCACGCTCCCGCTCACCAGTTCGACCGGAACAAGAAAAATACAAAAGCTATCAAGGTCGTAGGGAGGAGGATAGACCACAATCTAGGGATTCCACTTCCTCCCATGAAAAGCGGAGTAGAGAGAAAACTCCTCCAAAGGAAACTGGGTTTAAAAGTAAGCAAAAAGTCCCTGCTACTAAGCGACCTCGGACAGACAAGGGTTCTACAGAATCTTCTTCAGGAAGGGACACTGAACTAACAATCCTCGCCCCTCCTCCACCAGATGCGGGAACCGCCGTAAGGCTGGCATACTTAAAGGAGCAATTTCCCGAGCACTACTTCGAGACTCTGACCTTTCTACCTTCCCTTGAACCTATTTCTTCTAATTGGGCAGAGGAGGCCAGAGCAAAGATTGATTTGGTGGAAAAACAATATACCGAAATGTTCAAGTATTCCCGCACTCTTTCTAGAATCATCCGCACGCTAATGACAAATGCTGACTCAATGCACAAAACTGCGGAGGAAGATGCTAAGGCCCTAAAAACCTTAGGAAAAAATTTAGAAGATACTCAATCTCAACTAGCTATCGCTCAGAAGAACGCTTCTAACTTCAAACAACAGTTTGAAGACATGCAAAAGCGCTATCATGATTTGCTTGAATCCCACACTCAGGAGCGTTCTGAGTTGAAGAAACAAGCTGACGAGGCCAAATCAGAGGCTGCCAAGACACGCCTTGCTTATGCTGAGCTTGAGCAGAAAAACGCCGAGTTAGCGAAAAGGAGTGCTGAGTTAGAAAAGAAAAACGCTGATTTGGCTTCAAAACTGTTAGAGGCGGAAAACAGGGCTGCTCTGGCTGAGGGCAACGTGGAATGCGCTATTAAATCTGCGGAGGAAACCCGCAAACAGCTATCAGAGGCGGAGGCCGATATTCAGGGCTTCGGCGAGCTAATGATCGAATTCTTCGCGCACATTATTCGTCGTCGAAACATTTCCTGGATCGAGGACTATCCATCCACTTTGGTTCATGTGTGGAATCAAATCGTCGAGTGGGAAAAAGAAGAGCTTAAAGTCGATTCCCTCGATGAAGATAAGCTGATGGAGAAGTATTTGAGAGACGACGAACCGGAGCGCCTAGCTGAAGGGCGCCGTCTAATTGCTGAGGCCATGGAAGAAGAGAGGCGGAAGTCTAAACAGAAAACCATTCCTGAAGCTGGTTCCTCTTCTTCTGCTCCTGTAACTCCCGAAGTAGAAGGGTATGATCCCGAAAACCCGGGAATTTCCCGAACAACTTTGCTATCTCCCATTCCTGAAATAACTCCAGAGGTAGTAGTCACCCCCGCTGAAAAGTCTTCAGAAGGTATTCCTATCTTTTCTCCTCAATTTGTCAAGGCTACTACTACCTTTGGCTACATGACTGAATGTTCGATGAGAAATCCTTTGCTCTCGCCTGAGTTGATAACCGATGTTTCTCATTTTGTAGGCGTTGAATCCTCCGCGAAGACAGATGTAGTTCAAGGAACTACCACTGGGACAAAGCCCGCTGATAGGGTCAAAGAAGGGGAAGACAAGGCTGCTTCCACAGACCTGGGGGAAAGAAGTGAACCAACTAAGGTCACTACTCCCCATGATGAAGAAGTGATTGCAGCTTTAAAAGACGACGGAGGAGACGAGGGGCATGATGAGGAACCGGAGATTGTAATAACCGGGGAATCGAAAAGCGCTGATGACGTTACCTTAGCTGCCATGAAGGCTGATCAAGACAAGCGCTTGCAATTAAAGGCTGAAGAATTAGACCCTGAGGTCCTCAAGCCCCTCGCAGTTGTGGATGCAGGTTCAAGGTTAGTTGTTAAGCTCTCCACTAGATCTATTACCGAAGAACTTGCTAAAAAATCTTCTCTTGATTCCAGTGCCCCGCCCTCCGGGAAGAAGTCCGCTGGCTCCAGTACTCCATCTTCAGGGAAAAAGAAATCAAAGCGAATCTTGACTGAAGCCGAGAAGGAAGCAAAAGATGCGGAAAAAGCTGCCAAGAAATCGAAGGCTCATCCCAAACCCAAATAGTGGGTTCTCCTGTGTTCTTTTAGCATCTTTGTAAATCAATAAGTGCTGCCACAACAGCAGCTCCTGCACTTTCTTTTTTAGTTATTTCCCTGTACAAATTCATTCATTTGTAAATAAAGATAATTCACTTTTTGCAATGTTTATTTGTTAGCAGTTCTGCACTTATGTAAAAATGCATATCTATAGTTACGAAACAAAGTTGTGGAGAGGGGAGATATGTGTATGTGTGGGTATCCCCAGTCAATCTCCATAAGTTATTCAGTGCTTAACCATGCAATCTAAATGCTCCCGATTCTCTAACGGGATGGCATTTCCTGTGTCATCAATGCCTATTGTTTTTTCCTGGCATTTCTTTTATACTCTCTCTCATTCTCTTGAGAGTTAGAGTTCGAGTTCAGTCATTTGTCTATTCCCTGGTCGTTCAACGGGAAAAGATTTCTTTCTCGGCGCTCGGTCGGAGACGCCTTTATACTCTCTTTCTCTCTGGAAAGTTAGAGTTCGGAGTTGAACCTCTTTCTCAGCGCTCAGTCGGAGACGCTTTTATACTCTCTCTCTTTCTCTGGAGAGTTAGAGTTCAGAATAGAATTTCTTTTTCAGCGCTCAGTCTGAGACGCTTTTATACTCTCTCTCTTTCTCTGGAGAGTTAGAGTTAGAATGTCGTTTTCTCATTCTTTTATGTTTTATTGCACAAATAATCATTGTGCCTCTTTTTATATCCAAACTGTTTCAACCTTTTTTAGGCTCTGAGTTATCCTGTGTTTTATAATCACAATAGAACAACTAATGAATGTAAATGCATAAAAGTAAATGACACACAATATTTTTATAGTGGTTCAGCTAAGTCATAGCCTACATCCACTTTATAGTCCTTTATTCATATCATCGGACTTTCCCAAGGCAAGTCGTGCCTTATTACAGAGTTTACAGAAAGAACAGCAAAAAGTATAGCATTTCTAATCCAAATATCGCATTAAGTGTTGGGCATTCCATGCTCGAGGGACTTCTTCGCCATCTACGGTCGTTAACTTGAATGTTCCTTTATCAAGTTTCCGTTGGATGACAAAGGGTCCTTCCCATTTTGGGCCGAGGTGAGGAAGAGATGGAAAAACTCTCTTTAGCACCAAATCTCTGGGTTCAAAAGTTCTGAGGCGAACTTTTTTGTCATAATAGCGCGCCATCTGACGCCGATGTCTTGCTGCACGCAAGTCTGCTTCGTCCCTCTTCTCTTCGACTTCATCAAGAGACTCAAGTAAAAGTGCCCGATTCGTCATCGGGTCATAATACGTAACCCTGTGGGAAGGAACTTCCAGTTCAACCGGAATTACTGCTTCTGAGCCAAAGGAGAGAGAGAAAGGGGTATGACCGGTAGCCGTTTTAAACGTTGTTCGATATGCCCACAAAGCTAGGGGCAATTCATCAACCCATTTTGCCTTTGCACGCTCTAATCGCTTCTTGAGGATGGATTTTATTACCTTGTTTATTGCCTCTACTTGCCCATTAGATTGTGGATAGGCAACTGCAGTATATCGTTTGTCTATCTTATATTTCTGGCAAAAGTTTCTGAATTCAGTGCTATCAAATTGGGTCCCGTTGTCGGTAATAATCGTCCTTGGGATCCCGAATCGGCATATAATATTTCGGACCACAAAACTTATCACCTTTCTTGTGGTGATCTTAGTCAAGGGTTCAGCTTCCACCCACTTTGTGAAATAATCCACGGCTACTATGGCATACTTAGCTCCCCCTTTAGCAATCGGTAAAACTCCAATGATATCGATTCCCCATGTGGCGAATGGCCAAGGACTCACCATCGATTTAAGCCGAGTTGACGGTGCCCTGGGGATTTTGGCGAATCTCTGGCACTTATCGCAGCGTCGTGAATAATCAGCTGCATCTTTGTTAATCGTAGGCCAGAAGTATCCATATCGCAATATTTTCTTTGCTAAAGTTTGACCTCCTGTATGATCTCCACACTCACCTTCGTGCACTTCTCTCAGTACACGCTTGATGTCGTCGTGTGCGATACATCGTAACAGGGGAATAGAAAATCCCTGTCTATAGAGGGTATCGTCTTGCATAACGTATCTGGCAGCTTTGCGAATTACAGCTCTTTTCTCACTTTTCTTCGATGGGAGTGTCCCATTCTTAAGAAAACTCTTGATTGGAGTCATCCATGACTCCTTCTCTGGTTCCGCTTCATGAACGAATCCAATTTCCATTGACTCAAAGCTTGGCGATTCCAACGTTTCAATTGGAATTACCTCAGTCTCTTCTGGATTGTCGGAACTAGCCAATTTTGCTAATCTATCCGCTTTCTGGTTTTCTACTCTGGGAATATGTGTTATGTTGTACCGCTCTAAGCTACTCAATAGCTCTTTCACTTTCTTGAGGTAAGCGACAAGTCGAGGTCCTCGAGCCGCGAATTCCTCTCGCACTTGACAAACAACAATCTTAGAGTCACAAAATATGTCCATCATTTTTACTCCGAGGTCTTTAGCGAGTTTCAGCCCGGCAATCAGGGCTTCATACTCAGAGTCATTGTTTGTTGCCGAAAATTCTAATCGCAGGGCGTAATATAACGACCGTCCCTCCGGAGTGACTAAGACAATTCCAGCTCCGGATCTTCGGTCATTTTTAGCTCCATCTGTATATAATTTCCACGGATTCATCTCTAGCCTATCCTCAGATTTGACCACTCGGTCATTGATTATTTCTTCCTCTGGAATGGTGAACTCCGCAATAAAGTCTGCTAGAGCTTGCCCCCTGATTGACCTTCGTGGGTGAAAATTCAAATCGAACTGGCTTAGTTCTATGTTCCATTTAATCAACCTCCCCGACGCTTCGAGTCTCTGCAACACCTGTCTTAACGGCTGATCGGTGTATATGGTTATTGGATGGGCTTGGAAGTAGTGACGAAGCTTTCGGGATGCAATCAGGAGGCTGTAAGCAAGCTTCTCGATCTTTGGGTAGTTGCGCTCTGCCGCTGCTAATTTCTTACTCACATAGTATACTGGCCTTTGTACTTTGTCTTCTTCTCGAACCAGAACTGTGCTGACAGCGTGAGCCGAGACTGCTAGATAAACAAATAGTTCTTCGTGGTCTACGGGCTTTGATAAGATTGGCGGTTTTTCTAACAGCTCTAACAGATTTTGAAAGGCCTCGACACAATCGGGAGTCCACTGGAAGTTCTTCTTTCCTCTTTTTATCAAATCAAAAAATGGAACACATTTATCGGTGGCTTTGGAGATGAATCTACTCAGCGCCGCTACCTTCCCTGCCAGACTTTGGACGTCTTTAATTCTCCTTGGTTCTTTGATATTTCTAATCGCCGCTATCTGGCTAGGGTTGATCTCAATTCCTCGGGAACTCACAATGAAGCCAAGGAACTTTCCCGACGCCACTCCAAATGAACATTTTAAAGGGTTCAATTTCATACGGTATTTTCGCAAGATACCAAACATTTCCGCTAAGTCTTGCGTATGACTGGAGGACTGCTTTGATTTAACAAGCATATCATCCACATAAACTTCCATAGTTTTTCCTATATGATCATAAAACATTCTATTTACCAACCGCTGATAAGTAGCTCCAGCGTTTTTTAATCCGAACGGCATTACAACATAACAATATAATCCCAAATTCGTAATGAAACTTGTATGCTCTTGGTCTGGCACATGCATAGGAATTTGATTGTATCCAGAGTATGCATCCATGAAAGAGAGAAGTTCATGACCTGCTGTCGAGTCTACAAGCTGGTCAATCCTGGGAAGTGGGAAACTATCTTTTGGGCAAGCCTTATTTAAATCTGAAAAGTCAATACAAGTTCGCCACTTTCCGTTTGGCTTCTTTACCAAGACAGGATTCGATATCCAGTCGGGATAAGTCGAATCTCGAATAAATCCATTTTGCTTCAATTTCTCTACTTCCTCTTTGAGAGCAGCCGACCTCTCTGGGCCCAGCATGCGTCTCTTTTGCTTCACAGGCGGATGCTTCGGATTTACATTCAGTTTGTGACTGATAATGGAAGGCGATATCCCACACATGTCAGCATGGGTCCAGGCGAACACATCTAAGTTTGCCTTCAAGAAGTCCGTCAGTTCTTCAGCACGACGTGGATCCAATTGGGAACCAATCTTCAAAACTTTCGTCGGATCAGCTTTATCAACAGGAATTTCCACTGTCGCTTCATTAGGAGTTGCATTTCTAGCCTCTGGTTCCTCGTCTTTTCTAGGATCCAGGTCTTCAGGCGTTTCTTTGGGCAACTCCCTTGGGTTCAATCTCTCTAATTGCTATGCCGAGTCCCCCTTTGAGGGAGATGAGGCATCCTTACTCTCAGCATTTACTCCTTTCATCAACATCTTCAGTTCGGCCACATAGCAGGCCCGTCCAGAAACCTGATCCCCTCTTATTACTCCAGTTCCGGCTTCGGTTGGGAACTTTAGTAACAAGCACCAAGGGGCAATACAAACTCTAAATTCAGCGAGGGCAGGTCTCCCTAAAAATGCGTTATATGGCGAATCTACGTCCAGTACTACAAACTGAAGCATTCGCACTCTTCTACGTTCTCCTTGCCCTAGGGTCACGGGCAACTCTATATATCCCAGGGGAGCTGTCGTCGCTCCGTTGAAGCCTCTAATCCATCCTTCACAAGGTTTCAGATCTTCAGGCTCAAGTTTCATCTGATCAAATGACTTCTTGAACAAAATATTAACGGAACTTCCGTTGTCTACTAATACCTTATGGACCAAGGCCGGCCCAATAGTGGTAGTAATAACCAACGGATCGTTGGTGGGAGATTGTATCCCCGTATTGTCTCGGCTGCGAAATACTACGTCGTCGAACATGGTTTTTTGTTGTTTTATGGGGGTGACATCTTCCAAATCGTCACCTTCGTTCACATCCAGATGTTTGGCAGCATTCACATATTGGTCCATTGACCTAAAGCTTCGGATTACCGGGTGAGGTCCGCCTACTATGGAGTTGATGACGATCCCTTTACCTTTCTGCTGCGCGGTAGGCTTAGGAGCAGGTAGGATTTGCTTTGGAGCCTGCTCTCCTTGCCCCCTGTCCCTCGGGGCAACCTTGTACTCATCCAACTTTCCTTCACGCAGCAGCTTTTCAATTACATCCCTCAAATGTCGACACTCATTGGTCGAATGTCCATGTGTTCCGTGAAACAAGCAAAATTTCCCTGTCGCCATTTCTTTCTCGGTCGAATCACGAGGTGGCGGTCTTTTATACTGCAACACGTTGTATGTATCCAGGTAAATATTTTCCAGGGTGTCATTCAATGGTGTATAGTTCTCGTAGTTTTGGAATCGGGGCCTTTTGTTAGGGTCGCTTCCCCTATTTCTGTTTCTCCTGTTGCCGTTCGAATTACGGTTGTTGTTGTTTCCCCCGTTTCCAGTATTGTTGTTTCCACCCTTGTTTCCTACATTTACTTCAACCTTGCCAGAACTTTCCCCAGACTGCTTCACGGCAATATTACTCTGCACATTCTCCTTTGAAGCTGTCTCAGACTTTCTCTTCCGGTTTGCCCGGGCCTCCTCTCGTCTTAGATAAATATCGGCTTTTTCGTAGAATATCGCCCTTGTGGGGGGTGTCTTCCCAGAAAGGTAGTCTCCAAACTCAGATTCAGGATCGACTCCTTCCTTCAATGCCATCAGAATAGTGGGCTCATGCGGGTCACTGACCTCAGTTACAGCTTGGTTAAAACGATCTAAATATGCCCTTAAAGACTCTCCCGGTGCCTGTTTGATCCTCGACAATTCAATAACACTCTTGGACTTTCGAGCATGTAGTCGGAACTGGTTCATGAAACGCTCGCTTAGTTCTTTGTAATTAGAAATTGAACGAGGAGGAAGTCGGGTAAACCAAAATAAAGCCACATCTTCTAGGTAGATTGGGAACGCTTTGCACTTTACTTCATCAGGGGCAGCAGCGGCATTCATAAGCCACGAATACCGCATCAAGTGCTGTCCTGGATCAGTCCTTCCGTTATATTTATCCATCTGTGGCAAGTTAAAGCGTCGGGGGAACTGGAAGTCTAGGATGTCGTCAGTGAACGGAGTATGGCTTCGCTCAATGCCATAGTCTTCATTTGTATAATTCCGGCTTTCAGACATAATTCGGCGAACCATTGCCTGCACATCGGCACTAGTTAGGGGCTGCTCAGGTTCCCTGGCCCTAGTGTCCGAGTTCCTCCGGGGCTCTTGCTCAGGAGATGCCCTTCTTCTTCGAGCTGCCTCTGCTCGATTCCTTTCCCTGCGTTCCCGGTCGATCTCGGGAAGAGGGGACTGGAGTCTTTGCCCCCGAGTGGGGCTATCGTTTCCTAATGCTCGTGCGATATCCTCGCGAGATCCCAAAGATCCAAACGTTAGCTGCTCCACGTTCTGAGGTCGTTCGAGTGGCCTTCGTTCACGGGGCCTCTCTTCCTCGGAAGATGAAGATTGATCTACGGGTGTATGACGAACCGGTGATGGAGTTCTTTGCCGGCGGAGCTCATTGATTTCCCGACTCATGAGCCTCATATTTTCCTACATCATGAGATTGGTGCGCTCATGAACTCTCATAGCTTCCCTCGTGCTCTCAAGCATATCAAGCAAGCGCCAGAAATCTCCTTGAGTGATGGGAGCAGATGGATTGACCTGGTCTCCAACCCTGGCAGCTGGAATTGGAGCATTCGCGGGGACTCGAGTAGATGTTCCAGCTTCACCAAGCATCGGGTCGGATCGGAGGTAGGAGGTCGGGTCGGATCGGAGCTGGGGTGCCGGGTCGGATCGGTGTGCAGCGAGCAACTCGGGTCGGTTCAGACTGGGGGAGTGCACTGCTTCAGAGTCTCCTACCCGGATCGGATCGGAGCTTTCCCCTTGCTGTCGGTTCGGATTTCCTGCATTGATTCTCCCTGCTGCTGAACTCTGCCCCCTAGACCTTGTTACAACAGCATGTTGCTGATCTTCACCAGCTCCATTTCCTTGAACAGACTGAACTTCCTTGCCTTTTCCTCTGGCCATGAGTCTTTGACAATTACTTCAACGAATGTAAGAAAGCGAAGAAACTTAAGGATTCACTTCTTTGAACTCAACGGTCCAAAAAGTAGAAAGAGATCCAGGAAAATAAAGAATTTAGATGAGGATTCTCAGCGAAAGCACCAAAATGTTAGACCCAAATATGGTTCTAACACCCAAATTGATTAGAAACAAGATGAAATAAAACAGAAATAAAAATGAACACACAAGATTTATAGTGGTTCGGCGAAGAAATGCCTACGTCCACTTAGTTCTAACTATATTCAGTAATTCAATTACAAAGGCAATATAAGATTCACTCACAACTCACTTTTGTTCACTCAAATGATTAAAACAAGAAATGAAAGATGGTTTGGATTTTCCGGGAGTAAAGGAATTCGGATGATGGAGGTACTTGTATTCTCAAAAGTGCTGAAAAAAGATCCTTCTCTTTGTCTCTAGATGGGGTATTTATAGGTGTGAATTTGCCTGAGATTCAATCCGGGTCGGAACACGTGTCATCCATCGCACTCTCTTCGGGTTCGGATGGACTATCAAGCTAACAACACATCAAAGAAACGGACGTTAGGGGTAGGAATTAGTCATATCCGGTCCGGTTCTCCAGGCGATTTCATAGGAGATTCTTCTGGATCATAGGTGCGGGTCGGAGATGTGCAGGTTGGGGGCTCGGATCGGAATACCCGATCCGAACCGGAGTAGCTTGGACGTCTCTCCTTCTCTAATCATACTCCGCTCCGCTCCAGCGTCGTGGCGAGTAGATGGCTTTCCGATCCATTTGAACTTTACTGGTCTTCCGATCCGATCAGATATGCTTTGCCAATTTACCCAGTAAGAGCCATCCGATCCGAACAGGGAATTCTATCCGATCCGAACCGATATGCTGCTATCAATCTGAAGTGTGGTGTTTTCTTCCGATCCGAACCGGAGTCTTATAACTTGAAATACTCTTCAATGGTTGGTTTCTTGACTTTGTGTTGCCTAGTTCACAAAGTAGGCTAACATTTTGCCCCCTCAAAGGATGCTTTTGTTGTACAAAGCGTGCTTTGATGTCGTTTAACCAGAATTGTCAAGAGTAATGCACAGATTTCTGTTCGGTTCGGCGTCCGACCCGAACACATTTTCTTCATTTCTGAGCAAATTTGGGTATTCATCTCGCCATGTAATGCCTCTTGCAGGTATGCTCCTTCTTTACTCTCCTTCTCTTCAATTCGAGTCGGATGCTAAATCAACATGTGAAGTTTCCACTCGGTTCGGATTCAGATCCGAAGCGTATTCGTGGATTTATTTCTTAACATTGGGCCTTCAGAGAGAGTTGTGCTACTGGGCTTCCACCCCGGTCCGAGCGGGCGAGACAAAATAGGGAGACGAGGAGTCAACACCATTCTTTATATAAACCCATCACCGTCTTCATTCCTTCCTTCTTCGTTTCTATTGCCGCTCGGACCTAAGCATTGAAAACTTTAAAAACTCTAAAACTCCGAACTCCTTTCTTGTAGATTCCTCAAATCAAGCACATAGGTAGCTTTTTAATCTCGAATAACATCGTAGTAAACGTTCTTGATTCCACTTTGCGGTCGATTGGAACGGTTTAGGCACAGAGCTTCGCTTGAACTCCACATCGTTACTGGTGGACGCGCCGTCGCTTCGAGGCGTTGCGAAGCTGGAGAGGGCGAATTTTTACCCTCAATGATGACCTTAATGATAAAATGGACTCGTTTGTGAGAAAGGAGGGAAAGAGGAAGAAGATGAGAAGCGTGGTGACCAACTGAAGTCGGTTCGGGTAGAAGACGGAGGAACGGAAAGGAAGAAGTAGGATAAGAGGTCGGTCCGGGTTACACACTTTAGAAAGACAGGGAGGACAGAAAACATCGGTTCGGGTCGGAGAAGTGAAGGTTGAAGTAAATGGGTCGGTTGAGTGGTGCTAGTTCGGTTCGGATCGGGCCATCCGATCCGATCAGATCAGTCCTGCTTCCGAACCCATTGCTTCCCTTGTCTTGAACTGGCCCTGCTCTAATGACGCATCCGAACCGATTACTATCTGTGTTTGTATTGAGCCAGCCATCATACGTATATCCGAACCGAACCGAACATATCAAACTTGGCACATAAAGACTACCCAATTAATTCAACTAACGTTTACTCTAGACGAATATGCTTCGCGAACAGTTAGGATAGTGCCTTGCGAACCCAAACGAGAATCAAGGACAACTCTGACTATTACTTTCTCTTTAAAGCTTCGTCTTACATTGCTGTACTTCTATTTTGTATTTCCCACATTTGTTGCACACACTTTAGTTCACACACATACACAAAAAAGGGACACGGGATAATTCACTCTAATCCGTGCTATTGCTTCTTCAATAGTTCCATGACAATGAGGCCCAGACGCTCTTCTCGTTTAGCTGAGAGGAAAGAAGCTCCAGAAACTGCCAACAAAACCACTCTTGAGGATATATCTTCTTCATCTGACCCAGAATGGGACAGCGAGGGTCCGGATTACGGAGTTGGTCATCGGGAAAGTGATGAAATGTCTTCAGAAAATGAAGTTTCCCTAGGCTTTGAGGAGGAAGGAGGGATTGGTGACAATCGAGCACCCGATGAATTTGACTCAGCCATTATATTGGAATCACCTCCAGATTCCGTAGAATCAACAATTGACAATGACCGACTCGTGAGAATTTGCTTGAAGTATGGAATAATGAAGAGAGATACTTTAGTGCCCTCACGTTCTGACCGTCCCCATAACCCTCCAGAAGGATATATGACGGTCACTCGTCTGATGTGCATGGTTGGCGCCATTCCTCCATTCTCGCCTTTCATCGTCGACTTCTTAAGACAAATGCGGATTGCCCCCATGCAGCTGCATCCCAATTCATATGCCTATCTGCATACCTTATTCATAGCATATCGCGAAATTCTAGGCGTGGAGCTTACGTTTGACGATGTTCATTTCTTCTATAATTTCAAACATCGGACTAGAGAAACCCCTTCTTTCTGTTACTTTGAGTCGGTCCCAAAGAGGAAGATAATCTCTACGCCGTTTAGCAGCAAAGCTGGAGATTCCAGACTAGAGTGGTTCTATATAAAGCAACAGTCTAGATGCGCCAGAAGATGGACAAAATCAAGTAAAGCATTGATTCTCTGATCCTGAACTCTATACACTTGAATCATCTCCCTGACCTGTTTTCCTTTTTATTTGCAGTCGACAATCCTAAACAGGTATCAGACCAAGCGTTCTTTGATCGAATGCACCGTCTTCTCAATGGCGACCAAAAATTCCTTACTATTGACGAGGTTCTTAAAGATGAGTACCTTCATTTTCACGGGCTGCTATCCGTTTTCGTAGCATCGGTCATGGGACGGTCCCTTATGCATATATTCCTCCAGTGGAAACAGTTCCAGAAATAGGAGAAGGCTCGGGAATTCCTGCAGCTTCTCTTCAAACTTCACCCTCTCCCTCTTCCACTCAAGATGATGAACTGGCTAATCTGGCCAAAAAACATCGTGAAGGGTATATTGCCCCCGAGGAAACTACATCGGTAGACAAATCAAAATCTCCCCAAGGGTCGCCATTTCACGCTTCCGAAGGGGATGTTCCTAGCGCCGACGAGCACATATTTCAGGGTTTGGGGGATCTCCCCTTACCCGAGACTATATATACTTCAGAAGATTTCAGAAAGGACCCTTTAGTCTTCACTTCTTCTGAAGAAACTACTCCTGCTAAGGCCAAAGAGCCTGCCCGCACCAGTCTAGCTTCAGACTCGGGTTGGTTGGGGGGACACACACACCACATAGGATGCACTTTACACCGTAGCACTAGCATTCATTGTACTTCTTTCTCCATGGATCCGTCGATTCTAAACTTTGTTTAATTTATCGTGCAGGTACAATGTCTCGATCCTCTTATGACATAAGAAAGCTTCGCCGCAGCATGTCCAATCCTCCTCAGGATGCTGAGTATAATCGCCGGGATGACCGTGGTAGGGAGGAAAGAAGACCCTATGATCCTTATCGATCTCGATCCTCACGCTCCCGCTCACCAGTTCGACCGGAACAAGAAAAATACAAAAGCTATCAAGGTCGTAGGGAGGAGGATAGACCACAATCTAGGGATTCCACTTCCTCCCATGAAAAGCGGAGTAGAGAGAAAACTCCTCCAAAGGAAACTGGGTTTAAAAGTAAGCAAAAAGTCCCTGCTACTAAGCGACCTCGGACAGACAAGGGTTCTACAGAATCTTCTTCAGGAAGGGACACTGAACTAACAATCCTCGCCCCTCCTCCACCAGATGCGGGAACCGCCGTAAGGCTGGCATACTTAAAGGAGCAATTTCCCGAGCACTACTTCGAGACTCTGACCTTTCTACCTTCCCTTGAACCTATTTCTTCTAATTGGGCAGAGGAGGCCAGAGCAAAGATTGATTTGGTGGAAAAACAATATACCGAAATAAAAATGAACACACAAGATTTATAGTGGTTCGGCGAAGAAATGCCTACGTCCACTTAGTTCTAACTATATTCAGTAATTCAATTACAAAGGCAATATAAGATTCACTCACAACTCACTTTTGTTCACTCAAATGATTAAAACAAGAAATGAAAGATGGTTTGGATTTTCCGGGAGTAAAGGAATTCGGATGATGGAGGTACTTGTATTCTCAAAAGTGCTGAAAAAAGATCCTTCTCTTTGTCTCTAGATGGGGTATTTATAGGTGTGAATTTGCCTGAGATTCAATCCGGGTCGGAACACGTGTCATCCATCGCACTCTCTTCGGGTTCGGATGGACTATCAAGCTAACAACACATCAAAGAAACGGACGTTAGGGGTAGGATTTAGTCATATCCGGTCCGGTTCTCCAGGCGATTTCATAGGAGATTCTTCTGGATCATAGGTGCGGGTCGGAGATGTGCAGGTTGGGGGCTCGGATCGGAATACCCGATCCGAACCGGAGTAGCTTGGACGTCTCTCCTTCTCTAATCATACTCCGCTCCGCTCCAGCGTCGTGGCGAGTAGATGGCTTTCCGATCCATTTGAACTTTACTGGTCTTCCGATCCGATCAGATATGCTTTGCCAATTTACCTAGTAAGAGCCATCCGATCCGAACAGGGAATTCTATCCGATCCGAACCGATATGCTGCTATCAATCTGAAGTGTGGTGTTTTCTTCCGATCCGAACCGGAGTCTTATAACTTGAAATACTCTTCAATGGTTGGTTTCTTGACTTTGTGTTGCCTAGTTCACAAAGTAGGCTAACAACTGATATTTATGTACTTGAGTTTTTGGGAAAAATGTAACCAAACTGATTTTTGTTTTTCCGCTGTAATAAAGTTTTAAATTCTCAAGTATTGTTTATCTGTCTTGTAAATTTCTGTTCTGTCTACTAAAATGCTCCACCAAAGTTAAGGCATTCCCTTTGTGAGTTTCCTTAACGGAGGGGGGGGTGTTACACAATGGCTTCCTTTTCGTTTCCTATGCCTACCAGGGCCCATTCCAATGTTTTAGGCATGAAAGGGTTATCAAAGTAGAGAAAATTTTGAAAGATACCCCACAAATGCTCGTTGAAATCCGACTTCAACTCTTTTGACGTCAAAAGTTGGCCTAGTGACAGTCAACCCCCAAATGTGTGCTATTAACACACGTCATAATCACAGAGTGCAAGAAAGTTAATAAAGATAGGGAACACACAACAATTTTTATAGTGGTTCGACTTAATCCAAACCTACGTCCAATTTATAATCTCTATTTATATTATCGATTACAAGGTATAGTTGCTTTTTATTGAAAGAAAGTAGAGAAAAAAGTGGTTTATACATAATATCCTTGTGTTATTTGGAGTACCCGACTGTATGTGTAACACCCTGCATTTTATAATAATTAAATATTTAATGATGCATATATGTATATATATGCATAGACATAAATAAATAAAAGATACAAAAATAATAATTGTAATGTACGATTGCATGTAATAAATGCATGCGTTAAAAAGGAGAAATAAGATTAATGTAATTAATGCAATACATGCATGGTAACTATTTAAAAAGGAGAAAGAATCAATGTAATAATATACATGCAATACATGCGTTAAAGAGAAAATTAATGCAAAGAAATGCATGCAATGCAATTAAGTTGCATGCAATAATGTTTAAAAAGAGAATGCATTAATAAGGAAAAACGTATTAAAAGGTGAATTAATGAAGTTAATTGCATGCAACAATGAAAATAAAAGAAAATATATATATTTATACATACATGGCAATTAAAATTCAAATGTTAAGACAAAATATGCAAGTAAAAAGTAGAATGTAATTGATGCATAATAAATGGATAATGAACAAAGAAATCAATTGCCTACGAAATTAGAGTGCGTTAAAGTAATAAAACAAAGCGTCATTAATTGCTTTGATTTACGGAAAAGAAACTGAAAGACTGCATGTGTATATGAACACATAGATTTGAAATTCAAAAGTGAATGTAGTTTATACCACAAATAAAATGAATCAACAGAGGCAAACACAAGAAAGCAATCAACGTTTAATAAAGATGTTAAACAATAAAACATTACAAAATCAGTCGACAGTGCACCAAGACCCAAATGGGTTGACCCATACTTGCTTGGGTCGACCTATAAGTCGACCCAAAGGGGGTTGGGTTGACCTACGACTCGACCCATACGGTATGTGGGTTGATCCAAGTTTTGTTCAACCCAATTTTTGACGTGGCTAGGTTGTTGTATGCGGTTCGGATTTAATTGAATTAAAATCGATGGTTCAGAGCTTTCTATTACGTCTATAAATAGACCAGCATGTCCTAGTTTAATTTTCATATTTTCTGAGGTGCTACCTAGGCTCTGCCATTCTCTTCCTTCTCCAAACCTTTTCATAAAATAAAATATTAGTTCTTAGGCTTCTGATTCAAGGTTTGAAGATAAGAGATATAAATCTACAGTATAAGCATCTAGAATTGTGATATATGTGAGATAAGTTCTCGAATCTAATCTTTTTAAGTTTCTTCCCTTCTTTCCCTTTTGCTTTTAGAATCAGGTTTGTGAATCCGTGGTTGTTTTGTATTAGATTCAGTTAGAGAGACCACGGAATAGCAAATCTGGATCAGATTCAAGGATTGGAAAGTTGTAGGTGAGTGGATTTAAGTTAAACCTTTTGATAACGGTATATCTATCGTTTGCATTCCCCGTTAATGTGTATAATGAACCTGTTGAGATGTTTAACTTGATGAACTGATTAACCTGCTGAAATGAATAACCTGCTAAATTGTTTAATCAGTTGAAATATGAAACCTGCTGATATGTATAACATGCTGAAATATGTTGGAATCATTACTGTTATATTAAATCTGAATTGTATCCTTCGTCTGAATCATGAAACTTTTGCAATATTGTAATCCTGAAACCTGAACTGAGAATAGAACATGAAAATACGATATACCTGATTTGTATGAAAAGTTACAGTACTTGAGAAATGTTAGATAACCACATTTAGACACGAGGTTAACTTCAACTTGTAGCAGAAGCCTGCTCGGAACCAACCGGCAAATCCAGCATCCATAAGTATTCAACTTAATATGAGAGGTCTGATGCCTAAACATATGTAGAAATATATGTATGTAGCAGACAATAAGAAAATAAATTAATATACTTGTTGCAGTTAAAAAGAAAAGGTTTCAGTGAATTGAAAACTAAATGTCTAACTCAAAAAATAAGAAAGGGAAAGTATGTAATGGGCAGAGTTAGTGGGATGCGAAGGAAAAGTGATATATTTTCCTAAGTAACCTGTTTTTGAGGAAGTTGTTGCAAGTAAGCCACAGTGTACAAAGTAAAATAAAAGAAATTACTTGCAGCTACGGATTTGGATAGGAATACGTTATGAAAATAAATCAATGATTCTTTCTGTAAATCAAACTGATAAGGTGCATGAAGTGTTTTTCTTAATAAAATAAGGAACATATATTACAGTAAATGAAGGATAATGAATTACAACTGTAAAAGAATTGGAATGAATGAGGAATAATAATAACCTATTATGAATAAACTTGAAATGTGGGAATGAAAGATAATAGGTAGGTTTGTCCTAGGAACAATTGGAAATAATAACGTAGGTTATAATAAATGATAGAGAAAATGAGATAACTTAAGGAAGGAGATGAGTTGTACTTAAATATAAATTAAGTAATCTGAAAACTTGAAACCCCGTGATTGTGATAAGAAAAAACATGTTATTTAACCTATAAACCTGCTGATTGAGATGAGACTTACTTAATGACACATTAAATAAAACATGTTATGGTAAACTTATAAACTAAGGATAGACGATGAACAAAAGGATAATAATGTAAGTAGATTGTAGATTTCAGATCTTGGATTACAATTTAATGAATAACATGTTAAAGGCTTATTAATGAACCTAAACGGGTTAAGTTATATAATTGAAATTAATAAGCGAGAGGGGTCCATTCCTTAGAGATAAAAGGGGCTCGGAGAGGACTTGGTAACTTGAAGTAAAAGCCAATATGATTGGAGATAACCAAGTTAATTGGAAGCCTGATGAGATAGAGCAAGCGTGTAATTAAATGTTTAGACGTAGGGTCTAATAACATGTTAGCTTGATGTTCTTGGACCAGTTCGTATGTTTGAGGATGAAGAACCCAATGGGGTAGATCATCGTGGTGTCTTGAGGCACAAGGGGAGCGCACGTCTATCTGATTATTCTACCTTTTGGCTCCGAGGGACTGGAAGGAAGCACGATACTTTCGAGGGATGTGGTAGGGTATTCCAAGGTGGTTCTCTGTTGCCGTGCATGCTCAAGCTGTGCTCGCAGAGGTTGGGTCTGCACGGTACCACCAAGTGGGTATACCTTGACTACAATGTAGTTGGCAGTCAGAAGGCTGTGGTGGTGTGACATTAGGTGAATAGATGGTTTGCCTACAGATAGGCTGGTCAGGACCAAATTAAGGATAATAATCATCGGGTACCTGTCATCGACAGTCAGTGTGATGCAAAAAGACTGGAGCTAAACCAGGAGACCATCGACCTTTCACTATCGAGGCTTTGGTTGGGGGACACGCCAATTTGGATGTAGATTGCTTGATAGGGGCACGTCACTTAGCTCTTGATGTAGTCTTTCACTAGTTAAGGGAGGAGTCGGGTGGGACCATAGCCACCGAAATGTAGACCACAGTTTAGATATCTGTACTTTATGCCTCTTTAGCAGACCTATACAGATATGGAAAAGTCTCCAGACCAAATTCAGTGTATCTAAAACAGCCCTGTTAAGGGACTCAGTGCACAGTAGACAGTATATGCGAGATACATGCATGCCGCTTCGGGTGGTGTATCGTAGAGGTTAGGGCATTACTCCGCGGTGGGATCTGATTCGATCGAGGAATTCAGAGGTGGTAGTCTGTACTTACATAGCATGGCGATAGCGGTTCTATGCGGAACGTAGTGTGGTTATATGAAGAGTCATACGTCGCTCTAGCGTAGGATGAGTGTTGCATACGCTTCTGTGGTGTAACGGCTGGGATTGCGTATAACGACCCGAACTTCCCCGTGAAGAAAAGCCCGGATTGAGTTGAGAACAAGCCACATCGGAACACAAACAGAAGAACATTTCATTGCTTATTACAACAATTCCATAAAAATACAAGAATACCACAGAGTATGAATAAAAATTACACATTATTCAATATAAGAGATTTAAATATAATACTACAGCGGAAAAATAATACAAAACACAACTGGAAGTAATACACGGATACAGAGCTTTTCGAGTATCGTTCCAGCTGTAATTAAACTAGGGTCCTGTGAATATAAATCTGCAAAACCAAAACTACTAGCTGCCCGTGCGGAAAATAGGGGCAACCAGAATTTAGGTTAAAACAATAAACTCCAGGTCAGTCATGTGACTGGTGCGAGAACTAAAATAGTTATTAATCTTTATTTTAAAGTTAGGTAAATCAAGGGACTACGCCGCATAACACGGAACGAGTTTCCTCCCAAGAATACCAGTGCATAAAACAACAGCGCAATGCTAAATAAAGAACAATGAAGCTATTATACGACCCAGGTCCCACCACAAGCCGGAGGATAGGGTTTTACCTTATAATAGCCAAAGAATGCTTGATACGTTAAATTTCATCTTTTATTATTACTATAAGTGTATAGTGTCAAAACAATTTCAATCATAAATATCAATCATAGACGACAGCATAAGCGCCCTATACCACTATGTCGCCATATATAGGTTCTATAATCAAAACCGCAAAATCACGTACTGGAAATTGGATTTCCATCTATGAACCGAGGCAAGGGATCGTCCTCACCGATTCGAGACAGTCTAGCCCGAGCCTCAGGAACATGCGCAACTGCCCCATGGATCGTCAGGGCTGGTCCACCAATGTGGATTATAATGCCTGAACACTGCGTTTCCCCACCCTTTTGGGTGTAAATGAGCCAAATGACTCTATCGGCTCCACATAGTCACCGATTTATCTGAGGCGCCTCGCAATCAAACAACCACACAGGTGAAAATAATATAAATGTCAGGGCTGGTAGGTCACTGACACCACCCTAGCTAGAGAGAAACGCATGCCCTGCCTGATGTCCTCTCCCGTTTCTGGTTCACAACCGGGGTGTGGGGCTCGCGAATCAACGCTACACAAAGTTGTGCCACATAGGCGGTGCTTTGATCAACTACCACAAGACTTTGCTTTTCAACAAAAGCCTTGATCATTTGCATCTTAGCATGCCACACAAGCAAACCACTCCATGCAACCGATATCCATCAATCACACAGAATGATATCCAATGTCAGACACACAGTCCATTTACAAGTCCGTTCTGGATCTGAACGAAACCGGAGGCACCTTGTACCTCGCATATCCATCGATCTCCAAGTACGTCTGGACGATCACCAACTGATTCCCTCCTCTTGGGTGTACAGCCCAGTCAAGATCATCAGTAATTATCCAAATGATGTGAAGACCTCAGGTCTTCGACCACCGTCTTCATCCTCGACACATCGTCGAATCAGTTATTCAGAATGGGATAAACCCGATCTTTCTGTATAACTCGCATATATAATAAACAAGTGTTACACAAACACAACATACGCCTCACTCCAATTCAGAATATTCTTTTATTTAAATATTCTTACACATTGGGAAAGGTTCCCATTAATTTTATTAAAGATAAATTCATTAATCTTCTTTTGAATATCAATTCAAACCAAATTATGGTTTATCCAAACTAGTCGGGATTAGCGAACCTTACCGAAGTAATCATTTGTTAAATTTCCCAACCCAACCTATTCATCCCATGAAGTAAAACTGGTCATACTTCATATCTAACACCACAGTGTTATCGGTAAATTCAATTACCATTTCACGTTCAAATCTAATTAAAGATTTAACTATCGCTTGGAGCAAAACTGGTTATACTCCATTCTCGATCATTTCAATCTAATTAAAGATTCATTAAAACTTTACTTGGTTTTAATCTTCCCAAAAATCAATCTTAATGATTGTTTAATTTGGGAAATCATATTCTGTCTTTAACTGGGTTAAAGAACCAATGTCACTTAAAATACATTTCACGATAAACCCAAAATCACATTCCATTTACAATGGAATCTTCATGGAAAACAAATCGACCTATATAATCGATATAAACTTCCTTATCCGACTAATAATATAAATGGAATAACGGCAAAGCCTTTTAAACTCCAGATATATTAGTTGTCTTCCTCCACAGAAATTCACTTCGATTATTACCAAATCGAATTCCATTCCATTCCAAATTATTTTATTAAATTGGAAAACTTTACTTTGGAAAATCTCCTTTAAATCTTAACAAAAGATTTATAAATTCCAAATCACATTTCATTGTAAATCGGGTTAAAGAACGAATCTCGTTAAAACACAGTTCATGAGAAACCCAATTCACATTTCATTAATTACCGGGTCGAAGAACAAGTGTTATTTAAAACACCGTTCATGATAAACCCAAAAATCAATTCAAATTCAATTCCAATTAAATATCATTTAGTTGGTATACTTCATTAAATCTAAATAAAAAGATTTAATCTTTTTCTCAACTGGGTTTAAGAACAGTGTTAATGAAGACACCATTCACGATAAACCCCAATCCCATTTGGTATTAAATACAAGGCTCTGAATAGAAAATATATCGGCTTATATTCAATATCAAATTTTATGACCAACAAATATCGTATTGGAAATAACGATATAAATATATCTTTCAAATTTCCATAACAATATCTGTATAATCACGAAATCCAACATCAAAATATTCCAAAGACAATTTCGATTCAAGTCCATTCCAATTCATTTATTGGAAATTCTGGTTACTTTTAAAACCCTTTCAAATCCAATTTATTTATTTCAAAAATAAATGGATTATAATTCTTGTTCAAAACTAGTTCATTTCGATAAAAATCTATTTTTATCTTTTCTAATATGGAGTTTTTCATCCCAATTCTTTCCAAATCATTTCTTATGATTGTACACAAATTATTACTATTTTGAATAATTTTATCAAGGCCCGTACCGTCGATTTCCATCAATGGCCATCGAACAGCACTTACAACGACCTTTTCCAAATTTGATTTGGACATAATTCCAAATCCAACCGTTAGGTTTCAAATCTCTAATATTATTTAGAAAGCTCTTTTTGATATGAACCCAACGGTTTCGGTTTTAGGAGAATCCGACGGTCGGATCTCCCTTAATATCCATTCGAAGTCAATGGTCGAAATTCACGAACTGCCTCAGCGCGGCGCGTTCTATTCAGGCCATTATATATATATATATATATATGTTATATATATTTCGTCGATTTCCTTTTAAAACGTATTTTATAAATCGTTTTAAATTCGTTTTCAAAACGATTTCAACTTCATATTCAACTTCTAATCAAAATTGAATATTCCATATCATCGATATATAAATGATAATATTTTCAAAACGTTATATATTGAAATCACTTCCTTTTCTATATTCATTATATAAACGAACATAATCGATATAAATATCGTTCGCGTCAAAATGGCGCATATCTAATCAACATGGCTTTATATATTTCAATAACTTCGTTATTCTATTCAACAAATGAATATTTTCTTAAACATATGAATTTTCTTTTATTCAACATATGAATTTTCTTTTATTCAACACATGAATATATATTTTATTCAACACATGAATTTTCTTTTATTCAACACATGAATTTTTATTTTATTCAACACATGAATATATATTTTATTCAACACATGAATTTTCTTTTATTCAACACATGAATTTTTATTTTATTCAACACATGAATTTTCTTTTATTCAAGACATGAATATACTTTATTTTCCAACTTGGAATGAGGCACAATCAATTACCATATAATGTTAATTACATGGATTTCCTACAACACATGTATATAATAGCAACGATAAATAACCAACCATCATCCAGAGTGCATTCTGCACTGCATTAGCATCAAATATAAATATTTTACGCTTATAACAGCCTGTCAATCAATCGATTGACATACAACTAATTATTTGGGATTAGTGTACGCCGAATATCATCCCAACACCCGTGTAGGGTTTCAAATCAACAAACACATATTTTATTTGTGCAGTTGGGCGATGTGCAAAATTTATCGTCCCAATCAATATCAGTCAAATGTGTGTATATAAACAAATCGTCCGATTTGTTTATAAATATTTATTTTATATACACGTTAAAAATTATATTTTTAACCATAAAATAATTTATTTCATTCCACTACACACAATCATTTTTCACAACACATCAATCAAACAAACAAGTCATCCATGGTCTGTGGACGATGGGTGTCGGGTGCTGCTAAGCACCGTCTGCATCCTAGTATATATTTCAACTAGAAAATAAATTAAAAGTGAGAAGTTCTCACCTAGAAGCTAAACCAAACGCCGCGACTCTTCTTATGTAGAAATCTTCACCGTTTTTTCAACGAGATCTGTTTCACGTGGTATATGTTAAAAATCACATTTTTACTTCAAAGCCATATTATAAAAATTCAATTCTTATATTGCTACTTCATATATGTAAAAATCGAGTTTTTATCGCCACATCATATATTTTTACAACGCTTCTTTCTATATAAAAATTATATTTTTATATTTCTACTTCTTATATAAATATCGAATTTTTATCCCTACTTCATTATAATGATTATATTTTTATATTGCTTCATACATTATAAAAATCATATTTTTACTTCGCTGAAAACATTATAAAAATCACTACTTTATATCATTATTATATATATGAAAATCACTTCTTTATTTGCAATTCATATAAAGAGAAATCACATTTTCATTTCAAAGCAATCTATATAAAGATCATATTTTTATTATCATACATATATAAAAATCATATTTTTAGCTAATTAAAAATCGAATCTTTTATCACATTCATACATATAAATTTCAGATTTTTAAATATATACATATATGTATAGTTTCAGATTTATAAATATATACATAAAATAACAATCGCATTTTAATCTACATGAACGAATAAAATTAAAAATAAACACTCACAAGCGTTGTCGGCCGGCGAAGGAGGCTCGAGGAAGAGCCTAGAACTGGTCTAGACTGAAATGTAGACATCAGAGTGGCGCTAGGGCACACTGATGGTGGCAGGCGGTGGCGCTGGCTGTGGTGGGGCCGAGAGAGGGTGGCGGTCCTAGGGTTTGGGTGGCGCGGATGTTAAAGGGCGTGGGGGTTTTTAGGGGTCCTCGAATTGAGCGTAGGGGAGAGGGTTCTTGAATGAAGGAGGAGAGAGGAAGTGCGGCTAGAGGAGGGGGGTTTCCAGTGCAGCGATGGGCGAAGGAGGCAGCTCGATTGGTTTGGGGCTTCTCGTCGTTTTTTCTCTTTTTTTTTTACTGCGTTGACTGAAAGGAGATGGGAGAAGAGAGTATATATATTAATATATATATATATATATATTTAATTAATTTAATTTTCAAAAAAAACAACTTTTTAATACGGACACCAAACGAGACCCAATGATTGTCGCCTCTAGCGTATTACCTTCATCCCGAACACAACGGGATATGTTTCCTAACCCAATTCGGCTGTTACGATCAGTTTTTGTCAAAATCAAAATATAACTCTATATATTGAATTTGAACGCACATTTCAATTTACTGGGGCCACATATGCACTCTAAAAATTCCCGAAAAATACTTTCTAGCTTCGTATTGACGATACGGTTCTAACAAAACTAATTTCATCGAATTTGAAAATCGTTTGAAAAATGGTTATTTTCTGGTCAATCGAAATTGACTAAAACTGTCAAAACACGTTTTCTTTCGCCACGCTCACATATTGCTTTCAAAAATTATGAATTTTGAAACCTAGCAATAACTTGCCATCCCGGATCCAACAAAAGTGGTTTCATCGAAAACAGAGATCATTTGCAAAATTTCCATTTTTAAGGGCCAGAATTCCATAGCGACTATTCTGAATTTTCTACTGGACATAACTTTTTATTCCCGCTATGAAATTTCAATTTTTCGGATTCGTTGGAAAGATATTTTCAAATAGATTCTAATATTTTTGTGTTTCATTAAAATCCGGTTTATTTTGAATCCTGTACATTCATTTGAAATTTGAAATCGAATTTTCAAACTACCGCGCCATTTTCAATTCCTTTTATAATTTAAAATAAATATTTATATTCTAACGATGATTCAAATAAATATATATGTTCTAATTCTATTCAAAATAAATTTCTCCTCGTTATTATCTAAAATAATTCATTTTAAATATTCAAAATTCATCAAAATTGCCAAAAAAAATTAAATTGGCTCAGATTTCCGGGTTATTACACTGCGCGAGAAGGGTACTACAGGAAGTACCTTGATATTGTGGGTAGCTACATATATACTATATTAAGTAAATCTACTGGGAGGTAGATGAGTACGACATGTATGAAAAGCCTTGAGTGTTATGAACCCAGGTAACCTAATAAATAAGAAAATTTAACTGCATTATATGTAGGGTTATTCAGAATGTGTAGTTTTAGTGTAGTAACCAGAACTTGTGTTATGACCCCCTCCTCATAACACACTTTCCGGTTAGGTTTGTGGCAGAGATGTTATAGCTTTGGAAACTGGCTAGGCCGTATTAAACTCTTGGAACGGCTATATTTGATTATATTATATTTAATTTCATTCCGATATGAGATGTTTTTCCGAGCTCTGATACATATTTATATATCTGTCTTTTCTTCAGGATACAGGACAAACCAACACGAGTTCAGATGGATTGGAATTTTGAAAAAAAAAACCGGTCTGTCGGAATTCGGGTTGTTACAGTATGCTTTAAGTATTTTGAACATGAGATTTTATGTGCAGAATTCAGAATGCTTTTTCATTTTTGGTAATGGTGTATTTGTAAGCAAGGAAGGTGGGCCGAGTTGTGTGCAACGCGGCATGCCTCTCTTTCAAAGTCGGTCACGTGTAACTCGATCCCGTAAAGTAGTTATAGACGGCGAGACCCGGTCTACTGCTGATATACACGTAAATGTGTATATTTTATCCGCTTATTTATCTAATTTTCTATTTAAAATAATTAATATTGTGTATTTATAGCTGTGTTTTCAGATTGTTGATAAAAAGCTTGGCTTAGAGCATTTGATGGATAAAGCATAAAGAATTTGCTTAAAAAGAGTGAAGTTGAAATTACTAAAGCTTGAAGAGTTTAAAGCTTGAAGAACGGTTGCAAATAGAGTTCAGTTGGGTAGATTTGGCTCACTAAAGACTCATATTGCGTTCACATTGGCTCATTAGCAGGGTATCTCACTCATGTTGCGTTCACATTAGCTCGTTTGCAAGGCCTCTCACTCTACAGCTGCGTTCACACTAGCTTATGTGTTAGTTGGGCTAATTCTTTAGTCCCACATTATGGAATTTGCCAAGTAGCCTTTGTCATATCAGCTATAAATATACTTTATCTCATTCATTGTAAAACACACTTAGTTTTATTCTGTAATTCTCTTCTTGGAATAAAACTCTTCTTCTCCATTTCTCTTAGTTGTTATTTTATTTTATTTATGTTCATGTTATTTAGTTTCTTTTTATTTTCTTTTCTTTTAGCTATGTCTAGCTAATCCTCTTTAATTAGGGGGTGATGACGCTGATAGATATGATTCAATATGAATCGCATAGCCAAAAGATTTGAACTTCATGTATGTAGATCTAGATCTGAATCAAGGGTTAGATCTGAACCTTCATATTCTGTGTCATTTAAGAGCTATGCTCCTTCACAGGGTATATTCGAGTTCGATCTAACAATTATCAGATTTAGATCTTATTTTAGGTTTTTAGAAATTAATTTGTGAATCTGTCCTGATAGTCTATGGTTGTTTAAGAGCTGAGGTCCTGCATAGGCTATACTTGTTGTTATTTACATATTTATTTCTAGAAACCTAATTATCGTTGATTCATGTTTGTGACAGAAACATGAATTAGATCTGTATTTATTCGATTGGCTATTGATGAATATTAATCTAATCTATGTCATAACTCCCTAATTACTTTCTTTATTGTTAAAAACTCGCTTTTTGTTTACTGTCAATTTGCAATTCAATCAATATCTTGGAATAACTTGATTGGATTTATTAATTAAAATATTTTTGGTCCCAGAGTTCGACACCCTCTACAACAATCCTTGTTGTTTAGGAAAGCCGAACAGATTTTACAGTTGTTTACAATTGTATAATTTGTTCGCAAACAAATTTTGGCGCCGTTGCCGGGGATTGGACCTAAGGGAGTCCAGGGCTCATCTAGGGCTTAATTGTATTTTGATAGTTGATTCATTTGGAACGAATTATTTCTTGGTGTCTAGACTACGGCAGAGAAATAACCATTTATAAATATTACGGTGATTCGTAAATATTATATCGGTTGTTACTTTGAAGGTACTTAAACCTTCGGCTGCATTGCTAGGGTGATTCCTGGTGCACCGATAACCCCTGTCCGTTAACTGGATGAGAAATCTTTTGGTCTAAGTAATCAAACGTGTCACTATATAATTTTGAGTTAGCAGCCATCAAGGATAGAAAATTTCTTTGTAGCTAATTTCTGTGTGTGTAAAAAAAAAATTTCAAAACTCCTCAAAAACAAATAAAAATTTGAATAACAAAAAAAAAATTAACATTTTTTTTTTCTTCTTTTAAACCTCGCTAGTCTGTAGGTCGTACTTTAAAAAAAATCTCATTTTCAAAACCTTTCTCCTTCTCACCTCTTTCTGAACTTCTCCGTTGTCTAAATTTCTTTGACGAACTCTCTTCTTCTTTCTAGTGCATGCAAACTTGGACCCGTGACCAAGAATCTCGTCGTTTAGTTAGAATCGAACCACCTTCTCTTTCCTCAAAACCCAGTTCACTCGACCAACCCTTAGAAATGGGTAACGAACCCGCACCTCGTACCCTGATGGACAGAATCCTTCCCGATAGAATTTATGTCCCTTCTTGCATTCAATTACTCAATCCTGTGGGTAATCACTTTGAAATCCGATCGAGTCAGATAAACATCCTTCCCAAATTTGGAAATTTTTCTCATGATGAACCATATAGTTTCTTAACGAAATTTGAATATGCTTGTGCAACCTTTAAATTACAACAGTTATGTGAGGATAGTATTAAACTTCGTTTGATTCCATTCGCACTAACTGACTCTGCAGAGAAATGGTTTCGCAGCTTACCCCCAAATTCGATTAAAAAATGGGATGAATTTACAACAGTTTTCCTTAAAAAGTTTTACCCCCCAGAAAAAACAGCTAGAGTCAGAAATGAAATCACCAATTTCCACCAAAAAGGGGGTGAATCTTTTTGGCAATACTTCGAAAGATTTAAAGAACTACTGTTGAGTTGTCCCCATCATGGTTATGAAACATGGTCGTTATGTCAAAATGTATACGATGGACTTGATAATAATACTAGGCAAATGTTAGAGTCCATGTGTCAGGGCAATTTTCTAAAACAGACTGACGTAGAAGCTTGGGAATTTCTGGACGAGTTAGCAGAAAAATCGAAACAATGGGAACGAACCAATGAAAAATCTCTCTATTCGCGATCCAGTAGTAATTCGGTCGAATCCACTTCTTCTTCTTCTAATACTCTTGTTGATGCCATACTGAACGTTGTTAGAACACACACTCAGTCTAATAACGCTTCCCAAGCCATGTGTCACATCTGTCTTGACTCCAATCACATGGCTGATGACTGTCCCCAGTCCCTTGAGCAAGTAAACGCTTTCAATAGACCTAACAACCACCCAAATCTTTCTTATGGTCCAAATAACCCCCTGATGAATAGACCTTTGAATCGAGCATTTCCAAACAATGCTGTGAACCCTCCTCTTAGGCAAAATCAGTACACTTCGAACCAGGCACCTTTCCACAATCAAATGGTTGCACCCCAATATGAAAAACGCCTTTCTACGATTGAGGGGAATTTATCTGAGGTGAGCAACCTATTAGCGTAAATGACTAAGAAAACTGTTGAAAATCAAAACAAGCTAGACATCTCCTTGCAATCATATATGCAAAACACGAATCAACAAATGAGTGAACTCCAAAAACAAATATCTCGGCTTAACGCTAGATTAAGTGAACGGGAAAAGGGTACTTTTCCAAGTCAACCCATTCAAAACCCTAGAGGACAAAATTCAAACCCCAACCAAATTCACATCATTCAAGATTCAAACGTTAGTCAATTGAATGCTGTCACGACTCTTAGATCCGGAAAAAAGATTGACAACCATGTAATCAACCCGAATGTTATACCGGACGATCTTCCAAACCCTATCGAAAATTCGAACAACTCAGATCAAAACATTGAGCCAATTTCTGACAAGGACCATCCTCAAACTCAAGTAGCGCAACCTACTGAGTTGTCTGCTCCATTTCCTCATAGACTCCGACCTAGGAAAAAGACGGATCAGCTAGTAAAGACGCTTGAAATATTTAAGCAAGTTAAAGTGAACATTCCTCTTTTAGATATTATACAGGAGGTTCCACAGTACACGAAATTTCTAAAAGATTTGTGCACTCAAAAACGTCATACACAAGTACCTAAGAAAGTGTTTCTAGCGGCAACTCTAAGCGAGGTCTTGTCCCAATCAATACCAGTGAAATACAAAGATCCTGGCTGCCCCACAATATCATGTACTATTGGGGACAAGAAAATCGATAGATGCATGCTAGACTTAGGGCTGCTGTTAACTTGCTTCCATATTCCGTCTATCGCCAATTAGGGCTAGGAGAATTGAAACCCACCAAGGTTACCCTACAACTTGCTGACCGGTCAATTAAGAAACCTGTGGGCGAAATCGAGGATGTGTTGATCAAAATAGGCGAATTCATCTTTCCAGTTGATTTCATTGTCCTAGAAACTCAACGGGTAAGCAATCCTGCGAACCAGATCCCTTTGATTTTAGGACGACCCTTCTTAGCAACCTCTAATGCGCTTATCAACTGTAGAAATGGGTCTATGAAACTTTCTTTCGGTAACATGACTGTCGAGCTAAACATCTTCAGAACTGAAAACTCTCCTAACTCTTATGTGGACCAGTTTTCTGAAATCCATGCTGTCCATGATAATGAATCTGAGCTCGACCATCTGAGCAACGAAATGGAATCAAATTATGAAACATTATTTCAAGATATTCCCGAAAATGTCTCTGATTCAATTTCTGTTGAGCTGCTCACAATTGAGCCTATTCCTCAACCAATTTCTTCGGTTGAGTCGTCCCCAAAATCTGAACTCAAAGTGCTGCCCAGTCATCTTAAGTACGCTTACTTAGGAGACAATGAAACCTTTCCTGTCATCATCGCTTCTGACCTTACTTTAGAGCAGGAACAATTGCTCCTTCCCATTCTTAAGAAAAATAAGGAAGCAATTGGTTGGTCCATGGCTGATATTAAGGGGATTAGTCCTTCGATTGTCCAACATCGAATCCACGTTATAGATGATGCCAGCCCACTCGTGTTCCCCAGCGTCGACTAAACCCCATCATGAAAGAAGCAGTTCGTGCTGAAATCCTTAAATGCCTTGACAATGGAATCATCTACCCAATTTCTGATAGTCAATGGGTTAGTCCGATTCATGTCGTACCTAAGAAATCAGGGATTACCGTGATCCAAAATGATGCTAACGAGCTTATCCCAACCCGCACCCAGACCGGTTGGCGTGTTTGCATTGACTATAGGAAACTTAACGCTGCAACACTTAAGGATCATTTCCCTCTGCCATTTATCGATCAAATGTTAGAATGACTAGCTGGTCATGAGTACTATTGTTTCCTTGATGGGTACTCGGGCTATAATCAAATCCCTATCGCTCTTGAGGTCCAAGAGAAAACCACTTTCACTTGTCCGTTTGGTACATTTGCGTACCGACGTATGCCTTTTGGTCTCTGTAATGCACCTACAACCTTTAAGAGGTCCATGATTAGCATTTTTTCTGATATGATCGAGCGATTTTTGGAAGTGTTCATGGATGATTTTTCCATATTTGGTGATTCTTACTCTGAGTGTGTACATCATCTTGATCTTGTTCTTAACCATTGCAAAGATAAACACTTAACTCTTAATTGGGAAAAGTGTCACTTCATGGTCAAACATGGCATTGTTTTAGGACATGTCATCTCTAATAAAGGAATTGAAGTAGACAAAGCTAAAATCGAAGTTATCTCGAATCTTCCCATTCCCAAATCCGTTAAGGACATCCGATCCTTTTTAGGTCATGCTGGTTTTTACAGTCGCTTTGTAAAGGATTTTAGCAAAATCACTCGACCTTTGACCAATCTTCTTGGTAAGGATGTTCCTTTCGACTTCAATTCTGATTGCATTTCATCTTTTGAGCATCTTAAAAATGAACTTGTCTCTGCTCCGATCACCTGCTTTCCCAACTGGAAGCTGCCTTTAGAAATCATGTGTGACGCCTCGAATTTCGTTGTTGGCGCTGTCTTAGGACAACGTATCGATAAGATTCTTCACGTCATTTACTACGCGAGTAAAACTCTGAACGACGCTCAAATCAATTATACTACCACTGAAAAGGAACTCTTGGCAGTCATTTTCACTTTAGAAAAATTCAGGCCTTATCTAGTTGGCTCACACATCACTGTTCATACTGATCATTCCGCACTTAGGTATCTTTTCTCTAAAAAGGATGCTAAGGCTCGTCTCATTCGTTGGATCCTTCTACTTCAAGAATTTGACCTTACCATTAAGGATAAAAAAGGACCTGAAAACGTTATTGCGGACCACTTGTCTCGTCTTCCAAATGCCCCGTCTTCGTCTCTTCCGATCAACGAGAATTTCCCTGATGAACAACTGTTTTCTCTATCCACTGATCCTTGGTTTGCTGACATTGTCAACTACTTAGTCACCAAGCGGACCCCTTCTTTTTGGTCTAAGCAGGATAAACACAAATTCTTTTCCCAAGTGAAACATTTTTATTGGGACGACCCCTATCTTTTCAAGTATTGTCCCGACCAAATCATTCGAAGGTGTGTTTCCGACACTGAAACTCATAGTGTCCTCTCTTTCTGTCATGACCAAGCCTGTGGTGGTCACTTCGGTCCCAAAAAGACAGCTGAAAAGGTTCTCCAATTGGGTTTCTACTGGCCCAACCTTTTCAAGGACGCGTACGAATTTTGCAAAACTTGTGATCGATGTCAATTCTTAGGGAAAATTTCTAAATGGAATATAATGCCCCTAAACCCCATTCTAGAGGTCGAAAATTTTGATGTTTGGGGTATAGACTTCGTGGGACCCTTCCCTAATTCTTTTGGGAACCTGTACATCCTCTTAGCTGTCGATTATGTTTCTAAATGGGTCGAAGTTGTTCCATGCAAAACAAACGATAACAAGGTTGTTGCGCGCTTCTTGAAAGAAAATATCTTCTCTAGGTTTGGCACACCTCGCACGATAATTAGTGATAATGGAACACACTTCTGTAATCGTTCTTTTGAAGCTCTCATGAGAAAGTATTTGATAACCCACAAGTTATCCACTTCGTACCATCCTCAAACTTGTGGGCAGGTTGAAGTATCGAATAGGCATATTAAACAAATCCTTGAGAAAACTGTGAATCGAAATTGTAAAGATTGGTCCCAAAAGTTAACCGACGCTCTTTGGGCTTACCGCACCGCTTTCAAAATAAACTTGGGTATGTCCCCTTATCGGTTGATTTTTGGTAAGCCATGTCACTTGCCAGTTGAACTAGAACATAGGGCGTTATGGGCAATAAAAACTTTGAATCTTGATTTAGAGCAAGCAGGTGAACATAGGAAGCTTCAACTTAATGAACTTGATGAAATTCGAAATGATGCCTATGAAAATGAACGAATTTACAAGGATAGAACAAAAGTTTTTCATGATAAATCAATTTTACGTAAAACTTTCATGCATGTCAAAAAGTTCTGTTGTATGACTCAAAACTGCATTTATTTCCGGGTAAGTTAAAATCTAGATGGACAGGACCTTACACTGTACGGACTGTTTTTCCATATGGTGCGGTAGAAATTGAGAATCCAACTGATGGATCATCCTTTAAGGTCAATGGTCAACGCCTTAAACCTTACTTGGAACCTATACCCAACCAAGAGGAAGAGCTCATGGTCCTCCATGAGCCATATTACATTCGGTAAGACGCACTAACCCTCTTTTGTACATATGTAAATATTCTCTTATTTGTTTTTCCCTTTCACTAAGATATGTCTGATTAAGACTGTGAGGACATAGTCACACTCAAGTGTGGGGGGGAATTTACATTACATCAGCAATCAAATTTTATAAAGTAGGTCATTCATTGAACAAGGATTAACTTAAAATTCATAAATAACACCTTGGTTCTTGTTTGATAAGTTGAATTGTTGGGTGATGGGAATGAACATTATTTATTCATTGAATCGTAATGTGTCTTTTTAAGATGCTAGCTTGAGACTGTGCAGACGTTAGTCGTGTTCTGGAGTAAGCGTGTCAACCTTTGTTATACATGTTAGAATGTGCAAGTAAAAATAATCAAAAAAAAAAAAAAATCAAAAAAAAAAAAAGATTTTGCACCTACATTTGTTGGATTTTCTGAGTTCGTTTTCATGCATAATATTTTCTTTTCCACTCAAATTTTCAAAATCGTAAGTTCTAAAATCCACTCGGCCCAATTAAGGAGAAATGACTCATTGTAGCATTCTTCTTCGATACCCCACATTATTCAAACCCAAGTTTTAGTCGAATTACATCCATGTTTCGGCAAGTTTTTCTTATATTGGTATACTTAAGAACCTTGTACTGATTTATTTTCAAATGTTCAGAAATGTCACTTTTTATACCAATATTACACTACCCACTCCGTACTTGTTTTAAGGTAGTATAATCATATACCACATCTTATTTTATATGGGTTATCTATCTTACAAAACTTTGCTTATCATTCCTTTCAGCTTTTTGTATAACATCAATCCAGACTTGTGTGTTGAATTAGAGTTATAGAAGTAGAGTGACTAGGGCACAAAACTTTCCTTTCATGAAGTGTTGGTTATGATTGGTTTAGTAGAGGAGGAATCAAATGAAATAATACGGTGTCATTCCATTCCATTTCCGCTCATCATTCATCATGCAAAGATGAAAAAAAAAGTGAAAAAAAAGAAGAAGAAAAAAAAGAAAAAAAAAAGAAAGAAAAGAAAAAAAATGAAATAAAGAGAGAGTCTCTCTGAATAAAATAGCCATTCATCATTCTTGACTATAAAGCATTCATTTCTATTCCATCCATATCCATCATACCGTACTTAGAAGCGAGGATTGTAGTTGAGGAGATGAAAGGAAACAAAACGTCCATATGTGCCTTAGTATTACTTTATCTTTTGTAGCTTGAAATTCAACTAATACACTTGCCCTCTTATCTAGAATATTTTTAGAACTTACAAAAAATTTTCCTTCATCTATGCATAACTCATATCCAATACATTACAATTACATTGGTGCAAAATTATTTAAAAAAAAAAGAGAGAAGAAGAAGAATAAAGAAATGATTGGGTGCACATTGTCGATGTGTAGAACTTTGGTTGACACCACGCTCTTAACCTTTAAGACAATTACAGTGTTATCAAGGAATTACGATTCAGCTTGAAAAAATTTTGTTCATCTTTGCACTAATTATGGGATGGACAATTTGGGGCTAAACCGTTATTATTGAAGTTAGGTGAAATCCTTGGAATGTGAAAGACCTGAAATATATTGTTTGATTAATCCGCGTACATAAGACGCTTTGGATTTTGTGGGTAGTATCTGCTGAAAACCCTCACGAGACAACACTCGTCCTACTGGGGACACCCAGAGGTTTAACGGCTTGTTGCATACGCTAAATGCAATCGTGTTTCCTACGAAAGTGTGACATATCTTAGTCTAGTTTATTCAAGGACGAATAAAAAGATAAGTGCGGGGGTATTTGATAACACGTAAATGTGTATATTTTATCCGCTTATTTATCTAATTTTCTATTTAAAATAATTATTATTGTGTATTTATAGCTGTGTTTTCAGATTGTTGATAAAAAGCTTGGCTTAGAGCATTTGATGGATAAAGCATGAAGAATTTGCTTAAAAAGAGTGAAGTTGAAATTACTAAAGCTTGAAGAGTTTAAAGCTTGAAGAACGGTTGCAAATAGAGTTCAGTTGGGTAGATTTGGCTCACTAAAGACTCATATTGCGTTCACATTGGCTCATTTGCAGGGCATCTCAATCATGTTGCGTTCACATTAGCTCGTTTGCAAGGCCTCTCACTCTACAGCTGCATTCACACTAGCTTATGTGTTAGTTGGGCTAATTCTTTAGTCCCACATTATGGAATTTGCCAAGTAGCCTTTGTCATATCAGCTATAAATACACTTTATCTCATTCATTGTAAAACACACTTAGTTTTATTATGTAATTCTCTTCTTGGAATAAAACTCTCCTTCTCCATTTCTCTTAGTTGTTATTTTATTTTATTTATGTTCATGTTATTTAGTTTCTTTTTATTTTATTTTCTTTTAGCTATGTCTAGCTAATCCTCTTTAATTAGGGGGTGATGACGCTGATAGATATGATTCAATATGAATCGCATAGCCAAAAGATTTGAACTTCATGTATGTAGATCTAGATCTGAATCAAGGGTTAGATCTGAACCTTCATATTCTGTGTCGTTTAAGAGCTATGCTCCTTCACAGGGTGTATTCGAGTTCGATCTAACAATTATCAGATTTAGATCTTATTTTAGGTTTTTAGAAATTAATTTGTGAATCTGTCCTGATAGTCTATGGTTGTTTAAGAGCTGAGCACCTGCATAGGCTATACTTGTTGTTATTTACATATTTGTTTCTAGAAATCTAATTATCGTTGATTCATGTTTGTGACAAAAACATGAATTAGATATGTATTTATTCGATTGGCTATTGATGAATATTAATCTAATCTATGTCATTACTCCCTAATTACTTTCTTTATTGTTAAAAACTCGCTTTTTGTTTATTTTCTGTCAATTTGCAATTCAATCAAAATCTTGGAATAACTTGATTGGATTTATTAATTAAAATATTTTTGGTCCCAGAGTTCGACACCCTCTACAACAATCCTTGTTGTTTAGGAAAGCCGAACGGATTTTACAGTTGTTTACAATTGTATAATTTGTTCGCAAACAACTGCTGAAGAATAGTTCAGCTCGAAAATGATGACATACACGGAGCTTTGAATTCTGATGTATAAAAAGAAGTACTCAGCAAAGCTTGTCCGATTCTGTAGCCTTGGGTATAGGACTTTGTTTTAATAACGTATAACTCATTCTGGTATGCCGATCTGGTATTTCAGGATGGGCTCAGCGTTGCAGGACCGACCCAATCTTTTAGGAGTGATTCGATCGATCGGTAGATGACCCGATCGATTGGTTTACTTTCTGACTTTAGGAAGAGTGCCGATTCTGAGAGAGGAAGCTCCTGCTTTCTGTGAGATCGGCTCGAGTTGAACTATGATCGGTCGACCTGAGCTGAAAGTTGATCTTAAAGATAAAGAGCTGCTTCAATATCTGAGGTTGAGCTTCATTCTTGGGTCGTGACGGCTTTTGCCAAAAAGTTGGTCAACACTTTTCCCTTCAAAATATATCTTTTTTGGTAGAGGAAGGAATGTTCTGAATCTTTCCGAGAATAATGAATAGATGTCCAGGATGCCATGGTTACGTCGAACCATATTACAGGAAGGCCAGAAAATTGACGATAACTGATGATTGTATTATAGCCGAAAAAGCGACGACCGCTGGGGATCGTATTAAGGCTAGAAAATCGACAATCACGGAGGATTGTATTAAGGCTAGGAATCTATGAATGCCAAGGAGTTGATCGATCATGTCAGATCGACCTTAGGGAGAAATAGAAAGACCGGGTTCTTGCTGAGTTATCCATTACCTGCATAGTTTTTAAACGAATGTGCCAAGTCCTGGAAATGTCGTTTGATTCTTTTAAAACCATACTCGGTATGGAGATGGTGGAGAGCATTAACCATACTCGGCTTAAGAGAGTGGCGAGCATTAACCATACTCGGCTCAGAAATGGTGGCGAGCATTAACCATACTTGGCTTAAAAGAGTGCCGAGCATTAACCATACTCGGCGTAGAAATGGTGGCGAGCATTAACCATACTCGGCTTAAAAGTGTGGCGAGCATTAACCATACTCATCTTAGAAACGGTGGCAAGCATTAACCATACTCAGCTTAGAAATGGTGGCGAGCATTAACCATACTCGTCTTAAAAGAGCGGCTCGCATTAACTATACCCGGCATAAAAATGGTGGCGAGCATTAACCATACTCGGCTTACAAGAGTGGCAAGCATTAACCATACTCGGCTTAGAAATGGTGGCGAGTATTAACCATACTCGTGTTAAAAATGGTGGTAAGCATTAACCATACTCTGCTTAATAGTGGTGGCGAGCATTAACCATGCTCGGCTTAAGAAGAGTGATGATCATTAACCATACTCGGCTTAAGGAGAGTGATGAGCATCAACCATGCTTGGCTTCAATTAAGGATCCTGCCAAATCCTGATAAGATACTTGAATCGATCAAGCATAATCCATGTTTGAGAAATAAAACTTTATTTATGCTTAAATTATTACAAAATAAATTTAAGTCGATCTAAGGTTGAATTCCAAGAACGCGTAGGGATTACTTCTTAATCCCGCACGTGGGCACATCAACCTGACCATCTTATTTATAAAATAGCCGAACTATGAAGGATGGGGCTTGCTAGAGCCAACAATAGTCGTTTAACAAACAAAAACTTAAGAAGTAGTAGTAGAGTGATCTTGTCCAGATTAATTGATGATGATGCCACAAGCGCTCGATCCTGGATCCCTCCTATTCCGAGGAGTGTGAGAACCATTCCGAGGAGCATTGAAGGGTGGCAGAGGTGGTGCGGATGCCGCAGATTTTTTAACATATTCGGGTAGCTCTCCTTGTCTGACCCGAGCTTCAATGAGATCACGTAAGTGTCTGTAATCATTGGTGTTATGACCAGCCATATCATGAAACATGCAATGCTTGCCGGATTCACGTTCTCTTTGGGTTTTCTCCCTTCTGGGAGGCTTGGGAAAAGGTAGGGATCCTCGAACATCAATATATATATATATATATATCTAACAGTGAGGAATTGAGCTCGGTGTACTGATCATACTTGGGTTCTCTCCAGAACCGCACATTTCGATCATTTTTTCCAAGACTTTCCACTGGTCATTGGTATTGGATGGTTCTCCACCTTCTGTAGCGAGTACATCGAGACTTTCCGTCTCGATGTTGGCATCCTCTTATTGGAGAAATCTATTGGCTTCGGAGTATAAGTCTCCAATGTCCTTGGGAGGATCTCTGGTAAGGGAAATTTTGAGGTATGATCGATCCAAGACTCCAGCAATGGCGGCTATAAGCACCATCTATGGATCGGGTCGATCTACCGATGTTACAGCTGCATTGAATCTTTCTAAGAATGAGTGCAGGGTCTTGCCAGATCACTACTTGATGGAGATAAGGAACATGACATTCTTCGTTCGGGAGATGTGAATTTTGAATTGTTCGATGAAGCGGGTGACCAACATATTCCAACTGTTGATCGATTCAGTCGTTAGTTATCGAAACCACATGGCAACGATGTCGGTTAAGTAGAGAGGGAAGCATTTGGCCATGACATTGGTCGATGTTATAGTACTTCCATATGCCGCATGTAGTGCATGAGATGCAAAGTGGGATCTACCATTGTAGGGTTCGAAGGATGGAAGCTTGAAGTCTAATGGATTGCACGAGTTTCTGTTGACCTCCGTGAAAGGGTTGCATTGGACGTTATCCACGTCATGCTGAGTGGTGGCTCCTTGGGGGAAGCTCTTGATGATACTGGCAAGTTGACTCCCATCTCCGAAAAGTCTTTGCCTCGAATTCAATTCTGCGCTGGGGACATTGGTGAGAATCCCAGTACTGGGTGGAAGCATGCCCTGAGTTCTTGGGGTTAGTTCAGTTTGGTCCACGAGAGTTGAGTGAAGGTGGCCTCCATCCTCAGGCCTTGATTCCGGAGTAACTGGAGCTGCTTGGGTGGAATGTGGATTGGGCTGAACCATATCCACTTCGGTTGGATTGGAGCAGTTCGAGATAACATTTTCTATTCGGGGATAGGCATTGCCCCCACCTGGGGAGATATCATAATGGTCTTTGGTAGTGTTTCCCTTTGCTCTGTCAAGAACTGGCATGGTATAGTGGCCTTGTTGACACAGAGGGTTACTTCCCCCAGCTCTTCTTGGCGCAGCAAGCTGGGAAGGCTGTGTGGGAGGTTGCATAAGACGGATTTGCGGTAAGATACTGGGTCAGACCGGATATTGCATCGATACGTCTTCTGGTAGACCTAGAGATTGCAAAAGTTCAAGAACTGTTTGTCCAAGGTGTTGAGTCGAACCCTGGACTAGGGGAAAAATGGTCGACCGACTGGGGCTTGGATTTGGTTGACCTGAGAATCTGCAGCTACTCCAGCTTCATTAGTTGTGGAAGTGATAACCTAAGATCTGACCGATCAGGAAGTGAAGCTGAACCAGGAGGAAGAAAAGGTGTGGATCGATTTGGGGCTTGGTTTTCACTGGTTTGAAGATTAGCTGTTGTCCTAACTTCTCCTGGTGCAGGAAGTGATGCTGCGTTGCTCGGCCTTCCTTCCATCCGAGCAAGAAAGTCATTCACCATTTCCTGTTGCTTTTTGAGGAGTCCATCCTATTGTGCCATCTACGTTCTGAGTTCGGCCGGTACTTTATCCATTACGCCTCAAGTTATGTATTGGGATGGGTCTTCATGGAAGGAAGCCTCCTGGCTTGCCCCCACTGCTGATGTTCCTGCTGCATCGACAACCAGAGCATGGGAAGATGTCACATCCTTCTTCCGCTTTACCATTGTATGTTCAGAAATTGCTGAAGGCGATTAAAGGTCGATAGTGTGCCCCCATACCTGGCATGCCAAAGTGTTGACATCAAAAGTTGGTCTAGTGACAGTCAACCTCCAATCGTGTGCTATCAACACACAATCATAATCGCAGAGTGCAAGAAAGTAAGTAAAGATAGGAACACGCAACAATTTTTATAGTGGTTCGGCTTAATCCAAGCCTACGTCCACTTTATAATCCCTGTTTATACCGTATATTACAAGGTACAGTTGCATCTTATTGAAAGAAAGTAGGGAAAGAAATGGTTTATATACAAAATCCTTTTGTCATTTGGAGTGCCAAGCTGTATGCTTTAAGTATGCCGAACATGAGATTTTATGTGCAGAATATAGAATGATTTTCCATTTTTAGCAATGATGTATATATAAGCAAAGAATGTGGGCCGAGTTGTGATAACTCGATCCCGTAAAGCAGTTGTAGATGGTGGGACCCGGACTACTGCTGAAAAATAGTTCTTGAAAATGATGGCATACGTGGAGCTTGAATTCTGGTGTATAAAAAGAAGTGTTGGTCAAAGCTTGTCCGATTTTGTAGCCTTCGGAGTAGGACTTCGTTTTAATAGTGTATAACTCATTCTGGTATACTGATCCGATATTGCAGGGTGGGTCTGGTATTCCAGGACCGATCCGATCTTTTGGGAGTTATTCGATCGATCGGTAGATGACCCGATCAATCAATTTGCTTTCTGACTTTAGGAAGTGTGCCAATTCTGAGAGAGGAAGCTTATTCTTTCTATGAGATCGACTCGGGTTGAATAATGATCGGTCGACCTGAGTTGAGAGTCGATTTTAAAGATAAAGAGCTGCTTCAGTATCTGAGGTTGATCTTTATTCTTGGGTTATGACAGATTTCGCCAAAATGCTGGTCAACAAACTCCGAATGGCAAAAGAGAAAGAAAAGAGGGTTGGTAATGTGATTGAACAAGAATGAATAAGAAGAGGAAGTAGATGTTCAAAATCTAGGGGTGGACGAAGACGATCAAGCAATCTATGTCGGTGAAGTCTGTTTAGATAAGGTTGGGAATGTGACTGAACAAAATGGGGAATTCTGTCTCCATTACCCGAATTGTCCAATTCACAAGTTCCCGATTGTTAAAAACAACTAACAATTAAGTTTGTATATTCATGTATTCATACAAGCGCTATTGTACATAAATGCTCGTGTATATATTCGTTAATTATACTTATGTACCTGGAAAACAACATAAATAATAAAAAATTATATGTTTGTATGGAAGTTCCTTAGTTTTCTATGTGTTTATATGGTAGTATTTAAACCTGAGGATATTATTAAACTATTGTACTTAGTTTGGAATAGGATAGTTTTAGGTTTATTAGTCTTAGTCATAGACATAAGAATCATGCCTTAGTTTTAGAGGGAGTATTGTAGTTTAGTTAGGATTATATAGTTTTTGTTGATGTCAATGAGGGAGAATTATAAAATAAGCTTAGCTTAAAGGGATTTAGTTGTTTTTAAATGTTTTTTAAAAAGAAGAAAATGAAGTAAGTGGGAGTAACTAGAGAATCAAGGCATTAGATATAAATAGGTATGAATATTCCATGACCAAGGTTGTCATCATCAAAAAGGGGAGATTGTTAGAGACTGAGATGTTTATAGTGATGGTTTTGATGACAACAACATTGTTCCAACTTTGTTTCAATTGTTATTATTATAAAATGTATACTAACACTATTATCTAGAATATATATATATATATATAATCTATGCAGGTACTGATTATTGAAAACTGTATAATTCAGAGAATCAAGATTTCAAAGTAGAAGAGTTCAAGTTTCAAGACTCATGAGTATCAAGAATTCAAGAGTTCAAGAAATATGGAGTAATTGTGTCTAATTATCTTGTTAAAACTCTAGTTAGCACTAAATTCTGATTTCAAACTTCTTTTCAAATGATTTCAAAATTACTTCATTATTTTAAATTTATACTTCTTTATGTTTAGAAATATTTTAATTCCTAAAATTTATTATAACCCCTGTTTTTCAATTATACTTAGTTTATTTTAACTCGTAATTTAAATAAATTTTACTTATAAATTTAATACTAATTTTATTATAGATATATTTTCAATTTCCTTATTTATATTAGTAGATATACTTATAGTTTTATATTTATACTTTTATATTTACACTTTTATATTTAGTTTCTAATCATTTTTAAAGAAATTTTAACATATTTTTTTAAATATATTTTTATTTAATATACTGTATTTCAATACAAAGGAAAATAGTTTGTTTTAACTCAGGAATTTCCATAATTTATTTAAACATTATTTGATTTAGTTTGAAAAAATTATTCTTAATTTTTTCTAAGGGATGTCTACATACTAGTTTGTGTATGTCGACATAGAAACCGATAATTTTTTTGGCAAGTCCGACGGGGTTGGGTGGTCCCCTACCACTTTATTGAAGCACCAGAGAAGAAGTTACAAACAATTACAAAGAGAACATAGAAAAAAAGCGCCACAATCACGATGAAGACAAGACACAAAAGAAAACAGAAAGCAGACATTTTACATATTCAGTAGAAGCCAGACAATATGCCTGGATCGAATATGAAGTGTAAAAACTTCAAGCCTTCTCTAATCTGCATCCTTACTTCAACAGATAGAACATGCACATTACGACACATATAGTCAGTGAAAACACAAGTGTTCCTTTCTTTCCACATCACCATGATGTACTTCTTCAAAATATAAGTTAGTAGTCTCTTCCTTTTGTTTTTCCCACCTGTCAAAACTTCAAGTTTCTTCCATTCTTCAGCTGACCCACGTTGTACATTGTGCCTTCCAAATCTAGCCATGATATCAATCCAAACCGAGTTGGACCATTTGCATTCAAAGATAATGTGATTAATGGTTTCACATTGCTCACCACACAAGGTACATAGGGGATCAACTTGCATTCCCCTGGCACAGAGCCTATCCTTCGTCAATAACGCTCTAAGAATTATCTTCCACAGCAGTAAATTCTCTTTCGCACCATTGTCTCCACTCCAGATTTTTCTACTCCAGATGCATTTGTCTAGAAGGTCATCTCCATTCAACTTCATGTATTGTTTTGAAGTGTTGAGCAGATATTCCCTAGCGTTTCTTGTTACATTTATCGCCCAGGACTTTCAGAGTGGATGCATTACTCCACATGACATTAATTTTGTGAACAGGAGTAAATGGAAGGAATATTTTATTTTCAACAATAAATTCACATACCATTGCTCCATTAGAAATACCATGTTAATATCCAATTGTGTGAAATCTCTCCTCGGAATTGTGCCCTTTTCAAACCATGGATCATCCCATATCCGCACATCAGATTCTAGACTTAAGTTGTATTGAATAAAAGGAAGGCATTTGTTCCTAAGTTGAAAATACATCTCCACGTCCAACTTAACTTTTGGAGTGGCTGCATAGACCAAAACGTCATGCCTTTAACAACGTTTCTTTTTGACCAACTTACCCATACAATCTTTCTATTGTTCAGGAAATGATCTATGTGCTTCAAGAACGCAGCATTGTTCCATGAAGAAAGATTAACAATGCCGAGACCACCTTTATCAATAAGTTTTTCCACGTCTTTAAACGCAATAGGCGCAAGGTACTTTCCTTCTAGTTTGCCTTTCCACAGGTAACACATTAGCTCAGACCTTATCTATTTAATGAGTTTGGCAGGTAAAATATAAGTTCGAGCCCAGTATACATGCATGGCGAATGCAAAAGCCTTGACTAACGTTAGTCTCCCAGCTTAGCTCAAAGTTCTGGACGTTTAATGTCTCAGCTTTATAGTGATCCTAGTAATGAGAGGCATGCAATGTTCAAACTTGATTTTGGAGGAGTCATCGGAAGCCCCAGATAGGATATAGAATCTTTTGATAAAGGAATACCAGTTTTCACTCGTATCTCATTTACAACAGCTTCAGGGATTCCAGCTAATTTGATTTCAGACTTAGCGAGGTTAACTGTAAGACCAGTCATGTTTTTAAAAATATTAAGAATATTCAGCCTGGTGTCAATCGTGCTGCAGTCAGGTGAACAAAATATGACGAGGTTGTCTGCAAACAAGATCGAGGTGATTTGGGGTTCCTTGCATTAGGATAAAGCTTGAAAGTGTTGGAATTAATTATCGGTTTTCAGAAGTTTTACTTGGTCACCTCTTTACCCGGTAAAAGGGTAGCTGTTAATAATGCACTAGTTTATAGGACTAGTTGCTGTTTTCTTGCAATTTATCTTTCTGCACGTTTATTTCCAGTTGTAGCTTCATGGCTATTTAATAGCCTTTCTTTTTAGTAATAAACAAGTCAGTTGTTTACCTTGTTTCAGTTCAATATATTTAACATCTGGTACCAGAGCTATCAAGGCCTGATCAATTCGACTTCAAATTTGAAGATAACGCAAGTGAAACACTTGACGTTAAAGAGTGAGAAAGAGAATTATGAATTCAGAAGCAGCAAGTAGCAATTTTTGCATTCCAAAGTTCGAAGGGGATTATGAACACTGGAGTCTCTTAATGGAAAACTTACTCCGATCAAAAGACTACTGGTGCATCATAGAATCTGAGATACCTGCAGATAGCGAGGCTCTCACAGCGGGGCAAAGGAAGGCCCGCGATGATTTGAAGTTTAAGGATCTGAAGGCTAAGAACTATTTATTTGCATCGTTAGACAAATCAATTCTCAAGACCATGTCCAAACGTGAGACTACCAAACAAATTTGGGATTCAATGAAGGAGAAATATCAAGGGAATGCTCATGTGCAGAAGGCACAACTACAGAGGCTGAAAAGATCTTTTGAATTATTGGTGATGAGGAATGGTGAATCCATTACTGATTATTTTGGCAGGGTTATGTTAGTTGCCAATGAGATGCGAAATTGTGGAGGAGACATGCAAGATGACGCGATTGTAGAGAAGATATTGCGTACATTGACTGAAAAATGGAACTTTGTGGTGTGCTCAATCGAAGAGTCCAAAGACATAAGTATGATGTCTGTGGATACGCTTATGAGTTCTTTATTGGTTCATGAGCAAAAATTTAAAAGAGAAGGTGATGAAGAGCAAGCTCTACAAATTGGCTATGAAGGAGGTCGTGGTCGAGGTAGAGTTGTGCCAAGAGGAAGAGGACGTGGAAGAGGACGGGTTGCGTATAACAGGGCTACGGTGGAGTGCTATAAATGCCACAAACTTGGTCACTATCAGTCAGAGTGTCCGGAGTGGAACAAAGAAACAAATTATGCAGAAATTAATGAAGAAGAGGAGATCCTGCTTATGAGTTATGCTGAGACACAAGAAAACAAGAAAAATAATGCTTGGTTTCTTGACTCTGGTTGTTCTAATCACATGAGTGGCGATGAAAGCTGGTTTACAACACTTGATAAGGAGGTCCGTACCACAGTCAAACTCGGAAACAACACTCGAATGAATGTAGCGGGACGAGGAGATATCAAGATCAAACTCAATGGAATCAATTACATTATAACTGATGTGTATTATATTCCAGATCTGCAGAATAACCTTCTTAGCATTGGACAACTTCAAGAGCGCAATCTAGCTATCTTGATCCAAGAAGGAGCATGCAAGATATATCACCCCAGTAAAGGTTTGATAATTGAAACTACTATGACTATGAATAGAATGTTCATTATATTTGCTGAGACACAGGAACTAAAACTGAAGGATGTAGTAAAGGAAGATAATTGCTTATTCACAATGGTCGATGCATTATGTGAACACAAAGGTAACATCATAGATGGACAAGGTGGCAATGATCATGGGAGGGAAGGTGAACCTACGGAACCCTCACTGAGAAACAAAAGGAAAACCAGCCTTCCAAGATCATTGAATAACGATGTTAGTGGAGACGAGTTCGCTGTGAATGAAGAAGAAATTAGTGGAGCTGTTGTAGAAATGACAATGATAGCATCAACAAATCTTATCAGTTTTGAAGAAGCTGCAAAAGAAAAGCATTTGATAGATGCTACAGAGAATGAGTTTTCATCTATTGCAAAGAAGCTGCCAAAGAAGTTCACTGTGAATGAGAATGTGCAGTCCGTCAAGATAGTTGATAAGAAGTGGGTGCTTAGAGCAAAACTCAGTGCAGTTGGTAATATTGAGAAGCAAAATTGGAAGGTTTTACAATTAGATGTGCGCCTACAATATTTGAGAAAATCTGTTCAGAATATAACAATCAAAGTGGAGTTTCTTGGCATAAAGCAACAAACAGCAGATTTGATGATCAAGGCACTACAAGGAGAGGCATTTATCAAGTTCAAATCTCGGCTAAAAGTTATCAAGAAAGGTGATAAACCAACTGCAGTATTCACACAGTTGGTTTATGGGAGGGTTTGTTGGAATTAATTATCGGTTTTCAGAAGTTTTACTTGGTCACCTCTTTACCCGGTAAAAGGGTAGCTGTTAATAATGCACTAGTTTATAGGACTAGTTGCTGTTTTCTTGCAATTTATCTTTCTGCACGTTTATTTCCAGTTGTAGCTTCATGGCTATTTAATAGCCTTTCTTTTTAGTAATAAACAAGTCAGTTGTTTACCTTGTTTCAGTTCAATATATTTAACAGAAAGAGCCATTATCAATAGCTTTATTGATAAGTTGAGTGAGCAATTCCATTATTGTAATAAAAAGAAACACCGAGTTCGGGTCACCTTGCCTAACACCTTGTCTACTACCAAAATAACCAACACTCAAACTGTTGATAATAATGGAGAATCTCACAGTGGAGATGCATGAAAAGATCCACGTGATGAAGTGCGGGGGGAAGTTCATGTACCCTAGAACCCTAACAATAGCGTCCCAATGCAACATATCGAAAGCCTTTATTATTTCCAGCTTCATCATTGCTCTAGGAGACACATTGCTGCTTTCGTATCCATAAAGAAGTTTGTGAGAAAGTAAAACATTGTCGAGGATATTTCTACCAGGAAGAAACGCTGCCTGGTTATGTGAGATTATAGATGGAAACACGTTCTTCATTCTAGTAGCAATGATCTTTGTTATGCATTTGTATATGGTAGTGCAACAAGATAACGGATAGAAGTCAGAAAGTTTTGTAGCATTATCTATTTTGGGTATCAAGGTAATATTTTTGTTGTTGCAAGTAGGGTTCATATTGGCTCTCAGAAAGAATAGTTTAACTGCTTTACAGACAACATCACCAACAATGTGCCATCATTTTTGATAGAAGCAAGCATTAAACCCATCTGGACCACCTACATAGAATTTATTCAAGGAAAACATGGCAGTTTGGATTTCTTCTTTGGATATTACTTGGCATAGGGTTAGTAACTGCCTCAGAGAGTTGCGGCAAAATATGTGGGTCTATTTGTTCAATATCAGGTTTAAAGTTCTCTTTGTTTCCAAACAAGTCGGTAAAATGATTAATAAAGGTATTCTCAACCTGTTCTTTACTGTTACCAATAACATCATTACTATCAAGAATATAATTTATATTTTTCTTACATTATTTGTCCTTTAGAGAGGCATGAAGGTATGCAATGTTTCTATCCCCATCATCCTTCCATCTTAATCTTGCTTTTTGTTTTTTCATCATATCATCCTTGTTGATAGCGTCCTGATATTGGTTGGAAATGTACTTCTCCATGCTAGAGTGGTTCGGGTCCGTGGTGTTATTGATCACTGCAGTTTAAACCTTATGAAGCTTCATTTTCCAGTATTCTGTTTGTTTGTTTGTTACCCTTTTCGAATTTTCCCATTGCCCGGACCTTCAACATTGCTTTAGTTGCCTTGAGTTTTACCTATAAAACATAAAGTGGATTGCCATACGAAGGTCTCTCCCAACCTCCTAACGTCAAAGAAGTCAGGTTCCTTGACCCAGTTATAAAAAAAAATTGATTTTTTTTGCCTCTTATATCTACCCCCACGCAGGTGTAAGATGTTTGGTGAATGGTTGAAAAGGAGAGGTGGTGGTTGTTTGTAAAACAAGGCTGGCCAAGAAGATAAGGAAATTGGGTTGCAGAACGCGTGGTCAATCAGTGAGAAGGTACGTGGTCCAGTATGTCTCGATTTATTCCAGGAGAAGGGCATTCTTGTGAATTTTATGGGTATAAGATTTGCTTGTTCAATAACATGTTTGAGAGGGTAGATATCTGCTAGTATTAAGGGGTTACCCCTAGCTCTTTGGGATGTGTCGTAACAACAGTTGAAATCACCTATAAGGAGCCAAGGAATTGTTGGTTGATAAAGAGAAGGAATCGAGCTAAGAGAAGAGTTCCTGACATTAGCATTGTTAGCAGCATAAACACAAGTGATGTGGAAGGATATTTGATCATGAAGAGTTGCTGCCAAACAAGGAATCATTTGACTAGTTGTTTGAATTGGCATTAACTGAATAAATGTTGGATCGTACACAATGAGTATTCTTCCATATGGAGTGTCACTTAAATTATGCAGAAAGTTCCATGATGGACTGATGTAACTTGCGGCTCTAATAGTTAGTTCATGATTAAGTTTGGTTTCGACAATAGATAACATCCCATTATTATACTCTGAGATTAAAATTTTGCATTGGTTTAGCTTGGTATAATGATGACCACCCCTTTAATTTCATGCCCCAATTGTCTTTACCATTAATTAAACCAAAAGGGGGATAATGCTCCATTTTTCTTACGCCTCGTGCCATAGGAGTGTGGAACTGAAGTTGGGGTTTTTCGTGCACTACGTCATAGATGGCCTATGTCAACCCTAGAGAAGTGACAAAGTAAATGCCAAAAAATGTTGCTATAGGCAAAATATGATCTGTGGCAACACTTTTTTTGGGGTTGTCTTTTGCTGCATTGCCTTAAAGTCAAAGGTAACACCTTTGTGATCCTATGACAATATTGGTACAGGTGTTGCCACAGGTACCAATACAAAAAAAAAAAAACTTTCACAACTGCCAAAAACAGTTGTAATATGTTTAGTACAGTTGACAATCATAATAAAGTCAACCTTTTATACAACTGTTTCTAGCAGTTGTTAAATTTTGTTTTACAACTGCTAAAAGTAATTACACCTCAACTGCTATTAATCAAAGATTTCATAATATTATAATAAATATTGTTATAATACAGTATTTTATTCAAGTAAATATTTTATTTCAATATTTCAAATGGTACAAATTTTTTAACTCTACTATTGTATGTTCACTCGTATATCACACAATCATTCATATTTACATACTTTCCTCACTGCATTGTACTCGATTCACTCATATACAGGCTCACACATAGAACCATAAGCAAGAAAAAATACACGAAATGATTACATAAACTAAGCAATATGCATCATAAATTGATATCACTAATGTTGCTGCAAGTGGATACCTGTGCCAAGATCATCTTCCATATGATGAGCATTTAGTATTACTCCTGTTTGGTAGCTTGGCAGAAAGCTTCCAACAATAACCTAATATTGTCCCCAAAAATGAATTAGCAATGGTATAACCTGATAACCTAATGTTAAACCATTGATCTAGTCTACGGTCTCATTGTTCGTTTGAAATGTAACCGATGAAAATAATGATATAATGAAGAATTGAATCAACTGAAGAAACAAAATATTGGAGAAACGTCAGTGCATATACAAAGTATTAGCAACACTCAATGAGAATAGTAATAATGAAGCGAGGAGGTATCACGGCCTAGAAAGAGCAGAATCATTGGAGAAGTTTTATTTTTGCTAGCTTCTACGATCCTCTCTGTTATCACACTGCATGCAAACCCTAAACTGAAAGAGAACACATTTTGTTTAGAGTATATTAACTAGCGCATGACTTACATTCATCTATAAAACACACACACACCTTTTTTTTTTTTTTTTTTTTTACAATGAAGGGACCAAACTATTTCACTACCAATGTACCTGAGACTCCCTTAAACTCCAAAGATTTTGATTCCCTCTGAACATAGACACAACCAAGGCACTTGCTGCATATGCAAGTTAACATAGTAATCAGCTTCTTTCCCAAACTTGGACAAAGAATTATGATATTGAAGCCAAAAAGAAACTAACAGTATTATGCAGTTTAACTTCTTTCTCAAACTTGCTTTTAACAGTATTATGCAGTTTATGAAAAAAAAAACTAATAGCAAATGGAAATTCACTCATACTTGTAATTCAGACTAGAAAAGTAGAATTTTATAATTAGAGATTCTTTTTGCTGGTCTAACATCATTGTTCACACTACAGACCATTACATAACTTGTACCTTAAATAATGCGAATGGTTATAGTATTCTATTCGCTGTGATTTACGTTTAGAATTTATCTAGTACTCTATTCGCTGTGATTTATGTTCTGGTATCCTAAATACTTAAGCGATAGGAAATACCTTTTTTTTTCTTTGCAAGTTAAAACAAACCAAGTTGGCTCTAAAAGAATAAAAAAAATTATTAAAGACCAGTCAATACTACTTTATCATAACCAAGTGCTTTCTTTACCAACTTGCACAAGCACTTCACTCAATACTACATTATCCATAACTGACTCCCTATCCCAATCATCTAGTGTAAGTTGCAAGGTTGAAAGTTCCAAGTGATTTTGTCATGAATAAAAAAGTTAAATGTACCTGAACGATATCTACTATGCTAACATTCCCGACTCCTCTTATATACACCAATGCTCCTATTTCGAGACGTTCAGTCTGATACATAATAAGCATTGTCTAATAAATTATGTTTCTTGATTAAATTTAAGCTCGGAAACTTACTTTCTCTATGAGGAATAAACAACTATATCTAGCAGGAAAAGATTCTCCTATTGTAGGTCTATCTGCCACAACTGGATCCAACATAAAGTGGACAAAAATATTTCCATTGCTAAGTAAAGACTGCAAAAAAAAAAAAAAAAAAAAAAAGTTAGCGGATTTTTATTTCACTTCAAATCATACTTAGAGCAGTGCTAAATACGTTGAATTTAGAACTGCTCTTAAGTTATCTAGAGGAACATTCATGCTTTTGTTCAAGTTAATGCAATTCCACAATCAAAGTATACAGCATTTACCCTTTTTATCAAGTACGTTAGCATCAGAAAACAATTTTTTGTTTCACGGTACTGAAATAATTGACCAACTTCCATGGCACCGCTACCAGTAAAAAATGTGTGAGTTGTCAGAAAAATATCCAGTAAAAAATGGAAAAAATAAAAATAAAAATCTTTAAATTTATATGATACCACTACTAGTGTCTAGCATTCTATTGTGCAGCTTAGCAGACATACATTCCACTCATTTACAAGAAATTCTTAACACATTTTCACAGACTCAAGGAAACAACAAACTCTTGTATAACAAAACGAATATAAGTTTGAATGTTGCAGCGTAGCATTTGTGGCGTGAACGATGTAATCGATTATCCAAAAATTAAACGCTGCCAATCCAAGCAAGAATCGAACTCATAAAGCCAGATATTTTAATTATTTTGAGACATCATTCCAATAATAACCATTCAATAACTTAATACCTTTGTACAGATGCAGATCTAAGAACTCTGTTACAGATACAGATTTAAGAACTCTGTTAATCTAACATCAATAACTTGATACCTTTGTAAAGATACAGATCTGTTTATCCCAAAACTGGATTGGTTCGAATTCAAAGCCAATCTGTAAAATACGATCAACTAACATAGATTAATTCCTGAAAATAAGAAAGCCTTACCAAATCCGAACGGAAAATTGATTTAAAAACCTGAAATCAAGCACTCAAACCTGAAATCAAGCAGATCTGATTGTAAATCAGATCTAGTTTCCATCAATTGCAAGCGAACTCTCAAACCCGAAGTCTTGCTCCAACTCTGCGAAAAGTTTATAGATTTGCAAGATTTTGGTTTTATTTTGATTTCTGATTGTAAAATTAATTGAAATTTTTTGATTTAGAAAATTTGGGGACCTAACGAAATGAAAATAAGTGGGGCAAAGGAAAATAACAGCGGGAAATAAAAATGGGTGAGGTGCGGATCAGTAGGGTTGATTAAGTGGTTGAGATTTCATTTAACAAAAGATATGAATCGCTGAGATGTCATTTTTTTAATTTAAATATATCCATAACCACTGCAACATAATTTGATATCTATGCTAACATACTGAAGCATGCGTTGCAATAGACAATAATCAGTATAGCTATGACAACATTTTAACTAGCAACACTATGGGTTTTCGTTGTAGTACGCCATCTATAGCGTAGTGCCCTATTTCCAGACATAACAGAGGTAGGGGATTTTGGGTTGTTCTTAGAAGATGGTTTGTATGCAGATGGGGCTTGTAGGTGCTTGTATGCATGGTTTTGGCATTTGGCAAGGTTGCATTAGAGTTTGGTTCATGCATAGAGACATGTGCATTAGCACTGGAAATCATAGGATCAGGTGGGTCAGTTTTTCTTGGAGGTGAAAAGGCATTGGTTTTAGGGGATGTGTCGTGGGTATGTTGTGGTAATAGGATAAACTCTGCAGTACGTTGGTTTTCTTGGTTCTACACAGTTGCATGGTTGGTATTAGATAAGGCACGAGATGCAATGAATGCACTGTGGTCATGTGCATGTCCAATGGAATTAAATAATGTTGTCTGTGCCCAACCCCGTCTACGTGTGTCCATCAATCAAATCTTCTCATTTCCACTTTTTCGTATTTAAATCCCCGGACAATTGAGGGATTTAACTTTAAAATGCGGAAATCAGGAGGCTGGTTGGGGACACCGGGCACACAGGACTAAGAATTGGCGCGTATTTTCAGCCACGTGATCACCAACTAGCTCATCTAATAATTCAAAACTATTGTGCGTCGAATTCATTGAGATCAATAACTTCCTTTTCATATTCCTCCATAATAATTTGATGAATGTAATCAAAAATTCTCTTCTCTTCAATTGCTTCGTCCAATAAATCATCTTCCAATGGGATCACTGTTTTTTTTTTTTTTTTTTTTCAGTACATTTGTATTTTTTACATGCTCTGTTGCACCTCTTTTCCATTTACTCCATCCTTTTCTTTTTCAAGTTCTAGTACCAAATCCTCTCCCTGCATTTCACAAACCGCATCAGGCTGCACAAATTCACCTTCTTCTATTTCAGTGGCAACTTCCCCTGCTTCTTTTTGTTTCTTATTCTCCATTTCCTTTGTTGTTTTTTTCCTGTAGAATTTACTTTCCTCCATAATGTCTTTTGGTTCACTACCCCTTTCCTTCCCCTGTTTGTAACAAGTTGCCAAGTGTTCCTCTTTGTTGTATCTACCACTTCCTTTGAAGTTTGTTCATGTTCTTTACCATTTCCATTAGCTTCTCTCTGCTTCAAGTTTTCAGGTACTACACTTTTTTAAGTTTCTTTTACTATTTCTTTGTCACAGTTCTGTGTCACATGACCAAAGGTTTTACATTAACACATATGTCCGGTTTCCACACGTATTCTATACAGACCTTCTGAACCCCACGATCAACAGTTCCTGCAAGGAATTCATCAACCAATTCCTTGTCTGGTCTAACTTCAATCAAGCACTTAGCATACTGTAGTCGTTCTCTACTTTTAGTCATCTCATCCATGCACAACAGTTGACCAAGGCTGCTACACAGCCAATTGACACAAAAATTTGACCAAGAGAAGATCAGAATGTTATACAGTTTGATCCAGATAGGGACAGATTTAACATTCCCACACACATTACTGATCGTAGGACCATACGGTTTCAGGATGAAAAGCTTACTTTATATCATCATGACATGAGAACCCAAACAATATTGTCCGAGCGGACTTTAACATTACCTCTAAGCTTACACACTGATTTCAGTTTATTGATGACAGCAGAATATGTCAATGGCTTGTCTAAAAAGAAACCGACAACAAAGTCAACCCAAACTTCACAGCCCGATTCCGGCACACCTTCAGTGATTTCAGGAACATCATCGACTATGGTTGGTGTAACCTACCGGAATTTTAGCGGTTTAATAATTAATTAATTTAATTATTTAATTTAACGGTTTGGTTATTTAAACATAACGAGGTATTGGGTTCGAATTTGGAGAAGGTCTTAGAGGCATAATTATAATTTAATTTTTAGAATTTTATTATAATTTTTATTTTGGAAAATAAACTACTTTTTATTTGGAGTATTTTACACCCTATACCGACATTTTAGGGTTTCACCAAATAAGTTAACTAGTCTATATTCTTATATTGTTGAAATCGTGGCGCATTGCTTTTCACAATGATATTTTTAGTTTTGTCTTCAGCATAGTGTATGCAACAGAGTATAGCCGTTCGTAAGTTCTGGAGAACCCAAAAGTGTATCACCCAATAAAACAAATTTAACAAGCCAATCCAGCTTTTAACGTAAATATAGCCACATGAGCTTTGACTAACAATAAATATGATATTGTACCCGTAACATGTATATTACTAGGAATTGCCTCTACTATACAGTGTATCATTAATTTGAAGATCGATTATTAAACCATTAAATATTAGTTTAATAAACATGACACAACAAATGTTTGATGCTATGGAAGAGTAAACTATGGTACAACATTTAGATACGGATCGCTTAATGATGAACAGTGGCTCTTATATTGCTAAAATTTCAACTATATGCAGTAAAACAAATAATAGTATATACTTGGATTCCTTCATCCCAAGCTTAGGTAGCGCTTGATTTTTAAACTGCCGAGTTAATGTTCGCGTCCGCATCGAACGCGTCGAACGCTTCCGACACGTCGATGTGGAACCCACACCATTTGCCCCTTCCAGCCGAACAGTTCAAAAGTTAGCTTTCGCGTCCGACGCGGCGACGCGTCCAACGCCGTGTTCGATGCAAGCCAAAAGCTAATTTTTTGCCCCTTTTATACATACCCATACAAATAAAACACATACAAATAATTAATAAAATAATAAATTTACCTATTTCGTAAAAAAAAACACATTTCCATTTCATAACAATTCCCCTTCAAATAACAAATACCCTTTCCATTTTCCCATTTCCGTTCAAAATCAAACGGACCCTTGGTATCGGCTACCACATGCCCAAGACAAGAAGCTAATACATGAAAAGTCATTCCAGCTACTCCATAAATCACGCCGACTTAAGTCAAAATATTAAAGTAAAACAGTAGCCTAGCGTTGAAATTACATCACCCTACAACTTACATCTTAAGCAAACCCATGTGCTCTTTCCCCATCCTAAATAAGCAGTAAGGGTGCGTTCTTAACCAACGCGAGCGGGGTATTTGAGCGTGGCTTTTGAGCGTGACATTTGAGCGTGATACTTTAGCGAACGGGGAATGTGTTTTTAGCTGCGAATGGGGTATTTGAGCGTGGTATTTAATTATTAAATTAATAGTTTTGATTTCATTAAATTCTAATTGCATCAAACAAAACGACAACATATTTCATAAAATAAACGACAACGTTTTTCATAAAACATAAAGAACACAACGGTACTGAAATTAAAACAGTACATGAAAATCTAAAATAAACGACGATGAGGTAATTGACTCAACTCCGCTGAAATAAACCCACGTATGCCCTCATCGGTAAGCTCCTAAACAATATCCACATTCCGCTCATCATTGCGGAAAATCGTCAAAATCTCCCAAAGGTCCACACGCGTACCCGATCTCTGAAGAAGCAACGAGCAGCAAGCTGTCTCGTATCGTCGGTCATAAACGAGCTGGCACGCGCTACCTGTCTACGCCTAGAGGGCTGACCAGAAGGGGGATTGCCCGAAGCCATCCAACCAGTATAGAAACCTGCGTTGGCAGGGGAGAAAGAAATAGCTGACACAGGCGTTGGTGGAGGTGCTGGTGCAGTAGGAGGTGCAACCTCAGGTATTTGATACGCACAAGTATCTTTCCGCAAACAACCCTCGAACATAATGTCCTGCTCTCGGAACTTCAAAGGCGAGTTCCTCCTGAACCGTCTGTCTGCCACCGCCGGTACTCCAAAAATCATCTGGACCGTCCAGATAATCGAACTCTGCATTCCATACACCGCCAGGTGCTCGTAGCAGTCTGTCCCAATCGCGAAAAGAGCGCTTCATGTTGTCCCATTTATTTTTGATCTGCGTTTCTGTGAACTCCAGATTATAACGGTCATTCATTGTTGCCGCGACTGTTGAGTAGAACCCACTGACGCCTGTATTGTGAGCGGCTATAAACTCAACGCAAATATCTATGAAAGCGAACTCTCGGTCGTCCGTTCAGTTCGCAAATGGCTGCGAGGTAGCAGAAGTGG